>CAWVQO010000615.1:0-1372233 GCA_963932275.1 Andrena praecox | reverse complement strand
ACAAGGTTGGCCCGCCGCCGACTTGTCCGACGACTATAGGGCCGTACCCACGACCCCGGGACTAGGCTGACAAGCCGCCAACATGTCCGACGACTATAGGGTCGTCCCCACGACCCCGGGCCAAAGTTGGCCAGCCGCCGAAATGTCCGACGACTATAGGGTCGTCCCCACGACCCCGGGACTAGATTGGCCCGCCACCGTCATGTCCGACGACTATAGGGTCATCCCCACGACCCCGGGCCAATTTTGGCAAGCCGCCGAAATGTCCGACGACTGTAGGGTCGTACCCACGACCCCGGGACTAGGCTGACAAGCCGCCAACATGTCCGACGACTATAGGGTCGTCCCCACGACCCCGGGCCAAAGTTGGCCAGCCGCCGAAATGTCCGACGACTATAGGGTCGTCCCCACGACCGCGGGACTAGATTGGCCCGCCACCGTCATGTCCAACGACTATAGGTTCGTCCCCACGACCCCGGGCCAAAGTTGGCAAGCCGCCGAAATGTCCGACGACTGTAGGGTCGTACCCACGACCCCGGGACTAGATTGGCCCGCCACCGTCAAGTCCGACGACCATAGGGTCGTCCCCACGACCCCGGGCCAAAGTTGGCCAGCCGCCGACATGTCCGACGACTATAGGGTCGTCCCCACGACCCCGAGACTAGATTGGCCCGCCACCGTCATGTCCGACGACAATAGGGTCGTCCCCACGACCCCGGGTCTAGGTTGGCCAGCCGCCGACATGTCGGACGACAATCGGATCGTCCCCACGACCACGCGCCAAAGTTGGCCAGCCGCCGACATGTCCGACGATTATAGGGTCGTCCCTACGACCCCGGGCCAAAGCTGGCCAGCCGCCGACATGTCCGACGACTATTGAATCGTCCCCACGACCACGGGCCAAAGTTGGCCAGCCGCCGACATGTCCGACGACTATAGGGTCGTCCCCACGACCCCGGGACTAGATTGGTCCGCCACCGTCATGTCCGACGAATATAGGGTCGTCCCCACGACCCCGGGCCAAAGTTGGCAAGCCGCCGAAATGTCCGACGACTGTAGGGTCGTACCCACGACCCCGGGACTAGGCTGACAAGCCGCCAACATGTCCGACGACTATAGGGTCGTCCCCACGACCCCGGGCCAAAGATGTCCAGCCGCCGTCTTGTCCGACGACTATAGGGTCGTCCCCACGACCCCGGGACTAGATTGGCCCGCCACCGTCATGTCCAACGACTATAGGGTCGTCCCCACAACCACGGGCCAAAGTTGGCCAGCCGGCGACATGTCCGACGACTATAGGGTCGTCCCCACGACCTCGGGACTAGGTTGGCCACCCGCCGACATGTCCGACGACTATAGGGTCGTCCCCACGACCCCGGGTCTAGGTTGGCCAGCCGCCGACATGTCCGACGAATATAGAGTCGTCCCCACGACACCGGGCCAAAGTTGGCCAGCCGCCGACATGTCGGACGACAATCGGATCGTCCCCACGACCACGCGCCAAAGTTGGCCAGCCGCCGACATGTCCGACGACTTTTGGATCGTCCCCACGACCACGGGCCAAAGTTGGCAAGATGCCGAAATGTCCGACGACTGTAGGGTCGTCTCCACGACCCCGGGACTAGATTGGCCCGCCACCGTCAAGTCCGACGACTATAGGGTCGTCCCCACGACCTCGGAACTAGGTTGGCCAGCCGCCGACATGTCCGACGACTATAATGTCGTCCCCACGACCCCGGGCCAATGTTGGCCAATCGCCGACATGTCCGACGATTATAGGGTCGTCCCTACGACCCCGGGCCAAAGCTGGCCAGCCGCCGACATGTCCGACGACTATTGAATCGTCCCCACGACCACGGGCCAAAGTTGGCCAGCCGCCGACATGTCCGACGACTATAGGGTCGTCCCCACGACCCCGGGACTAGATTGGTCCGCCACCGTCATGTCCGACGAATATAGGGTCGTCCCCACGACCCCGGGCCAAAGTTGGCAAGCCGCCGAAATGTCCGACGACTGTAGGGTCGTCCCCACGACCCCGGGACTAGATTGGCCCGCCACCGTCAAGTCCGACGACCTCGTGACTAGGTTGGCCAGCCGCCGACATGTCCGACGACTATAGGGTCGCCCCCACGACCTCAGGCCAATTTTGGGCAGCCGCCGACATGTCCGACGACTATTGGATCGACCCCACGACCCCGGGCCAAAGTTGGCAAGCCGCCGAAATGTCCGACGACTGTAGGGCCGTCCCCACGACCCCCGGACTAGATTGGTCCGCCACCGACAAGTCCGACGACTATAGGGTCGTCCCCACGACCCCGGGACTAGATTGGCCCGCCACCGTCATGTCCAACGACTATCGGATCGTCCCCACGACCACGGGCCAAAGTTGGCCAGCCGCCGACATGTCCGACGACTATTGGGTCGTCCCCACGACACCGGGCCAAAGTTGGCCAGCCGCTGACATGTCCAACGACTATAGGGTCGTTCCCACGACCACGGGCCAAAGTTGACCAGCCGCCGACATGTCCGACGACTATTGGATCGTCCCCACGACCCCGGGCCAAAGTTGGCAAGCCGCCGACATGTCCGACGACTATAGGGTCGTCCCCACGACCTCGGGACTAGGTTGGCCACCCGCCGACATGTCCGACGACTATAGGGTCGTCCCCACGACCCCGGGTCTAGGTTGGCCAGCCGCCGACATGTCCGACGACTATAGAGTCGTCCCCACGACACCGGGCCAAAGTTGGCCAGCCGCCGACATGTCCGACGACTATTGGGTCGTCCCCACGACACCGGGCCAAAGTTGGCCAGCCGCTGACATGTCCAACGACTATAGGGTCGTCCCCACGACCACGGGCCAATGTTGGCTAGCCGCCGACATGTCCGTCGACTATTGGATCGTCCCCACGACCCCGGGCCAAAGTTGGCAAGCCGCCGACATGTCCGACGACTATAGGGTCGTCCCCAAGACCTCGGGACTAGGTTGGCCACCCGCCGACATGTCCGACGACTATAGGGTCGTCCACACGACCCCGGGCCAAAGTTGGCAAGACGCCGAAATGTCCGACGACTGTAGGGTCGTCCCCATGACCTCGGGACTAGATTGACCCGCCACCATCATGTCCGACGCCTATAGGGTCGACACCACGACCCCGGGAGTTGATTGCCCCGCCACCGTTATTTCTGACGACTATAGGGTCGTCCCCACGACCACGGACAAAAGTTGGACAGCCGCCGACATATCCGACGACTATAGGGTCGTCCCCATGACCCCGGGACTAGGTTGGCCCGCCGCCGACTTGTCCGACGACTATAGGGTCGTCCCCACGACCCCGGGTGCAGGTTGGCCAGCCGCCGACTTGTCCGACGACTATAGGGTCGTCCCCACGACCCCGGGCACATTTGTCAAGCCGCCGACCTGTCCCCACAACCCCGGGACTAGATTGGCCCGCCACCGTCATATCCGACGACTATAGGGCCGTCCCCACGACCCCAGGTCCAGGTTGGCCAGCCGCCGAAATGTCCGACGACTAAACAGTCGTCCCCACGACCACGGGCCAAAGTTGGCCAGCCGCCGACATGTCCGACGACTATAGGGTCGTCCCCACGACCCCGGGAATAGATTGGCCCGCCACCGTCATGTCCGGCGACTATCGGATCGTCCCCACGCCTACGGACCAAAGTTGGCCAGCCGCCGACATGTCCGACGACTCTAGGGTCGTCCCCATGACCCTGGGACTAGATTGGTCCGCCACCGTCATGTCCGACGACTATAGTTTCGTCCCCACGACCCCGGGCACATTTGTCAAGCCGCCGACATGTCCCCACAACCCCGGGACTAGATTGGCCCGCCACCGTCATGTCCGACGACTATAGGGTCGTCCCCACGACCCCGGGCCAAAGCTGGCAAGCCGCCGACATGTCCGACGACTATAGGGTCGTCCCCACGACCCCGGGCCAATAATGGCCAATCGCCGACATGTCCGATGACTATAGGGTCGTCCCCACGACCACGGACCAAAGTTGGCCAGCCGCCGACATATCCGACGACTATAGGGTCGTCCCCATGACCTCGGGACTAGATTGACCCGCCACCATCATGTCCGACGCCTATAGGGTCGACACCACGACCCCGGGAGTTGATTGCCCCGCCACCGTTATTTCTGACGACTATAGGGTCGTCCCCACGACCACGGACAAAAGTTGGACAGCCGCCGACATATCCGACGACTATAGGGTCGTCCCCATGACCCCGGGACTAGGTTGGCCCGCCGCCGACTTGTCCGACGACTATAGGGTCGTCCCCACGACCCCGGGTGCAGGTTGGCCAGCCGCCGACTTGTCCGACGACTATAGGGTCGTCCCCACGACCCCGGGCACATTTGTCAAGCCGCCGACATGTCCCCACAACCCCGGGACTAGATTGGCCCGCCACCGTCATATCCGACGACTATAGGGCCGTCCCCACGACCCCAGGTCCAGGTTGGCCAGCCGCCGAAATGTCCGACGACTAAACAGTCGTCCCCACGACCACGGGCCAAAGTTGGCCAGCCGCCGACATGTCCGATGACTATAGGGTCGTCCCTACGACCCTGGGACTAGATTGGCCCGCCACCGTCATGTCCGACGACTATAGGGTCGTCCCCACGACTCCGGACCAAAGTTTGCAAGCTGCCGACTTGTCCGACGACTATAGGGTCGTCCCCACGACCGCGGGACTAGGTTGGCCCGCCACCGTCATGTCCGACGACTATAGGGCCGTCCCCACGACCCCAGGTCCAGGTTGGCCAGCCGCCGAAATGTCCGACGACTAAACAGTCGTCCCCACGACCACGGGTCAAAGTTGGCCAGCCGCCGACATGTCCGATGACTATAGGGTCGTCCCCACGACCCTGGGACTAGATTGGCCCGCAACCGTCATGTCCGACGACTATAGGGTCGTCCCCACGACCCTGGGACTAGATTGGCCCGGCACCGTCATGTCCGACGACTATAGGGTCGTCCCCACGGCCGCAGGACTAGGTTGGCCCACCGCCGACTTGTCCGACGACTATAGAGTCGTCCCCACGACCCCGGGACTAGGTTAACCAGCCGCCAACATGTCCGACGACAATAGGGTCGTCCCCACGACCCCGGGTCTAGGTTGGCCAGCCGCCGAAATGTCCGACGACTAAACAGTCGTCCCCGCGACCACGGGCCAAAGTTGGCCAGCCGCCGACATGTCCGATGACTATAGGGTCGTCCCCACGACCCTGGGACTAGATTGGCCCGCCACCGTCATGTCCGACGACTATAGGGTCGTCCCCACGACCCTGGGACTAGATTGGCCCGCCACCGTCATGTCCGACGAATATAGGGTCGTCCCCACGACCCCGGGCCAAAGTTGGCAAGCCGCCGACATGTCCGACGACTATAGGGTCGTCCCCACGACGACGGGCCAAAGTAGGCCAGCCGCCGACATATCCGACGACTATAGGGTCGTCCCCACAACCCCGGGGCTAGCTTGACCAGCCGCCAACATGTCCGACGACAATAGGGTCGTCCCCACGACCCCGGGTCTAGGTTGGCCAGCCGCCGAAATGTCCGACGACTAAACAGTCGTCCCCGCGACCACGGGCCAAAGTTGGCCAGCCGCCGACATGTCCGATGACTATAGGGTCGTCCCCACGACCCTGGGACTAGATTGGCCCGCCACCGTCATGTCCGACGACTATAGGGTCGTCCCCACGACCCTGGGACTAGATTGGCCCGCCACCGTCATGTCCGACGACTATAGGGTCGTCCCCACGACCCCGGGCCAAAGTTGGCAAGCCGCCGACATGTCCGACGACTATAGGGCCGTCCCCACGACGACGGGCCAAAGTAGGCCAGCCGCCGACATATCCGACGACTATAGGGTCGTCCCCACGACCCCGGGCCAAAGTTCGCCAGCCGCCGACATGTCCGACGACTATAGGGTCGTCCCCACGACCCCGGGACTAGAATGGCCAGCCGCCGACATGTCCGACGACTATACGGTCGTCCCCACGACCACGGGCCAAAGTTGGCCAGCCGCCGACATGTCCGACGACTATAGGGTCGTCCCCACGACCCTGGGACTAGATTGGCCCGCCACCGTCATGTCCGACGACTATAGGGTCGTCCCCACGACCCCGGGCCAAAGTTGGCCAGCCGCCGACATGTCCGACGACTATAGGGTCGTCCCCACGACCCCGGGAATAGATTGGCCCGCCACCGTCATGTCCGGCGACTATCGGATCGTCCCCACGACTACGGGCCAAAGTTGGCCAGCCGCCGACATGTCCGACGACTATTGGGTCGTCCCCACGACCACGGGCCAAAGTTGGCCAGCCGCCGACATGTCCGAAGACTATAGGGTCGTCCCCACGACCCCGGGAATAGATTGGCCCACCACCGTCATGTCCGGCGACAATCGGATCGTCCCCACGACTACGGGCCAAAGTTGGCCAGCCGCTGACATGTCCAACGACTATTGGGTCGTCACCACGACACCGGGGCAAAGTTGGCCAGCCGCCGACATGTTCGACGAATATTGGGTCGTCCCCACGACCACGGGTCAAAGTTGGCCAGCCGCCAACATGTCCGACGACTATAGGGTCGTCCCCACGACCCCGGGCCAAAGATGTCCAGCCGCCGTCTTGTCCGACGACTATAGGTTCGTCCCCACGACCCCGGGACTAGATTGGCCCGCCACCGTCATGTCCGGCGACAATCGGATCGTCCCCACGACTACGGGCCAAAGTTGGCCAGCCGCCGACATGTCCGACGGCTATTGGGTCGTCCCCACGACCACGGGCCAAAGTTGGCCAGCCGCCGACATGTCCGAAGACTATAGGGTCGTCCCCACGACCCCGGGAATAGATTGGCCCACCACCGTCATGTCCGGCGACAATCGGATCGTCCCCACGACTACGGGCCAAAGTTGGCCAGCCGCTGACATGTCCAACGACTATTGGGTCGTCACCACGACACCGGGGCAAAGTTGGCCAGCCGCCGACATGTCCAACGACTATTGGGTCGTACCCACGACCACGGGCCAAAGTTGGCCAGCCGCCGACATGTCCGACGACTATAGTGTCGTCCCCACGACCCCGGTAGTAGATTGGCCCGCCGCCGACATGTCCGACGACTACAGAGTCGTCCCCACGACACCGGGCCAAAGTTGGCCAGCCGCCGACATGTCCGAGGACTATAGAGTCGTCCCCACGACCCCGGGAATAGATTGGCCCGTCACCGTCATGTCCGGCGACTATCGGATCGTCCCCACGACTACGGGCCAAAGTTGGCCAGCCGCCGACATGTCCGAAGACAATAGGGTCGTCCCCACGACCCCGGGACTAGATTGGCCAGCCGCCGACATGTCCGACGACTATAGTGTCGTCACCACGACACCGGGGCACAGTTGGCCAGCCGCTGACATGTCCAACGACTATTGGGTCGTCCCCACGACCACGGGCCAAAGTTGGCCAGCCGCCGACATGTCCGACGACTGTAGGGTCGTCCCCACGACCCCGGGACTAGGTTGGCTCGACGCCGACTTGTCGACGACTATAGGGTCGTCCCCACAACCACGGGCCAAAGTTGGCCAGGCGCCGACATGTCCAACGACTATTGGGTCGTCCCCACGACCACGGGCCAAAGTTGGCCAGCCGCCGACATGACCGACGACTATAGTGTCGTCCCCACGACCCCGGTAGTAGATTGGCCCGCCGCCGACATGTCCGACGACTATAGAGTCGTCACCATGACACCGGGGCAAAGTTGGCCAGCCGCTGACATGTCCAACGACTATTGGGTCGTCCCCACGACCACGGGCCAATGTTGGCCAGCCGCCGACATGTCCGACGACTATAGGGTCGTCCCCACGACCACGGGCCAAAGTTGGCCAGCCGCCGACATGTCCGACGACTATAGGGTCGTCCCCACGACCCCGGGCGAAAGATGTCCAGCCGCCGTCTTGTCCGACGACTATAGGTTCGTCCCCACGACCCCGGGACTAGATTGGCCCGCCACCGTCATGTCCAACGACTATAGGGTCGTCCCCACAGCCACGGGCCACAGTTGGCCAGCCGCCGACATGTCCAACGACTATTGGGTCGTCCCCACGACCACGGGCCAAAGTTGGCCAGCCGCCGACATGTCCGACGACTATAGTGTCGTCCCCACGACCCCGGTAGTAGATTGGCCCGCCGCCGACATGTCCGACGACTATAGAGTCGTCCCCACGACACCGGGCCAAAGTTGGCCAGCCGCCGACATGTCCGAGGACTATAGGGTCGTCCCCACGACCCCGGGAATAGATTGGCCCGCCACCGTCATGTCCGGCGACTATCGGATCGTCCCCACAACCACGGGCCAAAGTTGGCCAGGCGCCGACTTGTCCGACGACTTAAGGGTCGTCCCCACGACCCTGGGCCAAAGTTGGCCAGCCGCCGACTTGTCCGACGACTATAGGGCCGTTCCCACGACCCCGGGACTAGATTGGCCCGCCACCGTCAAGTTCGACGACTATAGGGTCGTCCCCACGGCCACGGGCCACAGCTGGCCAGCCGCCGACATGTCCGACCACTATAGGGTCGTCCCCACGACCCCGGGCCAAAGATGTCCAGCCGCCGTCTTGTCCGACGACTATAGGGTCGTCCCCACGACCCCGGGACTAGATTGGCCCGCCACCGTCGTGTCCAACGACTATAGGGTCGTCCCCACAGCCACGGGCCAAAGTTGGCCAGCCGCCGACATGTCCAACGACTATTGGGTCGTCCTCACGACCACGGGCCAAAGTTGGCCAGCCGCCGACATGTCCGACGACTATAGTGTCGTCCCCACGCCCCGGTAGTAGATTGGCTCGCCGCCGACATGTCCGACGACTATAGAGTCGTCCCCACGACACCGGGCCAAAGCTGGCCAGCCGCCGACATGTCCGAGGACTATAGGGTCGTCCCCACGACCCCGGGAATAGATTGGCCCGCCACCGTCATGTCCGGCGACTATCGGATCGTCCCCACGACTACGGGCCAAAGTTGGCCAGCCGCCGACATGTCCGAAGACTATAGGGTCGTCCCCACGACCCCGGGACTAGATTGGCCAGCCGCCGACATGTCCAACGACTATTGGGTCGTCCCCACGACCACGGGCCAAAGTTGGCCAGCCGCCGACATGTCCGACGACTATAGGGCCGTCCCCACGACCCCGGGACTAGGTTGGCTCGACGCCGACTTGTCGACGACTATAGGGTCGTCCCCACAACCACGGGCCAAAGTTGGCCAGGCGCCGACTTGTCCGACGACTATAGGGTCGTCCCCACGACCCTGGGCCAAAGTTGGCCAGCCGCCGACTTGTCCGACGACTATAGGGCCGTTCCCACGACCCCGGGACTAGGTTGACCAGCCGCCAACATGTCCGACGACAATAGGGTCGTCCCCACGACCCCGGGTCTAGGTTGGCCAGCCGCCGAAATGTCCGACGACTAAACAGTCGTCCCCGCGACCACGGGCCAAAGTTGGCCAGCCGCCGACATGTCCGATGACTATAGGGTCGTCCCCACGACCCTGGGACTAGATTGTCCCGCCACCGTCATGTCCGACGACTATAGGGTCGTCCCCACGACCCCGGGCCAAAGTTGGCCAGCCGCCGACATGTCCGACGACTATAGGGTCGTCCCCACGACCCCGGGAATAGATTGGCCCGCCACCGTCATGTCCAACGACTATAGGTCGTCCCCACGACCCCGGGACTAGATTGGCCCGCCACCGTCATGTCCGACGACTATTGGATCGTCCCCACGACCACGGGCCAAAGTTGGCCAGCCGCCGACATGTTCGACTATAGGGTCGTCCCCACGACCCCGGGACTAGATTAGCCCGCCACCGTCATGTCACACGACTATAGGGTCGTCCCCACGACCCCGGGAATAGATTGGCCCGCCACCGTCTTGTCCGACGACTATAGGGTCGTCCCCACGACCCCGGGCCAAAGTTGGCCAGCCGCCGACATGTCCGACGACTATAGGGTCGTCCCCACGACCCCGAGACTAGATTGGCCCGCCACCGTCATGTCCGACGACAATAGGGTCGTCCCCACGACCCCGGGTCCAGGTTGGCCAGCCGCCGACATTTCCGACGACTATAGAGTCGTCCCCACGACACCGGGCCAAAGTTGGCCATCCGCCGACATGTCCGACGACTATAGGGTCGTCCGCACGACCCCGGGACTAGATTGGCCCGCCACCGTCATGTCCGACGATTATAGGGTCGTCCCCACGACCGCGAGAATAGATTGGCCCGCCACCGTCATGTCCGACGACAATACGGTCGTCCCCACGACCCCGGGTCCAGGTTGGTCAGCCGCCGACATTTCCGACGACTATAGAGTCGTCCCCACGACACCGTGCCAAAGTTGGCCAGCTGCCGACATGTCCGACGACTATAGGGTCGTCCCCACGACCCCGGGACAAGGTTGGCCCGCCGCCGACTTGTCCGACGACTATAGGGTCGTCCCCACGACCCCGGGTCCAGGTTGGTCAGCCGCCGACATGTCCGACGACTATAGGGTCGTCCCCACGACCCCGGGACTAGATTAGCCCGCCACCGTCATGTCACACGACTATAGGGTCGTCCCCACGACCCCGGGAATAGATTGGTCCGCCACCGTCTTGTCCGACGACTATAGGGTCGTCCCCACGACCCCGGGCCAAAGTTGGCCAGCCGCCGACATGTCCGACGACTATAGGGTCGTCCCCACGACCCCGAGACTAGATTGGCCCGCCACCGTCATGTCCGACGACAATAGGGTCGTCCCCACTACCCCGGGTCCAGGTTGGCCAGCCGCCGACATTTCCGACGACTATAGAGTCGTCCCCACGACCACGGGCCAAAGCTGGCCAGCCGCAGACCTGTCCGACGACTATAGGGTCGTACCCATGACCCCGAGACTAGATTGGCCCGCCACCGTCATGTCCGACGACGATAGGGTCGTTCCCACGACGCCGGGTCTGGGTTGGCCAGCCGCCGACATGTCCGACGACTATAGAGTCGTCCCCACGACACCGGGCCAAAGTTGGCCAGCCGCTGACATGTCCAACGACTATAGGGTCGTCCATACGACCACGGGCCAAAGTTGGCCAGCCGCAGACATGTCCGACGACTATAGGGTCGTACCCATGACCCCGAGACTAGGTTGGCCCGCCGCCGACATGTCCGACGACTATAGTGTCGACCCCACGACCCCGGGACTAGATTGGCCCGCCACCGTCAAGTCCGACGACTATAGGGTCGTCCCCACGACCTCGGGACTAGGTTGGCCAGCCGCCGACATGTCCGACCACTATTGAGTCGTCCCTACGACTACGGGCCAAAGTTGGCCTGCCGCCGACATGTCCGACGACTATTGGGTCGTCCCCACGACCCCGGGCCAAAGATGTCCAGCCGCCGTCTTGTCCGACGACTATAGGGTCGTCCCCACGACCCCGGGACTAGATTGGCCCGCCACCGTCATGTCCAACGACTATAGGGTCGTCCCCACGACCCCGGGACTAGGTTGGCTCGACGCCGACTTGTCGACGACTATAGGGTCGTCCCCACGACCCCGACTCTAGGTTGGCCCGCCACCGTCATGTCCAACGACTATAGGGTCGTCCCCACGACCCCGGGCCAAAGTTGGCAAGCCGCTGAAATGTCCGACGACTGTAGGGTCGTCCCCACGATCCCGGGACTAGATTCGCACGCCACCGTCAAGTCCGACGACTATAGGGTCGTCCCCACGACCTCGGGACTAGGTTGGCCAGCCGCCGACATGTCCGACCACTATTGGGTCGTCCCCACAACCACGGGCCAAAGTTGGCCTGCCGCCGACATGTCCGACGACTATAGTGTCGTCCCCACGACCCCGGTACTAAATTGGCCCGCCGCCGACATGTCCGACGACTATAGAGTCGTCCCCACGACACCGGGCCAAAGTTGGCCAGCCGCCGACATGTCCGACGACTATAGGGTCGTCCCCACGACCCCGGGAATAGATTGGCCCGCCACCGTCATGTCCGGCGACTATCGGATCGTCCCTACGCCTACGGACCAAAGTTGGCCAGCCGCCGACATGTCCGACGACTCTAGGGTCGTCCCCATGACCCCGGGACTAGATTGGTCCGCCACCGTCATGTCCGACGACTATAGTTTCGTCCCCACGACCCCGGGCACATTTGTCAAGCCGCCGACATGTCCCCACAACCCCGGGACTAGATTGGCCCGCCACCGTCATGTCCGACGACTATAGGGTCGTCCCCACGACCCCGGGCCAAAGCTGGCAAGCCGCCGACATGTCCGACGACTATAGGGTCGTCCCCACGACCCCGGGCCAATAATGGCCAATCGCCGACATGTCCGATGACTATAGGGTCGTCCCCACGACCACGGACCAAAGTTGGCCAGCCGCCGACATATCCGACGACTATAGGGTCGTCCCCATGACCTCGGGACTAGATTGACCCGCCACCATCATGTCCGACGCCTATAGGGTCGACACCACGACCCCGGGAGTTGATTGCCCCGCCACCGTTATTTCTGACGACTATAGGGTCGTCCCCACGACCACGGACAAAAGTTGGACAGCCGCCGACATATCCGACGACTATAGGGTCGTCCCCATGACCCCGGGACTAGGTTGGCCCGCCGCCGACTTGTCCGACGACTATAGGGTCGTCCCCACGACCCCGGGTGCAGGTTGGCCAGCCGCCGACTTGTCCGACGACTATAGGGTCGTCCCCACGACCCCGGGCACATTTGTCAAGCCGCCGACATGTCCCCACAACCCCGGGACTAGATTGGCCCGCCACCGTCATATCCGACGACTATAGGGCCGTCCCCACGACCCCAGGGCCAGGTTGGCCAGCCGCCGAAATGTCCGACGACTAAACAGTCGTCCCCGCGACCACGGGCCAAAGTTGGCCAGCCGCCGACATGTCCGATGACTATAGGGTCGTCCCCACGACCCTGGGACTAGATTGGCCCGCCACCGTCATGTCCGACGACTATAGGGTCGTCCCCACGACCCTGGGACTAGATTGGCCCGCCACCGTCATGTCCGACGACTATAGGGTCGTCCCCACGACCCCGGGCCAAAGTTGGCAAGCCGCCGACATGTCCGACGACTATAGGGCCGTCCCCACGACGACGGGCCAAAGTAGGCCAGCCGCCGACATATCCGACGACTATAGGGTCGTCCCCACGACCCCGGGCCAACGTTCGCCAGCCGCCGACATGTCCGACGACTATAGGGTCGTCCCCACGACCCCGGGACTAGAATGGCCAGCCGCCGACATGTCCGACAACTATACGGTCGTCCCCACGACCACGGGCCAAAGTTGGCCAGCCGCCGACATGTCCGACGACTATAGGGTCGTCCCCACGACCCTGGGACTAGATTGGCCCGCCACCGTCATGTCCGACGACTATAGGGTCGTCCCCACGACCCCGGGCCAAAGTTGGCCAGCCGCCGACATGTCCGACGACTATAGGGTCGTCCCCACGACCCCGGGAATAGATTGGCCCGCCACCGTCATGTCCGGCGACTATCGGATCGTCCCCACGACTACGGGCCAAAGTTGGCAAGCCGCTGAAATGTCCGACGACTGTAGGGTCGTCCCCACGATCCCGGGACTAGATTCGCACGCCACCGTCAAGTCCGACGACTATAGGGTCGTCCCCACGACCTCGGGACTAGGTTGGCCAGCCGCCGACATGTCCGACCACTATTGGGTCGTCCCCACAACCACGGGCCAAAGTTGGCCTGCCGCCGACATGTCCGACGACTATAGTGTCGTCCCCACGACCCCGGTACTAAATTGGCCCGCCGCCGACATGTCCGACGACTATAGAGTCGTCCCCACGACACCGGGCCAAAGTTGGCCAGCCGCCGACATGTCCGACGACTATAGGGTCGTCCCCACGACCCCGGGAATAGATTGGCCCGCCACCGTCATGTCCGGCGACTATCGGATCGTCCCCACGCCTACGGACCAAAGTTGGCCAGCCGCCGACATGTCCGACGACTATAGGGTCGTCCCCACGACCCCGGGCCAATAATGGCCAATCGCCGACATGTCCGATGACTATAGGGTCGTCCCCACGACCACGGACCAAAGTTGGCCAGCCGCCGACATATCCGACGACTATAGGGTCGTCCCCATGACCTCGGGACTAGATTGACCCGCCACCATCATGTCCGACGCCTATAGGGTCGACACCACGACCCCGGGAGTTGATTGCCCCGCCACCGTTATTTCTGACGACTATAGGGTCGTCCCCACGACCACGGACAAAAGTTGGACAGCCGCCGACATATCCGACGACTATAGGGTCGTCCCCATGACCCCGGGACTAGGTTGGCCCGCCGCCGACTTGTCCGACGACTATAGGGTCGTCCCCACGACCCCGGGTGCAGGTTGGCCAGCCGCCGACTTGTCCGACGACTATAGGGTCGTCCCCACGACCCCGGGCACATTTGTCAAGCCGCCGACATGTCCCCACAACCCCGGGACTAGATTGGCCCGCCACCGTCATATCCGACGACTATAGGGCCGTCCCCACGACCCCAGGTCCAGGTTGGCCAGCCGCCGAAATGTCCGACGACTAAACAGTCGTCCCCGCGACCACGGGCCAAAGTTGGCCAGCCGCCGACATGTCCGATGACTATAGGGTCGTCCCCACGACCCTGGGACTAGATTGGCCCGCCACCGTCATGTCCGACGACTATAGGGTCGTCCCCACGACCCTGGGACTAGATTGGCCCGCCACCGTCATGTCCGACGACTATAGGGTCGTCCCCACGACCCCGGGCCAAAGTTGGCAAGCCGCCGACATGTCCGACGACTATAGGGCCGTCCCCACGACGACGGGCCAAAGTAGGCCAGCCGCCGACATATCCGACGACTATAGGGTCGTCCCCACGACCCCGGGCCAAAGTTCGCCAGCCGCCGACATGTCCGACGACTATAGGGTCGTCCCCACGACCCCGGGACTAGAATGGCCAGCCGCCGACATGTCCGACAACTATACGGTCGTCCCCACGACCACGGGCCAAAGTTGGCCAGCCGCCGACATGTCCGACGACTATAGGGTCGTCCCCACGACCCTGGGACTAGATTGGCCCGCCACCGTCATGTCCGACGACTATAGGGTCGTCCCCACGACCCCGGGCCAAAGTTGGCCAGCCGCCGACATGTCCGACGACTATAGGGTCGTCCCCACGACCCCGGGAATAGATTGGCCCGCCACCGTCATGTCCGGCGACTATCGGATCGTCCCCACGACTACGGGCCAAAGTTGGCAAGCCGCTGAAATGTCCGACGACTGTAGGGTCGTCCCCACGATCCCGGGACTAGATTCGCACGCCACCGTCAAGTCCGACGACTATAGGGTCGTCCCCACGACCTCGGGACTAGGTTGGCCAGCCGCCGACATGTCCGACCACTATTGGGTCGTCCCCACAACCACGGGCCAAAGTTGGCCTGCCGCCGACATGTCCGACGACTATAGTGTCGTCCCCACGACCCCGGTACTAAATTGGCCCGCCGCCGACATGTCCGACGACTATAGAGTCGTCCCCACGACACCGGGCCAAAGTTGGCCAGCCGCCGACATGTCCGACGACTATAGGGTCGTCCCCACGACCCCGGGAATAGATTGGCCCGCCACCGTCATGTCCGGCGACTATCGGATCGTCCCCACGCCTACGGACCAAAGTTGGCCAGCCGCCGACATGTCCGACGACTCTAGGGTCGTCCCCATGACCCTGGGACTAGATTGGTCCGCCACCGTCATGTCCGACGACTATAGTTTCGTCCCCACGACCCCGGGCACATTTGTCAAGCCGCCGACATGTCCCCACAACCCCGGGACTAGATTGGCCCGCCACCGTCATGTCCGACGACTATAGGGTCGTCCCCACGACCCCGGGCCAAAGCTGGCAAGCCGCCGACATGTCCGACGACTATAGGGTCGTCCCCACGACCCCGGGCCAATAATGGCCAATCGCCGACATGTCCGATGACTATAGGGTCGTCCCCACGACCACGGACCAAAGTTGGCCAGCCGCCGACATATCCGACGACTATAGGGTCGTCCCCATGACCTCGGGACTAGATTGACCCGCCACCACATGTCCGACGCCTATAGGGTCGACACCACGACCCCGGGAGTTGATTGCCCCGCCACCGTTATTTCTGACGACTATAGGGTCGTCCCCACGACCACGGACAAAAGTTGGACAGCCGCCGACATATCCGACGACTATAGGGTCGTCCCCATGACCCCGGGACTAGGTTGGCCCGCCGCCGACTTGTCCGACGACTATAGGGTCGTCCCCACGACCCCGGGTGCAGGTTGGCCAGCCGCCGACTTGTCCGACGACTATAGGGTCGTCCCCACGACCCCGGGCACATTTGTCAAGCCGCCGACATGTCCCCACAACCCCGGGACTAGATTGGCCCGCCACCGTCATATCCGACGACTATAGGGCCGTCCCCACGACCCCAGGTCCAGGTTGGCCAGCCGCCGAAATGTCCGACGACTAAACAGTCGTCCCCACGACCACGGGCCAAAGTTGGCCAGCCGCCGACATGTCCGATGACTATAGGGTCGTCCCTACGACCCTGGGACTAGATTGGCCCGCCACCGTCATGTCCGACGACTATAGGGTCGTCCCCACGACTCCGGACCAACGTTTGCAAGCTGCCGACTTGTCCGACGACTATAGGGTCGTCCCCACGACCGCGGGACTAGGTTGGCCCGCCACCGTCATGTCCGACGACTATAGGGCCGTCCCCACGACCCCAGGTCCAGGTTGGCCAGCCGCCGAAATGTCCGACGACTAAACAGTCGTCCCCACGACCACGGGTCAAAGTTGGCCAGCCGCCGACATGTCCGATGACTATAGGGTCGTCCCCACGACCCTGGGACTAGATTGGCCCGCAACCGTCATGTCCGACGACTATAGGGTCGTCCCCACGACCCTGGGACTAGATTGGCGCGGCACCGTCATGTCCGACGACTATAGGGTCGTCCCCACGGCCGCAGGACTAGGTTGGCCCACCGCCGACTTGTCCGACGACTATAGAGTCGTCCCCACGACCCCGGGACTAGGTTAACCAGCCGCCAACATGTCCGACGACAATAGGGTCGTCCCCACGACCCCGGGTCTAGGTTGGCCAGCCGCCGAAATGTCCGACGACTAAACAGTCGTCCCCGCGACCACGGGCCAAACTTGGCCAGCCGCCGACATGTCCGACGACTATAGGGTCGTCCCCACGACCCCGGGACTAGAATGGCCAGCCGCCGACATGTCCGACGACTATACGGTCGTCCCCACGACCCCGGGCCAAAGTTGGCCAGCCGCCGACATGTCCGACGACTATAGGGTCGTCCCCACGACCGCGGGACTAGGTTGGCCCGCCACCGTCATGTCCGACGACTATAGGGCCGTCCCCACGACCCCAGGTCCAGGTTGGCCAGCCGCCGAAATGTCCGACGACTAAACAGTCGTCCCCACGACCACGGGTCAAAGTTGACCAGCCGCCGACATGTCCGATGACTATAGGGTCGTCCCCACGACCGCGGGACTAGGTTGGCCCGCCACCGTCATGTCCGACGACTATAGGGCCGTCCCCACGACCCCAGGTCCAGGTTGGCCAGCCGCCGAAATGTCCGACGACTAAACAGTCGTCCCCACGACCACGGGTCAAAGTTGACCAGCCGTCGACATGTCCGATGACTATAGGGTCGTCCCCACGACCCTGGGACTAGATTGGCCCGCCACCGTCATGTCCGACGAATATACGGTCGTCCCCACGACCCCGGGCCAATAATGGCCAATCGCCGACATGTCCGATGACTATAGGGTCGTCCCCACGACCACGGACCAAAGTTGGCCAGCCGCCGACATATCCGACGACTATAGGGTCGTCCCCATGACCTCGGGACTAGATTGGCCCGCCACCATCATGTCCGACGACTATAGGGTTGACCCCACGACCCCGGGAGTTGATTGCCCCGCCACCGTTATTTCTGACAACTATAGGGTCGTCCCCACGACCACGGACCAAAGTTGGACAGCCGCCGACATATCCGACGACTATAGGGTCGTCCCCATGACCCCGGGACTAGGTTGGCCCGCCGCCGACTTGTCCGACGACTATAGGGTCGTCCCCACGACGACGGGCCAAAGTAGGCCAGCCGCCGACATATCCGGCGACTATAGGGTCGTCCCCACGACCCCGGGCACATTTCGCAAGTCGCCGACATATCCCCACAATCCCGGGACTAGATTGGCCCGCCACCGTCATGTCCGACGAATATACGGTCGTCCCAACGACCCCGGGCCAATAATGGCCAATCGCCGACATGTCCGATGATTATAGGGTCGTCCCCACGACCACGGACCAAAGTTGGCCAGCCGCCGACATATCCGACGACTATAGGGTCGTCCCCACGACCCTGGGACAAGATTGGGCCGCCACCGTCATGTCCGACGACTATAGGGTCGTCCCCACGACCCCGGGCCAAAGTTGGCAAGCCGCCGACATGTCCGACGACTATAGGGTCGTCCCCACGACCCCGGGCAAAAGTTGGCCAGCCGCCGACATGTCCGACGACTATAGGGTCGTCCCCACGACCCCGGGACTAGAATGGCCAGCCGCCGACATGTCCGACGACTATACGGTCGTCCCCACGACCCCGGGCCAAAGTTGGCCAGCCGCCGACATGTCCGACGACTATAGGGTCGTCCCCACGACCGCGGGACTAGGTTGGCCCGCCACCGTCATGTCCGACGACTATAGGGCCGTCCCCACGACCCCAGGTCCAGGTTGGCCAGCCGCCGAAATGTCCGACGACTAAACAGTCGTCCCCACGACCACGGGTCAAAGTTGACCAGCCGCCGACATGTCCGATGACTATAGGGTCGTCCCCACGACCCTGGGACTAGATTGGCCCGCCACCGTCATGTCCGACGACTATAGGGTCGTCCCCACGACCCTGGGACTAGATTGGCCCGCCACCGTCATGTCCGACGACTATAGGGTCGTCCCCACGGCCGCAGGACTAGGTTGGCCCACCGCCGACTTGTCCGACGACTATAGAGTCGTCCCCACGACCCTGGGACTAGGTTAACCAGCCGCCAACATGTCCGACGACAATAGGGTCGTCCCCACGACCCCGGGTCTAGGTTGGCCAGCCGCCGAAATGTCCGACGACTAAACAGTCGTCCCCGCGACCACGGGCCAAGGCTGGCCAGCTGCCGACTTGTCCGACGACTATAGGGCCGTTCCCACGACCCCGGGACTAGATTGGCCCGCCACCGTCAAGTCCGACGACTATAGGGTCGTCCCCACGGCCACGGGCCAAGGCTGGCCAGCTGCCGACTTGTCCGACGACTATAGGGTCGTCCCCACGATCCCGGGACTAGATTGGCTCGGCACCGTCATGTCCGACGACTAGAGGGTCGTCCCCACGACCACTGGCCAAAGTTGGCTCGGCGCCAACTTGTCGACGACTATAGTGTCGTCCCCACGACCCCGGGACTAGGTTGGCTCGACGCCGACTTGTCGACGACTATAGGGTCGTCCCCACGACCACGGGCCAAAGTTGGCCAGCCGCCGACATGTCCGACGACTATAGGGTCGTCCCCACGACCCTGGACCAAAGTTTGCAAGCTGCCGACTTGTCCGACGACTATAGGGTCGTCCCCACGACCGCAGGACTAGGTTGGCCCACCGCCGACTTGTCCGACGACTATAGCGTCGTCCCCACGACCCCGGGACTAGGTTGACCAGCCGCCAACATGTCCGACGACAATAGGGTCGTCCCCACGACCCCGGGTCTAGGTTGGCCAGCCGCCGAAATGTCCGACGACTAAACAGTCGTCCCCGCGACCACGGGCCAAAGTTGGCCAGCCGCCGACATGACCGACGACTATAGGGTCGTCCCCACGACCTCGGGACTAGGTTGGCCAGCCGCCGACATGTCCGACGACTATAGGGTCGTCCCCACGACCCCGGGCCAATGTTGGCCAATCGCCGACATGTCCGACGACTATAGGGTCGTCCCTACGACCCCGGGACTAGATTGGCCCGCCAGCGTCATGTCCAACGACTATAGGGTCGTCCCCACGACCACGGGCCAAAGTTGGCATGCCGCCGACATGTCCGACGACTATAGGGTCGTCCCCACGACCCCGGGACTAGATTGGCCCGCCACCGTCATGTCCAACGACTATAGGGTCGTTCCCACAACCACGGGCCAAAGTTGGCCAGCCGCCGACATGTCCGACGACTATAGGGTCGTCCCCACGACCACGCGCCAAAGTTGGCCAGCCGCCGACATGTCCGACGACTGTAGGGTCGTCCCCACGACCCCGGGACAAGCTTGGCCCGCCGCCGACTTGTCCGACGACTATAGGGTCGTCCCCACGACACCGGGACTAGATTGGCCCGCCACCGTCATGTCCGACGACAATAGGGTCGTCCCCACGACCCCGGGTCTAGGTTGGCCAGCCGCCGACATGTCCGACGACTATAGAGTCGTCCCCACGACACCGGGCCAAAGTTGGACAGCCGCCGACATGTCCGACGACTATAGGGTCGTCCCCACGAACCCGGGCCAAAGTTGGCAAGCCGCCGAAATGTCCGACGACTATAGGGTCGTCCCCACGACCGCGAGACTAGATTGGCCCGCCACCGACATTTCCGACGACTATAGAGTCGTCCCCACGACACCGGGCCAAAGTTGGCCAGCCGCCGACATGTCCGACGACTATAGGGTCGTCCCCACAACCACGGGCCAAAGTTGGCCAGCCGCCGACATGACCGACGACTATAGGGTCGTCCCCACGACCTCGGGACTAGGTTGGCCAGCCGCCGACATGTCCGACGACTATAGGGTCGTCCCCACGACCCCGGGCCAATGTTGGCCAATCGCCGACATGTCCGACGACTATAGGGTCGTCCCCACGACACCGGGACTAGATTGGCCCGCCACCGTCATGTCCGACGACAATAGGGTCGTCCCCACGACCCCGGGTCTAGGTTGGCCAGCCGCCGACATGTCCGACGACTATAGAGTCGTCCCCACGACACCGGGCCAAAGTTGGACAGCCGCCGACATGTCCGACGACTATAGGGTCGTCCCCACGAACCCGGGCCAAAGTTGGCAAGCCGCCGAATTGTCCGACGACTATAGGGTCGTCCCCACGACCCCGGGACTAGGTTGGCCAGCCGCCGACATGTCCGACGACTATAGGGTCGTCCCGACGACCCCGGGCCAATGTTGGCCAATCGCCAACATGTCCGACGACTATAGGGTCGTCCCTACGACCCCGGGACTAGATTGGCCCGCCACCGTCATGTCCAACGATTATAGGGTCGTCCCCACGACCCCGGGTCTAGGTTGGCCAGCCGCCGACATGTCCGACGACTATAGAGTCGTCCCCACGACACCGGGCGAAAGTTGGACCGCCGCCGACATGTCCGACTACTATAGGGTCGTCCCCACGACCTCGGGTCTAGATTGGCCCGCTACCGTCATATCCGAAGACTATAGGGTCGTCCCCACGACCACGGGACTAGATTGGCCCGCCACCGCCAAGTCCGACGACAATAGGGTCGTCCCCACGACCCCGGGTCTAGGTTGGCCAGCCGCCGACATGTCCGACGACAATCGGATCGTCCCCACGACCACGCGCCAAAGTTGGCCAGCCGCCGACATGTCCGACGACTATTGGATCGTCCCCACGACCACGGGCCAAAGTTGGCCAGCCGCCGACATGTCCGACGACTATGGGGTCGTCCCCACGTCCACGGCCCAAAGTTGTCCAGCCGCCGACATGTCCAACGACTATTGGGTCGTACCCACGACCACGGGCCAAAGTTGGCCAGCCGCCGACATGTCCGACGACTATAGTGTCGTCCCCACGGCCCCGGTAGTAGATTGGCCCGCCGCCGACATGTCCGACGACTATAGAGTCGTCCCCACGACACCGGGCCAAAGTTGGCCAGCCGCCGACATGTCCGAGGACTATAGAGCCGTCCCCACGACCCCGGGAATAGATTGGCCCGTCACCGTCATGTCCGGCGACTATCGGATCGTCCCCACGACTTCGGGCCAAAGTTGGCCAGCCGCCGACATGTCCGAAGACAATAGGGTCGTCCCCACGACCCCGGGACTAGATTGGCCAGCCGCCGACATGTCCGACGACTATAGTGTCGTCACCACGACACCGGGGCAAAGTTGGCCAGCCGCTGACATGTCCAACGACTATTGGGTCGTCCCCACGACCACGGGCCAAAGTTGGCCAGCCGCCGACATGTCCGACGACTGTAGGGTCGTCCCCACGACCCCGGGACTAGGTTGGCTCGACGCCGACTTGTCGACGACTATAGGGTCGTCCCCACAACCACGGGCCAAAGTTGGCCAGGCGCCGACTTGTCCGACGACTATAGGGTCGTCCCCACGACCCTGGGCCAAAGTTGGCCAGCCGCCGACTTGTCCGACGACTATAGGGCCGTTCCCACGACCCCGGGACTAGATTGGCCCGCGACCGTCATGTCCAACGACTATAGGGTCGTCCCCACAGCCACGGGCCAAAGTTGGCCAGCCGCCGACATGTCCAACGACTATTGGGTCGTCCCCACGACCACGGGCCAAAGTTGGCCAGCCGCCGACATGACCGCCGACTATAGTGTCGTCCCCACGACCCCGGTAGTAGATTGGCCCGCCGCCGACATGTCCGACGACTATAGAGTCGTCACCATGACACCGGGGCAAAGTTGGCCAGCCGCTGACATGTCCAACGACTATTGGGTCGTCCCCACGACCACGGGCCAATGTTGGCCAGCCGCCGACATGTCCGACGACTATAGGGTCGTCCCCACGACCCCGGGCCAATGTTGGCCAATCGCCGACATGTCCGACGACTACAGGGTCGTCCCTACGACCCCGAGACTAGATAGGCCCGCCACCGTCATGTCCGACGACTATAGGGTCGTCCCCACGACCATGGGCAAAAGTTGGGCAGCCGCCGACTTGTCCGACGACTATTGGGTCGCCCCACGGCCCCGGACTAGGATGGCTCGCCGCCGACATGTCCGACGACTATAGGATCGTCCCCACGACGCCGGGACTAGGTTGGACAGCCGCCGACATGTCCGACGACTATAGGGTCGTCCCCACGACCACGGGCCAAATTTGGCCAGCCGCCGACTTGTCCGAAGACTATAGGGTCGTCCCCACGTCCCCGGGTCATATTTGGCCAGCCGCCGACATGTCCGACGACTATAGAGTCGTCCCCACGACCCCGGGTCAATGTTGGCTCGCCGCCGACATGTCCGACGACTATAGGGTCGTCCCCACGACCCCCGGGCCAAAGTTGGCCAGCCGCCGACATGTCCGACGACTATAGAGTCGTCCCCACGACCCCGGGGCAATGTTGGCTCGCCGCCGACATGTCCGACGACTATAGGGTCGTCCCCACGACCCCGGGCCAATGTTGCCCAATCGCCGACATGTCCGACGACTATAGGGTCGTCCCTACGACCCCGGGACTAGATTGGCCCGCCACCGTCATGTCCAACGACTATAGGGTCGTCCCCACGACCATGGGCCAAAGTTGGCCAGCCGCCGATATGTCCAACGACTATTGGGTCGTCCCCACGACCACGGGCCAATGTTAGCCAGCCGCCGACATGTCCGACGACTATAGGGTCGTCCCCACGTCCCCGGGACTAGAGTGGCCCGCCACCGTCAAGTCCGACGACTATAGGGTCGTCCCCACGACCCCGGGTCAAAGTTGGCCAGCCGCTGACATTTCCAACGACTATTGGGTCGTCCCCACGACCACGGGCCAATGTTGGCTAGCCGCCGACATGTCCGTCGACTATTGGATCGTCCCCACGACCCCGGGCCAAAGTTGGCAAGCCGCCGACATTTCCGACGACTATAGAGTCGTCCCCACGACACCGGGCCAAAGTTGGCAAGCCGCCGACATGTCCGACGACTATAGGGTCGTCCCCACGACCTCGGGACTAGGTTGGCCACCCGCCGACATGTCCGACGACTATAGGGTCGTCCACACGACCCCGGGCCAAAGTTGGCAAGACGCCGAAATGTCCGACGACTGTAGGGTCGTCCCCACGCCCCGGAACTAGATTGGCCCGCCACCGTCAAGTCCGACGACTATAGGGTCGTCCCCACGACCTCGGGACTAGGTTGGCCAGCCGCCGACATGTCCGACGACTATAATGTCGTCCCCACGACCCCGGGCCAATGTTGGCCAATCGCCGACATGTCCGACGACTATAGGGTCGTCCCTACGACCCCGGGCCAAAGCTGGCCAGCCGCCGACATGTCCGACGACTATTGGATCGTCCCCACGACCACGGGCCAAAGTTGGCCAGCCGCCGACATGTCCGAAGACTATAGGGTCGTCCCCACGACCCCGGGACTAGATTGGCCAGCCGCCGACATGTCCGACGACTATAGAGTCGTCCCCACGACACCGGGTCAAAGATGGCCAGCCGCTGACATTTCCAGCGACTATTGGGTCGTCCCCACGACCACGGGCCAATTTTGGCTAGCCGCCGACATGTCCGACGAATATAGGGTCGTCCCCACGACCACGGGCCAAAGCTGGCCAGCCGCCGACATGTCCGACGACTATTGGATCGTCCCCACGACCACGGGCCAAAGTTGGCCAGCCGCCGACATGTCCGACGACTATAGGGTCGTCCCCACGACCCCGGGACTAGATTGGCCCGCCACCGTCAAGTCCGACGACCTCGGGACTAGGTTGGCCAGCCGCCGACATGTCCGACGACTATAGGGTCGTCCCCACGACCTCGGGCCAATTTTGGCCAGCCGCCGACATGTCCGACGACTATAGGGTCGTCCCCACGACCCCGGGCCAAAGTTGGCAAGCCGCCGAAATGTCCGACGACTGTAGGGTCGTCCCCACGACCTCGGGACTAGATTGGCCCGCCAACGTCAAGTCCGACGACTATTGGGTCGTCCCCACGACCCCGGGCCAAAGTTGGCAAGCCGCCGAAATGTCCGACGACTGTAGGGTCGTCCCCACGACTCCAGGACTAGATTGGTCCGCCACCGTCATGTCCGACGACTATAGGGTCGTCCCCACGACCCCGGGCCAAAGTTGGCAAGCCGCCGAAATATCCGACGACTGTAGGGTCGTCCCCACGACTCCAGGACTAGATTGGCCCGCCACCGTCAAGTCCGACGACTATAGGGTCGTCCCCACGACCCCGGGCCAAAGTTGGCAAGCCGCCGAAATGTCCGACGACTGTAGGGTCGTCCCCACGACTCCAGGACTAGATTGGTCCGCCACCGTCATGTCCAACGACTATAGGGTCGTCCCCACAACCACGGGCCAAAGTTGGCCAGTCGCCGACATGTCCGACGACTATAGGGTCGTCCCCACGACCCCGGGCCAAAGTTGGCACGCCGCCGAAATGTCCGACGACTGTAGGGTCGTCCCCACGACCCCGGGCCAAAGATGTCCAGCCGCCGTCTTGTCCGACGACTATTGGGTCGTCCCCACGACCCCGGGACTAGATTGGCCCGCCACCGTCATGTCCAACGACTATAGGGTCGTCCCCACAACCACGGGCCAAAGTTGGCCAGCCGCCGACATGTCCGACGATTATTGGATCGTCCCCACGACTACGGGCCAAAGTTGGCCAGCCGCCGACATGTGCGACGATTATACGGTCGTCCCCACGACCCCGGGACTAGATTGGCCCGCCACCGTCATGTCCAACGACTATAGGGTCGTCCCCACAACCACGGGCCAAAGTTGGCCAGCCGCCGACATTTCCGACGACTATAGAGTCGTCCCCACGACACCGGGCCAAAGTTGGCCAGCCGCCGACATGTCCGACGACTATAGGGTCGTCCCCACGACCCCGGGACAAGGTTGGCCCGCCGCCGACTTGTCCGACGACTATAGGGCCGTACCCACGACCCCGGGACTAGGCTGACAAGCCGCCAACATGTCCGACGACTATAGGGTCGTCCCCACGACCCCGGGCCAAAGTTGGCCAGCCGCCGAAATGTCCGACGACTATAGGGTCGTCCCCACGACCCCGGGACTAGATTGGCCCGCCACCGTCATGTCCGACAACTATAGGGTCGTCCCCACGACCCCGGGCCAATTTTGGCAAGCCGCCGAAATGTCCGACGACTGTAGGGTCGTACCCACGACCCCGGGACTAGGCTGACAAGCCGCCAACATGTCCGACGACTATAGGGTCGTCCCCACGACCCCGGGCCAAAGTTGGCCAGCCGCCGAAATGTCCGACGACTATAGGGTCGTCCCCACGACCGCGGGACTAGATTGGCCCGCCACCGTCATGTCCAACGACTATAGGTTCGTCCCCACGACCCCGGGCCAAAGTTGGCAAGCCGCCGAAATGTCCGACGACTGTAGGGTCGTACCCACGACCCCGGGACTAGATTGGCCCGCCACCGTCAAGTCCGACGACCATAGGGTCGTCCCCACGACCCCGGGCCAAAGTTGGCCAGCCGCCGACATGTCCGACGACTATAGGGTCGTCCCCACGACCCCGAGACTAGATTGGCCCGCCACCGTCATGTCCGACGACAATAGGGTCGTCCCCACGACCCCGGGTCTAGGTTGGCCAGCCGCCGACATGTCGGACGACAATCGGATCGTCCCCACGACCACGCGCCAAAGTTGGCCAGCCGCCGACATGTCCGACGATTATAGGGTCGTCCCTACGACCCCGGGCCAAAGCTGGCCAGCCGCCGACATGTCCGACGACTATTGAATCGTCCCCACGACCACGGGCCAAAGTTGGCCAGCCGCCGACATGTCCGACGACTATAGGGTCGTCCCCACGACCCCGGGACTAGATTGGTCCGCCACCGTCATGTCCGACGAATATAGGGTCGTCCCCACGACCCCGGGCCAAAGTTGGCAAGCCGCCGAAATGTCCGACGACTGTAGGGTCGTACCCACGACCCCGGGACTAGGCTGACAAGCCGCCAACATGTCCGACGACTATAGGGTCGTCCCCACGACCCCGGGCCAAAGATGTCCAGCCGCCGTCTTGTCCGACGACTATAGGGTCGTCCCCACGACCCCGGGACTAGATTGGCCCGCCACCGTCATGTCCAACGACTATAGGGTCGTCCCCACAACCACGGGCCAAAGTTGGCCAGCCGGCGACATGTCCGACGACTATAGGGTCGTCCCCACGACCTCGGGACTAGGTTGGCCACCCGCCGACATGTCCGACGACTATAGGGTCGTCCCCACGACCCCGGGTCTAGGTTGGCCAGCCGCCGACATGTCCGACGAATATAGAGTCGTCCCCACGACACCGGGCCAAAGTTGGCCAGCCGCCGACATGTCGGACGACAATCGGATCGTCCCCACGACCACGCGCCAAAGTTGGCCAGCCGCCGACATGTCCGACGACTTTTGGATCGTCCCCACGACCACGGGCCAAAGTTGGCAAGATGCCGAAATGTCCGACGACTGTAGGGTCGTCTCCACGACCCCGGGACTAGATTGGCCCGCCACCGTCAAGTCCGACGACTATAGGGTCGTCCCCACGACCTCGGAACTAGGTTGGCCAGCCGCCGACATGTCCGACGACTATAATGTCGTCCCCACGACCCCGGGCCAATGTTGGCCAATCGCCGACATGTCCGACGATTATAGGGTCGTCCCTACGACCCCGGGCCAAAGCTGGCCAGCCGCCGACATGTCCGACGACTATTGAATCGTCCCCACGACCACGGGCCAAAGTTGGCCAGCCGCCGACATGTCCGACGACTATAGGGTCGTCCCCACGACCCCGGGACTAGATTGGTCCGCCACCGTCATGTCCGACGAATATAGGGTCGTCCCCACGACCCCGGGCCAAAGTTGGCAAGCCGCCGAAATGTCCGACGACTGTAGGGTCGTCCCCACGACCCCGGGACTAGATTGGCCCGCCACCGTCAAGTCCGACGACCTCGTGACTAGGTTGGCCAGCCGCCGACATGTCCGACGACTATAGGGTCGCCCCCACGTCCTCAGGCCAATTTTGGGCAGCCGCCGACATGTCCGACGACTATTGGATCGACCCCACGACCCCGGGCCAAAGTTGGCAAGCCGCCGAAATGTCCGACGACTGTAGGGCCGTCCCCACGACCCCCGGACTAGATTGGTCCGCCACCGACAAGTCCGACGACTATAGGGTCGTCCCCACGACCCCGGGACTAGATTGGCCCGCCACCGTCATGTCCAACGACTATCGGATCGTCCCCACGACCACGGGCCAAAGTTGGCCAGCCGCCGACATGTCCGACGACTATTGGGTCGTCCCCACGACACCGGGCCAAAGTTGGCCAGCCGCTGACATGTCCAACGACTATAGGGTCGTTCCCACGACCACGGGCCAAAGTTGACCAGCCGCCGACATGTCCGACGACTATTGGATCGTCCCCACGACCCCGGGCCAAAGTTGGCAAGCCGCCGACATGTCCGACGACTATAGGGTCGTCCCCACGACCTCGGGACTAGGTTGGCCACCCGCCGACATGTCCGACGACTATAGGGTCGTCCCCACGACCCCGGGTCTAGGTTGGCCAGCCGCCGACATGTCCGACGACTATAGAGTCGTCCCCACGACACCGGGCCAAAGTTGGCCAGCCGCCGACATGTCCGACGACTATTGGGTCGTCCCCACGACACCGGGCCAAAGTTGGCCAGCCGCTGACATGTCCAACGACTATAGGGTCGTCCCCACGACCACGGGCCAATGTTGGCTAGCCGCCGACATGTCCGTCGACTATTGGATCGTCCCCACGACCCCGGGCCAAAGTTGGCAAGCCGCCGACATGTCCGACGACTATAGGGTCGTCCCCAAGACCTCGGGACTAGGTTGGCCACCCGCCGACATGTCCGACGACTATAGGGTCGTCCACACGACCCCGGGCCAAAGTTGGCAAGACGCCGAAATGTCCGACGACTGTAGGGTCGTCCCCACGACCCCGGGACTAGATTGGCCCGCCACCGTCAAGTCCGATGACTATAGGGTCGTCCCCACGACCCGGGTCAAAGTTGGCCAGCCGCTGACATTTCCAACGACTATTGGGTCGTCCCCACGACCACGGGCCAATGTTGGCTAGCCGCCGTCATGTCCGACGACTATAGGGTCGTCCCCACGACCCCGGGCCAAAGTTGGCAAGCCGCCGAAATGTCCGACGACTGTAGGGTCGTCCCCACGACTCCAGGACTAGATTGGCCCGCCACCGTCAAGTCCGACGACTATAGGGTCGTCCCCACGACCCCGGGCCAAAGTTGGCAAGCCGCCGAAATGTCCGACGACTGTAGGGTCGTCCCCACGACCCCGAGACTAGATTGGCCCGCCACCGTCATGTCCGACGACAATAGGGTCGTCCCCACTACCCCGGGTCCAGGTTGGCCAGCCGCCGACATTTCCGACGACTATAGAGTCGTCCCCATGACCACGGGCCAAAGCTGGCCAGCCGCAGACCTGTCCGACGACTATAGGGTCGTACCCATGACCCCGAGACTAGATTGGCCCGCCACCGTCATGTCCGACGACGATAGGGTCGTTCCCACGACGCCGGGTCTGGGTTGGCCAGCCGCCGACATGTCCGACGACTATAGAGTCGTCCCCACGACACCGGGCCAAAGTTGGCCAGCCGCTGACATGTCCAACGACTATAGGGTCGTCCATACGACCACGGGCCAAAGTTGGCCAGCCGCAGACATGTCCGACGACTATAGGGTCTTACCCATGACCCCGAGACTAGGTTGGCCCGCCGCCGACATGTCCGACGACTATAGTGTCGACCCCACGACCCCGGGACTAGATTGGCCCGCCACCGTCAAGTCCGACGACTATAGGGTCGTCCCCACGACCTCGGGACTAGGTTGGCCAGCCGCCGACATGTCCGACCACTATTGAGTCGTCCCTACGACTACGGGCCAAAGTTGGCCTGCCGCCGACATGTCCGACGACTATTGGGTCGTCCCCACGACCCCGGGCCAAAGATGTCCAGCCGCCGTCTTGTCCGACGACTATAGGGTCGTCCCCACGACCCCGGGACTAGATTGGCCCGCCACCGTCATGTCCAACGACTATAGGGTCGTCCCCACGACCCCGGGACTAGGTTGGCTCGACGCCGACTTGTCGACGACTATAGGGTCGTCCCCACGACCCCGACTCTAGGTTGGCCCGCCACCGTCATGTCCAACGACTATAGGGTCGTCCCCACGACCCCGGGCCAAAGTTGGCAAGCCGCTGAAATGTCCGACGACTGTAGGGTCGTCCCCACGATCCCGGGACTAGATTCGCACGCCACCGTCAAGTCCGACGACTATAGGGTCATCCCCACGACCTCGGGACTAGGTTGGCCAGCCGCCGACATGTCCGACCACTATTGGGTCGTCCCCACAACCACGGGCCAAAGTTGGCCTGCCGCCGACATGTCCGACGACTATAGTGTCGTCCCCACGACCCCGGTACTAAATTGGCCCGCCGCCGACATGTCCGACGACTATAGTGTCGTCCCCACGACACCGGGCCAAAGTTGGCCAGCCGCCGACATGTCCGACGACTATAGGGTCGTCCCCACGACCCCGGGAATAGATTGGCCCGCCACCGTCATGTCCGGCGATTATCGGATCGTCCCCACGCCTACGGACCAAAGTTGGCCAGCCGCCGACATGTCCGACGACTCTAGGGTCGTCCCCATGACCCCGGGACTAGATTGGTCCGCCACCGTCATGTCCGACGACTATAGTTTCGTCCCCACGACCCCGGGCACATTTGTCAAGCCGCCGACATGTCCCCACAACCCCGGGACTAGATTGGCCCGCCACCGTCATGTCCGACGACTATAGGGTCGTCCCCACGACCCCGGGCCAAAGCTGGCAAGCCGCCGACATGTCCGACGACTATAGGGTCGTCCCCACGACCCCGGGCCAATAATGGCCAATCGCCGACATGTCCGATGACTATAGGGTCGTCCCCACGACCACGGACCAAAGTTGGCCAGCCGCCGACATATCCGACGACTATAGGGTCGTCCCCATGACCTCGGGACTAGATTGACCCGCCACCATCATGTCCGACGCCTATAGGGTCGACACCACGACCCCGGGAGTTGATTGCCCCGCCACCGTTATTTCTGACGACTATAGGGTCGTCCCCACGACCACGGACAAAAGTTGGACAGCCGCCGACATATCCGACGACTATAGGGTCGTCCCCATGACCCCGGGACTAGGTTGGCCCGCCGCCGACTTGTCCGGCGAATATAGGGTCGTCCCCACGACCCCGGGCCAAAGTTGGCAAGCCGCCGACATGTCCGACGACTATAGGGCCGTCCCCACGACGACGGGCCAAAGTAGGCCAGCCGCCGACATATCCGACGACTATAGGGTCGTCCCCACGACCCCGGGCCAAAGTTCGCCAGCCGCCGACATGTCCGACGACTATAGGGTCGTCCCCACGACCCCGGGACTAGAATGGCCAGCCGCCGACATGTCCGACAACTATACGGTCGTCCCCACGACCACGGGCCAAAGTTGGCCAGCCGCCGACATGTCCGACGACTATAGGGTCGTCCCCACGACCCTGGGACTAGATTGGCCCGCCACCGTCATGTCCGACGACTATAGGGTCGTCCCCACGACCCCGGGCCAAAGTTGGCCAGCCGCCGACATGTCCGACGACTATAGGGTCGTCCCCACGACCCCGGGAATAGATTGGCCCGCCACCGTCATGTCCGGCGACTATCGGATCGTCCCCACGACTACGGGCCAAAGTTGGCAAGCCGCTGAAATGTCCGACGACTGTAGGGTCGTCCCCACGATCCCGGGACTAGATTCGCACGCCACCGTCAAGTCCGACGACTATAGGGTCGTCCCCACGACCCCGGGTGCAGGTTGGCCAGCCGCCGACTTGTCCGACGACTATAGGGTCGTCCCCACGACCCCGGGTGCAGGTTGGCCAGCCGCCGACTTGTCCGACGACTATAGGGTCGTCCCCACGACCCCGGGCACATTTGTCAAGCCGCCGACCTGTCCCCACAACCCCGGGACTAGATTGGCCCGCCACCGTCATATCCGACGACTATAGGGCCGTCCCCACGACCCCAGGTCCAGGTTGGCCAGCCGCCGAAATGTCCGACGACTAAACAGTCGTCCCCACGACCACGGGCCAAAGTTGGCCAGCCGCCGACATGTCCGACGACTATAGGGTCGTCCCCACGACCCCGGGAATAGATTGGCCCGCCACCGTCATGTCCGGCGACTATCGGATCGTCCCCACGCCTACGGACCAAAGTTGGCCAGCCGCCGACATGTCCGACGACTCTAGGGTCGTCCCCATGACCCTGGGACTAGATTGGTCCGCCACCGTCATGTCCGACGACTATAGTTTCGTCCCCACGACCCCGGGCACATTTGTCAAGCCGCCGACATGTCCCCACAACCCCGGGACTAGATTGGCCCGCCACCGTCATGTCCGACGACTATAGGGTCGTCCCCACGACCCCGGGCCAAAGCTGGCAAGCCGCCGACATGTCCGACGACTATAGGGTCGTCCCCACGACCCCGGGCCAATAATGGCCAATCGCCGACATGTCCGATGACTATAGGGTCGTCCCCACGACCACGGACCAAAGTTGGCCAGCCGCCGACATATCCGACGACTATAGGGTCGTCCCCATGACCTCGGGACTAGATTGACCCGCCACCATCATGTCCGACGCCTATAGGGTCGACACCACGACCCCGGGAGTTGATTGCCCCGCCACCGTTATTTCTGACGACTATAGGGTCGTCCCCACGACCACGGACAAAAGTTGGACAGCCGCCGACATATCCGACGACTATAGGGTCGTCCCCATGACCCCGGGACTAGGTTGGCCCGCCGCCGACTTGTCCGACGACTATAGGGTCGTCCCCACGACCCCGGGTGCAGGTTGGCCAGCCGCCGACTTGTCCGACGACTATAGGGTCGTCCCCACGACCCCGGGCACATTTGTCAAGCCGCCGACATGTCCCCACAACCCCGGGACTAGATTGGCCCGCCACCGTCATATCCGACGACTATAGGGCCGTCCCCACGACCCCAGGTCCAGGTTGGCCAGCCGCCGAAATGTCCGACGACTAAACAGTCGTCCCCACGACCACGGGCCAAAGTTGGCCAGCCGCCGACATGTCCGATGACTATAGGGTCGTCCCTACGACCCTGGGACTAGATTGGCCCGCCACCGTCATGTCCGACGACTATAGGGTCGTCCCCACGACTCCGGACCAAAGTTTGCAAGCTGCCGACTTGTCCGACGACTATAGGGTCGTCCCCACGACCGCGGGACTAGGTTGGCCCGCCACCGTCATGTCCGACGACTATAGGGCCGTCCCCACGACCCCAGGTCCAGGTTGGCCAGCCGCCGAAATGTCCGACGACTAAACAGTCGTCCCCACGACCACGGGTCAAAGTTGGCCAGCCGCCGACATGTCCGATGACTATAGGGTCGTCCCCACGACCCTGGGACTAGATTGGCCCGCAACCGTCATGTCCGACGACTATAGGGTCGTCCCCACGACCCTGGGACTAGATTGGCCCGGCACCGTCATGTCCGACGACTATAGGGTCGTCCCCACGGCCGCAGGACTAGGTTGGCCCACCGCCGACTTGTCCGACGACTATAGAGTCGTCCCCACGACCCCGGGACTAGGTTAACCAGCCGCCAACATGTCCGACGACAATAGGGTCGTCCCCACGACCCCGGGTCTAGGTTGGCCAGCCGCCGAAATGTCCGACGACTAAACAGTCGTCCCCGCGACCACGGGCCAAAGTTGGCCAGCCGCCGACATGTCCGATGACTATAGGGTCGTCCCCACGACCCTGGGACTAGATTGGCCCGCCACCGTCATGTCCGACGACTATAGGGTCGTCCCCACGACCCTGGGACTAGATTGGCCCGCCACCGTCATGTCCGACGAATATAGGGTCGTCCCCACGACCCCGGGCCAAAGTTGGCAAGCCGCCGACATGTCCGACGACTATAGGGTCGTCCCCACGACGACGGGCCAAAGTAGGCCAGCCGCCGACATATCCGACGACTATAGGGTCGTCCCCACAACCCCGGGGCTAGCTTGACCAGCCGCCAACATGTCCGACGACAATAGGGTCGTCCCCACGACCCCGGGTCTAGGTTGGCCAGCCGCCGAAATGTCCGACGACTAAACAGTCGTCCCCGCGACCACGGGCCAAAGTTGGCCAGCCGCCGACATGTCCGATGACTATAGGGTCGTCCCCACGACCCTGGGACTAGATTGGCCCGCCACCGTCATGTCCGACGACTATAGGGTCGTCCCCACGACCCTGGGACTAGATTGGCCCGCCACCGTCATGTCCGACGACTATAGGGTCGTCCCCACGACCCCGGGCCAAAGTTGGCAAGCCGCCGACATGTCCGACGACTATAGGGCCGTCCCCACGACCACGGGCCAAAGTTGGCCAGCCGCCGACATGTCCGACGACTATAGGGTCGTCCCCACGACCCCGGGCCAAAGTTGGCAAGCCGCCGACATGTCCGACGACTATAGGGCCGTCCCCACGACGACGGGCCAAAGTAGGCCAGCCGCCGACATATCCGACGACTATAGGGTCGTCCCCACGACCCCGGGCCAAAGTTCGCCAGCCGCCGACATGTCCGACGACTATAGGGTCGTCCCCACGACCCCGGGACTAGAATGGCCAGCCGCCGACATGTCCGACAACTATACGGTCGTCCCCACGACCACGGGCCAAAGTTGGCCAGCCGCCGACATGTCCGACGACTATAGGGTCGTCCCCACGACCCTGGGACTAGATTGGCCCGCCACCGTCATGTCCGACGACTATAGGGTCGTCCCCACGACCCCGGGCCAAAGTTGGCCAGCCGCCGACATGTCCGACGACTATAGGGTCGTCCCCACGACCCCGGGAATAGATTGGCCCGCCACCGTCATGTCCGGCGACTATCGGATCGTCCCCACGACTACGGGCCAAAGTTGGCAAGCCGCTGAAATGTCCGACGACTGTAGGGTCGTCCCCACGATCCCGGGACTAGATTCGCACGCCACCGTCAAGTCCGACGACTATAGGGTCGTCCCCACGACCTCGGGACTAGGTTGGCCAGCCGCCGACATGTCCGACCACTATTGGGTCGTCCCCACAACCTCGGGCCAAAGTTGGCCTGCCGCCGACATGTCCGACGACTATAGTGTCGTCCCCACGACCCCGGTACTAAATTGGCCCGCCGCCGACATGTCCGACGACTATAGAGTCGTCCCCACGACACCGGGCCAAAGTTGGCCAGCCGCCGACATGTCCGACGACTATAGGGTCGTCCCCACGACCCCGGGAATAGATTGGCCCGCCACCGTCATGTCCGGCGACTATCGGATCGTCCCCACGCCTACGGACCAAAGTTGGCCAGCCGCCGACATGTCCGACGACTCTAGGGTCGTCCCCATGACCCTGGGACTAGATTGGTCCGCCACCGTCATGTCCGACGACTATAGTTTCGTCCCCACGACCCCGGGCACATTTGTCAAGCCGCCGACATGTCCCCACAACCCCGGGACTAGATTGGCCCGCCACCGTCATGTCCGACGACTATAGGGTCGTCCCCACGACCCCGGGCCAAAGCTGGCAAGCCGCCGACATGTCCGACGACTATAGGGTCGTCCCCACGACCCCGGGCCAATAATGGCCAATCGCCGACATGTCCGATGACTATAGGGTCGTCCCCACGACCACGGACCAAAGTTGGCCAGCCGCCGACATATCCGACGACTATAGGGTCGTCCCCATGACCTCGGGACTAGATTGACCCGCCACCATCATGTCCGACGCCTATAGGGTCGACACCACGACCCCGGGAGTTGATTGCCCCGCCACCGTTATTTCTGACGACTATAGGGTCGTCCCCACGACCACGGACAAAAGTTGGACAGCCGCCGACATATCCGACGACTATAGGGTCGTCCCCATGACCCCGGGACTAGGTTGGCCCGCCGCCGACTTGTCCGACGACTATAGGGTCGTCCCCACGACCCCGGGTGCAGGTTGGCCAGCCGCCGACTTGTCCGACGACTATAGGGTCGTCCCCACGACCCCGGGCACATTTGTCAAGCCGCCGACCTGTCCCCACAACCCCGGGACTAGATTGGCCCGCCACCGTCATATCCGACGACTATAGGGCCGTCCCCACGACCCCAGGTCCAGGTTGGCCAGCCGCCGAAATGTCCGACGACTAAACAGTCGTCCCCACGACCACGGGCCAAAGTTGGCCAGCCGCCGACATGTCCGACGACTATAGGGTCGTCCCCACGACCCCGGGAATAGATTGGCCCGCCACCGTCATGTCCGGCGACTATCGGATCGTCCCCACGCCTACGGACCAAAGTTGGCCAGCCGCCGACATGTCCGACGACTCTAGGGTCGTCCCCATGACCCTGGGACTAGATTGGTCCGCCACCGTCATGTCCGACGACTATAGTTTCGTCCCCACGACCCCGGGCACATTTGTCAAGCCGCCGACATGTCCCCACAACCCCGGGACTAGATTGGCCCGCCACCGTCATGTCCGACGACTATAGGGTCGTCCCCACGACCCCGGGCCAAAGCTGGCAAGCCGCCGACATGTCCGACGACTATAGGGTCGTCCCCACGACCCCGGGCCAATAATGGCCAATCGCCGACATGTCCGATGACTATAGGGTCGTCCCCACGACCACGGACCAAAGTTGGCCAGCCGCCGACATATCCGACGACTATAGGGTCGTCCCCATGACCTCGGGACTAGATTGACCCGCCACCATCATGTCCGACGCCTATAGGGTCGACACCACGACCCCGGGAGTTGATTGCCCCGCCACCGTTATTTCTGACGACTATAGGGTCGTCCCCACGACCACGGACAAAAGTTGGACAGCCGCCGACATATCCGACGACTATAGGGTCGTCCCCACGCCTACGGACCAAAGTTGGCCAGCCGCCGACGTGTCCGACGACTCTAGGGTCGTCCCCACGACCCCGGGACTAGAATGGCCAGCCGCCGACATGTCCGACAACTATACGGTCGTCCCCACGACCACGGGCCAAAGTTGGCCAGCCGCCGACATGTCCGACGACTATAGGGTCGTCCCCACGACCCCGGGCCAAAGTTGGCAAGCCGCCGACATGTCCGACGACTATAGGGCCGTCCCCACGACGACGGGCCAAAGTAGGCCAGCCGCCGACATATCCGACGACTATAGGGTCGTCCCCACGACCCCGGGCCAAAGTTCGCCAGCCGCCGACATGTCCGACGACTATAGGGTCGTCCCCACGACCCCGGGACTAGAATGGCCAGCCGCCGACATGTCCGACAACTATACGGTCGTCCCCACGACCACGGGCCAAAGTTGGCCAGCCGCCGACATGTCCGACGACTATAGGGTCGTCCCCACGACCCTGGGACTAGATTGGCCCGCCACCGTCATGTCCGACGACTATAGGGTCGTCCCCACGACCCCGGGCCAAAGTTGGCCAGCCGCCGACATGTCCGACGACTATAGGGTCGTCCCCACGACCCCGGGAATAGATTGGCCCGCCACCGTCATGTCCGGCGACTATCGGATCGTCCCCACGACTACGGGCCAAAGTTGGCAAGCCGCTGAAATGTCCGACGACTGTAGGGTCGTCCCCACGATCCCGGGACTAGATTCGCACGCCACCGTCAAGTCCGACGACTATAGGGTCGTCCCCACGACCTCGGGACTAGGTTGGCCAGCCGCCGACATGTCCGACCACTATTGGGTCGTCCCCACAACCTCGGGCCAAAGTTGGCCTGCCGCCGACATGTCCGACGACTATAGTGTCGTCCCCACGACCCCGGTACTAAATTGGCCCGCCGCCGACATGTCCGACGACTATAGAGTCGTCCCCACGACACCGGGCCAAAGTTGGCCAGCCGCCGACATGTCCGACGACTATAGGGTCGTCCCCACGACCCCGGGAATAGATTGGCCCGCCACCGTCATGTCCGGCGACTATCGGATCGTCCCCACGCCTACGGACCAAAGTTGGCCAGCCGCCGACATGTCCGACGACTCTAGGGTCGTCCCCATGACCCTGGGACTAGATTGGTCCGCCACCGTCATGTCCGACGACTATAGTTTCGTCCCCACGACCCCGGGCACATTTGTCAAGCCGCCGACATGTCCCCACAACCCCGGGACTAGATTGGCCCGCCACCGTCATGTCCGACGACTATAGGGTCGTCCCCACGACCCCGGGCCAAAGCTGGCAAGCCGCCGACATGTCCGACGACTATAGGGTCGTCCCCACGACCCCGGGCCAATAATGGCCAATCGCCGACATGTCCGATGACTATAGGGTCGTCCCCACGACCACGGACCAAAGTTGGCCAGCCGCCGACATATCCGACGACTATAGGGTCGTCCCCATGACCTCGGGACTAGATTGACCCGCCACCATCATGTCCGACGCCTATAGGGTCGACACCACGACCCCGGGAGTTGATTGCCCCGCCACCGTTATTTCTGACGACTATAGGGTCGTCCCCACGACCACGGACAAAAGTTGGACAGCCGCCGACATATCCGACGACTATAGGGTCGTCCCCATGACCCCGGGACTAGGTTGGCCCGCCGCCGACTTGTCCGACGACTATAGGGTCGTCCCCACGACCCCGGGTGCAGGTTGGCCAGCCGCCGACTTGTCCGACGACTATAGGGTCGTCCCCACGACCCCGGGCACATTTGTCAAGCCGCCGACCTGTCCCCACAACCCCGGGACTAGATTGGCCCGCCACCGTCATATCCGACGACTATAGGGCCGTCCCCACGACCCCAGGTCCAGGTTGGCCAGCCGCCGAAATGTCCGACGACTAAACAGTCGTCCCCACGACCACGGGCCAAAGTTGGCCAGCCGCCGACATGTCCGACGACTATAGGGTCGTCCCCACGACCCCGGGAATAGATTGGCCCGCCACCGTCATGTCCGGCGACTATCGGATCGTCCCCACGCCTACGGACCAAAGTTGGCCAGCCGCCGACATGTCCGACGACTCTAGGGTCGTCCCCATGACCCTGGGACTAGATTGGTCCGCCACCGTCATGTCCGACGACTATAGTTTCGTCCCCACGACCCCGGGCACATTTGTCAAGCCGCCGACATGTCCCCACAACCCCGGGACTAGATTGGCCCGCCACCGTCATGTCCGACGACTATAGGGTCGTCCCCACGACCCCGGGCCAAAGCTGGCAAGCCGCCGACATGTCCGACGACTATAGGGTCGTCCCCACGACCCCGGGCCAATAATGGCCAATCGCCGACATGTCCGATGACTATAGGGTCGTCCCCACGACCACGGACCAAAGTTGGCCAGCCGCCGACATATCCGACGACTATAGGGTCGTCCCCATGACCTCGGGACTAGATTGACCCGCCACCATCATGTCCGACGCCTATAGGGTCGACACCACGACCCCGGGAGTTGATTGCCCCGCCACCGTTATTTCTGACGACTATAGGGTCGTCCCCACGACCACGGACAAAAGTTGGACAGCCGCCGACATATCCGACGACTATAGGGTCGTCCCCATGACCTCGGGACTAGGTTGGCCCGCCGCCGACTTGTCCGACGACTATAGGGTCGTCCCCACGACCCCGGGTGCAGGTTGGCCAGCCGCCGACTTGTCCGACGACTATAGGGTCGTCCCCACGACCCCGGGCACATTTGTCAAGCCGCCGACATGTCCCCACAACCCCGGGACTAGATTGGCCCGCCACCGTCATATCCGACGACTATAGGGCCGTCCCCACGACCCCAGGTCCAGGTTGGCCAGCCGCCGAAATGTCCGACGACTAAACAGTCGTCCCCACGACCACGGGCCAAAGTTGGCCAGCCGCCGACATGTCCGATGACTATAGGGTCGTCCCTACGACCCTGGGACTAGATTGGCCCGCCACCGTCATGTCCGACGACTATAGGGTCGTCCCCACGACTCCGGACCAAAGTTTGCAAGCTGCCGACTTGTCCGACGACTATAGGGTCGTCCCCACGACCGCGGGACTAGGTTGGCCCGCCACCGTCATGTCCGACGACTATAGGGCCGTCCCCACGACCCCAGGTCCAGGTTGGCCAGCCGCCGAAATGTCCGACGACTAAACAGTCGTCCCCACGACCACGGGTCAAAGTTGGCCAGCCGCCGACATGTCCGATGACTATAGGGTCGTCCCCACGACCCTGGGACTAGATTGGCCCGCAACCGTCATGTCCGACGACTATAGGGTCGTCCCCACGACCCTGGGACTAGATTGGCCCGGCACCGTCATGTCCGACGACTATAGGGTCGTCCCCACGGCCGCAGGACTAGGTTGGCCCACCGCCGACTTGTCCGACGACTATAGAGTCGTCCCCACGACCCCGGGACTAGGTTAACCAGCCGCCAACATGTCCGACGACAATAGGGTCGTCCCCACGACCCCGGGTCTAGGTTGGCCAGCCGCCGAAATGTCCGACGACTAAACAGTCGTCCCCGCGACCACGGGCCAAAGTTGGCCAGCCGCCGACATGTCCGATGACTATAGGGTCGTCCCCACGACCCTGGGACTAGATTGGCCCGCCACCGTCATGTCCGACGACTATAGGGTCGTCCCCACGACCCTGGGACTAGATTGGCCCGCCACCGTCATGTCCGACGAATATAGGGTCGTCCCCACGACCCCGGGCCAAAGTTGGCAAGCCGCCGACATGTCCGACGACTATAGGGTCGTCCCCACGACGACGGGCCAAAGTAGGCCAGCCGCCGACATATCCGACGACTATAGGGTCGTCCCCACAACCCCGGGGCTAGCTTGACCAGCCGCCAACATGTCCGACGACAATAGGGTCGTCCCCACGACCCCGGGTCTAGGTTGGCCAGCCGCCGAAATGTCCGACGACTAAACAGTCGTCCCCGCGACCACGGGCCAAAGTTGGCCAGCCGCCGACATGTCCGATGACTATAGGGTCGTCCCCACGACCCTGGGACTAGATTGGCCCGCCACCGTCATGTCCGACGACTATAGGGTCGTCCCCACGACCCTGGGACTAGATTGGCCCGCCACCGTCATGTCCGACGACTATAGGGTCGTCCCCACGACCCCGGGCCAAAGTTGGCAAGCCGCCGACATGTCCGACGACTATAGGGCCGTCCCCACGACCACGGGCCAAAGTTGGCCAGCCGCCGACATGTCCGACGACTATAGGGTCGTCCCCACGACCCCGGGCCAAAGTTGGCAAGCCGCCGACATGTCCGACGACTATAGGGCCGTCCCCACGACGACGGGCCAAAGTAGGCCAGCCGCCGACATATCCGACGACTATAGGGTCGTCCCCACGACCCCGGGCCAAAGTTCGCCAGCCGCCGACATGTCCGACGACTATAGGGTCGTCCCCACGACCCCGGGACTAGAATGGCCAGCCGCCGACATGTCCGACAACTATACGGTCGTCCCCACGACCACGGGCCAAAGTTGGCCAGCCGCCGACATGTCCGACGACTATAGGGTCGTCCCCACGACCCTGGGACTAGATTGGCCCGCCACCGTCATGTCCGACGACTATAGGGTCGTCCCCACGACCCCGGGCCAAAGTTGGCCAGCCGCCGACATGTCCGACGACTATAGGGTCGTCCCCACGACCCCGGGAATAGATTGGCCCGCCACCGTCATGTCCGGCGACTATCGGATCGTCCCCACGACTACGGGCCAAAGTTGGCAAGCCGCTGAAATGTCCGACGACTGTAGGGTCGTCCCCACGATCCCGGGACTAGATTCGCACGCCACCGTCAAGTCCGACGACTAGAGGGTCGTCCCCACGACCTCGGGACTAGGTTGGCCAGCCGCCGACATGTCCGACCACTATTGGGTCGTCCCCACAACCTCGGGCCAAAGTTGGCCTGCCGCCGACATGTCCGACGACTATAGTGTCGTCCCCACGACCCCGGTACTAAATTGGCCCGCCGCCGACATGTCCGACGACTATAGAGTCGTCCCCACGACACCGGGCCAAAGTTGGCCAGCCGCCGACATGTCCGACGACTATAGGGTCGTCCCCACGACCCCGGGAATAGATTGGCCCGCCACCGTCATGTCCGGCGACTATCGGATCGTCCCCACGCCTACGGACCAAAGTTGGCCAGCCGCCGACATGTCCGACGACTCTAGGGTCGTCCCCATGACCCTGGGACTAGATTGGTCCGCCACCGTCATGTCCGACGACTATAGTTTCGTCCCCACGACCCCGGGCACATTTGTCAAGCCGCCGACATGTCCCCACAACCCCGGGACTAGATTGGCCCGCCACCGTCATGTCCGACGACTATAGGGTCGTCCCCACGACCCCGGGCCAAAGCTGGCAAGCCGCCGACATGTCCGACGACTATAGGGTCGTCCCCACGACCCCGGGCCAATAATGGCCAATCGCCGACATGTCCGATGACTATAGGGTCGTCCCCACGACCACGGACCAAAGTTGGCCAGCCGCCGACATATCCGACGACTATAGGGTCGTCCCCATGACCTCGGGACTAGATTGACCCGCCACCATCATGTCCGACGCCTATAGGGTCGACACCACGACCCCGGGAGTTGATTGCCCCGCCACCGTTATTTCTGACGACTATAGGGTCGTCCCCACGACCACGGACAAAAGTTGGACAGCCGCCGACATATCCGACGACTATAGGGTCGTCCCCATGACCCCGGGACTAGGTTGGCCCGCCGCCGACTTGTCCGACGACTATAGGGTCGTCCCCACGACCCCGGGTGCAGGTTGGCCAGCCGCCGACTTGTCCGACGACTATAGGGTCGTCCCCACGACCCCGGGCACATTTGTCAAGCCGCCGACCTGTCCCCACAACCCCGGGACTAGATTGGCCCGCCACCGTCATATCCGACGACTATAGGGCCGTCCCCACGACCCCAGGTCCAGGTTGGCCAGCCGCCGAAATGTCCGACGACTAAACAGTCGTCCCCACGACCACGGGCCAAAGTTGGCCAGCCGCCGACATGTCCGACGACTATAGGGTCGTCCCCACGACCCCGGGAATAGATTGGCCCGCCACCGTCATGTCCGGCGACTATCGGATCGTCCCCACGCCTACGGACCAAAGTTGGCCAGCCGCCGACATGTCCGACGACTCTAGGGTCGTCCCCATGACCCTGGGACTAGATTGGTCCGCCACCGTCATGTCCGACGACTATAGTTTCGTCCCCACGACCCCGGGCACATTTGTCAAGCCGCCGACATGTCCCCACAACCCCGGGACTAGATTGGCCCGCCACCGTCATGTCCGACGACTATAGGGTCGTCCCCACGACCCCGGGCCAAAGCTGGCAAGCCGCCGACATGTCCGACGACTATAGGGTCGTCCCCACGACCCCGGGCCAATAATGGCCAATCGCCGACATGTCCGATGACTATAGGGTCGTCCCCACGACCACGGACCAAAGTTGGCCAGCCGCCGACATATCCGACGACTATAGGGTCGTCCCCATGACCTCGGGACTAGATTGACCCGCCACCATCATGTCCGACGCCTATAGGGTCGACACCACGACCCCGGGAGTTGATTGCCCCGCCACCGTTATTTCTGACGACTATAGGGTCGTCCCCACGACCACGGACAAAAGTTGGACAGCCGCCGACATATCCGACGACTATAGGGTCGTCCCCATGACCCCGGGACTAGGTTGGCCCGCCGCCGACTTGTCCGACGACTATAGGGTCGTCCCCACGACCCCGGGTGCAGGTTGGCCAGCCGCCGACTTGTCCGACGACTATAGGGTCGTCCCCACGACCCCGGGCACATTTGTCAAGCCGCCGACATGTCCCCACAACCCCGGGACTAGATTGGCCCGCCACCGTCATATCCGACGACTATAGGGCCGTCCCCACGACCCCAGGTCCAGGTTGGCCAGCCGCCGAAATGTCCGACGACTAAACAGTCGTCCCCACGACCACGGGCCAAAGTTGGCCAGCCGCCGACATGTCCGATGACTATAGGGTCGTCCCTACGACCCTGGGACTAGATTGGCCCGCCACCGTCATGTCCGACGACTATAGGGTCGTCCCCACGACTCCGGACCAAAGTTTGCAAGCTGCCGACTTGTCCGACGACTATAGGGTCGTCCCCACGACCGCGGGACTAGGTTGGCCCGCCACCGTCATGTCCGACGACTATAGGGCCGTCCCCACGACCCCAGGTCCAGGTTGGCCAGCCGCCGAAATGTCCGACGACTAAACAGTCGTCCCCACGACCACGGGTCAAAGTTGGCCAGCCGCCGACATGTCCGATGACTATAGGGTCGTCCCCACGACCCTGGGACTAGATTGGCCCGCAACCGTCATGTCCGACGACTATAGGGTCGTCCCCACGACCCTGGGACTAGATTGGCCCGGCACCGTCATGTCCGACGACTATAGGGTCGTCCCCACGGCCGCAGGACTAGGTTGGCCCACCGCCGACTTGTCCGACGACTATAGAGTCGTCCCCACGACCCCGGGACTAGGTTAACCAGCCGCCAACATGTCCGACGACAATAGGGTCGTCCCCACGACCCCGGGTCTAGGTTGGCCAGCCGCCGAAATGTCCGACGACTAAACAGTCGTCCCCGCGACCACGGGCCAAAGTTGGCCAGCCGCCGACATGTCCGATGACTATAGGGTCGTCCCCACGACCCTGGGACTAGATTGGCCCGCCACCGTCATGTCCGACGACTATAGGGTCGTCCCCACGACCCTGGGACTAGATTGGCCCGCCACCGTCATGTCCGACGAATATAGGGTCGTCCCCACGACCCCGGGCCAAAGTTGGCAAGCCGCCGACATGTCCGACGACTATAGGGTCGTCCCCACGACGACGGGCCAAAGTAGGCCAGCCGCCGACATATCCGACGACTATAGGGTCGTCCCCACAACCCCGGGGCTAGCTTGACCAGCCGCCAACATGTCCGACGACAATAGGGTCGTCCCCACGACCCCGGGTCTAGGTTGGCCAGCCGCCGAAATGTCCGACGACTAAACAGTCGTCCCCGCGACCACGGGCCAAAGTTGGCCAGCCGCCGACATGTCCGATGACTATAGGGTCGTCCCCACGACCCTGGGACTAGATTGGCCCGCCACCGTCATGTCCGACGACTATAGGGTCGTCCCCACGACCCTGGGACTAGATTGGCCCGCCACCGTCATGTCCGACGACTATAGGGTCGTCCCCACGACCCCGGGCCAAAGTTGGCAAGCCGCCGACATGTCCGACGACTATAGGGCCGTCCCCACGACGACGGGCCAAAGTAGGCCAGCCGCCGACATATCCGACGACTATAGGGTCGTCCCCACGACCCCGGGCCAAAGTTCGCCAGCCGCCGACATGTCCGACGACTATAGGGTCGTCCCCACGACCCCGGGACTAGAATGGCCAGCCGCCGACATGTCCGACGACTATACGGTCGTCCCCACGACCACGGGCCAAAGTTGGCCAGCCGCCGACATGTCCGACGACTATAGGGTCGTCCCCACGACCCTGGGACTAGATTGGCCCGCCACCGTCATGTCCGACGACTATAGGGTCGTCCCCACGACCCCGGGCCAAAGTTGGCCAGCCGCCGACATGTCCGACGACTATAGGGTCGTCCCCACGACCCCGGGAATAGATTGGCCCGCCACCGTCATGTCCGGCGACTATCGGATCGTCCCCACGACTACGGGCCAAAGTTGGCCAGCCGCCGACATGTCCGACGACTATTGGGTCGTCCCCACGACCACGGGCCAAAGTTGGCCAGCCGCCGACATGTCCGAAGACTATAGGGTCGTCCCCACGACCCCGGGAATAGATTGGCCCACCACCGTCATGTCCGGCGACAATCGGATCGTCCCCACGACTACGGGCCAAAGTTGGCCAGCCGCTGACATGTCCAACGACTATTGGGTCGTCACCACGACACCGGGGCAAAGTTGGCCAGCCGCCGACATGTTCGACGAATATTGGGTCGTCCCCACGACCACGGGTCAAATTTGGCCAGCCGCCAACATGTCCGACGACTATAGGGTCGTCCCCACGACCCCGGGCCAAAGATGTCCAGCCGCCGTCTTGTCCGACGACTATAGGTTCGTCCCCACGACCCCGGGACTAGATTGGCCCGCCACCGTCATGTCCGGCGACAATCGGATCGTCCCCACGACTACGGGCCAAAGTTGGCCAGCCGCCGACATGTCCGACGGCTATTGGGTCGTCCCCACGACCACGGGCCAAAGTTGGCCAGCCGCCGACATGTCCGAAGACTATAGGGTCGTCCCCACGACCCCGGGAATAGATTGGCCCACCACCGTCATGTCCGGCGACAATCGGATCGTCCCCACGACTACGGGCCAAAGTTGGCCAGCCGCTGACATGTCCAACGACTATTGGGTCGTCACCACGACACCGGGGCAAAGTTGGCCAGCCGCCGACATGTCCAACGACTATTGGGTCGTACCCACGACCACGGGCCAAAGTTGGCCAGCCGCCGACATGTCCGACGACTATAGTGTCGTCCCCACGACCCCGGTAGTAGATTGGCCCGCCGCCGACATGTCCGACGACTACAGAGTCGTCCCCACGACACCGGGCCAAAGTTGGCCAGCCGCCGACATGTCCGAGGACTATAGAGTCGTCCCCACGACCCCGGGAATAGATTGGCCCGTCACCGTCATGTCCGGCGACTATCGGATCGTCCCCACGACTACGGGCCAAAGTTGGCCAGCCGCCGACATGTCCGAAGACAATAGGGTCGTCCCCACGACCCCGGGACTAGATTGGCCAGCCGCCGACATGTCCGACGACTATAGTGTCGTCACCACGACACCGGGGCACAGTTGGCCAGCCGCTGACATGTCCAACGACTATTGGGTCGTCCCCACGACCACGGGCCAAAGTTGGCCAGCCGCCGACATGTCCGACGACTGTAGGGTCGTCCCCACGACCCCGGGACTAGGTTGGCTCGACGCCGACTTGTCGACGACTATAGGGTCGTCCCCACAACCACGGGCCAAAGTTGGCCAGGCGCCGACATGTCCAACGACTATTGGGTCGTCCCCACGACCACGGGCCAAAGTTGGCCAGCCGCCGACATGACCGACGACTATAGTGTCGTCCCCACGACCCCGGTAGTAGATTGGCCCGCCGCCGACATGTCCGACGACTATAGAGTCGTCACCATGACACCGGGGCAAAGTTGGCCAGCCGCTGACATGTCCAACGACTATTGGGTCGTCCCCACGACCACGGGCCAATGTTGGCCAGCCGCCGACATGTCCGACGACTATAGGGTCGTCCCCACGACCACGGGCCAAAGTTGGCCAGCCGCCGACATGTCCGACGACTATAGGGTCGTCCCCACGACCCCGGGCGAAAGATGTCCAGCCGCCGTCTTGTCCGACGACTATAGGTTCGTCCCCACGACCCCGGGACTAGATTGGCCCGCCACCGTCATGTCCAACGACTATAGGGTCGTCCCCACAGCCACGGGCCACAGTTGGCCAGCCGCCGACATGTCCAACGACTATTGGGTCGTCCCCACGACCACGGGCCAAAGTTGGCCAGCCGCCGACATGTCCGACGACTATAGTGTCGTCCCCACGACCCCGGTAGTAGATTGGCCCGCCGCCGACATGTCCGACGACTATAGAGTCGTCCCCACGACACCGGGCCAAAGTTGGCCAGCCGCCGACATGTCCGAGGACTATAGGGTCGTCCCCACGACCCCGGGAATAGATTGGCCCGCCACCGTCATGTCCGGCGACTATCGGATCGTCCCCACAACCACGGGCCAAAGTTGGCCCGCCACCGTCATGTCCGGCGACTATCGGATCGTCCCCACGACTACGGGCCAAAGTTGGCCAGCCGCCGACATGTCCGAAGACTATAGGGTCGTCCCCACGACCCCGGGACTAGATTGGCCAGCCGCCGACATGTCCAACGACTATTGGGTCGTCCCCACGACCACGGGCCAAAGTTGGCCAGCCGCCGACATGTCCGACGACTATAGGGCCGTCCCCACGACCCCGGGACTAGGTTGGCTCGACGCCGACTTGTCGACGACTATAGGGTCGTCCCCACAACCACGGGCCAAAGTTGGCCAGGCGCCGACTTGTCCGACGACTATAGGGTCGTCCCCACGACCCTGGGCCAAAGTTGGCCAGCCGCCGACTTGTCCGACGACTATAGGGCCGTTCCCACGACCCCGGGACTAGGTTGACCAGCCGCCAACATGTCCGACGACAATAGGGTCGTCCCCACGACCCCGGGTCTAGGTTGGCCAGCCGCCGAAATGTCCGACGACTAAACAGTCGTCCCCGCGACCACGGGCCAAAGTTGGCCAGCCGCCGACATGTCCGATGACTATAGGGTCGTCCCCACGACCCTGGGACTAGATTGGCCCGCCACCGTCATGTCCGACGACTATAGGGTCGTCCCCACGACCCCGGGCCAAAGTTGGCCAGCCGCCGACATGTCCGACGACTATAGGGTCGTCCCCACGACCCCGGGAATAGATTAGCCCGCCACCGTCATGTCACACGACTATAGGGTCGTCCCCACGACCCCGGGAATAGATTGGCCCGCCACCGTCTTGTCCGACGACTATAGGGTCGTCCCCACGACCCCGGGCCAAAGTTGGCCAGCCGCCGACATGTCCGACGACTATAGGGTCGTCCCCACGACCCCGAGACTAGATTGGCCCGCCACCGTCATGTCCGACGACAATAGGGTCGTCCCCACGACCCCGGGTCCAGGTTGGCCAGCCGCCGACATTTCCGACGACTATAGAGTCGTCCCCACGACACCGGGCCAAAGTTGGCCATCCGCCGACATGTCCGACGACTATAGGGTCGTCCGCACGACCCCGGGACTAGATTGGCCCGCCACCGTCATGTCCGACGATTATAGGGTCGTCCCCACGACCGCGAGAATAGATTGGCCCGCCACCGTCATGTCCGACGACAATACGGTCGTCCCCACGACCCCGGGTCCAGGTTGGTCAGCCGCCGACATTTCCGACGACTATAGAGTCGTCCCCACGACACCGTGCCAAAGTTGGCCAGCTGCCGACATGTCCGACGACTATAGGGTCGTCCCCACGACCCCGGGACAAGGTTGGCCCGCCGCCGACTTGTCCGACGACTATAGGGTCGTCCCCACGACCCCGGGTCCAGGTTGGTCAGCCGCCGACATGTCCGACGACTATAGGGTCGTCCCCACGACCCCGGGACTAGATTAGCCCGCCACCGTCATGTCACACGACTATAGGGTCGTCCCCACGACCCCGGGAATAGATTGGTCCGCCACCGTCTTGTCCGACGACTATAGGGTCGTCCCCACGACCCCGGGCCAAAGTTGGCCAGCCGCCGACATGTCCGACGACTATAGGGTCGTCCCCACGACCCCGAGACTAGATTGGCCCGCCACCGTCATGTCCGACGACAATAGGGTCGTCCCCACTACCCCGGGTCCAGGTTGGCCAGCCGCCGACATTTCCGACGACTATAGAGTCGTCCCCACGACCACGGGCCAAAGCTGGCCAGCCGCAGACCTGTCCGACGACTATAGGGTCGTACCCATGACCCCGAGACTAGATTGGCCCGCCACCGTCATGTCCGACGACGATAGGGTCGTTCCCACGACGCCGGGTCTGGGTTGGCCAGCCGCCGACATGTCCGACGACTATAGAGTCGTCCCCACGACACCGGGCCAAAGTTGGCCAGCCGCTGACATGTCCAACGACTATAGGGTCGTCCATACGACCACGGGCCAAAGTTGGCCAGCCGCAGACATGTCCCACGACTATAGGGTCGTTCCCATGACCCCGAGACTAGGTTGGCCCGCCGCCGACATGTCCGACGACTATAGTGTCGACCCCACGACCCCGGGACTAGATTGGCCCGCCACCGTCAAGTCCGACGACTATAGGGTCGTCCCCACGACCTCGGGACTAGGTTGGCCAGCCGCCGACATGTCCGACCACTATTGAGTCGTCCCTACGACTACGGGCCAAAGTTGGCCTGCCGCCGACATGTCCGACGACTATTGGGTCGTCCCCACGACCCCGGGCCAAAGATGTCCAGCCGCCGTCTTGTCCGACGACTATAGGGTCGTCCCCACGACCCCGGGACTAGATTGGCCCGCCACCGTCATGTCCAACGACTATAGGGTCGTCCCCACGACCCCGGGACTAGGTTGGCTCGACGCCGACTTGTCGACGACTATAGGGTCGTCCCCACGACCCCGACTCTAGGTTGGCCCGCCACCGTCATGTCCAACGACTATAGGGTCGTCCCCACGACCCCGGGCCAAAGTTGGCAAGCCGCTGAAATGTCCGACGACTGTAGGGTCGTCCCCACGATCCCGGGACTAGATTCGCACGCCACCGTCAAGTCCGACGACTATAGGGTCGTCCCCACGACCTCGGGACTAGGTTGGCCAGCCGCCGACATGTCCGACCACTATTGGGTCGTCCCCACAACCACGGGCCAAAGTTGGCCTGCCGCCGACATGTCCGACGACTATAGGGTCGTCCCCACGACCCCGGGACTAGAATGGCCAGCCGCCGACATGTCCGACGACTATACGGTCGTCCCCACGACCACGGGCCAAAGTTGGCCAGCCGCCGACATGTCCGACGACTATAGGGTCGTCCCCACGACCCTGGGACTAGATTGGCCCGCCACCGTCATGTCCGACGACTATAGGGTCGTCCCCACGACCCCGGGCCAAAGTTGGCCAGCCGCCGACATGTCCGACGACTATAGGGTCGTCCCCACGACCCCGGGAATAGATTGGCCCGCCACCGTCATGTCCGGCGACTATCGGATCGTCCCCACGACTACGGGCCAAAGTTGGCCAGCCGCCGACATGTCCGACGACTATTGGGTCGTCCCCACGACCACGGGCCAAAGTTGGCCAGCCGCCGACATGTCCGACGACTATAGGGTCGTCCCCACGACCCCGGGACTAGAATGGCCAGCCGCCGACATGTCCGACGACTATAGAGTCGTCCCCACGACACCGGGCCAAAGTTGGCCAGCCGCCGACATGTCCGAGGACTATAGGGTCGTCCCCACGACCCCGGGAATAGATTGGCCCGCCACCGTCATGTCCGGCGACTATCGGATCGTCCCCACAACCACGGGCCAAAGTTGGCCAGGCGCCGACTTGTCCGACGACTTAAGGGTCGTCCCCACGACCCTGGGCCAAAGTTGGCCAGCCGCCGACTTGTCCGACGACTATAGGGCCGTTCCCACGACCCCGGGACTAGATTGGCCCGCCACCGTCAAGTTCGACGACTATAGGGTCGTCCCCACGGCCACGGGCCACAGCTGGCCAGCCGCCGACATGTCCGACCACTATAGGGTCGTCCCCACGACCCCGGGCCAAAGATGTCCAGCCGCCGTCTTGTCCGACGACTATAGGGTCGTCCCCACGACCCCGGGACTAGATTGGCCCGCCACCGTCGTGTCCAACGACTATAGGGTCGTCCCCACAGCCACGGGCCAAAGTTGGCCAGCCGCCGACATGTCCAACGACTATTGGGTCGTCCTCACGACCACGGGCCAAAGTTGGCCAGCCGCCGACATGTCCGACGACTATAGTGTCGTCCCCACGCCCCGGTAGTAGATTGGCTCGCCGCCGACATGTCCGACGACTATAGAGTCGTCCCCACGACACCGGGCCAAAGCTGGCCAGCCGCCGACATGTCCGAGGACTATAGGGTCGTCCCCACGACCCCGGGAATAGATTGGCCCGCCACCGTCATGTCCGGCGACTATCGGATCGTCCCCACGACTACGGGCCAAAGTTGGCCAGCCGCCGACATGTCCGAAGACTATAGGGTCGTCCCCACGACCCCGGGACTAGATTGGCCAGCCGCCGACATGTCCAACGACTATTGGGTCGTCCCCACGACCACGGGCCAAAGTTGGCCAGCCGCCGACATGTCCGACGACTATAGGGCCGTCCCCACGACCCCGGGACTAGGTTGGCTCGACGCCGACTTGTCGACGACTATAGGGTCGTCCCCACAACCACGGGCCAAAGTTGGCCAGGCGCCGACTTGTCCGACGACTATAGGGTCGTCCCCACGACCCTGGGCCAAAGTTGGCCAGCCGCCGACTTGTCCGACGACTATAGGGCCGTTCCCACGACCCCGGGACAGGTTGACCAGCCGCCAACATGTCCGACGACAATAGGGTCGTCCCCACGACCCCGGGTCTAGGTTGGCCAGCCGCCGAAATGTCCGACGACTAAACAGTCGTCCCCGCGACCACGGGCCAAAGTTGGCCAGCCGCCGACATGTCCGATGACTATAGGGTCGTCCCCACGACCCTGGGACTAGATTGGCCCGCCACCGTCATGTCCGACGACTATAGGGTCGTCCCCACGACCCCGGGCCAAAGTTGGCCAGCCGCCGACATGTCCGACGACTATAGGGTCGTCCCCACGACCCCGGGAATAGATTGGCCCGCCACCGTCATGTCCAACGACTATAGGGTCGTCCCCACGACCCCGGGACTAGATTGGCCCGCCACCGTCATGTCCGACGACTATTGGATCGTCCCCACGACCACGGGCCAAAGTTGGCCAGCCGCCGACATGTTCGACTATAGGGTCGTCCCCACGACCCCGGGACTAGATTAGCCCGCCACCGTCATGTCACACGACTATAGGGTCGTCCCCACGACCCCGGGAATAGATTGGCCCGCCACCGTCTTGTCCGACGACTATAGGGTCGTCCCCACGACCCCGGGCCAAAGTTGGCCAGCCGCCGACATGTCCGACGACTATAGGGTCGTCCCCACGACCCCGAGACTAGATTGGCCCGCCACCGTCATGTCCGACGACAATAGGGTCGTCCCCACGACCCCGGGTCCAGGTTGGCCAGCCGCCGACATTTCCGACGACTATAGAGTCGTCCCCACGACACCGGGCCAAAGTTGGCCATCCGCCGACATGTCCGACGACTATAGGGTCGTCCGCACGACCCCGGGACTAGATTGGCCCGCCACCGTCATGTCCGACGATTATAGGGTCGTCCCCACGACCGCGAGAATAGATTGGCCCGCCACCGTCATGTCCGACGACAATACGGTCGTCCCCACGACCCCGGGTCCAGGTTGGTCAGCCGCCGACATTTCCGACGACTATAGAGTCGTCCCCACGACACCGTGCCAAAGTTGGCCAGCTGCCGACATGTCCGACGACTATAGGGTCGTCCCCACGACCCCGGGACAAGGTTGGCCCGCCGCCGACTTGTCCGACGACTATAGGGTCGTCCCCACGACCCCGGGTCCAGGTTGGTCAGCCGCCGACATGTCCGACGACTATAGGGTCGTCCCCACGACCCCGGGACTAGATTAGCCCGCCACCGTCATGTCACACGACTATAGGGTCGTCCCCACGACCCCGGGAATAGATTGGTCCGCCACCGTCTTGTCCGACGACTATAGGGTCGTCCCCACGACCCCGGGCCAAAGTTGGCCAGCCGCCGACATGTCCGACGACTATAGGGTCGTCCCCACGACCCCGAGACTAGATTGGCCCGCCACCGTCATGTCCGACGACAATAGGGTCGTCCCCACTACCCCGGGTCCAGGTTGGCCAGCCGCCGACATTTCCGACGACTATAGAGTCGTCCCCACGACCACGGGCCAAAGCTGGCCAGCCGCAGACCTGTCCGACGACTATAGGGTCGTACCCATGACCCCGAGACTAGATTGGCCCGCCACCGTCATGTCCGACGACGATAGGGTCGTTCCCACGACGCCGGGTCTGGGTTGGCCAGCCGCCGACATGTCCGACGACTATAGAGTCGTCCCCACGACACCGGGCCAAAGTTGGCCAGCCGCTGACATGTCCAACGACTATAGGGTCGTCCATACGACCACGGGCCAAAGTTGGCCAGCCGCAGACATGTCCGACGACTATAGGGTCGTCCCCACGACCCCGGGACTAGAATGGCCAGCCGCCGACATGTCCGACAACTATACGGTCGTCCCCACGACCACGGGCCAAAGTTGGCCAGCCGCCGACATGTCCGACGACTATAGGGTCGTCCCCACGACCCTGGGACTAGATTGGCCCGCCACCGTCATGTCCGACGACTATAGGGTCGTCCCCACGACCCCGGGCCAAAGTTGGCCAGCCGCCGACATGTCCGACGACTATAGGGTCGTCCCCACGACCCCGGGAATAGATTGGCCCGCCACCGTCATGTCCGGCGACTATCGGATCGTCCCCACGACTACGGGCCAAAGTTGGCAAGCCGCTGAAATGTCCGACGACTGTAGGGTCGTCCCCACGATCCCGGGACTAGATTCGCACGCCACCGTCAAGTCCGACGACTATAGGGTCGTCCCCACGACCTCGGGACTAGGTTGCCAAGCCGCCGACATGTCCGACCACTATTGGGTCGTCCCCACAACCACGGGCCAAAGTTGGCCTGCCGCCGACATGTCCGACGACTATAGTGTCGTCCCCACGACCCCGGTACTAAATTGGCCCGCCGCCGACATGTCCGACGACTATAGAGTCGTCCCCACGACACCGGGCCAAAGTTGGCCAGCCGCCGACATGTCCGACGACTATAGGGTCGTCCCCACGACCCCGGGAATAGATTGGCCCGCCACCGTCATGTCCGGCGACTATCGGATCGTCCCCACGCCTACGGACCAAAGTTGGCCAGCCGCCGACATGTCCGACGACTATAGGGTCGTCCCCACGACCCCGGGCCAATAATGGCCAATCGCCGACATGTCCGATGACTATAGGGTCGTCCCCACGACCACGGACCAAAGTTGGCCAGCCGCCGACATATCCGACGACTATAGGGTCGTCCCCATGACCTCGGGACTAGATTGACCCGCCACCATCATGTCCGACGCCTATAGGGTCGACACCACGACCCCGGGAGTTGATTGCCCCGCCACCGTTATTTCTGACGACTATAGGGTCGTCCCCACGACCACGGACAAAAGTTGGACAGCCGCCGACATATCCGACGACTATAGGGTCGTCCCCATGACCCCGGGACTAGGTTGGCCCGCCGCCGACTTGTCCGACGACTATAGGGTCGTCCCCACGACCCCGGGTGCAGGTTGGCCAGCCGCCGACTTGTCCGACGACTATAGGGTCGTCCCCACGACCCCGGGCACATTTGTCAAGCCGCCGACATGTCCCCACAACCCCGGGACTAGATTGGCCCGCCACCGTCATATCCGACGACTATAGGGCCGTCCCCACGACCCCAGGTCCAGGTTGGCCAGCCGCCGAAATGTCCGACGACTAAACAGTCGTCCCCGCGACCACGGGCCAAAGTTGGCCAGCCGCCGACATGTCCGATGACTATAGGGTCGTCCCCACGACCCTGGGACTAGATTGGCCCGCCACCGTCATGTCCGACGACTATAGGGTCGTCCCCACGACCCCGGGCCAAAGTTGGCAAGCCGCCGACATGTCCGACGACTATAGGGCCGTCCCCACGACGACGGGCCAAAGTAGGCCAGCCGCCGACATATCCGACGACTATAGGGTCGTCCCCACGACCCCGGGCCAAAGTTCGCCAGCCGCCGACATGTCCGACGACTATAGGGTCGTCCCCACGACCCCGGGACTAGAATGGCCAGCCGCCGACATGTCCGACAACTATACGGTCGTCCCCACGACCACGGGCCAAAGTTGGCCAGCCGCCGACATGTCCGACGACTATAGGGTCGTCCCCACGACCCTGGGACTAGATTGGCCCGCCACCGTCATGTCCGACGACTATAGGGTCGTCCCCACGACCCCGGGCCAAAGTTGGCCAGCCGCCGACATGTCCGACGACTATAGGGTCGTCCCCACGACCCCGGGAATAGATTGGCCCGCCACCGTCATGTCCGGCGACTATCGGATCGTCCCCACGACTACGGGCCAAAGTTGGCAAGCCGCTGAAATGTCCGACGACTGTAGGGTCGTCCCCACGATCCCGGGACTAGATTCGCACGCCACCGTCAAGTCCGACGACTATAGGGTCGTCCCCACGACCTCGGGACTAGGTTGGCCAGCCGCCGACATGTCCGACCACTATTGGGTCGTCCCCACAACCACGGGCCAAAGTTGGCCTGCCGCCGACATGTCCGACGACTATAGTGTCGTCCCCACGACCCCGGTACTAAATTGGCCCGCCGCCGACATGTCCGACGACTATAGAGTCGTCCCCACGACACCGGGCCAAAGTTGGCCAGCCGCCGACATGTCCGACGACTATAGGGTCGTCCCCACGACCCCGGGAATAGATTGGCCCGCCACCGTCATGTCCGGCGACTATCGGATCGTCCCCACGCCTACGGACCAAAGTTGGCCAGCCGCCGACATGTCCGACGACTCTAGGGTCGTCCCCATGACCCTGGGACTAGATTGGTCCGCCACCGTCATGTCCGACGACTATAGTTTCGTCCCCACGACCCCGGGCACATTTGTCAAGCCGCCGACATGTCCCCACAACCCCGGGACTAGATTGGCCCGCCACCGTCATGTCCGACGACTATAGGGTCGTCCCCACGACCCCGGGCCAAAGCTGGCAAGCCGCCGACATGTCCGACGACTATAGGGTCGTCCCCACGACCCCGGGCCAATAATGGCCAATCGCCGACATGTCCGATGACTATAGGGTCGTCCCCACGACCACGGACCAAAGTTGGCCAGCCGCCGACATATCCGACGACTATAGGGTCGTCCCCATGACCTCGGGACTAGATTGACCCGCCACCACATGTCCGACGCCTATAGGGTCGACACCACGACCCCGGGAGTTGATTGCCCCGCCACCGTTATTTCTGACGACTATAGGGTCGTCCCCACGACCACGGACAAAAGTTGGACAGCCGCCGACATATCCGACGACTATAGGGTCGTCCCCATGACCCCGGGACTAGGTTGGCCCGCCGCCGACTTGTCCGACGACTATAGGGTCGTCCCCACGACCCCGGGTGCAGGTTGGCCAGCCGCCGACTTGTCCGACGACTATAGGGTCGTCCCCACGACCCCGGGCACATTTGTCAAGCCGCCGACATGTCCCCACAACCCCGGGACTAGATTGGCCCGCCACCGTCATATCCGACGACTATAGGGCCGTCCCCACGACCCCAGGTCCAGGTTGGCCAGCCGCCGAAATGTCCGACGACTAAACAGTCGTCCCCACGACCACGGGCCAAAGTTGGCCAGCCGCCGACATGTCCGATGACTATAGGGTCGTCCCTACGACCCTGGGACTAGATTGGCCCGCCACCGTCATGTCCGACGACTATAGGGTCGTCCCCACGACTCCGGACCAAAGTTTGCAAGCTGCCGACTTGTCCGACGACTATAGGGTCGTCCCCACGACCGCGGGACTAGGTTGGCCCGCCACCGTCATGTCCGACGACTATAGGGCCGTCCCCACGACCCCAGGTCCAGGTTGGCCAGCCGCCGAAATGTCCGACGACTAAACAGTCGTCCCCACGACCACGGGTCAAAGTTGGCCAGCCGCCGACATGTCCGATGACTATAGGGTCGTCCCCACGACCCTGGGACTAGATTGGCCCGCAACCGTCATGTCCGACGACTATAGGGTCGTCCCCACGACCCTGGGACTAGATTGGCCCGGCACCGTCATGTCCGACGACTATAGGGTCGTCCCCACGGCCGCAGGACTAGGTTGGCCCACCGCCGAAATGTCCGACGACTAAACAGTCGTCCCCACGACCACGGGCCAAAGTTGGCCAGCCGCCGACATGTCCGATGACTATAGGGTCGTCCCTACGACCCTGGGACTAGATTGGCCCGCCACCGTCATGTCCGACGACTATAGGGTCGTCCCCACGACTCCGGACCAAAGTTTGCAAGCTGCCGACTTGTCCGACGACTATAGGGTCGTCCCCACGACCGCGGGACTAGGTTGGCCCGCCACCGTCATGTCCGACGACTATAGGGCCGTCCCCACGACCCCAGGTCCAGGTTGGCCAGCCGCCGAAATGTCCGACGACTAAACAGTCGTCCCCACGACCACGGGTCAAAGTTGGCCAGCCGCCGACATGTCCGATGACTATAGGGTCGTCCCCACGACCCTGGGACTAGATTGGCCCGCAACCGTCATGTCCGACGACTATAGGGTCGTCCCCACGACCCTGGGACTAGATTGGCCCGGCACCGTCATGTCCGACGACTATAGGGTCGTCCCCACGGCCGCAGGACTAGGTTGGCCCACCGCCGACTTGTCCGACGACTATAGAGTCGTCCCCACGACCCCGGGACTAGGTTAACCAGCCGCCAACATGTCCGACGACAATAGGGTCGTCCCCACGACCCCGGGTCTAGGTTGGCCAGCCGCCGAAATGTCCGACGACTAAACAGTCGTCCCCGCGACCACGGGCCAAAGTTGGCCAGCCGCCGACATGTCCGACGACTATAGGGTCGTCCCCACGACCCCGGGACTAGAATGGCCAGCCGCCGACATGTCCGACGACTATACGGTCGTCCCCACGACCCCGGGCCAAAGTTGGCCAGCCGCCGACATGTCCGACGACTATAGGGTCGTCCCCACGACCGCGGGACTAGGTTGGCCCGCCACCGTCATGTCCGACGACTATAGGGCCGTCCCCACGACCCCAGGTCCAGGTTGGCCAGCCGCCGAAATGTCCGACGACTAAACAGTCGTCCCCACGACCACGGGTCAAAGTTGACCAGCCGCCGACATGTCCGATGACTATAGGGTCGTCCCCACGACCGCGGGACTAGGTTGGCCCGCCACCGTCATGTCCGACGACTATAGGGCCGTCCCCACGACCCCAGGTCCAGGTTGGCCAGCCGCCGAAATGTCCGACGACTAAACAGTCGTCCCCACGACCACGGGTCAAAGTTGACCAGCCGCCGACATGTCCGATGACTATAGGGTCGTCCCCACGACCCTGGGACTAGATTGGCCCGCCACCGTCATGTCCAACGAATATACGGTCGTCCCCACGACCCCGGGCCAATAATGGCCAATCGCCGACATGTCCGATGACTATAGGGTCGTCCCCACGACCACGGACCAAAGTTGGCCAGCCGCCGACATATCCGACGACTATAGGGTCGTCCCCATGACCTCGGGACTAGATTGGCCCGCCACCATCATGTCCGACGACTATAGGGTTGACCCCACGACCCCGGGAGTTGATTGCCCCGCCACCGTTATTTCTGACAACTATAGGGTCGTCCCCACGACCACGGACCAAAGTTGGACAGCCGCCGACATATCCGACGACTATAGGGTCGTCCCCATGACCCCGGGACTAGGTTGGCCCGCCGCCGACTTGTCCGACGACTATAGGGTCGTCCCCACGACGACGGGCCAAAGTAGGCCAGCCGCCGACATATCCGGCGACTATAGGGTCGTCCCCACGACCCCGGGCACATTTCGCAAGTCGCCGACATATCCCCACAATCCCGGGACTAGATTGGCCCGCCACCGTCATGTCCGACGAATATACGGTCGTCCCAACGACCCCGGGCCAATAATGGCCAATCGCCGACATGTCCGATGATTATAGGGTCGTCCCCACGACCACGGACCAAAGTTGGCCAGCCGCCGACATATCCGACGACTATAGGGTCGTCCCCACGACCCTGGGACAAGATTGGGCCGCCACCGTCATGTCCGACGACTATAGGGTCGTCCCCACGACCCCGGGCCAAAGTTGGCAAGCCGCCGACATGTCCGACGACTATAGGGTCGTCCCCACGACCCCGGGCAAAAGTTGGCCAGCCGCCGACATGTCCGACGACTATAGGGTCGTCCCCACGACCCCGGGACTAGAATGGCCAGCCGCCGACATGTCCGACGACTATACGGTCGTCCCCACGACCCCGGGCCAAAGTTGGCCAGCCGCCGACATGTCCGACGACTATAGGGTCGTCCCCACGACCGCGGGACTAGGTTGGCCCGCCACCGTCATGTCCGACGACTATAGGGCCGTCCCCACGACCCCAGGTCCAGGTTGGCCAGCCGCCGAAATGTCCGACGACTAAACAGTCGTCCCCACGACCACGGGTCAAAGTTGACCAGCCGCCGACATGTCCGATGACTATAGGGTCGTCCCCACGACCCTGGGACTAGATTGGCCCGCCACCGTCATGTCCGACGACTATAGGGTCGTCCCCACGACCCTGGGACTAGATTGGCCCGCCACCGTCATGTCCGACGACTATAGGGTCGTCCCCACGGCCGCAGGACTAGGTTGGCCCACCGCCGACTTGTCCGACGACTATAGAGTCGTCCCCACGACCCTGGGACTAGGTTAACCAGCCGCCAACATGTCCGACGACAATAGGGTCGTCCCCACGACCCCGGGTCTAGGTTGGCCAGCCGCCGAAATGTCCGACGACTAAACAGTCGTCCCCGCGACCTCGGGCCAAGGCTGGCCAGCTGCCGACTTGTCCGACGACTATAGGGCCGTTCCCACGACCCCGGGACTAGATTGGCCCGCCACCGTCAAGTCCGACGACTATAGGGTCGTCCCCACGGCCACGGGCCAAGGCTGGCCAGCTGCCGACTTGTCCGACGACTATAGGGTCGTCCCCACGATCCCGGGACTAGATTGGCTCGGCACCGTCATGTCCGACGACTAGAGGGTCGTCCCCACGACCACTGGCCAAAGTTGGCTCGGCGCCAACTTGTCGACGACTATAGTGTCGTCCCCACGACCCCGGGACTAGGTTGGCTCGACGCCGACTTGTCGACGACTATAGGGTCGTCCCCACGACCACGGGCCAAAGTTGGCCAGCCGCCGACATGTCCGACGACTATAGGGTCGTCCCCACGACCCTGGACCAAAGTTTGCAAGCTGCCGACTTGTCCGACGACTATAGGGTCGTCCCCACGACCGCAGGACTAGGTTGGCCCACCGCCGACTTGTCCGACGACTATAGGGTCGTCCCCACGACCCCGGGCACATTTGTCAAGCCGCCGACATGTCCCCACAACCCCGGGACTAGATTGGCCCGCCACCGTCATATCCGACGACTATAGGGCCGTCCCCACGACCCCAGGTCCAGGTTGGCCAGCCGCCGAAATGTCCGACGACTAAACAGTCGTCCCCGCGACCACGGGCCAAAGTTGGCCAGCCGCCGACATGTCCGATGACTATAGGGTCGTCCCCACGACCCTGGGACTAGATTGGCCCGCCACCGTCATGTCCGACGACTATAGGGTCGTCCCCACGACCCTGGGACTAGATTGGCCCGCCACCGTCATGTCCGACGACTATAGGGTCGTCCCCACGACCCCGGGCCAAAGTTGGCAAGCCGCCGACATGTCCGACGACTATAGGGCCGTCCCCACGACGACGGGCCAAAGTAGGCCAGCCGCCGACATATCCGACGACTATAGGGTCGTCCCCACGACCCCGGGCCAAAGTTCGCCAGCCGCCGACATGTCCGACGACTATAGGGTCGTCCCCACGACCCCGGGACTAGAATGGCCAGCCGCCGACATGTCCGACAACTATACGGTCGTCCCCACGACCACGGGCCAAAGTTGGCCAGCCGCCGACATGTCCGACGACTATAGGGTCGTCCCCACGACCCTGGGACTAGATTGGCCCGCCACCGTCATGTCCGACGACTATAGGGTCGTCCCCACGACCCCGGGCCAAAGTTGGCCAGCCGCCGACATGTCCGACGACTATAGGGTCGTCCCCACGACCCCGGGAATAGATTGGCCCGCCACCGTCATGTCCGGCGACTATCGGATCGTCCCCACGACTACGGGCCAAAGTTGGCAAGCCGCTGAAATGTCCGACGACTGTAGGGTCGTCCCCACGATCCCGGGACTAGATTCGCACGCCACCGTCAAGTCCGACGACTATAGGGTCGTCCCCACGACCTCGGGACTAGGTTGGCCAGCCGCCGACATGTCCGACCACTATTGGGTCGTCCCCACAACCACGGGCCAAAGTTGGCCTGCCGCCGACATGTCCGACGACTATAGTGTCGTCCCCACGACCCCGGTACTAAATTGGCCCGCCGCCGACATGTCCGACGACTATAGAGTCGTCCCCACGACACCGGGCCAAAGTTGGCCAGCCGCCGACATGTCCGACGACTATAGGGTCGTCCCCACGACCCCGGGAATAGATTGGCCCGCCACCGTCATGTCCGGCGACTATCGGATCGTCCCCACGCCTACGGACCAAAGTTGGCCAGCCGCCGACATGTCCGACGACTATAGGGTCGTCCCCACGACCCCGGGCCAATAATGGCCAATCGCCGACATGTCCGATGACTATAGGGTCGTCCCCACGACCACGGACCAAAGTTGGCCAGCCGCCGACATATCCGACGACTATAGGGTCGTCCCCATGACCTCGGGACTAGATTGACCCGCCACCATCATGTCCGACGCCTATAGGGTCGACACCACGACCCCGGGAGTTGATTGCCCCGCCACCGTTATTTCTGACGACTATAGGGTCGTCCCCACGACCACGGACAAAAGTTGGACAGCCGCCGGCATATCCGACGACTATAGGGTCGTCCCCATGACCCCGGGACTAGGTTGGCCCGCCGCCGACTTGTCCGACGACTATAGGGTCGTCCCCACGACCCCGGGTGCAGGTTGGCCAGCCGCCGACTTGTCCGACGACTATAGGGTCGTCCCCACGACCCCGGGCACATTTGTCAAGCCGCCGACATGTCCCCACAACCCCGGGACTAGATTGGCCCGCCACCGTCATATCCGACGACTATAGGGCCGTCCCCACGACCCCAGGTCCAGGTTGGCCAGCCGCCGAAATGTCCGACGACTAAACAGTCGTCCCCGCGACCACGGGCCAAAGTTGGCCAGCCGCCGACATGTCCGATGACTATAGGGTCGTCCCCACGACCCTGGGACTAGATTGGCCCGCCACCGTCATGTCCGACGACTATAGGGTCGTCCCCACGACCCTGGGACTAGATTGGCCCGCCACCGTCATGTCCGACGACTATAGGGTCGTCCCCACGACCCCGGGCCAAAGTTGGCAAGCCGCCGACATGTCCGACGACTATAGGGCCGTCCCCACGACGACGGGCCAAAGTAGGCCAGCCGCCGACATGTCCGACGACTATAGGGTCGTCCCCACGACCACGGGCCAAAGTTGGCATGCGGCCGAAATGTCCGACGACTATAGGGTCGTCCCCACGACTCCGGGCCAAAGTTAGCAAGCCGCCGAAATGTCCGACGACTATAGGGTCGTCCCCACGACCCCGGGACTAGATTGGCCCGCCACCGTCATGTCCGACGACTATAGGGTCGTCCCCACGACCCCGGGCCAAAGTTGGCAAGCCGCCGAAATGTCCGACGACTGTAGGGTCGTCCCCACGACCCCGAGACTAGATTGGCCCGCCACCGTCAAGTCCGACGACTATAGGGTCGTCCCCAGGACCTTGGGACTAGATTGGCCCGCCACCGTCAAGTCCGACGACTATAGGGTCGTCCCCACGACCCCGGGCCAAAGTTGGCAAGCCGCCGAAATGTCCGACGACTGTAGGGTCGTCCCCACGACCCCGGGACTAGATTGGTCCGCCACCGTCATGTCCGACGACTATAGGGTCGTCCCCACGACCCCGGGCCAAAGTTGGCCAGCCGCCGACATGTCCGACGACTATAGGGTCGTCCCCACGACCCCGAGACTAGATTGGCCCGCCACCGTCATGTCCGACGACAATAGGGTCGTCCCCACGACCCCGGGTCCAGGTTGGCCAGCCGCCGACATTTCCGACGACTATAGAGTCGTCCCCACGACACCGGGCCAAAGTTGGCCAGCCGCCGACATGTCCGACGACTATAGGGTCGTCCCCACGACCCCGGGACTAGATTGGCCCGCCACCGTCATGTCCGACGATTATAGGGTCGTCCCCACGACCCCGGGTCCAGGTTGGCCAGCCGCCGACATTTCCGACGACTATAGAGTCGTCCCCACGACACCGGGCCAAAGTTGGCCAGCCGCCGACATGTCCGACGACTATAGGGTCGTCCCCACGACCCCGGGACTAGATTGGCCCGCCACCGTCAAGTCCGACGACCTCGGGACTAGGTTGGCCAGCCGCCGTCATGTCCAACGATTATAGGGTCGTCCCCACGACCCCGGGTCTAGGTTGGCCAGCCGCCGACATGTCCGACGACTATAGAGTCGTCCCCACGACACCGGGCGAAAGTTGGACCGCCGCCGACATGTCCGACTACTATAGGGTCGTCCCCACGACCTCGGGTCTAGATTGGCCCGCTACCGTCATGTCCGAAGACTATAGGGTCGTCCCCACGACCACGGGACTAGATTGGCCCGCCACCGCCAAGTCCGACGACAATAGGGTCGTCCCCACGACCCCGGGTCTAGGTTGGCCAGCCGCCGACATGTCCGACGACAATCGGATCGTCCCCACGACCACGCGCCAAAGTTGGCCAGCCGCCGACATGTCCGACGACTATTGGATCGTCCCCACGACCACGGGCCAAAGTTGGCCAGCCGCCGACATGTCCGACGACAATCGGATCGTCCCCACGACCACGCGCCAAAGTTGGCCAGCCGCCGACATGTCCGACGACTATAGGGTCGTCCCCACGACCCCGGGCCAATGTTGGCCAATCGCCGACATGTCCAACGACTATAGGGTCGTCCCTACGACCCCGGGACTAGATTAGCCCGCCACCGTCATGTCCAACGACTATAGGGTCGTCCCCACGACCACGGGCCAAAGTTGGCATGCGGCCGAAATGTCCGACGACTATAGGGTCGTCCCCACGACTCCGGGCCAAAGTTAGCAAGCCGCCGAAATGTCCGACGACTATAGGGTCGTCCCCACGACCCCGGGACTAGATTGGCCCGCCACCGTCATGTCCGACGACTATAGGGTCGTCCCCACGACCCCGGGCCAAAGTTGGCAAGCCGCCGAAATGTCCGACGACTGTAGGGTCGTCCCCACGACCCCGAGACTAGATTGGCCCGCCACCGTCAAGTCCGACGACTATAGGGTCGTCCCCAGGACCTTGGGACTAGATTGGCCCGCCACCGTCAAGTCCGACGACTATAGGGTCGTCCCCACGACCCCGGGACTAGATTGGTCCGCCACCGTCATGTCCGACGACTATAGGGTCGTCCCCACGACCCCGGGCCAAAGTTGGCCAGCCGCCGACATGTCCGACGACTATAGGGTCGTCCCCACGACCCCGAGACTAGATTGGCCCGCCACCGTCATGTCCGACGACAATAGGGTCGTCCCCACGACCCCGGGTCCAGGTTGGCCAGCCGCCGACATTTCCGACGACTATAGAGTCGTCCCCACGACACCGGGCCAAAGTTGGCCAGCCGCCGACATGTCCGACGACTATAGGGTCGTCCCCACGACCCCGGGACTAGATTGGCCCGCCACCGTCATGTCCGACGATTATAGGGTCGTCCCCACGACCCCGGGTCCAGGTTGGCCAGCCGCCGACATTTCCGACGACTATAGAGTCGTCCCCACGACACCGGGCCAAAGTTGGCCAGCCGCCGACATGTCCGACGACTATAGGGTCGTCCCCACGACCCCGGGACTAGATTGGCCCACCACCGTCAAGTCCGACGACCTCGGGACTAGGTTGGCCAGCCGCCGACATGTCCGACGACTATAGGGTCGCCCCCACGACCTCGGGCCAATTTTGGCCAGCCGCCGACATGTCCGACGACTGTAGGGTCGTACCCACGACCCCGGGTCCAGGTTGGCCAGCCGCCGACATTTCCGACGACTATAGAGTCGTCCCCACGACACCGGGCCAAAGTTGGCCAGCCGCCGACATGTCCGACGACTATAGGGTCGTCCCCACGACCCCGGGACAAGGTTGGCCCGCCGCCGACTTGTCCGACGACTATAGGGCCGTACCCACGACCCCGGGACTAGGCTGACAAGCCGCCAACATGTCCGACGACTATAGGGTCGTCCCCACGACCCCCTGCCCAAGTTGGCCAGCCGCCGAATTGTCCGACCACTATAGGGTCGTCCCCACGACCCCGGGACTAGATTGGCCCGCCACCGTCATGTCCGACGACTATAGGGTCGTCCCCACGACCCCGGGCCAAAGTTGGCAAGCCGCCGAGATGTCCGACGACTGTAGGGTCGTACCCACGACCCCGGGACTAGGCTGACAAGCCGCCGAAATGTCCGACGACTGTAGGGTCGTCCCCACGACCCCGGGACTAGATTGGCCCGCCACCGTCATGTCCGACGACAATAGGGTCGTCCCCACGACCCCGGGCCAAAGTTGGCCAGCCGCCGACATGTCCGACGACTATAGGGTCGTCCCCACGACCCCGAGACTAGATTGGCCCGCCACCGTCATGTCCGACGACAATAGGGTCGTCCCCACGACCCCGAGTCCAGGTTGGCCAGCCGCCGACATGTCCGACGACTATAGGGTCGTCCCCACGACCCCGGGCCAAAGATGTCCAGCCGCCGTCTTGTCCGACGACTATAGGGTCGTCCCCACGACCCCGAGTCCAGGTTGGCCAGCCGCCGACATTTCCGACGACTATAGAGTCGTCCCCACGACCCCGGGCCAAAGTTGGGCAGCCGCCGACATGTCTGACGACTATAGGGTCGTCCCCACGACCCCGAGACTAGATTGGCCCGCCACCGTCATGTCCGACGACAATAGGGTCGTCCCCACGACCCCGGGTCCAGGTTGGCCAGCCGCCGAATTGTTCGACGACTATAGGGTCGTCCCCACGACCCCGGGACTAGATTGGCCCGCCACCGTCAAGTCCGACGACCTCGGGACTAGGTTGGCCCGCCACCGTCAAGTCCGACGACTATAGGGTCGTCCCCAGGACCTTGGGACTAGATTGGCCCGCCACCGTCAAGTCCGACGACTATAGGGTCGTCCCCACGACCTCGGGCCAAAGTTGGCCAGCCGCCGACATGTCCGACGACTATAGGGTCGTCCCCACGACACCGGGCCAAAGTTGGCCAGCCGCCGACATGTCCGACGACTATAGGGTCGTCCCCACGACCCCGGGACTAGATTGGCCCGCCACCGTCTTGTCCGACGATTATAGGGTCGTCCCCACGACCCCGGGACAAGCTTGGCCCGCCGCCGAATTGTTCGACGACTATAGGGTCGTCCCCACGACCCCGGGACTAGATTGGCCCGCCACCGTCAAGTCCGACGACCTCGGGACTAGGTTGGCCCGCCACCGTCAAGTCCGACGACTATAGGGTCGTCCCCACGACCCCGGGACAAGCTTGGCCCGCCGCCGAATTGTTCGACGACTATAGGGTCGTCCCCACGACCCCGGGACTAGATTGGCCCGCCACCGTCAAGTCCGACGACCTCGGGACTAGGTTGGCCCGCCACCGTCAAGTCCGACGACTATAGGGTCGTCCCCAGGACCTTGGGACTAGATTGGCCCGCCACCGTCAAGTCCGACGACTATAGGGTCGTCCCCACGACCTCGGGCCAATTTTGGCCAGCCGCCGACATGTCCGACGACTGTAGGGTCGTACCCACGACCCCGGGTCCAGGTTGGCCAGCCGCCGACATTTCCGACGACTATAGAGTCGTCCCCACGACACCGGGCCAAAGTTGGCCAGCCGCCGACATGTCCGACGACTATAGGGTCGTCCCCACGACCCCGGGACAAGGTTGGCCCGCCGCCGACTTGTCCGACGACTATAGGGCCGTACCCACGACCCCGGGACTAGGCTGACAAGCCGCCAACATGTCCGACGAATATAGGGTCGTCCCCACGACCCCCGGCCCAAGTTGGCCAGCCGCCGAAATGTCCGACCACTATAGGGTCGTCCCCACGACCCCGGGACTAGATTGGCCCGCCACCGTCATGTCCGACGACTATAGGGTCGTCCCCACGACCCCGGGCCAAAGTTGGCAAGCCGCCGAAATGTCCGACGACTGTAGGGTCGTACCCACGACCCCGGGACTAGGCTGACAAGCCGCCGAAATGTCCGACGACTGTAGGGTCGTCCCCACGACCCCGGGACTAGATTGGCCCGCCACCGTCATGTCCGACGACAATAGGGTCGTCCCCACGACCCCGGGTCTAGGTTGGCCAGCCGCCGACTTGTCCGACGACTATAGGGTCGTCCCCAGGACCTCGGGACTAGATTGGCCCGCCACCGTCATGTCCAACGACTATAGGGTCGTCCCCACGACCACGGGCCAAAGTTGGCATGCCGCCGAAATGTCCGACGATTATAGGGTCGTCCCCACGACCCCGGGCCAAAGTTGGCAAGCCGCCGAAATGTCCGAAGACTGTAGGGTCGTCCCCACGACCCCGGGACTAGATTGGCCCGCCACCGTCATGTCCAACGACTATAGGGTCGTCCCCACGACCCCGGGTGCAGGTTGGCCAGCCGCCGACTTGTCCGACGACTATAGGGTCGTCCCCACGACCCCGGGCACATTTGTCAAGCCGCCGACATGTCCCCACAACCCCGGGACTAGATTGGCCCGCCACCGTCATATCCGACGACTATAGGGCCGTCCCCACGACCCCAGGTCCAGGTTGGCCAGCCGCCGAAATGTCCGACGACTAAACAGTCGTCCCCGCGACCACGGGCCAAAGTTGGCCAGCCGCCGACATGTCCGATGACTATAGGGTCGTCCCCACGACCCTGGGACTAGATTGGCCCGCCACCGTCATGTCCGACGACTATAGGGTCGTCCCCACGACCCTGGGACTAGATTGGCCCGCCACCGTCATGTCCGACGACTATAGGGTCGTCCCCACGACCCCGGGCCAAAGTTGGCAAGCCGCCGACATGTCCGACGACTATAGGGCCGTCCCCACGACGACGGGCCAAAGTAGGCCAGCCGCCGACATGTCCGACGACTATAGGGTCGTCCCCACGACCCCGGGCCAAAGTTCGCCAGCCGCCGACATGTCCGACGACTATAGGGTCGTCCCCACGACCACGCGCCAAAGTTGGCCAGCCGCCGACATGTCCGACGACTATAGGGTCGTCCCCACGACCCCGGGCCAATGTTGGCCAATCGCCGACATGTCCAACGACTATAGGGTCGTCCCTACGACCCCGGGACTAGATTAGCCCGCCACCGTCATGTCCAACGACTATAGGGTCGTCCCCACGACCACGGGCCAAAGTTGGCATGCGGCCGAAATGTCCGACGACTATAGGGTCGTCCCCACGACTCCGGGCCAAAGTTAGCAAGCCGCCGAAATGTCCGACGACTATAGGGTCGTCCCCACGACCCCGGGACTAGATTGGCCCGCCACCGTCATGTCCGACGACTATAGGGTCGTCCCCACGACCCCGGGCCAAAGTTGGCAAGCCGCCGAAATGTCCGACGACTGTAGGGTCGTCCCCACGACCCCGAGACTAGATTGGCCCGCCACCGTCAAGTCCGACGACTATAGGGTCGTCCCCAGGACCTTGGGACTAGATTGGCCCGCCACCGTCAAGTCCGACGACTATAGGGTCGTCCCCACGACCCCGGGCCAAAGTTGGCAAGCCGCCGAAATGTCCGACGACTGTAGGGTCGTCCCCACGACCCCGGGACTAGATTGGTCCGCCACCGTCATGTCCGACGACTATAGGGTCGTCCCCACGACCCCGGGCCAAAGTTGGCCAGCCGCCGACATGTCCGACGACTATAGGGTCGTCCCCACGACCCCGAGACTAGATTGGCCCGCCACCGTCATGTCCGACGACAATAGGGTCGTCCCCACGACCCCGGGTCCAGGTTGGCCAGCCGCCGACATTTCCGACGACTATAGAGTCGTCCCCACGACACCGGGCCAAAGTTGGCCAGCCGCCGACATGTCCGACGACTATAGGGTCGTCCCCACGACCCCGGGACTAGATTGGCCCGCCACCGTCATGTCCGACGATTATAGGGTCGTCCCCACGACCCCGGGTCCAGGTTGGCCAGCCGCCGACATTTCCGACGACTATAGAGTCGTCCCCACGACACCGGGCCAAAGTTGGCCAGCCGCCGACATGTCCGACGACTATAGGGTCGTCCCCACGACCCCGGGACTAGATTGGCCCGCCACCGTCAAGTCCGACGACCTCGGGACTAGGTTGGCCAGCCGCCGTCATGTCCAACGATTATAGGGTCGTCCCCACGACCCCGGGTCTAGGTTGGCCAGCCGCCGACATGTCCGACGACTATAGAGTCGTCCCCACGACACCGGGCGAAAGTTGGACCGCCGCCGACATGTCCGACTACTATAGGGTCGTCCCCACGACCTCGGGTCTAGATTGGCCCGCTACCGTCATGTCCGAAGACTATAGGGTCGTCCCCACGACCACGGGACTAGATTGGCCCGCCACCGCCAAGTCCGACGACAATAGGGTCGTCCCCACGACCCCGGGTCTAGGTTGGCCAGCCGCCGACATGTCCGACGACAATCGGATCGTCCCCACGACCACGCGCCAAAGTTGGCCAGCCGCCGACATGTCCGACGACTATTGGATCGTCCCCACGACCACGGGCCAAAGTTGGCCAGCCGCCGACATGTCCGACGACAATCGGATCGTCCCCACGACCACGCGCCAAAGTTGGCCAGCCGCCGACATGTCCGACGACTATAGGGTCGTCCCCACGACCCCGGGCCAATGTTGGCCAATCGCCGACATGTCCAACGACTATAGGGTCGTCCCTACGACCCCGGGACTAGATTAGCCCGCCACCGTCATGTCCAACGACTATAGGGTCGTCCCCACGACCACGGGCCAAAGTTGGCATGCGGCCGAAATGTCCGACGACTATAGGGTCGTCCCCACGACTCCGGGCCAAAGTTAGCAAGCCGCCGAAATGTCCGACGACTATAGGGTCGTCCCCACGACCCCGGGACTAGATTGGCCCGCCACCGTCATGTCCGACGACTATAGGGTCGTCCCCACGACCCCGGGCCAAAGTTGGCAAGCCGCCGAAATGTCCGACGACTGTAGGGTCGTCCCCACGACCCCGAGACTAGATTGGCCCGCCACCGTCAAGTCCGACGACTATAGGGTCGTCCCCAGGACCTTGGGACTAGATTGGCCCGCCACCGTCAAGTCCGACGACTATAGGGTCGTCCCCACGACCCCGGGCCAAAGTTGGCAAGCCGCCGAAATGTCCGACGACTGTAGGGTCGTCCCCACGACCCCGGGACTAGATTGGTCCGCCACCGTCATGTCCGACGACTATAGGGTCGTCCCCACGACCCCGGGCCAAAGTTGGCCAGCCGCCGACATGTCCGACGACTATAGGGTCGTCCCCACGACCCCGAGACTAGATTGGCCCGCCACCGTCATGTCCGACGACAATAGGGTCGTCCCCACGACCCCGGGTCCAGGTTGGCCAGCCGCCGACATTTCCGACGACTATAGAGTCGTCCCCACGACACCGGGCCAAAGTTGGCCAGCCGCCGACATGTCCGACGACTATAGGGTCGTCCCCACGACCCCGGGACTAGATTGGCCCGCCACCGTCATGTCCGACGATTATAGGGTCGTCCCCACGACCCCGGGTCCAGGTTGGCCAGCCGCCGACATTTCCGACGACTATAGAGTCGTCCCCACGACACCGGGCCAAAGTTGGCCAGCCGCCGACATGTCCGACGACTATAGGGTCGTCCCCACGACCCCGGGACTAGATTGGCCCACCACCGTCAAGTCCGACGACCTCGGGACTAGGTTGGCCAGCCGCCGACATGTCCGACGACTATAGGGTCGCCCCCACGACCTCGGGCCAATTTTGGCCAGCCGCCGACATGTCCGACGACTGTAGGGTCGTACCCACGACCCCGGGTCCAGGTTGGCCAGCCGCCGACATTTCCGACGACTATAGAGTCGTCCCCACGACACCGGGCCAAAGTTGGCCAGCCGCCGACATGTCCGACGACTATAGGGTCGTCCCCACGACCCCGGGACAAGGTTGGCCCGCCGCCGACTTGTCCGACGACTATAGGGCCGTACCCACGACCCCGGGACTAGGCTGACAAGCCGCCAACATGTCCGACGACTATAGGGTCGTCCCCACGACCCCCTGCCCAAGTTGGCCAGCCGCCGAATTGTCCGACCACTATAGGGTCGTCCCCACGACCCCGGGACTAGATTGGCCCGCCACCGTCATGTCCGACGACTATAGGGTCGTCCCCACGACCCCGGGCCAAAGTTGGCAAGCCGCCGAGATGTCCGACGACTGTAGGGTCGTACCCACGACCCCGGGACTAGGCTGACAAGCCGCCGAAATGTCCGACGACTGTAGGGTCGTCCCCACGACCCCGGGACTAGATTGGCCCGCCACCGTCATGTCCGACGACAATAGGGTCGTCCCCACGACCCCGGGCCAAAGTTGGCCAGCCGCCGACATGTCCGACGACTATAGGGTCGTCCCCACGACCCCGAGACTAGATTGGCCCGCCACCGTCATGTCCGACGACAATAGGGTCGTCCCCACGACCCCGAGTCCAGGTTGGCCAGCCGCCGACATGTCCGACGACTATAGGGTCGTCCCCACGACCCCGGGCCAAAGATGTCCAGCCGCCGTCTTGTCCGACGACTATAGGGTCGTCCCCACGACCCCGAGTCCAGGTTGGCCAGCCGCCGACATTTCCGACGACTATAGAGTCGTCCCCACGACCCCGGGCCAAAGTTGGCCAGCCGCCGACATGTCCGACGACTATAGGGTCGTCCCCACGACCCCGAGACTAGATTGGCCCGCCACCGTCATGTCCGACGACAATAGGGTCGTCCCCACGACCCCGGGTCCAGGTTGGCCAGCCGCCGAATTGTTCGACGACTATAGGGTCGTCCCCACGACCCCGGGACTAGATTGGCCCGCCACCGTCAAGTCCGACGACCTCGGGACTAGGTTGGCCCGCCACCGTCAAGTCCGACGACTATAGGGTCGTCCCCAGGACCTTGGGACTAGATTGGCCCGCCACCGTCAAGTCCGACGACTATAGGGTCGTCCCCACGACCTCGGGCCAAAGTTGGCCAGCCGCCGACATGTCCGACGACTATAGGGTCGTCCCCACGACACCGGGCCAAAGTTGGCCAGCCGCCGACATGTCCGACGACTATAGGGTCGTCCCCACGACCCCGGGACTAGATTGGCCCGCCACCGTCTTGTCCGACGATTATAGGGTCGTCCCCACGACCCCGGGACAAGCTTGGCCCGCCGCCGAATTGTTCGACGACTATAGGGTCGTCCCCACGACCCCGGGACTAGATTGGCCCGCCACCGTCAAGTCCGACGACCTCGGGACTAGGTTGGCCCGCCACCGTCAAGTCCGACGACTATAGGGTCGTCCCCGCGACCCCGGGACAAGCTTGGCCCGCCGCCGAATTGTTCGACGACTATAGGGTCGTCCCCACGACCCCGGGACTAGATTGGCCCGCCACCGTCAAGTCCGACGACCTCGGGACTAGGTTGGCCCGCCACCGTCAAGTCCGACGACTATAGGGTCGTCCCCAGGACCTTGGGACTAGATTGGCCCGCCACCGTCAAGTCCGACGACTATAGGGTCGTCCCCACGACCTCGGGCCAATTTTGGCCAGCCGCCGACATGTCCGACGACTGTAGGGTCGTACCCACGACCCCGGGTCCAGGTTGGCCAGCCGCCGACATTTCCGACGACTATAGAGTCGTCCCCACGACACCGGGCCAAAGTTGGCCAGCCGCCGACATGTCCGACGACTATAGGGTCGTCCCCACGACCCCGGGACAAGGTTGGCCCGCCGCCGACTTGTCCGACGACTATAGGGCCGTACCCACGACCCCGGGACTAGGCTGACAAGCCGCCAACATGTCCGACGAATATAGGGTCGTCCCCACGACCCCCGGCCCAAGTTGGCCAGCCGCCGAAATGTCCGACCACTATAGGGTCGTCCCCACGACCCCGGGACTAGATTGGCCCGCCACCGTCATGTCCGACGACTATAGGGTCGTCCCCACGACCCCGGGCCAAAGTTGGCAAGCCGCCGAAATGTCCGACGACTGTAGGGTCGTACCCACGACCCCGGGACTAGGCTGACAAGCCGCCGAAATGTCCGACGACTGTAGGGTCGTCCCCACGACCCCGGGACTAGATTGGCCCGCCACCGTCATGTCCGACGACAATAGGGTCGTCCCCACGACCCCGGGTCTAGGTTGGCCAGCCGCCGACTTGTCCGACGACTATAGGGTCGTCCCCAGGACCTCGGGACTAGATTGGCCCGCCACCGTCATGTCCAACGACTATAGGGTCGTCCCCACGACCACGGGCCAAAGTTGGCATGCCGCCGAAATGTCCGACGATTATAGGGTCGTCCCCACGACCCCGGGCCAAAGTTGGCAAGCCGCCGAAATGTCCGAAGACTGTAGGGTCGTCCCCACGACCCCGGGACTAGATTGGCCCGCCACCGTCATGTCCAACGACTATAGGGTCGTTCCCACAACCACGGGCCAAAGTTGGCCAGCCGCCGACATGTCCGACGACTATTGGATCGTCCCCACGACCACGGGCCAAAGTTGGCCAGCCGCCGACATGTCCGACGACTATAGGGTCGTCCCCACGACCCCGGGACTAGATTGGTCCGCCACCGTCTTGTCCGACGACTATAGGGTCGTCCCCACGACCACGGGCCACAGCTGACCAGCCGCCGACATGTCCGACGACAATAGGGTCGTCCCCACGACCCCGGGTCTAGGTTGGCCAGCCGCCGACATGTCCGACGACAATCGGATCGTCCCCACGACCACGCGCCAAAGTTGGCCAGCCGCCGACATGTCCGACGACTATAGGGTCGTCCCCACGACCCCGGGCCAAAGTTGGCCAGCCGCCGACATGTCCGACGACTATAGGGTCGTCCCCACGACCCCGAGACTAGATTGGCCCGCCACCGTCATGTCCGACGACAATAGGGTCGTCCCCACGACCCCGGGTCCAGGTTGGCCAGCCGCCGACATGTCCGACGACTGTAGGGTCGTCCCCACAACCACGGGCCAAAGTTGGCCAGCCGCCGACATGTCCGACGACTATAGGGTCGTCCCCACGACCTCGGGACAAGGTTGGCCAGCCGCCGACATGTCCGACGACTATAGGGTCGTCCCCTCGACCCCGGGCCAATGTTGGCCAATCGCCGACATGTCCGACGACTATAGGGTCGTCCCTACGACCCCGGGACTAGATTGGTCCGCCACCGTCATGTCCGACGACTATAGGGTCGTCCCCACGACCCCGGGCCAAAGTTGGCCAGCCGCCGACATGTCCGACGACTATAGGGTCGTCCCCACGACCCCGAGACTAGATTGGCCCGCCACCGTCATGTCCGACGACAATAGGGTCGTCCCCACGACCCCGGGTCCAGGTTGGCCAGCCGCCGACATTTCCGACGACTATAGAGTCGTCCCCACGACACCGGACCAAAGTTGGCCAGCCGCCGACATGTCCGACGACTATAGGGTCGTCCCCACGACCCCGGGACTAGATTGGCCCGCCACCGTCATGTCCGACGATTATAGGGTCGTCCCCACGACCCCGGGACAAGCTTGGCCCGCCGCCGAATTGTTCGACGACTATAGGGTCGTCCCCACGACCCCGGGACTAGATTGGCCCGCCACCGTCAAGTCCGACGACCTCGGGACTAGGTTGGCCAGCCGCCGACATGTCCGACGACTATAGGGTCGCCCCCACGACCTCGGGCCAATTTTGGCCAGCCGCCGACATGTCCGACGACTGTAGGGTCGTACCCACGAGCCCGGGTCCAGGTTGGCCAGCCGCCGACATTTCCGACGACTATAGAGTCGTCCCCACGACACCGGGCCAAAGTTGGCCAGCCGCCGACATGTCCGACGACTATAGGGTCGTCCCCACGACCCCGGGACAAGGTTGGCCCGCCGCCGACTTGTCCGACGACTATAGGGCCGTACCCACGACCCCGGGACTAGGCTGACAAGCCGCCAACATGTCCGACGACTATAGGGTCGTCCCCACGACCCCCGGCCCAAGTTGGCCAGCCGCCGAAATGTCCGACCACTATAGGGTCGTCCCCACGACCCCGGGACTAGATTGGCCCGCCACCGTCATGTCCGACGACTATAGGGTCGTCCCCACGACCCCGGGCCAAAGTTGGCAAGCCGCCGAAATGTCCGACGACTGTAGGGTCGTACCCACGACCCCGGGACTAGGCTGACAAGCCGCCGAAATGTCCGACGACTGTAGGGTCGTCCCCACGACCCCGGGACTAGATTGGCCCGCCACCGTCATGTCCGACGACAATAGGGTCCTCCCCACGACCCCGGGTCTAGGTTGGCCAGCCGCCGACTTGTCCGACGACTATAGGGTCGTCCCCAGGACCTCGGGACTAGATTGGCCCGTCACCGTCATGTCCAACGACTATAGGGTCGTCCCCACGACCACGGGCCAAAGTTGGCATGCCGCCGAAATGTCCGACGATTATAGGGTCGTCCCCACGACCCCGGGCCAAAGTTGGCAAGCCGCCGAAATGTCCGAAGACTGTAGGGTCGTCCCCAGGACCTCGGGACTAGATTGGCCCGCCACCGTCATGTCCAACGACTATAGGGTCGTCCCCACGACCACGGGCCAAAGTTGGCATGCCGCCGAAATGTCCGACGATTATAGGGTCGTCCCCACGACCCCGGGCCAAAGTTGGCAAGCCGCCGAAATGTCCGACGACTGTAGGGTCGTACCCACGACCCCGGGACTAGGCTGACAAGCCGCCGAAATGTCCGACGACTGTAGGGTCGTCCCCACGACCCCGGGACTAGATTGGCCCGCCACCGTCATGTCCGACGACAATAGGGTCCTCCCCACGACCCCGGGTCTAGGTTGGCCAGCCGCCGACTTGTCCGACGACTATAGGGTCGTCCCCAGGACCTCGGGACTAGATTGGCCCGTCACCGTCATGTCCAATGACTATAGGGTCGTCCCCACGACCACGGGCCAAAGTTGGCATGCCGCCGAAATGTCCGACGATTATAGGGTCGTCCCCACGACCCCGGGCCAAAGTTGGCAAGCCGCCGAAATGTCCAACGACTATAGGGTCGTCCCCACGACCCCGAGACTAGATTGGCCCGCCACCGTCAAGTCCGACGACTATAGGGTCGTCCCCAGGACCTTGGGACTAGATTGGCCCGCCACCGTCAAGTCCGACGACTATAGGGTCGTCCCCACGACCCCGGGCCAAAGTTGGCAAGCCGCCGAAATGTCCGACGACTGTAGGGTCGTCCCCACGACCCCGGGACTAGATTGGTCCGCCACCGTCATGTCCGACGACTATAGGGTCGTCCCCACGACCCCGGGCCAAAGTTGGCCAGCCGCCGACATGTCCGACGATTATAGGGTCGTCCCCACGACCCCGGGCCAAAGTTGGCAAGCCGCCGACATGTCCGACGACTATAGGGTCGTCCCCACGACCCCGGGCCAAAGATGTCCAGCCGCCGTCTTGTCCGACGACTACAGGGTCGTCCCCACGACCCCGAGTCCAGGTTGGCCAGCCGCCGACATTTCCGACGACTATAGAGTCGTCCCCACGACCCCGGGCAAAAGTTGGCCAGCCGCCGACATGTCCGACGACTATAGGGTCGTCCCCACGACCCCGAGACTAGATTGGCCCGCCACCGTCATGTCCGACGACAATAGGGTCGTCCCCACGACCCCGGGTCCAGGTTGGCCAGCCGCCGACATTTCCGACGACTATAGAGTCGTCCCCACGACACCGGGCCAAAGTTGGCCAGCCGCCGACATGTCCGACGACTATAGGGTCGTCCCCACGACCCCGGGACTAGATTGGCCCGCCACCGTCATGTCCGACGATTATAGGGTCGTCCCCACGACCGCGAGACTAGATTGGCCCGCCACCGACATTTCCGACGACTATAGAGTCGTCCCCACGACACCGGGCCAAAGTTGGCCAGCCGCCGACATGTCCGACGACTATAGGGTCGTCCCCACAACCACGGGCCAAAGTTGGCCAGCCGCCGACATGACCGACGACTATAGGGTCGTCCCCACGACCTCGGGACTAGGTTGGCCAGCCGCCGACATGTCCGACGACTATAGGGTCGTCCCCACGACCCCGGGCCAATGTTGGCCAATCGCCGACATGTCCGACGACTATAGGGTCGTCCCTACGACCCCGGGACTAGATTGGCCCGCCACCGTCATGTCCAACGACTATAGGGTCGTTCCCACAACCACGGGCCAAAGTTGGCCAGCCGCCGACATGTCCGACGACTATAGGGTCGTCCCCACGACCACGCGCCAAAGTTGGCCAGCCGCCGACATGTCCGACGACTATAGGGTCGTCCCCACGACCCCGGGACAAGCTTGGCCCGCCGCCGACTTGTCCGACGACTATAGGGTCGTCCCCACGACACCGGGACTAGATTGGCCCGCCACCGTCATGTCCGACGACAATAGGGTCGTCCCCACGACCCCGGGTCTAGGTTGGCCAGCCGCCGACATGTCCGACGACTATAGAGTCGTCCCCACGACACCGGGCCAAAGTTGGACAGCCGCCGACATGTCCGACGACTATAGGGTCGTCCCCACGAACCCGGGCCAAAGTTGGCAAGCCGCCGAAATGTCCGACGACTATAGGGTCGTCCCCACGACCCCGGGACTAGGTTGGCCAGCCGCCGACATGTCCGACGACTATAGGGTCGTCCCGACGACCCCGGGCCAATGTTGGCCAATCGCCAACATGTCCGACGACTATAGGGTCGTCCCTACGACCCCGGGACTAGATTGGCCCGCCACCGTCATGTCCATCGATTATAGGGTCGTCCCCACGACCCCGGGTCTAGGTTGGCCAGCCGCCGACATGTCCGACGACTATAGAGTCGTCCCCACGACACCGGGCGAAAGTTGGACCGCCGCCGACATATCCGACTACTATAGGGTCGTCCCCACGACCTCGGGTCTAGATTGGCCCGCTACTGTCATGTCCGAAGACTATAGGGTCGTCCCCACGACCACGGGACTAGATTGGCCCGCCACCGCCAAGTTCGACGACAATAGGGTCGTCCCCACGACCCCGGGTCTAGGTTGGCCAGCCGCCGACATGTCCGACGACAATCGGATCGTCCCCACGACCACGCGCCAAAGTTGGCCAGCCGCCGACATGTCCGACGACTATTGGATCGTCCCCACGACCACGGGCCAAAGTTGGCCAGCCGCCGACATGTCCGACGACAATCGGATCGTCCCCACGACCACGCGCCAAAGTTGGCCAGCCGCCGACATGTCCGACGACTATAGGGTCGTCCCCACGACCCCGGGCCAATGTTGGCCAATCGCCGACATGTCCAACGACTATAGGGTCGTCCCTACGACCCCGGGACTAGATTAGCCCGCCACCGTCATGTCCAACGACTATAGGGTCGTCCCCACGAACACGGGCCAAAGTTGGCATGCGGCCGAAATGTCCGACGACTATAGGGTCGTCCCCACGACTCCGGGCCAAAGTTAGCAAGCCGCCGAAATGTCCGACGACTATAGGGTCGTCCCCACGACCCCGGGACTAGATTGGCCCGCCACCGTCATGTCCGACGACTATAGGGTCGTCCCCACGACCCCGGGCCAAAGTTGGCAAGCCGCCGAAATGTCCGACGACTGTAGGGTCGTCCCCACGACCCCGAGACTAGATTGGCCCGCCACCGTCAAGTCCGACGACTATAGGGTCGTCCCCAGGACCTTGGGACTAGATTGGCCCGCCACCGTCAAGTCCGACGACTATAGGTTCGTCCCCACGACCCCGGGCCAAAGTTGGCAAGCCGCCGAAATGTCCGACGACTGTAGGGTCGTCCCCACGACCCCGGGACTAGATTGGTCCGCCACCGTCATGTCCGACGACTATAGGGTCGTCCCCACGACCCCGGGCCAAAGTTGGCCAGCCGCCGACATGTCCGACGACTATAGGGTCGTCCCCACGACCCCGAGACTAGATTGGCCCGCCACCGTCATGTCCGACGACAATAGGGTCGTCCCCACGACCCCGGGTCCAGGTTGGCCATCCGCCGACATTTCCGACGACTATAGAGTCGTCCCCACGACACCGGGCCAAAGTTGGCCAGCCGCCGACATGTCCGACGACTATAGGGTCGTCCCCACGACCCCGGGACTAGATTGGCCCGCCACCGTCATGTCCGACGATTATAGGGTCGTCCCCACGACCCCGGGACAAGCTTGGCCCGCCGCCGAATTGTTCGACGACTATAGGGTCGTCCCCACGACCCCGGGACTAGATTGGCCCGCCACCGTCAAGTCCGACGACCTCGGGACTAGGTTGGCCAGCCGCCGACATGTCCGACGACTATAGGGTCGCCCCCACGACCTCGGGCCAATTTTGGCCAGCCGCCGACATGTCCGACGACTGTAGGGTCGTACCCACGACCCCGGGTCCAGGTTGGCCAGCCGCCGACATTTCCGACGACTATAGAGTCGTCCCCACGACACCGGGCCAAAGTTGGCCAGCCGCCGGCATGTCCGACGACTATAGGGTCGTCCCCACGACCCCGGGACAAGGTTGGCCCGCCGCCGACTTGTCCGACGACTATAGGGCCGTACCCACGACCCCGGGACTAGGCTGACAAGCCGCCAACATGTCCGACGACTATAGGGTCGTCCCCACGACCCCCGGCCCAAGTTGGCCAGCCGCCGAAATGTCCGACCACTATAGGGTCGTCCCCACGACCCCGGGACTAGATTGGCCCGCCACCGTCATGTCCGACGACTATAGGGTCGTCCCCACGACCCCGGGCCAAAGTTGGCAAGCCGCCGAAATGTCCGACGACTGTAGGGTCGTACCCACGACCCCGGGACTAGGCTGACAAGCCGCCGAAATGTCCGACGACTGTAGGGTCGTACCCCAGGACCCCGGGACTAGATTGGCCCGCCACCGTCATGTCCGACGACAATAGGGTCGTCCCCACGACCCCGGGCCAAAGTTGGCCAGCCGCCGACATGTCCGACGACTATAGGGTCGTCCCCACGACCCCGAGACTAGATTGGCCCGCCACCGTCATGTCCGACGACAATAGGGTCGTCCCCACGACCCCGGGCCAAAGTTGGCCAGCCGCCGACATGTCCGACGACTATAGGGTCGTCCCCACGACCCCGAGACTAGATTGGCCCGCCACCGTCATGTCCGACGATTATAGGGTCGTCCCCACGACCCCGGGACAAGCTTGGCCCGCCGCCGAATTGTTCGACGACTATAGGGTCGTCCCCACGACCCCGAGTCCAGGTTGGCCAGCCGCCGACATGTCCGACGACTATAGGGTCGTCCCCACGACCCCGGGCCAAAGATGTCCAGCCGCCGTCTTGTCCGACGACTATAGGGTCGTCCCCACGACCCCGAGTCCAGGTTGGCCAGCCGCCGACATTTCCGACGACTATAGAGTCGTCCCCACGACCCCGGGCCAAAGTTGGCCAGCCGCCGACATGTCCGACGACTATAGGGTCGTCCCCACGACCTCGAGACTAGATTGGCCCGCCACCGTCATGTCCGAAGACAATAGGGTCGTCCCCACGACCCCGGGCCAAAGATGTCCAGCCGCCGTCTTGTCCGACGACTATAGGGTCGTCCCCACGACCCCGAGTCCAGGTTGGCCAGCCGCCGACATTTCCGACGACTATAGAGTCGTCCCCACGACCCCGGGCCAAAGTTGGCCAGCCGCCGACTTGTCCGACGACTATAGGGTCGTACCAACGACCCCGGGACTAGGCTGACAAGCCGCCAACATGTCCGACGACTATAGGGTCGTCTCCACGACCCCGGGCCAAAGATGTCCAGCCGCCGTCTTGTCCGACGACTATAGGGTCGTCCCCACGACCCCGGGACTAGATTGGCCCGCCACCGTCATGTCCGACGATTATAGGGTCGTCCCCACGACCGCGAGACTAGATTGGCCCGCCACCGTCATGTCCGACGACAATAGGGTCGTCCCCACGACCCCGGGTCCAGGTTGGCCAGCCGCCGACATTTCCGGCGACTATAGAGTCGTCCCCACGACCCCGAGACTAGATTGGCCCGCCACCGTCATGTCCGACGACAATAGGGTCGTCCCCACGACCCCGGGACTAGATTGGTCCGCCACCGTCTTGTCCGACGACTATAGGGTCGTCCCCACGACCCCGGGCCAAAGTTGACCAGCCGCCGACATGTCCGACGACTATAGGGTCGTCCCCACGACCCCGGGACTAGATTGGCCCGCCACCGTCATGTCCAACGACTATAGGGTCGTTCCCATAACCACGGGCCAAAGTTGGCCAGCCGCCGACATGTCCGACGACTATTGGATCGTCCCCACGACCACGGGCCAAAGTTGGCCAGCCGCCGACATGTCCGACGACTATAGGGTCGTCCCCACGACCCCGGGACTCGATTGGTCCGCCACCGTCTTGTCCGACGACTATAGGGTCGTCCCCACGACCCCGAGTCCAGGTTGGCCAGCCGCCGACATTTCCGACGACTATAGAGTCGTCCCCACGACCCCGGGCCAAAGTTGGCCAGCCGCCGACATGTCCGACGACTATAGGGTCGTCCCCACGACCCCGGGACTAGATTGGCCCGCCACCGTCATGTCCGACGACAATAGGGTCGTCCCCACGACCCCGGGTCTAGGTTGGCCAGCCGCCGACTTGTCCGACGACTATAGGGTCGTCCCCACGACCCCGGGCCAAAGTTGGCAAGCCGCCGAAATGTCCGACGACTGTAGGGTCGTCCCCACGACCCCGGGACTAGATTGGTCCGCCACCGTCATGTCCGACGACAATAGGGTCGTCCCCACGACCCCGGGCCAAAGTTGGCCAGCCGCCGACATGTCCGACGACTATAGGGTCGTCCCCACGACCCCGAGACTAGATTGGCCCGCCACCGTCATGTCCGACGATTATAGGGTCGTCCCCACGACCCCGGGACAAGCTTGGCCCGCCGCCGAATTGTTCGACGACTATAGGGTCGTCCCCACGACCCCGAGTCCAGGTTGGCCAGCCGCCGACATGTCCGACGACTATAGGGTCGTCCCCACGACCCCGGGCCAAAGATGTCCAGCCGCCGTCTTGTCCGACGACTATAGGGTCGTCCCCACGACCCCGAGTCCAGGTTGGCCAGCCGCCGACATTTCCGACGACTATAGAGTCGTCCCCACGACCCCGGGCCAAAGTTGGCCAGCCGCCGACATGTCCGACGACTATAGGGTCGTCCCCACGACCTCGAGACTAGATTGGCCCGCCACCGTCATGTCCGAAGACAATAGGGTCGTCCCCACGACCCCGGGTCCAGGTTGGCCAGCCGCCGACATTTCCGACGACTATAGAGTCGTCCCCACGACACCGGGCCAAAGTTGGCCAGCCGCCGACTTGTCCGACGACTATAGGGTCGTACCAACGACCCCGGGACTAGGCTGACAAGCCGCCAACATGTCCGACGACTATAGGGTCGTCTCCACGACCCCGGGCCAAAGATGTCCAGCCGCCGTCTTGTCCGACGACTATAGGGTCGTCCCCACGACCCCGGGACTAGATTGGCCCGCCACCGTCATGTCCGACGATTATAGGGTCGTCCCCACGACCGCGAGACTAGATTGGCCCGCCACCGTCATGTCCGACGACAATAGGGTCGTCCCCACGACCCCGGGTCCAGGTTGGCCAGCCGCCGACATTTCCGACGACTATAGAGTCGTCCCCACGACCCCGAGACTAGATTGGCCCGCCACCGTCATGTCCGACGACAATAGGGTCGTCCCCACGACCCCGGGACTAGATTGGTCCGCCACCGTCTTGTCCGACGACTATAGGGTCGTCCCCACGACCCCGGGCCAAAGTTGACCAGCCGCCGACATGTCCGACGACTATAGGGTCGTCCCCACGACCCCGGGACTAGATTGGCCCGCCACCGTCATGTCCAACGACTATAGGGTCGTTCCCATAACCACGGGCCAAAGTTGGCCAGCCGCCGACATGTCCGACGACTATTGGATCGTCCCCACGACCACGGGCCAAAGTTGGCCAGCCGCCGACATGTCCGACGACTATAGGGTCGTCCCCACGACCCCGGGACTCGATTGGTCCGCCACCGTCTTGTCCGACGACTATAGGGTCGTCCCCACGACCCCGAGTCCAGGTTGGCCAGCCGCCGACATTTCCGACGACTATAGAGTCGTCCCCACGACCCCGGGCCAAAGTTGGCCAGCCGCCGACATGTCCGACGACTATAGGGTCGTCCCCACGACCCCGGGACTAGATTGGCCCGCCACCGTCATGTCCGACGACAATAGGGTCGTCCCCACGACCCCGGGTCTAGGTTGGCCAGCCGCCGACTTGTCCGACGACTATAGGGTCGTCCCCACGACCCCGGGCCAAAGTTGGCAAGCCGCCGAAATGTCCGACGACTGTAGGGTCGTCCCCACGACCCCGGGACTAGATTGGTCCGCCACCGTCATGTCCGACGACTATAGGGTCGTCCCCACGACCCCGGGCCAAACTTGGCCAGCCGCCGACATGTCCGACGACTATAGGGTCGTCCCCACGACCCCGAGACTAGATTGGCCCGCCACCGTCATGTCCGACGACAATAGGGTCGTCCCCACGACCCCGGGACAAAGTTGGCCAGCCGCCGACATGTCCGACGACTATAGGGTCGTCCCCACGACCCCGGGACTAGATTGGCCCGCCACCGTCATGTCCGACGACAATAGGGTCGTCCCCACGACCCCGGGTCTAGGTTGGCCAGCCGCCGACTTGTCCGACGACTATAGGGTCGTACCCACGACCCCGGGACTAGGCTGACAAGCCGCCAACATGTCCGACGACTATAGGGTCGTCCCCACGACCCCGGGCCAAAGATGTCCAGCCGCCGTCTTGTCCGACGACTATAGGGTCGTCCCCACGACCTCGGGACTAGGTTGGCCAGCCGCCGACATGTCCGACGACAATAGGGTCGTCCCCACGACCCCGGGCCAATGTTGGCATGCCGCCGAAATGTCCGACGCCTATAGGGTCGTCCCCACGACCCCGGCCCAAATTTGGCAAGCCGCCGAAATGTCCGACGACTATAGGGTCGTCCCCACGACCGCGGGCCAAAGATGTCCAGCCGCCGACATGTCCGACGACTATTGGATCGTCCCCACGACCACGGGCCAAAAGTTGGCCAGCCGCCGACATGTCCGACGACTATAGGGTCGTCCCCACGACCCCGGGACTAGATTGGTCCGCCACCGTCTTGTCCGACGACTATAGGGTCGTCCCCACGACCACGGGACTAGATTGGCCCGCCAACGTCATGTCCGACGATTATAGGGTCGTCCCCACGACCGCGAGACTAGATTGGCCCGCCACCGTCATGTCCGACGACAATAGGGTCGTCCCCACGACCGCGAGACTAGATTGGCCCGCCACCGTCATGTCCGACGACAATAGGGTCGTCCCCACGACCCCGGGTCCAGATTGGCCAGCCGCCGACATTTCCGACGACTATAGAGTCGTCCCCACGACACCGGGCCAAAGTTGGCCAGCCGCCGACATGTCCGACGATTATAGGGTCGTCCCCACGACCCCGGGACAAGGTTGGCCCGCCGCCGACTTGTCCGACGACTATAGGGTCGTACCCACGACCCTGGGACTAGGCTGACAAGCCGCCAACATGTCCGACGACTATAGGGTCGTCCCGACGACCCCGGGCCAATGATGGCCAATCGCCAACATGTCCGACGACTATAGGGTCGTCCCTACGACCCCGGGACTAGATTGGCCCGCCACCGTCATGTCCAACGACTATAGGGTCGTCCCCACAACCACGGGCCAAAGTTGGCCAGCCGCCGACATGTCCGACGACTATAGGGTCGTCCCCACGACCCCGTGCCAAAGTTGGCAAGCCGCCGAAATGTCCGACGACTGTAGGGTCGTCCCCACGACCCCGGGACTAGATTGGCCCGCCACCGTCAAGTCCGACGACTATAGGGTCGTCCCCACGACCCCGGGTCCAGGTTGGCCAGCCGCCGACATTTCCGACGACTATAGAGTCGTCCCCACGACACCGGGCCAAAGTTGGCCAGCCGCCGAAATGTCCGACGACTGTAGGGTCGTCCCCACGACCCCGGGACTAGATTGGCCCGCCACCGTCAAGCCCGACGACAATAGGGTCGTCCCCACGACCCCGGGTCCAGATTGGCCAGCCGCCGACATTTCCGACGACTATAGAGTCGTCCCCACGACACCGGGCCAAAGTTGGCCAGCCGCCGACATGTCCGACGATTATAGGGTCGTCCCCACGACCCCGGGACAAGGTTGGCCCGCCGCCGACTTGTCCGACGACTATAGGGTCGTACCCACGACCCTGGGACTAGGCTGACAAGCCGCCAACATGTCCGACGACTATAGGGTCGTCCCGACGACCCCGGGCCAATGATGGCCAATCGCCAACATGTCCGACGACTATAGGGTCGTCCCTACGACCCCGGGACTAGATTGGCCCGCCACCGTCATGTCCAACGACTATAGGGTCGTCCCCACAACCACGGGCCAAAGTTGGCCAGCCGCCGACATGTCCGACGACTATAGGGTCGTCCCCACGACGCCGGGCCAAAGTTGGCAAGCCGCCGAAATGTCCGACGACTGTAGGGTCGTCCCCACGACCCCGGGACTAGATTGGCCCGCCACCGTCAAGTCCGACGACTATAGGGTCGTCCCCACGACCCCGGGTCCAGGTTGGCCAGCCGCCGACATTTCCGACGACTATAGAGTCGTCCCCACGACACCGGGCCAAAGTTGGCCAGCCGCCGACATGTCCGACGACTATAGGGTCGTCCCCACGACCCCGGAACTAGATTGGCCCGCCACCGTCAAGTCCGACGACTATAGGGTCGTCCCCACGACCCCGGGTCCAGGTTGGCCAGCCGCCGACATTTCCGACGACTATAGGGTCGTCCCCACAACCACGGGCCAAAGTTGGCCAGCCGTCGACATGTCCGACGACTATAGGGTCGTCCCCACGACCCCGGGCCAAAGTTGGCCAGCCGCCGACATGTGCGACGACTATAGGGTCGTCCCCACGACCCCTAGACTAGATTGGCCCGCCACCGTCATGTCCGACGACAATAGGGTCGGCCCCACGACCCCGGGTCCAGGTTGGCCAGCCGCCGACATTTCCGACGACTATAGAGTCGTCCCCACGACACCGGTCCAAAGTTGGCCAGCCGCCGATATGTCCGACGACTATAGGGTCGTCCCCACGACCCCGGGACTAGATTGGCCCGCCACCGTCATGTCCAACGACTATAGGGTCGTCCCCACAACCACGGGCCAAAGTTGGCCAGCCGCCGACATGTCCGACGACTATAGGGTCGTCCCCACGACCCCGGGCCAAAGTTGGCAAGCCGCCGAAATGTCCGACGACTATAGGGTCGTCCCCACGACCCCGAGACTAGGTTGGCCAGCCGCCGACATGTCCGACGACTATAGGGTCGTACCGACGACCCGGGGCCAATGTTGGCCAATCGCCAACATGTCCGACGACTATAGGGTCGTCCCTACGACCCCGGGACTAGATTGGCCCGCCACCGTCATGTCCAACGACTATAGGGTCGTCCCCACGACCCCGAGACTAGATTGGCCCGACACCGTCATGTCCGACGACAATAGGGTCGTCCCCACGACCCCGGGTCCAGGTTGGCCAGCCGCCGACATTTCCGATGACTATAGAGTCGTCCCCACGACACCGGGCCAAAGTTGGCCAGCCGCCGACATGTCCGACGACTATAGGGTCGACCCCACGACCCCGGGACTAGATTGGCCCGCCACCGTCATGTCCGACGATTATAGGGTCGTGCCCACGACCGCGAGACTAGATTGGCCCGCCACCGACATTTCCGACGACTATAGAGTCGTCCCCACGACACCGGGCCAAAGTTGGCCAGCCGCCGACATGTCCGACGACTATAGGGTCGTCCCCACAACCGCGGGCCAAAGTTGGCCAGCCGCCGACATGTCCGACGACTATGGGGTCGTCCCCACGACCTCGGGACTAGGTTGGCCAGCCGCCGACATGTCCGACGACTATAGGGTCGACCCCACGACCCCGGGCCAATGTTGGCCAATCGCCGACATGTCCGACGACTATAGGGTCGTCCCTACGACCCCGGGACTAGATTGGCCCGCCACCGTCATGTCCAACGACTATAGGGTCGTCCCCACGACCACGGGCCAAAGTTGGCATGCCGCCGACATGTCCGACGACTATAGGGTCGTCCCCACGACCCCGGGACTAGATTGGCCCGCCACCGTCATGTCCAACGACTATAGGGTCGTTCCCACAACCACGGGCCAAAGTTGGCCAGCCGCCGACATGTCCGACGACTATTGGATCGTCCCCACGACCACGGGCCAAAGATGTCCAGCCGCCGTCTTGTCCGACGACTATAGGGTCGTCCCTACGACCCCGAGTCCAGGTTGGCCAGCCGCCGACATTTCGGACGACTATAGAGTCGTCCCCACGACCCCGGGACAAGCTTGGCCCGCCGCCGAATTGTTCGACGACTATAGGGTCGTCCCCACGACCCCGGGACTAGATTGGCCCGCCACCGTCATGTCCGACGATTATAGGGTCGTCCCCACGACAGCGAGACTAGATTGGCCCGCCACCGTCATGTCCGACGACAATAGGGTCGTCCCCACGACCCCGGGTCCAGGTTGGCCAGCCGCCGACATTTCCGACGACTATAGGGTCGTCCCCACGACGCCGGGCCAAAGTTGGCAAGCCGCCGAAATGTCCGACGACTGTAGGGTCGTCCCCACGACCCCGGGACTAGATTGGCCCGCCACCGTCAAGTCCGACGACTATAGGGTCGTCCCCACGACCCCGGGTCCAGGTTGGCCAGCCGCCGACATTTCCGACGACTATAGAGTCGTCCCCACGACACCGGGCCAAAGTTGACCAGCCGCCGACATGTCCGACGACTATAGGGTCGTCCCCACGACCCCTAGACTAGATTGGCCCGCCACCGTCATGTCCGACGACAATAGGGTCGGCCCCACGACCCCGGGTCCAGGTTGGCCAGCCGCCGACATTTCCGACGACTATAGAGTCGTCCCCACGACACCGGTCCAAAGTTGGCCAGCCGCCGATATGTCCGACGACTATAGGGTCGTCCCCACGACCCCGGGACTAGATTGGCCCGCCACCGTCATGTCCAACGACTATAGGGTCGTCCCCACAACCACGGGCCAAAGTTGGCCAGCCGCCGACATGTCCGACGACTATAGGGTCGTCCCCACGACCCCGGGCCAAAGTTGGCAAGCCGCCGAAATGTCCGACGACTATAGGGTCGTCCCCACGACCCCGAGACTAGGTTGGCCAGCCGCCGACATGTCCGACGACTATAGGGTCGTACCGACGACCCGGGGCCAATGTTGGCCAATCGCCAACATGTCCGACGACTATAGGGTCGTCCCTACGACCCCGGGACTAGATTGGCCCGCCACCGTCATGTCCAACGACTATAGGGTCGTCCCCACGACCCCGAGACTAGATTGGCCCGACACCGTCATGTCCGACGACAATAGGGTCGTCCCCACGACCCCGGGTCCAGGTTGGCCAGCCGCCGACATTTCCGATGACTATAGAGTCGTCCCCACGACACCGGGCCAAAGTTGGCCAGCCGCCGACATGTCCGACGACTATAGGGTCGACCCCACGACCCCGGGACTAGATTGGCCCGCCACCGTCATGTCCGACGATTATAGGGTCGTGCCCACGACCGCGAGACTAGATTGGCCCGCCACCGACATTTCCGACGACTATAGAGTCGTCCCCACGACACCGGGCCAAAGTTGGCCAGCCGCCGACATGTCCGACGACTATAGGGTCGTCCCCACAACCACGGGCCAAAGTTGGCCAGCCGCCGACATGTCCGACGACTATGGGGTCGTCCCCACGACCTCGGGACTAGGTTGGCCAGCCGCCGACATGTCCGACGACTATAGGGTCGACCCCACGACCCCGGGCCAATGTTGGCCAATCGCCGACATGTCCGACGACTATAGGGTCGTCCCTACGACCCCGGGACTAGATTGGCCCGCCACCGTCATGTCCAACGACTATAGGGTCGTCCCCACGACCACGGGCCAAAGTTGGCATGCCGCCGACATGTCCGACGACTATAGGGTCGTCCCCACGACCCCGGGACTAGATTGGCCCGCCACCGTCATGTCCAACGACTATAGGGTCGTTCCCACAACCACGGGCCAAAGTTGGCCAGCCGCCGACATGTCCGACGACTATTGGATCGTCCCCACGACCACGGGCCAAAGATGTCCAGCCGCCGTCTTGTCCGACGACTATAGGGTCGTCCCTACGACCCCGAGTCCAGGTTGGCCAGCCGCCGACATTTCGGACGACTATAGAGTCGTCCCCACGACCCCGGGACAAGCTTGGCCCGCCGCCGAATTGTTCGACGACTATAGGGTCGTCCCCACGACCCCGGGACTAGATTGGCCCGCCACCGTCATGTCCGACGATTATAGGGTCGTCCCCACGACCGCGAGACTAGATTGGCCCGCCACCGTCATGTCCGACGACAATAGGGTCGTCCCCACGACCCCGGGTCCAGGTTGGCCAGCCGCCGACATTTCCGACGTCTATAGGGTCGTCCCCACGACGCCGGGCCAAAGTTGGCAAGCCGCCGAAATGTCCGACGACTGTAGGGTCGTCCCCACGACCCCGGGACTAGATTGGCCCGCCACCGTCAAGTCCGACGACTATAGGGTCGTCCCCACGACCCCGGGTCCAGGTTGGCCAGCCGCCGACATTTCCGACGACTATAGAGTCGTCCCCACGACACCGGGCCAAAGTTGACCAGCCGCCGACATGTCCGACGACTATAGGGTCGTCCCCACGACCCCGGGACTAGATTGGCCCGCCAACGTCATGTCCGACGATTATAGGGTCGTCCCCACGACCGCGAGACTAGATTGGCCCGCCACCGTCATGTCCGACGACAATAGGGTCGTCCCCACGACCCCGGGTCCAGATTGGCCAGCCGCCGACATTTCCGACGACTATAGAGTCGTCCCCACGACACCGGGCCAAAGTTGGCCAGCCGCCGACATGTCCGACGATTATAGGGTCGTCCCCACGACCCCGGGACAAGGTTGGCCCGCCGCCGACTTGTCCGACGAATATAGGGTCGTACCCACGACCCTGGGACTAGGCTGACAAGCCGCCAACATGTCCGACGACTATAGGGTCGTCCCGACGACCCCGGGCCAATGATGGCCAATCGCCAACATGTCCGACGACTATAGGGTCGTCCCTACGACCCCGGGACTAGATTGGCCCGCCACCGTCATGTCCAACGACTATAGGGTCGTCCCCACAACCACGGGCCAAAGTTGGCCAGCCGCCGACATGTCCGACGACTATAGGGTCGTCCCCACGACCCCGGGCCAAAGTTGGCAAGCCGCCGAAATGTCCGACGACTGTAGGGTCGTCCCCACGACCCCGGGACTAGATTGGCCCGCCACCGTCAAGTCCGACGACTATAGGGTCGTCCCCACGACCCCGGGTCCAGGTTGGCCAGCCGCCGACATTTCCGACGACTATAGAGTCGTCCCCACGACACCGGGCCAAAGTTGGCCAGCCGCCGAAATGTCCGACGACTGTAGGGTCGTCCCCACGACCCCGGGACTAGATTGGCCCGCCACCGTCAAGCCCGACGACAATAGGGTCGTCCCCACGACCCCGGGTCCAGATTGGCCAGCCGCCGACATTTCCGACGACTATAGAGTCGTCCCCACGACACCGGGCCAAAGTTGGCCAGCCGCCGACATGTCCGACGATTATAGGGTCGTCCCCACGACCCCGGGTCCAGGTTGGCCAGCCGCCGACATTTCCGACGACTATAGAGTCGTCCCCACGACACCGGGCCAAAGTTGGCCAGCCGCCGAAATGTCCGACGACTGTAGGGTCGTCCCCACGACCCCGGGACTAGATTGGCCCGCCACCGTCAAGTCCGACGACTATAGGGTCGTCCCCACGACCCCGGGTCCAGGTTGGCCAGCCGCCGACATTTCCGACGACTATAGAGTCGTCCCCACGACACCGGGCCAAAGTTGGCCAGCCGCCGACATGTCCGACGACTATAGGGTCGTCCCCACGACCCCGGAACTAGATTGGCCCGCCACCGTCAAGTCCGACGACTATAGGGTCGTCCCCACGACCCCGGGTCCAGGTTGGCCAGCCGCCGACATTTCCGACGACTATAGGGTCGTCCCCACAACCACGGGCCAAAGTTGGCCAGCCGTCGACATGTCCGACGACTATAGGGTCGTCCCCACGACCCCGGGCCAAAGTTGGCCAGCCGCCGACATGTGCGACGACTATAGGGTCGTCCCCACGACCCCTAGACTAGATTGGCCCGCCACCGTCATGTCCGACGACAATAGGGTCGGCCCCACGACCCCGGGTCCAGGTTGGCCAGCCGCCGACATTTCCGACGACTATAGAGTCGTCCCCACGACACCGGTCCAAAGTTGGCCAGCCGCCGATATGTCCGACGACTATAGGGTCGTCCCCACGTCCCCGGGACTAGATTGGCCCGCCACCGTCATGTCCAACGACTATAGGGTCGTCCCCACAACCACGGGCCAAAGTTCGCCAGCCGCCGACATGTCCAACGACTATAGGGTCGTCCCCACGACCCCGAGACTAGATTGGCCCGACACCGTCATGTCCGACGACAATAGGGTCGTCCCCACGACCCCGGGTCCAGGTTGGCCAGCCGCCGACATTTCCGATGACTATAGAGTCGTCCCCACGACACCGGGCCAAAGTTGGCCAGCCGCCGACATGTCCGACGACTATAGGGTCGTCCCCACGACCCCGGGACTAGATTGGCCCGCCACCGTCATGTCCGACGATTATAGGGTCGTGCCCACGACCGCGAGACTAGATTGGCCCGCCACCGACATTTCCGACGACTATAGAGTCGTCCCCACGACACCGGGCCAAAGTTGGCCAGCCGCCGACATGTCCGACGACTATAGGGTCGTCCCCACAACCACGGGCCAAAGTTGGCCAGCCGCCGACATGTCCGACGACTATGGGGTCGTCCCCACGACCTCGGGACTAGGTTGGCCAGCCGCCGACATGTCCGACGACTAAAGGGTCGACCCCACGACCCCGGGCCAATGTTGGCCAATCGCCGACATGTCCGACGACTATAGGGTCGTCCCTACGACCCCGGGACTAGATTGGCCCGCCACCGTCATGTCCAACGACTATAGGGTCGTCTCCACGACCACGGGCCAAAGTTGGCATTCCGCCGACATGTCCGACGACTATAGGGTCGTCCCCACGACCCCGGGACTAGATTGGCCCGCCACCGTCATGTCCAACGACTATAGGGTCGTTCCCACAACCACGGGCCAAAGTTGGCCAGCCGCCGACATGTCCGACGACTATTGGATCGTCCCCACGACCACGGGCCAAAGATGTCCAGCCGCCGTCTTGTCCGACGACTATAGGGTCGTCCCCACGACCCCGAGACTAGATTGGCCCGACACCGTCATGTCCGACGACAATAGGGTCGTCCCCACGACCCCGGGTCCAGGTTGGCCAGCCGCCGACATTTCCGATGACTATAGAGTCGTCCCCACGACACCGGGCCAAAGTTGGCCAGCCGCCGACATGTCCGACGACTATAGGGTCGTCCCCACGACCCCGGGACTAGATTGGCCCGCCACCGTCATGTCCGACGATTATAGGGTCGTGCCCACGACCGCGAGACTAGATTGGCCCGCCACCGACATTTCCGACGACTATAGAGTCGTCCCCACGACACCGGGCCAAAGTTGGCCAGCCGCCGACATGTCCGACGACTATAGGGTCGTCCCCACAACCGCGGGCCAAAGTTGGCCAGCCGCCGACATGTCCGACGACTATGGGGTCGTCCCCACGACCTCGGGACTAGGTTGGCCAGCCGCCGACATGTCCGACGACTATAGGGTCGACCCCACGACCCCGGGCCAATGTTGGCCAATCGCCGACATGTCCGACGACTATAGGGTCGTCCCTACGACCCCGGGACTAGATTGGCCCGCCACCGTCATGTCCAACGACTATAGGGTCGTCCCCACGACCACGGGCCAAAGTTGGCATGCCGCCGACATGTCCGACGACTATAGGGTCGTCCCCACGACCCCGGGACTAGATTGGCCCGCCACCGTCATGTCCAACGACTATAGGGTCGTTCCCACAACCACGGGCCAAAGTTGGCCAGCCGCCGACATGTCCGACGACTATTGGATCGTCCCCACGACCACGGGCCAAAGATGTCCAGCCGCCGTCTTGTCCGACGACTATAGGGTCGTCCCTACGACCCCGAGTCCAGGTTGGCCAGCCGCCGACATTTCGGACGACTATAGAGTCGTCCCCACGACCCCGGGACAAGCTTGGCCCGCCGCCGAATTGTTCGACGACTATAGGGTCGTCCCCACGACCCCGGGACTAGATTGGCCCGCCACCGTCATGTCCGACGATTATAGGGTCGTCCCCACGACAGCGAGACTAGATTGGCCCGCCACCGTCATGTCCGACGACAATAGGGTCGTCCCCACGACCCCGGGTCCAGGTTGGCCAGCCGCCGACATTTCCGACGACTATAGGGTCGTCCCCACGACGCCGGGCCAAAGTTGGCAAGCCGCCGAAATGTCCGACGACTGTAGGGTCGTCCCCACGACCCCGGGACTAGATTGGCCCGCCACCGTCAAGTCCGACGACTATAGGGTCGTCCCCACGACCCCGGGTCCAGGTTGGCCAGCCGCCGACATTTCCGACGACTATAGAGTCGTCCCCACGACACCGGGCCAAAGTTGACCAGCCGCCGACATGTCCGACGACTATAGGGTCGTCCCCACGACCCCTAGACTAGATTGGCCCGCCACCGTCATGTCCGACGACAATAGGGTCGGCCCCACGACCCCGGGTCCAGGTTGGCCAGCCGCCGACATTTCCGACGACTATAGAGTCGTCCCCACGACACCGGTCCAAAGTTGGCCAGCCGCCGATATGTCCGACGACTATAGGGTCGTCCCCACGACCCCGGGACTAGATTGGCCCGCCACCGTCATGTCCAACGACTATAGGGTCGTCCCCACAACCACGGGCCAAAGTTGGCCAGCCGCCGACATGTCCGACGACTATAGGGTCGTCCCCACGACCCCGGGCCAAAGTTGGCAAGCCGCCGAAATGTCCGACGACTATAGGGTCGTCCCCACGACCCCGAGACTAGGTTGGCCAGCCGCCGACATGTCCGACGACTATAGGGTCGTACCGACGACCCGGGGCCAATGTTGGCCAATCGCCAACATGTCCGACGACTATAGGGTCGTCCCTACGACCCCGGGACTAGATTGGCCCGCCACCGTCATGTCCAACGACTATAGGGTCGTCCCCACGACCCCGAGACTAGATTGGCCCGACACCGTCATGTCCGACGACAATAGGGTCGTCCCCACGACCCCGGGTCCAGGTTGGCCAGCCGCCGACATTTCCGATGACTATAGAGTCGTCCCCACGACACCGGGCCAAAGTTGGCCAGCCGCCGACATGTCCGACGACTATAGGGTCGACCCCACGACCCCGGGACTAGATTGGCCCGCCACCGTCATGTCCGACGATTATAGGGTCGTGCCCACGACCGCGAGACTAGATTGGCCCGCCACCGACATTTCCGACGACTATAGAGTCGTCCCCACGACACCGGGCCAAAGTTGGCCAGCCGCCGACATGTCCGACGACTATAGGGTCGTCCCCACAACCACGGGCCAAAGTTGGCCAGCCGCCGACATGTCCGACGACTATGGGGTCGTCCCCACGACCTCGGGACTAGGTTGGCCAGCCGCCGACATGTCCGACGACTATAGGGTCGACCCCACGACCCCGGGCCAATGTTGGCCAATCGCCGACATGTCCGACGACTATAGGGTCGTCCCTACGACCCCGGGACTAGATTGGCCCGCCACCGTCATGTCCAACGACTATAGGGTCGTCCCCACGACCACGGGCCAAAGTTGGCATGCCGCCGACATGTCCGACGACTATAGGGTCGTCCCCACGACCCCGGGACTAGATTGGCCCGCCACCGTCATGTCCAACGACTATAGGGTCGTTCCCACAACCACGGGCCAAAGTTGGCCAGCCGCCGACATGTCCGACGACTATTGGATCGTCCCCACGACCACGGGCCAAAGATGTCCAGCCGCCGTCTTGTCCGACGACTATAGGGTCGTCCCTACGACCCCGAGTCCAGGTTGGCCAGCCGCCGACATTTCGGACGACTATAGAGTCGTCCCCACGACCCCGGGACAAGCTTGGCCCGCCGCCGAATTGTTCGACGACTATAGGGTCGTCCCCACGACCCCGGGACTAGATTGGCCCGCCACCGTCATGTCCGACGATTATAGGGTCGTCCCCACGACCGCGAGACTAGATTGGCCCGCCACCGTCATGTCCGACGACAATAGGGTCGTCCCCACGACCCCGGGTCCAGGTTGGCCAGCCGCCGACATTTCCGACGTCTATAGGGTCGTCCCCACGACGCCGGGCCAAAGTTGGCAAGCCGCCGAAATGTCCGACGACTGTAGGGTCGTCCCCACGACCCCGGGACTAGATTGGCCCGCCACCGTCAAGTCCGACGACTATAGGGTCGTCCCCACGACCCCGGGTCCAGGTTGGCCAGCCGCCGACATTTCCGACGACTATAGAGTCGTCCCCACGACACCGGGCCAAAGTTGACCAGCCGCCGACATGTCCGACGACTATAGGGTCGTCCCCACGACCCCGGGACTAGATTGGCCCGCCAACGTCATGTCCGACGATTATAGGGTCGTCCCCACGACCGCGAGACTAGATTGGCCCGCCACCGTCATGTCCGACGACAATAGGGTCGTCCCCACGACCCCGGGTCCAGATTGGCCAGCCGCCGACATTTCCGACGACTATAGAGTCGTCCCCACGACACCGGGCCAAAGTTGGCCAGCCGCCGACATGTCCGACGATTATAGGGTCGTCCCCACGACCCCGGGACAAGGTTGGCCCGCCGCCGACTTGTCCGACGAATATAGGGTCGTACCCACGACCCTGGGACTAGGCTGACAAGCCGCCAACATGTCCGACGACTATAGGGTCGTCCCGACGACCCCGGGCCAATGATGGCCAATCGCCAACATGTCCGACGACTATAGGGTCGTCCCTACGACCCCGGGACTAGATTGGCCCGCCACCGTCATGTCCAACGACTATAGGGTCGTCCCCACAACCACGGGCCAAAGTTGGCCAGCCGCCGACATGTCCGACGACTATAGGGTCGTCCCCACGACCCCGGGCCAAAGTTGGCAAGCCGCCGAAATGTCCGACGACTGTAGGGTCGTCCCCACGACCCCGGGACTAGATTGGCCCGCCACCGTCAAGTCCGACGACTATAGGGTCGTCCCCACGACCCCGGGTCCAGGTTGGCCAGCCGCCGACATTTCCGACGACTATAGAGTCGTCCCCACGACACCGGGCCAAAGTTGGCCAGCCGCCGAAATGTCCGACGACTGTAGGGTCGTCCCCACGACCCCGGGACTAGATTGGCCCGCCACCGTCAAGCCCGACGACAATAGGGTCGTCCCCACGACCCCGGGTCCAGATTGGCCAGCCGCCGACATTTCCGACGACTATAGAGTCGTCCCCACGACACCGGGCCAAAGTTGGCCAGCCGCCGACATGTCCGACGATTATAGGGTCGTCCCCACGACCCCGGGTCCAGGTTGGCCAGCCGCCGACATTTCCGACGACTATAGAGTCGTCCCCACGACACCGGGCCAAAGTTGGCCAGCCGCCGAAATGTCCGACGACTGTAGGGTCGTCCCCACGACCCCGGGACTAGATTGGCCCGCCACCGTCAAGTCCGACGACTATAGGGTCGTCCCCACGACCCCGGGTCCAGGTTGGCCAGCCGCCGACATTTCCGACGACTATAGAGTCGTCCCCACGACACCGGGCCAAAGTTGGCCAGCCGCCGACATGTCCGACGACTATAGGGTCGTCCCCACGACCCCGGAACTAGATTGGCCCGCCACCGTCAAGTCCGACGACTATAGGGTCGTCCCCACGACCCCGGGTCCAGGTTGGCCAGCCGCCGACATTTCCGACGACTATAGGGTCGTCCCCACAACCACGGGCCAAAGTTGGCCAGCCGTCGACATGTCCGACGACTATAGGGTCGTCCCCACGACCCCGGGCCAAAGTTGGCCAGCCGCCGACATGTGCGACGACTATAGGGTCGTCCCCACGACCCCTAGACTAGATTGGCCCGCCACCGTCATGTCCGACGACAATAGGGTCGGCCCCACGACCCCGGGTCCAGGTTGGCCAGCCGCCGACATTTCCGACGACTATAGAGTCGTCCCCACGACACCGGTCCAAAGTTGGCCAGCCGCCGATATGTCCGACGACTATAGGGTCGTCCCCACGTCCCCGGGACTAGATTGGCCCGCCACCGTCATGTCCAACGACTATAGGGTCGTCCCCACAACCACGGGCCAAAGTTCGCCAGCCGCCGACATGTCCAACGACTATAGGGTCGTCCCCACGACCCCGAGACTAGATTGGCCCGACACCGTCATGTCCGACGACAATAGGGTCGTCCCCACGACCCCGGGTCCAGGTTGGCCAGCCGCCGACATTTCCGATGACTATAGAGTCGTCCCCACGACACCGGGCCAAAGTTGGCCAGCCGCCGACATGTCCGACGACTATAGGGTCGTCCCCACGACCCCGGGACTAGATTGGCCCGCCACCGTCATGTCCGACGATTATAGGGTCGTGCCCACGACCGCGAGACTAGATTGGCCCGCCACCGACATTTCCGACGACTATAGAGTCGTCCCCACGACACCGGGCCAAAGTTGGCCAGCCGCCGACATGTCCGACGACTATAGGGTCGTCCCCACAACCACGGGCCAAAGTTGGCCAGCCGCCGACATGTCCGACGACTATGGGGTCGTCCCCACGACCTCGGGACTAGGTTGGCCAGCCGCCGACATGTCCGACGACTAAAGGGTCGACCCCACGACCCCGGGCCAATGTTGGCCAATCGCCGACATGTCCGACGACTATAGGGTCGTCCCTACGACCCCGGGACTAGATTGGCCCGCCACCGTCATGTCCAACGACTATAGGGTCGTCTCCACGACCACGGGCCAAAGTTGGCATTCCGCCGACATGTCCGACGACTATAGGGTCGTCCCCACGACCCCGGGACTAGATTGGCCCGCCACCGTCATGTCCAACGACTATAGGGTCGTTCCCACAACCACGGGCCAAAGTTGGCCAGCCGCCGACATGTCCGACGACTATTGGATCGTCCCCACGACCACGGGCCAAAGATGTCCAGCCGCCGTCTTGTCCGACGACTATAGGGTCGTCCCTACGACCCCGAGTCCAGGTTGGCCAGCCGCCGACATTTCGGACGACTATAGAGTCGTCCCCACGACCCCGGGACAAGCTTGGCCCGCCGCCGAATTGTTCGACGACTATAGGGTCGTCCCCACGACCCCGGGACTAGATTGGCCCGCCACCGTCATGTCCGACGATTATAGGGTCGTCCCCACGACCGCGAGACTAGATTGGCCCGCCACCGTCATGTCCGACGACAATAGGGTCGTCCCCACGACCCCGGGTCCAGGTTGGCCAGCCGCCGACATTTCCGACGACTATAGAGTCGTCCCCACGACACCGGGCCAAAGTTGGCCAGCCGCCGACATGTCCGACGACTATAGTGTCGTCCCCGCGACCCCGGGACAAGGTTGGCCCGCCGCCGACTTGTCCGACGACTATAGGGTCGTCCCCACGACCCCGGGCCAAAGTTGACCAGCCGCCGACATGTCCGACGACTATAGGGTCGTCCCCACGACCCCGGGACTAGATTGGCCCGCCACCGTCATGTCCGACGATTATAGGGTCGTCCCCACGACCGCGAGACTAGATTGGCCCGCCACCGTCATGTCCGACGACAATAGGGTCGTCCCCACGACCCCGGGTCCAGGTTGGCCAGCCGCCGACATTTCCGACGACTATAGAGTCGTCCCCACGACCCCGAGACTAGATTGGCCCGCCACCGTCATGTCCGACGACTATAGGGTCGTCCCCACGACCCCGGGACTAGATTGGCCCGCCACCGTCATGTCCAACGACTATAGGGTCGTTCCCACAACCACGGGCCAAAGTTGGCCAGCCGCCGACATGTCCGACGACTATTGGATCGTCCCCACGACCACGGGCCAAAGTTGGCCAGCCGCCGACATGTCCGACGACTATAGGGTCGTCCCCACGACCCCGGGACTCGTTTGGTCCGCCACCGTCTTGTCCGACGACTATAGGGTCGTCCCCACGACCCCGAGTCCAGGTTGGCCAGCCGCCGACATTTCCGACGACTATAGAGTCGTCCCCACGACCCCGGGCCAAAGTTGGCCAGCCGCCGACATGTCCGACGACTATAGGGTCGTCCCCACGACCCCGGGACTAGATTGGCCCGCCACCGTCATGTCCGACGAATATAGGGTCGTCCCCACGACTCCGGGCCAAAGATGTCCAGCCGCCGTCTTGTCCGATGACTATAGGGTCGTCCCCACGACCCCGGGACTAGATTGGCCCGCCACCGTCATGTCCAACGACTATAGGGTCGTCCCCACAACCACGGGCCAAAGTTGGCCAGCCGCCGACATGTCCGACGACTATTGGATCGTCCCCACGACCACGGGCCAAAGGTTGGCCAGCCGCCGACATGTCCGACGACTATAGGGTCGTCCCCACGACCCCGGGACTAGATTGGTCCGCCACCGTCTTGTCCGACGACTATAGGGTCGTCCCCACGACCCCGGGACAAGGTTGGCCCGCCGCCGACTTGTCCGACGACTATAGGGTCGTACCCACCACCCCGGGACTACGCTGACAAGCCGCCAACATGTCCGACGACTATAGGGTCGTCCCCACGACCCCGGGCCAAAGATGTCCATCCGCCGTCTTGTCCGACGACTATAGGGTCGTCCCCACGACCCCGAGTCCGGGTTGGCCAGCCGCCGACATTTCCGACGACTATAGAGTCGTCCCCACGACCCCGGGCCAAAGTTGGCGAGCCGCCGAAATGTCCGACGACTATAGGGTCGTCCCCACGACCCCGAGACTAGATTGGCCCGCCACCGTCATGTCCGACGATTACAGGGTCGTCCCCACGACCCCGGGACAAGCTTGGCCCGCCGCCGAATTGTTCGACGACTATAGGGTCGTCCCCACGACCCCGGGACTAGATTGGCCCGCCACCGTCATGTCCGACGACAATAGGGTCGTCCCCACGACCCCGGGTCTAGGTTGGCCAGCCGCCGACTTGTCCGACGACTATAGGGTCGTACCCACGACCCCGGGACTAGGCTGACAAGCCGCCAACATGTCCGACGACTATAGGGTCGTCCCCACGACCCCGGGCCAAAGATGTCCAGCCGCCGTCTTGTCCGACGACTATAGGGTCGTCCCCACGACCCCGGGCCAAAGTTGGCCAGCTGCCGACATGTCCGACGACTATAGGGTCGTCCCCACGACCCCGGGACAAAGTTGGCCCGCCGCCGACTTGTCCGACGACTATAGGGTCGTACCCACCACCCCGGGACTAGGCTGACAAGCCGCCAACATGTCCGACGACTATAGGGTCGTCCCCACGACCCCGGGCCAAAGATGTCCAGCCGCCGTCTTGTCCGACGACTATAGGGTCGTCCCCACGACCCCGAGTCCAGGTTGGCCAGCCGCCGACATTTCCGACGACTATAGAGTCGTCCCCACGACCCCGGGCCAAAGTTGGCCAGCCGCCGACATGTCCGACGACTATAGGGTCGTCCCCACGACCCCGGGACTAGGTTGGCCAGCCGCCGACATTTCCGACGACTATAGTGTCGTCCCTACGACACCGGGCCAAAGTTGGCCAGCCGCCGACATGTCCGACGACTATAGGGTCATCCCCACGACCCCGGGACGAGGTTGGCCCGCCGCCGACTTGTCCGACGACTATAGGGTAGTCCCCACGACCCCGGGCCAAAGTTGGCAAGCCGCTGAAATGTCCGACGGCTTTAGGGTTGTCCCCACGACCCCGGGACTACATTGGCCCGCCACCGTCAAATCCGACGACTATTGGGTCGTCCCCAGGACCTCGGGACTAGATTGGCCCGCCACCGTCAAGTCCGACGATTATAGGGTCGTCCCCACGACCGCGAGACTAGATTGGCCCGCCACCGTCAAGTCCGACGACTATAGAGTCGTCCCCACGACCTCGGGACTAGGTTGGCCGGCCGCCGACATGTCCGACCACTATTGGGTCGTCCCCACGACACCGGGCCAAAGTTGGCCAGCCGCCGACATGTCCGACGACTATAGGGTCGTCCCCACGACCCCGGGACAAGGTTGGCCCGCCGCCGACTTGTCCAACGACTATAGGGTCGTCCCCACGACCCCGGGACTAGGCTGACAAGCCGCCAACATGTCCGAAGACTATAGGGTCGTCCCCACGACCCCGGGCCAATGATGTCCAGCCGCCGTCTTGTCCGACGACTATAGGGTCGTCCCCACGACCCCGGGACTAGATTGGCCCGCCACCGTCATGTCCAACGATTATAGGGTCGTCCCCACAACCACGGGCTAAAGTTGGCCAGCCGCCGACATGGACGACGACTATAGGGTCGTCCCCACGACCCCGGGACTAGATTGGCCCGCCACCGTCATGTCCGACGATTATAGGGTCGTCCCCACGACCGCGAGACTAGATTGGCTCGCCACCGTCATGTCCGACGACAATAGGGTCGTCCCCACGACCCCGGGTCCAGGTTGGCCAGCCGCCGACATTTCCGACGACTATAGAGTCGTCCCCACGACACCGGGCCAAAGTTGGCCAGCCGCCGACATGTCCGACGACTATAGGGTCGTCCCCACGACCCCGGGACAAGGTTGGCCCGCCGCCGACTTGTCCGACGACTATAGGGTCGTACCCACGACCCTGGGACTAGGCTGACAAGCCGCCAACATGTCCGACGACTATAGGGTCGTCCCCACGACCCCGGGCCAAAGATGTCCAGCCGCCGTCTTGTCCGACGACTATAGGGTCGTCCCCACGACCCCGGGACTAGATTGGCCCGCCAGCGTCATGTCCAACGACTATAGGGTCGTCCCCACAACCACGGGCCAAAGTTGGCCAGCCGCCGACATGTCCGACGACTATAGGGTCGTCCCCACGACCCCGGGCCAAAGTTGGCCAGCTGCCGACATGTCCGACGACTATAGGGTCGTCCCCACGGCCCCGGGCCAATAATGGCCAATCGCCGACATGTCCGACGACTATAGGGTCGTACCTACGACCCCGGGTCTAGGTTGGCCAACCGCCGACATGTTCGACGACTATAGAGGCGTCCCCACTACACCGGGCCAAAGTTGGCAAGCCGCCGAAATGTCCGACGACTGTTGGGTCGTCCCCACGACCCAGGGACTATATTGGCCCGCCACCGTCAAATCCGACGGCTATAGGGTCGTCCCCACGACCACGCGCTAAAGGTGGCCAATCCCCGACATGTCCGACGACTATAGGGTCGTACCTACGACCCCGGGACTCGATTGCCCCGGCACCGTCATGTCCAACGACTATCGGATCGTCCCCACGACCACGGGCCAAAGTTGGCCAGCCGCTGACATGCCCAACGACTATAGGGTCGTCCCCACGACCTCGGGCCAAAGTTGGCCAGCCGCCGACATGTCCGACGACAATAGGGTCGTCCCCACGAACCCCGGGTCTAGGTTGGCCAGCCGCCGACATGTCCGACGACTGTAGAGTCGTCCCCACGACACCGGGCCAAAGTTGGCCAGCCGCTGACATGTCCAACGACTATAGGGTCGTCCCCACGACCACGGGCCAAAGTTGGCCAGCCGCCGACATGTCCGACGACTATTGGATCGTTCCCACGACCACGGGCCAAAGTTGGCCAGCCGCCGACATGTCCGACGACTATAGGGTCGTCCCCACGACCCCGGGACTAGGTTGGCCAGCCGCCAACATGTCCGACGACTATAGGGTCGTCCCTACGACCCCGGGACTAGATTGGCCCGCCACCGTCAAGTCCGACGACCTCGGGACTAGGTTGGCCAGCCGCCGACATGTCCGACGACTATAGGGTCGTCCCCACGACCCCGGGACAAATTTGGCCCGCCGCCGACTTGTCCGACGACTATAGGGTCGTCCCCACGACACCGGGCCAAAGTTGGCCAGCCGCCGACATGTCCGACGACTATAGGGTCGTCCCCACGACCCCGGGACTAGATTGGCCCGCCACCGTCAAGTCCGACGACTATAGGGTCGTCCCCACGACCCCGAGTCCAGGTTGGCCAGCCGCCGACATTTCCGACGACTATAGAGTCGTCCCCACGACCCCGGGCCAAAGTTGGCCAGCCGCCGACATGTCCGACGACTATAGGGTCGTCCCCACGACCCCGAGACTAGATTGGCCCGCCACCGTCATGTCCGACGACAATAGGGTCGTCCCCAACACCCCGGGTCCAGGTTGGCCAGCCGCCGACATTTCCGACGACTATAGTGTCGTCCCTACGACACCGGGCCAAAGTTGGCCAGCCGCCGACATGTCCGACGACTATAGGGTCATCCCCACGACCCCGGGACGAGGTTGGCCCGCCGCCGACTTGTCCGACGACTATAGGGTAGTCCCCACGACCCCGGGCCAAAGTTGGCAAGCCGCTGAAATGTCCGACGGCTTTAGGGTTGTCCCCACGACCCCGGGACTACATTGGCCCGCCACCGTCAAATCCGACGACTATTGGGTCGTCCCCAGGACCTCGGGACTAGATTGGCCCGCCACCGTCAAGTCCGACGATTATAGGGTCGTCCCCACGACCGCGAGACTAGATTGGCCCGCCACCGTCAAGTCCGACGACTATAGAGTCGTCCCCACGACCTCGGGACTAGGTTGGCCGGCCGCCGACATGTCCGACCACTATTGGGTCGTCCCCACGACACCGGGCCAAAGTTGGCCAGCCGCCGACATGTCCGACGACTATAGGGTCGTCCCCACGACCCCGGGACAAGGTTGGCCCGCCGCCGACTTGTCCAACGACTATAGGGTCGTCCCCACGACCCCGGGACTAGGCTGACAAGCCGCCAACATGTCCGAAGACTATAGGGTCGTCCCCACGACCCCGGGCCAATGATGTCCAGCCGCCGTCTTGTCCGACGACTATAGGGTCGTCCCCACGACCCCGGGACTAGATTGGCCCGCCACCGTCATGTCCAACGATTATAGGGTCGTCCCCACAACCACGGGCTAAAGTTGGCCAGCCGCCGACATGGACGACGACTATAGGGTCGTCCCCACGACCCCGGGACTAGATTGGCCCGCCACCGTCATGTCCGACGATTATAGGGTCGTCCCCACGACCGCGAGACTAGATTGGCTCGCCACCGTCATGTCCGACGACAATAGGGTCGTCCCCACGACCCCGGGTCCAGGTTGGCCAGCCGCCGACATTTCCGACGACTATAGAGTCGTCCCCACGACACCGGGCCAAAGTTGGCCAGCCGCCGACATGTCCGACGACTATAGGGTCGTCCCCACGACCCCGGGACAAGGTTGGCCCGCCGCCGACTTGTCCGACGACTATAGGGTCGTACCCACGACCCTGGGACTAGGCTGACAAGCCGCCAACATGTCCGACGACTATAGGGTCGTCCCCACGACCCCGGGCCAAAGATGTCCAGCCGCCGTCTTGTCCGACGACTATAGGGTCGTCCCCACGACCCCGGGACTAGATTGGCCCGCCAGCGTCATGTCCAACGACTATAGGGTCGTCCCCACAACCACGGGCCAAAGTTGGCCAGCCGCCGACATGTCCGACGACTATAGGGTCGTCCCCACGACCCCGGGCCAAAGTTGGCCAGCTGCCGACATGTCCGACGACTATAGGGTCGTCCCCACGGCCCCGGGCCAATAATGGCCAATCGCCGACATGTCCGACGACTATAGGGTCGTACCTACGACCCCGGGTCTAGGTTGGCCAACCGCCGACATGTTCGACGACTATAGAGGCGTCCCCACTACACCGGGCCAAAGTTGGCAAGCCGCCGAAATGTCCGACGACTGTTGGGTCGTCCCCACGACCCAGGGACTATATTGGCCCGCCACCGTCAAATCCGACGGCTATAGGGTCGTCCCCACGACCACGCGCTAAAGGTGGCCAATCCCCGACATGTCCGACGACTATAGGGTCGTACCTACGACCCCGGGACTCGATTGCCCCGGCACCGTCATGTCCAACGACTATCGGATCGTCCCCACGACCACGGGCCAAAGTTGGCCAGCCGCTGACATGCCCAACGACTATAGGGTCGTCCCCACGACCTCGGGCCAAAGTTGGCCAGCCGCCGACATGTCCGACGACAATAGGGTCGTCCCCACGAACCCCGGGTCTAGGTTGGCCAGCCGCCGACATGTCCGACGACTGTAGAGTCGTCCCCACGACACCGGGCCAAAGTTGGCCAGCCGCTGACATGTCCAACGACTATAGGGTCGTCCCCACGACCACGGGCCAAAGTTGGCCAGCCGCCGACATGTCCGACGACTATTGGATCGTTCCCACGACCACGGGCCAAAGTTGGCCAGCCGCCGACATGTCCGACGACTATAGGGTCGTCCCCACGACCCCGGGACTAGGTTGGCCAGCCGCCAACATGTCCGACGACTATAGGGTCGTCCCTACGACCCCGGGACTAGATTGGCCCGCCACCGTCAAGTCCGACGACCTCGGGACTAGGTTGGCCAGCCGCCGACATGTCCGACGACTATAGGGTCGTCCCCACGACCCCGGGACAAAGTTGGCCCGCCGCCGACTTGTCCGACGACTATAGGGTCGTCCCCACGACACCGGGCCAAAGTTGGCCAGCCGCCGACATGTCCGACGACTATAGGGTCGTCCCCACGACCCCGGGACTAGATTGGCCCGCCACCGTCAAGTCCGACGACTATAGGGTCGTCCCCACGACCCCGAGTCCAGGTTGGCCAGCCGCCGACATTTCCGACGACTATAGAGTCGTCCCCACGACCCCGGGCCAAAGTTGGCCAGCCGCCGACATGTCCGACGACTATAGGGTTGTCCCCACGACCCCGAGACTAGATTGGCCCGCCACCGTCATGTCCGACGACAATAGGGTCGTCCCCAACACCCCGGGTCCAGGTTGGCCAGCCGCCGACATTTCCGACGACTATAGTGTCGTCCCTACGACACCGGGCCAAAGTTGGCCAGCCGCCGACATGTCCGACGACTATAGGGTCATCCCCACGACCCCGGGACTAGATTGGCCCGCCACCGTCATGTCCGACGATTATAGGGTCGTCCCCACGACCCCGGGACAAGCTTGGCCCGCCGCCGAATTGTTCGACGACTATAGGGTCGTCCCCACGACCCCGGGACTAGATTGGCCCGCCACCGTCATGTCCGACGACAATAGGGTCGTCCCCACGACCCCGGGTCTAGGTTGGCCAGCCGCCGACTTGTCCGACGACTATAGGGTCGTACCCACGACCCCGGGACTAGGCTGACAAGCCGCCAACATGTCCGACGACTATAGGGTCGTCCCCACGACCCCGGGCCAAAGATGTCCAGCCGCCGTCATGTCCGACGACTATAGGGTCGTCCCCACGACCCCGGGACTAGATTGGCCCGCCACCGTCAAGTCCGACGACTATAGGGTCGTCCCCACGACCCCGGGTCCAGGTTGGCCAGCCGCCGACATTTCCGACGACTATAGAGTCGTCCCCACGACACCGCGCCAAAGTTGGACAGCCGCCGACATGTCCGACTACTATAGGGTCGTCCCCGCGACCCCGGGCCAAAGTTGGCCAGCCGCCGACATGTCCGACGACTATAGGGTCGTCCCCGCGACCCCGGGCCAAAGTTGGCCAGCCGCCGACATGTCCGACGACTATAGGGTCGTCCCCACAACCACGGGCTAAAGTTGGCCAGCCGCCGACATGGACGACGACTATAGGGTCGTCCCCACGACCCCGGGACTAGATTGGCCCGCCACCGTCATGTCCGACGATTATAGGGTCGTCTCCACGACCGCGAGACTAGATTGGCTCGCCACCGTCATGTCCGACGACAATAGGGTCGTCCCCACGACCCCGGGTCCAGGTTGGCCAGCCGCCGACATTTCCGACGACTATAGAGTCGTCCCCACGACACCGGGCCAAAGTTGGCCAGCCGCCGACATGTCCGACGACTATAGGGTCGTCCCCACGACCCCGGGACAAGGTTGGCACGCCGCCGACTTGTCCGACGACTATAGGGTCGTACCCACGACCCTGGGACTAGGCTGACAAGCCGCCAACATGTCCGACGACTATAGGGTAGTCCCCACGACCCCGGGCCAAAGATGTCCAGCCGCCGTCTTGTCCGACGACTATAGGGTCGTCCCCACGACCCCGGGACTAGATTGGCCCGCCAGCGTCATGTCCAACGACTATAGGGTCGTCCCCACAACCACGGGCCAAAGTTGGCCAGCCGCCGACATGTCCGACGACTATAGGGTCGTCCCCACGACCCCGGGCCAAAGTTGGCCAGCTGCCGACATGTCCGACGACTATAGGGTCGTCCCCACGGCCCCGGGCCAATAATGGCCAATCGCCGACATGTCCGACGACTATAGGGTCGTACCTACGACCCCGGGTCTAGGTTGGCCAACCGCCGACATGTTCGACGACTATAGAGGCGTCCCCACTACACCGGGCCAAAGTTGGCAAGCCGCCGAAATGTCCGACGACTGTTGGGTCGTCCCCACGACCCAGGGACTATATTGGCCCGCCACCGTCAAATCCGACGGCTATAGGGTCGTCCCCACGACCACGCGCTAAAGGTGGCCAATCCCCGACATGTCCGACGACTATAGGGTCGTACCTACGACCCCGGGACTCGATTGCCCCGGCACCGTCATGTCCAACGACTATCGGATCGTCCCCACGACCACGGGCCAAAGTTGGCCAGCCGCTGACATGCCCAACGACTATAGGGTCGTCCCCACGACCTCGGGCCAAAGTTGGCCAGCCGCCGACATGTCCGACGACAATAGGGTCGTCCCCACGAACCCCGGGTCTAGGTTGGCCAGCCGCCGACATGTCCGACGACTATAGAGTCGTCCCCACGACACCGGGCCAAAGTTGGCCAGCCGCTGACATGTCCAACGACTATAGGGTCGTCCCCACGACCACGGGCCAAAGTTGGCCAGCCGCCGACATGTCCGACGACTATTGGATCGTTCCCACGACCACGGGCCAAAGTTGGCCAGCCGCCGACATGTCCGACGACTATAGGGTCGTCCCCACGACCCCGGGACTAGGTTGGCCAGCCGCCGACATGTCCGACGACTATAGGGTCGACCCGACGACCCCGGGCCAATGTTGGCCAATCGCCAACATGTCCGACGACTATAGGGTCGTCCCTACGACCCCGGGACTAGATTGGCCCGCCACCGTCAAGTCCGACGACCTCGGGACTAGGTTGGCCAGCCGCCGACATGTCCGACGACTATAGGGTCGTCCCCACGACCCCGGGACAAAGTTGGCCCGCCGCCGACTTGTCCGACGACTATAGGGTCGTCCCCACGACACCGGGCCAAAGTTGGCCAGCCGCCGACATGTCCGACGACTATAGGGTCGTCCCCACGACCCCGGGACTAGATTGGCCCGCCACCGTCAAGTCCGACGACTATAGGGTCGTCCCCACGACCCCGAGTCCAGGTTGGCCAGCCGCCGACATTTCCGACGACTATAGAGTCGTCCCCACGACCCCGGGCCAAAGTTGGCCAGCCGCCGACATGTCCGACGACTATAGGGTTGTCCCCACGACCCCGAGACTAGATTGGCCCGCCACCGTCATGTCCGACGACAATAGGGTCGTCCCCAACACCCCGGGTCCAGGTTGGCCAGCCGCCGACATTTCCGACGACTATAGTGTCGTCCCTACGACACCGGGCCAAAGTTGGCCAGCCGCCGACATGTCCGACGACTATAGGGTCATCCCCACGACCCCGGGACTAGATTGGCCCGCCACCGTCATGTCCGACGATTATAGGGTCGTCCCCACGACCCCGGGACAAGCTTGGCCCGCCGCCGAATTGTTCGACGACTATAGGGTCGTCCCCACGACCCCGGGACTAGATTGGCCCGCCACCGTCATGTCCGACGACAATAGGGTCGTCCCCACGACCCCGGGTCTAGGTTGGCCAGCCGCCGACTTGTCCGACGACTATAGGGTCGTACCCACGACCCCGGGACTAGGCTGACAAGCCGCCAACATGTCCGACGACTATAGGGTCGTCCCCACGACCCCGGGCCAAAGATGTCCAGCCGCCGTCATGTCCGACGACTATAGGGTCGTCCCCACGACCCCGGGACTAGATTGGCCCGCCACCGTCAAGTCCGACGACTATAGGGTCGTCCCCACGACCCCGGGTCCAGGTTGGCCAGCCGCCGACATTTCCGACGACTATAGAGTCGTCCCCACGACACCGCGCCAAAGTTGGACAGCCGCCGACATGTCCGACTACTATAGGGTCGTCCCCACGACCCCGGGCCAAAGTTGGCAAGCCGCCGAAATGTCCGACGACTATAGGGTCGTCCCCACGACCCCGGGACTAGGTTGGCCAGCCGCCGACATGTCCGACGACTATAGGGTCGTCCCGACGACCCCGGGCCAATGTTGGCCAATCGCCAACATGTCCGACGACTATAGGGTCGTCCCTACGACCCCGGGACTAGATTGGCCCGCCACCGTCATGTCCAACGATTATAGGGTCGTCCCCACGACCCCGGGACTAGATTGGCCCGCCACCGTCATGTCCGACGAATATAGGGTCGTCCCCACGACCCCGGGACAAGGTTGGCCCGCCGCCGACTTGTCCGACGACTATAGGGTCGTACCCACGACCCCGGGACTAGGCTGACAAGCCGCCAACATGTCAGAAGACTATAGGGTCGTCCCTACGACCCCGGGACTAGATTGGCCCGCCACCGTCATGTCCAACGATTATAGGGTCGTCCCCACGACCCCGGGTCTAGGTTGGCCAGCCGCCGACATTTCCGACGACTATAGAGTCGTCCCCACGACCCCGGGTCTAGGGTGGCCAGCCGCCGACATGTCCGACGACTATAGAGTCGTCCCCACGACACCGGGCCAAAGTTGGACAGCCGCCGACATGTCCGACTACTATAGGGTCGTCCCCAGGACCTCGGGTCTAGATTGGCCAGCAACCGTCATGTCCGAAGACTATAGGGTCGTCCCCACGACCACGGGACTAGATTGGCCCGCCACCGCCATGTCCGACGACAATAGGGTCGTCCCCACGACCCCGGGTCTAGGCTGGCCAGCCGCCGACATGTCCGACGACAATCGGATCGTCCCCACGCCCACGCGCCAAAGTTGGCCAGCCGCCGACATGTCCGACGACTATTGGATCGTCACCACGACCACGGGCCAAAGTTGGCCAGCCGCCGACATGTCCGACGACAATCGGATCGTCCCCACGACCACGCGCCAAAGTTGGCCAGCCGCCGACATGTCCGACGACTATAGGGTCGTCCCCACGAACCCGGGACTAGATTGGCCCGCCACCGTCATGTCCAACGACTATAGTGTCGTCCCCACAACCACGGGCCAAAGTTGGCCAGCCGCCGACATGTCCGACGACTATAGGGTCGTCCCCACGACCCCGGGCCAAAGATGTCCAGCCGCCGTCTTGTCCGACGCCTATAGGGTCGTCCCCACGACCCCGGGACTAGATTGGCCTGCCACCGTCATGTCCAACGACTATAGGGTCGTCCCCACCACCACGGGCCAAAGTTGGCCAGCCGCCGACATGTCCGACGATTATTGGATCGTCCCCACGAACCCGGGCCAAAGTTGGCCAGCCGCCGACATGTGCGACGACTATGGGGTCGTCCCCACGACCCCGAGACTAGATTGGCCCGCTACCGTCATGTCCGACGACAATAGGGTCGTCCCCACGACCTCGGGACTAGGTTGGCCAGCCGCCGAAATGTCCGACGACTGTAGGGTCGTACCCACGACCCCGGGACTAGGCTGACAAGCCGCCAACATGTCCGACGACTATAGGGTCGCCCCCACGACCCCGGGCCAAAGTTGGCCTGCCGCCGACATGTCCGACGACTATAGGGTCGTCCCCACGACCCCGGGACTAGATTGGCCCGCCACCGTCATGTCCGACGATTATAGGGTCGTCCCCACGACCCCGGGACAAGCTTGGCATGCCGCCGAAATGTCCGACGACTATAGGGTCGTCCCCACGACCCCGGGACTAGATTGGCCCGCCACCATCATGTCCGACGACTATAAGGTCGTCCCCACGACCCCCGGACAAGATTGGCCCGCCGCCGACTTGTCCGACGACTATAGGGTCGTACCCACGACCCCGGGACTAGATTGTCCCGCCACCGTCATGTCCAACGACTATAGGGTCGTCCCCACGACCCCGGGCCAAAGTTGGCATGCCGCCGTCTTGTCCGACTACTATAGGGTCGTACCCACGACCCCGGGACTAGATTGGCCCGCCACCGTCATGTCCAACGACTATAGGGTCGTCCCCACGACCTCGGGACTAGGTTGACAAGCCGCCGAAATGTCCGACGACTATAGGGTCGTCCCCACGACCGCGAGCCAAGGATGTCCAGCCGCCGTCTTGTCCGACGACTATAGGGTCGTCCCCACGACCCCGGGACTAGATTGGCCCGCCGCCGTCTGTCCGACGACTATAGGGTCGTCCCCACGACCCCGAGACAAGGTTGGCCCGCCGCCGACTTGTCCGACGACTATAGGGTCGTACCCACGACCCCGGGAATAGGCTGACAAGCCGCCAACATGTCCGACGACTATAGAGTCGTCCCCACGACCCCGGGCCAATGTTGGCCAATCGCCAACATGTCCGACGACTATAGGGTCGTCCCCACGACACCGGGCCAAAGTTAGCCTGCCGCCGACATGTCCGACGACTATTGGATCGTCCCCACGACCACGGGCCAATGTTGGCCAGCCGCCGACATGCCCGACGACTATAGGGTCGTCCCCACGACCCCGGGACTAGATTGGTCCGCCACCGTCATGTCCGACGACTATAGGGTCGTCCCCACGACCCCGGGCCAAAGTTGGCAAGCCGCCGAAATGTCCGACGACTGTAGGGTCGTCCCCACGACCCCGGGCCAATGTTGGCCAATCGCCGACATGTCCGACGACTATAGGGTCGTCCCTACGACCCCGGGACTAGATTGGTCCGCCACCGTCATGTCCGACGACTATAGGGTCGTCCCCACGACCCCGGGCCAAAGTTGGCAAGCCGCCGAAATGTCCGACGACTGTAGGGTCGTCCCCACGACCCCGGGCCAATGTTGGCCAATCGCCGACATGTCCGACGACTATAGGGTCGTCCCTACGACCCCGGGACTAGATTGGCCCGCCACCGTCATGTCCAACGACTATAGGGTCGTCCCCACGACCCCGGGACTAGGTTGACAAGCCGCCGAAATGTCCGACGACTATAGGGTCGTCCCCACGACCGCGAGCCAAGGATGTCCAGCCGCCGTCTTGACCGACGACTATAGGGTCGTCCCCACGACCCCGGGACTAGATTGGCCCGCCACCGTCATGTCCGACGATTATAGGGTCGTCCCCACGACCCCGGGACAAGGTTGGCCCGCCGCCGACTTGTCCGACGACTATAGGGTCGTACCCACGACCCCGGGCCAAAGGTGGCAAGCCACCGTCATGTCCGACGACTATAGCGTCGTCCCCACGACCCCGGGACAAGGTTGGCCCGCCGCCGACTTGTCCGACGACTATAGGGTCGTACCCACGACCCCGGGCCAATGTTGGCCAATCGCCAACATGTCCGACGACTATAGGGTCGTCCCTACGACCCCGGGACTAGATTGGCCCGCCACCGTCAAGTCCGACGACTATAGGGTCGTCCCCACGACCCCGGGCAAATTTGGCAAGCCGCCGACATATCCGACGACTATAGGGTCGTCCCCACAACCCCGGGACAAGGTTGGCCCGCCGCCGACTTGTCCGACGACTATAGGGTCGTACCCACGATCCCGGGACTAGATTGTCCCGCCACCGTCATGTCCAACGACTATAGGGTCGTCCCCACGACCCCGGGCCAAAGTTGGCATGCCGCCGAAATGTCCGACGACTATAGGGTCGTCCCCACGACCCCGGGACTAGATTGGCCCGCCACCATCATGTCCGACGACTATAAGGTCGTCCCCACGACCCCCGGACAAGGTTGGCCCGCCGCCGACTTGTCCGACGACTATAGGGTCGAACCCACGACCCAGGGACTAGGCTGACAAGCCGCCAACATGTCCGACGACTATAGGGTCGTCCCGACGATCCCGGGCCAATTTTGGCCAATCGCCAACATGTCCGACGACTATAGGGTCGTCCCTACGACCCCGGGACTAGATTGGCCCGCCACCGTCATGTCCAACGACTATAGGGTCGTCCCCACGACCCCGGACCAAAGTTGGCATGCCGCCGAAATGTCCGACGACTATAGGGTCGTCCCCACGACCCCGGGACTAGATTGGCCCGCCACCATCATGTCCGACGACTATAAGGTCGTCCCCACGACCCCCGGACAAGGTTGGCCCGCCGCCGACTTGTCCGACGACTATAGGGTCGAACCCACGACCCCGGGACTAGGCTGACAAGCCGCCAACATGTCCGACGACTATAGGGTCGTCCCGACGATCCCGGGCCAATTTTGGCCAATCGCCAACATGTCCGACGACTATAGGGTCGTCCCTACGACCCCGGGACTAGATTGGCCCGCCACTGTCAAGTCCGACGACTATAGGGTCGTCCCCACGACCCCGGGCAAATTTGGCAAGCCGCCGACATATCCGACGACTATAGGGTCGTCCCCACAACCCCGGGACTAGATTGGCCCGCCACCGTCAAGTCCGACGACTATAGGATCGTTTCCACGACCCCGGGACTAGATTGGCCCGCCACCGTGAAGTCCGACGACTATAGGGTCGTCCCCACGACCTCGGGACTAGTTTGGCCACCCGCCGACATGTCCGACGACTATAGGGTCGTCCCCACGACCCCGGGCCAATGTTGGCCAATCGCCGACATGTCCGACGACTGTAGGGTCGTCCCTACGACCCCGGGACTAGATTGGCCCGCCACCGTCATGTCCAACGACTATAGGGTCCTCCCCACGACCCCGAGCCAAAGTTGGCATGCCGCCGAAATGTCCGACGACTATAGGGTCGTCCCCACGACCCCGGGCCAAAGTTGGCACGCCGCCGAAATGTCCGACGACTATAGGGTCGTCCCCACGACCCCGGGCCAAAGTTGGCCAATCGCCAACATGTCCGACGACTATAGGGTCGTCCGTACGACCCCGGGAATAGATTGGCCCGCCACCGTCATGTCCGACGACAATAGGGTCGTCCCCACGACCCCGGGTCTAGGTTGGCCAGCCGCCGACATGTCCGACGACTATAGAGTCGTCCCCACGACACCGGGCCAAAGTTGGCCAGCCGCTGACATGTCCAACGACTATAGGGTCGTCCCCACGACCACGAGCCAAAGCTGGCCAGCCGCCGACATGTCCGACGACTATTGGATCGTCCCCACGACCACGGGCCAAAGTTGGCCAGCCGCCGACATGTCCGACGACTATAGGGTCGTCCCCACGACCCCGGGACTAGATTGGTCCGCCACCGTCATGTCCGACGACTATAGGGTCGTCCCCACGACCCCGGGACTAGATTGGTCCGCCACCGTCATGTCCGACGACTATAGGGTCGTCCCCACGACCCCGGGACGAGATTGGCCCGCCACCGTGAAGTCCGACGACTATAGGGTCGTCCCCACGACCTCGGGACTAGTTTGGCCAGCCGCCGTCTTGTCCGACGACTATAGGGTCGTCCCCACGACCCCGGGACTAGATTGGCCCGCCACCGTCATGTGCGACGACTATAGGGTCGTCCCCACGACCCCGGGCCAAAGTTGGCAAACCGCCGAAATGTCCGACGACTATAGGGTCGTCCCCACGACCCCGGGACTAGATTGGCCCGCCACCATCATGTCCGACGACTATAAGGTCGTCCCCACGACCCCCGGACAAGGTTGGCCCGCCGCCGACTTGTCCGACGACTATAGGGTCGAACCCACGACCCCGGGACTAGGCTGACAAGCCGCCAACATGTCCGACGACTATAGGGTCGTCCCGACGATCCCGGGCCAATTTTGGCCAATCGCCAACATGTCCGACGACTATAGGGTCGTCCCTACGACCCCGGGACTAGATTGGCCCGCCACCGTCATGTCCAACGACTATAGGGTCGTCCCCACGACCATGGGCCAAAGTTGGCCAATCGCCGACATGTCCGACGACTATAGGGTCGTCCCTACGACCCCGGGACTAGATTGGTCCGCCACCGTCATGTCCGACGACTATAGGGTCGTCCCCACGACACCGGGCCAAAGTTAGCCTGCCGCCGACATGTCCGACGACTATTGGATCGTCCCCACGACCACGGGCCAATGTTGGCCAGCCGCCGACATGCCCGACGACTATAGGGTCGTCCCCACGACCCCGGGACTAGATTGGTCCGCCACCGTCATGTCCGACGACTATAGGGTCGTCCCCACGACCCCGGGCCAAAGTTGGCAAGCCGCCGAAATGTCCGACGACTGTAGGGTCGTCCCCACGACCCCGGGCCAATGTTGGCCAATCGCCGACATGTCCGACGACTATAGGGTCGTCCCTACGACCCCGGGACTAGATTGGCCCGCCACCGTCATGTCCAACGACTATAGGGTCGTCCCCACGACCCCGGGACTAGGTTGACAAGCCGCCGAAATGTCCGACGACTATAGGGTCGTCCCCACGACCGCGAGCCAAGGATGTCCAGCCGCCGTCTTGTCCGACGACTATAGGGTCGTCCCCACGACCCCGGGACAAGGTTGGCCCGCCGCCGACTTGTCCGACGACTATAGGTTCGTACCCACGACCCCGGGACTAGATTGGCCCGCCACCGTCATGTCCAACGACTATAGGGTCGTCCCCACGACCCCGGGACTAGGTTGACAAGCCGCCGAAATGTCCGACGACTATAGGGTCGTCCCCACGACCGCGAGCCAAGGATGTCCAGCCGCCGTCTTGTCCGACGACTATAGGGTCGTCCCCACGACCCCGGGACTAGATTGGCCCGCCGCCGTCATGTCCGACGACTGTAGGGTCGTCCCCACGACCCCGGGACTAGATTGGCCCGCCACCGTGAAGTCCGACGACTATACGGCCGTCCCCACGACCCCGGGACAAGGTTGGCCCGCCGCCGACTTGTCCGACGACTATAGGTTCGTACCCACGACCCCGGGACTAGATTGGCCCGCCACCGTCATGTCCAACGACTATAGGGTCGTCCCCAGGACCCCGGGACTAGGTTGACAAGCCGCCGAAATGTCCGACGACTATAGGGTCGTCCCCACGACCGCGAGCCAAGGATGTCCAGCCGCCGTCTTGTCCGACGACTATAGGGTCGTCCCCACGACCCCGGGACTAGATTGGCCCGCCGCCGTCATGTCCGACGACTATAGGGTCGTCCCCACGACCCCGGGACAAGGTTGGCCCGCCGCCGACTTGTCCGACGACTATAGGGTCGTACCCACGACCCCGGGACTAGGCTGACAAGCCGCCAACATGTCCGACGACTATAGAGTCGTCCCCACGACCCCGGGCCAATGTTGGCCAATCGCCAACATGTCCGACGACTATAGGGTCGTCCCCACGACACCGGGCCAAAGTTAGCCTGCCGCCGACATGTCCGACGACTATTGGATCGTCCCCACGACCACGGGCCAATGTTGGCCAGCCGCCGACATGCCCGACGACTATAGGGTCGTCCCCACGACCCCGGGACTAGATTGGTCCGCCACCGTCATGTCCGACGACTATAGGGTCGTCCCCACGACCCCGGGCCAAAGTTGGCAAGCCGCCGAAATGTCCGACGACTGTAGGGTCGTCCCCACGACCCCGGGCCAATGTTGGCCAATCGCCGACATGTCCGACGACTATAGGGTCGTCCCTACGACCCCGGGACTAGATTGGCCCGCCACCGTCATGTCCAACGACTATAGGGTCGTACCCACGACCATGGGCCAAAGTTGGCCAGCCGCCGTAATGTCCAACGACTATTGGGTCGTCCCCACGACCCCGGGACTAGATTGGCCCGCCACCGTCATGTCCAACGACTATAGGGTCGTCCCCACGACCCCGGGACTAGGTTGACAAGCCGCCGAAATGTCCGACGACTATAGGGTCGTCCCCACGACCGCGAGCCAAGGATGTCCAGCCGCCCTCTTGTCCGACGACTATAGGGTCGTACCCACGACCCCGGGACTAGATTGGCCCGCCACCGTCATGTCCAACGACTATAGGGTCGTCCCCACGACCCCGGGCCAAAGTTAGCCTGCCGCCGACATGTCCGACGACTATTGGATCGTCCCCACGACCACGGGCCAATGTTGGCCAGCCGCCGACATGCCCGACGACTATAGGGTCGTCCCCACGACCCCGGGACTAGATTGGTCCGCCACCGTCATGTCCGACGACTATAGGGTCGTCCCCACGACCCCGGGCCAAAGTTGGCAAGCCGCCGAAATGTCCGACGACTGTAGGGTCGTCCCCACGACCCCGGGCCAATGTTGGCCAATCGCCGACATGTCTGACGACTATAGGGTCGTCCCTACGACCCCGGGACTAGATTGGCCCGCCACCGTCATGTCCAACGACTATAGGGTCGTACCCACGACCATGGGCCAAAGTTGGCCAGCCGCCGACATGTCCAACGACTATTGGGTCATCCCCACGACCACGGGCCAAAGTTAGCCAGCCGCCGAAATGTCCGACGACTATAGGGTCGTCCCCACGACCCCGGGACTAGATTGGCCCGCCAGCGACAAGTCCGACGACTATAGGGTCGTCCCCACGACCTCGGGACTAGGTTGGCCAGCCGCAGACATGTCCGACGACTATAGGGTCGTCCCCACGACCCCGGGCCAATGTTGGCCAATCGCCGACATGTCCGACGACTATAGGGTCGTCCCCACAACCCCGGGACTAGATTGGCCCGCCACCGTCAAGTCCGACGACTATAGGATCGTCTCCACGACCACGGGCCAAAGTTGGCCAGCCGCCGACATGTCCGTCGACTATAGGGTCGTCCCCACGACCCCGGGACAAGTTTGGCCCGCCGCCGACTTGTCCGACGACTATAGGTTCGTACCCACGACCCCGGGACTAGATTGGCCCGCCACCGTCATGTCCAACGGCTATAGGGTCGTCCCCACGACCCCGGGCCAATGTTGGCCAATCGCCGACATGTCCGACGACTATAGGGTCGTCCCTACGACCCCGGGACTAGATTGGCCCGCCACCGTCATGTCCAACGACTATAGGGTCGTCCCCACGACCCCGGGCCAAAGTTGGCAAGCCGCCAAAATGTCCGACGACTATAGGTTCGTCCCCACGACCGCGAGCCAAGGATATCCAGCCGCCGTCTTGTCCGACGACTATAGGGTCGTCCCCACGACCCCGGGACTAGATTGGCCCGCCACCGTCATGTGCGACGACTATAGGGTCGTCCCCACGACCCCGGGACAAGGTTGGCCCGCCGCCGACTTGTCCGACGACTATAGGGTCGTACCCACGACCCCGGGACTAGATTGTCCCGCCACCGTCATGTCCAACGACTATAGGGTCGTCCCCACGATCCCGGGCCAAAGTTGGCATGCCGCCGAAATGTCCGACGACTATAGGGTCGTCCCCACGACCCCGGGCCAAAGTTGGCAAGCCGCCGAAATGTCCGACGACTATAGGGTCTTCCCCACGACCCCGGGACTAGATTGGCCCGCCACCATCATGTCCGACGACTATAAGGTCGTCCCCACGACCCCCGGACAAGGTTGGCCCGCCGCCGACTTGTCCGACGACTATAGGGTCGAACCCACGACCCCGGGACTAGGCTGACAAGCCGCCAACATGTCCGACGACTATAGGGTCGTCCCGACGATCCCGGGCCAATTTTGGCCAATCGCCAACATGTCCGACGACTATAGGGTCGTCCCTACCACCCCGGGACTAGATTGGCCCGCCACCGTCATGTCCAACGACTATAGGGTCGTCCCCACGATCCCGGGCCAAAGTTGGCATGCCGCCGAAATGTCCGACGACTATAGGGTCGTCCCCACGACCCCGGGCAAAAGTTGGCAAGCCGCCGAAATGTCCGACGACTATAGGGTCTTCCCCACGACCCCGGGACTAGATTGGCCCGCCACCATCATGTCCGACGACTATAAGGTCGTCCCCACGACCCCCGGACAAGGTTGGCCCGCCGCCGACTTGTCCGACGACTATAGGGTCGAACCCACGACCCCGGGACTAGGCTGACAAGCCGCCAACATGTCCGACGACTATAGGGTCGTCCCGACGATCCCGGGCCAATGTTGGCCAATCGCCAACATGTCCGACGACTATAGGGTCGTCCCCACGACACCGGGCCAAAGCTAGCCTGCCGCCGACATGTCCGACGACTATTGGATCGTCCCCACGACCACGGGCCAATGTTGGCCAGCCGCCGACATGCCCGACGACTATAGGGTCGTCCCCACGACCCCGGGACTAGATTGGTCCGCCACCGTCATGTCCGACGACTATAGGGTCGTCCCCACGACCCCGGGCCAAAGTTGGCAAGCCGCCGAAATGTCCGACGACTGTAGGGTCGTCCCCACGACCCCGGGCCAATGTTGGCCAATCGCCGACATGTCCGACGACTATAGGGTCGTCCCCACGACCCCGGGACTAGATTGGCCCGCCACCGTCATTTCCGAAGACTATAGGTTCGTCCCCACGACCACGGGCCAAAGTTGGCCAGCCGCCGACTTGTCCGACGACTATAGGGTCGTCCCCATGACCCGGGACTAGACTGGCCTGCCACCGTCATGTCCGACGACTATAGGGTCGTCCCCACGACCCCGCGACTAGATTGGCCCGCCACCGTCAAGTCCGACGACTATAGGATCGTCTCCACGACCACGGCCCAAAGTTGGCCAGCCGCCGACATGTCCAACGACTATTGGGTCGTCCCCACGACCACGGGCCAAAGTTAGCCAGCCGCCGACATGTCCGACGACTATAGGGTCGTCCCCACGACCCCGGGCCAAAGTTGGCAAGCCGCCGAAATGTCCGACGACTATAGGGTCGTCCCCACGACCGCGGGCCAAAGATGTCCAGCCGCCGTCTTGTCCGACGACTATAGGGTCGTCCCCACGACCCCGGGACTAGATTGGCCCGCCACCGTCATGTCCGACGACTATACGGTCGTCCCCACGACCCCGGGCAAGCCGCCGAAATGTCCGACGACTGCAGGGTCGTCCCCACGACCCCGGGACTAGATTGGCCCGCCACCGTGAAGTCCGACGACTATAGGGTCGTCCCCACGACCTCAGGACTAGTCTGGCCAGCCGCCGACATGTCCGACGACTATAGGGTCGTCCCCACGACCCCGGGCCAATGTTGGCCAATCGCCGACATGTCCGACGACTATAGGGTCGTCCCTACGACCCCGGGACTAGATTGGCCCGCCACCGTCATGTCCAACGACTATAGGGTCGTCCCCACGACCCCGAGCCAAAGTGGGCATGCCGCCGAAATGTCCGACGACTATAGGGTCGTCCCCACGACCCCGGGCCAAAGTTGGCACGCCGCCGAAATGTCCGACGACTATAGGGTCGTCCCCACGACCCCGGGCCAAAGTTGGCCAATCGCCAACATGTCCGACGACTATAGGGTCGTCCGTACGACCCCGAGAATAGATTGGCCCGCCACCGTCATGTCCGACGACAATAGGGTCGTCCCCACGACCCCGGGTCTAGGTTGGCCAGCCGCCGACATGTCCGACGACTATAGAGTCGTCCCCACGACACCGGGCCAAAGTTGGCCAGCCGCTGACATGTCCAACGACTATAGGGTCGTCCCCACGACCGCGGGCCAAAGTTGGCCAGCCGCCGACATGTCCGACGACTATTGGATCGTCCCCACGACCACGGGCCAAAGTTGGCAAGCCGCCGAAATGTCCGACGACTGTAGGGTCGTCCCCACGACCCCGGGACTAGATTGGCCCGCCACCGTGAAGTCCGACGACTATAGGGTCGTCCCCACGACCTCGGGACTAGTTTGGCCCGCCACCGTCATGTCCGACGACAATAGGGTCGTCCCCACGACCCCGGGTCTAGGTTGGCCAGCCGCCGACATGTCCGACGACTATAGAGTCGTCCCCACGACACCGGGCCAAAGTTGGCCAGCCGCTGACATGTCCAACGACTATAGGGTCGTCCCCACGACCGCGGGCCAAAGTTGGCCAGCCGCCGACATGTCCGACGACTATTGGATCGTCCCCACGACCACGGGCCAAAGTTGGCCAGCCGCCGACATGTCCGACGACTATAGGGTCGTCCCCACGACCCCGGGACTAGATTGGTCCGCCACCGTCATGTCCGACGACTATAGGGTCGTCCCCACGACCCCGAGCCAAAGTTGGCATGCCGCCGAAATGTCCGACGACTATAGGGTCGTCCCCACGACCCCGGGCCAAAGTTGGCAAGCCGCCGAAATGTCCGACGACTGTAGGGTCGTCCCCACGACCCCGGGACTAGATTGGCCCGCCACCGTGAAGTCCGTCGACTATAGGGTCGTCCCCACGACCTCGGGACTAGTTTGGCCAGCCGCCGACATGTCCGACGACTATAGGGTCGTCCCCACGACCCCGGGCCAATGTTGGCCAATCGCCGACATGTCCGACGACTATAGGGTCGTCCCTACGACCCCGGGACTAGATTGGCCCGCCACCGTCATGTCCAACGACTATAGGGTCGTCCCCACGACCCCGAGCCAAAGTTGGCATGCCGCCGAAATGTCCGACGACTATAGGGTCGTCCCCACGACCCCGGGCCAAAGTTGGCCAATCGCCAACATGTCCGACGACTATAGGGTCGTCCGTACGACCCCGGGAATAGATTGGCCCGCCACCGTCATGTCCGACGACAATAGGGTCGTCCCCACGACCCCGGGTCTAGGTTGGCCAGCCGCCGACATGTCCGACGACTATAGGGCCGTCCCTACGACCCCGGGACTAGATTGGCCCGCCGCCGAAATGTCCGACGACTATAGGGTCGTCCCCACGACCCCGGGCCAAAGTTGGCACGCCGCCGAAATGTCCGACGACTATAGGGTCGTCCCCACGACCCCGGGCCAAAGTTGGCCAATCGCCAACATGTCCGACGACTATAGGGTCGTCCGTACGACCCCGGGAATAGATTGGCCCGCCACCGTCATGTCCGACGACAATAGGGTCGTCCCCACGACCCCGGGTCTAGGTTGGCCAGCCGCCGACATGTCCGACGACTATAGAGTCGTCCCCACGACACCGGGCCAAAGTTGGCTAGCCGCTGACATGTCCAACGACTATAGGGTCGTCCCCACGACCACGGGCCAAAGTTGGCCAGCCGCCGACATGTCCGACGACTATTGGATCGCCCCACGACCACGGGCCAAAGTTGGCCAGCCGCCGACATGTCCGACGACTATAGGGTCGTCCCCACGACCCCGGGATTAGATTGGTCCGCCACCGTCATGTCCGACGACTATAGGGTCGTCCCCACGACCCCGGGCCAAAGTTGGCAAGCCGCCGAAATGTCCAACGACTGTAGGGTCGTCCCCACGACCCCGGGACTAGATTGGCCCGCCACCGTGAAGTCCGACGACTATAGGGTCGTCCCCACGACCTCGGGACTAGTTTGGCCAGCCGCCGACATGTCCGACGACTATAGGGTCGTCCCCACGACCGCGGGCAAAAGATGTCCAGCCGCCGTCTTGTCCGACGACTATAGGGTCGTCCTCACGACCCCGGGCCAATGTTGGCCAATCGCCGACATGTCCGACGACTATAGGGTCGTCCCTACGACCCCGGGACTAGATTGGCCCGCCACCGTCATGTCCAACGACTATAGGGTCGTCCCCACGACCCCGAGCCAAAGTTGGCATGCCGCCGAAATGTCTGACGACTATAGGGTCGTTCCCACGACCCCGGTCCAAAGTTGGCACGCCGCCGAAATGTCCGACGACTATAGGGTCGTCCCCACGACCCCGGGCCAAAGTTGGCCAATCGCCAACATGTCCGACGACTATAGGGTCGTCCGTACGACCCCGGGAATAGATTGGCCCGCCACCGTAATGTCCGACGACAATAGGGTCGTCCCCACGACCCCGGGTCTAGGTTGGCCAGCCGCCGACATGTCCGACGACTATAGAGTCGTCCCCAGGACACCGGGCCAAGGATGTCCAGCCGCCGTCTTGTCCGACTACTATAGGGTCGTACCCACGACCCCGGGACTAGATTGGCCCGCCACCGTGAAGTCCGACGACTATACGGTCGTCCCCACGACCCCGGGACAAGGTTGGCCCGCCGCCGACTTGTCCGACGACTATAGGTTCGTACCCACGACCCCGGGACTAGGCTGACAAGCCGCCAACATGTCCGACGTCTATAGGGTCGTCCCGACGACCCCGGGCCAATGTTGGCCAATCGCCAACATGTCCGACGACTATAGGGTCGTCCCTACGACCCCGGGACTAGATTGGCCAGCCGCTGACATGTCCAACGACTATAGGGTCGTCCCCACGACCCCGGGACTAGATTGGTCCGCCACCGTCATGTCCGACGACTATAGGGTCGTCCCCACGACCCCGGGCCAAAGTTGGCAAGCCGCCGAAATGTCCGACGACTGTAGGGTCGTCCCCACGACCCCGGGACTAGATTGGCCCGCCACCGTGAAGTCCGACGACTATAGGGTCGTCCCCACGACCCCGGGACAAGGTTGGCCCGCCGCCGACTTGTCCGACGACTATAGGGTCGTACCCACGACCCCGGGACTAGGCTGACAAGCCGCCAACATGTCCGACGACTATAGAGTCGTCCCCACGACCCCGGGCCAATGTTGGCCAATCGCCAACATGTCCGACGACTATAGGGTCGTCCCCACGACACCGGGCCAAAGTTAGCCTGCCGCCGACATGTCCGACGACTATTGGATCGTCCCCACGACCACGGGCCAATGTTGGCCAGCCGCCGACATGCCCGACGACTATAGGTTCGTCCCCACGACCCCGGGACTAGATTGGTCCGCCACCGTCATGTCCGACGACTATAGGGTCGTCCCCACGACCCCGGGCCAAAGTTGGCAAGCCGCCGAAATGTCCAACGACTATAGGGTCGTACCCACGACCATGGGCCAAAGTTGGCCAGCCGCCGTAATGTCCAACGACTATAGGGTCGTCCCCACGACCCCGGGACTAGATTGGCCCGCCACCATCATGTCCGACGACTATAAGGTCGTCCCCACGACCCCCGGACAAGGTTGGCCCGCCGCCGACTTGTCCGACGACTATAGGGTCGAACCCACGACACCGGGACTAGGCTGACAAGCCGCCAACATGTCCGACGACTATAGGGTCGTCCCGACGATCCCGGGCCAATTTTGGCCAATCGCCAACATGTCCGACGACTATAGGGTCGTCCCTACCACCCGGGACTAGATTGGCCCGCCACCGTCATGTCCAACGACTATAGGGTCGTCCCCACGACCATGGGCCAAAGTTGGCCAGCCGCCGATATGTCCAACGACTATTGGGTCGTCCCCACGACCCCGGGACTAGATTGGCCCGCCACCGTCAAGTCCGACGACTATAGGGTCGTCCCCACGACCCCGGGCAAATTTGGCAAGCCGCCGACATATCCGACGACTATTGGGTCGTCCCCACAACCCCGGGACTAGATTGGCCCGCCACCGTCAAGTCCGACGACTATAGGATCGTCTCCACGACCACGGCCCAAAGTTGGCCAGCCGCCGACATGTCCAACGACTATTGGGTCATCCCCACGACCACGGGCCAAAGTTAGCCGGCCGCCGACATGTCCGACGACTATAGGGTCGTCCCCACGACCCCGGGACTAGATTGGCCCGCCAGCGACAAGTCCGACGACTATAGGGTCGTCCCCACGACCTCGGGACTAGGTTGGCCAGCCGCAGACATGTCCGACGGCTATAGGGTCGTCCCCACGACCCCGGGCCAATGTTGGCCAATCGCCGACATGTCCGACGACTATTGGGTCGTCCCTACGACCCCGGGACTAGGTTGGCTCGCCACCGTCATGTCTGACGACTATAGGGTCGTCCCCACGACCGCGGGCCAAAGTTGGCCAGCCGCCGACATGTCCGACGACTATAGGGTCGTCCCCACGACCCGGGACTAGACTGGCCCGCCACCGTCATGTCCGACGACTATAGGGTCATCCCCGCGACCCCGGGTCTAGGTTGGCCCGCCGCCGACTTGTCCGACGACTATAGGGTCGTCCCCACGACCCCGGGACTAGGTTGGCTCGCCACCGACATGTCTGACGACTATAGGGTCGTCCCCACGACCCCGGGACTAGATTGGCCCGCCACCGTCAAGTCCGACGACTATAGGGTCGTCCCCACGACCCCGGGCCAAAGTTGGACAGCCGCCGACTTGTCCGACGACTATAGGGTCGTCCCCACGACCGCGGGCAAAAGATGTCCAGCCGCCGTCTTGTCCGACGACTATAGGGTCGTCCCCACGACCCCGGGCCAAAGTTGGCCAGCCGCCGACATGTCCGACGACTATAGGGTCGTCCCCACGACCCGGGACTAGAGTGGCCCGCCACCGTCATGTCCGACGACTATATGGTCGTTCCCACGACCACGGGCCAAAGTTGGCCAGCCGCCGGCTTGTCCGACGATTATAGGGTCGTCCCCACGACCCGGGACTAGAGTGGCCCGCCACCGTCATGTCCGACGACTATATGGTCGTTCCCACGACCACGGGCCAAAGTTGGCCAGCCGCCGGCTTGTCCGACGATTATAGGGTCGTCCCCACGACCCCGGGACTAGGTTGGCCCGCCGCCGACTTGTCCGACGACTATAGGGTCGTCCCCACGACCACGGGCCAAAGTTGGCCAGCCGCCGACATATCCGACGACTATAGGGTCGTCCCCACGACCACGGGCCAAAGTTGGCCAGCCGCCGACTTGTCCGACGACTATAGGGTCGTCCCCATGACCCGGGACTAGACTGGCCCGCCACCGTCATGTCCGACGACTATAGGGTCGTCCCCACGACCCCGCGAGTAGATTGGCCCGCCACCGTCAAGTCCGACGACTATAGGGTCGTCTCCACGACCACGGCCCAAAGTTGGCCAGCCGCCGACATGTCCAACGACTATTGGGTAGTCCCCACGACCACGGGCCAAAGTTAGCCAGCCGCCGACATGTCCGACGACTATAGGGTCGTCCCCACGACCCCGGGCCAAAGTTGGCAAGCCGCCGAAATGTCCGACGACTATAGGGTCGTCCCCACGACCGCGGGCCAAAGATGTCCAGCCGCCGTCTTGTCCGACGACTATAGGGTCGTCCCCACGACCCCGGGCCAATGTTGGCCAATCGCCGACATGTCCGACGACTATAGGGTCGTCCCCACGACCCCGGGACTAGGTTGGCTCGCCACCGTCATGTCTGACGACTATAGGGTCGTCCCGACGATCCCGGGCCAATTTTGGCCAATCGCCAACATGTCCGACGACTATAGGGTCGTCCCTACGACCCCGGGACTAGATTGGCCCGCCACCGTCATGTCCAACGACTATAGGGTCGTCCCCACGACCATGGGCCAAAGTTGGCCAGCCGCCGACATGTCCGACGACTATAGGGTCGTCCCCACGACCCGGGACTAGACTGGCCCGCCACCGTCATGTCCGACGTCTATAGGGTCATCCCCACGACCCCGGGACTAGATTGGCCCGCCACCGTCAAGTCCGACGACTATAGGGTCGTCCCCACGACCCCGGGCCAAAGTTGAACAGCCGCGGACTTGTCCGACGACTATAGGGTCGTTCCCACGACCACGGGCCAAAGTTGGCCAGCCGCCGGCTTGTCCGACGATTATAGGGTCGTCCCCACGACCCCGGGACTAGGTTGGCCCGCCGCCGACTTGTCCGACGACTATAGGGTCGTCCCCACGACCACGGGCCAAAGTTGGCCAGCCGCCGACATATCCGACGACTATAGGGTCGTCCCCACGACCCCGGGACTAGATTGGCCCGCCACCGTCATGTCCAACGACTATAGGGTCGTCCCCACGACCATGGGCCAAAGTTGGCTCGCCACCGACATGTCTGACGACTATAGGGTCGTCCCCACGACCCCGGGACTAGATTGGCCCGCCACCGTCAAGTCCGACGACTATAGGGTCGTCCCCACGACCCCGGGCCAAAGTTGAACAGCCGCGAACTTGTCCGACGACTATAGGGTCGTTCCCACGACCACGGGCCAAAGTTGGCCTGCCGCCGGCTTGTCCGACGATTATAGGGTCGTCCCCACGACCCCGGGACTAGGTTGGCCCGCCGCCGACTTGTCCGACGACTATAGGGTCGTCCCCACGACCACGGGCCAAAGTTGGCCAGCCGCCGACATATCCGACGACTATAGGGTCGTCCCCACGACCCCGGGCCAAAGTTGGCCAGCCGCCGACATGTCCGACGACTATAGGGTCGTCCCCACGACCCGGGACTAGAGTGGCCCGCCACCGTCATGTCCGACGACTATATGGTCGTCCCCACGACCACGGACCAATGTAGGCCAGCCGCTGACTTGTCCGACGACTATAGGGTGGTCCCCACGACCGCGGGACTAGATTGGCTCGCCGCCGACTTGTCCGACGACTATAGAGTCGTCCCCACGACACCGGGCCAAAGTTGGCTAGCCGCTGACATGTCCAACGACTATAGGGTCGTCCCCACGACCACGGGCCAAAGTTGGCCAGCCGCCGACATGTCCGACGACTATTGGATCGCCCCACGACCACGGGCCAAAGTTGGCCAGCCGCCGACATGTCCGACGACTATAGGGTCGTCCCCACGACCCCGGGATTAGATTGGTCCGCCACCGTCATGTCCGACGACTATAGGGTCGTCCCCACGACCCCGGGCCAAAGTTGGCAAGCCGCCGAATTGTCCAACGACTGTAGGGTCGTCCCCACGACCCCGGGACTAGATTGGCCCGCCACCGTGAAGTCCGACGACTATAGGGTCGTCCCCACGACCTCGGGACTAGTTTGGCCAGCCGCCGACATGTCCGACGACTATAGGGTCGTCCCCACGACCGCGGGCAAAAGATGTCCAGCCGCCGTCTTGTCCGACGACTATAGGGTCGTCCTCACGACCCCGGGCCAATGTTGGCCAATCGCCGACATGTCCGACGACTATAGGGTCGTCCCTACGACCCCGGGACTAGATTGGCCCGCCACCGTCATGTCCAACGACTATAGGGTCGTCCCCACGACCCCGAGCCAAAGTTGGCATGCCGCCGAAATGTCTGACGACTATAGGGTCGTTCCCACGACCCCGGTCCAAAGTTGGCACGCCGCCGAAATGTCCGACGACTATAGGGTCGTCCCCACGACCCCGGGCCAAAGTTGGCCAATCGCCAACATGTCCGACGACTATAGGGTCGTCCGTACGACCCCGGGAATAGATTGGCCCGCCACCGTAATGTCCGACGACAATAGGGTCGTCCCCACGACCCCGGGTCTAGGTTGGCCAGCCGCCGACATGTCCGACGACTATAGAGTCGTCCCCAGGACACCGGGCCAAGGATGTCCAGCCGCCGTCTTGTCCGACTACTATAGGGTCGTACCCACGACCCCGGGACTAGATTGGCCCGCCACCGTGAAGTCCGACGACTATACGGTCGTCCCCACGACCCCGGGACAAGGTTGGCCCGCCGCCGACTTGTCCGACGACTATAGGGTCGTCCCTACGACCCCGGGACTAGATTGGCCCGCCACCGTCATGTTCAACGACTATAGGGTCGTCCCCACGACCCCGGGCCAAAGTTGGCATGCCGCCGAAATGTCCAACGACTATAGGGTCGTCCCCACGACCCCGGGCCAAAGTTGGCAAGCCGCCGAAATGTCCGACGACTATAGGGTCGTCCCCACGACCGCGAGCCAAGAATATCCAGCCGCCGTCTTGTCCGACGACTATAGGGTCGTCCCAACGACCCCGCGACTAGATTGGCCCGCCACCGTCATGTCCGACGACTATAGTGTCGTCCCCACGACCCCGGGACAAGGTTGGCCCGCCGCCGACTTGTCCGACGACTATAGGGTCGTACCCACGACCCCGGGACTAGGCTGACAAGCCGCCAACATGTCCGACGACTATAGGGTCGTCCCGACGAACCCGGGCCAATGTTGGCCAATCGCCAACATGTCCGACGACTATAGGGTCGTCCCTACGACCCCGGCACTAGATTGGCCGGCCACCGTCATGTCCAACGACTATAGGGTCGTCCCCACGACCCCGGGACTAGGTTGACAAGCCGCCAACATATCCGACGACTATACGGTCGTCCCCACGACCTCGGGACTAGGTCGGCCAGCCGCCGTCATGTCCGACAACTATAGGGTCGTCCCCACGACCCCGGGCCAATGTTGGCAAGCCGCCGAAATGTCCGACGACTATAGGGTCGTCCCCACAACCCCGGGACTAGATTGGCCCGCCACCGTCAAGTCCGACGACTATAGGATCGTCTCCACGAGCACGGGCCAAAGTTGGCCAGCCGCCGACATGTCCGTCGACTATAGGGTCGTCCCCACGACCCCGGGCCAATGTTGGCCAATCGCCGACATGTCCGACGACTATAGGGTCGCCCCTACGACCCCGGGACTAGATTGGCCCGCCACCGTCATGTCCAACGACTATAGGGTCGTCCCCACGACCATGGGCCAAAGTTGGCCAGCCGCCGTAATGTCCAACGACTACTGGGTCGTCCCCACGACCCCGGGACTAGATTGGCCCGCCACCGTTAAGTCCGACGACTATAGGGTCGTCCCCACGACCCCGGGACTAGATTGTCCCGCCACCGTCATGTCCAACGACTATAGGGTCGTCCCCACGACCATGGGCCAAAGTTGGCCAGCTGCCGATATGTCCAACGACTATTGGGTCGTCCCCACGACCCCGGGACTAGATTGGCCCGCCACCGTCATGTCCAACGACTATAGGGTCGTCCCCACGACCATGGGCCAAAGTTGGCCAGCCGCCGTAATGTCCAACGACTATTGGGTCGTCCCCACGACCCCGGGACTAGATTGGCCCGCCACCGTCAAGTCCGACGACTACAGGGTCGTCCCCACGACCCCGGGCAAATTTGGCAAGCCGCCGACATGTCCGACGACTATTGGGTCGTCCCCACGACCCCAGGACTAGATTGGTCCGCCACCGTCATGTCCGACGACTATAAGGTCGTCCCCACGACCCCGGGACTAGATTGGCCCGCCACCGTCCAGTCCGACGACTACAGGATCGTCTCCACGACCACGGCCCAAAGTTGGCCAGCTGCCGATATGTCCAACGACTATTGGGTCGTCCCCACGACCACGGGCCAAAGTTAGCCAGCCGCCGACATGTCCGACGACTATAGGGTCGTCCCCACGACCCCGGGCCAAAGTTGGCAAGCCGCCGAAATGTCCGACGACTTTAGGGTCGTCCCCACGACCGCGGGCCAAAGATGTCCAGCCGCCGTCTTGCCCGACGACTATAGGGTCGTCCCCACGACCCCGGGACTAGATTGGCCCGCCACCGTCAAGTCCGACGACTATAGGATCGTCTCCACGACCACGGCCCAAAGTTGGCCAGCCGCCGACATGTCCAACGACTATTGGGTCGTCCCCACGACCGCGGGCCAAAGTTAGCCAGCCGCCGGCATGTCCGACGACTATAGGGTCGTCCCCACGACCCCGGGCCAAAGTTGGCAAGCCGCCGAAATGTCCGACGACTATAGGGTCGTCCCCACGACCGCGGGCCAAAGATGTCCAGCCGCCGTCTTGTCCGACGACTATAGGGTCGTCCCCACGACCCCGGGACTAGATTGGCCCGCCACCGTCATGTCCGACGACTATACGGTCGTCCCCACGACCCCGGGACAAGGTTGGCCCGCCGCCGACTTGTCCGACGACTATAGGTTCGTACCCACGACCCCGGGACTAGATTGGCCCGCCACCGTCATGTCCAACGACTATAGGGTCGTCCCCACGACCCCGTGACTAGGTTGACCAGCCGCCGAAATGTCCGACGACTATAGGGTCGTCCCCACGACCGCGAGCCAAGGATGTCCAGCCGCCGTCTTGTCCGACGACTACAGGGTCGTCCCCACGACCCCGGGACTAGATTGGCCCGCCACCGTCATGTCCGACGATTATAGGGTCGTCCCCACGACCCCGGGACAAGGTTGGCCCGCCGCCGACTTGTCCGACGACTATAGGGTCGTACCCACGACCCCGGGCCAAAGGTGGCATGCCACCGTGAAGTCCGACGACTATAGGGTCGTCCCCACGACCTCGGGACTAGTTTGGCCAGCCGCCGACATGTCCGACGACTATAGGGTCGTCCCCACGACCGCGGGCAAAAGATGTCCAGCCGCCGTCTTGTCCGACGACTATAGGGTCGTCCCCACGACCCCGGGACTAGATTGGCCCGCCACCGCCATGTCCGACGACTATACGGTCGTCCCCACGACCACGGGCCAAAGTTGGCCAGCCGCCGACATGTCCGACGACTATAGGGTCGTCCCCACGACCCCGGGCCAAAGTTCGCAAGCCGCCGAAATGTCCGACGACTGTAGGGTCGTCCCTACGACCCCGGGACTAGATTGGCCCGCCACCGTCATGTCCAACGACTATAGGGTCGTCCCCACGACCATGGGCCAAAGTTGGCCAGCTGCCGATATGTCCAACGACTATTGGGTCGTCCCCACGACCCCGGGACTAGATTGGCCCGCCACCGTTAAGTCCGACGACTATAGGGTCGTCCCCACGACCCCGGGACTAGATTGTCCCGCCACCGTCATGTCCAACGAATATAGGGTCGTCCCCACGACCCCGGGCCAAAGTTGGCCAATCGCCAACATGTCCGACGACTATAGGGTCGTCCGTACGACCCCGGGAATAGATTGGCCCGCCACCGTCATGTCCGACGACAATAGGGTCGTCCCCACGACCCCGGGTCTAGGTTGGCCAGCCGCCGACATGTCCGACGACTATAGAGTCGTCCCCACGACAACGGGCCAAAGTTGGCCAGCCGCTGACATGTCCAACGACTATAGGGTCGTTTCCACGACCACGGGCCAAAGTTGGCCAGCCGCCGACATGTCCGACGACTATTGGATCGTCCCCACGACCCCGGGCCAAAGTTCGCAAGCCGCCGAAATGTCCGACGACTGTAGGGTCGTCCCTACGACCCCGGGACTAGATTGGCCCGCCACCGTCATGTCCAACGACTATAGGGTCGTCCCCACGACCATGGGCCAAAGTTGGCCAGCTGCCGATATGTCCAACGACTATTGGGTCGTCCCCACGACCCCGGGACTAGATTGGCCCGCCACCGTTAAGTCCGACGACTATAGGGTCGTCCCCACGACCCCGGGACTAGATTGTCCCGCCACCGTCATGTCCAACGAATATAGGGTCGTCCCCACGACCCCGGGCCAAAGTTGGCCAATCGCCAACATGTCCGACGACTATAGGGTCGTCCGTACGACCCCGGGAATAGATTGGCCCGCCACCGTCATGTCCGACGACAATAGGGTCGTCCCCACGACCCCGGGACTAGATTGGCCCGCCACCGTCATGTCCGACGACTATACGGTCGTCCCCACGACCACGGGCCAAAGTTGGCCAGCCGCCGACATGTCCGACGACTATAGGGTCGTCCCCACGACCCCGGGCCAAAGTTCGCAAGCCGCCGAAATGTCCGACGACTGTAGGGTCGTCCCTACGACCCCGGGGCTAGATTGGCCCGCCACCGTCATGTCCAACGACTATAGGGTCGTCCCCACGACCATGGGCCAAAGTTGGCCAGCTGCCGATATGTCCAACGACTATTGGGTCGTCCCCACGACCCCGGGACTAGATTGGCCGGCCACCGTTAAGTCCGACGACTATAGGGTCGTCCCCACGACCCCGGGACTAGATTGTCCCGCCACCGTCATGTCCAACGACTATAGGGTCGTCCCCACGACCATGGGCCAAAGTTGGCCAGCTGCCGATATGTCCAACGACTATTGGGTCGTCCCCACGACCCCGGGACTAGATTGGCCCGCCACCGTCATGTCCAACGACTATAGGGTCGTCCCCACGACCATGGGCCAAAGTTGGCCAGCCGCCGTAATGTCCAACGACTATTGGGTCGTCCCCACGACCCCGGGACTAGATTGGCCCGCCACCGTCAAGTCCGACGACTACAGGGTCGTCCCCACGACCCCGGGCAAATTTGGCAAGCCGCCGACATGTCCGACGACTATTGGGTCGTCCCCACGACCCCAGGACTAGATTGGTCCGCCACCGTCATGTCCGACGACTATAAGGTCGTCCCACGACCCCGGGACTAGATTGGCCCGCCACCGTCCAGTCCGACGACTACAGGATCGTCTCCACGACCCCGAGCCAAAGTTGGCATTCCGCCGAAATGTCCGACGACTATAGGGTCGTCCCCACGACCCCGGGCCAAAGTTGGCCAATCGCCAACATGTCCGACGACTATAGGGTCGTCCGTACGACCCCGGGAATAGATTGGCCCGCCACCGTCATGTCCGACGACAATAGGGTCGTCCCCACGACCCCGGGTCTAGGTTGGCCAGCCGCCGACATGTCCGACGACTATAGAGTCGTCCCCACGACACCGGGCCAAAGTTGGCTAGCCGCTGACATGTCCAACGACTATAGGGTCGTCCCCACGACCACGGGCCAAAGTTGGCCAGCCGCCGACATGTCCGACGACTATTGGATCGTCCCCACGACCACGGGCCAAAGTTGGCCAGCCGCCGACATGTCCGACGACTATAGGGTCGTCCCCACGACCCCGGGATTAGATTGGTCCGCCACCGTCATGTCCGACGACTATAGGGTCGTCCCCACGACCCCGGGCCAAAGTTGGCAAGCCGCCGAAATGTCCAACGACTGTAGGGTCGTCCCCACGACCCCGGGACTAGATTGGCCCGCCACCGTGAAGTCCGACGACTATAGGGTCGTCCCCACGACCTCGGGACTAGTTTGGCCAGCCGCCGACATGTCCGACGACTATAGGGTCGTCCCCACGACCGCGGGCAAAAGATGTCCAGCCGCCGTCTTGTCCGACGACTATAGGGTCGTCCCCACGACCCCGGGACTAGATTGGCCCGCCACCGTCATGTCCGACGACTATACGGTCGTCCCCACGACCACGGGCCAAAGTTGGCCAGCCGCCGACATGTCCGACGACTATAGGGTCGTCCCCACGACCCCGGGCCAAAGTTCGCAAGCCGCCGAAATGTCCGACGACTGTAGGGTCGTCCCTGCGACCCCGGGACTAGATTGGCCCGCCACCGTCATGTCCAACGACTATAGGGTCGTCCCCACGACCATGGGCCAAAGTTGGCCAGCTGCCGATATGTCCAACGACTATTGGGTCGTCCCCACGACCCCGGGACTAGATTGGCCCGCCACCGTTAAGTCCGACGACTATAGGGTCGTCCCCACGACCCCGGGACTAGATTGTCCCGCCACCGTCATGTCCAACGACTATAGGGTCGTCCCCACGACCATGGGCCAAAGTTGGCCAGCTGCCGATATGTCCAACGACTATTGGGTCGTCCCCACGACCCCGGGACTAGATTGGCCCGCCACCGTCATGTCCAACGACTATAGGGTCGTCCCCACGACCATGGGCCAAAGTTGGCCAGCCGCCGTAATGTCCAACGACTATTGGGTCGTCCCCACGACCCCGGGACTAGATTGGCCCGCCACCGTCAAGTCCGACGACTACAGGGTCGTCCCCACGACCCCGGGCAAATTTGGCAAGCCGCCGACATGTCCGACGACTATTGGGTCGTCCCCACGACCCCAGGACTAGATTGGTCCGCCACCGTCATGTCCGACGACTATAAGGTCGTCCCCACGACCCCGGGACTAGATTGGCCCGCCACCGTCCAGTCCGACGACTACAGGATCGTCTCCACGACCACGGCCCAAAGTTGGCCAGCTGCCGATATGTCCAACGACTATAGAGTCGTCCCCACGACACCGGGCCAAAGTTGGCCAGCCGCTGACATGTCCAACGACTATAGGGTCGTCCCCACGACCGCGGGCCAAAGTTGGCCAGCCGCCGACATGTCCGACGACTATTGGATCGTCCCCACGACCACGGGCCAAAGTTGGCAAGCCGCCGAAATGTCCGACGACTGTAGGGTCGTCCCCACGACCCCGGGACTAGATTGGCCCGCCACCGTCAAGTCCGACGACTATAGGATCGTCTCCACGACCACGGCCCAAAGTTGGCCAGCCGCCGACATGTCCAACGACTATTGGGTCGTCCCCACGACCGCGGGCCAAAGTTAGCCAGCCGCCGGCATGTCCGACGACTATAGGGTCTTCCCCACGACACCGGGCCAAAGTTGGCAAGCCGCCGAAATGTCCGACGACTATAGGGTCGTCCCCACGACCGCGGGCCAAAGATGTCCAGCCGCCGTCTTGTCCGACGACTATAGGGTCGTCCCCACGACCCCGGGACTAGATTGGCCCGCCACCGTCATGTCCGACGACTATACGGTCGTCCCCACGACCCCGGGACAAGGTTGGCCCGCCGCCGACTTGTCCGACGACTATAGGTTCGTACCCACGACCCCGGGACTAGATTGGCCCGCCACCGTCATGTCCAACGACTATAGGGTCGTCCCCACGACCCCGTGACTAGGTTGACCAGCCGCCGAAATGTCCGACGACTATAGGGTCGTCCCCACGACCGCGAGCCAAGGATGTCCAGCCGCCGTCTTGTCCGACGACTACAGGGTCGTCCCCACGACCCCGGGACTAGATTGGCCCGCCACCGTCATGTCCGACGATTATAGGGTCGTCCCCACGACCCCGGGACAAGGTTGGCCCGCCGCCGACTTGTCCGACGACTATAGGGTCGTACCCACGACCCCGGGCCAAAGGTGGCATGCCACCGTGAAGTCCGACGACTATAGGGTCGTCCCCACGACCTCGGGACTAGTTTGGCCAGCCGCCGACATGTCCGACGACTATAGGGTCGTCCCCACGACCGCGGGCAAAAGATGTCCAGCCGCCGTCTTGTCCGACGACTATAGGGTCGTCCCCACGACCCCGGGACTAGATTGGCCCGCCACCGCCATGTCCGACGACTATACGGTCGTCCCCACGACCACGGGCCAAAGTTGGCCAGCCGCCGACATGTCCGACGACTATAGGGTCGTCCCCACGACCCCGGGCCAAAGTTCGCAAGCCGCCGAAATGTCCGACGACTGTAGGGTCGTCCCTACGACCCCGGGACTAGATTGGCCCGCCACCGTCATGTCCAACGACTATAGGGTCGTCCCCACGACCATGGGCCAAAGTTGGCCAGCTGCCGATATGTCCAACGACTATTGGGTCGTCCCCACGACCCCGGGACTAGATTGGCCCGCCACCGTTAAGTCCGACGACTATAGGGTCGTCCCCACGACCCCGGGACTAGATTGTCCCGCCACCGTCATGTCCAACGAATATAGGGTCGTCCCCACGACCCCGGGCCAAAGTTGGCCAATCGCCAACATGTCCGACGACTATAGGGTCGTCCGTACGACCCCGGGAATAGATTGGCCCGCCACCGTCATGTCCGACGACAATAGGGTCGTCCCCACGACCCCGGGTCTAGGTTGGCCAGCCGCCGACATGTCCGACGACTATAGAGTCGTCCCCACGACAACGGGCCAAAGTTGGCCAGCCGCTGACATGTCCAACGACTATAGGGTCGTTTCCACGACCACGGGCCAAAGTTGGCCAGCCGCCGACATGTCCGACGACTATTGGATCGTCCCCACGACCCCGGGCCAAAGTTCGCAAGCCGCCGAAATGTCCGACGACTGTAGGGTCGTCCCTACGACCCCGGGACTAGATTGGCCCGCCACCGTCATGTCCAACGACTATAGGGTCGTCCCCACGACCATGGGCCAAAGTTGGCCAGCTGCCGATATGTCCAACGACTATTGGGTCGTCCCCACGACCCCGGGACTAGATTGGCCCGCCACCGTTAAGTCCGACGACTATAGGGTCGTCCCCATGACCCCGGGACTAGATTGTCCCGCCACCGTCATGTCCAACGAATATAGGGTCGTCCCCACGACCCCGGGCCAAAGTTGGCCAATCGCCAACATGTCCGACGACTATAGGGTCGTCCGTACGACCCCGGGAATAGATTGGCCCGCCACCGTCATGTCCGACGACAATAGGGTCGTCCCCACGACCCCGGGACTAGATTGGCCCGCCACCGTCATGTCCGACGACTATACGGTCGTCCCCACGACCACGGGCCAAAGTTGGCCAGCCGCCGACATGTCCGACGACTATAGGGTCGTCCCCACGACCCCGGGCCAAAGTTCGCAAGCCGCCGAAATGTCCGACGACTGTAGGGTCGTCCCTGCGACCCCGGGACTAGATTGGCCCGCCACCGTCATGTCCAACGACTATAGGGTCGTCCCCACGACCATGGGCCAAAGTTGGCCAGCTGCCGATATGTCCAACGACTATTGGGTCGTCCCCACGACCCCGGGACTAGATTGGCCCGCCACCGTTAAGTCCGACGACTATAGGGTCGTCCCCACGACCCCGGGACTAGATTGTCCCGCCACCGTCATGTCCAACGACTATAGGGTCGTCCCCACGACCATGGGCCAAAGTTGGCCAGCTGCCGATATGTCCAACGACTATTGGGTCGTCCCCACGACCCCGGGACTAGATTGGCCCGCCACCGTCATGTCCAACGACTATAGGGTCGTCCCCACGACCATGGGCCAAAGTTGGCCAGCCGCCGTAATGTCCAACGACTATTGGGTCGTCCCCACGACCCCGGGACTAGATTGGCCCGCCACCGTCAAGTCCGACGACTACAGGGTCGTCCCCACGACCCCGGGCAAATTTGGCAAGCCGCCGACATGTCCGACGACTATTGGGTCGTCCCCACGACCCCAGGACTAGATTGGTCCGCCACCGTCATGTCCGACGACTATAAGGTCGTCCCCACGACCCCGGGACTAGATTGGCCCGCCACCGTCCAGTCCGACGACTACAGGATCGTCTCCACGACCACGGCCCAAAGTTGGCCAGCTGCCGATATGTCCAACGACTATTGGGTCGTCCCCACGACCACGGGCCAAAGTTAGCCAGCCGCCGACATGTCCGACGACTATAGGGTCGTCCCCACGACCCCGGGCCAAAGTTGGCAAGCCGCCGAAATGTCCGACGACTTTAGGGTCGTCCCCACGACCGCGGGCCAAAGATGTCCAGCCGCCGTCTTGCCCGACGACTATAGGGTCGTCCCCACGACCCCGGGACTAGATTGGCCCGCCACCGTCAAGTCCGACGACTATAGGATCGTCTCCACGACCACGGCCCAAAGTTGGCCAGCCGCCGACATGTCCAACGACTATTGGGTCGTCCCCACGACCGCGGGCCAAAGTTAGCCAGCCGCCGGCATGTCCGACGACTATAGGGTCGTCCCCACGACCCCGGGCCAAAGTTGGCAAGCCGCCGAAATGTCCGACGACTATAGGGTCGTCCCCACGACCGCGGGCCAAAGATGTCCAGCCGCCGTCTTGTCCGACGACTATAGGGTCGTCCCCACGACCCCGGGACTAGATTGGCCCGCCACCGTCATGTCCGACGACTATACGGTCGTCCCCACGACCCCGGGACAAGGTTGGCCCGCCGCCGACTTGTCCGACGACTATAGGTTCGTACCCACGACCCCGGGACTAGATTGGCCCGCCACCGTCATGTCCAACGACTATAGGGTCGTCCCCACGACCCCGTGACTAGGTTGACCAGCCGCCGAAATGTCCGACGACTATAGGGTCGTCCCCACGACCGCGAGCCAAGGATGTCCAGCCGCCGTCTTGTCCGACGACTACAGGGTCGTCCCCACGACCCCGGGACTAGATTGGCCCGCCACCGTCATGTCCGACGATTATAGGGTCGTCCCCACGACCCCGGGACAAGGTTGGCCCGCCGCCGACTTGTCCGACGACTATAGGGTCGTACCCACGACCCCGGGCCAAAGGTGGCATGCCACCGTGAAGTCCGACGACTATAGGGTCGTCCCCACGACCTCGGGACTAGTTTGGCCAGCCGCCGACATGTCCGACGACTATAGGGTCGTCCCCACGACCGCGGGCAAAAGATGTCCAGCCGCCGTCTTGTCCGACGACTATAGGGTCGTCCCCACGACCCCGGGACTAGATTGGCCCGCCACCGCCATGTCCGACGACTATACGGTCGTCCCCACGACCACGGGCCAAAGTTGGCCAGCCGCCGACATGTCCGACGACTATAGGGTCGTCCCCACGACCCCGGGCCAAAGTTCGCAAGCCGCCGAAATGTCCGACGACTGTAGGGTCGTCCCTACGACCCCGGGACTAGATTGGCCCGCCACCGTCATGTCCAACGACTATAGGGTCGTCCCCACGACCATGGGCCAAAGTTGGCCAGCTGCCGATATGTCCAACGACTATTGGGTCGTCCCCACGACCCCGGGACTAGATTGGCCCGCCACCGTTAAGTCCGACGACTATAGGGTCGTCCCCACGACCCCGGGACTAGATTGTCCCGCCACCGTCATGTCCAACGAATATAGGGTCGTCCCCACGACCCCGGGCCAAAGTTGGCCAATCGCCAACATGTCCGACGACTATAGGGTCGTCCGTACGACCCCGGGAATAGATTGGCCCGCCACCGTCATGTCCGACGACAATAGGGTCGTCCCCACGACCCCGGGTCTAGGTTGGCCAGCCGCCGACATGTCCGACGACTATAGAGTCGTCCCCACGACAACGGGCCAAAGTTGGCCAGCCGCTGACATGTCCAACGACTATAGGGTCGTTTCCACGACCACGGGCCAAAGTTGGCCAGCCGCCGACATGTCCGACGACTATTGGATCGTCCCCACGACCCCGGGCCAAAGTTCGCAAGCCGCCGAAATGTCCGACGACTGTAGGGTCGTCCCTACGACCCCGGGACTAGATTGGCCCGCCACCGTCATGTCCAACGACTATAGGGTCGTCCCCACGACCATGGGCCAAAGTTGGCCAGCTGCCGATATGTCCAACGACTATTGGGTCGTCCCCACGACCCCGGGACTAGATTGGCCCGCCACCGTTAAGTCCGACGACTATAGGGTCGTCCCCACGACCCCGGGACTAGATTGTCCCGCCACCGTCATGTCCAACGAATATAGGGTCGTCCCCACGACCCCGGGCCAAAGTTGGCCAATCGCCAACATGTCCGACGACTATAGGGTCGTCCGTACGACCCCGGGAATAGATTGGCCCGCCACCGTCATGTCCGACGACAATAGGGTCGTCCCCACGACCCCGGGACTAGATTGGCCCGCCACCGTCATGTCCGACGACTATACGGTCGTCCCCACGACCACGGGCCAAAGTTGGCCAGCCGCCGACATATCCGACGACTATAGGGTCGTCCCCACGACCCCGGGCCAAAGTTCGCAAGCCGCCGAAATGTCCGACGACTGTAGGGTCGTCCCTACGACCCCGGGGCTAGATTGGCCCGCCACCGTCATGTCCAACGACTATAGGGTCGTCCCCACGACCATGGGCCAAAGTTGGCCAGCTGCCGATATGTCCAACGACTATTGGGTCGTCCCCACGACCCCGGGACTAGATTGGCCGGCCACCGTTAAGTCCGACGACTATAGGGTCGTCCCCACGACCCCGGGACTAGATTGTCCCGCCACCGTCATGTCCAACGACTATAGGGTCGTCCCCACGACCATGGGCCAAAGTTGGCCAGCTGCCGATATGTCCAACGACTATTGGGTCGTCCCCACGACCCCGGGACTAGATTGGCCCGCCACCGTCATGTCCAACGACTATAGGGTCGTCCCCACGACCATGGGCCAAAGTTGGCCAGCCGCCGTAATGTCCAACGACTATTGGGTCGTCCCCACGACCCCGGGACTAGATTGGCCCGCCACCGTCAAGTCCGACGACTACAGGGTCGTCCCCACGACCCCGGGCAAATTTGGCAAGCCGCCGACATGTCCGACGACTATTGGGTCGTCCCCACGACCCCAGGACTAGATTGGTCCGCCACCGTCATGTCCGACGACTATAAGGTCGTCCCACGACCCCGGGACTAGATTGGCCCGCCACCGTCCAGTCCGACGACTACAGGATCGTCTCCACGACCCCGAGCCAAAGTTGGCATTCCGCCGAAATGTCCGACGACTATAGGGTCGTCCCCACGACCCCGGGCCAAAGTTGGCCAATCGGCAACATGTCTGACGACTATAGGGTCGTCCGTACGACCCCGGGAATAGATTGGCCCGCCACCGTCATGTCCGACGACAATAGGGTCGTCCCCACGACCCCGGGTCTAGGTTGGCCAGCCGCCGACATGTCCGACGACTATAGAGTCGTCCCCACGACACCGGGCCAAAGTTGGCTAGCCGCTGACATGTCCAACGACTATAGGGTCGTCCCCACGACCACGGGCCAAAGTTGGCCAGCCGCCGACATGTCCGACGACTATTGGATCGTCCCCACGACCACGGGCCAAAGTTGGCCAGCCGCCGACATGTCCGACGACTATAGGGTCGTCCCCACGACCCCGGGATTAGATTGGTCCGCCACCGTCATGTCCGACGACTATAGGGTCGTCCCCACGACCCCGGGCCAAAGTTGACAAGCCGCCGAAATGTCCAACGACTGTAGGGTCGTCCCCACGACCCCGGGACTAGATTGGCCCGCCACCGTGAAGTCCGACGACTATAGGGTCGTCCCCACGACCTCGGGACTAGTTTGGCCAGCCGCCGACATGTCCGACGACTATAGGGTCGTCCCCACGACCGCGGGCAAAAGATGTCCAGCCGCCGTCTTGTCCGACGACTATAGGGTCGTCCCCACGACCCCGGGACTAGATTGGCCCGCCACCGTCATGTCCGACGACTATACGGTCGTCCCCACGACCACGGGCCAAAGTTGGCCAGCCGCCGACATGTCCGACGACTATAGGGTCGTCCCCACGACCCCGGGCCAAAGTTCGCAAGCCGCCGAAATGTCCGACGACTGTAGGGTCGTCCCCACGACCCCGGGACTAGATTGGCCCGCCACCGTGAAGTCCGACGACTATAGGGTCGTCCCCACGACCTCGGGACTAGTTTGGCCAGCCGCCGACATGTCCGACGACTATAGGGTCGTCCCCACGACCCCGGGCCAATGTTGGCCAATCGCCGACATGTCCGACGACTATAGGGTCGTCCCTACGACCCCGGGACTAGATTGGCCCGCCACCGTCATGTCCAACGACTATAGGGTCGTGCCCACGACCCCGAGCCAAAGTTGGCATGCCGCCGAAATGTCCGACGACTATAGGGTCGTCCCCACGACCCCGGGACTAGATTGTCCCGCCACCGTCATGTCCAACGAATATAGGGTCGTCCCCACGACCCCGGGCCAAAATTGGCCAATCGCCAACATGTCCGACGACTATAGGGTCGTCCGTACGACCCCGGGAATAGATTGGCCCGCCACCGTCATGTCCGACGACAATAGGGTCGTCCCCACGACCCCGGGTCTAGGTTGGCCAGCCGCCGACATGTCCGACGACTATAGAGTCGTCCCCACGACATCGGGCCAAAGTTGGCCAGCCGCTGACATGTCCAACGACTATAGGGTCGTCCCCACGACCACGGGCCAAAGTTGGCCAGCCGCCGACATGTCCGACGACTATTGGATCGTCCCCACGACCACGGGCCAAAGTTGGCCAGCCGCCGACATGTCCGACGACTATAGGGTCGTCCCCACGACCCCGGGATTAGATTGGTCCGCCACCGTCATGTCCGACGACTATAGGGTCGTCCCCACGACCCCGGGCCAAAGTTGACAAGCCGCCGAAATGTCCAACGACTGTAGGGTCGTCCCCACGACCCCGGGACTAGATTGGCCCGCCACCGTGAAGTCCGACGACTATAGGGTCGTCCCCACGACCTCGGGACTAGTTTGGCCAGCCGCCGACATGTCCGACGACTATAGGGTCGTCCCCACGACCGCGGGCAAAAGATGTCCAGCCGCCGTCTTGTCCGACGACTATAGGGTCGTCCCCACGACCCCGGGACTAGATTGGCCCGCCACCGTCATGTCCGACGACTATACGGTCGTCCCCACGACCACGGGCCAAAGTTGGCCAGCCGCCGACATGTCCGACGACTATAGGGTCGTCCCCACGACCCCGGGCCAAAGTTCGCAAGCCGCCGAAATGTCCGACGACTGTAGGGTCGTCCCCACGACCCCGGGACTAGATTGGCCCGCCACCGTGAAGTCCGACGACTATAGGGTCGTCCCCACGACCTCGGGACTAGTTTGGCCAGCCGCCGACATGTCCGACGACTATAGGGTCGTCCCCACGACCCCGGGCCAATGTTGGCCAATCGCTGACATGTCCGACGACTATAGGGTCGTCCCTACGACCCCGGGACTAGATTGGCCCGCCACCGTCATGTCCAACGACTATAGGGTCGTGCCCACGACCCCGAGCCAAAGTTGGCATGCCGCCGAAATGTCCGACGACTATAGGGTCGTCCCCACGACCCCGGGACTAGATTGTCCCGCCACCGTCATGTCCAACGAATATAGGGTCGTCCCCACGACCCCGGGCCAAAATTGGCCAATCGCCAACATGTCCGACGACTATAGGGTCGTCCGTACGACCCCGGGAATAGATTGGCCCGCCACCGTCATGTCCGACGACAATAGGGTCGTCCCCACGACCCCGGGTCTAGGTTGGCCAGCCGCCGACATGTCCGACGACTATAGAGTCGTCCCCACGACATCGGGCCAAAGTTGGCCAGCCGCTGACATGTCCAACGACTATAGGGTCGTCCCCACGACCACGGGCCAAAGTTGGCCAGCCGCCGACATGTCCGACGACTATTGGATCGTCCCCACGACCACGGGCCAAAGTTGGCCAGCCGCCGACATGTCCGACGACTATAGGGTCGTCCCCACGACCTCGGACTAGTTTGGCCAGCCGCCGACATGTCCGACGACTATAGGGTCGTCCCCACGACCCCGGGCCAAAGTTGGCCAGCCGCTGACATGTCCAACGACTATAGGGTCGTCCCCACGACCACGGGCCAAAGTTGGCCAGCCGCCGACATGGCCGACGACTATTGGATCGTCCCCACGACCACGGGCCAAAGTTGGCCAGCCGCCGACATGTCCGACGACTATAGGGTCGTCCCCACGACCCCGGGACTAGATTGGTCCGCCACCGTCATGTCCGACGACTATAGGGTCGTCCCCACGACCCCGAGCCAAAGTTGGCATTCCGCCGAAATGTCCGACGACTGTAGGGTCGTCCCCACGACCCCGGGACTAGATTGGCCCGCCACCGTGAAGTCCGTCGACTATAGGGTCGTCCCCACGACCTCGGGACTAGTTTGGCCAGCCGCCGACATGTCCGACGACTATAGGGTCGTCCCCACGACCGCGGGCAAAAGATGTCCAGCCGCCGTCTTGTCCGACGACTATAGGGTCGTCCCCACGACCCCGGGACTAGATTGGCCCGCCACCGCCATGTCCGACGACTATACGGTCGTCCCCACGACCACGGGCCAAAGTTGGCCAGCCGCCGACATGTCCGACGACTATAGGGTCGTCCCCACGACCCCGGGCCAAAGTTCGCAAGCCGCCGAAATGTCCGACGACTGTAGGGTCGTCCCTACGACCCCGGGACTAGATTGGCCCGCCACCGTCATGTCCAACGACTATAGGGTCGTCCCCACGACCATGGGCCAAAGTTGGCCAGCTGCCGATATGTCCAACGACTATTGGGTCGTCCCCACGACCCCGGGACTAGATTGGCCCGCCACCGTTAAGTCCGACGACTATAGGGTCGTCCCCACGACCCCGGGACTAGATTGTCCCGCCACCGTCATGTCCAACGAATATAGGGTCGTCCCCACGACCCCGGGCCAAAGTTGGCCAATCGCCAACATGTCCGACGACTATAGGGTCGTCCGTACGACCCCGGGAATAGATTGGCCCGCCACCGTCATGTCCGACGACTATACGGTCGTCCCCACGACCACGGGCCAAAGTTGGCCAGCCGCCGACATGTCCGACGACTATAGGGTCGTCCCCACGACCCCGGGCCAAAGTTCGCAAGCCGCCGAAATGTCCGACGACTGTAGGGTCGTCCCCACGACCCCGGGACTAGATTGGCCCGCCACCGTGAAGTCCGACGACTATAGGGTCGTCCCCACGACCTCGGGACTAGTTTGGCCAGCCGCCGACATGTCCGACGACTATAGGGTCGTCCCCACGACCCCGGGCCAATGTTGGCCAATCGCCGACATGTCCGACGACTATAGGGTCGTCCCTACGACCCCGGGACTAGATTGGCCCGCCACCGTCATGTCCAACGACTATAGGGTCGTGCCCACGACCCCGAGCCAAAGTTGGCATGCCGCCGAAATGTCCGACGACTATAGGGTCGTCCCCACGACCCCGGGACTAGATTGTCCCGCCACCGTCATGTCCAACGAATATAGGGTCGTCCCCACGACCCCGGGCCAAAGTTGGCCAATCGCCAACATGTCCGACGACTATAGGGTCGTCCGTACGACCCCGGGAATAGATTGGCCCGCCACCGTCATGTCCGACGACAATAGGGTCGTCCCCACGACCCCGGGTCTAGGTTGGCCAGCCGCCGACATGTCCGACGACTATAGAGTCGTCCCCACGACATCGGGCCAAAGTTGGCCAGCCGCTGACATGTCCAACGACTATAGGGTCGTCCCCACGACCACGGGCCAAAGTTGGCCAGCCGCCGACATGTCCGACGACTATTGGATCGTCCCCACGACCACGGGCCAAAGTTGGCCAGCCGCCGACATGTCCGACGACTATAGGGTCGTCCCCACGACCTCGGACTAGTTTGGCCAGCCGCCGACATGTCCGACGACTATAGGGTCGTCCCCACGACCCCGGGCCAAAGTTGGCCAGCCGCTGACATGTCCAACGACTATAGGGTCGTCCCCACGACCACGGGCCAAAGTTGGCCAGCCGCCGACATGGCCGACGACTATTGGATCGTCCCCACGACCACGGGCCAAAGTTGGCCAGCCGCCGACATGTCCGACGACTATAGGGTCGTCCCCACGACCCCGGGACTAGATTGGTCCGCCACCGTCATGTCCGACGACTATAGGGTCGTCCCCACGACCCCGAGCCAAAGTTGGCATTCCGCCGAAATGTCCGACGACTGTAGGGTCGTCCCCACGACCCCGGGACTAGATTGGCCCGCCACCGTGAAGTCCGTCGACTATAGGGTCGTCCCCACGACCTCGGGACTAGTTTGGCCAGCCGCCGACATGTCCGACGACTATAGGGTCGTCCCCACGACCGCGGGCAAAAGATGTCCAGCCGCCGTCTTGTCCGACGACTATAGGGTCGTCCCCACGACCCCGGGACTAGATTGGCCCGCCACCGCCATGTCCGACGACTATACGGTCGTCCCCACGACCACGGGCCAAAGTTGGCCAGCCGCCGACATGTCCGACGACTATAGGGTCGTCCCCACGACCCCGGGCCAAAGTTCGCAAGCCGCCGAAATGTCCGACGACTGTAGGGTCGTCCCTACGACCCCGGGACTAGATTGGCCCGCCACCGTCATGTCCAACGACTATAGGGTCGTCCCCACGACCATGGGCCAAAGTTGGCCAGCTGCCGATATGTCCAACGACTATTGGGTCGTCCCCACGACCCCGGGACTAGATTGGCCCGCCACCGTTAAGTCCGACGACTATAGGGTCGTCCCCACGACCCCGGGACTAGATTGTCCCGCCACCGTCATGTCCAACGAATATAGGGTCGTCCCCACGACCCCGGGCCAAAGTTGGCCAATCGCCAACATGTCCGACGACTATAGGGTCGTCCGTACGACCCCGGGAATAGATTGGCCCGCCACCGTCATGTCCGACGACTATAGGGTCGTCCCCACGACCATGGGCCAAAGTTGGCCAGCCGCCGTAATGTCCAACGACTATTGGGTCGTCCCCACGACCCCGGGCCAAAGTTCGCAAGCCGCCGAAATGTCCGACGACTGTAGGGTCGTCCCTACGACCCCGGGACTAGATTGGCCCGCCACCGTCATGTCCAACGACTATAGGGTCGTCCCCACGACCATGGGCCAAAGTTGGCCAGCTGCCGATATGTCCAACGACTATTGGGTCGTCCCCACGACCCCGGGACTAGATTGGCCCGCCACCGTTAAGTCCGACGACTATAGGGTCGTCCCCATGACCCCGGGACTAGATTGTCCCGCCACCGTCATGTCCAACGAATATAGGGTCGTCCCCACGACCCCGGGCCAAAGTTGGCCAATCGCCAACATGTCCGACGACTATAGGGTCGTCCGTACGACCCCGGGAATAGATTGGCCCGCCACCGTCATGTCCGACGACAATAGGGTCGTCCCCACGACCCCGGGACTAGATTGGCCCGCCACCGTCATGTCCGACGACTATACGGTCGTCCCCACGACCACGGGCCAAAGTTGGCCAGCCGCCGACATGTCCGACGACTATAGGGTCGTCCCCACGACCCCGGGCCAAAGTTCGCAAGCCGCCGAAATGTCCGACGACTGTAGGGTCGTCCCTGCGACCCCGGGACTAGATTGGCCCGCCACCGTCATGTCCAACGACTATAGGGTCGTCCCCACGACCATGGGCCAAAGTTGGCCAGCTGCCGATATGTCCAACGACTATTGGGTCGTCCCCACGACCCCGGGACTAGATTGGCCCGCCACCGTTAAGTCCGACGACTATAGGGTCGTCCCCACGACCCCGGGACTAGATTGTCCCGCCACCGTCATGTCCAACGACTATAGGGTCGTCCCCACGACCATGGGCCAAAGTTGGCCAGCTGCCGATATGTCCAACGACTATTGGGTCGTCCCCACGACCCCGGGACTAGATTGGCCCGCCACCGTCATGTCCAACGACTATAGGGTCGTCCCCACGACCATGGGCCAAAGTTGGCCAGCCGCCGTAATGTCCAACGACTATTGGGTCGTCCCCACGACCCCGGGACTAGATTGGCCCGCCACCGTCAAGTCCGACGACTACAGGGTCGTCCCCACGACCCCGGGCAAATTTGGCAAGCCGCCGACATGTCCGACGACTATTGGGTCGTCCCCACGACCCCAGGACTAGATTGGTCCGCCACCGTCATGTCCGACGACTATAAGGTCGTCCCCACGACCCCGGGACTAGATTGGCCCGCCACCGTCCAGTCCGACGACTACAGGATCGTCTCCACGACCACGGCCCAAAGTTGGCCAGCTGCCGATATGTCCAACGACTATTGGGTCGTCCCCACGACCACGGGCCAAAGTTAGCCAGCCGCCGACATGTCCGACGACTATAGGGTCGTCCCCACGACCCCGGGCCAAAGTTGGCAAGCCGCCGAAATGTCCGACGACTTTAGGGTCGTCCCCACGACCGCGGGCCAAAGATGTCCAGCCGCCGTCTTGCCCGACGACTATAGGGTCGTCCCCACGACCCCGGGACTAGATTGGCCCGCCACCGTCAAGTCCGACGACTATAGGATCGTCTCCACGACCACGGCCCAAAGTTGGCCAGCCGCCGACATGTCCAACGACTATTGGGTCGTCCCCACGACCGCGGGCCAAAGTTAGCCAGCCGCCGGCATGTCCGACGACTATAGGGTCTTCCCCACGACCCCGGGCCAAAGTTGGCAAGCCGCCGAAATGTCCGACGACTATAGGGTCGTCCCCACGACCGCGGGCCAAAGATGTCCAGCCGCCGTCTTGTCCGACGACTATAGGGTCGTCCCCACGACCCCGGGACTAGATTGGCCCGCCACCGTCATGTCCGACGACTATACGGTCGTCCCCACGACCCCGGGACAAGGTTGGCCCGCCGCCGACTTGTCCGACGACTATAGGTTCGTACCCACGACCCCGGGACTAGATTGGCCCGCCACCGTCATGTCCAACGACTATAGGGTCGTCCCCACGACCCCGTGACTAGGTTGACCAGCCGCCGAAATGTCCGACGACTATAGGGTCGTCCCCACGACCGCGAGCCAAGGATGTCCAGCCGCCGTCTTGTCCGACGACTACAGGGTCGTCCCCACGACCCCGGGACTAGATTGGCCCGCCACCGTCATGTCCGACGATTATAGGGTCGTCCCCACGACCCCGGGACAAGGTTGGCCCGCCGCCGACTTGTCCGACGACTATAGGGTCGTACCCACGACCCCGGGCCAAAGGTGGCATGCCACCGTGAAGTCCGACGACTATAGGGTCGTCCCCACGACCTCGGGACTAGTTTGGCCAGCCGCCGACATGTCCGACGACTATAGGGTCGTCCCCACGACCGCGGGCAAAAGATGTCCAGCCGCCGTCTTGTCCGACGACTATAGGGTCGTCCCCACGACCCCGGGACTAGATTGGCCCGCCACCGCCATGTCCGACGACTATACGGTCGTCCCCACGACCACGGGCCAAAGTTGGCCAGCCGCCGACATGTCCGACGACTATAGGGTCGTCCCCACGACCCCGGGCCAAAGTTCGCAAGCCGCCGAAATGTCCGACGACTGTAGGGTCGTCCCTACGACCCCGGGACTAGATTGGCCCGCCACCGTCATGTCCAACGACTATAGGGTCGTCCCCACGACCATGGGCCAAAGTTGGCCAGCTGCCGATATGTCCAACGACTATTGGGTCGTCCCCACGACCCCGGGACTAGATTGGCCCGCCACCGTTAAGTCCGACGACTATAGGGTCGTCCCCACGACCCCGGGACTAGATTGTCCCGCCACCGTCATGTCCAACGAATATAGGGTCGTCCCCACGACCCCGGGCCAAAGTTGGCCAATCGCCAACATGTCCGACGACTATAGGGTCGTCCGTACGACCCCGGGAATAGATTGGCCCGCCACCGTCATGTCCGACGACAATAGGGTCGTCCCCACGACCCCGGGTCTAGGTTGGCCAGCCGCCGACATGTCCGACGACTATAGAGTCGTCCCCACGACAACGGGCCAAAGTTGGCCAGCCGCTGACATGTCCAACGACTATAGGGTCGTTTCCACGACCACGGGCCAAAGTTGGCCAGCCGCCGACATGTCCGACGACTATTGGATCGTCCCCACGACCCCGGGCCAAAGTTCGCAAGCCGCCGAAATGTCCGACGACTGTAGGGTCGTCCCTACGACCCCGGGACTAGATTGGCCCGCCACCGTCATGTCCAACGACTATAGGGTCGTCCCCACGACCATGGGCCAAAGTTGGCCAGCTGCCGATATGTCCAACGACTATTGGGTCGTCCCCACGACCCCGGGACTAGATTGGCCCGCCACCGTTAAGTCCGACGACTATAGGGTCGTCCCCATGACCCCGGGACTAGATTGTCCCGCCACCGTCATGTCCAACGAATATAGGGTCGTCCCCACGACCCCGGGCCAAAGTTGGCCAATCGCCAACATGTCCGACGACTATAGGGTCGTCCGTACGACCCCGGGAATAGATTGGCCCGCCACCGTCATGTCCGACGACAATAGGGTCGTCCCCACGACCCCGGGACTAGATTGGCCCGCCACCGTCATGTCCGACGACTATACGGTCGTCCCCACGACCACGGGCCAAAGTTGGCCAGCCGCCGACATGTCCGACGACTATAGGGTCGTCCCCACGACCCCGGGCCAAAGTTCGCAAGCCGCCGAAATGTCCGACGACTGTAGGGTCGTCCCTGCGACCCCGGGACTAGATTGGCCCGCCACCGTCATGTCCAACGACTATAGGGTCGTCCCCACGACCATGGGCCAAAGTTGGCCAGCTGCCGATATGTCCAACGACTATTGGGTCGTCCCCACGACCCCGGGACTAGATTGGCCCGCCACCGTTAAGTCCGACGACTATAGGGTCGTCCCCACGACCCCGGGACTAGATTGTCCCGCCACCGTCATGTCCAACGACTATAGGGTCGTCCCCACGACCATGGGCCAAAGTTGGCCAGCTGCCGATATGTCCAACGACTATTGGGTCGTCCCCACGACCCCGGGACTAGATTGGCCCGCCACCGTCATGTCCAACGACTATAGGGTCGTCCCCACGACCATGGGCCAAAGTTGGCCAGCCGCCGTAATGTCCAACGACTATTGGGTCGTCCCCACGACCCCGGGACTAGATTGGCCCGCCACCGTCAAGTCCGACGACTACAGGGTCGTCCCCACGACCCCGGGCAAATTTGGCAAGCCGCCGACATGTCCGACGACTATTGGGTCGTCCCCACGACCCCAGGACTAGATTGGTCCGCCACCGTCATGTCCGACGACTATAAGGTCGTCCCCACGACCCCGGGACTAGATTGGCCCGCCACCGTCCAGTCCGACGACTACAGGATCGTCTCCACGACCACGGCCCAAAGTTGGCCAGCTGCCGATATGTCCAACGACTATTGGGTCGTCCCCACGACCACGGGCCAAAGTTAGCCAGCCGCCGACATGTCCGACGACTATAGGGTCGTCCCCACGACCCCGGGCCAAAGTTGGCAAGCCGCCGAAATGTCCGACGACTTTAGGGTCGTCCCCACGACCGCGGGCCAAAGATGTCCAGCCGCCGTCTTGCCCGACGACTATAGGGTCGTCCCCACGACCCCGGGACTAGATTGGCCCGCCACCGTCAAGTCCGACGACTATAGGATCGTCTCCACGACCACGGCCCAAAGTTGGCCAGCCGCCGACATGTCCAACGACTATTGGGTCGTCCCCACGACCGCGGGCCAAAGTTAGCCAGCCGCCGGCATGTCCGACGACTATAGGGTCGTCCCCACGACCCCGGGCCAAAGTTGGCAAGCCGCCGAAATGTCCGACGACTATAGGGTCGTCCCCACGACCGCGGGCCAAAGATGTCCAGCCGCCGTCTTGTCCGACGACTATAGGGTCGTCCCCACGACCCCGGGACTAGATTGGCCCGCCACCGTCATGTCCGACGACTATACGGTCGTCCCCACGACCCCGGGACAAGGTTGGCCCGCCGCCGACTTGTCCGACGACTATAGGTTCGTACCCACGACCCCGGGACTAGATTGGCCCGCCACCGTCATGTCCAACGACTATAGGGTCGTCCCCACGACCCCGTGACTAGGTTGACCAGCCGCCGAAATGTCCGACGACTATAGGGTCGTCCCCACGACCGCGAGCCAAGGATGTCCAGCCGCCGTCTTGTCCGACGACTACAGGGTCGTCCCCACGACCCCGGGACTAGATTGGCCCGCCACCGTCATGTCCGACGATTATAGGGTCGTCCCCACGACCCCGGGACAAGGTTGGCCCGCCGCCGACTTGTCCGACGACTATAGGGTCGTACCCACGACCCCGGGCCAAAGGTGGCATGCCACCGTGAAGTCCGACGACTATAGGGTCGTCCCCACGACCTCGGGACTAGTTTGGCCAGCCGCCGACATGTCCGACGACTATAGGGTCGTCCCCACGACCGCGGGCAAAAGATGTCCAGCCGCCGTCTTGTCCGACGACTATAGGGTCGTCCCCACGACCCCGGGACTAGATTGGCCCGCCACCGCCATGTCCGACGACTATACGGTCGTCCCCACGACCACGGGCCAAAGTTGGCCAGCCGCCGACATGTCCGACGACTATAGGGTCGTCCCCACGACCCCGGGCCAAAGTTCGCAAGCCGCCGAAATGTCCGACGACTGTAGGGTCGTCCCTACGACCCCGGGACTAGATTGGCCCGCCACCGTCATGTCCAACGACTATAGGGTCGTCCCCACGACCATGGGCCAAAGTTGGCCAGCTGCCGATATGTCCAACGACTATTGGGTCGTCCCCACGACCCCGGGACTAGATTGGCCCGCCACCGTTAAGTCCGACGACTATAGGGTCGTCCCCACGACCCCGGGACTAGATTGTCCCGCCACCGTCATGTCCAACGAATATAGGGTCGTCCCCACGACCCCGGGCCAAAGTTGGCCAATCGCCAACATGTCCGACGACTATAGGGTCGTCCGTACGACCCCGGGAATAGATTGGCCCGCCACCGTCATGTCCGACGACAATAGGGTCGTCCCCACGACCCCGGGTCTAGGTTGGCCAGCCGCCGACATGTCCGACGACTATAGAGTCGTCCCCACGACAACGGGCCAAAGTTGGCCAGCCGCTGACATGTCCAACGACTATAGGGTCGTTTCCACGACCACGGGCCAAAGTTGGCCAGCCGCCGACATGTCCGACGACTATTGGATCGTCCCCACGACCCCGGGCCAAAGTTCGCAAGCCGCCGAAATGTCCGACGACTGTAGGGTCGTCCCTACGACCCCGGGACTAGATTGGCCCGCCACCGTCATGTCCAACGACTATAGGGTCGTCCCCACGACCATGGGCCAAAGTTGGCCAGCTGCCGATATGTCCAACGACTATTGGGTCGTCCCCACGACCCCGGGACTAGATTGGCCCGCCACCGTTAAGTCCGACGACTATAGGGTCGTCCCCACGACCCCGGGACTAGATTGTCCCGCCACCGTCATGTCCAACGAATATAGGGTCGTCCCCACGACCCCGGGCCAAAGTTGGCCAATCGCCAACATGTCCGACGACTATAGGGTCGTCCGTACGACCCCGGGAATAGATTGGCCCGCCACCGTCATGTCCGACGACAATAGGGTCGTCCCCACGACCCCGGGACTAGATTGGCCCGCCACCGTCATGTCCGACGACTATACGGTCGTCCCCACGACCACGGGCCAAAGTTGGCCAGCCGCCGACATATCCGACGACTATAGGGTCGTCCCCACGACCCCGGGCCAAAGTTCGCAAGCCGCCGAAATGTCCGACGACTGTAGGGTCGTCCCTACGACCCCGGGGCTAGATTGGCCCGCCACCGTCATGTCCAACGACTATAGGGTCGTCCCCACGACCATGGGCCAAAGTTGGCCAGCTGCCGATATGTCCAACGACTATTGGGTCGTCCCCACGACCCCGGGACTAGATTGGCCGGCCACCGTTAAGTCCGACGACTATAGGGTCGTCCCCACGACCCCGGGACTAGATTGTCCCGCCACCGTCATGTCCAACGACTATAGGGTCGTCCCCACGACCATGGGCCAAAGTTGGCCAGCTGCCGATATGTCCAACGACTATTGGGTCGTCCCCACGACCCCGGGACTAGATTGGCCCGCCACCGTCATGTCCAACGACTATAGGGTCGTCCCCACGACCATGGGCCAAAGTTGGCCAGCCGCCGTAATGTCCAACGACTATTGGGTCGTCCCCACGACCCCGGGACTAGATTGGCCCGCCACCGTCAAGTCCGACGACTACAGGGTCGTCCCCACGACCCCGGGCAAATTTGGCAAGCCGCCGACATGTCCGACGACTATTGGGTCGTCCCCACGACCCCAGGACTAGATTGGTCCGCCACCGTCATGTCCGACGACTATAAGGTCGTCCCACGACCCCGGGACTAGATTGGCCCGCCACCGTCCAGTCCGACGACTACAGGATCGTCTCCACGACCCCGAGCCAAAGTTGGCATTCCGCCGAAATGTCCGACGACTATAGGGTCGTCCCCACGACCCCGGGCCAAAGTTGGCCAATCGGCAACATGTCTGACGACTATAGGGTCGTCCGTACGACCCCGGGAATAGATTGGCCCGCCACCGTCATGTCCGACGACAATAGGGTCGTCCCCACGACCCCGGGTCTAGGTTGGCCAGCCGCCGACATGTCCGACGACTATAGAGTCGTCCCCACGACACCGGGCCAAAGTTGGCTAGCCGCTGACATGTCCAACGACTATAGGGTCGTCCCCACGACCACGGGCCAAAGTTGGCCAGCCGCCGACATGTCCGACGACTATTGGATCGTCCCCACGACCACGGGCCAAAGTTGGCCAGCCGCCGACATGTCCGACGACTATAGGGTCGTCCCCACGACCCCGGGATTAGATTGGTCCGCCACCGTCATGTCCGACGACTATAGGGTCGTCCCCACGACCCCGGGCCAAAGTTGACAAGCCGCCGAAATGTCCAACGACTGTAGGGTCGTCCCCACGACCCCGGGACTAGATTGGCCCGCCACCGTGAAGTCCGACGACTATAGGGTCGTCCCCACGACCTCGGGACTAGTTTGGCCAGCCGCCGACATGTCCGACGACTATAGGGTCGTCCCCACGACCGCGGGCAAAAGATGTCCAGCCGCCGTCTTGTCCGACGACTATAGGGTCGTCCCCACGACCCCGGGACTAGATTGGCCCGCCACCGTCATGTCCGACGACTATACGGTCGTCCCCACGACCACGGGCCAAAGTTGGCCAGCCGCCGACATGTCCGACGACTATAGGGTCGTCCCCACGACCCCGGGCCAAAGTTCGCAAGCCGCCGAAATGTCCGACGACTGTAGGGTCGTCCCCACGACCCCGGGACTAGATTGGCCCGCCACCGTGAAGTCCGACGACTATAGGGTCGTCCCCACGACCTCGGGACTAGTTTGGCCAGCCGCCGACATGTCCGACGACTATAGGGTCGTCCCCACGACCCCGGGCCAATGTTGGCCAATCGCCGACATGTCCGACGACTATAGGGTCGTCCCTACGACCCCGGGACTAGATTGGCCCGCCACCGTCATGTCCAACGACTATAGGGTCGTGCCCACGACCCCGAGCCAAAGTTGGCATGCCGCCGAAATGTCCGACGACTATAGGGTCGTCCCCACGACCCCGGGACTAGATTGTCCCGCCACCGTCATGTCCAACGAATATAGGGTCGTCCCCACGACCCCGGGCCAAAATTGGCCAATCGCCAACATGTCCGACGACTATAGGGTCGTCCGTACGACCCCGGGAATAGATTGGCCCGCCACCGTCATGTCCGACGACAATAGGGTCGTCCCCACGACCCCGGGTCTAGGTTGGCCAGCCGCCGACATGTCCGACGACTATAGAGTCGTCCCCACGACATCGGGCCAAAGTTGGCCAGCCGCTGACATGTCCAACGACTATAGGGTCGTCCCCACGACCACGGGCCAAAGTTGGCCAGCCGCCGACATGTCCGACGACTATTGGATCGTCCCCACGACCACGGGCCAAAGTTGGCCAGCCGCCGACATGTCCGACGACTATAGGGTCGTCCCCACGACCTCGGACTAGTTTGGCCAGCCGCCGACATGTCCGACGACTATAGGGTCGTCCCCACGACCCCGGGCCAAAGTTGGCCAGCCGCTGACATGTCCAACGACTATAGGGTCGTCCCCACGACCACGGGCCAAAGTTGGCCAGCCGCCGACATGGCCGACGACTATTGGATCGTCCCCACGACCACGGGCCAAAGTTGGCCAGCCGCCGACATGTCCGACGACTATAGGGTCGTCCCCACGACCCCGGGACTAGATTGGTCCGCCACCGTCATGTCCGACGACTATAGGGTCGTCCCCACGACCCCGAGCCAAAGTTGGCATTCCGCCGAAATGTCCGACGACTGTAGGGTCGTCCCCACGACCCCGGGACTAGATTGGCCCGCCACCGTGAAGTCCGTCGACTATAGGGTCGTCCCCACGACCTCGGGACTAGTTTGGCCAGCCGCCGACATGTCCGACGACTATAGGGTCGTCCCCACGACCGCGGGCAAAAGATGTCCAGCCGCCGTCTTGTCCGACGACTATAGGGTCGTCCCCACGACCCCGGGACTAGATTGGCCCGCCACCGCCATGTCCGACGACTATACGGTCGTCCCCACGACCACGGGCCAAAGTTGGCCAGCCGCCGACATGTCCGACGACTATAGGGTCGTCCCCACGACCCCGGGCCAAAGTTCGCAAGCCGCCGAAATGTCCGACGACTGTAGGGTCGTCCCTACGACCCCGGGACTAGATTGGCCCGCCACCGTCATGTCCAACGACTATAGGGTCGTCCCCACGACCATGGGCCAAAGTTGGCCAGCTGCCGATATGTCCAACGACTATTGGGTCGTCCCCACGACCCCGGGACTAGATTGGCCCGCCACCGTTAAGTCCGACGACTATAGGGTCGTCCCCACGACCCCGGGACTAGATTGTCCCGCCACCGTCATGTCCAACGAATATAGGGTCGTCCCCACGACCCCGGGCCAAAGTTGGCCAATCGCCAACATGTCCGACGACTATAGGGTCGTCCGTACGACCCCGGGAATAGATTGGCCCGCCACCGTCATGTCCGACGACTATACGGTCGTCCCCACGACCACGGGCCAAAGTTGGCCAGCCGCCGACATGTCCGACGACTATAGGGTCGTCCCCACGACCCCGGGCCAAAGTTCGCAAGCCGCCGAAATGTCCGACGACTGTAGGGTCGTCCCCACGACCCCGGGACTAGATTGGCCCGCCACCGTGAAGTCCGACGACTATAGGGTCGTCCCCACGACCTCGGGACTAGTTTGGCCAGCCGCCGACATGTCCGACGACTATAGGGTCGTCCCCACGACCCCGGGCCAATGTTGGCCAATCGCCGACATGTCCGACGACTATAGGGTCGTCCCTACGACCCCGGGACTAGATTGGCCCGCCACCGTCATGTCCAACGACTATAGGGTCGTCCCCACGACCCCGAGCCAAAGTTGGCATGCCGCCGAAATGTCCGACGACTATAGGGTCGTCCCCACGACCGCGAGCCAAGGATGTCCAGCCGCCGTCTTGTCCGACGACTATAGGGTCGTCCCCACGACCCCGGGACTAGATTGGCCCGCCACCGTCATGTCCGACGATTATAGGGTCGTCCCCACGACCCCGGGACAAGGTTGGCCCGCCGCCGACTTGTCCGACGACTATAGGGTCGTACCCACGACCCCGGGCCAAAGGTGGCATGCCGCCGAAATGTCCGACGACTATAGGGTCGTCCCCACGACCCCGGGCCAAAGTTGGCAAGCCGCCGAAATGTGCGACGACTATAGGGTCGTCCCCACGACCCCGGGACTAGATTGGCCCGCCACCATCATGTCCGACGACTATAAGGTCGTCCCCACGACCCCGGGACAAGGTTGGCCCGCCGCCGACTTGTCCGACGACTATAGGGTCGTACCCACGACCCCGGGACTAGGCTGACAAGCCGCCAACATGTCCGACGACTATAGGGTCGTCCCGACGACCCCGGGCCAATGTTGGCCAAACGCCAACATGTCCGACGACTATAGGGTCGTCCCTACGACCCCGGGACTAGATTGGCCCGCCACCGTCATGTCCAACGACTATAGAGTCGTCCCCACGACCATGGGCCAAAGTTGGCCAGCTGCCGATATGTCCAACGACTATTGGGTCGTCCCCACGACCCCGGGACTAGATTGGCCCGCCACCGTCAAGTCCGACGACTATAGGGTCGTCCCCACGACCCCGGGACTAGATTGTCCCGCCACCGTCATGTCCAACGAATATAGGGTCGTCCCCACGACCCCGGGCCAAAGTTGGCCAATCGCCAACATGTCCGACGACTATAGGGTCGTCCGTACGACCCCGGGAATAGATTGGCCCGCCACCGTCATGTCCGACGACAATAGGGTCGTCCCCACGACCCCGGGTCTATGTTGGCCAGCCGCCGACATGTCCGACGACTATAGAGTCGTCCCCACGACATCGGGCCAAAGTTGGCCAGCCGCTGACATGTCCAACGACTATAGGGTCGTCCCCACGACCACGGGCCAAAGTTGGCCAGCCGCCGACATGTCCGACGACTATTGGATCGTCCCCACGACCACGGGCCAAAGTTGGCCAGCCGCCGACATGTCCGACGACTATAGGGTCGTCCCCACGACCTCGGACTAGTTTGGCCAGCCGCCGACATGTCCGACGACTATAGGGTCGTCCCCACGACCCCGGGCCAAAGTTGGCACGCCGCCGAAATGTCCGACGACTATAGGGTCGTCCCAACGACCCCGGGCCAAAGTTGGCCAATCGCCAACATGTCCGACGACTATAGGGTCGTCCGTACGACCCCGGGAATAGATTGGCCCGCCACCGTCATGTCCGACGACAATAGGGTCGTCCCCACGACCCCGGGTCTAGGTTGGCCAGCCGCCGACATGTCCGACGACTATAGAGTCGTCCCCACGACACCGGGCCAAAGTTGGCTAGCCGCTGACATGTCCAACGACTATAGGGTCGTCCCCACGACCACGGGCCAAAGTTGGCCAGCCGCCGACATGTCCGACGACTATTGGATCGTCCCCACGACCACGGGCCAAAGTTGGCCAGCCGCCGACATGTCCGACGACTATAGGGTCGTCCCCACGACCCCGGGATTAGATTGGTCCGCCACCGTCATGTCCGACGACTATAGGGTCGTCCCCACGACCCCGGGCCAAAGTTGGCCAATCGCCAACATGTCCGACGACTATAGGGTCGTCCGTACGACCCCGGGAATAGATTGGCCCGCCACCGTCATGTCCGACGACAATAGGGTCGTCCCCACGACCCCGGGTCTAGGTTGGCCAGCCGCCGACATGTCCGACGACTATAGAGTCGTCCCCACGACACCGGGCCAAAGTTGGCTAGCCGCTGACATGTCCAACGACTATAGGGTCGTCCCCACGACCACGGGCCAAAGTTGGCCAGCCGCCGACATGTCCGACGACTATTGGATCGTCCCCACGACCACGGGCCAAAGTTGGCCAGCCGCCGACATGTCCGACGACTATAGGGTCGTCCCCACGACCCCGGGATTAGATTGGTCCGCCACTGTCATGTCCGACGACTATAGGGTCGTCCCCACGACCCCGGGCCAAAGTTAGCAAGCCGCCGAAATGTCCAACGACTGTAGGGTCGTCCCCACGACCCCGGGACTAGATTGGCCCGCCACCGTGAAGTCCGACGACTATAGGGTCGTCCCCACGACCTCGGGACTAGTTTGGCCAGCCGCCGACATGTCCGACGACTATAGGGTCGTCCCCACGACCGCGGGCAAAAGATGTCCAGCCGCCGTCTTGTCCGACGACTATAGGGTCGTCCCCACGACCCCGGGACTAGATTGGCCCGCCACCGTCATGTCCGACGACTATACGGTCGTCCCCACGACCACGGGCCAAAGTTGGCCAGCCGCCGACATGTCCGACGACTATAGGGTCGTCCCCACGACCCCGGGCCAAAGTTCGCAAGCCGCCGATATGTCCGACGACTGTAGGGTCGTCCCCACGACCCCGGGACTAGATTGGCCCGCCACCGTGAAGTCCGACGACTATAGGGTCGTCCCCACGACCTCGGGACTAGTTTGGCCAGCCGCCGACATGTCCGACGACTATAGGGTCGTCCCTACGACCCCGGGACTAGATTGGCCCGCCACCGTCATGTCCAACGACTATAGGGTCGTCCCCACGACCCCGAGCCAAAGTTGGCATGCCGCCGAAATGTCCGACGACTATAGGGTCGTCCCCACGACCGCGAGCCAAGGATGTCCAGCCGCCGTCTTGTCCGACGACTATAGGGTCGTCCCCACGACCCCGGGACTAGATTGGCCCGCCACCGTCATGTCCGACGATTATAGGGTCGTCCCCACGACCCCGGGACAAGGTTGGCCCGCCGCCGACTTGTCCGACGACTATAGGGTCGTACCCACGACCCCGGGCCAAAGGTGGCATGCCGCCGAAATGTCCGACGACTATAGGGTCGTCCCCACGACCCCGGGCCAAAGTTGGCAAGCCGCCGAAATGTCCGACGACTATAGGGTCGTCCCCACGACCCCGGGACTAGATTGGCCCGCCACCATCCTGTCCGACGACTATAAGGTCGTCCCCACGACCCCGGGACAAGGTTGGCCCGCCGCCGACTTGTCCGACGACTATAGGGTCGTACCCACGACCCCGGGACTAGGCTGACAAGCCGCCAACATGTCCGACGACTATAGGGTCGTCCCGACGACCCCGGGCCAATGTTGGCCAAACGCCAACATGTCCGACGACTATAGGGTCGTCCCTACGACCCCGGGACTAGATTGGCCCGCCACCGTCATGTCCAACGACTATAGGGTCGTCCCCACGACCATGGGCCAAAGTTGGCCAGCTGCCGATATGTCCAACGACTATTGGGTCGTCCCCACGACCCCGGGACTAGATTGGCCCGCCACCGTCAAGTCCGACGACTATAGGGTCGTCCCCACGACCCCGGGACTAGATTGTCCCGCCACCGTCATGTCCAACGAATATAGGGTCGTCCCCACGACCCCGGGCCAAAGTTGGCCAATCGCCAACATGTCCGACGACTATAGGGTCGTCCGTACGACCCCGGGAATAGATTGGCCCGCCACCGTCATGTCCGACGACAATAGGGTCGTCCCCACGACCCCGGGTCTATGTTGGCCAGCCGCCGACATGTCCGACGACTATAGAGTCGTCCCCACGACATCGGGCCAAAGTTGGCCAGCCGCTAACATGTCCAACGACTATAGGGTCGTCCCCACGACCACGGGCCAAAGTTGGCCAGCCGCCGACATGTCCGACGACTATTGGATCGTCCCCACGACCACGGGCCAAAGTTGGCCAGCCGCCGACATGTCCGACGACTATAGGGTCGTCCCCACGACCTCGGACTAGTTTGGCCAGCCGCCGACATGTCCGACGACTATAGGGTCGTCCCCACGACCCCGGGCCAAAGTTGGCCAGCCGCTGACATGTCCAACGACTATAGGGTCGTCCCCACGACCACGGGCCAAAGTTGGCCAGCCGCCGACATGGCCGACGACTATTGGATCGTCCCCACGACCACGGGCCATAGTTGGCCAGCCGCCGACATGTCCGACGACTATAGGGTCGTCCCCACGACCCCGGGACTAGATTGGTCCGCCACCGTCATGTCCGACGACTATAGGGTCGTCCCCACGACCCCGGGCCAAAGTTGGCAAGCCGCCGAAATGTCCGACGACTGTAGGGTCGTCCCCACGACCCCGGGACTAGATTGGCCCGCCACCGTGAAGTCCGTCGACTATAGGGTCGTCCCCACGACCTCGGGACTAGTTTGGCCAGCCGCCGACATGTCCGACGACTATAGGGTCGTCCCCACGACCCCGGGCCAATGTTGGCCAATCGCCGACATGTCCGACGACTATAGGGTCGTCCCTACGACCCCGGGACTAGATTGGCCCGCCACCGTCATGTCCAACGACTATAGGGTCGTCCCCACGACCCCGAGCCAAAGTTGGCATGCCGCCGAAATGTCCGACGACTATAGGGTCGTCCCCACGACCCCGGGCCAAAGTTGGCACGCCGCCGAAATGTCCGACGACTATAGGGTCGTCCCCACGACCCCGGGCCAAAGTTGGCCAATCGCCAACATGTCCGACGACTGTAGGGTCGTCCGTACGACCCCGGGAATAGATTGGCCCGCCACCGTCATGTCCGACGACAATAGGGTCGTCCCCACGACCCCGGGTCTAGGTTGGCCAGCCGCCGACATGTCCGACGACTATAGAGTCGTCCCCACGACACCGGGCCAAAGTTGGCTAGCCGCTGACATGTCCAACGACTATAGGGTCGTCCCCACGACCACGGGCCAAAGTTGGCCAGCCGCCGACATGTCCGACGACTATTGGATCGTCCCCACGACCACGGGCCAAAGTTGGCCAGCCGCCGACATGTCCGACGACTATAGGGTCGTCCCCACGACCCCCGGATTAGATTGGTCCGCCACCGTCATGTCCGACGACTATAGGGTCGTCCCCACGACCCCGGGCCAAAGTTGGCAAGCCGCCGAAATGTCCAACGACTGTAGGGTCGTCCCCACGACCCCGGGACTAGATTGGCCCGCCACCGTGAAGTCCGACGACTATAGGGTCGTCCCCACGACCTCGGGACTAGTTTGGCCAGCCGCCGACATGTCCGACGACTATAGGGTCGTCCCCACGACCGCGGGCAAAAGATGTCCAGCCGCCGTCTTGTCCGACGACTATAGGGTCGTCCCCACGACCCCGGGACTAGATTGGCCCGCCACCGTCATGTCCGACGACTATACGGTCGTCCCCACGACCACGGGCCAAAGTTGGCCAGCCGCCGACATGTCCGACGACTATAGGGTCGTCCCCACGACCCCGGGCCAAAGTTCGCAAGCCGCCGAAATGTCCGACGACTGTAGGGTCGTCCCCACGACCCCGGGACTAGATTGGCCCGCCACCGTGAAGTCCGACGACTATAGGGTCGTCCCCACGACCTCGGGACTAGTTTGGCCAGCCGCCGACATGTCCGACGACTATAGGGTCGTCCCCACGACCCCGGGCCAATGTTGGCCAATCGCCGACATGTCCGACGACTATAGGGTCGTCCCTACGACCCCGGGACTAGATTGGCCCGCCACCGTCATGTCCAACGACTATAGGGTCGTGCCCACGACCCCGAGCCAAAGTTGGCATGCCGCCGAAATGTCCGACGACTATAGGGTCGTCCGTACGACCCCGGGAATAGATTGGCCCGCCACCGTCATGTCCGACGACAATAGGGTCGTCCCCACGACCCCGGGTCTAGGTTGGCCAGCCGCCGACATGTCCGACGACTATAGAGTCGTCCCCACGACATCGGGCCAAAGTTGGCCAGCCGCTGACATGTCCAACGACTATAGGGTCGTCCCCACGACCACGGGCCAAAGTTGGCCAGCGGCCGACATGTCCGACGACTATTGGATCGTCCCCACGACCACGGGCCAAAGTTGGCCAGCCGCCGACATGTCCGACGACTATAGGGTCGTTCCCACGACCTCGGACTAGTTTGGCCAGCCGCCGACATGTCCGACGACTATAGGGTCGTCCCCACGACCCCGGGCCAAAGTTGGCCAGCCGCTGACATGTCCAACGACTATAGGGTCGTCCCCACGACCACGGGCCAAAGTTGGCCAGCCGCCGACATGGCCGACGACTATTGGATCGTCCCCACGACCACGGGCCACAGTTGGCCAGCCGCCGACATGTCCGACGACTATAGGGTCGTCCCCACGACCCCGGGACTAGATTGGTCCGCCACCGTCATGTCCGACGACTATAGGGTCGTCCCCACGACCCCGGGCCAAAGTTGGCAAGCCGCCGAAATGTCCGACGACTGTAGGGTCGTCCCCACGACCCCGGGACTAGATTGGCCCGCCACCGTGAAGTCCGTCGACTATAGGGTCGTCCCCACGACCTCGGGACTAGTTTGGCCAGCCGCCGACATGTCCGACGACTATAGGGTCGTCCCCACGACCCCGGGCCAATGTTGGCCAATCGCCGACATGTCCGACGACTATAGGGTCGTCCCTACGACCCCGGGACTAGATTGGCCCGCCACCGTCATGTCCAACGACTATAGGGTCGTCCCCACGACCCCGAGCCAAAGTTGGCATTCCGCCGAAATGTCCGACGACTACAGGGTCGTCCCCACGACCCCGGGCCAAAGTTGGCACGCCGCCGAAATGTCCGACGACTATAGGGTCGTCCCCACGACCCCGGGCCAAAGTTGGCCAATCGCCAACATGTCCGACGACTATAGGGTCGTCCGTACGACCCCGGGAATGGATTGGCCCGCCACCGTCATGTCCGACGACAATAGGGTCGTCCCCACGACCCCGGGTCTAGGTTGGCCAGCCGCCGACAGGTCCGACGACTATAGAGTCGTCCCCACGACACCGGGCCAAAGTTGGCTAGCCGCTGACATGTCCAACGACTATAGGGTCGTCCCCACGACCACGGGCCAAAGTTGGCCAGCCGCCGACATGTCCGACGACTATTGGATCGTCCCCACGACCACGGGCCAAAGTTGGCCAGCCGCCGACATGTCCGACGACTATAGGGTCGTCCCCACGACCCCGGGATTAGATTGGTCCGCCACCGTCATGTCCGACGACTATAGGGTCGTCCCCACGACCCCGGGCCAAAGTTGGCAAGCCGCCGAAATGTCCAACGACTGTAGGGTCGTCCCCACGACCCCGGGACTAGATTGGCCCGCCACCGTGAAGTCCGACGACTATAGGGTCGTCCCCACGACCTCGGGACTAGTTTGGCCAGCCGCCGACATGTCCGACGACTATAGGGTCGTCCCCACGACCGCGGGCAAAAGATGTCCAGCCGCCGTCTTGTCCGACGACTATAGGGTCGTCCCCACGACCCCGGGACTAGATTGGCCCGCCACCGTCATGTCCGACGACTATACGGTCGTCCCCACGACCACGGGCCAAAGTTGGCCAGCCGCCGACATGTCCGACGACTATAGGGTCGTCCCCACGACCCCGGGCCAAAGTTCGCAAGCCGCCGAAATGTCCGACGACTGTAGGGTCGTCCCCACGACCCCGGGACTAGATTGGCCCGCCACCGTGAAGTCCGACGACTATAGGGTCGTCCCCACGACCTCGGGACTAGTTTGGCCAGCCGCCGACATGTCCGACGACTATAGGGTCGTCCCCACGACCCCGGGCCAATGTTGGCCAATCGCCGACATGTCCGACGACTATAGGGTCGTCCCTACGACCCCGGGACTAGATTGGCCCGCCACCGTCATGTCCAACGACTATAGGGTCGTCCCCACGACCCCGAGCCAAAGTTGGCATGCCGCCGAAATGTCCGACGACTATAGGGTCGTCCCCACGACCGCGAGCCAAGGATGTCCAGCCGCCGTCTTGTCCGACGATTATAGGGTCGTCCCCACGACCCCGGGACAAGGTTGGCCCGCCGCCGACTTGTCCGACGACTATAGGGTCGTACCCACGACCCCGGGCCAAAGGTGGCATGCCGCCGAAATGTCCGACGACTATAGGGTCGTCCCCACGACCCCGGGCCAAAGTTGGCAAGCCGCCGAAATGTCCGACGACTATAGGGTCGTCCCCACGACCCCGGGACTAGATTGGCCCGCCACCATCATGTCCGACGACTATAAGGTCGTCCCCACGACCCCGGGACAAGGTTGGCCCGCCGCCGACTTGTCCGACGACTATAGGGTCGTACCCACGACCCCGGGACTAGGCTGACAAGCCGCCAACATGTCCGACGACTATAGGGTCGTCCCGACGACCCCGGGCCAATGTTGGCCAAACGCCAACATGTCCGACGACTATAGGGTCGTCCCTACGACCCCGGGACTAGATTGGCCCGCCACCGTCATGTCCAACGACTATAGGGTCGTCCCCACGACCATGGGCCAAAGTTGGCCAGCTGCCGATATGTCCAACGACTATTGGGTCGTCCCCACGACCCCGGGACTAGATTGGCCCGCCACCGTCAAGTCCGACGACTATAGGGTCGTCCCCACGACCCCGGGACTAGATTGTCCCGCCACCGTCATGTCCAACGAATATAGGGTCGTCCCCACGACCCCGGGCCAAAGTTGGCCAATCTCCAACATGTCCGACGACTATAGGGTCGTCCGTACGACCCCGGGAATAGATTGGCCCGCCACCGTCATGTCCGACGACAATAGGGTCGTCCCCACGACCCCGGGCCTATGTTGGCCAGCCGCCGACATGTCCGACGACTATAGAGTCGTCCCCACGACATCGGGCCAAAGTTGGCCAGCCGCTGACATGTCCAACGACTATAGGGTCGTCCCCACGACCACGGGCCAAAGTTGGCCAGCCGCCGACATGTCCGACGACTATTGGATCGTCCCCACGACCACGGGCCAAAGTTGGCCAGCCGCCGACATGTCCGACGACTATAGGGTCGTCCCCACGACCCCGGGATTAGATTGGTCCGCCACTGTCATGTCCGACGACTATAGGGTCGTCCCCACGACCCCGGGCCAAAGTTAGCAAGCCGCCGAAATGTCCAACGACTGTAGGGTCGTCCCCACGACCCCGGGACTAGATTGGCCCGCCACCGTGAAGTCCGACGACTATAGGGTCGTCCCCACGACCTCGGGACTAGTTTGGCCAGCCGCCGACATGTCCGACGACTATAGGGTCGTCCCCACGACCGCGGGCAAAAGATGTCCAGCCGCCGTCTTGTCCGACGACTATAGGGTCGTCCCCACGACCCCGGGACTAGATTGGCCCGCCACCGTCATGTCCGACGACTATACGGTCGTCCCCACGACCACGGGCCAAAGTTGGCCAGCCGCCGACATGTCCGACGACTATAGGGTCGTCCCCACGACCCCGGGCCAAAGTTCGCAAGCCGCCGAAATGTCCGACGACTGTAGGGTCGTCCCCACGACCCCGGGACTAGATTGGCCCGCCACCGTGAAGTCCGACGACTATAGGGTCGTCCCCACGACCTCGGGACTAGTTTGGCCAGCCGCCGACATGTCCGACGACTATAGGGTCGTCCCCACGACCCCGGGCCAATGTTGGCCAATCGCCGACATGTCCGACGACTATAGGGTCGTCCCTACGACCCCGGGACTAGATTGGCCCGCCACCGTCATGTCCAACGACTATAGGGTCGTCCCCACGACCCCGAGCCAAAGTTGGCATGCCGCCGAAATGTCCGACGACTATAGGGTCGTCCCCACGACCGCGAGCCAAGGATGTCCAGCCGCCGTCTTGTCCGACGATTATAGGGTCGTCCCCACGACCCCGGGACAAGGTTGGCCCGCCGCCGACTTGTCCGACGACTATAGGGTCGTACCCACGACCCCGGGCCAAAGGTGGCATGCCGCCGAAATGTCCGACGACTATAGGGTCGTCCCCACGACCCCGGGCCAAAGTTGGCAAGCCGCCGAAATGTCCGACGACTATAGGGTCGTCCCCACGACCCCGGGACTAGATTGGCCCGCCACCATCATGTCCGACGACTATAAGGTCGTCCCCACGACCCCGGGACAAGGTTGGCCCGCCGCCGACTTGTCCGACGACTATAGGGTCGTACCCACGACCCCGGGACTAGGCTGACAAGCCGCCAACATGTCCGACGACTATAGGGTCGTCCCGACGACCCCGGGCCAATGTTGGCCAAACGCCAACATGTCCGACGACTATAGGGTCGTCCCTACGACCCCGGGACTAGATTGGCCCGCCACCGTCATGTCCAACGACTATAGGGTCGTCCCCACGACCATGGGCCAAAGTTGGCCAGCTGCCGATATGTCCAACGACTATTGGGTCGTCCCCACGACCCCGGGACTAGATTGGCCCGCCACCGTCAAGTCCGACGACTATAGGGTCGTCCCCACGACCCCGGGACTAGATTGTCCCGCCACCGTCATGTCCAACGAATATAGGGTCGTCCCCACGACCCCGGGCCAAAGTTGGCCAATCTCCAACATGTCCGACGACTATAGGGTCGTCCGTACGACCCCGGGAATAGATTGGCCCGCCACCGTCATGTCCGACGACAATAGGGTCGTCCCCACGACCCCGGGCCTATGTTGGCCAGCCGCCGACATGTCCGACGACTATAGAGTCGTCCCCACGACATCGGGCCAAAGTTGGCCAGCCGCTGACATGTCCAACGACTATAGGGTCGTCCCCACGACCACGGGCCAAAGTTGGCCAGCCGCCGACATGTCCGACGACTATTGGATCGTCCCCACGACCACGGGCCAAAGTTGGCCAGCCGCCGACATGTCCGACGACTATTGGATCGTCCCCACGACCCCGGGCCAAAGTTGGCCAATCTCCAACATGTCCGACGACTATAGGGTCGTCCGTACGACCCCGGGAATAGATTGGCCCGCCACCGTCATGTCCGACGACAATAGGGTCGTCCCCACGACCCCGGGCCTATGTTGGCCAGCCGCCGACATGTCCGACGACTATAGAGTCGTCCCCACGACATCGGGCCAAAGTTGGCCAGCCGCTGACATGTCCAACGACTATAGGGTCGTCCCCACGACCACGGGCCAAAGTTGGCCAGCCGCCAACATGTCCGACGACTGTAGGGTCGTCCGTACGACCCCGGGAATAGATTGGCCCGCCACCGTCATGTCCGACGACAATAGGGTCGTCCCCACGACCCCGGGTCTAGGTTGGCCAGCCGCCGACATGTCCGACGACTATAGAGTCGTCCCCACGACACCGGGCCAAAGTTGGCTAGCCGCTGCCATGTCCAACGACTATAGGGTCGTCCCCACGACCACGGGCCAAAGTTGGCCAGCCGCCGACATGTCCGACGACTATTGGATCGTCCCCACGACCACGGGCCAAAGTTGGCCAGCCGCCGACATGTCCGACGACTATAGGGTCGTCCCCACGACCCCCGGATTAGATTGGTCCGCCACCGTCATGTCCGACGACTATAGGGTCGTCCCCACGACCCCGGGCCAAAGTTGGCAAGCCGCCGAAATGTCCAACGACTGTAGGGTCGTCCCCACGACCCCGGGACTAGATTGGCCCGCCACCGTGAAGTCCGACGACTATAGGGTCGTCCCCACGACCTCGGGACTAGTTTGGCCAGCCGCCGACATGTCCGACGACTATAGGGTCGTCCCCACGACCGCGGGCAAAAGATGTCCAGCCGCCGTCTTGTCCGACGACTATAGGGTCGTCCCCACGACCCCGGGACTAGATTGGCCCGCCACCGTCATGTCCGACGACTATACGGTCGTCCCCACGACCACGGGCCAAAGTTGGCCAGCCGCCGACATGTCCGACGACTATAGGGTCGTCCCCACGACCCCGGGCCAAAGTTCGCAAGCCGCCGAAATGTCCGACGACTGTAGGGTCGTCCCCACGACCCCGGGACTAGATTGGCCCGCCACCGTGAAGTCCGACGACTATAGGGTCGTCCCCACGACCTCGGGACTAGTTTGGCCAGCCGCCGACATGTCCGACGACTATAGGGTCGTCCCCACGACCCCGGGCCAATGTTGGCCAATCGCCGACATGTCCGACGACTATAGGGTCGTCCCTACGACCCCGGGACTAGATTGGCCCGCCACCGTCATGTCCAACGACTATAGGGTCGTGCCCACGACCCCGAGCCAAAGTTGGCATGCCGCCGAAATGTCCGACGACTATAGGGTCGTCCGTACGACCCCGGGAATAGATTGGCCCGCCACCGTCATGTCCGACGACAATAGGGTCGTCCCCACGACCCCGGGTCTAGGTTGGCCAGCCGCCGACATGTCCGACGACTATAGAGTCGTCCCCACGACATCGGGCCAAAGTTGGCCAGCCGCTGACATGTCCAACGACTATAGGGTCGTCCCCACGACCACGGGCCAAAGTTGGCCAGCGGCCGACATGTCCGACGACTATTGGATCGTCCCCACGACCACGGGCCAAAGTTGGCCAGCCGCCGACATGTCCGACGACTATAGGGTCGTTCCCACGACCTCGGACTAGTTTGGCCAGCCGCCGACATGTCCGACGACTATAGGGTCGTCCCCACGACCCCGGGCCAAAGTTGGCCAGCCGCTGACATGTCCAACGACTATAGGGTCGTCCCCACGACCACGGGCCAAAGTTGGCCAGCCGCCGACATGGCCGACGACTATTGGATCGTCCCCACGACCACGGGCCACAGTTGGCCAGCCGCCGACATGTCCGACGACTATAGGGTCGTCCCCACGACCCCGGGACTAGATTGGTCCGCCACCGTCATGTCCGACGACTATAGGGTCGTCCCCACGACCCCGGGCCAAAGTTGGCAAGCCATCGAAATGTCCGACGACTGTAGGGTCGTCCCCACGACCCCGGGACTAGATTGGCCCGCCACCGTGAAGTCCGTCGACTATAGGGTCGTCCCCACGACCTCGGGACTAGTTTGGCCAGCCGCCGACATGTCCGACGACTATAGGGTCGTCCCCACGACCCCGGGCCAATGTTGGCCAATCGCCGACATGTCCGACGACTATAGGGTCGTCCCTACGACCCCGGGACTAGATTGGCCCGCCACCGTCATGTCCAACGACTATAGGGTCGTCCCCACGACCCCGAGCCAAAGTTGGCATTCCGCCGAAATGTCCGACGACTACAGGGTCGTCCCCACGACCCCGGGCCAAAGTTGGCACGCCGCCGAAATGTCCGACGACTATAGGGTCGTCCCCACGACCCCGGGCCAAAGTTGGCCAATCGCCAACATGTCCGACGACTATAGGGTCGTCCGTACGACCCCGGGAATGGATTGGCCCGCCACCGTCATGTCCGACGACAATAGGGTCGTCCCCACGACCCCGGGTCTAGGTTGGCCAGCCGCCGACAGGTCCGACGACTATAGAGTCGTCCCCACGACACCGGGCCAAAGTTGGCTAGCCGCTGACATGTCCAACGACTATAGGGTCGTCCCCACGACCACGGGCCAAAGTTGGCCAGCCGCCGACATGTCCGACGACTATTGGATCGTCCCCACGACCACGGGCCAAAGTTGGCCAGCCGCCGACATGTCCGACGACTATAAGGTCGTCCCCACGACCCCGGGACAAGGTTGGCCCGCCGCCGACTTGTCCGACGACTATAGGGTCGTACCCACGACCCCGGGACTAGGCTGACAAGCCGCCAACATGTCCGACGACTATAGGGTCGTCCCGACGACCCCGGGCCAATGTTGGCCAAACGCCAACATGTCCGACGACTATAGGGTCGTCCCTACGACCCCGGGACTAGATTGGCCCGCCACCGTCATGTCCAACGACTATAGGGTCGTCCCCACGACCATGGGCCAAAGTTGGCCAGCTGCCGATATGTCCAACGACTATTGGGTCGTCCCCACGACCCCGGGACTAGATTGGCCCGCCACCGTCAAGTCCGACGACTATAGGGTCGTCCCCACGACCCCGGGACTAGATTGTCCCGCCACCGTCATGTCCAACGAATATAGGGTCGTCCCCACGACCCCGGGCCAAAGTTGGCCAATCTCCAACATGTCCGACGACTATAGGGTCGTCCGTACGACCCCGGGAATAGATTGGCCCGCCACCGTCATGTCCGACGACAATAGGGTCGTCCCCACGACCCCGGGCCTATGTTGGCCAGCCGCCGACATGTCCGACGACTATAGAGTCGTCCCCACGACATCGGGCCAAAGTTGGCCAGCCGCTGACATGTCCAACGACTATAGGGTCGTCCCCACGACCACGGGCCAAAGTTGGCCAGCCGCCGACATGTCCGACGACTATTGGATCGTCCCCACGACCACGGGCCAAAGTTGGCCAGCCGCCGACATGTCCGACGACTATAGGGTCGTCCCCACGACCCCGGGATTAGATTGGTCCGCCACTGTCATGTCCGACGACTATAGGGTCGTCCCCACGACCCCGGGCCAAAGTTAGCAAGCCGCCGAAATGTCCAACGACTGTAGGGTCGTCCCCACGACCCCGGGACTAGATTGGCCCGCCACCGTGAAGTCCGACGACTATAGGGTCGTCCCCACGACCTCGGGACTAGTTTGGCCAGCCGCCGACATGTCCGACGACTATAGGGTCGTCCCCACGACCGCGGGCAAAAGATGTCCAGCCGCCGTCTTGTCCGACGACTATAGGGTCGTCCCCACGACCCCGGGACTAGATTGGCCCGCCACCGTCATGTCCGACGACTATACGGTCGTCCCCACGACCACGGGCCAAAGTTGGCCAGCCGCCGACATGTCCGACGACTATAGGGTCGTCCCCACGACCCCGGGCCAAAGTTCGCAAGCCGCCGAAATGTCCGACGACTGTAGGGTCGTCCCCACGACCCCGGGACTAGATTGGCCCGCCACCGTGAAGTCCGACGACTATAGGGTCGTCCCCACGACCTCGGGACTAGTTTGGCCAGCCGCCGACATGTCCGACGACTATAGGGTCGTCCCCACGACCCCGGGCCAATGTTGGCCAATCGCCGACATGTCCGACGACTATAGGGTCGTCCCTACGACCCCGGGACTAGATTGGCCCGCCACCGTCATGTCCAACGACTATAGGGTCGTCCCCACGACCCCGAGCCAAAGTTGGCATGCCGCCGAAATGTCCGACGACTATAGGGTCGTCCCCACGACCGCGAGCCAAGGATGTCCAGCCGCCGTCTTGTCCGACGATTATAGGGTCGTCCCCACGACCCCGGGACAAGGTTGGCCCGCCGCCGACTTGTCCGACGACTATAGGGTCGTACCCACGACCCCGGGCCAAAGGTGGCATGCCGCCGAAATGTCCGACGACTATAGGGTCGTCCCCACGACCCCGGGCCAAAGTTGGCAAGCCGCCGAAATGTCCGACGACTATAGGGTCGTCCCCACGACCCCGGGACTAGATTGGCCCGCCACCATCATGTCCGACGACTATAAGGTCGTCCCCACGACCCCGGGACAAGGTTGGCCCGCCGCCGACTTGTCCGACGACTATAGGGTCGTACCCACGACCCCGGGACTAGGCTGACAAGCCGCCAACATGTCCGACGACTATAGGGTCGTCCCGACGACCCCGGGCCAATGTTGGCCAAACGCCAACATGTCCGACGACTATAGGGTCGTCCCTACGACCCCGGGACTAGATTGGCCCGCCACCGTCATGTCCAACGACTATAGGGTCGTCCCCACGACCATGGGCCAAAGTTGGCCAGCTGCCGATATGTCCAACGACTATTGGGTCGTCCCCACGACCCCGGGACTAGATTGGCCCGCCACCGTCAAGTCCGACGACTATAGGGTCGTCCCCACGACCCCGGGACTAGATTGTCCCGCCACCGTCATGTCCAACGAATATAGGGTCGTCCCCACGACCCCGGGCCAAAGTTGGCCAATCTCCAACATGTCCGACGACTATAGGGTCGTCCGTACGACCCCGGGAATAGATTGGCCCGCCACCGTCATGTCCGACGACAATAGGGTCGTCCCCACGACCCCGGGCCTATGTTGGCCAGCCGCCGACATGTCCGACGACTATAGAGTCGTCCCCACGACATCGGGCCAAAGTTGGCCAGCCGCTGACATGTCCAACGACTATAGGGTCGTCCCCACGACCACGGGCCAAAGTTGGCCAGCCGCCGACATGTCCGACGACTATTGGATCGTCCCCACGACCACGGGCCAAAGTTGGCCAGCCGCCGACATGTCCGACGACTATAGGGTCGTCCCCACGACCTCGGACTAGTTTGGCCAGCCGCCGACATGTCCGACGACTATAGGGTCGTCCCCACGACCCCGGGCCAATGTTGGCATGCCGCCGAAATGTCCGACGACTATAGGGTCGTCCCCACGACCCCGGGCCAAAGTTGGCACGCCGCCGAAATGTCCGACGACTATAGGGTCGTCCCCACGACCCCGGGCCAATGTTGGCCAATCGCCGACATGTCCGACGACTATAGGGTCGTCCCTACGACCCCGGGACTAGATTGGCCCGCCACCGTCATGTCCAACGACTATAGGGTCGTCCCCACGACCCCGAGCCAAAGTTGGCATGCCGCCGAAATGTCCGACGACTATAGGGTCGTCCCCACGACCGCGAGCCAAGGATGTCCAGCCGCCGTCTTGTCCGACGACTATAGGGTCGTCCCCACGACCCCGGGACTAGATTGGCCCGCCACCGTCATGTCCGACGATTATAGGGTCGTCCCCACGACCCCGGGACAAGGTTGGCCCGCCGCCGACTTGTCCGACGACTATAGGGTCGTACCCACGACCCCGGGCCAAAGGTGGCATGCCGCCGAAATGTCCGACGACTATAGGGTCGTCCCCACGACCCCGGGCCAAAGTTGGCAAGCCGCCGAAATGTCCGACGACTATAGGGTCGTCCCCACGACCCCGGGACTAGATTGGCCCGCCACCATCATGTCCGACGACTATAAGGTCGTCCCCACGACCCCGGGACAAGGTTGGCCCGCCGCCGACTTGTCCGACGACTATAGGGTCGTACCCACGACCCCGGGACTAGGCTGACAAGCCGCCAACATGTCCGACGACTATAGGGTCGTCCCGACGACCCCGGGCCAATGTTGGCCAAACGCCAACATGTCCGACGACTATAGGGTCGTCCCTACGACCCCGGGACTAGATTGGCCCGCCACCGTCATGTCCAACGACTATAGGGTCGTCCCCACGACCATGGGCCAAAGTTGGCCAGCTGCCGATATGTCCAACGACTATTGGGTCGTCCCCACGACCCCGGGACTAGATTGGCCCGCCACCGTCAAGTCCGACGACTATAGGGTCGTCCCCACGACCCCGGGACTAGATTGTCCCGCCACCGTCATGTCCAACGAATATAGGGTCGTCCCCACGACCCCGGGCCAAAGTTGGCCAATCGCCAACATGTCCGACGACTATAGGGTCGTCCGTACGACCCCGGGAATAGATTGGCCCGCCACCGTGAAGTCCGACGACTATACGGTCGTCCCCACGACCCCGGGACAAGGTTGGCCCGCCGCCGACTTGTCCGACGACTATAGGTTCGTACCCACGACCCCGGGACTAGATTGGCCCGCCACCGTCATGTCCAACGACTATAGGGTCGTCCCCACGACCCCGGGACTAGGTTGACAAGCCGCCGAAATGTCCGACGACTATAGGGTCGTCCGTACGACCCCGGGAATAGATTGGCCCGCCACCGTAATGTCCGACGACAATAGGGTCGTCCCCACGACCCCGGGACTAGATTGGCCCGCCACCGTCATGTCCGACGATTATAGGGTCGTCCCCACGACCCCGGGCCAAAGTTGGCCAGCCGCTGACATGTCCAACGACTATAGGGTCGTCCGTACGACCCCGGGAATAGATTGGCCCGCCACCGTCATGTCCGACGACAATAGGGTCGTCCCCACGACCACGGGCCAAAGTTGGCCAGCCGCCGACATGTCCGACGACTATTGGATCGTCCCCACGACCACGGGCCAAAGTTGGCCAGCCGCCGACATGTCCGACGACTATAGGGTCGTCCCCACGACCTCGGACTAGTTTGGCCAGCCGCCGACATGTCCGACGACTATAGGGTCGTCCCCAGGACCCCGGGCCAAAGTTGGCCAGCCGCTGACATGTCCAACGACTATAGGGTCGTCCCCACGACCACGGGCCAAAGTTGGCCAGCCGCCGACATGGCCGACGACTATTGGATCGTCCCCACGACCACGGGCCAAAGTTGGCCAGCCGCCGACATGTCCGACGACTATAGGGTCGTCCCCACGACCCCGGGACTAGATTGGTCCGCCACCGTCATGTCCGACGACTATACGGTCGTCCCCACGACCCCGGGACAAGGTTGGCCCGCCGCCGACTTGTCCGACGACTATAGGTTCGTACCCACGACCCCGGGACTAGGCTGACAAGCCGCCAACATATCCGACGTCTATTGGGTGGTCCCGACGACCCCGGGCCAAAGTTGGCCAATCGCCGACATGTCCGACGACTATAGAGTCGTCCCCACGACACCGGGCCAAAGTTGGCCAGCCGCTGACATGTCCAACGACTATAGGGTCGTCCCCACTACCACGGGCCAAAGTTGGCCAGCCGCCGACATGTCCGACGACTATTGGATCGTCCCCACGACCACGGGCCAAAGTTGGCCAGCCGCCGACATGTCCGACGACTATAGGGTCGTCCCCACGACCCCGGGACTAGATTGGTCCGCCACCGTCATGTCCGACGACTATAGGGTCGTCCCCACGACCCCGGGCCAAAGTTGGCAAGCCGCCGAAATGTCCGACGACTGTAGGGTCGTCCCCACGACCCCGGGCCAATGTTGGCCAATCGCCGACATGTCCGACGACTATAGGGTCGTCCCTACGACCCCGGGACTAGATTGGCCCGCCACCGTCATGTCCAACGACTATAGGGTCGTACCCACGACCATGGGCCAAAGTTGGCCAGCCGCCGTAATGTCCAACGACTATTGGGTCGTCCCAACGACCCCGGGACTAGATTGGCCCGCCACCGTCAAGTCCGACGACTATAGGGTCGTCCCCACGACCCCGGGACAAGGTTGGCCCGCCGCCGACTTGTCCGACGACTATAGGTTCGGACCCACGACCCCGGGACTAGATTGGCCCGTCACCGTCATGTCCAACGACTATAGGGTCGTCCCCACGACCCCGGGACTAGGTTGACAAGCCGCCGAAATGTCCGACGACTATAGGGTCGTCCCCACGACCGCGAGCCAAGGATGTCCAGCCGCCGTCTTGTCCGACGACTATTGGGTCGTCCCCACGACCCCGGGACTAGATTGGCCCGCCACCGTCATGTCCAACGACTATAGGGTCGTACCCACGACCCCGGGACTAGGTTGACAAGCCGCCGAATTGTCCGACGACTATAGGGTCGTCCCCACGACCGCGAGCCAAGGATGTCCAGCCGCCGTCTTGTCCGACGACTATAGGGTCGTCACAACGACCCCGGGACTAGATTGGCCCGCCGCCGTCATGTCCGACGACTATAGGGTCGTCCCCACGACCCCGGGACAAGGTTGGCCCGCCGCCGACTTGTCCGACGACTATAGGGTCGTACCCACGACCCCGGGACTAGGCTGACAAGCCGCCAACATGTCCGACGACTATAGAGTCGTCCCCACGACCCCGGGCCAATGTTGGCCAATCGCCAACATGTCCGACGACTATAGGGTCGTCCCCACGACACCGGGCCAAAGCTAGCCTGCCGCCGACATGTCCGACGACTATTGGATCGTCCCCACGACCACGGGCCAATGTTGGCCAGCCGCCGACATGCCCGACGACTATTGGGTCGTCCCCACGACCCCGGGACTAGATTGGTCCGCCACCGTCATGTCCGACGACTATAGGGTCGTCCCCACGACCCCGGGCCAAAGTTGGCAAGCCGCCGAAATGTCCGACGACTGTAGGGTCGTCCCCACGACCCCGGGCCAATGTTGGCCAATCGCCGACATGTCCGACGACTATAGGGTCGTCCCTACGACCCCGGGACTAGATTGGCCCGCCACCGTCATGTCCAACGACTATAGGGTCGTACCCACGACCATGGGCCAAAGTTGGCCAGCCGCCGTAATGTCCAACGACTATTGGGTCGTCCCAAAGACCCCGGGACTAGATTGGCCCGCCACCGTCAAGTCCGACGACTATAGGGTCGTCCCCACGACCCCGGGACAAGGTTGGCCCGCCGCCGACTTGTCCGACGACTATAGGTTCGTACCCACGACCCCGGGACTAGATTGGCCCGTCACTGTCATGTCCAACGACTATAGGGTCGTCCCCACGACCCCGGGACTAGGTTGACAAGCCGCCGAAATGTCCGACGACTATAGGGTCGTCCCCACGACCGCGAGCCAAGGATGTCCAGCCGCCGTCTTGTCCGACGACTATAGGGTCGTACCCACGACCCCGGGAATAGATTGGCCCGCCACCGTCATGTCCAACGACTATAGGGTCGTCCCCACGACCCCGGGACTAGGTTGACAAGCCGCCGAAATGTCCGACGACTATAGGGTCGTCCCCACGACCGCGAGCCAAGGATGTCCAGCCGCCGTCTTGTCCGACGACTATAGGGTCGTCCCCACGACCCCGGGACTAGATTGGCCCGCCACCGTCATGTCCGACGATTACAGGGTCGTCCCCACGACCCCGGGACAAGGTTGGCCCGCCGCCGACTTGTCCGACGACTATAGGGTCGTACCCACCACCCCGGGCCAAAGGTGGCATGCCGCCGAAATGTCCGACGACTATAGGGTCGTCCCCACGACCCCGGGCCAAAGTTGGCAAGCCGCCGAAATGTCCGACGATTATAGGGTCGTCCCCACGACCCCGGGACTAGATTGGCCCGCCACCATCATGTCCGACGACTATAAGGTCGTCCCCACGACCCCGGGACAAGGTTGGCCCGCCGCCGACTTGTCCGACGACTATAGGGTCGTACCCACGACCCCGGGACTAGGCTGACAAGCCGCCAACATGTCCGACGACTATAGGGTCGTCCCTACGACCCCGGGACTAGATTGGCCCGCCACCGTCATGTCCAACGACTATAGGGTCGTCCCCACGACCATGGGCCAAAGTTGGCCAGCTGCCGATATGTCCAACGACTATTGGGTCGTCCCCACGACCCCGGGACTAGATTGGCCCGCCACCGTCAAGTCCGACGACTATAGGGTCGTCCCCACGACCCCGGGACTAGATTGGCCCGCCACCGTCATTTCCGACGACTATAGGGTCGTCCCCACGACCACGGGCCAAAGTTGGCCAGCCGCCGACTTGTCCGACGACTATAGGGTCGTCCCCATGACCCGGGACTAGACTGGCCTGCCACCGTCATGTCCGACGACTATAGGGTCGTCCCCACGACCCCGCGACTAGATTGGCCCGCCACCGTCAAGTCCGACGACTATAGGATCGTCTCCACGACCACGGCCCAAAGTTGGCCAGCCGCCGACATGTCCAACGACTATTGGGTCGTCCCCACGACCACGGGCCAAAGTTAGCCAGCCGCCGACATGTCCGACGACTATAGGGTCGTCCCCACGACCCCGGGCCAAAGTTGGCAAGCCGCCGAAATGTCCGACGACTATAGGGTCGTCCCCACGACCGCGGGCCAAAGATGTCCAGCCGCCGTCTTGTCCGACGACTATAGGGTCGTCCCCACGACCCCGGGCCAAAGTTGGCATGCCGCCGAAATGTCCGACGACTATAGGGTCGTCCCCACGACCCCGGGCCAAATTTGGCATGCCGCCGAAATGTCCGACGACTATAGGGTCGTCCCCACGACCCCGGGCCAAAGTTGGCAAGCCGCCGAAATGTCCGACGACTATAGGGTCGTCCCCACAACCGCGAGCCAAGGATATCCAGCCGCCGTCTTGTCCGACGACTATAGGGTCGTCCCCACGACCCCGGGACTAGATTGGCCCGCCACCGTCATGTGCGACGACTATAGGGTCGTCCCCACGACCCCGGGACAAGGTTGGCCCGCCGCCGACTTGTCCGACGACTATAGGGTCGTACCCACGACCCCGGGACTAGATTGTCCCGCCACCGTCATGTCCAACGACTATAGGGTCGTCCCCACGACCCCGGGCCAAAGTTGGCATGCCGCCGAAATGTCCGACGACTATAGGGTCGTCCCCACGACCCCGGGCCAAAGTTGGCAAACCGCCGAAATGTCCGACGACTATAGGGTCGTCCCCACGACCCCGGGACTAGATTGGCCCGCCACCATCATGTCCGACGACTATAAGGTCGTCCCCACGACCCCCGGACAAGGTTGGCCCGCCGCCGACTTGTCCGACGACTATAGGGTCGAACCCACGACCCCGGGACTAGGCTGACAAGCCGCCAACATGTCCGACGACTATAGGGTCGTCCCGACGATCCCGGGCCAATTTTGGCCAATCGCCAACATGTCCGACGACTATAGGGTCGTCCCTACGACCCCGGGACTAGATTGGCCCGCCACCGTCATGTCCAACGACTATAGGGTCGTCCCCACGACCATGGGCCAAAGTTGGCCAATCGCCGACATGTCCGACGACTATAGGGTCGTCCCTACGACCCCGGGACTAGATTGGCCCGCCACCGTCATGTCCAACGACTATAGGGTCGTCCCCACGACCCCGAGCCAAAGTTGGCATGCCGCCGAAATGTCCGACGACTATAGGGTCGTCCCCACGACCCCGGGCCAAAGTTGGCACGCCGCCGAAATGTCCGACGACTATAGGGTCGTCCCCACGACCCCGGGCCAAAGTTGGCCAATCGCCGACATGTCCGACGACTATAGAGTCGTCCCCACGACACCGGGCCAAAGTTGGCCAGCCGCTGACATGTCCATCGACTATAGGGTCGTCCCCACTACCACGGGCCAAAGTTGGCCAGCCGCCGACATGTCCGACAACTATTGGATCGTCCACACGACCACGGGCCAAAGTTGGCCAGCCGCCGACATGTCCGACGACTATAGGGTCGTCCCCACGACCCCGGGACTAGATTGGTCCGCCACCGTCATGTCCGACGACTATAGGGTCGTCCCCACGACCCCGGGCCAAAGTTGGCAAGCCGCCGAAATGTCCGACGACTGTAGGGTCGTCCCCACGACCCCGGGACTAGATTGGCCCGCCACCGTGAAGTCCGACGACTATAGGGTCGTCCCCACGACCTCGGGACTAGTTTGGCCAGCCGCCGACATGTCCGACGACTATAGGGTCGTCCCCACGACCCCGGGCCAATGTTGGCCAATCGCCGACATGTCCGACGACTATAGGGTCGTCCCTACGACCCCGGGACTAGATTGGCCCGCCACGGTCATGTCCAACGACTATAGGGTCGTCCCCACGACCCCGGGCCAAAGTTGGCAAGCCGCCGAAATGTCCGACGACTATAGGTTCGTCCCCACGACCGCGAGCCAAGGATATCCAGCCGCCGTCTTGTCCGACGACTATAGGGTCGTCCCCACGACCCCGGGACTAGATTGGCCCGCCACCGTCATGTGCGACGACTATAGGGTCGTCCCCACGACCCCGGGACAAGGTTGGCCCGCCGCCGACTTGTCCGACGACTATAGGGTCGTACCCACGATCCCGGGACTAGATTGTCCCGCCACCGTCATGTCCAACGACTATAGGGTCGTCCCCACGATCCCGGGCCAAAGTTGGCATGCCGCCGAAATGTCCGACGACTATAGGGTCGTCCCCACGACCCCGGGCCAAAGTTGGCAAGCCGCCGAAATGTCCGACGACTATAGGGTCGTCCCCACGACCCCGGGACTAGATTGGCCCGCCACCATCATGTCCGACGACTATAAGGTCGTCCCCACGACCCCCGGACAAGGTTGGCCCGCCGCCGACTTGTCCGACGACTATAGGGTCGAACCCACGACCCCGGGACTAGGCTGACAAGCCGCCAACATGTCCGACGACTATAGGGTCGTCCCGACGATCCCGGGCCAATTTTGGCCAATCGCCAACATGTCCGACGACTATAGGGTCGTCCCTACCACCCCGGGACTAGATTGGCCCGCCACCGTCATGTCCAACGACTATAGGGTCGTCCCCACGACCATGGGCCAAAGTTGGCCAGCCGCCGATATGTCCAACGACTATTGGGTCGTCCCCACGACCCCGGGACTAGATTGGCCCGCCACCGTCAAGTCCGACGACTATAGGGTCGTCCCCACGACCCCGGGCAAATTTGGCAAGCCGCCGACATATCCGACGACTATAGGGTCGTCCCCACAACCCCGGGACTAGATTGGCCCGCCACCGTCAAGTCCGACGACTATAGGATCGTCTCCACGACCACGGCCCAAAGTTGGCCAGCCGCCGACATGTCCAACGACTATTGGGTCATCCCCACGACCACGGGCCAAAGTTAGCCAGCCGCCGACATGTCCGACGACTATAGGGTCGTCCCCACGACCCCGGGACTAGATTGGCCCGCCAGCGACAAGTCCGACGACTATAGGGTCGTCCCCACGACCTCGGGACTAGGTTGGCCAGCCGCAGACATGTCCGACGACTATAGGGTCGTCCCCACGACCCCGGGCCAATGTTGGCCAATCGCCGACATGTCCGACGACTATAGGGTCGTCCCCACAACCCCGGGACTAGATTGGCCCGCCACCGTCAAGTCCGACGACTATAGGATCGTCTCCACGACCACGGGCCAAAGTTGGCCAGCCGCCGACATGTCCGTCGACTATAGGGTCGTCCCCACGACCCCGGGCCAATGTTGGCCAATCGCCGACATGTCCGACGACTATAGGGTCGTCCCTACGACCCCGGGACTAGATTGGCCCGCCACCGTCATGTCCAACGACTATAGGGTCGTCCCCACGACCATGGGCCAAAGTTGGCCAGCCGCCGTAATGTCCAACGACTATTGGGTCGTCCCCACGACCCCGGGACTAGATTGGCCCGCCACCGTCACGTCCGACGACTATAGGGTCGTCCCCACGACCCCGGGCAAATTTGGCAAGCCGCCGACATATCCGACGACTATAGGGTCGTCCCCACGACCCCGGGCCAATGTTGGCCAATCGCCGACATGTCCGACGACTATAGGGTCGTCCCTACGACCCCGGGACTAGATTGGCCCGCCACCGTCATGTCCAACGACTATAGGGTCGTCCCCACGACCCCGGGCCAATGTTGGCCAATCGCCGACATGTCCGACGACTATAGGGTCGTCCCCACGACCCCGGGCCAAAGTTGGCAAGCCGCCGAAATGTCCGACGACTATAGGGTCGTCCCCACGACCGCGGGCCAAAGATGTCCAGCCGCCGTCTTGTCCGACGACTATAGGGTCGTCCCCACGACCCCGGGACTAGATTGGCCCGCCTCCGTCATGTCCGACGACTATACGGTCGTCCCCACGACCCCGGGACAAGTTTGGCCCGCCGCCGACTTGTCCGACGACTATAGGTTCGTACCCACGACCCCGGGACTAGATTGGCCCGCCACCGTCATGTCCAACGACTATAGGGTCGTCCCCACGACCCCGGGCCAAAGTTGACCAGCCGCCGAAATGTCCGACGACTATAGGGTCGTCCCCACGACCGCGAGCCAAGGATGTCCAGCCGCCGTCTTGTCCGACGACTATAGGGTCGTACCCACGACCCCGGGACTAGATTGGCCCGCCACCGTCATGTCCAACGACTATAGGGTCGTCCCCACGACCCCGGGACTAGGTTGACAAGCCGCCGAAATGTCCGACGACTATAGGGTCGTCCCCACGACCGCGAGCCAAGGATGTCCAGCCGCCGTCTTGTCCGACGACTATTGGGTCGTCCCCACGACCCCGGGACTAGATTGGCCCGCCACCGTCATGTCCGACGACTATAGGGTCGTCCCCACGACCCCGGGACAAGGTTGGCCCGCCGCCGACTTGTCCGACGACTATAGGGTCGTACCCACGACCCCGGGACTAGGCTGACAAGCCGCCAACATGTCCGACGACTATAGAGTAGTCCCCACGACCCCGGGCCAATGTTGGCCAATCGCCAACATGTCCGACGACTATAGGGTCGTCCCCACGACACCGGGCCAAAGTTAGCCAGCCGCCGACATGTCCGACGACTATTGGATCGTCCCCACGACCACGGGCCAAAGTTGGCCAGCCGCCGACATGCCCGACGACTATAGGGTCGTCCCCACGACCCCGGGACTAGATTGGTCCGCCACCGTCATGTCCGACGACTATAGGGTCGTCCCCACGACCCCGGGCCAAAGTTGGCAAGGCGCCGAAATGTCCGACGACTGTAGGGTCGTCCCCACGACCCCGGGACTAGATTGGTCCGCCACCGTCATGTCCGACGACTATAGGGTCGTCCCCACGTCCCCGGGCCAAAGTTGGCAAGCCGCCGAAATGTCCGACGACTGTAGGGTCGTCCCCACGACCCCGGGTCTAGATTGGCCCGCCACCGTGAAGTCCGACGACTATAGGGTCGTCCCCACGACCTCGGGACTAGTTTGGCCAGCCGCCGACATGTCCGACGACTATAGGGTCGTCCCCACGACCCCGGGCCAATGTTGGCCAGTCGCCGACATGTCCGACGACTATAGGGTCGTCCCTACGACCCCGGGACTAGATTGGCCCGCCACCGTCATGTCCAACGACTATAGGGTCGTCCCCACGACCCCGAGCCAAAGTTGGCATGCCGCCGAAATGTCCGACGACTATAGGGTCGTCCCCACGACCCCGGGCCAAAGTTGGCACGCCGCCGAAATGTCCGACGACTATAGGGTCGTCCCCACGACCCCGGGCCAAATTTGGCCAATCGCCAACATGTCCGACGACTATAGGGTGGTCCGTACGACCCCGGGAATAGATTGGCCCGCCACCGTCATGTCCGACGACAATACGGTCGTCCCTACGACCCCGGGACTAGATTGGCCCGCCACCGTCATGTCCAACGACTATAGGGTCGTCCCCACGACCATGGGCAAAAGTTGGCCAGCCGCCGATATGTCCAACGACTATTGGGTCGTCCCCACGACCCCGGGACTAGATTGGCCCGCCACCGTCAAGTCCGACGACTATAGGGTCGTCCCCACGACCCCGGGCAAATTTGGCAAGCCGCCGACATATCCGACGAGTATAGGGTCGTCCCCACGACCTCGGGACTAGGTTGGCCAGCCGCCGACATGTCCGACGACTATAGGGTCGTCCCTACGACCCCGGGACTAGATTGGCCCGCCACCGTCATGTCCAACGTCTATAGGGTCGTCCCCACGACCCCGGGCCAAAGTTGGCATGCCGCCGAAATGTCCAACGACTATAGGGTCGTCCCCACGACCCCGGGCCAAAGTTGGCAAGCCGCCGAAATGTCCGACGACTATAGGGTCGTCTCCACGACCACGGCCCAAAGTTGGCCAGACGCCGACATGTCCAACGACTATTGGGTCGTCCCCACGACCACGGGCCAAAGTTAGCCAGCCGCCGACATGTCCGACGACTATAGGGTCGTCCCCACGACCCCGGGCCAAAGTTGGCAAGCGGCCGAAATGTCCGACGACTATAGGGTCGTCCCCACGACCGCGGGTCAAAGATGTCCAGCCGCCGTCTTGTCCGACGACTATAGGGTCGTCCCCACGACCCCGGGCCAACGTTGGCCAATCGCCGACATGTCCGACGACTATAGGGTCTTCCCTACGACCCCGGGACTAGATTGGCCCGCCACCGTCATGTCCGACGACTATACGGTCGTCCCCACGACCCCGGGACAAGGTTGGCCCGCCGCCGACTTGTCCGACGACTATAGGTTCGTACCCACGACCCCGGGACTAGATTGGCCCGCCACCGTCATGTCCAACGACTATAGGGTCGTCCCCACGACCCCGGGACTAGGTTGACAAGCCGCCGAAATGTCCGACGACTATAGGGTCGTCCCCACGACCGCGAGCCAAGGATGTCCAGCCGCCGTCTTATCCGACTACTATAGGGTCGTACCCACGACCCCGGGACTAGATTGGCCCGCCACCGTCATGTCCAACGACTATAGGGTCGTCCCCACGACCCCGGGACTAGGTTGACAAGCCGCCGAATTGTCCGACGACTACAGGGTCGTCCCCACGACCGCGAGCCAAGGATGTCCAGCCGCCGTCTTGTCCGACGACTATAGGGTCGTCACAACGACCCCGGGACTAGATTGGCCCGCCGCCGTCATGTCCGACGACTATAGGGTCGTCCCCACGACCCGGGGACAAGGTTGGCCCGCCGCCGACTTGTCCGACGACTATAGGGTCGTACCCACGACCCCGGGACTAGGCTGACAAGCCGCCAACATGTCCGACGACTATAGAGTCGTCCCCACGACCCCGGGCCAATGTTGGCCAATCGCCAACATGTCCGACGACTATAGGGTCGTCCCCACGACACCGGGCCAAAGCTAGCCTGCCGCCGACATGTCCGACGACTATTGGATCGTCCCCACGACCACGGGCCAATGTTGGCCAGCCGCCGACATTGCCGACGACTATAGGGTCGTCCCCACGACCCCGGGACTAGATTGGTCCGCCACCGTCATGTCCGACGACTATAGGGTCGTCCCCACGACCTCGGGACTAGTTTGGCCAGCCGCCGACATGTCCGACGACTATAGGGTCGTCCCCACGACCCCGGGCCAATGTTGGCCAATCGCCGACATGTCCGACGACTATAGGGTCGTCCCTACGACCCCGGGACTAGATTGGCCCGCCACGGTCATGTCCAACGACTATAGGGTCGTCCCCACGACCCCGGGCCAAAGTTGGCAAGCCGCCGAAATGTCCGACGACTATAGGTTCGTCCCCACGACCGCGAGCCAAGGATATCCAGCCGCCGTCTTGTCCGACGACTATAGGGTCGTCCCCACGACCCCGGGACTAGATTGGCCCGCCACCGTCATGTGCGACGACTATAGGGTCGTCCCCACGACCCCGGGACAAGGTTGGCCCGCCGCCGACTTGTCCGACGACTATAGGGTCGTACCCACGACCCCGGGACTAGATTGTCCCGCCACCGTCATGTCCAACGACTATAGGGTCGTCCCCACGATCCCGGGCCAAAGTTGGCATGCCGCCGAAATGTCCGACGACTATAGGGTCGTCCCCACGACCCCGGGACTAGATTGGCCCGCCACCGTCATGTCCAACGACTATAGGGTCGTCCCCACGACCCCGGGACTAGGTTGACAAGCCGCCGAAATGTCCGACGACTATAGGGTCGTCCCCACGACCGCGAGCCAAGGATGTCCAGCCGCCGTCTTATCCGACTACTATAGGGTCGTACCCACGACCCCGGGACTAGATTGGCCCGCCACCGTCATGTCCAACGACTATAGGGTCGTCCCCACGACCCCGGGACTAGGTTGACAAGCCGCCGAATTGTCCGACGACTACAGGGTCGTCCCCACGACCGCGAGCCAAGGATGTCCAGCCGCCGTCTTGTCCGACGACTATAGGGTCGTCACAACGACCCCGGGACTAGATTGGCCCGCCGCCGTCATGTCCGACGACTATAGGGTCGTCCCCACGACCCGGGGACAAGGTTGGCCCGCCGCCGACTTGTCCGACGACTATAGGGTCGTACCCACGACCCCGGGACTAGGCTGACAAGCCGCCAACATGTCCGACGACTATAGAGTCGTCCCCACGACCCCGGGCCAATGTTGGCCAATCGCCAACATGTCCGACGACTATAGGGTCGTCCCCACGACACCGGGCCAAAGCTAGCCTGCCGCCGACATGTCCGACGACTATTGGATCGTCCCCACGACCCCGGGCCAAAGTTGGCAAGCCGCCGAAATGTCCGACGACTATAGGGTCGTCCCCACGACCCCGGGACTAGATTGGCCCGCCACCATCATGTCCGACGACTATAAGGTCGTCCCCACGACCCCCGGACAAGGTTGGCCCGCCGCCGACTTGTCCGACGACTATAGGGTCGAACCCACGACCCCGGGACTAGGCTGACAAGCCGCCAACATGTACGACGACTATAGGGTCGTCCCGACGATCCCGGGCCAATTTTGGCCAATCGCCAACATGTCCGACGACTATAGGGTCGTCCCTACCACCCCGGGACTAGATTGGCCCGCCACCGTCATGTCCAACGACTATAGGGTCGTCCCCACGACCATGGGCCAAAGTTGGCCAGCCGCCGATATGTCCAACGACTATTGGGTCGTCCCCACGACCCCGGGACTAGATTGGCCCGCCACCGTCAAGTCCGACGACTATAGGGTCGTCCCCACGACCCCGGGCAAATTTGGCAAGCCGCCGACATATCCGACGACTATAGGGTCGTCCCCACAACCCCGGGACTAGATTGGCCCGCCACCGTCAAGTCCGACGACTATAGGATCGTCTCCACGACCACGGCCCAAAGTTGGCCAGCCGCCGACATGTCCAACGACTATTGGGTCATCCCCACGACCACGGGCCAAAGTTAGCCAGCCGCCGACATGTCCGACGACTATAGGGTCGTCCCCACGACCCCGGGACTAGATTGGCCCGCCAGCGACAAGTCCGACGACTATAGGGTCGTCCCCACGACCTCGGGACTAGGTTGGCCAGCCGCAGACATGTCCGACGACTATAGGGTCGTCCCCACGACCCCGGGCCAATGTTGGCCAATCGCCGACATGTCCGACGACTATAGGGTCGTCCCCACAACCCCGGGACTAGATTGGCCCGCCACCGTCAAGTCCGACGACTATAGGATCGTCTCCACGACCACGGGCCAAAGTTGGCCAGCCGCCGACATGTCCGTCGACAATAGGGTCGTCCCCACGACCCCGGGCCAATGTTGGCCAATCGCCGACATGTCCGACGACTATAGGGTCGTCCCTACGACCCCGGGACTAGATTGGCCCGCCACCGTCATGTCCAACGACTATAGGGTCGTCCCCACGACCATGGGCCAAAGTTGGCCAGCCGCCGTAATGTCCAACGACTATTGGGTCGTCCCCACGACCCCGGGACTAGATTGGCCCGCCACCGTCACGTCCGACGACTATAGGGTCGTCCCCACGACCCCGGGCAAATTTGGCAAGCCGCCGACATATCCGACGACTATAGGGTCGTCCCCACGACCCCGGGCCAATGTTGGCCAATCGCCGACATGTCCGACGACTATAGGGTCGTCCCTACGACCCCGGGACTAGATTGGCCCGCCACCGTCATGTCCAACGACTATAGGGTCGTCCCCACGACCCCGGGCCAATGTTGGCCAATCGCCGACATGTCCGACGACTATAGGGTCGTCCCCACGACCCCGGGCCAAAGTTGGCAAGCCGCCGAAATGTCCGACGACTATAGGGTCGTCCCCACGACCGCGGGCCAAAGATGTCCAGCCGCCGTCTTGTCCGACGACTATAGGGTCGTCCCCACGACCCCGGGACTAGATTGGCCCGCCACCGTCATGTCCGACGACTATACGGTCGTCCCCACGACCCCGGGACAAGTTTGGCCCGCCGCCGACTTGTCCGACGACTATAGGTTCGTACCCACGACCCCGGGACTAGATTGGCCCGCCACCGTCATGTCCAACGACTATAGGGTCGTCCCCACGACCCCGGGACTAGGTTGACCAGCCGCCGAAATGTCCGACGACTATAGGGTCGTCCCCACGACCGCGAGCCAAGGATGTCCAGCCGCCGTCTTGTCCGACGACTATAGGGTCGTACCCACGACCCCGGGACTAGATTGGCCCGCCACCGTCATGTCCAACGACTATAGGGTCGTCCCCACGACCCCGGGACTAGGTTGACAAGCCGCCGAAATGTCCGACGACTATAGGGTCGTCCCCACGACCGCGAGCCAAGGATGTCCAGCCGCCGTCTTGTCCGACGACTATTGGGTCGTCCCCACGACCCCGGGACTAGATTGGCCCGCCACCGTCATGTCCGACGACTATAGGGTCGTCCCCACGACCCCGGGACAAGGTTGGCCCGCCGCCGACTTGTCCGACGACTATAGGGTCGTACCCACGACCCCGGGACTAGGCTGACAAGCCGCCAACATGTCCGACGACTATAGAGTAGTCCCCACGACCCCGGGCCAATGTTGGCCAATCGCCAACATGTCCGACGACTATAGGGTCGTCCCCACGACACCGGGCCAAAGTTAGCCAGCCGCCGACATGTCCGACGACTATTGGATCGTCCCCACGACCACGGGCCAAAGTTGGCCAGCCGCCGACATGCCCGACGACTATAGGGTCGTCCCCACGACCCCGGGACTAGATTGGTCCGCCACCGTCATGTCCGACGACTATAGGGTCGTCCCCACGACCCCGGGCCAAAGTTGGCAAGGCGCCGAAATGTCCGACGACTGTAGGGTCGTCCCCACGACCCCGGGACTAGATTGGTCCGCCACCGTCATGTCCGACGACTATAGGGTCGTCCCCACGACCCCGGGCCAAAGTTGGCAAGCCGCCGAAATGTCCGACGACTGTAGGGTCGTCCCCACGACCCCGGGTCTAGATTGGCCCGCCACCGTGAAGTCCGACGACTATAGGGTCGTCCCCACGACCTCGGGACTAGTTTGGCCAGCCGCCGACATGTCCGACGACTATACGGTCGTCCCCACGACCCCGGGCCAATGTTGGCCAGTCGCCGACATGTCCGACGACTATAGGGTCGTCCCTACGACCCCGGGACTAGATTGGCCCGCCACCGTCATGTCCAACGACTATAGGGTCGTCCCCACGACCCCGAGCCAAAGTTGGCATGCCGCCGAAATGTCCGACGACTATAGGGTCGTCCCCACGACCCCGGGCCAAAGTTGGCACGCCGCCGAAATGTCCGACGACTATAGGGTCGTCCCCACGACCCCGGGCCAAATTTGGCCAATCGCCAACATGTCCGACGACTATAGGGTGGTCCGTACGACCCCGGGAATAGATTGGCCCGCCACCGTCATGTCCGACGACAATACGGTCGTCCCTACGACCCCGGGACTAGATTGGCCCGCCACCGTCATGTCCAACGACTATAGGGTCGTCCCCACGACCATGGGCAAAAGTTGGCCAGCCGCCGATATGTCCAACGACTATTGGGTCGTCCCCACGACCCCGGGACTAGATTGGCCCGCCACCGTCAAGTCCGACGACTATAGGGTCGTCCCCACGACCCCGGGCAAATTTGGCAAGCCGCCGACATATCCGACGAGTATAGGGTCGTCCCCACGACCTCGGGACTAGGTTGGCCAGCCGCCGACATGTCCGACGACTATAGGGTCGTCCCTACGACCCCGGGACTAGATTGGCCCGCCACCGTCATGTCCAACGTCTATAGGGTCGTCCCCACGACCCCGGGCCAAAGTTGGCATGCCGCCGAAATGTCCAACGACTATAGGGTCGTCCCCACGACCCCGGGCCAAAGTTGGCAAGCCGCCGAAATGTCCGACGACTATAGGGTCGTCTCCACGACCACGGCCCAAAGTTGGCCAGACGCCGACATGTCCAACGACTATTGGGTCGTCCCCACGACCACGGGCCAAAGTTAGCCAGCCGCCGACATGTCCGACGACTATAGGGTCGTCCCCACGACCCCGGGCCAAAGTTGGCAAGCGGCCGAAATGTCCGACGACTATAGGGTCGTCCCCACGACCGCGGGTCAAAGATGTCCAGCCGCCGTCTTGTCCGACGACTATAGGGTCGTCCCCACGACCCCGGGCCAATGTTGGCCAATCGCCGACATGTCCGACGACTATAGGGTCTTCCCTACGACCCCGGGACTAGATTGGCCCGCCACCGTCATGTCCGACGACTATACGGTCGTCCCCACGACCCCGGGACAAGGTTGGCCCGCCGCCGACTTGTCCGACGACTATAGGTTCGTACCCACGACCCCGGGACTAGATTGGCCCGCCACCGTCATGTCCAACGACTATAGGGTCGTCCCCACGACCCCGGGACTAGGTTGACAAGCCGCCGAAATGTCCGACGACTATAGGGTCGTCCCCACGACCTCGGGACTAGTTTGGCCAGCCGCCGACATGTCCGACGACTATAGGGTCGTCCCCACGACCCCGGGCCAATGTTGGCCAATCGCCGACATGTCCGACGACTATAGGGTCGTCCCTACGACCCCGGGACTAGATTGGCCCGCCACGGTCATGTCCAACGACTATAGGGTCGTCCCCACGACCCCGGGCCAAAGTTGGCAAGCCGCCGAAATGTCCGACGACTATAGGTTCGTCCCCACGACCGCGAGCCAAGGATATCCAGCCGCCGTCTTGTCCGACGACTATAGGGTCGACCCCACGACCCCGGGACTAGATTGGCCCGCCACCGTCATGTGCGACGACTATAGGGTCGTCCCCACGACCCCGGGACAAGGTTGGCCCGCCGCCGACTTGTCCGACGACTATAGGGTCGTACCCACGACCCCGGGACTAGATTGTCCCGCCACCGTCATGTCCAACGACTATAGGGTCGTCCCCACGATCCCGGGCCAAAGTTGGCATGCCGCCGAAATGTCCGACGACTATAGGGTCGTCCCCACGACCCCGGGACTAGATTGGCCCGCCACCATCATGTCCGACGACTATAAGGTCGTCCCCACGACCCCCGGACAAGGTTGGCCCGCCGCCGACTTGTCCGACGACTATAGGGTCGAACCCACGACCCCGGGACTAGGCTGACAAGCCGCCAACATGTCCGACGACTATAGGGTCGTCCCGACGATCCCGGGCCAATTTTGGCCAATCGCCAACATGTCCGACGACTATAGGGTCGTCCCTACCACCCCGGGACTAGATTGGCCCGCCACCGTCATGTCCAACGACTATAGGGTCGTCCCCACGACCATGGGCCAAAGTTGGCCAGCCGCCGATATGTCCAACGACTATTGGGTCGTCCCCACGACCCCGGGACTAGATTGGCCCGCCACCGTCAAGTCCGACGACTATAGGGTCGTCCCCACGACCCCGGGCAAATTTGGCAAGCCGCCGACATATCCGACGACTATAGGGTCGTCCCCACAACCCCGGGACTAGATTGGCCCGCCACCGTCAAGTCCGACGACTATAGGATCGTCTCCACGACCACGGCCCAAAGTTGGCCAGCCGCCGACATGTCCAACGACTATTGGGTCATCCCCACGACCACGGGCCAAAGTTAGCCAGCCGCCGACATGTCCGACGACTATAGGGTCGTCCCCACGACCCCGGGACTAGATTGGCCCGCCAGCGACAAGTCCGACGACTATAGGGTCGTCCCCACGACCTCGGGACTAGGTTGGCCAGCCGCAGACATGTCCGACGACTATAGGGTCGTCCCCACGACCCCGGGCCAATGTTGGCCAATCGCCGACATGTCCGACGACTATAGGGTCGTCCCCACAACCCCGGGACTAGATTGGCCCGCCACCGTCAAGTCCGACGACTATAGGATCGTCTCCACGACCACGGGCCAAAGTTGGCCAGCCGCCGACATGTCCGTCGACTATAGGGTCGTCCCCACGACCCCGGGCCAATGTTGGCCAATCGCCGACATGTCCGACGACTATAGGGTCGTCCCTACGACCCCGGGACTAGATTGGCCCGCCACCGTCATGTCCAACGACTATAGGGTCGTCCCCACGACCATGGGCCAAAGTTGGCCAGCCGCCGTAATGTCCAACGACTATTGGGTCGTCCCCACGACCCCGGGACTAGATTGGCCCGCCACCGTCACGTCCGACGACTATAGGGTCGTCCCCACGACCCCGGGCAAATTTGGCAAGCCGCCGACATATCCGACGACTATAGGGTCGTCCCCACGACCCCGGGCCAATGTTGGCCAATCGCCGACATGTCCGACGACTATAGGGTCGTCCCTACGACCCCGGGACTAGATTGGCCCGCCACCGTCATGTCCAATGACTATAGGGTCGTCCCCACGACCCCGGGCCAATGTTGGCCAATCGCCGACATGTCCGACGACTATAGGGTCGTCCCTACGACCCCGGGACTAGATTGGCCCGCCACCGTCATGTCCAACGACTATAGGGTCGTCCCCACGACCCCGGGCCAAAGTTGGCATGCCGCCGAAATGTCCAACGACTATAGGGTCGTCCCCACGACCCCGGGCCAAAGTTGACCAGCCGCCGAAATGTCCGACGACTATAGGGTCGTCCCCACGACCGCGAGCCAAGGATGTCCAGCCGCCGTCTTGTCCGACGACTATAGGGTCGTACCCACGACCCCGGGACTAGATTGGCCCGCCACCGTCATGTCCAACGACTATAGGGTCGTCCCCACGACCCCGGGTCTAGGTTGACAAGCCGCCGAAATGTCCGACGACTATAGGGTCGTCCCCACGACCGCGAGCCAAGGATGTCCAGCCGCCGTCTTGTCCGACGACTATTGGGTCGTCCCCACGACCCCGGGACTAGATTGGCCCGCCACCGTCATGTCCGACGACTATAGGGTCGTCCCCACGACCCCGGGACAAGGTTGGCCCGCCGCCGACTTGTCCGACGACTATAGGGTCGTACCCACGACCCCGGGACTAGGCTGACAAGCCGCCAACATGTCCGACGACTATAGAGTAGTCCCCACGACCCCGGGCCAATGTTGGCCAATCGCCAACATGTCCGACGACTATAGGGTCGTCCCCACGACACCGGGCCAAAGTTAGCCAGCCGCCGACATGTCCGACGACTATTGGATCGTCCCCACGACCACGGGCCAAAGTTGGCCAGCCGCCGACATGCCCGACGACTATAGGGTCGTCCCCACGACCCCGGGACTAGATTGGTCCGCCACCGTCATGTCCGACGACTATAGGGTCGTCCCCACGACCCCGGGCCAAAGTTGGCAAGGCGCCGAAATGTCCGACGACTGTAGGGTCGTCCCCACGACCCCGGGACTAGATTGGTCCGCCACCGTCATGTCCGACGACTATAGGGTCGTCCCCACGACCCCGGGCCAAAGTTGGCAAGCCGCCGAAATGTCCGACGACTGTAGGGTCGTCCCCGCGACCCCGGGGCTAGATTGGCCCGCCACCGTGAAGTCCGACGACTATAGGGTCGTCCCCACGACCTCGGGACTAGTTTGGCCAGCCGCCGACATGTCCGACGACTATAGGGTCGTCCCCACGACCCCGGGCCAATGTTGGCCAGTCGCCGACATGTCCGACGACTATAGGGTCGTCCCTACGACCCCGGGACTAGATTGGCCCGCCACCGTCATGTCCAACGACTATAGGGTCGTCCCCACGACCCCGAGCCAAAGTTGGCATGCCGCCGAAATGTCCGACGACTATAGGGTCGTCCCCACGACCCCGGGCCAAAGTTGGCACGCCGCCGAAATGTCCGACGACTATAGGGTCGTCCCCACGACCCCGGGCCAAATTTGGCCAATCGCCAACATGTCCGACGACTATAGGGTGGTCCGTACGACCCCGGGAATAGATTGGCCCGCCACCGTCATGTCCGACGACAATACGGTCGTCCCTACGACCCCGGGACTAGATTGGCCCGCCACCGTCATGTCCAACGACTATAGGGTCGTCCCCACGACCATGGGCAAAAGTTGGCCAGCCGCCGATATGTCCAACGACTATTGGGTCGTCCCCACGACCCCGGGACTAGATTGGCCCGCCACCGTCAAGTCCGACGACTATAGGGTCGTCCCCACGACCCCGGGCAAATTTGGCAAGCCGCCGACATATCCGACGAGTATAGGGTCGTCCCCACGACCTCGGGACTAGGTTGGCCAGCCGCCGACATGTCCGACGACTATAGGGTCGTCCCTACGACCCCGGGACTAGATTGGCCCGCCACCGTCATGTCCAACGTCTATAGGGTCGTCCCCACGACCCCGGGCCAAAGTTGGCATGCCGCCGAAATGTCCAACGACTATAGGGTCGTCCCCACGACCCCGGGCCAAAGTTGGCAAGCCGCCGAAATGTCCGACGACTATAGGGTCGTCTCCACGACCACGGCCCAAAGTTGGCCAGCCGCCGACATGTCCAACGACTATTGGGTCGTCCCCACGACCACGGGCCAAAGTTAGCCAGCCGCCGACATGTCCGACGACTATAGGGTCGTCCCCACGACCCCGGGCCAAAGTTGGCAAGCGGCCGAAATGTCCGACGACTATAGGGTCGTCCCCACGACCGCGGGTCAAAGATGTCCAGCCGCCGTCTTGTCCGACGACTATAGGGTCGTCCCCACGACCCCGGGCCAATGTTGGCCAATCGCCGACATGTCCGACGACTATAGGGTCTTCCCTACGACCCCGGGACTAGATTGGCCCGCCACCGTCATGTCCGACGACTATACGGTCGTCCCCACGACCCCGGGACAAGGTTGGCCCGCCGCCGACTTGTCCGACGACTATAGGTTCGTACCCACGACCCCGGGACTAGATTGGCCCGCCACCGTCATGTCCAACGACTATAGGGTCGTCCCCACGACCCCGGGACTAGGTTGACAAGCCGCCGAAATGTCCGACGACTATAGGGTCGTCCCCACGACCGCGAGCCAAGGATGTCCAGCCGCCGTCTTATCCGACTACTATAGGGTCGTACCCACGACCCCGGGACTAGATTGGCCCGCCACCGTCATGTCCAACGACTATAGGGTCGTCCCCACGACCCCGGGACTAGGTTGACAAGCCGCCGAATTGTCCGACGACTACAGGGTCGTCCCCACGACCGCGAGCCAAGGATGTCCAGCCGCCGTCTTGTCCGACGACTATAGGGTCGTCACAACGACCCCGGGACTAGATTGGCCCGCCGCCGTCATGTCCGACGACTATAGGGTCGTCCCCACGACCCGGGGACAAGGTTGGCCCGCCGCCGACTTGTCCGACGACTATAGGGTCGTACCCACGACCCCGGGACTAGGCTGACAAGCCGCCAACATGTCCGACGACTATAGAGTCGTCCCCACGACCCCGGGCCAATGTTGGCCAATCGCCAACATGTCCGACGACTATAGGGTCGTCCCCACGACACCGGGCCAAAGCTAGCCTGCCGCCGACATGTCCGACGACTATTGGATCGTCCCCACGACCACGGGCCAATGTTGGCCAGCCGCCAACATTGCCGACGACTATAGGGTCGTCCCCACGACCCCGGGACTAGATTGGTCCGCCACCGTCATGTCCGACGACTATAGGGTCGTCCCCACGACCCCGAGCCAAAGTTGGCATGCCGCCGAAATGTCCGACGACTATAGGGTCGTCCCCACGACCCCGGGCCAAAGTTGGCACGCCGCCGAAATGTCCGACGACTATAGGGTCGTCCCCACGACCCCGGGCCAAATTTGGCCAATCGCCAACATGTCCGACGACTATAGGGTGGTCCGTACGACCCCGGGAATAGATTGGCCCGCCACCGTCATGTCCGACGACAATACGGTCGTCCCTACGACCCCGGGACTAGATTGGCCCGCCACCGTCATGTCCAACGACTATAGGGTCGTCCCCACGACCATGGGCAAAAGTTGGCCAGCCGCCGATATGTCCAACGACTATTGGGTCGTCCCCACGACCCCGGGACTAGATTGGCCCGCCACCGTCAAGTCCGACGACTATAGGGTCGTCCCCACGACCCCGGGCAAATTTGGCAAGCCGCCGACATATCCGACGAGTATAGGGTCGTCCCCACGACCTCGGGACTAGGTTGGCCAGCCGCCGACATGTCCGACGACTATAGGGTCGTCCCTACGACCCCGGGACTAGATTGGCCCGCCACCGTCATGTCCAACGTCTATAGGGTCGTCCCCACGACCCCGGGCCAAAGTTGGCATGCCGCCGAAATGTCCAACGACTATAGGGTCGTCCCCACGACCCCGGGCCAAAGTTGGCAAGCCGCCGAAATGTCCGACGACTATAGGGTCGTCTCCACGACCACGGCCCAAAGTTGGCCAGCCGCCGACATGTCCAACGACTATTGGGTCGTCCCCACGACCACGGGCCAAAGTTAGCCAGCCGCCGACATGTCCGACGACTATAGGGTCGTCCCCACGACCCCGGGCCAAAGTTGGCAAGCGGCCGAAATGTCCGACGACTATAGGGTCGTCCCCACGACCGCGGGTCAAAGATGTCCAGCCGCCGTCTTGTCCGACGACTATAGGGTCGTACCCACGACCCCGGGACTAGGCTGACAAGCCGCCAACATGTCCGACGACTATAGAGTCGTCCCCACGACCCCGGGCCAATGTTGGCCAATCGCCAACATGTCCGACGACTATAGGGTCGTCCCCACGACACCGGGCCAAAGCTAGCCTGCCGCCGACATGTCCGACGACTATTGGATCGTCCCCACGACCACGGGCCAATGTTGGCCAGCCGCCGACATGCCCGACGACTATTGGGTCGTCCCCACGACCCCGGGACTAGATTGGTCCGCCACCGTCATGTCCGACGACTATAGGGTCGTCCCCACGACCCCGGGCCAAAGTTGGCAAGCCGCCGAAATGTCCGACGACTGTAGAGTCGTCCCCACGACCCCGGGCCAATGTTGGCCAATCGCCGACATGTCCGACGACTATAGGGTCGTCCCTACGACCCCGGGACTAGATTGGCCCGCCACCGTCATGTCCAACGACTATAGGGTCGTACCCACGACCAGGGGCCAAAGTTGGCCAGCCGCCGTAATGTCCAACGAATATTGGGTCGTCCCAACGACCCCGGGACTAGATTGGCCCGCCACCGTCAAGTCCGACGACTATAGGGTCGTCCCCACGACCCCGGGACAAGGTTGGCCCGCCGCCGACTTGTCCGACGACTATAGGTTCGTACCCACGACCCCGGGACTAGATTGGCCCGTCACCGTCATGTCCAACGACTATAGGGTCGTCCCCACGACCCCGGGACTAGGTTGACAAGCCGCCGAAATGTCCGACGACTATAGGGTCGTCCCCACGACCGCGAGCCAAGGATGTCCAGCCGCCGTCTTGTCCGACGACTATAGGGTCGTACCCACGACCCCGGGAATAGATTGGCCCGCCACCGTCATGTCCAACGACTATAGGGTCGTCCCCACGACCCCGGGACTAGGTTGACAAGCCGCCGAAATGTCCGACGACTATAGGGTCGTCCCCACGACCGCGAGCCAAGGATGTCCAGCCGCCGTCTTGTCCGACGACTATAGGGTCGTCCCCACGACCCCGGGACTAGATTGGCCCGCCACCGTCATGTCCGACGATTACAGGGTCGTCCCCACGACCCCGGGACAAGGTTGGCCCGCCGCCGACTTGTCCGACGACTATAGGGTCGTACCCACCACCCCGGGCCAAAGGTGGCATGCCGCCGAAATGTCCGACGACTATAGGGTCGTCCCCACGACCCCGGGCCAAAGTTGGCAAGCCGCCGAAATGTCCGACGATTATAGGGTCGTCCCCACGACCCCGGGACTAGATTGGCCCGCCACCATCATGTCCGACGACTATAAGGTCGTCCCCACGACCCCGGGACAAGGTTGGCCCGCCGCCGACTTGTCCGACGACTATAGGGTCGTACCCACGACCCCGGGACTAGGCTGACAAGCCGCCAACATGTCCGACGACTATAGGGTCGTCCCGACGACCCCGGGCCACTGTTGGCCAATCGCCAACATGTCCGACGACTATAGGGTCGTCCCTACGACCCCGGGACTAGATTGGCCCGCCACCGTCATGTCCAACGACTATAGGGTCGTCCCCACGACCATGGGCCAAAGTTGGCCAGCTGCCGATATGTCCAACGACTATTGGGTCGTCCCCACGACCCCGGGACTAGATTGGCCCGCCACCGTCAAGTCCGACGACTATAGGGTCGTCCCCACGACCCCGGGACTAGATTGTCCCGCCACCGTCATGTCCAACGACTACAGGGTCGTCCCCACGACCCCGGGACTAGATTGGCCCGCCACCGTCAAGTCCGACGACTATAGGGTCGTCCCCACGACCCCGGGCCAAAGTTGGACAGCCGCCGACTTGTCCGACGACTATAGGGTCGTCCCCACGACCACGGGCCAAAGTTGGCCAGCCGCCGGCTTGTCCGACGATTATAGGGTCGTCCCCACGACCCCGGGACTAGGTTGGCCCGCCGCCGACTTGTCCGACGACTATAGGGTCGTCCCCACGACCACGGGCCAAAGTTGGCCAGCCGCCGACATATCCGACGACTATAGGGTCGTCCCCACGACCCCGGGCCAAAGTTGGCCAGCCGCCGACATGTCCGACGACTATAGGGTCGTCCCCACGACCCGGGACTAGAGTGGCCCGCCACCGTCATGTCCGACGACTATATGGTCGTCCCCACGACCACGGACCAATGTAGGCCAGCCGCTGACTTGTCCGACGACTATAGGGTCGTCCCCACGACCGCGGGACTAGATTGGCTCGCCGCCGACTTGTCCGACGACTGTAGGGTCGTCCCAACGACCCCGGGACTAGATTGGCCCGCCACCGTCATTTCCGACGACTATAGGGTCGTCCCCACGACCACGGGCCAAAGTTGGCCAGCCGCCGACTTGTCCGACGACTATAGGGTCGTCCCCATGACCCGGGACTAGACTGGCCCGCCACCGTCATGTCCGACGATTATAGGGTCGTCCCCACGACCCCGCGACTAGATTGGCCCGCCACCGTCAAGTCCGACGACTATAGGATCGTCTCCACGACCACGGCCCAAAGTTGGCCAGCCGCCGACATGTCCAACGACTATTGGGTCGTCCCCACGACCACGGGCCAAAGTTAGCCAGCCGCCGACATGTCCGACGACTATAGGGTCGTCCCCACGACCCCGGGCCAAAGTTGGCATGACGCCGAAATGTCCAACGACTATAGGGTCGTCCCCACGACCCCGGGCCAAAGTTGGCAAGCCGCCGAAATGTCCGACGACTATAGGGTCGTCCCCACGACCGCGGGCCAAAGATGTCCAGCCGCCGTCTTGTCCGACGACTATAGGGTCGTCCCCACGACCCCGGGACTAGATTGGCCCGCCACCGTCATGTCCGACGACTATACGGTCGTCCCCACGACCCCGGGACAAGTTTGGCCCGCCGCCGACTTGTCCGACGACTATAGGTTCGTACCCACGACCCCGGGACTAGATTGGCCCGCCACCGTCATGTCCAACGACTATAGGGTCGTCCCCACGACCCCGGGACTAGGTTGACCAGCCGCCGAAATGTCCGACGACTATAGGGTCGTCCCCACGACCGCGAGCCAAGGATGTCCAGCCGCCGTCTTGTCCGACGACTATAGGGTCGTACCCACGACCCCGGGACTAGATTGGCCCGCCACCGTCATGTCCAACGACTATAGGGTCGTCCCCACGACCCCGGGACTAGGTTGACAAGCCGCCGAAATGTCCGACGACTATAGGGTCGTCCCCACGACCGCGAGCCAAGGATGTCCAGCCGCCGTCTTGTCCGACGACTATTGGGTCGTCCCCACGACCCCGGGACTAGATTGGCCCGCCACCGTCATGTCCGACGACTATAGGGTCGTCCCCACGACCCCGGGACAAGGTTGGCCCGCCGCCGACTTGTCCGACGACTATAGGGTCGTACCCACGACCCCGGGACTAGGCTGACAAGCCGCCAACATGTCCGACGACTATAGAGTAGTCCCCACGACCCCGGGCCAATGTTGGCCAATCGCCAACATGTCCGACGACTATAGGGTCGTCCCCACGACACCGGGCCAAAGTTAGCCAGCCGCCGACATGTCCGACGACTATTGGATCGTCCCCACGACCACGGGCCAAAGTTGGCCAGCCGCCGACATGCCCGACGACTATAGGGTCGTCCCCACGACCCCGGGACTAGATTGGTCCGCCACCGTCATGTCCGACGACTATAGGGTCGTCCCCACGACCCCGGGCCAAAGTTGGCAAGGCGCCGAAATGTCCGACGACTGTAGGGTCGTCCCCACGACCCCGGGACTAGATTGGTCCGCCACCGTCATGTCCGACGACTATAGGGTCGTCCCCACGACCCCGGGCCAAAGTTGGCAAGCCGCCGAAATGTCCGACGACTGTAGGGTCGTCCCCACGACCCCGGGTCTAGATTGGCCCGCCACCGTGAAGTCCGACGACTATAGGGTCGTCCCCACGACCTCGGGACTAGTTTGGCCAGCCGCCGACATGTCCGACGACTATAGGGTCGTCCCCACGACCCCGGGCCAATGTTGGCCAGTCGCCGACATGTCCGACGACTATAGGGTCGTCCCTACGACCCCGGGACTAGATTGGCCCGCCACCGTCATGTCCAACGACTATAGGGTCGTCCCCACGACCCCGAGCCAAAGTTGGCATGCCGCCGAAATGTCCGACGACTATAGGGTCGTCCCCACGACCCCGGGCCAAAGTTGGCACGCCGCCGAAATGTCCGACGACTATAGGGTCGTCCCCAGGACCCTGGGCCAAATTTGGCCAATCGCCAACATGTCCGACGACTATAGGGTGGTCCGTACGACCCCGGGAATAGATTGGCCCGCCACCGTCATGTCCGACGACAATACGGTCGTCCCTACGACCCCGGGACTAGATTGGCCCGCCACCGTCATGTCCAACGACTATAGGGTCGTCCCCACGACCATGGGCAAAAGTTGGCCAGCCGCCGATATGTCCAACGACTATTGGGTCGTCCCCACGACCCCGGGACTAGATTGGCCCGCCACCGTCAAGTCCGACGACTATAGGGTCGTCCCCACGACCCCGGGCAAATTTGGCAAGCCGCCGACATATCCGACGAGTATAGGGTCGTCCCCACGACCTCGGGACTAGGTTGGCCAGCCGCCGACATGTCCGACGACTATAGGGTCGTCCCTACGACCCCGGGACTAGATTGGCCCGCCACCGTCATGTCCAACGTCTATAGGGTCGTCCCCACGACCCCGGGCCAAAGTTGGCATGCCGCCGAAATGTCCAACGACTATAGGGTCGTCCCCACGACCCCGGGCCAAAGTTGGCAAGCCGCCGAAATGTCCGACGACTATAGGGTCGTCTCCACGACCACGGCCCAAAGTTGGCCAGCCGCCGACATGTCCAACGACTATTGGGTCGTCCCCACGACCACGGGCCAAAGTTAGCCAGCCGCCGACATGTCCGACGACTATAGGGTCGTCCCCACGACCCCGGGCCAAAGTTGGCAAGCGGCCGAAATGTCCGACGACTATAGGGTCGTCCCCACGACCGCGGGTCAAAGATGTCCAGCCGCCGTCTTGTCCGACGACTATAGGGTCGTCCCCACGACCCCGGGCCAATGTTGGCCAATCGCCGACATGTCCGACGACTATAGGGTCTTCCCTACGACCCCGGGACTAGATTGGCCCGCCACCGTCATGTCCGACGACTATACGGTCGTCCCCACGACCCCGGGACAAGGTTGGCCCGCCGCCGACTTGTCCGACGACTATAGGTTCGTACCCACGACCCCGGGACTAGATTGGCCCGCCACCGTCATGTCCAACGACTATAGGGTCGTCCCCACGACCCCGGGACTAGGTTGACAAGCCGCCGAAATGTCCGACGACTATAGGGTCGTCCCCACGACCGCGAGCCAAGGATGTCCAGCCGCCGTCTTATCCGACTACTATAGGGTCGTACCCACGACCCCGGGACTAGATTGGCCCGCCACCGTCATGTCCAACGACTATAGGGTCGTCCCCACGACCCCGGGACTAGGTTGACAAGCCGCCGAATTGTCCGACGACTACAGGGTCGTCCCCACGACCGCGAGCCAAGGATGTCCAGCCGCCGTCTTGTCCGACGGCTATAGGGTCGTCACAACGACCCCGGGACTAGATTGGCCCGCCGCCGTCATGTCCGACGACTATAGGGTCGTCCCCACGACCCGGGGACAAGGTTGGCCCGCCGCCGACTTGTCCGACGACTATAGGGTCGTACCCACGACCCCGGGACTAGGCTGACAAGCCGCCAACATGTCCGACGACTATAGAGTCGTCCCCACGACCCCGGGCCAATGTTGGCCAATCGCCAACATGTCCGACGACTATAGGGTCGTCCCCACGACACCGGGCCAAAGCTAGCCTGCCGCCGACATGTCCGACGACTATTGGATCGTCCCCACGACCACGGGCCAATGTTGGCCAGCCGCCGACATTGCCGACGACTATAGGGTCGTCCCCACGACCCCGGGACTAGATTGGTCCGCCACCGACTTGTCCGACGACTATAGGTTCGTACCCACGACCCCGGGACTAGATTGGCCCGCCACCGTCATGTCCAACGACTATAGGGTCGTCCCCACGACCCCGGGACTAGGTTGACCAGCCGCCGAAATGTCCGACGACTATAGGGTCGTCCCCACGACCGCGAGCCAAGGATGTCCAGCCGCCGTCTTGTCCGACGACTATAGGGTCGTACCCACGACCCCGGGACTAGATTGGCCCGCCACCGTCATGTCCAACGACTATAGGGTCGTCCCCACGACCCCGGGACTAGGTTGACAAGCCGCCGAAATGTCCGACGACTATAGGGTCGTCCCCACGACCGCGAGCCAAGGATGTCCAGCCGCCGTCTTGTCCGACGACTATTGGGTCGTCCCCACGACCCCGGGACTAGATTGGCCCGCCACCGTCATGTCCGACGACTATAGGGTCGTCCCCACGACCCCGGGACAAGGTTGGCCCGCCGCCGACTTGTCCGACGACTATAGGGTCGTACCCACGACCCCGGGACTAGGCTGACAAGCCGCCAACATGTCCGACGACTATAGAGTAGTCCCCACGACCCCGGGCCAATGTTGGCCAATCGCCAACATGTCCGACGACTATAGGGTCGTCCCCACGACACCGGGCCAAAGTTAGCCAGCCGCCGACATGTCCGACGACTATTGGATCGTCCCCACGACCACGGGCCAAAGTTGGCCAGCCGCCGACATGCCCGACGACTATAGGGTCGTCCCCACGACCCCGGGACTAGATTGGTCCGCCACCGTCATGTCCGACGACTATAGGGTCGTCCCCACGACCCCGGGCCAAAGTTGGCAAGGCGCCGAAATGTCCGACGACTGTAGGGTCGTCCCCACGACCCCGGGACTAGATTGGTCCGCCACCGTCATGTCCGACGACTATAGGGTCGTCCCCACGACCCCGGGCCAAAGTTGGCAAGCCGCCGAAATGTCCGACGACTGTAGGGTCGTCCCCACGACCCCGGGTCTAGATTGGCCCGCCACCGTGAAGTCCGACGACTATAGGGTCGTCCCCACGACCTCGGGACTAGTTTGGCCAGCCGCCGACATGTCCGACGACTATAGGGTCGTCCCCACGACCCCGGGCCAATGTTGGCCAGTCGCCGACATGTCCGACGACTATAGGGTCGTCCCTACGACCCCGGGACTAGATTGGCCCGCCACCGTCATGTCCAACGACTATAGGGTCGTCCCCACGACCCCGAGCCAAAGTTGGCATGCCGCCGAAATGTCCGACGACTATAGGGTCGTCCCCACGACCCCGGGCCAAAGTTGGCACGCCGCCGAAATGTCCGACGACTATAGGGTCGTCCCCAGGACCCTGGGCCAAATTTGGCCAATCGCCAACATGTCCGACGACTATAGGGTGGTCCGTACGACCCCGGGAATAGATTGGCCCGCCACCGTCATGTCCGACGACAATACGGTCGTCCCTACGACCCCGGGACTAGATTGGCCCGCCACCGTCATGTCCAACGACTATAGGGTCGTCCCCACGACCATGGGCAAAAGTTGGCCAGCCGCCGATATGTCCAACGACTATTGGGTCGTCCCCACGACCCCGGGACTAGATTGGCCCGCCACCGTCAAGTCCGACGACTATAGGGTCGTCCCCACGACCCCGGGCAAATTTGGCAAGCCGCCGACATATCCGACGAGTATAGGGTCGTCCCCACGACCTCGGGACTAGGTTGGCCAGCCGCCGACATGTCCGACGACTATAGGGTCGTCCCTACGACCCCGGGACTAGATTGGCCCGCCACCGTCATGTCCAACGTCTATAGGGTCGTCCCCACGACCCCGGGCCAAAGTTGGCATGCCGCCGAAATGTCCAACGACTATAGGGTCGTCCCCACGACCCCGGGCCAAAGTTGGCAAGCCGCCGAAATGTCCGACGACTATAGGGTCGTCTCCACGACCACGGCCCAAAGTTGGCCAGCCGCCGACATGTCCAACGACTATTGGGTCGTCCCCACGACCACGGGCCAAAGTTAGCCAGCCGCCGACATGTCCGACGACTATAGGGTCGTCCCCACGACCCCGGGCCAAAGTTGGCAAGCGGCCGAAATGTCCGACGACTATAGGGTCGTCCCCACGACCGCGGGTCAAAGATGTCCAGCCGCCGTCTTGTCCGACGACTATAGGGTCGTCCCCACGACCCCGGGCCAATGTTGGCCAATCGCCGACATGTCCGACGACTATAGGGTCTTCCCTACGACCCCGGGACTAGATTGGCCCGCCACCGTCATGTCCGACGACTATACGGTCGTCCCCACGACCCCGGGACAAGGTTGGCCCGCCGCCGACTTGTCCGACGACTATAGGTTCGTACCCACGACCCCGGGACTAGATTGGCCCGCCACCGTCATGTCCAACGACTATAGGGTCGTCCCCACGACCCCGGGACTAGGTTGACAAGCCGCCGAAATGTCCGACGACTATAGGGTCGTCCCCACGACCGCGAGCCAAGGATGTCCAGCCGCCGTCTTATCCGACTACTATAGGGTCGTACCCACGACCCCGGGACTAGATTGGCCCGCCACCGTCATGTCCAACGACTATAGGGTCGTCCCCACGACCCCGGGACTAGGTTGACAAGCCGCCGAATTGTCCGACGACTACAGGGTCGTCCCCACGACCGCGAGCCAAGGATGTCCAGCCGCCGTCTTGTCCGACGGCTATAGGGTCGTCACAACGACCCCGGGACTAGATTGGCCCGCCGCCGTCATGTCCGACGACTATAGGGTCGTCCCCACGACCCGGGGACAAGGTTGGCCCGCCGCCGACTTGTCCGACGACTATAGGGTCGTACCCACGACCCCGGGACTAGGCTGACAAGCCGCCAACATGTCCGACGACTATAGAGTCGTCCCCACGACCCCGGGCCAATGTTGGCCAATCGCCAACATGTCCGACGACTATAGGGTCGTCCCCACGACACCGGGCCAAAGCTAGCCTGCCGCCGACATGTCCGACGACTATTGGATCGTCCCCACGACCACGGGCCAATGTTGGCCAGCCGCCGACATTGCCGACGACTATAGGGTCGTCCCCACGACCCCGGGACTAGATTGGTCCGCCACCGTCATGTCCGACGACTATAGGGTCGTCCCCACGACCCCGGGCCAAAGTTGGCAAGCCGCCGAAATGTCCGACGACTGTAGGGTCGTCCCCACGACCCCGGGCCAATGTTGGCCAATCGCCGACATGTCCGACGACTATAGGGTCGTCCCTACGACCCCGGGACTAGATTGGCCCGCCACCGTCATGTCCAACGACTATAGGGTCGTACCCACGACCATGGGCCAAAGTTGGCCAGCCGCCGTAATGTCCAACGACTATTGGGTCGTCCCCACGACCCCGGGACTAGATTGGCCCGCCACCGTCATGTCCAACGACTATAGGGTCGTACCCACGACCCCGGGACTAGGTTGACAAGCCGCCGAATTGTCCGACGACTATAGGGTCGTCCCCACGACCGCGAGCCAACGATGTCCAGCCGCCGTCTTATCCGACGACTATAGGGTCGTCACAACGACCCCGGGACTAGATTGGCCCGCCGCCGTCATGTCCGACGACTATAGGGTCGTCCCCACGACCCCGGGACAAGGTTGGCCCGCCGCCGACTTGTCCGACGACTATAGGGTCGTACCCACGACCCCGGGACTAGGCTGACAAGCCGCCAACATGTCCGACGACTATAGAGTCGTCCCCACGACCCCGGGCCAATGTTGGCCAATCGCCAACATGTCCGACGACTATAGGGTCGTCCCCACGACACCGGGCCAAAGCTAGCCTGCCGCCGACATGTCCGACGACTATTGGATCGTCCCCACGACCACGGGCCAATGTTGGCCAGCCGCCGACATGCCCGACGACTATTGGGTCGTCCCCACGACCCCGGGACTAGATTGGTCCGCCACCGTCATGTCCGACGACTATAGGGTCGTCCCCACGACCCCGGGCCAAAGTTGGCAAGCCGCCGAAATGTCCGACGACTGTAGGGTCGTCCCCACGACCCCGGGCCAATGTTGGCCAATCGCCAACATGTCCGACGACTATAGGGTCGTCCCCACGACCCGGGGACAAGGTTGGCCCGCCGCCGACTTGTCCGACGACTATAGGGTCGTACCCACGACACCGGGCCAAAGCTAGCCTGCCGCCGACATGTCCGACGACTATTGGATCGTCCCCACGACCACGGGCCAATGTTGGCCAGCCGCCGACATTGCCGACGACTATAGGGTCGTCCCCACGACCCCGGGACTAGATTGGTCCGCCACCGTCATGTCCGACGACTATAGGGTCGTCCCCACGACCCCGGGCCAAAGTTGGCAAGCCGCCGAAATGTCCGACGACTGTAGGGTCGTCCCCACGACCCCGGGCCAATGTTGGCCAATCGCCGACATGTCCGACGACTATAGGGTCGTCCCTACGACCCCGGGACTAGATTGGCCCGCCACCGTCATGTCCAACGACTATAGGGTCGTACCCACGACCATGGGCCAAAGTTGGCCAGCCGCCGTAATGTCCAACGACTATTGGGTCGTCCCCACGACCCCGGGACTAGATTGGCCCGCCACCGTCATGTCCAACGACTATAGGGTCGTACCCACGACCCCGGGACTAGGTTGACAAGCCGCCGAATTGTCCGACGACTATAGGGTCGTCCCCACGACCGCGAGCCAAGGATGTCCAGCCGCCGTCTTGTCCGACGACTATAGGGTCGTCACAACGACCCCGGGACTAGATTGGCCCGCCGCCGTCATGTCCGACGACTATAGGGTCGTACCCACGACCATGGGCCAAAGTTGGCCAGCCGCCGTAATGTCCAACGAATATTGGGTCGTCCCAACGACCCCGGGACTAGATTGGCCCGCCACCGTCAAGTCCGACGACTATAGGGTCGTCCCCACGACCCCGGGACAAGGTTGGCCCGCCGCCGACTTGTCCGACGACTATAGGTTCGTACCCACGACCCCGGGACTAGATTGGCCCGTCACCGTCATGTCCAACGACTATAGGGTCGTCCCCACGACCCCGGGACTAGGTTGACAAGCCGCCGAAATGTCCGACGACTATAGGGTCGTCCCCACGACCGCGAGCCAAGGATGTCCAGCCGCCGTCTTGTCCGACGACTATAGGGTCGTACCCACGACCCCGGGAATAGATTGGCCCGCCACCGACTTGTCCGACGACTATAGGGTCGTACCCACGACCCCGGGACTAGGCTGACAAGCCGCCAACATGTCCGACGACTATAGAGTCGTCCCCACGACCCCGGGCCAATGTTGGCCAATCGCCAACATGTCCGACGACTATAGGGTCGTCCCCACGACACCGGGCCAAAGCTAGCCTGCCGCCGACATGTCCGACGACTATTGGATCGTCCCCAGGACCACGGGCCAATGTTGGCCAGCCGCCGACATGCCCGACGACTATTGGGTCGTCCCCACGACCCCGGGACTAGATTGGTCCGCCACCGTCATGTCCGACGACTATAGGGTCGTCCCCACGACCCCGGGCCAAAGTTGGCAAGCCGCCGAAATGTCCGACGACTGTAGGGTCGTCCCCACGACCCCGGGCCAATGTTGGCCAATCGCCGACATGTCCGACGACTATAGGGTCGTCCCCACGACCTCGGGACTAGGTTGGCCAGCCGCCGACATGTCCGACCACTATTGGGTCGTCCCCACAACCACGGGCCAAAGTTGGCCTGCCGCCGACATGTCCGACGACTATAGTGTCGTCCCCACGACCCCGGTACTAAATTGGCCCGCCGCCGACATGTCCGACGACTATAGAGTCGTCCCCACGACACCGGGCCAAAGTTGGCCAGCCGCCGACATGTCCGACGACTATAGGGTCGTCCCCACGACCCCGGGAATAGATTGGCCCGCCACCGTCATGTCCGGCGACTATCGGATCGTCCCCACGCCTACGGACCAAAGTTGGCCAGCCGCCGACATGTCCGACGACTATAGGGTCGTCCCCACGACCCCGGGCCAATAATGGCCAATCGCCGACATGTCCGATGACTATAGGGTCGTCCCCACGACCACGGACCAAAGTTGGCCAGCCGCCGACATATCCGACGACTATAGGGTCGTCCCCATGACCTCGGGACTAGATTGACCCGCCACCATCATGTCCGACGCCTATAGGGTCGACACCACGACCCCGGGAGTTGATTGCCCCGCCACCGTTATTTCTGACGACTATAGGGTCGTCCCCACGACCACGGACAAAAGTTGGACAGCCGCCGACATATCCGACGACTATAGGGTCGTCCCCATGACCCCGGGACTAGGTTGGCCCGCCGCCGACTTGTCCGACGACTATAGGGTCGTCCCCACGACCCCGGGTGCAGGTTGGCCAGCCGCCGACTTGTCCGACGACTATAGGGTCGTCCCCACGACCCCGGGCACATTTGTCAAGCCGCCGACATGTCCCCACAACCCCGGGACTAGATTGGCCCGCCACCGTCATATCCGACGACTATAGGGCCGTCCCCACGACCCCAGGTCCAGGTTGGCCAGCCGCCGAAATGTCCGACGACTAAACAGTCGTCCCCGCGACCACGGGCCAAAGTTGGCCAGCCGCCGACATGTCCGATGACTATAGGGTCGTCCCCACGACCCTGGGACTAGATTGGCCCGCCACCGTCATGTCCGACGACTATAGGGTCGTCCCCACGACCCTGGGACTAGATTGGCCCGCCACCGTCATGTCCGACGACTATAGGGTCGTCCCCACGACCCCGGGCCAAAGTTGGCAAGCCGCCGACATGTCCGACGACTATAGGGCCGTCCCCACGACGACGGGCCAAAGTAGGCCAGCCGCCGACATGTCCGACGACTATAGGGTCGTCCCCACGACCCCGGGCCAAAGTTCGCCAGCCGCCGACATGTCCGACGACTATAGGGTCGTCCCCACGACCACGCGCCAAAGTTGGCCAGCCGCCGACATGTCCGACGACTATAGGGTCGTCCCCACGACCCCGGGCCAATGTTGGCCAATCGCCGACATGTCCAACGACTATAGGGTCGTCCCTACGACCCCGGGACTAGATTAGCCCGCCACCGTCATGTCCAACGACTATAGGGTCGTCCCCACGACCACGGGCCAAAGTTGGCATGCGGCCGAAATGTCCGACGACTATAGGGTCGTCCCCACGACTCCGGGCCAAAGTTAGCAAGCCGCCGAAATGTCCGACGACTATAGGGTCGTCCCCACGACCCCGGGACTAGATTGGCCCGCCACCGTCATGTCCGACGACTATAGGGTCGTCCCCACGACCCCGGGCCAAAGTTGGCAAGCCGCCGAAATGTCCGACGACTGTAGGGTCGTCCCCACGACCCCGAGACTAGATTGGCCCGCCACCGTCAAGTCCGACGACTATAGGGTCGTCCCCAGGACCTTGGGACTAGATTGGCCCGCCACCGTCAAGTCCGACGACTATAGGGTCGTCCCCACGACCCCGGGCCAAAGTTGGCAAGCCGCCGAAATGTCCGACGACTGTAGGGTCGTCCCCACGACCCCGGGACTAGATTGGTCCGCCACCGTCATGTCCGACGACTATAGGGTCGTCCCCACGACCCCGGGCCAAAGTTGGCCAGCCGCCGACATGTCCGACGACTATAGGGTCGTCCCCACGACCCCGAGACTAGATTGGCCCGCCACCGTCATGTCCGACGACAATAGGGTCGTCCCCACGACCCCGGGTCCAGGTTGGCCAGCCGCCGACATTTCCGACGACTATAGAGTCGTCCCCACGACACCGGGCCAAAGTTGGCCAGCCGCCGACATGTCCGACGACTATAGGGTCGTCCCCACGACCCCGGGACTAGATTGGCCCGCCACCGTCATGTCCGACGATTATAGGGTCGTCCCCACGACCCCGGGTCCAGGTTGGCCAGCCGCCGACATTTCCGACGACTATAGAGTCGTCCCCACGACACCGGGCCAAAGTTGGCCAGCCGCCGACATGTCCGACGACTATAGGGTCGTCCCCACGACCCCGGGACTAGATTGGCCCGCCACCGTCAAGTCCGACGACCTCGGGACTAGGTTGGCCAGCCGCCGTCATGTCCAACGATTATAGGGTCGTCCCCACGACCCCGGGTCTAGGTTGGCCAGCCGCCGACATGTCCGACGACTATAGAGTCGTCCCCACGACACCGGGCGAAAGTTGGACCGCCGCCGACATGTCCGACTACTATAGGGTCGTCCCCACGACCTCGGGTCTAGATTGGCCCGCTACCGTCATGTCCGAAGACTATAGGGTCGTCCCCACGACCACGGGACTAGATTGGCCCGCCACCGCCAAGTCCGACGACAATAGGGTCGTCCCCACGACCCCGGGTCTAGGTTGGCCAGCCGCCGACATGTCCGACGACAATCGGATCGTCCCCACGACCACGCGCCAAAGTTGGCCAGCCGCCGACATGTCCGACGACTATTGGATCGTCCCCACGACCACGGGCCAAAGTTGGCCAGCCGCCGACATGTCCGACGACAATCGGATCGTCCCCACGACCACGCGCCAAAGTTGGCCAGCCGCCGACATGTCCGACGACTATAGGGTCGTCCCCACGACCCCGGGCCAATGTTGGCCAATCGCCGACATGTCCAACGACTATAGGGTCGTCCCTACGACCCCGGGACTAGATTAGCCCGCCACCGTCATGTCCAACGACTATAGGGTCGTCCCCACGACCACGGGCCAAAGTTGGCATGCGGCCGAAATGTCCGACGACTATAGGGTCGTCCCCACGACTCCGGGCCAAAGTTAGCAAGCCGCCGAAATGTCCGACGACTATAGGGTCGTCCCCACGACCCCGGGACTAGATTGGCCCGCCACCGTCATGTCCGACGACTATAGGGTCGTCCCCACGACCCCGGGCCAAAGTTGGCAAGCCGCCGAAATGTCCGACGACTGTAGGGTCGTCCCCACGACCCCGAGACTAGATTGGCCCGCCACCGTCAAGTCCGACGACTATAGGGTCGTCCCCAGGACCTTGGGACTAGATTGGCCCGCCACCGTCAAGTCCGACGACTATAGGTTCGTCCCCACGACCCCGGGCCAAAGTTGGCAAGCCGCCGAAATGTCCGACGACTGTAGGGTCGTCCCCACGACCCCGGGACTAGATTGGTCCGCCACCGTCATGTCCGACGACTATAGGGTCGTCCCCACGACCCCGGGCCAAAGTTGGCCAGCCGCCGACATGTCCGACGACTATAGGGTCGTCCCCACGACCCCGAGACTAGATTGGCCCGCCACCGTCATGTCCGACGACAATAGGGTCGTCCCCACGACCCCGGGTCCAGGTTGGACATCCGCCGACATTTCCGACGACTATAGAGTCGTCCCCACGACACCGGGCCAAAGTTGGCCAGCCGCCGACATGTCCGACGACTATAGGGTCGTCCCCACGACCCCGGGACTAGATTGGCCCGCCACCGTCATGTCCGACGATTATAGGGTCGTCCCCACGACCCCGGGACAAGCTTGGCCCGCCGCCGAATTGTTCGACGACTATAGGGTCGTCCCCACGACCCCGGGACTAGATTGGCCCGCCACCGTCAAGTCCGACGACCTCGGGACTAGGTTGGCCAGCCGCCGACATGTCCGACGACTATAGGGTCGCCCCCACGACCTCGGGCCAATTTTGGCCAGCCGCCGACATGTCCGACGACTGTAGGGTCGTCCCCACGACCCCGGGACTAGATTGGCCCGCCACCGTCAAGTCCGACGACTATAGGGTCGTCCCCACGACCCCGGGTCCAGGTTGGCCAGCCGCCGACATTTCCGACGACTATAGAGTCGTCCCCACGACACCGGGCCAAAGTTGACCAGCCGCCGACATGTCCGACGACTATAGGGTCGTCCCCACGACCCCGGGACTAGATTGGCCCGCCAACGTCATGTCCGACGATTATAGGGTCGTCCCCACGACCGCGAGACTAGATTGGCCCGCCACCGTCATGTCCGACGACAATAGGGTCGTCCCCACGACCCCGGGTCCAGATTGGCCAGCCGCCGACATTTCCGACGACTATAGAGTCGTCCCCACGACACCGGGCCAAAGTTGGCCAGCCGCCGACATGTCCGACGATTATAGGGTCGTCCCCACGACCCCGGGACAAGGTTGGCCCGCCGCCGACTTGTCCGACGAATATAGGGTCGTACCCACGACCCTGGGACTAGGCTGACAAGCCGCCAACATGTCCGACGACTATAGGGTCGTCCCGACGACCCCGGGCCAATGATGGCCAATCGCCAACATGTCCGACGACTATAGGGTCGTCCCTACGACCCCGGGACTAGATTGGCCCGCCACCGTCATGTCCAACGACTATAGGGTCGTCCCCACAACCACGGGCCAAAGTTGGCCAGCCGCCGACATGTCCGACGACTATAGGGTCGTCCCCACGACCCCGGGCCAAAGTTGGCAAGCCGCCGAAATGTCCGACGACTGTAGGGTCGTCCCCACGACCCCGGGACTAGATTGGCCCGCCACCGTCAAGTCCGACGACTATAGGGTCGTCCCCACGACCCCGGGTCCAGGTTGGCCAGCCGCCGACATTTCCGACGACTATAGAGTCGTCCCCACGACACCGGTCCAAAGTTGGCCAGCCGCCGATATGTCCGACGACTATAGGGTCGTCCCCACGTCCCCGGGACTAGATTGGCCCGCCACCGTCATGTCCAACGACTATAGGGTCGTCCCCACAACCACGGGCCAAAGTTCGCCAGCCGCCGACATGTCCAACGACTATAGGGTCGTCCCCACGACCCCGAGACTAGATTGGCCCGACACCGTCATGTCCGACGACAATAGGGTCGTCCCCACGACCCCGGGTCCAGGTTGGCCAGCCGCCGACATTTCCGATGACTATAGAGTCGTCCCCACGACACCGGGCCAAAGTTGGCCAGCCGCCGACATGTCCGACGACTATAGGGTCGTCCCCACGACCCCGGGACTAGATTGGCCCGCCACCGTCATGTCCGACGATTATAGGGTCGTGCCCACGACCGCGAGACTAGATTGGCCCGCCACCGACATTTCCGACGACTATAGAGTCGTCCCCACGACACCGGGCCAAAGTTGGCCAGCCGCCGACATGTCCGACGACTATAGGGTCGTCCCCACAACCACGGGCCAAAGTTGGCCAGCCGCCGACATGTCCGACGACTATGGGGTCGTCCCCACGACCTCGGGACTAGGTTGGCCAGCCGCCGACATGTCCGACGACTAAAGGGTCGACCCCACGACCCCGGGCCAATGTTGGCCAATCGCCGACATGTCCGACGACTATAGGGTCGTCCCTACGACCCCGGGACTAGATTGGCCCGCCACCGTCATGTCCAACGACTATAGGGTCGTCTCCACGACCACGGGCCAATGTTGGCATTCCGCCGACATGTCCGACGACTATAGGGTCGTCCCCACGACCCCGGGACTAGATTGGCCCGCCACCGTCATGTCCAACGACTATAGGGTCGTTCCCACAACCACGGGCCAAAGTTGGCCAGCCGCCGACATGTCCGACGACTATTGGATCGTCCCCACGACCACGGGCCAAAGATGTCCAGCCGCCGTCTTGTCCGACGACTATAGGGTCGTCCCTACGACCCCGAGTCCAGGTTGGCCAGCCGCCGACATTTCGGACGACTATAGAGTCGTCCCCACGACCCCGGGACAAGCTTGGCCCGCCGCCGAATTGTTCGACGACTATAGGGTCGTCCCCACGACCCCGGGACTAGATTGGCCCGCCACCGTCATGTCCGACGATTATAGGGTCGTCCCCACGACCGCGAGACTAGATTGGCCCGCCACCGTCATGTCCGACGACAATAGGGTCGTCCCCACGACCCCGGGTCCAGGTTGGCCAGCCGCCGACATTTCCGACGACTATAGAGTCGTCCCCACGACACCGGGCCAAAGTTGGCCAGCCGCCGACATGTCCGACGACTATAGTGTCGTCCCCGCGACCCCGGGACAAGGTTGGCCCGCCGCCGACTTGTCCGACGACTATAGGGTCGTCCCCACGACCCCGGGCCAAAGTTGACCAGCCGCCGACATGTCCGACGACTATAGGGTCGTCCCCACGACCCCGGGACTAGATTGGCCCGCCACCGTCATGTCCGACGATTATAGGGTCGTCCCCACGACCGCGAGACTAGATTGGCCCGCCACCGTCATGTCCGACGACAATAGGGTCGTCCCCACGACCCCGGGTCCAGGTTGGCCAGCCGCCGACATTTCCGACGACTATAGAGTCGTCCCCACGACCCCGAGACTAGATTGGCCCGCCACCGTCATGTCCGACGACTATAGGGTCGTCCCCACGACCCCGGGACTAGATTGGCCCGCCACCGTCATGTCCAACGACTATAGGGTCGTTCCCACAACCACGGGCCAAAGTTGGCCAGCCGCCGACATGTCCGACGACTATTGGATCGTCCCCACGACCACGGGCCAAAGTTGGCCAGCCGCCGACATGTCCGACGACTATAGGGTCGTCCCCACGACCCCGGGACTCGTTTGGTCCGCCACCGTCTTGTCCGACGACTATAGGGTCGTCCCCACGACCCCGAGTCCAGGTTGGCCAGCCGCCGACATTTCCGACGACTATAGAGTCGTCCCCACGACCCCGGGCCAAAGTTGGCCAGCCGCCGACATGTCCGACGACTATAGGGTCGTCCCCACGACCCCGGGACTAGATTGGCCCGCCACCGTCATGTCCGACGAATATAGGGTCGTCCCCACGACTCCGGGCCAAAGATGTCCAGCCGCCGTCTTGTCCGATGACTATAGGGTCGTCCCCACGACCCCGGGACTAGATTGGCCCGCCACCGTCATGTCCAACGACTATAGGGTCGTCCCCACAACCACGGGCCAAAGTTGGCCAGCCGCCGACATGTCCGACGACTATTGGATCGTCCCCACGACCACGGGCCAAAAGTTGGCCAGCCGCCGACATGTCCGACGACTATAGGGTCGTCCCCACGACCCCGGGACTAGATTGGTCCGCCACCGTCTTGTCCGACGACTATAGGGTCGTCCCCACGACCACGGGCCAAAGTTGACCAGCCGCCGACATGTCCGACGACTAAAGGGTCGTCCCCACGACCCCGGGACTAGATTGGCCCGCCACCGTCATGTCCGACGAATATAGGGTCGTCCCCACGACCGCGAGACTAGATTGGCCCGCCACCGTCATGTCCGACGACAATAGGGTCGTCCCCACGACCCCGGGTCCAGGTTGGCCAGCCGCCGACATTTCCGACGACTATAGAGTCGTCCCCACGACACCGGGCCAAAGTTGGCCAGCCGCCGACATGTCCGACGACTATAGGGTCGTCCCCACGACCCCGGGACAAGGTTGGCCCGCCGCCGACTTGTCCGACGACTATAGGGTCGTACCCACCACCCCGGGACTACGCTGACAAGCCGCCAACATGTCCGACGACTATAGGGTCGTCCCCACGACCCCGGGCCAAAGATGTCCATCCGCCGTCTTGTCCGACGACTATAGGGTCGTCCCCACGACCCCGAGTCCGGGTTGGCCAGCCGCCGACATTTCCGACGACTATAGAGTCGTCCCCACGACCCCGGGCCAAAGTTGGCGAGCCGCCGAAATGTCCGACGACTATAGGGTCGTCCCCACGACCCCGAGACTAGATTGGCCCGCCACCGTCATGTCCGACGATTACAGGGTCGTCCCCACGACCCCGGGACAAGCTTGGCCCGCCGCCGAATTGTTCGACGACTATAGGGTCGTCCCCACGACCCCGGGACTAGATTGGCCCGCCACCGTCATGTCCGACGACAATAGGGTCGTCCCCACGACCCCGGGTCTAGGTTGGCCAGCCGCCGACTTGTCCGACGACTATAGGGTCGTACCCACGACCCCGGGACTAGGCTGACAAGCCGCCAACATGTCCGACGACTATAGGGTCGTCCCCACGACCCCGGGCCAAAGATGTCCAGCCGCCGTCTTGTCCGACGACTATAGGGTCGTCCCCACGACCCCGGGCCAAAGTTGGCCAGCTGCCGACATGTCCGACGACTATAGGGTCGTCCCCACGACCCCGGGACAAAGTTGGCCCGCCGCCGACTTGTCCGACGACTATAGGGTCGTACCCACCACCCCGGGACTAGGCTGACATGCCGCCAACATGTCCGACGACTATAGGGTCGTCCCCACGACCCCGGGCCAAAGATGTCCAGCCGCCGTCTTGTCCGACGACTATAGGGTCGTCCCCACGACCCCGAGTCCAGGTTGGCCAGCCGCCGACATTTCCGACGACTATAGAGTCGTCCCCACGACCCCGGGCCAAAGTTGGCCAGCCGCCGACATGTCCGACGACTATAGGGTCGTCCCCACGACCCCGAGACTAGATTGGCCCGCCACCGTCATGTCCGACGACAATAGGGTCGTCCCCAACACCCCGGGTCCAGGTTGGCCAGCCGCCGACATTTCCGACGACTATAGTGTCGTCCCTACGACACCGGGCCAAAGTTGGCCAGCCGCCGACATGTCCGACGACTATAGGGTCATCCCCACGACCCCGGGACGAGGTTGGCCCGCCGCCGACTTGTCCGACGACTATAGGGTAGTCCCCACGACCCCGGGCCAAAGTTGGCAAGCCGCTGAAATGTCCGACGGCTTTAGGGTTGTCCCCACGACCCCGGGACTACATTGGCCCGCCACCGTCAAATCCGACGACTATTGGGTCGTCCCCAGGACCTCGGGACTAGATTGGCCCGCCACCGTCAAGTCCGACGATTATAGGGTCGTCCCCACGACCGCGAGACTAGATTGGCCCGCCACCGTCAAGTCCGACGACTATAGAGTCGTCCCCACGACCTCGGGACTAGGTTGGCCGGCCGCCGACATGTCCGACCACTATTGGGTCGTCCCCACGACACCGGGCCAAAGTTGGCCAGCCGCCGACATGTCCGACGACTATAGGGTCGTCCCCACGACCCCGGGACAAGGTTGGCCCGCCGCCGACTTGTCCAACGACTATAGGGTCGTCCCCACGACCCCGGGACTAGGCTGACAAGCCGCCAACATGTCCGAAGACTATAGGGTCGTCCCCACGACCCCGGGCCAATGATGTCCAGCCGCCGTCTTGTCCGACGACTATAGGGTCGTCCCCACGACCCCGGGACTAGATTGGCCCGCCACCGTCATGTCCAACGATTATAGGGTCGTCCCCACAACCACGGGCTAAAGTTGGCCAGCCGCCGACATGGACGACGACTATAGGGTCGTCCCCACGACCCCGGGACTAGATTGGCCCGCCACCGTCATGTCCGACGATTATAGGGTCGTCCCCACGACCGCGAGACTAGATTGGCTCGCCACCGTCATGTCCGACGACAATAGGGTCGTCCCCACGACCCCGGGTCCAGGTTGGCCAGCCGCCGACATTTCCGACGACTATAGAGTCGTCCCCACGACACCGGGCCAAAGTTGGCCAGCCGCCGACATGTCCGACGACTATAGGGTCGTCCCCACGACCCCGGGACAAGGTTGGCCCGCCGCCGACTTGTCCGACGACTATAGGGTCGTACCCACGACCCTGGGACTAGGCTGACAAGCCGCCAACATGTCCGACGACTATAGGGTCGTCCCCACGACCCCGGGCCAAAGATGTCCAGCCGCCGTCTTGTCCGACGACTATAGGGTCGTCCCCACGACCCCGGGACTAGATTGGCCCGCCAGCGTCATGTCCAACGACTATAGGGTCGTCCCCACAACCACGGGCCAAAGTTGGCCAGCCGCCGACATGTCCGACGACTATAGGGTCGTCCCCACGACCCCGGGCCAAAGTTGGCCAGCTGCCGACATGTCCGACGACTATAGGGTCGTCCCCACGGCCCCGGGCCAATAATGGCCAATCGCCGACATGTCCGACGACTATAGGGTCGTACCTACGACCCCGGGTCTAGGTTGGCCAACCGCCGACATGTTCGACGACTATAGAGGCGTCCCCACTACACCGGGCCAAAGTTGGCAAGCCGCCGAAATGTCCGACGACTGTTGGGTCGTCCCCACGACCCAGGGACTATATTGGCCCGCCACCGTCAAATCCGACGGCTATAGGGTCGTCCCCACGACCACGCGCTAAAGGTGGCCAATCCCCGACATGTCCGACGACTATAGGGTCGTACCTACGACCCCGGGACTCGATTGCCCCGGCACCGTCATGTCCAACGACTATCGGATCGTCCCCACGACCACGGGCCAAAGTTGGCCAGCCGCTGACATGCCCAACGACTATAGGGTCGTCCCCACGACCTCGGGCCAAAGTTGGCCAGCCGCCGACATGTCCGACGACAATAGGGTCGTCCCCACGAACCCCGGGTCTAGGTTGGCCAGCCGCGGACATGTCCGACGACTGTAGAGTCGTCCCCACGACACCGGGCCAAAGTTGGCCAGCCGCTGACATGTCCAACGACTATAGGGTCGTCCCCACGACCACGGGCCAAAGTTGGCCAGCCGCCGACATGTCCGACGACTATTGGATCGTTCCCACGACCACGGGCCAAAGTTGGCCAGCCGCCGACATGTCCGACGACTATAGGGTCGTCCCCACGACCCCGGGACTAGGTTGGCCAGCCGCCAACATGTCCGACGACTATAGGGTCGTCCCTACGACCCCGGGACTAGATTGGCCCGCCACCGTCAAGTCCGACGACCTCGGGACTAGGTTGGCCAGCCGCCGACATGTCCGACGACTATAGGGTCGTCCCCACGACCCCGGGACAAAGTTGGCCCGCCGCCGACTTGTCCGACGACTATAGGGTCGTCCCCACGACACCGGGCCAAAGTTGGCCAGCCGCCGACATGTCCGACGACTATAGGGTCGTCCCCACGACCCCGGGACTAGATTGGCCCGCCACCGTCAAGTCCGACGACTATAGGGTCGTCCCCACGACCCCGAGTCCAGGTTGGCCAGCCGCCGACATTTCCGACGACTATAGAGTCGTCCCCACGACCCCGGGCCAAAGTTGGCCAGCCGCCGACATGTCCGACGACTATAGGGTTGTCCCCACGACCCCGAGACTAGATTGGCCCGCCACCGTCATGTCCGACGACAATAGGGTCGTCCCCAACACCCCGGGTCCAGGTTGGCCAGCCGCCGACATTTCCGACGACTATAGTGTCGTCCCTACGACACCGGGCCAAAGTTGGCCAGCCGCCGACATGTCCGACGACTATAGGGTCATCCCCACGACCCCGGGACTAGATTGGCCCGCCACCGTCATGTCCGACGATTATAGGGTCGTCCCCACGACCCCGGGACAAGCTTGGCCCGCCGCCGAATTGTTCGACGACTATAGGGTCGTCCCCACGACCCCGGGACTAGATTGGCCCGCCACCGTCATGTCCGACGACAATAGGGTCGTCCCCACGACCCCGGGTCTAGGTTGGCCAGCCGCCGACTTGTCCGACGACTATAGGGTCGTACCCACGACCCCGGGACTAGGCTGACAAGCCGCCAACATGTCCGACGACTATAGGGTCGTCCCCACGACCCCGGGCCAAAGATGTCCAGCCGCCGTCATGTCCGACGACTATAGGGTCGTCCCCACGACCCCGGGACTAGATTGGCCCGCCACCGTCAAGTCCGACGACTATAGGGTCGTCCCCACGACCCCGGGTCCAGGTTGGCCAGCCGCCGACATTTCCGACGACTATAGAGTCGTCCCCACGACACCGCGCCAAAGTTGGACAGCCGCCGACATGTCCGACGACTATAGGGTCGTCCCCGCGACCCCGGGCCAAAGTTGGCCAGCCGCCGACATGTCCGACGACTATAGGGTCGTCCCCACAACCACGGGCTAAAGTTGGCCAGCCGCCGACATGGACGACGACTATAGGGTCGTCCCCACGACCCCGGGACTAGATTGGCCCGCCACCGTCATGTCCGACGATTATAGGGTCGTCTCCACGACCGCGAGACTAGATTGGCTCGCCACCGTCATGTCCGACGACAATAGGGTCGTCCCCACGACCCCGGGTCCAGGTTGGCCAGCCGCCGACATTTCCGACGACTATAGAGTCGTCCCCACGACACCGGGCCAAAGTTGGCCAGCCGCCGACATGTCCGACGACTATAGGGTCGTCCCCACGACCCCGGGACAAGGTTGGCACGCCGCCGACTTGTCCGACGACTATAGGGTCGTACCCACGACCCTGGGACTAGGCTGACAAGCCGCCAACATGTCCGACGACTATAGGGTAGTCCCCACGACCCCGGGCCAAAGATGTCCAGCCGCCGTCTTGTCCGACGACTATAGGGTCGTCCCCACGACCCCGGGACTAGATTGGCCCGCCAGCGTCATGTCCAACGACTATAGGGTCGTCCCCACAACCACGGGCCAAAGTTGGCCAGCCGCCGACATGTCCGACGACTATAGGGTCGTCCCCACGACCCCGGGCCAAAGTTGGCCAGCTGCCGACATGTCCGACGACTATAGGGTCGTCCCCACGGCCCCGGGCCAATAATGGCCAATCGCCGACATGTCCGACGACTATAGGGTCGTACCTACGACCCCGGGTCTAGGTTGGCCAACCGCCGACATGTTCGACGACTATAGAGGCGTCCCCACTACACCGGGCCAAAGTTGGCAAGCCGCCGAAATGTCCGACGACTGTTGGGTCGTCCCCACGACCCAGGGACTATATTGGCCCGCCACCGTCAAATCCGACGGCTATAGGGTCGTCCCCACGACCACGCGCTAAAGGTGGCCAATCCCCGACATGTCCGACGACTATAGGGTCGTACCTACGACCCCGGGACTCGATTGCCCCGGCACCGTCATGTCCAACGACTATCGGATCGTCCCCACGACCACGGGCCAAAGTTGGCCAGCCGCTGACATGCCCAACGACTATAGGGTCGTCCCCACGACCTCGGGCCAAAGTTGGCCAGCCGCCGACATGTCCGACGACAATAGGGTCGTCCCCACGAACCCCGGGTCTAGGTTGGCCAGCCGCCGACATGTCCGACGACTATAGAGTCGTCCCCACGACACCGGGCCAAAGTTGGCCAGCCGCTGACATGTCCAACGACTATAGGGTCGTCCCCACGACCACGGGCCAAAGTTGGCCAGCCGCCGACATGTCCCACGACTATTGGATCGTTCCCACGACCACGGGCCAAAGTTGGCCAGCCGCCGACATGTCCGACGACTATAGGGTCGTCCCCACGACCCCGGGACTAGGTTGGCCAGCCGCCGACATGTCCGACGACTATAGGGTCGACCCGACGACCCCGGGCCAATGTTGGCCAATCGCCAACATGTCCGACGACTATAGGGTCGTCCCTACGACCCCGGGACTAGATTGGCCCGCCACCGTCAAGTCCGACGACCTCGGGACTAGGTTGGCCAGCCGCCGACATGTCCGACGACTATAGGGTCGTCCCCACGACCCCGGGACAAAGTTGGCCCGCCGCCGACTTGTCCGACGACTATAGGGTCGTCCCCACGACACCGGGCCAAAGTTGGCCAGCCGCCGACATGTCCGACGACTATAGGGTCGTCCCCACGACCCCGGGACTAGATTGGCCCGCCACCGTCAAGTCCGACGACTATAGGGTCGTCCCCACGACCCCGAGTCCAGGTTGGCCAGCCGCCGACATTTCCGACGACTATAGAGTCGTCCCCACGACCCCGGGCCAAAGTTGGCCAGCCGCCGACATGTCCGACGACTATAGGGTTGTCCCCACGACCCCGAGACTAGATTGGCCCGCCACCGTCATGTCCGACGACAATAGGGTCGTCCCCAACACCCCGGGTCCAGGTTGGCCAGCCGCCGACATTTCCGACGACTATAGTGTCGTCCCTACGACACCGGGCCAAAGTTGGCCAGCCGCCGACATGTCCGACGACTATAGGGTCATCCCCACGACCCCGGGACTAGATTGGCCCGCCACCGTCATGTCCGACGATTATAGGGTCGTCCCCACGACCCCGGGACAAGCTTGGCCCGCCGCCGAATTGTTCGACGACTATAGGGTCGTCCCCACGACCCCGGGACTAGATTGGCCCGCCACCGTCATGTCCGACGACAATAGGGTCGTCCCCACGACCCCGGGTCTAGGTTGGCCAGCCGCCGACTTGTCCGACGACTATAGGGTCGTACCCACGACCCCGGGACTAGGCTGACAAGCCGCCAACATGTCCGACGACTATAGGGTCGTCCCCACGACCCCGGGCCAAAGATGTCCAGCCGCCGTCATGTCCGACGACTATAGGGTCGTCCCCACGACCCCGGGACTAGATTGGCCCGCCACCGTCAAGTCCGACGACTATAGGGTCGTCCCCACGACCCCGGGTCCAGGTTGGCCAGCCGCCGACATTTCCGACGACTATAGAGTCGTCCCCACGACACCGCGCCAAAGTTGGACAGCCGCCGACATGTCCGACTACTATAGGGTCGTCCCCACGACCCCGGGCCAAAGTTGGCAAGCCGCCGAAATGTCCGACGACTATAGGGTCGTCCCCACGACCCCGGGACTAGGTTGGCCAGCCGCCGACATGTCCGACGACTATAGGGTCGTCCCGACGACCCCGGGCCAATGTTGGCCAATCGCCAACATGTCCGACGACTATAGGGTCGTCCCTACGACCCCGGGACTAGATTGGCCCGCCACCGTCATGTCCAACGATTATAGGGTCGTCCCCACGACCCCGGGACTAGATTGGCCCGCCACCGTCATGTCCGACGAATATAGGGTCGTCCCCACGACCCCGGGACAAGGTTGGCCCGCCGCCGACTTGTCCGACGACTATAGGGTCGTACCCACGACCCCGGGACTAGGCTGTCAAGCCGCCAACATGTCAGAAGACTATAGGGTCGTCCCTACGACCCCGGGACTAGATTGGCCCGCCACCGTCATGTCCAACGATTATAGGGTCGTCCCCACGACCCCGGGTCTAGGTTGGCCAGCCGCCGACATTTCCGACGACTATAGAGTCGTCCCCACGACCCCGGGTCTAGGTTGGCCAGCCGCCGACATGTCCGACGACTATAGAGTCGTCCCCACGACACCGGGCCAAAGTTGGACAGCCGCCGACATGTCCGACTACTATAGGGTCGTCCCCAGGACCTCGGGTCTAGATTGGCCAGCTACCGTCATGTCCGAAGACTATAGGGTCGTCCCCACGACCCCGGGACTAGATTGGCCCGCCACCGTCAAGTCCGACGACCTCGGGACTAGGTTGGCCAGCCGCCGACATGTCCGACGACAATCGGATCGTCCCCACGCCCACGCGCCAAAGTTGGCCAGCCGCCGACATGTCCGACGACTATTGGATCGTCACCACGACCACGGGCCAAAGTTGGCCAGCCGCCGACATGTCCGACGACAATCGGATCGTCCCCACGACCACGCGCCAAAGTTGGCCAGCCGCCGACATGTCCGACGACTATAGGGTCGTCCCCACGAACCCGGGACTAGATTGGCCCGCCACCGTCATGTCCAACGACTATAGTGTCGTCCCCACAACCACGGGCCAAAGTTGGCCAGCCGCCGACATGTCCGACGACTATAGGGTCGTCCCCACGACCCCGGGCCAAAGATGTCCAGCCGCCGTCTTGTCCGACGCCTATAGGGTCGTCCCCACGACCCCGGGACTAGATTGGCCTGCCACCGTCATGTCCAACGACTATAGGGTCGTCCCCACCACCACGGGCCAAAGTTGGCCAGCCGCCGACATGTCCGACGATTATTGGATCGTCCCCACGAACCCGGGCCAAAGTTGGCCAGCCGCCGACATGTGCGACGACTATGGGGTCGTCCCCACGACCCCGAGACTAGATTGGCCCGCTACCGTCATGTCCGACGACAATAGGGTCGTCCCCACGACCTCGGGACTAGGTTGGCCAGCCGCCGAAATGTCCGACGACTGTAGGGTCGTACCCACGACCCCGGGACTAGGCTGACAAGCCGCCAACATGTCCGACGACTATAGGGTCGCCCCCACGACCCCGGGCCAAAGTTGGCCTGCCGCCGACATGTCCGACGACTATAGGGTCGTCCCCACGACCCCGGGACTAGATTGGCCCGCCACCGTCATGTCCGACGATTATAGGGTCGTCCCCACGACCCCGGGACAAGCTTGGCCCGCCGCCGAATTGTTCGACGACTATAGGGTCGTCCCCACGACCCCGGGCCTAGATTGGCCCGCCACCGTCATGTCCGACGACAATAGGGTCGTCCCCACGACCCCGGGTCTAGGTTGGCCAGCCGCCGACTTGTCCGACGACTATAGGGTCGTCCCCACGACCCCGGGACATGGTTGACCCGCCGCCGACATGTCCGACGAATATAGGGCCGTACCCACGACCCCGGGACTAGGCTGACAAGCCGCCAACATGTCCGACGACTATAGGGTCGTCCCCACGACCCCGGGCCAAAGTTGGTCAGCCGCCGAAATGTCCGACGACTATAGGGTCGTCCCCACGACCCCGGGCCAAAGTTGGCAAGCCGCTGAAATGTCCGACGACTTTAGGGTTGTCCCCACGACCCCGGGACTACATTGGCCCGCCACCGTCAAGTCCGACGACTATAGGGTCGTCCCCAGGACCTCGGGACTAGATTGGCCCGCCACCGTCAAGTCCGTCGACTATAGGGTCGTCCCCACGACCCCGGGCCAAAGTTGGCAAGCCGCCGAAATGTCCGACGACTGCAGGGTCGTCCCCACGACCCCGGGACTAGATTGGCCCGCCACCGTCAAGTCCGACGACTATAGGGTCGTCCCCACGACCTCGGGACTAGGTTGGCCGGCCGCCGACATGTCCGACCACTATTGGGTCGTCCCCACGACACCGGGCCAAAGTTGGCCAGCCGCCGACATGTCCGACGACTATAGGGTCGTCCCCACGACCCCGGGGCAAGGTTGGCCCGCCGCCGACTTGTCCGACGACTATAGGGTCGTACCCACGACCCCGGGACTAGGCTGACAAGCCGCCAACATGTCCGAAGACTATAGGGTCGTCCCTACGACCCCGGGACTAGATTGGCCCGCCACCGTCATGTCCAACGATTATAGGGTCGTCCCCACGACCCCGGGTCTAGGTTGGCCAGCCCCCGACATGTCCGACGACTATAGAGTCGTCCCCACGACCCCGGGTCTAGGTTGGCCAGCCGCCGACATGTCCGACGACTATAGAGTCGTCCCCACGACACCGGGCCAAAGTTGGACAGCCGCCGACATGTCCGACTACTATAGGGTCGTCCCCAGGACCTTGGGTCTAGATTGGCCCGCTACCGTCATGTCCGAAGACTATAGGGTTGTCCCCACGACCACGGGACTAGATTGGCCCGCCACCGCCATGTCCGACGACAATAGGGTCGTGCCCACGACCCCGGGTCTAGGGTGGCCAGCCGCCGACATGTCCGACGACAATCGGATCGTCCCCACGCCCACGCGCCAAAGTTGGCCAGCCGCCGACATGTCCGACGACTATTGGATCGTCCCCACGACCACGGGCCAAAGTTGGTAAGCCGCCGACATGTCCGACGACAATCGGATCGTCCCCACGACCACGCGCCAAAGTTGGCTAGCCGCCGACATGCCCGACGACTATAGGGTCGTCCCCACGACCCCGGGACTAGATTGGCCCGCCACCGTCATGTCCAACGACTATAGGGTCGTCCCCACAACCACGGGCCAAAGTTGGCCAGCCGCCGACATGTCCGACGACTATAGGGTCGTCCCCACGACCCCGAGACTAGATTGGCCCGCTACCGTCATGTCCGACGACAATAGGGTCGTTCCCACGACCCCGGGTCCAGGTTGGCCAGCCGCCGACATTTCCGACGACTATAGAGTCGTCCCCACGACACCGGGCCAAAGATGTCCAGCCGCCGTCTTGTCCGACGACTATAGGGTCGTCTCCACGACCCCGAGTCCAGGTTGGCCAGCCGCCGACATTTCCGACGACTATAGAGTCGTCCCCACGACCCCGGGCCAAAGTTGGCCAGACGCCGACATGTCCGACGACTATAGGGTCGTCCCCACGACCCCGAGACTAGATTGGCCCGCCACCGTCATGTCCGACGACAATAGGGTCGTCCCCACGACCCCGGGTCCAGGTTGGCCAGCCGCCGACATTTCCGACGACTATAGAGTCGTCCCCACAACCACGGGCCAAAGTTGGCCAGCCGCCGACATGTCCGACGACTATAGGGTCGTCCCCACGACCCCGGGACAAGGTTGGCCCGCCGCCGACTTGTCCGACGACTATAGGGTCGCACCCATGACCCTGGGACTAGGCTGACAAGCCGCCAACATGTCCGACGACTATAGGGTCGTCCCCACGACCCCGGGACTAGATTGGTCCGCCACCGTCTTGTCCGACGACTATAGGGTCGTCCCCACGACCCCGGGCCAAAGTTGACCAGCCGCCGACATGTCCGACGACTATAGGGTCGTCCCCACGACCCCGGGACTAGATTGGCCCGCCACCGTCATGTCCGACGATTATAGGGTCGTCCCCACGACCGCGAGACTAGATTGGCCCGCCACCGTCATGTCCGACGACAATAGGGTCGTCCCCACGACCCCGGGTCCAGGTTGGCCAGCCGCCGACATTTCCGACGACTATAGAGTCGTCCCCACGACCCCGAGACTAGATTGGCCCGCCACCGTCATGTCCGACGACAATAGGGTCGTCCCCACGACCCCGGGACTAGATTGGTCCGCCACCGTCTTGTCCGACGACTATAGGGTCGTCCCCACGACCCCGGGCCAAAGTTGACCAGCCGCCGACATGTCCGACGACTATAGGGTCGTCTCCACGACCCCGGGACTAGATTGGCCCGCCACCGTCATGTCCAACGACTATAGGGTCGTTCCCACAACCACGGGCCAAAGTTGGCCAGCCGCCGACATGTCCGACGACTATTGGATCGTCCCCACGACCCCGGGTCTAGGTTGGCCAGCCGCCGACATGTCCGACGACTATAGAGTCGTCCCCACGACACCGGGCCAAAGTTGGACAGCCGCCGACATGTCCGACTACTATAGGGTCGTCCCCAGGACCTCGGGTCTAGATTGGCCAGCTACCGTCATGTCCGAAGACTATAGGGTCGTCCCCACGACCCCGGGACTAGATTGGCCCGCCACCGTCAAGTCCGACGACCTCGGGACTAGGTTGGCCAGCCGCCGACATGTCCGACGACAATCGGATCGTCCCCACGCCCACGCGCCAAAGTTGGCCAGCCGCCGACATGTCCGACGACTATTGGATCGTCACCACGACCACGGGCCAAAGTTGGCCAGCCGCCGACATGTCCGACGACAATCGGATCGTCCCCACGACCACGCGCCAAAGTTGGCCAGCCGCCGACATGTCCGACGACTATAGGGTCGTCCCCACGAACCCGGGACTAGATTGGCCCGCCACCGTCATGTCCAACGACTATAGTGTCGTCCCCACAACCACGGGCCAAAGTTGGCCAGCCGCCGACATGTCCGACGACTATAGGGTCGTCCCCACGACCCCGGGCCAAAGATGTCCAGCCGCCGTCTTGTCCGACGCCTATAGGGTCGTCCCCACGACCCCGGGACTAGATTGGCCTGCCACCGTCATGTCCAACGACTATAGGGTCGTCCCCACCACCACGGGCCAAAGTTGGCCAGCCGCCGACATGTCCGACGATTATTGGATCGTCCCCACGAACCCGGGCCAAAGTTGGCCAGCCGCCGACATGTGCGACGACTATGGGGTCGTCCCCACGACCCCGAGACTAGATTGGCCCGCTACCGTCATGTCCGACGACAATAGGGTCGTCCCCACGACCTCGGGACTAGGTTGGCCAGCCGCCGAAATGTCCGACGACTGTAGGGTCGTACCCACGACCCCGGGACTAGGCTGACAAGCCGCCAACATGTCCGACGACTATAGGGTCGCCCCCACGACCCCGGGCCAAAGTTGGCCTGCCGCCGACATGTCCGACGACTATAGGGTCGTCCCCACGACCCCGGGACTAGATTGGCCCGCCACCGTCATGTCCGACGATTATAGGGTCGTCCCCACGACCCCGGGACAAGCTTGGCCCGCCGCCGAATTGTTCGACGACTATAGGGTCGTCCCCACGACCCCGGGCCTAGATTGGCCCGCCACCGTCATGTCCGACGACAATAGGGTCGTCCCCACGACCCCGGGTCTAGGTTGGCCAGCCGCCGACTTGTCCGACGACTATAGGGTCGTCCCCACGACCCCGGGACATGGTTGACCCGCCGCCGACATGTCCGACGAATATAGGGCCGTACCCACGACCCCGGGACTAGGCTGACAAGCCGCCAACATGTCCGACGACTATAGGGTCGTCCCCACGACCCCGGGCCAAAGTTGGTCAGCCGCCGAAATGTCCGACGACTATAGGGTCGTCCCCACGACCCCGGGCCAAAGTTGGCAAGCCGCTGAAATGTCCGACGACTTTAGGGTTGTCCCCACGACCCCGGGACTACATTGGCCCGCCACCGTCAAGTCCGACGACTATAGGGTCGTCCCCAGGACCTCGGGACTAGATTGGCCCGCCACCGTCAAGTCCGTCGACTATAGGGTCGTCCCCACGACCCCGGGCCAAAGTTGGCAAGCCGCCGAAATGTCCGACGACTGCAGGGTCGTCCCCACGACCCCGGGACTAGATTGGCCCGCCACCGTCAAGTCCGACGACTATAGGGTCGTCCCCACGACCTCGGGACTAGGTTGGCCGGCCGCCGACATGTCCGACCACTATTGGGTCGTCCCCACGACACCGGGCCAAAGTTGGCCAGCCGCCGACATGTCCGACGACTATAGGGTCGTCCCCACGACCCCGGGGCAAGGTTGGCCCGCCGCCGACTTGTCCGACGACTATAGGGTCGTACCCACGACCCCGGGACTAGGCTGACAAGCCGCCAACATGTCCGAAGACTATAGGGTCGTCCCTACGACCCCGGGACTAGATTGGCCCGCCACCGTCATGTCCAACGATTATAGGGTCGTCCCCACGACCCCGGGTCTAGGTTGGCCAGCCCCCGACATGTCCGACGACTATAGAGTCGTCCCCACGACCCCGGGTCTAGGTTGGCCAGCCGCCGACATGTCCGACGACTATAGAGTCGTCCCCACGACACCGGGCCAAAGTTGGACAGCCGCCGACATGTCCGACTACTATAGGGTCGTCCCCAGGACCTTGGGTCTAGATTGGCCCGCTACCGTCATGTCCGAAGACTATAGGGTTGTCCCCACGACCACGGGACTAGATTGGCCCGCCACCGCCATGTCCGACGACAATAGGGTCGTGCCCACGACCCCGGGTCTAGGGTGGCCAGCCGCCGACATGTCCGACGACAATCGGATCGTCCCCACGCCCACGCGCCAAAGTTGGCCAGCCGCCGACATGTCCGACGACTATTGGATCGTCCCCACGACCACGGGCCAAAGTTGGTAAGCCGCCGACATGTCCGACGACAATCGGATCGTCCCCACGACCACGCGCCAAAGTTGGCTAGCCGCCGACATGCCCGACGACTATAGGGTCGTCCCCACGACCCCGGGACTAGATTGGCCCGCCACCGTCATGTCCAACGACTATAGGGTCGTCCCCACAACCACGGGCCAAAGTTGGCCAGCCGCCGACATGTCCGACGACTATAGGGTCGTCCCCACGACCCCGAGACTAGATTGGCCCGCTACCGTCATGTCCGACGACAATAGGGTCGTTCCCACGACCCCGGGTCCAGGTTGGCCAGCCGCCGACATTTCCGACGACTATAGAGTCGTCCCCACGACACCGGGCCAAAGATGTCCAGCCGCCGTCTTGTCCGACGACTATAGGGTCGTCTCCACGACCCCGAGTCCAGGTTGGCCAGCCGCCGACATTTCCGACGACTATAGAGTCGTCCCCACGACCCCGGGCCAAAGTTGGCCAGACGCCGACATGTCCGACGACTATAGGGTCGTCCCCACGACCCCGAGACTAGATTGGCCCGCCACCGTCATGTCCGACGACAATAGGGTCGTCCCCACGACCCCGGGTCCAGGTTGGCCAGCCGCCGACATTTCCGACGACTATAGAGTCGTCCCCACAACCACGGGCCAAAGTTGGCCAGCCGCCGACATGTCCGACGACTATAGGGTCGTCCCCACGACCCCGGGACAAGGTTGGCCCGCCGCCGACTTGTCCGACGACTATAGGGTCGCACCCATGACCCTGGGACTAGGCTGACAAGCCGCCAACATGTCCGACGACTATAGGGTCGTCCCCACGACCCCGGGACTAGATTGGTCCGCCACCGTCTTGTCCGACGACTATAGGGTCGTCCCCACGACCCCGGGCCAAAGTTGACCAGCCGCCGACATGTCCGACGACTATAGGGTCGTCCCCACGACCCCGGGACTAGATTGGCCCGCCACCGTCATGTCCGACGATTATAGGGTCGTCCCCACGACCGCGAGACTAGATTGGCCCGCCACCGTCATGTCCGACGACAATAGGGTCGTCCCCACGACCCCGGGTCCAGGTTGGCCAGCCGCCGACATTTCCGACGACTATAGAGTCGTCCCCACGACCCCGAGACTAGATTGGCCCGCCACCGTCATGTCCGACGACAATAGGGTCGTCCCCACGACCCCGGGACTAGATTGGTCCGCCACCGTCTTGTCCGACGACTATAGGGTCGTCCCCACGACCCCGGGCCAAAGTTGACCAGCCGCCGACATGTCCGACGACTATAGGGTCGTCTCCACGACCCCGGGACTAGATTGGCCCGCCACCGTCATGTCCAACGACTATAGGGTCGTTCCCACAACCACGGGCCAAAGTTGGCCAGCCGCCGACATGTCCGACGACTATTGGATCGTCCCCACGACCACGGGCCAAAGTTGGCCAGCCGCCGACATGTCCGACGACTATAGGGTCGTCCCCACGACCCCGGGACTCGATTGGTCCGCCACCGTCTTGTCCGACGACTATAGGGTCGTCCCCACGACCCCGAGTCCAGGTTGGCCAGCCGCCGACATTTCCGACGACTATAGAGTCGTCCCCACGACCCCGGGCCAAAGTTGGCCAGCCGCCGACATGTCCGACGACTATAGGGTCGTCCCCACGACCCCGGGACTAGATTGGCCCGCCACTGTCATGTCCGACGAATATAGGGTCGTCCCCACGACTCCGGGCCAAAGATGTCCAGCCGCCGTCTTGTCCGATGACTATAGGGTCGTCCCCACGACCCCGGGACTAGATTGGCCCGCCACCGTCATGTCCAACGACTATAGGGTCGTCCCCACAACCACGGGCCAAAGTTGGCCAGCCGCCGACATGTCCGACGACTATTGGATCGTCCCCACGACCACGGGCCAAAAGTTGGCCAGCCGCCGACATGTCCGACGACTATAGGGTCGTCCCCAAGGCCCCCGGGACTAGATTGGTCCGCCACCGTCTTGTCCGACGACTATAGGGTCGTCCCCACGACCACGGGCCAAAGTTGACCAGCCGCCGACATGTCCGACGACTAAAGGGTCGTCCCCACGACCCCGGGACTAGATTGGCCCGCCACCGTCATGTCCGACGAATATAGGGTCGTCCCCACGACCGCGAGACTAGATTGGCCCGCCACCGTCATGTCCGACGACAATAGGGTCGTCCCCACGACCCCGGGTCCAGGTTGGCCAGCCGCCGACATTTCCGACGACTATAGAGTCGTCCCCACGACACCGGTCCAAAGTTGGCCAGCCGCCGACATGTCCGACGACTATAGGGTCGTCCCCACGACCCCGGGACTAGATTGGCCCGCCACCGTCATGTCCAACGACTATAGGGTCGTCCCCACAACCACGGGCCAAAGTTGGCCAGCCGCCGACATATCCGACGACAATAGGGTCGTCCCCACGACCCCGGGCCAAAGTTGGCAAGCCGCCGAAATGTCCGACGACTATAGGGTCGTCCCCACGACCCCGGGACTACGTTGGCCAGCCGCCGACATTTCCGACGACTATAGAGTCGTCCCCACGACACCGGGTCCAGGTTGGCCAGCCGCCGACATTTCCGACGACTATAGAGTCGTCCCCACGACACCGGGCCAAAGCTGGACAGCCGCCGACATGTCCGACTACTATAGGGTCGTCCCCACGACCTCGGGTCTAGATTGGCCCGCTACCGTCATGTCCGAAGACTATAGGGTCGTCCCCAAGACCTCGGGACTAGATTGGCCCGCTACCGTCAAGTCCGACGACTATAGGGTCGTCCCACGACCCCGGGCCAAAGTTGGCAAGCCGCCGAAATGTCCGACGACTGTAGGGTCGTCTCCACGACCCCGGGACAAGATTGGCCCGCCACCGTCAAGTCCGACGACTATAGGGTCGTCCCCACGACCTCGGGACTAGGTTGGCCCGCCGCCGACTTGTCCGACGACTATAGGGTCGTCCCCACGACCTCGGGACTAGATTGGCCCGCTACCGTCAAGTCCGACGACTATAGGGTCGTCCCCACGACCCCGGGCCAAAGTTGGCAAGCCGCCGAAATGTCCGACGACTGTAGGGTCGTCCCCACGACCCCGGTCCAAAGTTGGCCAGCCGCCGACATGTCCGACGACTATAGGGTCGTCCCCACGACCCCGGGACTAGAATGGCCCGCCACCGTCATGTCCGACGACTATAGGGTCGTCCCCACGACCCCGGGCCAAAGATGTCCAGCCGCCGTTTTGTCCGACGCCTATAGGGTCGTCCCCACGACCCCGGGACTAGATTGGCCTGCCACCGTCATGTCCAACGACTATAGGGTCGTCCCCACCACCACGGGCCAAAGTTGGCCAGCCGCCGACATGTCCGACGATTATTGGATCGTCCCCACGACCCCGGGCCAAAGTTGGCCAGCCGCCGACATGTCCGACGACTATAGGGTCGTCACCACGACCCCGAGACTAGATTGGCCCGCTACCGTCATGTCCGACGACAATAGGGTTGTCCCCACGACCCCGGGTCCAGGTTGGCCAGCCGCCGACATTTCCGACGACTATAGAGTCGTCCCCACGACACCGGGTCCAGGTTGGCCAGCCGCCGACATTTCCGACGACTATAGAGTCGTCCCCACGACACCGGGCCAAAGTTGGCCAGCCGCCGACATGTCCGACGATTATAGGGTCGTCCCCACGACCCCGGGACAAGGTTGCCCCGCCGCCGACTTGTCCGACGACTATAGGGTAGTCCCCACGACCCCGGGCCAAAGTTGGCAAGCCGCTGAAATGTCCGACGGCTTTAGGGTTGTCCCCACGACCCCGGGACTACATTGGCCCGCCACCGTCAAGTCCGACGACTATTGGGTCGTCCCCAGGACCTCGGGACTAGATTGGCCCGCCACCGTCAAGTCCGACGACTATAGGGTCGTCCCCACGACCCCGGTCGAAAGTTGGCAAGCCGCCGAAATGTCCGACGACTGTAGGGTCGTCCCCACGACCCCGGGACTAGATTGGCCCGCCACCGTCAAGTCCGACGACTATAGAGTCGCCCCACGACCTCGGGACTAGGTTGGCCGGCCGCCGACATGTCCGACCACTATTGGGTCGTCCCCACGACACCGGGCCAAAGTTGGCCAGCCGCCGACATGTCCGACGACTATAGGGTCGTCCCCACGACCCCGGGACAAGGTTGGCCCGCCGCCGACTTGTCCAACGACTATATTGGTCGTCCCCACGACCCCGGGACTAGGCTGACAAGCCGCCAACATGTCCGAAGACTATAGGGTCGTCCCCACGACCCCGGGCCAATGATATCCAGCCGCCGTCTTGTCCGACGACTATAGGGTCGTCCCCACGACCCCGGGACTAGATTGGCCCGCCACCGTCATGTCCAACGATTATAGGGTCGTCCCCACAACCACGGGCTAAAGTTGGCCAGCCGCCGACATGGACGACGACTATAGGGTCGTCCCCACGACCCCGGGACTAGATTGGCCCGCCACCGTCATGTCCGACGATTATAGGGTCGTCCCCACGACCGCGAGACTAGATTGGCCCGCCACCGTCATGTCCGACGACAATAGGGTCGTCCCCACGACCCCGGGTCCAGGTTGGCCAGCCGCCGACATTTCCGACGACTATAGAGTCGTCCCCACGACACCGGGCCAAAGTTGGCCAGCCGCCGACATGTCCGACGATTATAGGGTCGTCCCCACGACCCCGGGACAAGGTTGGCCCGCCGCCGACTTGTCCGACGACTATAGGGTCGTCCCCACGACCCCGGGACTAGGTTGGCCAGCCGCCGACATGTCCGACGACTATAGGGTCGACCCGACGACCCCGGGCCAATGTTGGCCAATCGCCAACATGTCCGACGACTATAGGGTCGTCCCTACGACCCCGGGACTAGATTGGCCCGCCACCGTCAAGTCCGACGACCTCGGGACTAGGTTGGCCAGCCGCCGACATGTCCGACGACTATAGGGTCGTCCCCACGACCCCGGGACAAAGTTGGCCCGCCGCCGACTTGTCCGACGACTATAGGGTCGTCCCCACGACACCGGGCCAAAGTTGGCCAGCCGCCGACATGTCCGACGACTATAGGGTCGTCCCCACGACCCCGGGACTAGATTGGTCCGCCACCGTCAAGTCCGACGACTATAGGGTCGTCCCCACGACCCCGAGTCCAGGTTGGCCAGCCGCCGACATTTCCGACGACTATAGAGTCGTCCCCACGACCCCGGGCCAAAGTTGGCCAGCCGCCGACATGTCCGACGACTATAGGGTTGTCCCCACGACCCCGAGACTAGATTGGCCCGCCACCGTCATGTCCGACGACAATAGGGTCGTCCCCAACACCCCGGGTCCAGGTTGGCCAGCCGCCGACATTTCCGACGACTATAGTGTCGTCCCTACGACACCGGGCCAAAGTTGGCCAGCCGCCGACATGTCCGACGACTATAGGGTCATCCCCACGACCCCGGGACTAGATTGGCCCGCCACCGTCATGTCCGACGATTATAGGGTCGTCCCCACGACCCCGGGACAAGCTTGGCCCGCCGCCGAATTGTTCGACGACTATAGGGTCGTCCCCACGACCCCGGGACTAGATTGGCCCGCCACCGTCATGTCCGACGACAATAGGGTCGTCCCCACGACCCCGGGTCTAGGTTGGCCAGCCGCCGACTTGTCCGACGACTATAGGGTCGTACCCACGACCCCGGGACTAGGCTGACAAGCCGCCAACATGTCCGACGACTATAGGGTCGTCCCCACGACCCCGGGCCAAAGATGTCCAGCCGCCGTCATGTCCGACGACTATAGGGTCGTCCCCACGACCCCGGGACTAGATTGGCCCGCCACCGTCAAGTCCGACGACTATAGGGTCGTCCCCACGACCCCGGGTCCAGGTTGGCCAGCCGCCGACATTTCCGACGACTATAGAGTCGTCCCCACGACACCGCGCCAAAGTTGGACAGCCGCCGACATGTCCGACTACTATAGGGTCGTCCCCGCGACCCCGGGCCAAAGTTGGCCAGCCGCCGACATGTCCGACGACTATAGGGTCGTCCCCACAACCACGGGCTAAAGTTGGCCAGCCGCCGACATGGACGACGACTATAGGGTCGTCCCCACGACCCCGGGACTAGATTGGCCCGCCACCGTCATGTCCGACGATTATAGGGTCGTCTCCACGACCGCGAGACTAGATTGGCTCGCCACCGTCATGTCCGACGACAATAGGGTCGTCCCCACGACCCCGGGTCCAGGTTGGCCAGCCGCCGACATTTCCGACGACTATAGAGTCGTCCCCACGACACCGGGCCAAAGTTGGCCAGCCGCCGACATGTCCGACGACTATAGGGTCGTCCCCACGACCCCGGGACAAGGTTGGCACGCCGCCGACTTGTCCGACGACTATAGGGTCGTACCCACGACCCTGGGACTAGGCTGACAAGCCGCCAACATGTCCGACGACTATAGGGTCGTCCCCACGACCCCGGGCCAAAGATGTCCAGCCGCCGTCTTGTCCGACGACTATAGGGTCGTCCCCACGACCCCGGGACTAGATTGGCCCGCCAGCGTCATGTCCAACGACTATAGGGTCGTCCCCACAACCACGGGCCAAAGTTGGCCAGCCGCCGACATGTCCGACGACTATAGGGTCGTCCCCACGACCCCGGGCCAAAGTTGGCCAGCTGCCGACATGTCCGACGACTATAGGGTCGTCCCCACGGCCCCGGGCCAATAATGGCCAATCGCCGACATGTCCGACGACTATAGGGTCGTACCTACGACCCCGGGTCTAGGTTGGCCAACCGCCGACATGTTCGACGACTATAGAGGCGTCCCCACTACACCGGGCCAAAGTTGGCAAGCCGCCGAAATGTCCGACGACTGTTGGGTCGTCCCCACGACCCAGGGACTATATTGGCCCGCCACCGTCAAATCCGACGGCTATAGGGTCGTCCCCACGACCACGCGCTAAAGGTGGCCAATCCCCGACATGTCCGACGACTATAGGGTCGTACCTACGACCCCGGGACTCGATTGCCCCGGCACCGTCATGTCCAACGACTATCGGATCGTCCCCACGACCACGGGCCAAAGTTGGCCAGCCGCTGACATGCCCAACGACTATAGGGTCGTCCCCACGACCTCGGGCCAAAGTTGGCCAGCCGCCGACATGTCCGACGACAATAGGGTCGTCCCCACGAACCCCGGGTCTAGGTTGGCCAGCCGCCGACATGTCCGACGACTATAGAGTCGTCCCCACGACACCGGGCCAAAGTTGGCCAGCCGCTGACATGTCCAACGACTATAGGGTCGTCCCCACGACCACGGGCCAAAGTTGGCCAGCCGCCGACATGTCCGACGACTATTGGATCGTTCCCACGACCACGGGCCAAAGTTGGCCAGCCGCCGACATGTCCGACGACTATAGGGTCGTCCCCACGACCCCGGGACTAGGTTGGCCAGCCGCCGACATGTCCGACGACTATAGGGTCGACCCGACGACCCCGGGCCAATGTTGGCCAATCGCCAACATGTCCGACGACTATAGGGTCGTCCCTACGACCCCGGGACTAGATTGGCCCGCCACCGTCAAGTCCGACGACCTCGGGACTAGGTTGGCCAGCCGCCGACATGTCCGACGACTATAGGGTCGTCCCCACGACCCCGGGACAAAGTTGGCCCGCCGCCGACTTGTCCGACGACTATAGGGTCGTCCCCACGACACCGGGCCAAAGTTGGCCAGCCGCCGACATGTCCGACGACTATAGGGTCGTCCCCACGACCCCGGGACTAGATTGGCCCGCCACCGTCAAGTCCGACGACTATAGGGTCGTCCCCACGACCCCGAGTCCAGGTTGGCCAGCCGCCGACATTTCCGACGACTATAGAGTCGTCCCCACGACCCCGGGCCAAAGTTGGCCAGCCGCCGACATGTCCGACGACTATAGGGTTGTCCCCACGACCCCGAGACTAGATTGGCCCGCCACCGTCATGTCCGACGACAATAGGGTCGTCCCCAACACCCCGGGTCCAGGTTGGCCAGCCGCCGACATTTCCGACGACTATAGTGTCGTCCCTACGACACCGGGCCAAAGTTGGCCAGCCGCCAACATGTCCGACGACTATAGGGTCGTCCCCACGACCCCGGGCCAAAGATGTCCAGCCGCCGTCATGTCCGACGACTATAGGGTCGTCCCCACGACCCCGGGACTAGATTGGCCCGCCACCGTCAAGTCCGACGACTATAGGGTCGTCCCCACGACCCCGGGTCCAGGTTGGCCAGCCGCCGACATTTCCGACGACTATAGAGTCGTCCCCACGACACCGCGCCAAAGTTGGACAGCCGCCGACATGTCCGACTACTATAGGGTCGTCCCCGCGACCCCGGGCCAAAGTTGGCCAGCCGCCGACATGTCCGACGACTATAGGGTCGTCCCCACAACCACGGGCTAAAGTTGGCCAGCCGCCGACATGGACGACGACTATAGGGTCGTCCCCACGACCCCGGGACTAGATTGGCCCGCCACCGTCATGTCCGACGATTATAGGGTCGTCTCCACGACCGCGAGACTAGATTGGCTCGCCACCGTCATGTCCGACGACAATAGGGTCGTCCCCACGACCCCGGGTCCAGGTTGGCCAGCCGCCGACATTTCCGACGACTATAGAGTCGTCCCCACGACACCGGGCCAAAGTTGGCCAGCCGCCGACATGTCCGACGACTATAGGGTCGTCCCCACGACCCCGGGACAAGGTTGGCACGCCGCCGACTTGTCCGACGACTATAGGGTCGTACCCACGACCCTGGGACTAGGCTGACAAGCCGCCAACATGTCCGACGACTATAGGGTCGTCCCCACGACCCCGGGCCAAAGATGTCCAGCCGCCGTCTTGTCCGACGACTATAGGGTCGTCCCCACGACCCCGGGACTAGATTGGCCCGCCAGCGTCATGTCCAACGACTATAGGGTCGTCCCCACAACCACGGGCCAAAGTTGGCCAGCCGCCGACATGTCCGACGACTATAGGGTCGTCCCCACGACCCCGGGCCAAAGTTGGCCAGCTGCCGACATGTCCGACGACTATAGGGTCGTCCCCACGGCCCCGGGCCAATAATGGCCAATCGCCGACATGTCCGACGACTATAGGGTCGTACCTACGACCCCGGGTCTAGGTTGGCCAACCGCCGACATGTTCGACGACTATAGAGGCGTCCCCACTACACCGGGCCAAAGTTGGCAAGCCGCCGAAATGTCCGACGACTGTTGGGTCGTCCCCACGACCCAGGGACTATATTGGCCCGCCACCGTCAAATCCGACGGCTATAGGGTCGTCCCCACGACCACGCGCTAAAGGTGGCCAATCCCCGACATGTCCGACGACTATAGGGTCGTACCTACGACCCCGGGACTCGATTGCCCCGGCACCGTCATGTCCAACGACTATCGGATCGTCCCCACGACCACGGGCCAAAGTTGGCCAGCCGCTGACATGCCCAACGACTATAGGGTCGTCCCCACGACCTCGGGCCAAAGTTGGCCAGCCGCCGACATGTCCGACGACAATAGGGTCGTCCCCACGAACCCCGGGTCTAGGTTGGCCAGCCGCCGACATGTCCGACGACTATAGAGTCGTCCCCACGACACCGGGCCAAAGTTGGCCAGCCGCTGACATGTCCAACGACTATAGGGTCGTCCCCACGACCACGGGCCAAAGTTGGCCAGCCGCCGACATGTCCGACGACTATTGGATCGTTCCCACGACCACGGGCCAAAGTTGGCCAGCCGCCGACATGTCCGACGACTATAGGGTCGTCCCCACGACCCCGGGACTAGGTTGGCCAGCCGCCGACATGTCCGACGACTATAGGGTCGACCCGACGACCCCGGGCCAATGTTGGCCAATCGCCAACATGTCCGACGACTATAGGGTCGTCCCTACGACCCCGGGACTAGATTGGCCCGCCACCGTCAAGTCCGACGACCTCGGGACTAGGTTGGCCAGCCGCCGACATGTCCGACGACTATAGGGTCGTCCCCACGACCCCGGGACAAAGTTGGCCCGCCGCCGACTTGTCCGACGACTATAGGGTCGTCCCCACGACACCGGGCCAAAGTTGGCCAGCCGCCGACATGTCCGACGACTATAGGGTCGTCCCCACGACCCCGGGACTAGATTGGCCCGCCACCGTCAAGTCCGACGACTATAGGGTCGTCCCCACGACCCCGAGTCCAGGTTGGCCAGCCGCCGACATTTCCGACGACTATAGAGTCGTCCCCACGACCCCGGGCCAAAGTTGGCCAGCCGCCGACATGTCCGACGACTATAGGGTTGTCCCCACGACCCCGAGACTAGATTGGCCCGCCACCGTCATGTCCGACGACAATAGGGTCGTCCCCAACACCCCGGGTCCAGGTTGGCCAGCCGCCGACATTTCCGACGACTATAGTGTCGTCCCTACGACACCGGGCCAAAGTTGGCCAGCCGCCGACATGTCCGACGACTATAGGGTCATCCCCACGACCCCGGGACTAGATTGGCCCGCCACCGTCATGTCCGACGATTATAGGGTCGTCCCCACGACCCCGGGACAAGCTTGGCCCGCCGCCGAATTGTTCGACGACTATAGGGTCGTCCCCACGACCCCGGGACTAGATTGGCCCGCCACCGTCATGTCCGACGACAATAGGGTCGTCCCCACGACCCCGGGTCTAGGTTGGCCAGCCGCCGACTTGTCCGACGACTATAGGGTCGTACCCACGACCCCGGGACTAGGCTGACAAGCCGCCAACATGTCCGACGACTATAGGGTCGTCCCCACGACCCCGGGCCAAAGATGTCCAGCCGCCGTCATGTCCGACGACTATAGGGTCGTCCCCACGACCCCGGGACTAGATTGGCCCGCCACCGTCAAGTCCGACGACTATAGGGTCGTCCCCACGACCCCGGGTCCAGGTTGGCCAGCCGCCGACATTTCCGACGACTATAGAGTCGTCCCCACGACACCGCGCCAAAGTTGGACAGCCGCCGACATGTCCGACTACTATAGGGTCGTCCCCACGACCCCGGGCCAAAGTTGGCAAGCCGCCGAAATGTCCGACGACTATAGGGTCGTCCCCACGACCCCGGGACTAGGTTGGCCAGCCGCCGACATGTCCGACGACTATAGGGTCGTCCCGACGACCCCGGGCCAATGTTGGCCAATCGCCAACATGTCCGACGACTATAGGGACGTCCCTACGACCCCGGGACTAGATTGGCCCGCCACCGTCATGTCCAACGATTATAGGGTCGTCCCCACGACCCCGGGACTAGATTGGCCCGCCACCGTCATGTCCGACGAATATAGGGTCGTCCCCACGACCCCGGGACAAGGTTGGCCCGCCGCCGACTTGTCCGACGACTATAGGGTCGTACCCACGACCCCGGGACTAGGCTGACAAGCCGCCAACATGTCAGAAGACTATAGGGTCGTCCCTACGACCCCGGGACTAGATTGGCCCGCCACCGTCATGTCCAACGATTATAGGGTCGTCCCCACGACCCCGGGTCTAGGTTGGCCAGCCGCCGACATTTCCGACGACTATAGAGTCGTCCCCACGACCCCGGGTCTAGGTTGGCCAGCCGCCGACATGTCCGACGACTATAGAGTCGTCCCCACGACACCGGGCCAAAGTTGGACAGCCGCCGACATGTCCGACTACTATAGGGTCGTCCCCAGGACCTCGGGTCTAGATTGGCCAGCTACCGTCATGTCCGAAGACTATAGGGTCGTCCCCACGACCACGGGACTAGATTGGCCCGCCACCGCCATGTCCGACGACAATAGGGTCGTCCCCACGACCCCGGGTCTAGGTTGGCCAGCCGCCGACATGTCCGACGACAATCGGATCGTCCCCACGCCCACGCGCCAAAGTTGGCCAGCCGCCGACATGTCCGACGACTATTGGATCGTCACCACGACCACGGGCCAAAGTTGGCCAGCCGCCGACATGTCCGACGACAATCGGATCGTCCCCACGACCACGCGCCAAAGTTGGCCAGCCGCCGACATGTCCGACGACTATAGGGTCGTCCCCACGACCCCGGGACTAGATTGGCCCGCCACCGTCAAGTCCGACGACTATAGGGTCGTCCCCACGACCCCGGGTCCAGGTTGGCCAGCCGCCGACATTTCCGACGACTATAGGGTCGTCCCCACAACCACGGGCCAAAGTTGGCCAGCCGTCGACATGTCCGACGACTATAGGGTCGTCCCCACGACCCCGAGACTAGATTGGCCCGCCACCGTCATGTCCGACGACAATAGGGTCGTCCCCAACACCCCGGGTCCAGGTTGGCCAGCCGCCGACATTTCCGACGACTATAGTGTCGTCCCTACGACACCGGGCCAAAGTTGGCCAGCCGCCGACATGTCCGACGACTATAGGGTCATCCCCACGACCCCGGGACTAGATTGGCCCGCCACCGTCATGTCCGACGATTATAGGGTCGTCCCCACGACCCCGGGACAAGTTTGGCCCGCCGCCGAATTGTTCGACGACTATAGGGTCGTCCCCACGACCCCGGGACTAGATTGGCCTGCCACCGTCATGTCCGACGACAATAGGGTCGTCCCCACGACCCCGGGTCTAGGTTGGCCAGCCGCCGACTTGTCCGACGACTATAGGGTCGTCCCACGACACCGGGCCAAAGTTGGCCAGCCGCCGACATTTCCGACGACTATAGAGTCGTCCCACGACACCGGGCCAAAGTTGGCCAGCCGCCGTCTTGTCCGACGACTATAGGGTCGTCCCCACGACCCCGGGACTAGATTGGCCCGCCACCGTCATGTCCAACGACTATAGGGTCGTCCCCACAACCACGGGCCAAAGTTGGCCAGCCGCCGACATGTCCGACGACTATAGGGTCGTCCCCACGACCCCGGGCCAAAGTTGGCAAGCCGCCGAAATGTCCGACGACTATAGGGTCGTCCCCACGGCCCCGGGACTAGGTTGGCCAGCCGCCGACATGTCCGACGACTATAGGGTCGTCCCCACGACCCCGGGCCAAGGTTGGCCCGCCGCCGACTTGTCCGACGACTATAGGGTCGTACCCACGACCCCGGGACTAGGCTGACAAGCCGCCAACATGTCCGAGGACTATAGGGTCGTCCCTACGACCCCGGGACTAGATTGGCCCGCCACCGTCATGTCCAACGATTATAGGGTCGTCTCCACGACCCCGGGTCTAGGTTGGCCAGCCCCCGACATGTCCGACGACTATAGAGTCGTCCCCACGACCCCGGGTCTAGGTTGGCCAGCCGCCGACATGTCCGACGACTATAGAGTCGTCCCCACGACACCGGGCCAAAGTTGGACAGCCGCCGACATGTCCGACTACTATAGGGTCGTCCCCAGGACCTCGGGTCTAGATTGGCCCGCTACCGTCATGTCCGAAGACTATAGGGTTGTCCCCACGACCACGGGACTAGATTGGCCCGCCACCGCCATGTCCGACGACAATAGGGTCGTCCCCACGACCCCGGGTCTAGGGTGGCCAGCCGCCGACATATCCGACGACAATCGGATCGTCCCCACGCCCACGCGCCAAAGTTGGCCAGCCGCCGACATGTCCGACGACTATTGGATCGTCCCCACGACCACGGGCCAAAGTTGGCCAGCCGCCGACATGTCCGACGACAATCGGATCGTCCCCACGACCACGCGCCAAAGTTGGCCAGCCGCCGACATGCCCGACGACTATAGGGTCGTCCCCACGACCCCGGGACTAGATTGGCCCACTACCGTCATGTCCGACGACAATAGGGTCGTTCCCACGACCCCGGGTCCAGGTTGGCCAGCCGCCGACATTTCCGACGACTATAGAGTCGTCCCCACGACCCCGGGCCAAAGTTGGCCAGCCGCCGACATGTCCGACGACTATAGGGTCGTCCCCACGACCCCGGGACAAGGTTAGCCCGCCGCCGACATGTCCGACGAATATAGGGCCGTACCCACGACCCCGGGACTAGGCTGACAAGCCGCCAACATGTCCGACGACTATAGGGTCGTCCCCACGACCCCGGGCCAAAGTTGGCAAGCCGCTGAAATGTCCGACGACTTTAGGGTTGTCCCCACGACCCCGGGACTACATTGGCCCGCCACCGTCAAGTCCGACGACTATAGGGTCGTCCCCAGGACCTCGGGACTAGATTGGCCCGCCACCGTCAAGTCCGACGACTAAAGGGTCGTCCCCACGACCACGGGCCAAAGTTGGCAAGCCGCCGAAATGTCCGACGACTATAGGGTCGTCCCCACGACCCCGGGACTAGATTGGCCCGCCACCGTCAAGTCCGACGACTATAGGGTCGTCCCCACGACCTCGGGACTAGGTTGGCCAGCCGCCGACATGTCCGACCACTATAGGGTCGTCCCCACGACCCCGGGCCAAAGATGTCCAGCCGCCGTCTTCTCCGGGGACTATAGGGTCGTCGTCACGACCCCGGGTCCAGGTTGGCCAGCCGCCGACATTTCCGACGACTATAGAGTCGTCCCCACGACACCGGGCCAAAGTTGGCCAGCCGCCGACATGTCCGACGACTATAGGGTCGTCCCCACGACCCCGGGCCAAAGATGTCCAGCCGCCGTCTTGTCCGACGACTATAGGGTCGTCCCCACGACCCCGAGTCCAGGTTGGCCAGCCGCCGACATTTCCGACGACTATAGAGTCGTCCCCACGACCCCGGGCCAAAGTTGGCCAGACGCCGACATGTCCGACGACTATAGGGTCGTCCCCACGACCCCGGGCCAAAGTTGGCCAGCTGCCGACATGTCCGACGACTATAGGGTCGTCCCCACGACCCCGGGACAAGGTTGGCCCGCCGCCGACTTGTCCGACGACTATAGGGTCGTACCCACCACCTCGGGACTAGGCTGTCAAGCCGCCAACATGTCCGACGACTATAGGGTCGTCCCCACGACCCCGGGCCAAAGATGTCCAGCCGCCGTCTTGTCCGACGACTATAGGGTCGTCCCCACGACCCCGAGTCCAGGTTGGCCAGCCGCCGACATTTCCGACGACTATAGAGTCGTCCCCACGACCCCGGGCCAAAGTTGGCCAGCCGCCGACATGTCCGACGACTATAGGGTCGTCCCCACGACCCCGGGCCAAAGATGTCCAGCCGCCGTCTTGTCCGACGACTATAGGGTCGTCCCCACGACCCCGAGTCCAGGTTGGCCAGCCGCCGACATTTCCGACGACTATAGAGTCGTCCCCACGACCCCGGGCCAAAGTTGGCCAGACGCCGACATGTCCGACGACTATAGGGTCGTCCCCACGACCCCGGGCCAAAGTTGGCCAGCTGCCGACATGTCCGACAACTATAGGGTCGTCCCCACGACCCCGGGACAAGGTTGGCCCGCCGCCGACTTGTCCGACGACTATAGGGTCGTACCCACCACCTCGGGACTAGGCTGTCAAGCCGCCAACATGTCCGACGACTATAGGGTCGTCCCCACGATCCCGGGCCAAAGATGTCCAGCCGCCGTCTTGTCCGACGACTATAGGGTCGTCCCCACGACCCCGAGTCCAGGTTGGCCAGCCGCCGACATTTCCGACGACTATAGAGTCGTCCCCACGACCCCGGGCCAAAGTTGGCCAGCCGCCGACATGTCCGACGACTATAGGGTCGTCCCCATGACCCCGAGACTAGATTGGCCCGCCACCGTCATGTCCGACGACAATAGGGTCGTCCCCACGACCCCGGGTCCAGGTTGGCCAGCCGCCGACATTTCCGACGTCTATAGAGTCGTCCCCACGACCCCGGGCCAAAGTTGGCCAGCCGCCGACATGTCCGACGACTATAGGGTCGTCCCCACGACCCCGGGACAAGGTTAGCCCGCCGCCGACATGTCCGACGAATATAGGGCCGTACCCACGACCCCGGGACTAGGCTGACAAGCCGCCAACATGTCCGACGACTATAGGGTCGTCCCCACGACCCCGGGCCAAAGTTGGCAAGCCGCTGAAATGTCCGACGACTTTAGGGTTGTCCCCACGACCCCGGGACTACATTGGCCCGCCACCGTCAAGTCCGACGACTATAGGGTCGTCCCCAGGACCTCGGGACTAGATTGGCCCGCCACCGTCAAGTCCGACGACTAAAGGGTCGTCCCCACGACCACGGGCCAAAGTTGGCAAGCCGCCGAAATGTCCGACGACTATAGGGTCGTCCCCACGACCCCGGGACTAGATTGGCCCGCCACCGTCAAGTCCGACGACTATAGGGTCGTCCCCACGACCTCGGGACTAGGTTGGCCAGCCGCCGACATGTCCGACCACTATAGGGTCGTCCCCACGACCCCGGGCCAAAGATGTCCAGCCGCCGTCTTCTCCGGGGACTATAGGGTCGTCGTCACGACCCCGGGTCCAGGTTGGCCAGCCGCCGACATTTCCGACGACTATAGAGTCGTCCCCACGACACCGGGCCAAAGTTGGCCAGCCGCCGACATGTCCGACGACTATAGGGTCGTCCCCACGACCCCGGGCCAAAGATGTCCAGCCGCCGTCTTGTCCGACGACTATAGGGTCGTCCCCACGACCCCGAGTCCAGGTTGGCCAGCCGCCGACATTTCCGACGACTATAGAGTCGTCCCCACGACCCCGGGCCAAAGTTGGCCAGACGCCGACATGTCCGACGACTATAGGGTCGTCCCCACGACCCCGGGCCAAAGTTGGCCAGCTGCCGACATGTCCGACGACTATAGGGTCGTCCCCACGACCCCGGGACAAGGTTGGCCCGCCGCCGACTTGTCCGACGACTATAGGGTCGTACCCACCACCTCGGGACTAGGCTGTCAAGCCGCCAACATGTCCGACGACTATAGGGTCGTCCCCACGACCCCGGGCCAAAGATGTCCAGCCGCCGTCTTGTCCGACGACTATAGGGTCGTCCCCACGACCCCGAGTCCAGGTTGGCCAGCCGCCGACATTTCCGACGACTATAGAGTCGTCCCCACGACCCCGGGCCAAAGTTGGCCAGCCGCCGACATGTCCGACGACTATAGGGTCGTCCCCACGACCCCGGGACTAGATTGGCCCGCCACCGTCATGTCCGACGATTATAGGGTCATCCCCACGACCCCGGGCCAAAGTTGGCCAGCTGCCGACATGTCCGACGACTATAGGGTCGTCCCCACGACCCCGGGACAAGGTTGGCCCGCCGCCGACTTGTCCGACGACTATAGGGTCGTACCCACCACCTCGGGACTAGGCTGTCAAGCCGCCAACATGTCCGACGACAATAGGGTCGTCCCCACGACCCCGGGCCAAAGATGTCCAGCCGCCGTCTTGTCCGACGACTATAGGGTCGTCCCCACGACCCCGAGTCCAGGTTGGCCAGCCGCCGACATTTCCGACGACTATAGAGTCGTCCCCACGACCCCGGGCCAAAGTTGGCCAGCCGCCGACATGTCCGACGACTATAGGGTCGTCCCCATGACCCCGAGACTAGATTGGCCCGCCACCGTCATGTCCGACGACAATAGGGTCGTCCCCACGACCCCGGGTCCAGGTTGGCCAGCCGCCGACATTTCCGACGTCTATAGAGTCGTCCCCACGACACCGGGCCAAAGTTGGCCAGCCGCCGACATGTCCGACGACTATAGGGTCGTCCCCACGACCCCGGGACTAGATTGGCCCGCCACCGTCATGTCCGACGATTATAGGGTCATCCCCACGACCCCGGGACAAGCTTGGCCCGCCGCCGAATTGTTCGACGACTATAGGGTCGTCCCCACGACCCCGGGACTAGATTGGCCCGCCACCGTCATGTCCGACGACAATAGGGTCGTCCCCACGACCCCGGGTCTAGGTTGGCCAGCCGCCGACTTGTCCGACGACTATAGGGTCGTCCCCAGGACCTCGGGACTAGATTGGCCCGCCACCGTCAAGTCCGACGACTATAGGGTCGTCCCCACGACCCCGGGACTAGATTGGCCCGCCACCGTCAAGTCCGACGACTATAGGGTCGTCCCCACGACCTCGGGACTAGGTTGGCCGGCCGCCGACATGTCCGACCACTATTGGGTCGTCCCCACGACACGGGGCCAAAGTTGGCCAGCCGCCGACATGTCCGACGACTATAGGGTCGTCCCCACGACCCCGGGACAAGGTTGGCCCGCCGCCGACTTGTCCGACGACTATAGGGTCGTACCCACGACCCCGGGTCTAGATTGGCCCGCTACCGTCATGTCCGAAGACTATAGGGTCGTCCCCACGACCACGGGACTAGATTGGCCCGCCACCGCCATGTCCGACGACCATAGGGTCGTCCCCACGACCCCGGGTCTAGGTTGGCCAGCCGCCGACATGTCCGACGACAATCGGATCGTCCCCACGCCCACGCGCCAAAGTTGGCCAGCCGCCGGCATGTCCGACGACTATTGGATCGTCCCCACGCCCACGCGCCAAAGTTGGCCAGCCGCCGACATGTCCGACGAATATTGGATCGTCCCCACGACCACGGGCCAAAGTTGGCCAGCCGCCGACATGTCCGACGACAATCGGATCGTCCCCACGACCACGCGCCAAAGTTGGCCAGCCGCCGACATGTCCGACGACTATAGGGTCGTCCCCACGACCCCGAGACTAGATTGGCCCGCCACCGTCATGTCCGACGACAATAGGGTCGTCCCCACGACCCCGGGTCCAGGTTGGCCAGCCGCCGACATTTCCGACGACTGTAGGGTCGTCCCCACGACCCCGGGACTAGATTGGCCCGCCACCGTCATATCCGACGACAATAGGGTCGTCCCCACGACCCCGGGTCTAGGTTGGCCAGCCGCCGACTTGTCCGACGACTATAGGGTCGTCCCCAGGACCTCGAGACTAGATTGGCCCGCCACCGTCAAGTCCGACGACTATAGGGTCGTCCCCACGACCCCGGGCCAAAGTTGGCAAGCCGCCGAAATGTCCGACGACTATAGGGTCGTCCCCACTACCCCGGGCCAATGTTGGCCAATCGCCGACATGTCCAACGACTATAGGGTCGTCCCTACGACCCCGGGACTAGATTAGCCCGCCACCGTCATGTCCAACGACTATAGGGTTGTCCCCACGACCACGGGCCAAAGTTGGCATGCCGCCGAAATGTCCGACGACTATAGGGTCGTCCCCACGACCCCGGGCCAAAGTTGGCAAGCCGCCGAAATGTCCGACGACTATAGGGTCGTCCCCACGACCCCGGGACTAGATTGGCCCGCCACCGTCATGTCCGACGACTATAGGGTCGTCCCCACGACCCCGGGACTAGATTGGCCCGCCGCCGTCATGTCCGACGACAATAGGGTCGTCCCCACGACCCCGGGTCTAGGTTGGCCAGCCGCCGAATTGTCCGACCACTATAGGGTCGTCCCCACGACCCCGGGCCAAAGATGTCCAGCCGTCGTCTTCTCCGGCGACTATAGGGTCGTCGTCACGACCCCGGGTCCAGGTTGGCCAGCCGCCGACATTTCCGACGACTATAGAGTCGTACCCACGACACCGGGCCAAAGTTGGCCAGCCGCCGACATGTCCGACGACTATAGGGTCGTCCCCACGACCCCGGGCCAAAGATGTCCAGCCGCCGTCTTGTCCGACGACTATAGGGTCGTCCCCACGACCCCGAGTCCAGGTTGGCCAGCCGCCGACATTTCCGACGACTATAGAGTCGTCCCCACGACCCCGGGCCAAAGTTGGCCAGACGCCGACATGTCCGACGACTATAGGGTCGTCCCCACGACCCCGAGACTAGATTGGCCCGCCACCGTCATGTCCGACGACAATAGGGTCGTCCCCACGACCCCGGGTCCAGGTTGGCCAGCCGCCGACATTTCCGACGACTATAGAGTCGTCCCCACGACACCGGGCCAAAGTTGGCCAGCCGCCGACATGTCCGACGACTATAGGGTCGTCCCCACGACCCCGGGACTACATTGGCCCGCCGCCGTCATGTCCGACGACAATAGGGTCGTCCCCACGACCCCGGGTCTAGGTTGGACAGCCACCGAATTGTCCGACGACTATAGGGTCGTACCCACGACCCCGGGACTAGGCTGACAAGCCGCCAACATGTCCGACGACTATAGGGTCGTCCCCACGACCCGGGCCAAAGATGTCCAGCCGCCGTCTTGTCCGACGACTATAGGGTCGTCCCCACGACCCCGGGACTAGATTGGCCCGCCACCGTCATGTCCAACGACTATAGGGTCGTCCCCACAACCACGGGCCAAAGTTGGCATGCCGCCGAAATGTCCGACGACTGTAGGGTCGTCCCCACGACCCCGGGACTAGATTGGCCCGCCACCGTCAAGTCCGACGACTATAGGGTCGTCCCCACGACCCGGGCCAAAGATGTCCAGCCGCCGTCTTGTCCGACGACTATAGGGTCGTCCCCACGACCCCGGGACTAGATTGGCCCGCCACCGTCATGTCCAACGACTATAGGGTCGTCCCCACAACCACGGGCCAAAGTTGGCAAGCCGCCGAAATGTCCGACGACTATAGGGTCGTCCCCACGACCCCGGGCCAAAGTTGGCCAGCCGCCGACATGTCCGACGACTATAGGGTCGTCCCCACGACCCCGGGACAAGGTTAGCCCGCCGCCGACATGTCCGACGAATATAGGGCCGTACCCACGACCCCGGGACTAGGCTGACAAGCCGCCAACATGTCCGACGACTATAGGGTCGTCCCCACGACCCCGAGTCCAGGTTGGCCAGCCGCCGACATTTCCGACGACTATAGGGTCGTCCCCACGACCCCGAGTCCAGGTTGGCCAGCCGCCGACATTTCCGACGACTATAGAGTCGTCCCCACGACCCCGGGCCAAAGTTGGCCAGCCGCCGACATGTCCGACGACTATAGGGTCGTCCCCACGACCCCGGGCCAAAGATGTCCAGCCGCCGTCTTGTCCGACGACTATAGGGTCGTCCCCACGACCCCGAGTCCAGGTTGGCCAGCCGCCGACATTTCCGACGACTATAGAGTCGTCCCCACGACCCCGGGCCAAAGTTGGCCAGCCGCCGACATGTCCGACGACTATAGGGTCGTCCCCACGACCCCGGGCCAAAGATGTCCAGCCGCCGTCTTGTCCGACGACTATAGGGTCGTCCCCACGACCCCGAGTCCAGGTTGGCCAGCCGCCGACATTTCCGACGACTATAGAGTCGTCCCCACGACCCCGGGCCAAAGTTGGCCAGACGCCGACATGTCCGACGACTATAGGGTCGTCCCCACGACCCCGGGCCAAAGTTGGCCAGCTGCCGACATGTCCGACAACTATAGGGTCGTCCCCACGACCCCGGGACAAGGTTGGCCCGCCGCCGACTTGTCCGACGACTATAGGGTCGTACCCACCACCTCGGGACTAGGCTGTCAAGCCGCCAACATGTCCGACGACTATAGGGTCGTCCCCACGATCCCGGGCCAAAGATGTCCAGCCGCCGTCTTGTCCGACGACTATAGGGTCGTCCCCACGACCCCGAGTCCAGGTTGGCCAGCCGCCGACATTTCCGACGACTATAGAGTCGTCCCCACGACCCCGGGCCAAAGTTGGCCAGCCGCCGACATGTCCGACGACTATAGGGTCGTCCCCATGACCCCGAGACTAGATTGGCCCGCCACCGTCATGTCCGACGACAATAGGGTCGTCCCCACGACCCCGGGTCCAGGTTGGCCAGCCGCCGACATTTCCGACGTCTATAGAGTCGTCCCCACGACCCCGGGCCAAAGTTGGCCAGCCGCCGACATGTCCGACGACTATAGGGTCGTCCCCACGACCCCGGGACAAGGTTAGCCCGCCGCCGACATGTCCGACGAATATAGGGCCGTACCCACGACCCCGGGACTAGGCTGACAAGCCGCCAACATGTCCGACGACTATAGGGTCGTCCCCACGACCCCGGGCCAAAGTTGGCAAGCCGCTGAAATGTCCGACGACTTTAGGGTTGTCCCCACGACCCCGGGACTACATTGGCCCGCCACCGTCAAGTCCGACGACTATAGGGTCGTCCCCAGGACCTCGGGACTAGATTGGCCCGCCACCGTCAAGTCCGACGACTAAAGGGTCGTCCCCACGACCACGGGCCAAAGTTGGCAAGCCGCCGAAATGTCCGACGACTATAGGGTCGTCCCCACGACCCCGGGACTAGATTGGCCCGCCACCGTCAAGTCCGACGACTATAGGGTCGTCCCCACGACCTCGGGACTAGATTGGCCCGCCACCGTCATGTCCAACGACTATAGGGTCGTCCCCACAACCACGGGCCAAAGTTGGCCAGCCGCCGACATGTCCGACGACTATAGGGTCGTCCCCACGACCCCGGGCCAAAGTTGGCAAGCCGCCGAAATGTCCGACGACTATAGGGTCGTCCCCACGGCCCCGGGACTAGGTTGGCCAGCCGCCGACATGTCCGACGACTATAGGGTCGTCCCCACGACCCCGGGCCAAGGTTGGCCCGCCGCCGACTTGTCCGACGACTATAGGGTCGTACCCACGACCCCGGGACTAGGCTGACAAGCCGCCAACATGTCCGAGGACTATAGGGTCGTCCCTACGACCCCGGGACTAGATTGGCCCGCCACCGTCATGTCCAACGATTATAGGGTCGTCTCCACGACCCCGGGTCTAGGTTGGCCAGCCCCCGACATGTCCGACGACTATAGAGTCGTCCCCACGACCCCGGGTCTAGGTTGGCCAGCCGCCGACATGTCCGACGACTATAGAGTCGTCCCCACGACACCGGGCCAAAGTTGGACAGCCGCCGACATGTCCGACTACTATAGGGTCGTCCCCAGGACCTCGGGTCTAGATTGGCCCGCTACCGTCATGTCCGAAGACTATAGGGTTGTCCCCACGACCACGGGACTAGATTGGCCCGCCACCGCCATGTCCGACGACAATAGGGTCGTCCCCACGACCCCGGGTCTAGGGTGGCCAGCCGCCGACATATCCGACGACAATCGGATCGTCCCCACGCCCACGCGCCAAAGTTGGCCAGCCGCCGACATGTCCGACGACTATTGGATCGTCCCCACGACCACGGGCCAAAGTTGGCCAGCCGCCGACATGTCCGACGACAATCGGATCGTCCCCACGACCACGCGCCAAAGTTGGCCAGCCGCCGACATGCCCGACGACTATAGGGTCGTCCCCACGACCCCGGGACTAGATTGGCCCGCCACCGTCATGTCCAACGACTATAGGGTCGTCCCCACAACCACGGGCCAAAGTTGGCCAGCCGCCGACATGTCCGACGACTATAGGGTCGCCCCCACGACCCCGAGACTAGATTGGCCCACTACCGTCATGTCCGACGACAATAGGGTCGTTCCCACGACCCCGGGTCCAGGTTGGCCAGCCGCCGACATTTCCGACGACTATAGAGTCGTCCCCACGACCCCGGGCCAAAGTTGGCCAGCCGCCGACATGTCCGACGACTATAGGGTCGTCCCCACGACCCCGGGACAAGGTTAGCCCGCCGCCGACATGTCCGACGAATATAGGGCCGTACCCACGACCCCGGGACTAGGCTGACAAGCCGCCAACATGTCCGACGACTATAGGGTCGTCCCCACGACCCCGGGCCAAAGTTGGCAAGCCGCTGAAATGTCCGACGACTTTAGGGTTGTCCCCACGACCCCGGGACTACATTGGCCCGCCACCGTCAAGTCCGACGACTATAGGGTCGTCCCCAGGACCTCGGGACTAGATTGGCCCGCCACCGTCAAGTCCGACGACTAAAGGGTCGTCCCCACGACCACGGGCCAAAGTTGGCAAGCCGCCGAAATGTCCGACGACTATAGGGTCGTCCCCACGACCCCGGGACTAGATTGGCCCGCCACCGTCAAGTCCGACGACTATAGGGTCGTCCCCACGACCTCGGGACTAGGTTGGCCAGCCGCCGACATGTCCGACCACTATAGGGTCGTCCCCACGACCCCGGGCCAAAGATGTCCAGCCGCCGTCTTCTCCGGGGACTATAGGGTCGTCGTCACGACCCCGGGTCCAGGTTGGCCAGCCGCCGACATTTCCGACGACTATAGAGTCGTCCCCACGACACCGGGCCAAAGTTGGCCAGCCGCCGACATGTCCGACGACTATAGGGTCGTCCCCACGACCCCGGGCCAAAGATGTCCAGCCGCCGTCTTGTCCGACGACTATAGGGTCGTCCCCACGACCCCGAGTCCAGGTTGGCCAGCCGCCGACATTTCCGACGACTATAGAGTCGTCCCCACGACCCCGGGCCAAAGTTGGCCAGACGCCGACATGTCCGACGACTATAGGGTCGTCCCCACGACCCCGGGCCAAAGTTGGCCAGCTGCCGACATGTCCGACGACTATAGGGTCGTCCCCACGACCCCGGGACAAGGTTGGCCCGCCGCCGACTTGTCCGACGACTATAGGGTCGTACCCACCACCTCGGGACTAGGCTGTCAAGCCGCCAACATGTCCGACGACTATAGGGTCGTCCCCACGACCCCGGGCCAAAGATGTCCAGCCGCCGTCTTGTCCGACGACTATAGGGTCGTCCCCACGACCCCGAGTCCAGGTTGGCCAGCCGCCGACATTTCCGACGACTATAGAGTCGTCCCCACGACCCCGGGCCAAAGTTGGCCAGCCGCCGACATGTCCGACGACTATAGGGTCGTCCCCACGACCCCGGGCCAAAGATGTCCAGCCGCCGTCTTGTCCGACGACTATAGGGTCGTCCCCACGACCCCGAGTCCAGGTTGGCCAGCCGCCGACATTTCCGACGACTATAGAGTCGTCCCCACGACCCCGGGCCAAAGTTGGCCAGACGCCGACATGTCCGACGACTATAGGGTCGTCCCCACGACCCCGGGCCAAAGTTGGCCAGCTGCCGACATGTCCGACAACTATAGGGTCGTCCCCACGACCCCGGGACAAGGTTGGCCCGCCGCCGACTTGTCCGACGACTATAGGGTCGTACCCACCACCTCGGGACTAGGCTGTCAAGCCGCCAACATGTCCGACGACTATAGGGTCGTCCCCACGATCCCGGGCCAAAGATGTCCAGCCGCCGTCTTGTCCGACGACTATAGGGTCGTCCCCACGACCCCGAGTCCAGGTTGGCCAGCCGCCGACATTTCCGACGACTATAGAGTCGTCCCCACGACCCCGGGCCAAAGTTGGCCAGCCGCCGACATGTCCGACGACTATAGGGTCGTCCCCATGACCCCGAGACTAGATTGGCCCGCCACCGTCATGTCCGACGACAATAGGGTCGTCCCCACGACCCCGGGTCCAGGTTGGCCAGCCGCCGACATTTCCGACGTCTATAGAGTCGTCCCCACGACCCCGGGCCAAAGTTGGCCAGCCGCCGACATGTCCGACGACTATAGGGTCGTCCCCACGACCCCGGGACAAGGTTAGCCCGCCGCCGACATGTCCGACGAATATAGGGCCGTACCCACGACCCCGGGACTAGGCTGACAAGCCGCCAACATGTCCGACGACTATAGGGTCGTCCCCACGACCCCGGGCCAAAGTTGGCAAGCCGCTGAAATGTCCGACGACTTTAGGGTTGTCCCCACGACCCCGGGACTACATTGGCCCGCCACCGTCAAGTCCGACGACTATAGGGTCGTCCCCAGGACCTCGGGACTAGATTGGCCCGCCACCGTCAAGTCCGACGACTAAAGGGTCGTCCCCACGACCACGGGCCAAAGTTGGCAAGCCGCCGAAATGTCCGACGACTATAGGGTCGTCCCCACGACCCCGGGACTAGATTGGCCCGCCACCGTCAAGTCCGACGACTATAGGGTCGTCCCCACGACCTCGGGACTAGGTTGGCCAGCCGCCGACATGTCCGACCACTATAGGGTCGTCCCCACGACCCCGGGCCAAAGATGTCCAGCCGCCGTCTTCTCCGGGGACTATAGGGTCGTCGTCACGACCCCGGGTCCAGGTTGGCCAGCCGCCGACATTTCCGACGACTATAGAGTCGTCCCCACGACACCGGGCCAAAGTTGGCCAGCCGCCGACATGTCCGACGACTATAGGGTCGTCCCCACGACCCCGGGCCAAAGATGTCCAGCCGCCGTCTTGTCCGACGACTATAGGGTCGTCCCCACGACCCCGAGTCCAGGTTGGCCAGCCGCCGACATTTCCGACGACTATAGAGTCGTCCCCACGACCCCGGGCCAAAGTTGGCCAGACGCCGACATGTCCGACGACTATAGGGTCGTCCCCACGACCCCGGGCCAAAGTTGGCCAGCTGCCGACATGTCCGACGACTATAGGGTCGTCCCCACGACCCCGGGACAAGGTTGGCCCGCCGCCGACTTGTCCGACGACTATAGGGTCGTACCCACCACCTCGGGACTAGGCTGTCAAGCCGCCAACATGTCCGACGACTATAGGGTCGTCCCCACGACCCCGGGCCAAAGATGTCCAGCCGCCGTCTTGTCCGACGACTATAGGGTCGTCCCCACGACCCCGAGTCCAGGTTGGCCAGCCGCCGACATTTCCGACGACTATAGAGTCGTCCCCACGACCCCGGGCCAAAGTTGGCCAGCCGCCGACATGTCCGACGACTATAGGGTCGTCCCCACGACCCCGGGACTAGATTGGCCCGCCACCGTCATGTCCGACGATTATAGGGTCATCCCCACGACCCCGGGCCAAAGTTGGCCAGCTGCCGACATGTCCGACGACTATAGGGTCGTCCCCACGACCCCGGGACAAGGTTGGCCCGCCGCCGACTTGTCCGACGACTATAGGGTCGTACCCACCACCTCGGGACTAGGCTGTCAAGCCGCCAACATGTCCGACGACAATAGGGTCGTCCCCACGACCCCGGGCCAAAGATGTCCAGCCGCCGTCTTGTCCGACGACTATAGGGTCGTCCCCACGACCCCGAGTCCAGGTTGGCCAGCCGCCGACATTTCCGACGACTATAGAGTCGTCCCCACGACCCCGGGCCAAAGTTGGCCAGCCGCCGACATGTCCGACGACTATAGGGTCGTCCCCATGACCCCGAGACTAGATTGGCCCGCCACCGTCATGTCCGACGACAATAGGGTCGTCCCCACGACCCCGGGTCCAGGTTGGCCAGCCGCCGACATTTCCGACGTCTATAGAGTCGTCCCCACGACACCGGGCCAAAGTTGGCCAGCCGCCGACATGTCCGACGACTATAGGGTCGTCCCCACGACCCCGGGACTAGATTGGCCCGCCACCGTCATGTCCGACGATTATAGGGTCATCCCCACGACCCCGGGACAAGCTTGGCCCGCCGCCGAATTGTTCGACGACTATAGGGTCGTCCCCACGACCCCGGGACTAGATTGGCCCGCCACCGTCATGTCCGACGACAATAGGGTCGTCCCCACGACCCCGGGTCTAGGTTGGCCAGCCGCCGACTTGTCCGACGACTATAGGGTCGTCCCCAGGACCTCGGGACTAGATTGGCCCGCCACCGTCAAGTCCGACGACTATAGGGTCGTCCCCACGACCCCGGGACTAGATTGGCCCGCCACCGTCAAGTCCGACGACTATAGGGTCGTCCCCACGACCTCGGGACTAGGTTGGCCGGCCGCCGACATGTCCGACCACTATTGGGTCGTCCCCACGACACGGGGCCAAAGTTGGCCAGCCGCCGACATGTCCGACGACTATAGGGTCGTCCCCACGACCCCGGGACAAGGTTGGCCCGCCGCCGACTTGTCCGACGACTATAGGGTCGTACCCACGACCCCGGGTCTAGATTGGCCCGCTACCGTCATGTCCGAAGACTATAGGGTCGTCCCCACGACCACGGGACTAGATTGGCCCGCCACCGCCATGTCCGACGACCATAGGGTCGTCCCCACGACCCCGGGTCTAGGTTGGCCAGCCGCCGACATGTCCGACGACAATCGGATCGTCCCCACGCCCACGCGCCAAAGTTGGCCAGCCGCCGGCATGTCCGACGACTATTGGATCGTCCCCACGCCCACGCGCCAAAGTTGGCCAGCCGCCGACATGTCCGACGAATATTGGATCGTCCCCACGACCACGGGCCAAAGTTGGCCAGCCGCCGACATGTCCGACGACAATCGGATCGTCCCCACGACCACGCGCCAAAGTTGGCCAGCCGCCGACATGTCCGACGACTATAGGGTCGTCCCCACGACCCCGAGACTAGATTGGCCCGCCACCGTCATGTCCGACGACAATAGGGTCGTCCCCACGACCCCGGGTCCAGGTTGGCCAGCCGCCGACATTTCCGACGACTGTAGGGTCGTCCCCACGACCCCGGGACTAGATTGGCCCGCCACCGTCATATCCGACGACAATAGGGTCGTCCCCACGACCCCGGGTCTAGGTTGGCCAGCCGCCGACTTGTCCGACGACTATAGGGTCGTCCCCAGGACCTCGAGACTAGATTGGCCCGCCACCGTCAAGTCCGACGACTATAGGGTCGTCCCCACGACCCCGGGCCAAAGTTGGCAAGCCGCCGAAATGTCCGACGACTATAGGGTCGTCCCCACTACCCCGGGCCAATGTTGGCCAATCGCCGACATGTCCAACGACTATAGGGTCGTCCCTACGACCCCGGGACTAGATTAGCCCGCCACCGTCATGTCCAACGACTATAGGGTTGTCCCCACGACCACGGGCCAAAGTTGGCATGCCGCCGAAATGTCCGACGACTATAGGGTCGTCCCCACGACCCCGGGCCAAAGTTGGCAAGCCGCCGAAATGTCCGACGACTATAGGGTCGTCCCCACGACCCCGGGACTAGATTGGCCCGCCACCGTCATGTCCGACGACTATAGGGTCGTCCCCACGACCCCGGGACTAGATTGGCCCGCCGCCGTCATGTCCGACGACAATAGGGTCGTCCCCACGACCCCGGGTCTAGGTTGGCCAGCCGCCGAATTGTCCGACCACTATAGGGTCGTCCCCACGACCCCGGGCCAAAGATGTCCAGCCGTCGTCTTCTCCGGCGACTATAGGGTCGTCGTCACGACCCCGGGTCCAGGTTGGCCAGCCGCCGACATTTCCGACGACTATAGAGTCGTACCCACGACACCGGGCCAAAGTTGGCCAGCCGCCGACATGTCCGACGACTATAGGGTCGTCCCCACGACCCCGGGCCAAAGATGTCCAGCCGCCGTCTTGTCCGACGACTATAGGGTCGTCCCCACGACCCCGAGTCCAGGTTGGCCAGCCGCCGACATTTCCGACGACTATAGAGTCGTCCCCACGACCCCGGGCCAAAGTTGGCCAGACGCCGACATGTCCGACGACTATAGGGTCGTCCCCACGACCCCGAGACTAGATTGGCCCGCCACCGTCATGTCCGACGACAATAGGGTCGTCCCCACGACCCCGGGTCCAGGTTGGCCAGCCGCCGACATTTCCGACGACTATAGAGTCGTCCCCACGACACCGGGCCAAAGTTGGCCAGCCGCCGACATGTCCGACGACTATAGGGTCGTCCCCACGACCCCGGGACTACATTGGCCCGCCGCCGTCATGTCCGACGACAATAGGGTCGTCCCCACGACCCCGGGTCTAGGTTGGACAGCCACCGAATTGTCCGACGACTATAGGGTCGTACCCACGACCCCGGGACTAGGCTGACAAGCCGCCAACATGTCCGACGACTATAGGGTCGTCCCCACGACCCGGGCCAAAGATGTCCAGCCGCCGTCTTGTCCGACGACTATAGGGTCGTCCCCACGACCCCGGGACTAGATTGGCCCGCCACCGTCATGTCCAACGACTATAGGGTCGTCCCCACAACCACGGGCCAAAGTTGGCATGCCGCCGAAATGTCCGACGACTGTAGGGTCGTCCCCACGACCCCGGGACTAGATTGGCCCGCCACCGTCAAGTCCGACGACTATAGGGTCGTCCCCACGACCCGGGCCAAAGATGTCCAGCCGCCGTCTTGTCCGACGACTATAGGGTCGTCCCCACGACCCCGGGACTAGATTGGCCCGCCACCGTCATGTCCAACGACTATAGGGTCGTCCCCACAACCACGGGCCAAAGTTGGCAAGCCGCCGAAATGTCCGACGACTATAGGGTCGTCCCCACGACCTCGGGACTAGGTTGGCCGGCCGCCGACATGTCCGACCACTAGTGGGTCGTCCCCACGACACCGGGCCAAAGTTGGCCAGCCGCCGACATGTCCGACGACTATAGGGTCGTCCCCTCGACCTCGGGACTAGGTTGGCCGGCCGCCGACATGTCCGACCACTATTGGGTCGTCCCCACGACACTGGGCCAAAGTTGGCCAGCCGCCGACATGTCCGACGACTATAGGGTCGTCCCCACGACCCCGGGACAAGGTTGGCCCGCCGCCGACTTGTCCGACGACTATAGGGTCGTACCCACGACCCCGGGACTAGGCTGACAAGCCGCCAACATGTCCGAAGACTATAGGGTCGTCCCCACGACCCCGGGCCAATGATGTCCAGCCGCCGTCTTGTCCGACGACTATAGGGTCGTCCCCACGACCCCGGGCCAATGTTGGCCAATCGCCGACATGTCCGACGACTATAGGGTCGTTCCTACGACCCCGGGACTAGATTGGCCCGCCACCGTCATGTCCGGCGACTATTGGATCGTCCCCACGACTAGGGGCCAAAGGTGGCCAGCCGCCGACATGTCCGACGACTATCGGATCGTCCCCACGACCACGGGACTAGATTGGTCCGCTACCGTCATGTCCGACGACTATAGGGTCTTCCCCACGACCCCGGGCCAAGCTTGGCCCGCCGCCGACTTGTCCGACGACTATAGGGTCGTCGCCACGACCCCGGGTCTAGGTTGGCCAGCCACCGACATGTCCGACGACTATAGGGTCGCCTCCACGACCCCGGGCCAAAGTTGGCAAGCCGCCGAAATGTCCGACGACTGTAGTGTCGTCCCCACGACCCCGGGACTAGATTGGCCCGCCACCGTCAAGTCCGACGACTATAGGGTCGTCCCCACGACCTCGGGACTAGGTTGGCCAGCCGCCGACATGTCCGACGACTATAGGGTCGTCCCCACGACCCCGGGACTAGATTGGCCCGCCACCGTCATGTCCGACGATTATAGGGTCGTCCCCACGACCTCGGGACTAGGTTGACAAGCCGCCAACATGTCCGACGACTATAGGGTCGTCCCCACGACCCCGGGCCAAAGTCGGCATGCCGCCGCAATGTCCGACGACTATAGGGTCGTCCCCACGACCCCGGGCCAATGTTGGCCAATCGCCGACATGTCCAACGACTATAGGGTCGTTCCTACGACCCCGGGACTAGATTGGCCCGCCACCGTCATGTCCGGCGACTATTGGATCGTCCCCACGACTACGGGCCAAAGGTGGCCAGCCGCCGACATGTCCGACGACTATCGGATCGTCCCCACGACCACGGGACTAGATTGGTCCGCCTCCGTCATGTCCGACGACTATAGGGTCTTCCCCACGACCCCGGGCCAAGCTTGGCCCGCCGCCGACTTGTCCGACGACTATAGGGTCGTCGCCACGACCCCGGGTCTAGGTTGGCCAGCCGCCGACATGTCCGACGACTATAGGGTCGCCCCCACGACCCCGGGCCAAAGTTGGCAAGCCGCCGAAATGTCCGACAACTGTAGGGTCGTCCCCACGACCCCGGGACTAGATTGGCCCGCCACCGTCAAGTCCGACGACTATAGGGTCGTCCCCACGACCTCGGGACTAGGTTGGCCAGCCGCCGACATGTCCGACGACTATAGGGTCGTCCCCACGACCCCGGGCCAATGTTGGCATGCCGCCGAAATGTCCGACGCCTATAGGGTCGTCCCCACGACCCCGGCCCAAAGTTGGCAAGCCGCCGAAATGTCCGACGACTATAAGGTCGTCCCCACGACCGCGGGCCAAAGATGTCCAGCCGCCGTCTTGTCCGACGACTATAGGGTCGTCCCCACGACCCCGGGACTAGATTGGCCCGCCACCGTCATGTCCGACGACTATAGGGTCGTCCCCACGACCCCGGGACAAGGTTGGCCCGCCGCCGACTTGTCCGACGACTATAGGGTCGTACCCACGACCCCGGGACTAGGCTGACAAGCCGCCAACATGTCCGACGACTATAGGGTCGTCCCCACGACCGCGGGCCAAAGTTGGCAAGCCGCCGAAATGTCCGACGACTGTAGGGTCGTCCCCACGACCCCGGGACTAGATTGGCCCGCCACCGTGAAGTCCGACGACTATAGGGTCGTCCCCACGACCTCGGGACTAGGTTGGCCAGCCGCCGACATGTCCGACGACTATAGGGTCGTCCCCACGACCCCGGGCCAATGTTGACCAATCGCCGACATGTCCGACGACTATAGGGTCGTCCCTACTACCCCGGGACTAGGTTGGCCCGCCACCGTCATGTCCGACGACTATAGAGTCGTCCCCACGACCTCGGGACTAGGTTGGCCTGCCGCCGACATATCCGACGACTATAGGGTCGTCCCCACGACCACGGGCCAAGGTTGGACAGCCGCCGACATATCCGACGACTATAGGGTCGTCCCCACGACCCCGGGCCAATGTTGGCCAATCGCCGACATGTCCGACGACTACAGGGTCGTCCCTACGACCCCGGGACTAGATAGGCCCGCCACCGTCATGTCCGACGACTATCGGATCGTCCCCACGACCACGGGCCAAAGTTGGCCAGCCGCCGACATGTCCGACGACTATTGGGTCGTCCCCACGTCCGCGGGCCAAAGATGTCCAGCCGCCGTCTTGTCCGACGACTATAGGGTCGTCCCCACGACCCCAGGACTAGATTGGCCCGCCACCGTCATGTCCGACGACAATAGGGTCGTCCCCACGACCACGGGCCAAAGTTGGCAAGCTGCCGACTTGTCCGACGACTATAGGGTCGTCCCCACGACCCCGGGACTAGGTAGACCCGCCGCCGACGTGTCCGACAACTATAGGGTCGTCCCCACGACCCCGGGCCAAAGTTGGCAAGCCGCCGAAATGTCCGACGACTATAGGGTGGTCCCCACAACCCCGGGACTAGATTGGCCCGCCACCGTCAAGTCCGACGACTATAGGATCGTCTCCACGACCACGGGCCAAAGTTGGCCAGCCGCCGACATGTCCGTCGACTATAGGGTCGTCCCCACGACCCCGGGCCAATGTTGGCCAATCGCCGACATGTCCGACGACTATAGGGTCGTCCCTACGACCCCGGGACTAGATTGGCCCGCCACCGTCATGTCCGACGACTATAGGGTCGTCCCCACGACCCCGGGACTAGGTTGACAAGCCGCCGAAATGTCCGACGACTATAGGGTCGTCCCCAGGACCGCGAGCCAAGGATGTCCAGCCGCCGTCTTGTTCGACGACTATAGGGTCGTACCCACGACCCCGGGACTAGATTGGCCCGCCACCGTCATGTCCAACGACTATAGGGTCGTCCCCACGACCATGGGCCAAAGTTGGCCAGCCGCCGATATGTCCAACGACTATTGGGTCGTCCCCACGACCCCGGGACTAGATTGGCCCGCCATCGTCAAGTCCGACGACTATAGGGTCGTCCCCACGACCCCGGGCAAATTTGGCAAGCCGCCGACATATCCGACGACTATAGGGTCGTCCCCACAACCCCGGGACTAGATTGGCCCGCCACCCTCAAGTCCGACGACTATAGGATCGTCTCCACGACCACGGCCCAAAGTTGGCCAGCCGCCGACATGTCCAACGACTATTGGGTCGTCCCCACGACCACGGGCCAAAGTTATCCAGCCGCCGACATGTCCGACGACTATAGGGTCGTCCCCACGACCCCGGGCCAAAGTTGGCAAGCCGCCGAAATGTCCGACGACTATAGGGTCGTCCCCACGTCCGCGGGCCAAAGATGTCCAGCCGCCGTCTTGTCCGACGACTATAGGGTCGTCCCCACGACCCCGGGACTAGATTGGCCCGCCACCGTCATGTCCAACGACTATAGGGTCGTCCCCACGACCACGGGCCAAAGTTAGCCAGCCGCCGAAATGTCCGACGACTATAGGGTCGTCCCCACGACCTCGGGACTAGGTTGGCCAGCCGCCGACATGTCCGAAGACTATAGGGTCGTCCCCACGACCCCGGGCCAATGTTGGCCAATCGCCGACATGTCCGACGACTATAGGGTCGTCCCTACGACCCCGGGACTAGATTGGCCCGCCACCGTCATGTCCGACGATTATAGGGTCGTCCCCACGACCTCGGGACTAGGTTGACAAGCCGCCAATATGTCCGACGACTATACGGTCGTCCCCACGACCCCGGGCAAATTTGGCAAGCCGCCGACATATCCGACGACTATAGGGTCGTCCCCAAAACCCCGGGACTAGATTGGCACGCCACCGTCAAGTCCGACGACTATAGGATCGTCTCCACGACCACGGCCCAAAGTTGGCCAGCCGCCGACATGTCCAACGACTATTGGGTCGTCCCCACGACCACGGGCCAAAGTTAGCCAGCCGCCGACATGTCCGACGACTATAGGGTCGTCCCCACGACCCCGGGCGGAAGTTGGCAAGCCGCCGAAATGTCCGACGACTGTAGGGTCGTCCCCAAGACCCCGGGACTAGATTGGCCAGCCAGCGACAAGTCCGACGACTATAGGGTCGTCCCCACGACCTCGAGACTATGTTGGCCAGCCGCCGACATGTCCGACGACTATAGGGTCGTCCCCACGACCCCGGGTCTATGTTGGCCAGCCGCCGACATGTCCGACGACTATAGGGTCGCCCCCACGACCCCGGGCCAAAGTTGGCAAGCCGCCGAAATGTCCGACGACTGTAGGGTCGTCCCCACGACCCCGGGACTAGATTGGCCCGCCACCGTCAAGTCCGACGACTATAGGGTCGTCCCCACGACCTCGGGACTTGGTTGGCCAGCCGCCGACATGTCCGACGACTATAGGGTCGTCCCCACGACCCCGGGACTAGGTTGGCAAGCCGCCGAAATGTCCGACGACTATAGGGTCATCCCCACGACCATGGGCCAAAGTTGGCCAGCCGCCGATATGTCCAACGACTATTGGGTCGTCCCCATGACCGCGGGACTAGGTTGGCTCGCCGCCGACTTGTCCGACGACTATAGGCTCGTCCCCACGACCCCGGGTCAAAGTTGGCCAGCCGCCGATATGTCCGACGACTATAGAGTCGTCCCCACGACCCCGGGAATATATTGGCCCGCCACCGTCTTGTCCGACGACTATAGGGTCGTCCCCACGACCACGGGCCAAAGTTGGCCCGCCGCCGACTGGTCCGACGACTATAGGGTCGTCCCCACGACCACGGGCCAAAGTTGGCAAGCCGCCGAAATGTCCGACGACTGTAGGGTCGTCCCCACGACCCCGGGACTAGATTGGCCCGCCACCGTCAAGTCCGACGACTATAGGGTCGTCCCCACGACCTCGGGACTAGGTTGGCCAGCCGCCGACATGTCCGACGACTATAGGGTCGTCCCCACGACCTCGGGACTAGGTTGGCCAGCCGCCGACATGTCCGACGACTATAGGGTCGTCCCCACGACCCCGGGACTAGGTTGGCAAGCCGCCGAAATGTCCGACGACTATAGGGTCGTCCCCACGACCGCGGGCCAAAGTTGGCAAGCCGCCGAAATGTCCGACGACTGTAGGGTCGTCCCCACGACCCCGGGACTAGATTGGCCCGCCACCGTGAAGTCCGACGACTATAGGGTCGTCCCCACGACCTCGGGACTAGGTTGGCCAGCCGCCGACATGTCCGACGACTATAGGGTCGTCCCCACGACCCCGGGCCAATGTTGACCAATCGCCGACATGTCCGACGACTATAGGGTCGTCCCTACTACCCCGGGACTAGGTTGGCCCGCCACCGTCATGTCCGACGACTATAGAGTCGTCCCCACGACCTCGGGACTAGGTTGGCCTGCCGCCGATATATCCGACGACTATAGGGTCGTCCCCACGACCACGGGCCAAGGTTGGACAGCCGCCGACATATCCGACGACTATAGGGTCGTCCCCACGACCCCGGGCCAATGTTGGCCAATCGCCGACATGTCCGACGACTACAGGGTCGTCCCTACGACCCCGGGACTAGATAGGCCCGCCACCGTCATGTCCGACGACTATCGGATCGTCCCCACGACCACGGGCCAAAGTTGCCCAGCCGCCGACATGTCCGACGATTATTGGGTCGTCCCCACGACCCCGGGCCAAAGTTGGCCAGCCGCCGACTTGTCCGACGACTATGGGGTCGTCCCCACGACCCCAGGACTAGATTGGCCCGCCACCGTCATGTCCGACGACAATAGGGTCGTCCCCACGACCACGGGCCAAAGTTGGCAAGCTGCCGACTTGTCCGACGACTATAGGGTCGTCCCCACGACCCCGGGACTAGGTAGACCCGCCGCCGACGTGTCCGACAACTATAGGGTCGTCCCCACGACCCCGGGCCAAAGTTGGCAAGCCGCCGAAATATCCGACGACTATAGGGTGGTCCCCACAACCCCGGGACTAGATTGGCCCGCCACCGTCAAGTCCGACGACTATAGGATCGTCTCCACGACCACGGGCCAAAGTTGGCCAGCCGCCGACATGTCCGTCGACTATAGGGTCGTCCCCACGACCCCGGGCCAATGTTGGCCAATCGCCGACATGTCCGACGACTATAGGGTCGTCCCTACGACCCCGGGACTAGATTGGCCCGCCACCGTCATGTCCGACGACTATAGGGTCGTCCCCACGACCCCGGGACTAGGTTGACAAGCCGCCGAAATGTCCGACGACTATAGGGTCGTCCCCAGGACCGCGAGCCAAGGATGTCCAGCCGCCGTCTTGTTCGACGACTATAGGGTCGTACCCACGACCCCGGGACTAGATTGGCCCGCCACCGTCATGTCCAACGACTATAGGGTCGTCCCCACGACCATGGGCCAAAGTTGGCCAGCCGCCGATATGTCCAACGACTATTGGGTCGTCCCCACGACCCCGGGACTAGATTGGCCCGCCATCGTCAAGTCCGACGACTATAGGGTCGTCCCCACGACCCCGGGCAAATTTGGCAAGCCGCCGACATATCCGACGACTATAGGGTCGTCCCCACAACCCCGGGACTAGATTGGCCCGCCACCCTCAAGTCCGACGACTATAGGATCGTCTCCACGACCACGGCCCAAAGTTGGCCAGCCGCCGACATGTCCAACGACTATTGGGTCGTCCCCACGACCACGGGCCAAAGTTATCCAGCCGCCGACATGTCCGACGACTATAGGGTCGTCCCCACGACCCCGGGCCAAAGTTGGCAAGCCGCCGAAATGTCCGACGACTATAGGGTCGTCCCCACGTCCGCGGGTCAAAGATGTCCAGCCGCCGTCTTGTCCGACGACTATAGGGTCGTCCCCACGACCCCGGGACTAGATTGGCCCGCCACCGTCATGTCCAACGACTATAGGGTCGTCCCCACGACCACGGGCCAAAGTTAGCCAGCCGCCGAAATGTCCGACGACTATAGGGTCGTCCCCACGACCTCGGGACTAGGTTGGCCAGCCGCCGACATGTCCGACGACTATAGGGTCGTCCCCACGACCCCGGGCCAATGTTGGCCAATCGCCGACATGTCCGACGACTATAGGGTCGTCCCTACGACCCCGGGACTAGATTGGCCCGCCACCGTCATGTCCGACGATTATAGGGTCGTCCCCACGACCTCGGGACTAGGTTGACAAGCCGCCAATATGTCCGACGACTATACGGTCGTCCCCACGACCCCGGGCAAATTTGGCAAGCCGCCGACATATCCGACGACTATAGGGTCGTCCCCAAAACCCCGGGACTAGATTGGCCCGCCACCGTCAAGTCCGACGACTATAGGATCGTCTCCACGACCAGGGCCCAAAGTTGGCCAGCCGCCGACATGTCCAACGACTATTGGGTCGTCCCCACGACCACGGGCCAAAGTTAGCCAGCCGCCGACATGTCCGACGACTATAGGGTCGTCCCCACGACCCCGGGCGGAAGTTGGCAAGCCGCCGAAATGTCCGACGACTGTAGGGTCGTCCCCAAGACCCCGGGACTAGATTGGCCAGCCAGCGACAAGTCCGACGACTATAGGGTCGTCCCCACGACCTCGGGACTATGTTGGCCAGCCGCCGACATGTCCGACGACTATAGGGTCGTCCCCACGACCCCGGGTCTATGTTGGCCAGCCGCCGACATGTCCGACGACTATAGGGTCGCCCCCACGACCCCGGGCCAAAGTTGGCAAGCCGCCGAAATGTCCGACGACTGTAGGGTCGTCCCCACGACCCCGGGACTAGATTGGCCCGCCACCGTCAAGTCCGACGACTATAGGGTCGTCCCCACGACCTCGGGACTAGGTTGGCCAGCCGCCGACATGTCCGACGACTATAGGGTCGTCCCCACGACCCCGGGAATATATTGGCCCGCCACCGTCTTGTCCGACGACTATAGGGTCGTCCCCACGACCACGGGCCAAAGTTGGCCCGCCGCCGACTGGTCCGACGACTATAGGGTCGTCCCCACGACCACGGGAATATATTGGCCCGCCACCGTCTTGTCCGACGACTATAGGGTCGTCCCCACGACCACGGGCCAAAGTTGGCCCGCCGCCGACTGGTCCGACGACTATAGGGTCGTCGCCACGACCACGGGCCAAAGTTGGCCCGCCGCCGACTGGTCCGACGACTATAGGGTCGTCACCACGACCACGGGCCAAAGTTGGCCAGCCGCCGATATGTCCGACGACTATAGAGTCGTCCCCACGACCCCGGGAATATATTGGCCCGCCACCGTCTTGTCCGACGACTATAGGGTCGTCCCCACGACCACGGGCCAAAGTTGGCCCGCCGCCGACTGGTCCGACGACTATAGGGTCGTCCCCACGACCACGGGAATATATTGGCCCGCCACCGTCTTGTCCGACGACTATTGGGTCGCCCCCACGACCCCGGGCCAAAGTTGGCAAGCCGCCGAAATGTCCGACGACTGTAGGGTCGTCCCCACGACCCCGGGACTAGATTGGCCCGCCACCGTCAAGTCCGACGACTATAGGGTCGTCCCCACGACCTCGGGACTAGGTTGGCCAGCCGCCGACATGTCCGACGACTATAGGGTCGTCCCCACAACCCCGGGACTAGATTGGCCCACCACCGTCAAGTCCGACGACTATAGGATCGTCTCCACGACCACGGGCCAAAGTTGGCCAGCCGCCGACATGTCCGTCGACTATAGGGTCGTCCCCACGACCCCGGGCCAATGTTGGCCAATCGCCGACATGTCCGACGACTATAGGGTCGTCCCCACGACCACGGGAATATATTGGCCCGCCACCGTCTTGTCCGACGACTATAGGGTCGTCCCCACGACCTCGGGACTAGGTTGGCCAGCCGCCGACATGTCCGACGACTATAGGGTCGTCCCCACGACCCCGGGAATATATTGGCCCGCCACCGTCTTGTCCGACGACTATAGGGTCGTCCCCACGACCACGGGCCAAAGTTGGCCCGCCGCCGACTGGTCCGACGACTATAGGGTCGTCACCACGACCACGGGCCAAAGTTGGCCAGCCGCCGATATGTCCGACGACTATAGAGTCGTCCCCACGACCCCGGGAATATATTGGCCCGCCACCGTCTTGTCCGACGACTATAGGGTCGTCCCCACGACCACGGGCCAAAGTTGGCCCGCCGCCGACTGGTCCGACGACTATAGGGTCGTCCCCACGACCACGGGAATATATTGGCCCGCCACCGTCTTGTCCGACGACTATTGGGTCGCCCCCACGACCCCGGGCCAAAGTTGGCAAGCCGCCGAAATGTCCGACGACTGTAGGGTCGTCCCCACGACCCCGGGACTAGATTGGCCCGCCACCGTCAAGTCCGACGACTATAGGGTCGTCCCCACGACCTCGGGACTAGGTTGGCCAGCCGCCGACATGTCCGACGACTATAGGGTCGTCCCCACGACCCCGGGAATATATTGGCCCGCCACCGTCTTGTCCGACGACTATAGGGTCGTCCCCACGACCACGGGCCAAAGTTGGCCAGCCGCCGATATGTCCGACGACTATAGAGTCGTCCCCACGACCCCGGGAATATATTGGCCCGCCACCGTCTTGTCCGACGACTATAGGGTCGTCCCCACGACCACGGGCCAAAGTTGGCCCGCCGCCGACTGGTCCGACGACTATAGGGTCGTCCCCACGACCACGGGAATATATTGGCCCGCCACCGTCTTGTCCGACGACTATTGGGTCGTCCCCATGACCGCGGGACTAGGTTGGCTCGCCGCCGACTTGTCCGACGACTATAGGCTCGTCCCCACGACCCCGGGTCAAAGTTGGCCAGCCGCCGATATGTCCGACGACTATAGAGTCGTCCCCACGACCCCGGGAATATATTGGCCCGCCACCGTCTTGTCCGACGACTATAGGGTCGTCCCCACGACCACGGGCCAAAGTTGGCCCGCCGCCGACTGGTCCGACGACTATAGGGTCGTCCCCACGACCACGGGCCAAAGTTGGCCCGCCGCCGACTGGTCCGACGACTATAGGGTCGTCACCACGACCACGGGCCAAAGTTGGCCAGCCGCCGACATGTCCGACGACTATTGGGTCGTCCCCACGACCCCGGGCCAAAGTTGGCCAGCCGCCGACTTGTCCGACGACTATGGGGTCGTCCCCACGACCCCAGGACTAGATTGGCCCGCCACGGTCATGTCCGACGACAATAGGGTCGTCCCCACGACCACGGGCCAAAGTTGGCAAGCCGCCGAAATGTCCGACGACTATAGGGTGGTCCCCACAACCCCGGGACTAGATTGGCCCACCACCGTCAAGTCCGACGACTATAGGATCGTCTCCACGACCACGGGCCAAAGTTGGCCAGCCGCCGACATGTCCGTCGACTATAGGGTCGTCCCCACGACCCCGGGCCAATGTTGGCCAATCGCCGACATGTCCGACGACTATAGGGTCGTCCCTACGACCCCGGGACTAGATTGGCCCGCCACCGTCATGTCCGGCGACTATAGGGTCGTCCCCACGACCCCGGGACTAGGTTGACAAGCCGCCGAAATGTCCGACGACTATAGGGTCGTCCCCACAACCGCGAGCCAAGGATGTCCAGCCGCCGTCTTGTTCGACGACTATAGGGTCGTACCCACGACCCCGGGACTAGATTGGCCCGCCACCGTCATGTCCAACGACTATAGGGTCGTCCCCACGACCATGGGCCAAAGTTGGCCAGCCGCCGATATGTCCAACGACTATTGGGTCGTCCCCACGACCCCGGGACTAGATTGGCCCGCCATCGTCAAGTCCGACGATTATAGGGTCGTCCCCACGACCCCGGGCTAAAGATGGCATGCCGCCGAAATGTCCGACGACTATAGGGTTGTCCCCACGACCGCGGGCCAAAGATGTCCAGCCGCCGTCTTGTCCGACGACTATAGGGTCGTCCCCACGACCCCGGGACTAGATTGGCCCGCCACCGTCAAGTCCGACGACCTCGGGACTAGGTTGGCCAGCCGCCGACATGTCCGACGACTATAGGGTCGCCCCCACGACCCCGGGACTAGGTTGGCAAGCCGCCGAAATGTCCGACGACTATAGGGTCGTCCCCACGACCATGGGCCAAAGTTGGCCAGCCGCCGATATGTCCAACGACTATTGGGTCGTCCCCACGACCGCGGGACTAGGTTGGCTCGCCGCCGACTTGTCCGACGACTATAGGCTCGTCCCCACGACCCCGGGTCAAAGTTGGCCAGCCGCCGATATGTCCGACGACTATAGAGTCGTCCCCACGACCCCGGGAATATATTGGCCCGCCACCGTCTTGTCCGACGACTATATGGTCGTCCCCACGACCACGGGCCAAAGTTGGCCCGCCGCCGACTGGTCCGACGACTATAGGGTCGTCCCCACGACCACGGGCCAAAGTTGGCCCGCCGCCGACTGGTCCGACGACTATAGGGTCGTCCCCACGACCACGGGCCAAAGTTGGCCAGCCGCCGACATGTCCGACGACTATTGGGTCGTCCCCACGACCCCGGGCCAAAGTTGGCCAGCCGCCGACTTGTCCGACGACTATGGGGTCGTCCCCACGACCCCAGGACTAGATTGGCCCGCCACCGTCATGTCCGACGACAATAGGGTCGTCCCCACGACCCCGGGTCTAGGTTGGCCAGCCGCCGACTTGTCCGACGACTATAGGGTCGTCCCCACGACCCCGGGACATGGTTGACCCGCCGCCGACATGTCCGACGAATATAGGGCCGTACCCACGACCCCGGGACTAGGCTGACAAGCCGCCAACATGTCCGACGACTATAGGGTCGTCCCCACGACCCCGGGCCAAAGTTGGTCAGCCGCCGAAATGTCCGACGACTATAGGGTCGTCCCCACGACCCCGGGCCAAAGTTGGCAAGCCGCTGAAATGTCCGACGACTTTAGGGTTGTCCCCACGACCCCGGGACTACATTGGCCCGCCACCGTCAAGTCCGACGACTATAGGGTCGTCCCCAGGACCTCGGGACTAGATTGGCCCGCCACCGTCAAGTCCGTCGACTATAGGGTCGTCCCCACGACCCCGGGCCAAAGTTGGCAAGCCGCCGAAATGTCCGACGACTGCAGGGTCGTCCCCACGACCCCGGGACTAGATTGGCCCGCCACCGTCAAGTCCGACGACTATAGGGTCGTCCCCACGACCTCGGGACTAGGTTGGCCGGCCGCCGACATGTCCGACCACTATTGGGTCGTCCCCACGACACCGGGCCAAAGTTGGCCAGCCGCCGACATGTCCGACGACTATAGGGTCGTCCCCACGACCCCGGGGCAAGGTTGGCCCGCCGCCGACTTGTCCGACGACTATAGGGTCGTACCCACGACCCCGGGACTAGGCTGACAAGCCGCCAACATGTCCGAAGACTATAGGGTCGTCCCTACGACCCCGGGACTAGATTGGCCCGCCACCGTCATGTCCAACGATTATAGGGTCGTCCCCACGACCCCGGGTCTAGGTTGGCCAGCCCCCGACATGTCCGACGACTATAGAGTCGTCCCCACGACACGGGGCCAAAGTTGGACAGCCGCCGACATGTCCGACTACTATAGGGTCGTCCCCAGGACCCCGGGACTAGATTGGCCCGCCACCGTCATGTCCAACGACTATAGGGTCGTCCCCACGACCCCGGGCCAAAGATGTCCAGCCGCCGTCTTGTCCGACGACTATAGGGTCGTCCCCACGACCCCGAGTCCAGGTTGGCCAGCCGCCGACATTTCCGACGACTATAGAGTCGTCCCCACGACCCCGGGCCAAAGTTGGCCAGACGCCGACATGTCCGACGACTATAGGGTCGTCCCCACGACCCCGAGACTAGATTGGCCCGCCACCGTCATGTCCGACGACAATAGGGTCGTCCCCACGACCCCGGGTCCAGGTTGGCCAGCCGCCGTCATGTCCGACGATTATAGGGTCGTACCCACCACCTCGGGACTAGGCTGTCAAGCCGCCAACATGTCCGACGACTATAGGGTCGTCCCCACGACCCCGGGCCAAAGATGTCCAGCCGCCGTCTTGTCCGACGACTATAGGGTCGTCCCCACGACCCCGAGTCCAGGTTGGCCAGCCGCCGACATTTCCGACGACTACAGAGTCGTCCCCACGACCCCGGGCCAAAGTTGGCCCGCCGCCGACATGTCCGACGACTATAGGGTCGTCCCCATGACCCCGAGACTAGATTGGCCCGCCACCGTCATGTCCGACGACAATAGGGTCGTCCCCACGACCCCGGGTCCAGGTTGGCCAGCCGCCGACATTTCCGACGTCTATAGAGTCGTCCCCACGACACCGGGCCAAAGTTGGCCAGCCGCCGACATGTCCGACGACTATAGGGTCGTCCCCACGACCCCGGGACTAGATTGGCCCGCCACCGTCATGTCCGACGATTATAGGATCGTCCCCACGACCCCGGGACAAGCTTGGCCCGCCGCCGAATTGTTCGACGACTATAGGGTCGTCCCCACGACCCCGGGACTAGATTGGCCCGCCACCGTCATGTCCGACGACAATAGGGTCGTCCCCACGACCCCGGGTCTAGGTTGGCCAGCCGCCGACTTGTCCGACGACTATAGGGTCGTCCCCAGGACCTCGGGACTAGATTGGCCCGCCACCGTCAAGTCCGACGACTATAGGGTCGTCCCCACGACCCCGGGACTAGATTGGCCCGCCACCGTCAAGTCCGACGACTATAGGGTCGTCCCCACGACCTCGGGACTAGGTTGGCCGGCCGCCGACATGTCCGACGACTATAGAGTCGTCCCCACGACCCCGGGTCCAGGTTGGCCAGCCGCCGACATTTCCGACGACTATAGAGTCGTCCCCACGACCCCGGGCCAAAGTTGGCCAGCCGCCGACTTGTCCGACGACTATGGGGTCGTCCCCACGACCCCAGGACTAGATTGGCCCGCCACCGTCATGTCCGACGACAATAGGGTCGTCCCCACGACCCCGGGTCTAGGTTGGCCAGCCGCCGACTTGTCCGACGACTATAGGGTCGTCCCCACGACCCCGGGACATGGTTGACCCGCCGCCGACATGTCCGACGAATATAGGGCCGTACCCACGACCCCGGGACTAGGCTGACAAGCCGCCAACATGTCCGACGACTATAGGGTCGTCCCCACGACCCCGGGCCAAAGTTGGTCAGCCGCCGAAATGTCCGACGACTATAGGGTCGTCCCCACGACCCCGGGCCAAAGTTGGCAAGCCGCTGAAATGTCCGACGACTTTAGGGTTGTCCCCACGACCCCGGGACTACATTGGCCCGCCACCGTCAAGTCCGACGACTATAGGGTCGTCCCCACGACCCCGAGACTAGATTGGCCAGCCGCCGACATTTCCGACGACTATAGAGTCGTCTCCACGACACCGGGCCAAAGTTGGCCAGCCGCCGACATGTCCGACGACTATAGGGTCGACCCCACGACCCCGGGACTAGATTGGCCCGCCGCCGTCATGTCCGACGACAATAGGGTCGTCCCCACGACCCCGGGTCTAGGTTGGCCAGCCGCCGAATTGTCCGACGACTACAGGGTCGTACCCACCACCTCGGGACTAGGCTGTCAAGCCGCCAACATGTCCGACGACTATAGGGTCGTCCCCACGACCCCGGGCCAAAGATGTCCAGCCGCCGTCTTGTCCGACGACTATAGGGTCGTCCCCACGACCCCGAGTCCAGGTTGGCCAGCCGCCGACATTTCCGACGACTATAGAGTCGTCCCCACGACCCCGGGCCAAAGTTGGCCAGCCGCCGACATGTCCGACGACTATAGGGTCGTCCCCATGACCCCGAGACTAGATTGGCCCGCCACCGTCATGTCCGACGACAATAGGGTCGTCCCCACGACCCCGGGTCCAGGTTGGCCAGCCGCCGACATTTCCGACGACTATAGAGTCGTCCCCACGACCCCGGGCCAAAGTTGGCCCGCCGCCGACATGTCCGACGACTATAGGGTCGTCCCCATGACCCCGAGACTAGATTGGCCCGCCACCGTCATGTCCGACGACAATAGGGTCGTCCCCACGACCCCGGGTCCAGGTTGGCCAGCCGCCGACATTTCCGACGTCTATAGAGTCGTCCCCACGACCCCGGGACTAGATTGGCCCGCCACCGTCATGTCCGACGATTATAGGATCGTCCCCACGACCCCGGGACAAGCTTGGCCAGCCGCCGACATGTCCGACGACTATTGGATCGTCCCCACGACCACGGGCCAAAGTTGGCCAGCCGCCGACATGTCCGACGACAATCGGATCGTCCCCACGACCACGCGCCAAATTTGGCCAGCCGCCGACATGTCCGACGACTATAGGGTCGTCCCCACGACCCCGGGACTAGATTGGCCCGCCACCGTCATGTCCAACGACTATAGTGTCGTCCCCACAACCACGGGCCAAAGTTGGCCAGCCGCCGACATGTCCGACGACTATAGGGTCGTCCCCACGACCCCGAGACTAGATTGGCCCGCTACCGTCATGTCCGACGACAATAGGGTCGTCCCCACGACCCCGGGTCCAGGTTGGCCAGCCGCCGACATTTCCGACGACTATAGAGTCGTCCCCACGACACCGGGCCAAAGTTGGCCAGCCGCCGAATTGTTCGACGACTATAGGGTCGTCCCCACGACCCCGGGACTAGATTGGCCCGCCACCGTCATGTCCGACGACAATAGGGTCGTCCCCACGACCCCGGGTCTAGGTTGGCCAGCCGCCGACTTGTCCGACGACTATAGGGTCGTCCCCAGGACCTCGGGACTAGATTGGCCCGCCACCGTCAAGTCCGACGACTATAGGGTCGTCCCCACGACCCCGGGACTAGATTGGCCCGCCACCGTCAAGTCCGACGACTATAGGGTCGTCCCCACGACCTCGGGACTAGGTTGGCCGGCCGCCGACATGTCCGACGACTATAGAGTCGTCCCCACGACCCCGGGTCCAGGTTGGCCAGCCGCCGACATTTCCGACGACTATAGAGTCGTCCCCACGACCCCGGGCCAAAGTTGGCCAGCCGCCGACTTGTCCGACGACTATGGGGTCGTCCCCACGACCCCAGGACTAGATTGGCCCGCCACCGTCATGTCCGACGACAATAGGGTCGTCCCCACGACCCCGGGTCTAGGTTGGCCAGCCGCCGACTTGTCCGACGACTATAGGGTCGTCCCCACGACCCCGGGACATGGTTGACCCGCCGCCGACATGTCCGACGAATATAGGGCCGTACCCACGACCCCGGGACTAGGCTGACAAGCCGCCAACATGTCCGACGACTATAGGGTCGTCCCCACGACCCCGGGCCAAAGTTGGTCAGCCGCCGAAATGTTCGACGACTATAGGGTCGTCCCCACGACCCCGGGCCAAAGTTGGCAAGCCGCTGAAATGTCCGACGACTTTAGGGTTGTCCCCACGACCCCGGGACTACATTGGCCCGCCACCGTCAAGTCCGACGACTATAGGGTCGTCCCCACGACCCCGAGACTAGATTGGCCAGCCGCCGACATTTCCGACGACTATAGAGTCGTCTCCACGACACCGGGCCAAAGTTGGCCAGCCGCCGACATGTCCGACGACTATAGGGTCGACCCCACGACCCCGGGACTAGATTGGCCAGCCGCCGAATTGTCCGACGACTACAGGGTCGTACCCACCACCTCGGGACTAGGCTGTCAAGCCGCCAACATGTCCGACGAATATAGGGTCGTCCCCACGACCCCGGGCCAAAGATGTCCAGCCGCCGTCTTGTCCGACGACTATAGGGTCGTCCCCACGACCCCGAGTCCAGGTTGGCCAGCCGCCGACATTTCCGACGACTATAGAGTCGTCCCCACGACCCCGGGCCAAAGTTGGCCAGCCGCCGACATGTCCGACGACTATAGGGTCGTCCCCATGACCCCGAGACTAGATTGGCCCGCCACCGTCATGTCCGACGACAATAGGGTCGTCCCCACGACCCCGGGTCCAGGTTGGCCAGCCGCCGACATTTCCGACGTCTATAGAGTCGTCCCCACGACACCGGGCCAAAGTTGGCCAGCCGCCGACATGTCCGACGACTATAGGGTCGTCCCCACGACCCCGGGACTAGATTGGCCCGCCACCGTCATGTCCGACGATTATAGGATCGTCCCCACGACCCCGGGACAAGCTTGGCCCGCCGCCGAATTGTTCGACGACTATAGGGTCGTCCCCACGACCCCGGGACTAGATTGGCCAGCCACCGTCATGTCCGACGACAATAGGGTCGTCCCCACGACCCCGGGTCTAGGTTGGCCAGCCGCCGACTTGTCCGACGACTATAGGGTCGTCCCCAGGACCTCGGGACTAGATTGGCCCGCCACCGTCAAGTCCGACGACTATAGGGTCGTCCCCACGACCCCGGGACTAGATTGGCCCGCCACCGTCAAGTCCGACGACTATAGGGTCGTCCCCACGACCTCGGGACTAGGTTGGCCGGCCGCCGACATGTCCGACGACTATAGAGTCGTCCCCACGACCCCGGGCCAAAGTTGGCCAGCCGCCGACTTGTCCGACGACTATGGGGTCGTCCCCACGACCCCAGGACTAGATTGGCCCGCCACCGTCATGTCCGACGACAATAGGGTCGTCCCCACGACCCCGGGTCTAGGTTGGCCAGCCGCCGACTTGTCCGACGACTATAGGGTCGTCCCCACGACCCCGGGACATGGTTGACCCGCCGCCGACATGTCCGACGAATATAGGGCCGTACCCACGACCCCGGGACTAGGCTGACAAGCCGCCAACATGTCCGACGACTATAGGGTCGTCCCCACGACCCCGGGCCAAAGTTGGTCAGCCGCCGAAATGTTCGACGATTATAGGGTCGTCCCCACGACCCCGGGCCAAAGTTGGCAAGCCGCTGAAATGTCCGACGACTTTAGGGTTGTCCCCACGACCCCGGGACTACATTGGCCCGCCACCGTCAAGTCCGACGACTATAGGGTCGTCCCCACGACCCCGAGACTAGATTGGCCAGCCGCCGACATTTCCGACGACTATAGAGTCGTCTCCACGACACCGGGCCAAAGTTGGACAGCCGCCGACATGTCCGACTACTATAGGGTCGTCCCCAGGACCCCGGGACTAGATTGGCCCGCCACCGTCATGTCCAACGACTATAGGGTCGTCCCCACGACCCCGGGCCAAAGATGTCCAGCCGCCGTCTTGTCCGACGACTATAGGGTGGTCCCCACGACCCCGGGTCCAGGTTGGCCAGCCGCCGACATTTCCGACGACTATAGAGTCGTCCCCACGACCCCGGGCCAAAGTTGGCAAGCCGCTGAAATGTCCGACGACTTTAGGGTTGTCCCCACGACCCCGGGACTACATTGGCCCGCCACCGTCAAGTCCGACGACTATAGGGTCGTCCCCAGGACCTCGGGACTAGATTGGCCCGCCACCGTCAAGTCCGTCGACTATAGGGTCGTCCCCACGACCCCGGGCCAAAGTTGGCAAGCCGCCGAAATGTCCGACGACTGCAGGGTCGTCCCCACGACCCCGGGACTAGATTGGCCCGCCACCGTCAAGTCCGACGACTATAGGGTCGTCCCCACGACCTCGGGACTAGGTTGGCCGGCCGCCGACATGTCCGACCACTATTGGGTCGTCCCCACGACACCGGGCCAAAGTTGGCCAGCCGCCGACATGTCCGACGACTATAGGGTCGTCCCCACGACCGCGGGGCAAGGTTGGCCCGCCGCCGACTTGTCCGACGACTATAGGGTCGTACCCACGACCCCGGGACTAGGCTGACAAGCCGCCAACATGTCCGAAGACTATAGGGTCGTCCCCACGACCCCGGGTCTAGGTTGGCCAGCCGCCGACATGTCCGACGACTATAGAGTCGTCCCCACGACACCGGGCCAAAGTTGGACAGCCGCCGACATGTCCGACTACTATAGGGTCGTCCCCAGGACCCCGGGACTAGATTGGCCCGCCACCGTCATGTCCAACGACTATAGGGTCGTCCCCACGACCCCGGGCCAAAGATGTCCAGCCGCCGTCTTGTCCGACGACTATAGGGTGGTCCCCACGACCCCGGGTCCAGGTTGGCCAGCCGCCGACATTTCCGACGACTATAGAGTCGTCTCCACGACACCGGGCCAAAGTTGGCCAGCCGCCGACATGTCCGACGACTATAGGGGCGACCCCACGACCCCGGGACTAGATTGGCCCGCCGCCGTCATGTCCGACGACAATAGGGTCGTCCCCACGATCCCGGGTCTAGGTTGGCCAGCCGCCGAATTGTCCGACGACTATAGGGTCGTACCCACCACCTCGGTTCTAGGCTGTCAAGCCGCCAACATGTCCGACGACTATAGGGTCGTCCCCACGACCCCGGGCCAAAGATGTCCAGCCGCCGTCTTGTCCGACGACTATAGGGTCGTCCCCACGACCCCGAGTCCAGGTTGGCCAGCCGCCGACATTTCCGACGACTATAGAGTCGTCCCCACGACCCCGGGCCAAAGTTGGCCAGCCGCCGACATGTCCGACGACTATAGGGTCGTCCCCATGACCCCGAAACTAGATTGGCCCGCCACCGTCATGTCCGACGACAATAGGGTCGTCCCCACGACCCCGGGTCCAGGTTGGCCAGCCGGCGACATTTCCGACGTCTATAGAGTCGTCCCCACGACACCGGGCCAAAGTTGGCCAGCCGCCGACATGTCCGACGACTATAGGGTCGTCCCCACGACCCCGGGACTAGATTGGCCCGCCACCGTCATGTCCGACGATTATAGGGTCGTCCCCACGACCCCGGGACAAGCTTGGCCCGCCGCCGAATTGTTCGACGACTATAGGGTCGTCCCCACGACCCCGGGACTAGATTGGCCCGCCACCGTCATGTCCGACGACAATAGGGTCGTCCCCACGACCCCGGGTCTAGGTTGGCCAGCCGCCGACTTGTCCGACGACTATAGGGTCGTCCCCAGGACCTCGGGACTAGATTGGCCCGCCACCGTCAAGTCCGACGACTATAGGGTCGTCCCCACGACCCCGGGACTAGATTGGCCCGCCACCGTCAAGTCCGACGACTATAGGGTCGTCCCCACGACCTCGGGACTAGGTTGGCCGGCCGCCGACATGTCCGACCACTATTGGGTCGTCCCCACGACACCGGGCCAAAGTTGGCCAGCCGCCGACATGTCCGACGACTATAGGGTCGTCCTCACGACCCCGGGACAAGGTTGGCCCGCCGCCGACTTGTCCGACGACTATAGGGTCGTACCCTCGACCCCGGGTCTAGATTGGCCCGCTACCGTCATGTCCGAAGACTATAGGGTCGTCCCCACGACCACGGGACTAGATTGGCCCGCCACCGCCATGTCCGACGACCATAGGGTCGTCCCCACGACCCCGGGTCTAGGTTGGCCAGCCGCCGACATGTCCGACGACAATCGGATCGTCCCCACGCCCACGCGCCAAAGTTGGCCAGCCGCCGACATGTCCGACGACTATTGGATCGTCCCCACGACCACGGGCCAAAGTTGGCCAGCCGCCGACATGTCCGACGACAATCGGATCGTCCCCACGACCACGCGCCAAATTTGGCCAGCCGCCGACATGTCCGACGACTATAGGGTCGTCCCCACGACCCCGGGACTAGATTGGCCCGCCACCGTCATGTCCAACGACTATAGTGTCGTCCCCACAACCACGGGCCAAAGTTGGCCAGCCGCCGACATGTCCGACGACTATAGGGTCGTCCCCACGACCCCGAGACTAGATTGGCCCGCTACCGTCATGTCCGACGACAATAGGGTCGTCCCCACGACCCCGGGTCCAGGTTGGCCAGCCGCCGACATTTCCGACGACTATAGAGTCGTCCCCACGACACCGGGCCAAAGTTGGCCAGCCGCCGATATGTCCGACGACTATAGGGTCGTCCCCACGACCCCGGGACAAGGTTGGCCCGCCGCCGACATGTCCGACGAATATAGGGCCGTACCCACGACCCCGGGACTAGGCTGACAAGCCGCCAACATGTCCGACGACTATAGGGTCGTCCCCACGACCCCGGGCCAAAGTTGGTCAGCCGCCGAAATGTCCGACGACTATAGGGTAGTCCCCACGACCCCGGGACTAGATTGGCCTGCCACCGTCATGTCCAACGACTATAGGGTCGTCCCCACCACCACGGGCTAAAGTTGGCCAGCCGCCGACATGTCCGACGATTATTGGATCGTCCCCACGACCCCGGGCCAAAGTTGGCCAGCCGCCCACATGTCCGACGACTATGGGGTCGTCCCCACGACCCCGAGACTAGATTGGCCCGCTACCGTCATGTCCGACGACAATAGGGTCGTCCCCACGACCCCGGGTCCAGGTTGGCCAGGCGCCGACATTTACGACGACTATAGAGTCGTCCCCACGACACCGGGCCAAAGTTGGCCAGCCGCCGATATGTCCGACGACTATAGGGTCGTCCCCACGACCCCGGGACTAGATTGGCCTGCCACCGTCATGTCCAACGACTATAGGGTCGTCCCCACCACCACGGGTCCAGGTTGGCCAGCCGCCGACATTTCCGACGACTATAGAGTCGTCCCCACGACACCGGGCCAAAGTTGGCCAGCCGCCGACATGTCCGACGACTATAGGGTCGTCCCCACGACCCCGGGACAAGGTTGGCCCGCCGCCGACATGTGCGACGAATATAGGGCCGTACCCACGACCCCGGGACTAGGCTGACAAGCCGCCAACATGTCCGACGACTATAGGGTCGTCCCCACGACCCTAGGACTAGGTTGGCCAGCCGCCGACATGTCCGACGACTATAGAGTCGTCCCCACGACACCGGGCCAAAGTTGGACAGCCGCCGACATGTCCGACTACTATAGGGTCGTCCCCAGGACCTCGGGTCTAGATTGGCCCGCTACCGTCATGTCCGAAGACTATAGGGTCGTCCCCACGACCACGGGACTAGATTGGCCCGCCACCGCCATGTCCGACGACAATAGGGTCGTCCCCACGACCCCGGGCCAAAGTTGGCAAGCCGCCGAAATGTCCGACGACTATAGGGTCGTCCCCACTACCCCGGGCCAATGTTGGCCAACCGCCGACATGTCCAACGACTATAGGGTCGTCCCTACGACCCCGGGACTAGATTAGCCCGCCACCGTCATGTCCAACGACTATAGGGTTGTCCCCACGCCCACGCGCCAAAGTTGGCCAGCCGCCGACATGTCCGACGACTATAGGGTCGTCCACACGACCCCGAGACTAGATTGGCCCGCCACCGTCATGTCCGACGACAATAGGGTCGTCCCCACGACCCCGGGTCCAGGTTGGCCAGCCGCCGACATTTCCGACGACTGTAGGGTCGTCCCCACGACCCCGGGACTAGATTGGCCCGCCACCGTCATGTCCGACGACAATAGGGTCGTCCCCACGACCCCGGGTCTAGGTTGGCCAGCCGCCGACTTGTCCGACGACTATAGGGTCGTCCCCAGGACCTCGAGACTAGATTGGCCCGCCACCGTCAAGTCCGACGACTATAGGGTCGTCCCCACGACCCCGGGCCAAAGTTGGCAAGCCGCCGAAATGTCCGACGACTATAGGGTCGTCCCCACTACCCCGGGCCAATGTTGGCCAACCGCCGACATGTCCAACGACTATAGGGTCGTCCCTACGACCCCGGGACTAGATTAGCCCGCCACCGTCATGTCCAACGACTATAGGGTTGTCCCCACGCCCACGCGCCAAAGTTGGCCAGCCGCCGACATGTCCGACGACTATTGGATCGTCCCCACGACCACGGGCCAAAGTTGGCCAGCCGCCGACATGTCCGACGACAATCGGATTGTCCCCACGACCACGCGCCAAAGTTGGCCAGCCGCCGACATGTCCGACGACTATAGGGTCGTCCCCACGACCCCGGGACTAGATTGGCCCGCCACCGTCATGTCCAACGACTATAGGGTCGTCCCCACAACCACGGGCCAAAGTTGGCCAGCCGCCGACATGTCCGACGACTGTAGGGTCGTCCCCACGACCCCGGGCCAAAGATGTCCAGCCGCCGTCTTGTCCGACGCCTATAGAGTCGTCCCCACGACCCCGGGACTAGATTGGCCCGCCACCGTCATGTCCAACGACTATAGGGTCGTCCCCACAACCACGGGCCAAAGTTGGCCAGCCGCCGACATGTCCGACGACTGTAGGGTCGTCCCCACGACCCCGGGCCAAAGTTGGCCAGCCGCCGACATGTCCGACGACTATTGGATCGTCCCCACGACCCCGGGCCAAAGTTGGCCAGCCGCCGACATGTCCGACGACTATAGGGTCGTCCCCACGACCCCGAGACTAGATTGGCCCGCCACCGTCATGTCCGACGACAATAGGGTCGGCCCCACGACTCCGGGTCCAGGTTGGCCAGCCGCCGACATTTCCGACGACTATAGAGTCGTCCCCACGACACCGGGCCAAAGTTGGCCAGCCGCCGACATGTCCGACGACTATAGGGTCGTCCCCACGACCCCGGGACAAGGTTGGCCCGCCGCCGACTTGTCCGACGACTATAGGGCCGTACCCACGACCCCGGGACTAGGCTGACAAGCCGCCAACATGTCCGACGACTATAGGGTCGTCCCCACGACCCCCTGCCCAAGTTGGCCAGCCGCCGAAATGTCCGACCACTATAGGGTCGTCCCCACGACCCCGGGACTAGATTGGCCCGCCACCGTCATGTCCGACGACTATAGGGTCGTCCCCACGACCCCGGGCCAAAGTTGGCAAGCCGCCGAGATGTCCGACGACTGTAGGGTCGTACCCACGACCCCGGGACTAGATTGGCCCGCCACCGCCATGTCCGACGACAATAGGGTCGTCCCCACGACCCCGGGACAAGGTTGGCCCGCCGCCGACTTGTCCGACGACTATAGGGCCGTACCCACGACCCCGGGACTAGGCTGACAAGCCGCCAACATGTCCGACGACTATAGGGTCGTCCCCACGACCCCCTGCCCAAGTTGGCCAGCCGCCGAAATGTCCGACCACTATAGGGTCGTCCCCACGACCCCGGGACTAGATTGGCCCGCCACCGTCATGTCCGACGACTATAGGGTCGTCCCCACGACCCCGGGCCAAAGTTGGCAAGCCGCCGAGATGTCCGACGACTGTAGGGTCGTACCCACGACCCCGGGACTAGATTGGCCCGCCACCGCCATGTCCGACGACAATAGGGTCGTCCCCACGACCCCGGGTCTAGGTTGGCCAGCCGCCGACATGTCCGACGACAATCGGATCGTCCCTACGCCCACGCGCCAAAGTTGGCCAGTCGCCGACATGTCCGACGACTATTGGATCGTCCCCACGACCACGGGCCAAAGTTGGCCAGCCGCCGACATGTCCGACGACAATCGGATCGTCCCCACGACCACGCGCCAAAGTTGGCCAGCCGCCGACATGTCCGACGACTATAGGGTCGTCCACACGACCCCGAGACTAGATTGGCCCGCCACCGTCATGTCCGACGACAATAGGGTCGTCCCCACGACCCCGGGTCCAGGTTGGCCAGCCGCCGACATTTCCGACGACTGTAGTGTCGTCCCCACGACCCCGGGACTAGATTGGCCCGCCACCGTCATGTCCGACGACAATAGGGTCGTCCCCACGACCCCGGGTCTAGGTTGGCCAGCCGCCGACTTGTCCGACGACTATAGGGTCGTCCCCAGGACCTCGAGACTAGATTGGCCCGCCACCGTCAAGTCCGACGACTATAGGGTCGTCCCCACGACCCCGGGCCAAAGTTGGCAAGCCGCCGAAATGTCCGACGACTATAGGGTCGTCCCCACTACCCCGGGCCAATGTTGGCCAATCGCCGACATGTCCAACGACTATAGGGTCGTCCCTACGACCCCGGGACTAGATTAGCCCGCCACCGTCATGTCCAACGACTATAGGGTTGTCCCCACGACCACGGGCCAAAGTTGGCCAGCCGCCGACATGTCCGACGACAATCGGATCGTCCCCACGACCACGCGCCAAAGTTGGCCAGCCGCCGACATGTCCGACGACTATAGGGTCGTCCACACGACCCCGAGACTAGATTGGCCCGCCACCGTCATGTCCGACGACAATAGGGTCGTCCCCACGACCCCGGGTCCAGGTTGGCCAGCCGCCGACATTTCCGACGACTGTAGGGTCGTCCCCACGACCCCGGGACTAGATTGGCCCGCCACCGTCATGTCCGACGACAATAGGGTCGTCCCCACGACCCCGGGTCTAGGTTGGCCAGCCGCCGACTTGTCCGACGACTATAGGGTCGTCCCCAGGACCTCGGGACTAGATTGGCCCGCCACCGTCAAGTCCGACGACTATAGGGTCGTCCCCACGACCCCGGGACTAGATTGGCCCGCCACCGTCAAGTCCGACGACTATAGGGTCGTCCCCACGACCTCGGGACTAGGTTGGCCGGCCGCCGACATGTCCGACCACTATTGGGTCGTCCCCACGACACGGGGCCAAAGTTGGCCTGCCGCCGACATGTCCGACGACTATAGGGTCGTCCCCACGACCCCGGGACAAGGTTGGCCCGCCGCCGACTTGTCCGACGACTATAGGGTCGTACCCACGACCCCGGGTCTAGATTGGCCCGCTACCGTCATGTCCGAAGACTATAGGGTCGTCCCCACGACCACGGGACTAGATTGGCCCGCCACCGCCATGTCCGACGACCATAGGGTCGTCCCCACGACCCCGGGTCTAGGTTGGCCAGCCGCCGACATGTCCGACGACAATCGGATCGTCCCCACGCCCACGCGCCAAAGTTGGCCAGCCGCCGGCATGTCCGACGACTATTGGATCGTCCCCACGACCACGGGCCAAAGTTGGCAAGCCGCCGAAATGTCCGACGACTATAGGGTCGTCCCCACTACCCCGGGCCAATGTTGGCCAACCGCCGACATGTCCAACGACTATAGGGTCGTCCCTACGACCCCGGGACTAGATTAGCCCGCCACCGTCATGTCCAACGACTATAGGGTTGTCCCCACGCCCACGCGCCAAAGTTGGCCAGCCGCCGACATGTCCGACGACTATTGGATCGTCCCCACGACCACGGGCCAAAGTTGGCCAGCCGCCGACATGTCCGACGACAATCGGATTGTCCCCACGACCACGCGCCAAAGTTGGCCAGCCGCCGACATGTCCGACGACTATAGGGTCGTCCCCACGACCCCGGGACTAGATTGGCCCGCCACCGTCATGTCCAACGACTATAGGGTCGTCCCCACAACCACGGGCCAAAGTTGGCCAGCCGCCGACATGTCCGACGACTGTAGGGTCGTCCCCACGACCCCGGGCCAAGGATGTCCAGCCGCCGTCTTGTCCGACGCCTATAGAGTCGTCCCCACGACCCCGGGACTAGATTGGCCCGCCACCGTCATGTCCGACGACTATTGGATCGTCCCCACGACCACGGGCCAAAGTTGGCCAGCCGCCGACATGTCCGACGACAATCGGATCGTCCCCACGACCACGCGCCAAAGTTGGCCAGCCGCCGACATGTCCGACGACTATAGGGTCGTCCCCACGACCCCGGGACTAGATTGGCCCGCCACCGTCATGTCCAACGACTATAGTGTCGTCCCCACAACCACGGGCCAAAGTTGGCCAGCCGCCGACATGTCCGACGACTATAGGGTCGTCCCCACGACCCCGAGACTAGATTGGCCCGCTACCGTCACAATAGGGTCGTCCCCACGACCCCGGGTCCAGGTTGGCCAGCCGCCGACATTTCCGACGACTATAGAGTCGTCCCCACGACACCGGGCCAAAGTTGGCCAGCCGCCGATATGTCCGACGACTATAGGGTCGTCCCCACGACCCCGGGACAAGGTTGGCCCGCCGCCGACATGTCCGACGAATATAGGGCCGTACCCACGACCCCGGGACTAGGCTGACAAGCCGCCAACATGTCCGACGACTATAGGGTCGTCCCCACGACCCCGGGCCAAAGTTGGTCAGCCGCCGAAATGTCCGACGACTATAGGGTAGTCCCCACGACCCCGGGCCAAAGATGTCCAGCCGCCGTCTTGTCCGACGCCTATAGGGTCGTCCCCACGACCCCGGGACTAGATTGGCCTGCCACCGTCATGTCCAACGACTATAGGGTCGTCCCCACCACCACGGGCTAAAGATGTCCAGCCGCCGTCTTGTCCGACGCCTATAGGGTCGTCCCCACGACCCCGGGACTAGATTGGCCTGCCACCGTCATGTCCAACGACTATAGGGTCGTCCCCACCACCACGGGTCCAGGTTGGCCAGCCGCCGACATTTCCGACGACTATAGAGTCGTCCCCACGACACCGGGCCAAAGTTGGCCAGCCGCCGACATGTCCGACGACTATAGAGTCGTCCCCACGACCCCGGGACAAGGTTCGCCCGCCGCCGACATGTCCGACGAATATAGGGCCGTACCCACGACCCCGGGACTAGGCTGACAAGCCGCCAACATGTCCGACGACTATAGGGTCGTCCCCACGACCCCGGGACTAGGTTGGCCAGCCGCCGACATGTCCGACGACTATAGAGTCGTCCCCACGACACCGGGCCAAAGTTGGACAGCCGCCGACATGTCCGACTACTATAGGGTCGTCCCCAGGACCTCGGGTCTAGATTGGCCCGCTACCGTCATGTCCGAAGACTATAGGGTCGTCCCCACGACCACGGGACTAGATTGGCCCGCCACCGCCATGTCCGACGACAATAGGGTCGTCCCCACGACCCCGGGTCTAGGTTGGCCAGCCGCCGACATGTCCGACGACAATCGGATCGTCCCCACGCCCACGCGCCAAAGTTGGCCAGCCGCCGACATGTCCGACGACTATTGGATCGTCCCCACGACCACGGGCCAAAGTTGGCCAGCCGCCGACATGTCCGACGACAATCGGATTGTCCCCACGACCACGCGCCAAAGTTGGCCAGCCGCCGACATGTCCGACGACTATAGGGTCGTCCCCACGACCCCGGGACTAGATTGGCCCGCCACCGTCATGTCCAACGACTATAGGGTCGTCCCCACAACCACGGGCCAAAGTTGGCCAGCCGCCGACATGTCCGACGACTGTAGGATCGTCCCCACGACCCCGGGCCAAAGATGTCCAGCCGCCGTCTTGTCCGACGCCTATAGAGTCGTCCCCACGACCCCGGGACTAGATTGGCCCGCCACCGTCATGTCCAACGACTATAGGGTCGTCCCCACAACCACGGGCCAAAGTTGGCCAGCCGCCGACATGTCCGACGACTGTAGGGTCGTCCCCACGACCCCGGGCCAAAGTTGGCCAGCCGCCGACATGTCCGACGACTATTGGATCGTCCCCACGACCCCGGGCCAAAGTTGGCCAGCCGCCGACATGTCCGACGACTATAGGGTCGTCCCCACGACCCCGAGACTAGATTGGCCCGCCACCGTCATGTCCGACGACAATAGGGTCGGCCCCACGACTCCGGGTCCAGGTTGGCCAGCCGCCGACATTTCCGACGACTATAGAGTCGTCCCAACGACACCGGGCCAAAGTTGGCCAGCCGCCGACATGTCCGACGACTATAGGGTCGTCCCCACGACCCCGGGACAAGGTTGGCCCGCCGCCGACTTGTCCGACGACTATAGGGCCGTACCCACGACCCCGGGACTAGGCTGACAAGCCGCCAACATGTCCGACGACTATAGGGTCGTCCCCACGACCCCCTGCCCAAGTTGGCCAGCCGCCGAAATGTCCGACCACTATAGGGTCGTCCCCACGACCCCGGGACTAGATTGGCCCGCCACCGTCATGTCCGACGACTATAGGGTCGTCCCCACGACCCCGGGCCAAAGTTGGCAAGCCGCCGAGATGTCCGACGACTGTAGGGTCGTCCCCACGACCACGGGACTAGATTGGCCCGCCACCGCCATGTCCGACGACAATAGGGTCGTCCCCACGACCCCGGGTCTAGGTTGGCCAGCCGCCGACATGTCCGACGACAATCGGATCGTCCCCACGCCCACGCGCCAAAGTTGGCCAGCCGCCGACATGTCCGACGACTATTGGATCGTCCCCACGACCACGGGCCAAAGTTGGCCAGCCGCCGACATGTCCGACGACAATCGGATTGTCCCCACGACCACGCGCCAAAGTTGGCCAGCCGCCGACATGTCCGACGACTATAGGGTCGTCCCCACGACCCCGGGACTAGATTGGCCCGCCACCGTCATGTCCAACGACTATAGGGTCGTCCCCACAACCACGGGCCAAAGTTGGCCAGCCGCCGACATGTCCGACGACTGTAGGGTCGTCCCCACGACCCCGGGCCAAAGATGTCCAGCCGCCGTCTTGTCCGACGCCTATAGAGTCGTCCCCACGACCCCGGGACTAGATTGGCCCGCCACCGTCATGTCCAACGACTATAGGGTCGTCCCCACAACCACGGGCCAAAGTTGGCCAGCCGCCGAAATGTCCGACGACTGTAGGGTCGTCCCCACGACCCCGGGACTAGATTGGCCCGCCACCGTCATGTCCGACGACAATAGGGTCGTCCCCACGACCCCGGGCCAAAGTTGGCCAGCCGCCGACATGTCCGACGACTATAGGGTCGTCCCCACGACCCCGAGACTAGATTGGCCCGCCACCGTCATGTCCGACGACAATAGGGTCGTCCCCACGACCCCGGGACTAGATTGGCCCGCCACCGTCATATCCAACGACTATAGGGTCGTCCCCACAACCACGGGCCAAAGTTGGCCAGCCGCCGACATGTCCGACGACTATAGGGTCGTCCCCACGACCCCGGGCCAAAGTTGGCAAGCCGCCGAAATGTCCGACGACTGTAGGGTCGTCCCCACGACCACGGGACTAGGTTGGCCAGCCGCCGACATGTCCGACGACTATAGGGTCGTCCCCACGACCCCGGGACTAGATTGGCCCGCCACCGTCATGTCCAGCGACTATAGGGTCGTCCCCACAACCACGGGCCAAAGTTGGCCAGCCGCCGACATGTCCGACGACTATTGGATCGTCCCCACGACCACGGGCCAAAGTTGGCCAGCCGCCGACATGTCCGACGACAATCGGATCGTCCCCACGACCACGCGCCAAAGTTGGCCAGCCGCCGACATGTCCGACGACTATAGGGTCGTCCACACGACCCCGAGACTAGATTGGCCCGCCACCGTCATGTCCGACGACAATAGGGTCGTCCCCACGACCCCGGGTCCAGGTTGGCCAGCCGCCGACATTTCCGACGACTGTAGGGTCGTCCCCACGACCCCGGGACTAGATTGGCCCGCCACCGTCATGTCCGACGACAATAGGGTCGTCCCCACGACCCCGGGTCTAGGTTGGCCAGCCGCCGACTTGTCCGACGACTATAGGGTCGTCCCCAGGACCTCGAGACTAGATTGGCCCGCCACCGTCAAGTCCGACGACTATAGGGTCGTCCCCACGACCCCGGGCCAAAGTTGGCAAGCCGCCGAAATGTCCGACGACTATAGGGTCGTCCCCACTACCCCGGGCCAATGTTGGCCAATCGCCGACATGTCCAACGACTATAGGGTCGTCCCTACGACCCCGGGACTAGATTAGCCCGCCACCGTCATGTCCAACGACTATAGGGTTGTCCCCACGACCACGGGCCAAAGTTGGCATGCCGCCGAAATGTCCGACGACTATAGGGTCGTCCCCACGACCCCGGGCCAAAGTTGGCAAGCCGCCGAAATGTCCGACGACTATAGGGTCGTCCCCACGACCCCGGGACTAGATTGGCCCGCCACCGTCATGTCCGACGACTATAGGGTCGTCCCCACGACCCCGGGACTAGATTGGCCCGCCGCCGTCATGTCCGACGACTATAGGGTCGTCCCCACGACCCCGGGACAAGCTTGGCCCGCCGCCGAATTGTTCGACGACTATAGGGTCGTCCCCACGACCCCGGGACTAGATTGGCCCGCCACCGTCATGTCCGACGACAATAGGGTCGTCCCCACGACCCCGGGTCTAGGTTGGCCAGCCGCCGACTTGTCCGACGACTATAGGGTCGTCCCCAGGACCTCGGGACTAGATTGGCCCGCCACCGTCAAGTCCGACGACTATAGGGTCGTCCCCACGACCCCGGGACTAGATTGGCCCGCCACCGTCAAGTCCGACGACTATAGGGTCGTCCCCACGACCTCGGGACTAGGTTGGCCGGCCGCCGACATGTCCGACCACTATTGGGTCGTCCCCACGACACGGGGCCAAAGTTGGCCAGCCGCCGACATGTCCGAGGACTATAGGGTCGTCCCCACGACCCCGGGACAAGGTTGGCCCGCCGCCGACATGTCCGACGACTATAGGGTCGTACCCACGACCCCGGGTCTAGATTGGCCCGCTACCGTCATGTCCGAAGACTATAGGGTCGTCCCCACGACCACGGGACTAGATTGGCCCGCCACCGCCATGTCCGACGACCATAGGGTCGTCCCCACGACCCCGGGTCTAGGTTGGCCAGCCGCCGACATGTCCGACGACAATCGGATCGTCCCCACGCCCACGCGCCAAAGTTGGCCAGCCGCCGGCATGTCCGACGACTATTGGATCGTCCCCACGACCACGGGCCAAAGTTGGCCAGCCGCCGACATGTCCGACGACAATCGGATCGTCCCCACGACCACGCGCCAAAGTTGGCCAGCCGCCGACATGTCCGACGACTATAGGGTCGTCCCCACGACCCCGGGACTAGATTGGCCCGCCACCGTCATGTCCAACGACTATAGTGTCGTCCCCACAACCACGGGCCAAAGTTGGCCAGCCGCCGACATGTCCGACGACTATAGGGTCGTCCCCACGACCCCGAGACTAGATTGGCCCGCTACCGTCACAATAGGGTCGTCCCCAGGACCCCGGGTCCAGGTTGGCCAGCCGCCGACATTTCCGACGACTATAGAGTCGTCCCCACGACACCGGGCCAAAGTTGGCCAGCCGCCGATATGTCCGACGACTATAGGGTCGTCCCCACGACCCCGGGACAAGGTTGGCCCGCCGCCGACATGTCCGACGAATATAGGGCCGTACCCACGACCCCGGGACTAGGCTGACAAGCCGCCAACATGTCCGACGACTATAGGGTCGTCCCCACGACCCCGGGCCAAAGTTGGTCAGCCGCCGAAATGTCCGACGACTATAGGGTAGTCCCCACGACCCCGGGCCAAAGATGTCCAGCCGCCGTCTTGTCCGACGCCTATAGGGTCGTCCCCACGACCCCGGGACTAGATTGGCCTGCCACCGTCATGTCCAACGACTATAGGGTCGTCCCCACCACCACGGGTCCAGGTTGGCCAGCCGCCGACATTTCCGACGACTATAGAGTCGTCCCCACGACACCGGGCCAAAGTTGGCCAGCCGCCGACATGTCCGACGACTATAGAGTCGTCCCCACGACCCCGGGACAAGGTTGGCCCGCCGCCGACATGTCCGACGAATATAGGGCCGTACCCACGACCCCGGGACTAGGCTGACAAGCCGCCAACATGTCCGACGACTATAGGGTCGTCCCCACGACCCCGGGACTAGGTTGGCCAGCCGCCGACATGTCCGACGACTATAGAGTCGTCCCCACGACACCGGGCCAAAGTTGGACAGCCGCCGACATGTCCGACTACTATAGGGTCGTCCCCAGGACCTCGGGTCTAGATTGGCCCGCTACCGTCATGTCCGAAGACTATAGGGTCGTCCCCACGACCACGGGACTAGATTGGCCCGCCACCGCCATGTCCGACGACAATAGGGTCGTCCCCACGACCCCGGGTCTAGGTTGGCCAGCCGCCGACATGTCCGACGACAATCGGATCGTCCCCACGCCCACGCGCCAAAGTTGGCCAGCCGCCGACATGTCCGACGACTATTGGATCGTCCCCACGACCACGGGCCAAAGTTGGCCAGCCGCCGACATGTCCGACGACAATCGGATCGTCCCCACGACCACGCGCCAAAGTTGGCCAGCCGCCGACATGTCCGACGACTATAGGGTCGTCCCCACGACCCCGGGACTAGATTGGCCCGCCACCGTCATGTCCAACGACTATAGGGTCGTCCCCACAACCACGGGCCAAAGTTGGCCAGCCGCCGACATGTCCGACGACTGTAGGGTCGTCCCCACGACCCCGGGCCAAAGATGTCCAGCCGCCGTCTTGTCCGACGCCTATAGAGTCGTCCCCACGACCCCGGGACTAGATTGGCCCGCCACCGTCATGTCCAACGACTATAGGGTCGTCCCCACAACCACGGGCCAAAGTTGGCCAGCCGCCGACATGTCCGACGACTGTAGGGTCGTCCCCACGACCCCGGGCCAAAGTTGGCCAGCCGCCGACATGTCCGACGACTATAGGGTCGTCCCCACGACCCCGGGCCAAAGTTGGCCAGCTGCCGACATGTCCGACGACTATAGGGTCGTCCCCACGACCCCGGGAACAGGTTGGCCCGCCGCCGACTTGTCCGACGACTATAGGGTCGTACCCACCACCCCTGGACTAGGCTGACAAGCCGCCAACATGTCCGACGACTATAGGGTCGTCCCCACGACCCCGGGCCAAAGTTGGCAAGCCGCCGAAATGTCCGACGACTATAGGGTCGTCCCCACGACCGCGAGCCAAGAATATCCAGCCGCCGTCTTGTCCGACGACTATAGGGTTGTCCCCACGACCCCGCGACTAGATTGGCCCGCCACCGTCATGTCCGACGACTATAAGGTCGTCCCCACGACCCCGGGACAAGGTTGGCCCGCCGCCGACTTGTACGACGGCTATAGGGTCGTACCCACGACCCCGGGACTAGGCTGACAAGCCGCCAACATGTCCGACGACTATAGGGTCGTCCCGACGACCCCGGGCCAATGTTGGCCAATCGCCAACATGTCCGACGACTATAGCGTCGTCCCTACGACCCCGGCACTAGATTGGCCGGCCACCGTCATGTCCAACGACTATAGGGTCGTCCCCACGACCCCGGGACTAGGTTGACAAGCCGCCAACATATCCGACGACTATACGGTCGTCCCCACGACCTCGGGACTAGGTCGGCCAGCCGCCGTCATGTCCGACGACTATAGGGTCGTCCCCACGACCCTGGGCCAAAGTTGGCAAGCCGCCGAAATGTCCGACGACTATAGGGTCGTCCCCACAACCCCGGGACTAGATTGGCCCGCCACCGTCAAGTCCGACGACTATAGGATCGTCTCCACGACCACGGGCCAAAGTTGGCCAGCCGCTGACATGTCCAACGACTATAGAGTCGTCCCCACGACCCCGGGCCAATGTTGGCAAGCCGCCGACATGTCCGACGACTATAGGGTCGTTCCTACGACCCCGGGACTAGATTGGCCCGCCACCGTCATGTCCAACGACTATAGGGTCGTCCCCACGACCCCGGGCCAAAGTTGACAAGCCGCCGAAATGTCCGACGACTATAGGGTCGTCCCCACGACCCCGGGACTAGGTTGGCCAGCCGCCGACATGTCCGACGACTATAGGGTCGTCCCCACGACCCCGGGCCAAAGATGTCCAGACGCCGTCTTGTCCGACGACTATAGGGTCGTCCCCACGACCCCGGGACTAGATTGGCCCGCCAACGTCATGTCCGACGATTATAGGGTCGTCCCCACGACCCCGGGACTAGATTGGCCCGACACCGTCATGTCCAACGACTATAGGGTCGTCCCCACAACCCCGGGACTAGATTGGCCCGCCACCGTCAAGTCCGACGACTATAGGATCGTCTCCACGACCACGGGCCAAAGTTGGCCAGCCGCTGACATGTCCAACGACTATAGAGTCGTCCCCACGACCCCGGGCCAATGTTGGCAAGCCGCCGACATGTCCGACGACTATAGGGTCGTCCCCACGACCCCGGGACTAGGTTGGCCAGCCGCCGACATGACCGACGAATATAGGGTCGTCCCGACGACCCCGGGCTAATGTTGGCCAATCGCCAACATGTCCGACGACTATAGGGTCGTCCCTACGACCCCGGGACTAGATTGGCCCGCCACCGTCATGTCCAACGATTATAGGGTCGTCCCCACGACCCCGGGTCTAGGTTGACCAGCCGCCGACATGTCCGACGACTATAGAGTCGTCCCCACGACACCGGGCCAAAGTTGGACCGCCGCCGACATGTCCGACTACTATAGGGTCGTCCCCACGACCTCGGGTCTAGATTGGCCCGCTACCGTCATGTCCGAAGACTATAGGGTCGTCCCCACGACCACGCGCCAAAGTTGGCCAGCCGCCGACATGTCCGACGACTATAGGGTCGTCCCCACGACCCCGGGCCAATGTTGGCCAATCGCCGACATGTCCAACGACTATAGGGTCGTCCCTACGACCCCGGGACTAGATTAGCCCGCCACCGTCATGTCCGACGACTATAGGGTCGTCCCCAGGACCTTGGGACTAGATTGGCCCGCCGCCGACATTTCCGACGACTATTGAGTCGTCCCCACGACACCGGGCCTAAGTTGGCCAGCCGCCGACATGTCCGACGACTATAGGGTCGTCCCCACGACCCCGGGACTAGATTGGCCCGCCACCGTCATGTCCGACGACAATAGGGTCGTCCCCACGACCCCGGGTCCAGGTTGGCCAGCCGCCGACATTTCCGACGACTATTGAGTCGTCCCCACGACACCGGGCCAAAGTTGGCCAGCCGCCGACATGTCCGACGACTATAGGGTCGTCCCCACGACCCCGGGACTAGATTGGCCCGCCACCGTCATGTCCGACGATTATAGGGTCGTCCCCACGACACCGGGACAAGCTTGGCCCGCCGCCGACTTGTTCGACGACTATAGGGTCGTCCCCACAACCCCGGGACAAGGTTGGCCCGCCGCCGACATGTCCGACGACTATAGGGTCGTCCCCACGACCCCGGGCCAAAGATGTCCAGCCGCCGTCTTGTCCGACGACTATAGGGTCGTCCCCACGACCCCGAGTCCAGGTTGGCCAGCCGCCGACATTTCCGACGACTATAGAGTCGTCCCCACGACCCCGGGCCAAAGTTGGCCAGCCGGCGACATGTCCGACGACTATAGGGTCGTCCCCACGACCCCGGGACTAGATTGGCCCGCCACCGTCATGTCCGACGACAATAGGGTCGTCCCCACGACGCCGGGTCTAGGTTGGCCAGCCGCCGACTTGTCCGACGACTATAGGGTCGTCCCCAGGACCTCGGGACTAGATTGGCCCGCCACCGTCATGTCCAACGACTATAGGGTCGTCCCCACGACCACGGGCCAAAGTTGGCATGCCGCCGAAATGTCCGACGATTATAGGGTCGTCCCCACGACCCCGGGCCAAAGTTGGCAAGCCGCCGAAATGTCCGAACACTGTAGGGTCGTCCCCACGACCCCGGGACTAGATTGGCCCGCCACCGTCATGTCCAACGACTATAGGGTCGTTCCCACAACCACGGGCCAAAGTTGGCCAGCCGCCGACATGTCCGACGACTATTGGATCGTCCCCACGACCCCGGGACTAGATTGGCCCGCCACCGTCATGTCCGACGACAATAGGGTCGTCCCCACGACCCCGGGTCCAGGTTGGCCAGCCGCCGACATTTCCGACGACTATAGAGTCGTCCCCACGACACCGGGCCAAAGTTGGCCAGCCGCCGACATGTCCGACGACTATAGGGTCGTCCCCACAACCACGGGCCAAAGTTGGCCAGCCGCCGACATGTCCGACGACTATAGGGTCGTCCCCACGACCTCGGGACTAGGTTGGCCAGCCGCCGACATGTCCGACGACTATAGGGTCGTCCCCACGACCCCGGGCCAATGTTGGCCAATCGCCGACATGTCCGACGACTATAGGGTCGTCCCTACGACCCCGGACTAGATTGGCCCGCCACCGTCATGTCCAACGACTATAGGGTCGTCCCCACGACCCCGGGTCCAGGTTGGCCAGCCGCCGACATTTCCGACGACTATAGGGTCGTCCCCACGACCCCGGGACTAGGTTGGCAAGCCGCCGAAATGTCCGACGACTATAGGGTCGTCCCCACGACCATGGGCCAAAGTTGGCCAGCCGCCGATATGTCCAACGACTATTGGGTCGTCCCCATGACCGCGGGACTAGGTTGGCTCGCCGCCGACTTGTCCGACGACTATAGGCTCGTCCCCACGACCCCGGGTCAAAGTTGGCCAGCCGCCGATATGTCCGACGACTATAGAGTCGTCCCCACGACCCCGGGAATATATTGGCCCGCCACCGTCTTGTCCGACGACTATAGGGTCGTCCCCACGACCACGGGCCAAAGTTGGCCCGCCGCCGACTGGTCCGACGACTATAGGGTCGTCCCCACGACCACGGGCCAAAGTTGGCCCGCCGCCGACTGGTCCGACGACTATAGGGTCGTCCCCACGACCACGGGCCAAAGTTGGCCAGCCGCCGACATGTCCGACGACTATTGGGTCGTCCCCACGACCCCGGGCCAAAGTTGGCCAGCCGCCGACTTGTCCGACGACTATGGGGTCGTCCCCACGACCCCAGGACTAGATTGGCCCGCCACCGTCATGTCCGACGACAATAGGGTCGTCCCCACGACCACGGGCCAAAGTTGGCAAGCCGCCGAAATGTCCGACGACTATAGGGTGGTCCCCACAACCCCGGGACTAGGTTGGCCCACCACCGTCAAGTCCGACGACTATAGGATCGTCTCCACGACCACGGGCCAAAGTTGGCCAGCCGCCGACATGTCCGTCGACTATAGGGTCGTCCCCACGACCCCGGGCCAATGTTGGCCAATCGCCGACATGTCCGACGACTATAGGGTCGTCCCTACGACCCCGGGACTAGTTTGCCCCGCCACCGTCATGTCCGACGACTATAGGGTCGTCCCCACGACCCCGGGACTAGGTTGACAAGCCGCCGAAATGTCCGACGACTATAGGGTCGTCCCCACGACCGCGAGCCAAGGATGTCCAGCCGCCGTCTTGTTCGACGACTATAGGGTCGTACCCACGACCCCGGGACTAGATTGGCCCGCCACCGTCATGTCCAACGACTATAGGGTCGTCCCCACGACCATGGGCCAAAGTTGGCCAGCCGCCGATATGTCCAACGACTATTGGGTCGTCCCCACGACCGCGGGACTAGATTGGCCCGCCATCGTCAAGTCCGACGACTATAGGGTCGTCCCCACGACCCCGGGCAAATTTGGCAAGCCGCCGACATATCCGACGACTATAGGGTCGTCCCCACAACCCCGGGACTAGATTGGCCCGCCACCCTCAAGTCCGACGACTATAGGATCGTCTCCACGACCACGGCCCAAAGTTGGCCAGCCGCCAACATGTCAAACGACTATTGGGTCGTCCCCACGACCACGGGCCAAAGTTATCCAGCCGCCGACATGTCCGACGACTATAGGGTCGTCCCCACGACCCCGGGCCAAAGTTGGCAAGCCGCCGAAATGTCCGACGACTATAGGGTCGTCCCCACGACCGCGGGCCAAAGATGTCCAGCCGCCGTCTTGTCCGACGACTATAGGGTCGTCCCTACGACCCCGGGACTAGATTGGTCCGCCACCGTCATGTCCGACGACTATAGGGTCGTCCCCACGACCGCGGGCCAAAGTTGGCAAGCCGCCGAAATGTCCGACGACTGTAGGGTCGTCCCCACGACCCCGGGACTAGATTGGCCCGCCACCGTGAAGTCCGACGACTATAGGGTCGTCCCCACGACCTCGGGACTAGGTTGGCCAGCCGCCGACATTTCCGACGACTATAGGGTCGTCCCCACGACCCCGGGCCAATGTTGACCAATCGCCGACATGTCCGACGACTATAGGGTCGTCCCCACGACCCCGGGACTAGATTGGCCCGCCACCGTCATGTCCGACGATTATAGGGTCGTCCCCACGACCGCGAGACTAGATTGGACCGCCACCGTCATGTCCGACGACAATAGGGTCGTCCCCACGACCCCGGGTCCAGGTTGGCCAGCCGCCGACATTTCCGACGACTATAGAGTCGTCCCCACGACACCGGGCCAAAGTTGGCCAGCCGCCGACATGTCCGACGACTATAGGGTCGTCCCCACGACCCCGGGACAAGGTTGGCCCGCCGCCGACTTGTCCGACGACTATAGGGTCGTACCCACGACCCTGGGACTAGGCTGACAAGCCGCCAACATGTCCGACGACTATAGGGTCGTCCCCACGACCCCGGGCCAACGATGTCCAGCCGCCGTCTTGTCCGCCGACTATAAGGTCGTCCCCACGACCCCGGGACTAGATTGGCCCGCCACCGTCATGTCCAACGATTATAGGGTCGTCCCCACAACCACGGGCCAAAGTTGGCCAGCCGCCGACATGTCCGACGACTATAGGGTCGTGCTCACGACCCCGGGCCAAAGTTGGCCAGCTGCCGACATGTCCGACGACTATAGGGTCGTCCCCACGACCCCGGGACAAGGTTGGCCCGCCGCCGACTTGTCCGACGACTATAGGGTCGTACCCACCACCCCGGGACTAGGCTGACAAGCCGCCAACATGTCCGACGACTATAGGGTCGTCCCCACGACCCCGGGCCAAAGTTGGCAAGCCGCCGAAATGTCCGACGACTATAGGGTCGTCCCCACGACCGCGAGCCAAGAATATCCAGCCGCCGTCTTGTCCGACGACTATAGGGTTGTCCCCACGACCCCGCGACTAGATTGGCCCGCCACCGTCATGTCCGACGACTATAAGGTCGTCCCCACGACCCCGGGACAAGGTTGGCCCGCCGCCGACTTGTACGACGGCTATAGGGTCGTACCCACGACCCCGGGACTAGGCTGACAAGCCGCCAACATGTCCGACGACTATAGGGTCGTCCCGACGACCCCGGGCCAATGTTGGCCAATCGCCAACATGTCCGACGACTATAGCGTCGTCCCTACGACCCCGGCACTAGATTGGCCGGCCACCGTCATGTCCAACGACTATAGGGTCGTCCCCACGACCCCGGGACTAGGTTGACAAGCCGCCAACATATCCGACGACTATACGGTCGTCCCCACGACCTCGGGACTAGGTCTGCCAGCCGCCGTCATGTCCGACGACTATAGGGTCGTCCCCACGACCCTGGGCCAAAGTTGGCAAGCCGCCGAAATGTCCGACGACTATAGGGTCGTCCCCACAACCCCGGGACTAGATTGGCCCGCCACCGTCAAGTCCGACGACTATAGGATCGTCTCCACGACCACGGGCCAAAGTTGGCCAGCCGCTGACATGTCCAACGACTATAGAGTCGTCCCCACGACCCCGGGCCAATGTTGGCAAGCCGCCGACATGTCCGACGACTATAGGGTCGTTCCTACGACCCCGGGACTAGATTGGCCCGCCACCGTCATGTCCAATGACTATAGGGTCGTCCCCACGACCCCGGGCCAAAGTTGACAAGCCGCCGAAATGTCCGACGACTATAGGGTCGTCCCCACGACCCCGGGACTAGGTTGGCCAGCCGCCGACATGTCCGACGACTATAGGGTCGTCCCCACGACCCCGGGCCAAAGATGTCCAGCCGCCGTCTTGTCCGACGACTATAGGGTCGTTCCCACGACCCCGGGACTAGATTGGCCCGCCAACGTCATGTCCGACGATTATAGGGTCGTCCCCACGACCCCGGGACTAGATTGGCCCGACACCGTCATGTCCAACGACTATAGGGTCGTCCCCACAACCACGGGCCAAAGTTGGCCAGCCGCCGACATGTCCGACGACTATAGGGTCGTCCCCACGAACCCGGGCCAAAGTTGGCAAGCCGCCGAAATGTCCGACGACTATAGGGTCGTCCCCACGACCCCGGGACTAGGTTGGCCAGCCGCCGACATGACCGACGAATATAGGGTCGTCCCGACGACCCCGGGCTAATGTTGGCCAATCGCCAACATGTCCGACGACTATAGGGTCGTCCCTACGACCCCGGGACTAGATTGGCCCGCCACCGTCATGTCCAACGATTATAGGGTCGTCCCCACGACCCCGGGTCTAGGTTGGCCAGCCGCCGACATGTCCGACGACTATAGAGTCGTCCCCACGACACCGGGCCAAAGTTGGACCGCCGCCGACATGTCCGACTACTATAGGGTCGTCCCCACGACCTCGGGTCTAGATTGGCCCGCCACCGTCATGTCCGACGATTATAGGGTCGTCCCCACGACCGCGAGACTAGATTGGACCGCCACCGTCATGTCCGACGACAATAGGGTCGTCCCCACGACCCCGGGTCCAGGTTGGCCAGCCGCCGACATTTCCGACGACTATAGAGTCGTCCCCACGACACCGGGCCAAAGTTGGCCAGCCGCCGACATGTCCGACGACTATAGGGTCGTCCCCACGACCCCGGGACAAGGTTGGCCCGCCGCCGACTTGTCCGACGACTATAGGGTCGTACCCACGACCCTGGGACTAGGCTGACAAGCCGCCAACATGTCCGACGACTATAGGGTCGTCCCCACGACCCCGGGCCAACGATGTCCAGCCGCCGTCTTGTCCGCCGACTATAAGGTCGTCCCCACGACCCCGGGACTAGATTGGCCCGCCACCGTCATGTCCAACGATTATAGGGTCGTCCCCACAACCACGGGCCAAAGTTGGCCAGCCGCCGACATGTCCGACGACTATAGGGTCGTGCTCACGACCCCGGGCCAAAGTTGGCCAGCTGCCGACATGTCCGACGACTATAGGGTCGTCCCCACGACCCCGGGACAAGGTTGGCCCGCCGCCGACTTGTCCGACGACTATAGGGTCGTACCCACCACCCCGGGACTAGGCTGACAAGCCGCCAACATGTCCGACGACTATAAGGTCGTCCCCACGACCCCGGGCCAAAGTTGGCAAGCCGCCGAAATGTCCGACGACTATAGGGTCGTCCCCACGACCGCGAGCCAAGAATATCCAGCCGCCGTCTTGTCCGACGACTATAGGGTTGTCCCCACGACCCCGCGACTAGATTGGCCCGCCACCGTCATGTCCGACGACTATAAGGTCGTCCCCACGACCCCGGGACAAGGTTGGCCCGCCGCCGACTTGTACGACGGCTATAGGGTCGTACCCACGACCCCGGGACTAGGCTGACAAGCCGCCAACATGTCCGACGACTATAGGGTCGTCCCGACGACCCCGGGCCAATGTTGGCCAATCGCCAACATGTCCGACGACTATAGCGTCGTCCCTACGACCCCGGCACTAGATTGGCCGGCCACCGTCATGTCCAACGACTATAGGGTCGTCCCCACGACCCCGGGACTAGGTTGACAAGCCGCCAACATATCCGACGACTATACGGTCGTCCCCACGACCTCGGGACTAGGTCTGCCAGCCGCCGTCATGTCCGACGACTATAGGGTCGTCCCCACGACCCTGGGCCAAAGTTGGCAAGCCGCCGAAATGTCCGACGACTATAGGGTCGTCCCCACAACCCCGGGACTAGATTGGCCCGCCACCGTCAAGTCCGACGACTATAGGATCGTCTCCACGACCACGGGCCAAAGTTGGCCAGCCGCTGACATGTCCAACGACTATAGAGTCGTCCCCACGACCCCGGGCCAATGTTGGCAAGCCGCCGACATGTCCGACGACTATAGGGTCGTTCCTACGACCCCGGGACTAGATTGGCCCGCCACCGTCATGTCCAATGACTATAGGGTCGTCCCCACGACCCCGGGCCAAAGTTGACAAGCCGCCGAAATGTCCGACGACTATAGGGTCGTCCCCACGACCCCGGGACTAGGTTGGCCAGCCGCCGACATGTCCGACGACTATAGGGTCGTCCCCACGACCCCGGGCCAAAGATGTCCAGCCGCCGTCTTGTCCGACGACTATAGGGTCGTTCCCACGACCCCGGGACTAGATTGGCCCGCCAACGTCATGTCCGACGATTATAGGGTCGTCCCCACGACGCCGGGTCTAGGTTGGCCAGCCGCCGACTTGTCCGACGACTATAGGGTCGTCCCCAGGACCTCGGGACTAGATTGGCCCGCCACCGTCATGTCCAACGACTATAGGGTCGTCCCCACGACCACGGGCCAAAGTTGGCATGCCGCCGAAATGTCCGACGATTATAGGGTCGTCCCCACGACCCCGGGCCAAAGTTGGCAAGCCGCCGAAATGTCCGAAGACTGTAGGGTCGTCCCCACGACCCCGGGACTAGATTGGCCCGCCACCGTCATGTCCAACGACAATAGGGTCGTTCCCACAACCACGGGCCAAAGTTGGCCAGCCGCCGACATGTCCGACGACTATTGGATCGTCCCCACGACCACGGGCCAAAGTTGGCCAGCCGCCGACATGTCCGACGACTATAGGGTCGGCCCCACGACCCCGAGACTAGATTGGCCCGCCACCGTCATGTCCGACGACAATAGGGTCGTCCCCACGACCCCGGGTCCAGGTTGGCCAGCCGCCGACATTTCCGACGACTATAGAGTCGTCCCCACGACACCGGGCCAAAGTTGGCCAGCCGCCGACATGTCCGACGACTATAGGGTCGTCCCCACAACCACGGGCCAAAGTTGGCCAGCCGCCGACATGTCCGACGACTATAGGGTCGTCCCCACGACCTCGGGACTAGGCTGACAAGCCGCCAACATGTCCGACGACTATAGGGTCGTCCCGACGACCCCGGGCCAATGTTGGCCAATCGCCAACATGTCCGACGACTATAGCGTCGTCCCTACGACCCCGGCACTAGATTGGCCGGCCACCGTCATGTCCAACGACTATAGGGTCGTCCCCACGACCCCGGGACTAGGTTGACAAGCCGCCAACATATCCGACGACTATACGGTCGTCCCCACGACCTCGGGACTAGGTCGGCCAGCCGCCGTCATGTCCGACGACTATAGGGTCGTCCCCACGACCCTGGGCCAAAGTTGGCAAGCCGCCGAAATGTCCGACGACTATAGGGTCGTCCCCACAACCCCGGGACTAGATTGGCCCGCCACCGTCATGTCCAACGACTATAGGGTCGTCCCCACGACCCCGGGCCAAAGTTGACAAGCCGCCGAAATGTCCGACGACTATTGAGTCGTCCCCACGACACCGGGCCAAAGTTGGCCAGCCGCCGACATGTCCGACGACTATAGGGTCGTCCCCACGACCCCGGGACTAGATTGGCCCGCCACCGTCATGTCCGACGACAATAGGGTCGTCCCCACGACCCCGGGTCCAGGTTGGCCAGCCGCCGACATTTCCGACGACTATTGAGTCGTCCCCACGACACCGGGCCAAAGTTGGCCAGCCGCCGACATGTCCGACGACTATAGGGTCGTCCCCACGACCCCGGGACTAGATTGGTCCGCCACCGTCATGTCCGACGATTATAGGGTCGTCCCCACGACCCCGGGACAAGCTTGGCCCGCCGCCGACTTGTTCGACGACTATAGGGTCGTCCCCACGACCCCGGGTCCAGGTTGGCCAGCCGCCGACATTTCCGACGACTATAGGGTCGTCCCCACGACCCCGGGACTAGATTGGCCCGCCGTCGACATGTCCGACGACTATTGGATCGTCCCCACGACCACGGGCCAAAGTTGGCCAATCGCCAACATGTCCGACGACTATAGGGTCGTCCGTACGACCCCGGGAATAGATTGGCCCGCCACCGTCATGTCCGAAGACAATAGGGTCGTCCCCACGACCCCGGGTCTAGGTTGGCCAGCCGCCGACATATCCGACGACTATAGAGTCGTCCCCACGACACCGGGCCAAAGTTGGCCAGCCGCTGACATGTCCAACGACTATAGGGTCGTCCCCACGACCACGGGCCAAAGTTGGCCAGCCGTCGACATGTCCGACGACTATTGGATCGTCCCCACGACCACGGGCCAAAGTTGGCCAGCCGCCGACATGTCCGACGACTATAGGGTCGCCCCCACGACCCCGGGAATAGATTGGCCCGCCACCGTCATGTCCAACGACTATAGGGTCGTCCCCACGACCCCGGGCCAAAGTTGGCATGCCGCCGAAATGTCCAACGACTATAGGGTCGTCCCCACGACCCCGGGCCAAAGTTGGCAAGCCGCCGAAATGTCCGACGACTGTAGGGTCGTCCCCACGACCCCGGGACTAGATTGGCCCGCCACCGTGAAGTCCGACGACTATAGGGTCGTCCCCACGACCTCGGGACTAGGTTGGCCAGCCGCCGACATGTCCGACGACTATAGGGTCTTCCCTACGACCCCGGGACTAGATTGGCCCGCCACCGTCATGTCCAACGACTATAGGGTCGTACCCACGACCCCGGGACTAGGCTGACAAGCCGCCAACATGTCCGACGACTATAGAGTCGTCCCCACGACCCCGGGCCAATGTTGGCCAATCGCCAACATGTCCGACGACTATAGGGTCGTCCCCACGACACCGGGCCAAAGTTAGCCTGCCGCCGACATGTCCGACGATTATTGGATCGTCCCCACGACCACGGGCCAAGGTTGGCCAGCCGCCGACATGCCCGACGACTATAGGGTCGTCCCCACGACCCCGGGACTAGATTGGTCCGCCACCGTCATGTCCGACGACTATAGGGTCGTCCCCACGACCCCGGGCCAAAGTTGGCGAGCCGCCGAAATGTCCGACGACTGTAGGGTCGTCCCCACGACCCCGGGCCAATGTTGGCCAATCGCCGACATGTCCGACGACTATAGGGTCGTCCCTACGACCCCGGGACTAGATTGGCCCGCCACCGTCATGTCCAACGACTATAGGGTCGTACCCACGACCATGGGCCAAAGTTGGCCAGCAGCCGTAATGTCCAACGACTATTGGGTCGTCCCCACGACCCCGGGACTAGATTGGCCCGCCACCGTCATGTCCAACGACTATAGGGTCGTCCCCACGACCCCGGGACTAGGTTGACAAGTCGCCGAAATGTCCGACTACTATAGGGTCGTCCCCACGACCGCGAGCCAAGGATGTCCAGCCGCCGTCTTGTCCGACGACTATAGGGTCGTACCCACGACCCCGGGACTAGATTGGCCCGCCACCGTCATGTCCAACGACTATAGGGTCGTCCCCACGACCCCGGGACTAGGTTGACAAGCCGCCGAAATGTCCGACGACTATAGGGTCGTCCCCACGACCGCGAGCCAAGGATGTCCAGCCGCCGTCTTGTCCGACGACTATAGGGTCGTACCCACGACCCCGGGACTAGATTGGCCCGCCACCGTCATGTCCAACGACTATAGGGTCGTCCCCACGACCCCGGGACTAGATTGGCCCGCCACCGTCATGTCCGACGATTATAGGGTCGTCCCCACGACCCCGGGACAAGGTTGGCCCGCCGCCGACTTGTCCGACGACTATAGGGTCGTACCCACGACCCCGGGCCAAAGGTGGCATGCCGCCGAAATGTCCGACGACTATAGGGTCGTCCGTACGACCCCGGGAATAGACTGGCCCGCCACCGTCATGTCCGACGACAATAGGGTCGTCCCCACGACCCCGGGTCTAGGTTGGCCAGCCGCCGACATGTCCGACGACTATAGAGTCGTCCCCACGACACCGGGCCAAAGTTGGCTAGCCGCTGACATGTCCAACGACTATAGGGTCGTCCCCACGAGCACGGGCCAAAGTTGGCCAGCCGCCCACATGTCCGACGACTATTAGATCGTCCCCACGACCACGGGCCAAAGTTGGCCAGCCGCCGACATGTCCGACGACTATAGGGTCGTCCCCACGACCCCGGGATTAGATTGTTCCGCCACCGTCATGTCCGACGACTATAGGGTCGTCCCCACGACACCGGGCCAAAGTTGGCAAGCCGCCGAAATGTCCAACGACTGTAGGGTCGTCCCCACGACCCCGGGACTAGATTGGCCCGCCACCGTGAAGTCCGACGACTATAGGTTCGTACCCACGACCCCGGGACTAGATTGGCCCGCCACCGTCATGTCCAACGACTATAGGGTCGTCCCCACGACCCCGGGCCAAAGTTGGCCAATCGCCAACATGTCCGACGACTATAGGGTCGTCCGTACGACCCCGGGAATAGATTGGCCCGCCACCGTCATGTCCGACGACAATAGGGTCGTCCCCACGACCCCGGGTCTAGGTTGGCCAGCCGCCGACATGTCCGACGACTATAGAGTCGTCCCCACGACATCGGGCCAAAGTTGGCCAGCCGCTGACATGTCCAACGACTATAGGGTCGTCCCCACGACCACGGGCCAACGTTGGCCAGCCGCCGACATGTCCGACGACTATTGGATCGTCCCCACGACCACGGGCCAAAGTTGGCCAGCCGCCGACATGTCCGACGACTATAGGGTCGTCCCCACGACCTCGGACTAGTTTGGCCAGCCGCCGACATGTCCGACGACTATAGGGTCGTCCCCACGACCCCGGGCCAAAGTTGGCCAGCCGCTGACATGTCCAACGACTATAGGGTCGTCCCCACGACCACGGGCCAAAGTTGGCCAGCCGCCGACATGTCCGACGACTATTGGATCGTCCCCACGACCACGGGCCAAAGTTGGCCAGCCGCCGACATGTCCGACGACTATAGGGTCGTCCCCACGACCCCGGGATTAGATTGGTCCGCCACCGTCATGTCCGACGACTATAGGGTCGTCCCCACGACCCCGGGCCAAAGTTGGCAAGCCGCCGAAATGTCCAACGACTGTAGGGTCGTCCCCACGACCCCGGGACTAGATTGGCCCGCCACCGTGAAGTCCGACGACTATAGGGTCGTCCCCACGACCTCGGGACTAGTTTGGCCAGCCGCCGACATGTCCGACGACTATAGGGTCGTCCCCACGACCGCGGGCAAAAGATGTCCAGCCGCCGTCTTGTCCGACGACTATAGGGTCGTCCCCACGACCCCGGGACTAGATTGGCCCGCCACCGTCATGTCCGACGACTATACGGTCGTCCCCACGACCACGGGCCAAAGTTGGCCAGCCGCCGACATGTCCGACGACTATAGGGTCGTCCCCACGACCCCGGGCCAAAGTTCGCAAGCCGCCGAAATGTCCGACGACTGTAGGGTCGTCCCCACGACCCCGGGACTAGATTGGCCCGCCACCGTGAAGTCCGACGACTATAGGGTCGTCCCCACGACCTCGGGACTAGTTTGGCCAGCCGCCGACATGTCCGACGACTATAGGGTCGTCCCCACGACCCCGGGAATAGATTGGCCCGCCACCGTCATGTCCGACGACAATAGGGTCGTCCCCACGACCCCGGGTCTAGGTTGGCCAGCCGCCGACATGTCCGACGACTATAGAGTCGTCCCCACGACACCGGGCCAAGGATGTCCAGCCGCCGTCTTGTCCGACTACTATAGGGTCGTACCCACGACACCGGGACTAGATTGGCCCGCCACCGTGAAGTCCGACGACTATACGGTCGTCCCCACGACCCCGGGACAAGGTTGGCCCGCCGCCGACTTGTCCGACGACTATAGGTTCGTACCCACGACCCCGGGACTAGGCTGACAAGCCGCCAACATATCCGACGTCTATTGGGTCGTCCCGACGACCCCGGGCCAATGTTGGCCAATCGCCAACATGTCCGACGACTATAGGGTCGTCCCTGCGACCCCGGGACTAGATTGGCCAGCCGCTGACATGTCCAACGACTATAGGGTCGTCCCCACGACCCCGGGACTAGATTGATCTGCCACCGTGAAGTCCGACGACTATACGGTCGTCCCCACGACCCCGGGACAAGGTTGGCCCGCCGCCGACTTGTCCGACGACTATAGGTTCGTACCCACGACCCCGGGACTAGATTGGCCCGCCACCGTCATGTCCAACGACTATAGGGTCGTCCCCACGACCCCGGGACTAGGTTGACAAGCCGCCGAAATGTCCGACGACTATAGGGTCGTCCCCACGACCGCGAGCCAAGGATGTCCAGCCGCCGTCTTGTCCGACTACTATAGGGTCGTACCCACGACCCCGGGACTAGATTGGCCCGCCACCGTCATGTCCAACGACTATAGGGTCGTCCCCACGACCCCGGGACTAGGTTGACAAGCCGCCGAAATGTCCGACGACTATAGGGTCGTCCCCACGACCGCGAGCCAAGGATGTCCAGCCGCCGTCTTGTCCGACGACTATAGGGTCGTCCCCACGACCCCGGGACTAGATTGGCCCGCCGCCGTCATGTCCGACGACTATAGGGTCGTCCCCACGACCCCGGGACAAGGTTGGCCCGCCGCCGACTTGTCCGACGACTTTAGGGTCGTACCCACGACCCCGGGACTAGGCTGACAAGCCGCCAACATGTCCGACGACTATAGAGTCGTCCCCACGACCCCGGGCCAATGTTGGCCAATCGCCAACATGTCCGACGACTATAGGGTCGTCCCCACGACACCGGGCCAAAGTTAGCCTGCCGCCGACATGTCCGACGACTATAGGGTCGTCCCCACGACCCCGGGACTAGATTGGTCCGCCACCGTCATGTCCGACGACTATAGGGTCGTCCCCACGACCCCGGGCCAAAGTTGGCAAGCCGCCGAAATGTCCGACGACAATAGGGTCGTCCCCACGACCCCGGGTCTAGGTTGGCCAGCCGCCGACATGTCCGACGACTATAGAGTCGTCCCCACGACACCGGGCCAAAGTTGGCTAGCCGCTGACATGTCCAACGACTATAGGGTCGTCCCCACGACCACGGGCCAAAGTTGGCCAGCCGCCGACATGTCCGACGACTATTGGATCGTCCCCACGACCACGGGCCAAAGTTGGCCAGCCGCCGACATGTCCGACGACTATAGGGTCGTCCCCACGACCCCGGGATTAGATTGGTCCGCCACCGTCATGTCCGACGACTATAGGGTCGTCCCCACGACCCCGGGCCAAAGTTGGCAAGCCGCCGAAATGTCCAACGACTGTAGGGTCGTCCCCACGACCCCGGGACTAGATTGGCCCGCCACCGTGAAGTCCGACGACTATAGGGTCGTCCCCACGACCTCGGGACTAGTTTGGCCAGCCGCCGACATGTCCGACGACTATAGGGTCGTCCCCACGACCGCGGGCAAAAGATGTCCAGCCGCCGTCTTGTCCGACGACTATAGGGTCGTCCCCACGACCCCGGGACTAGATTGGCCCGCCACCGTCATGTCCGACGACTATACGGTCGTCCCCACGACCACGGGCCAAAGTTGGCCAGCCGCCGACATGTCCGACGACTATAGGGTCGTCCCCACGACCCCGGGCCAAAGTTCGCAAGCCGCCGAAATGTCCGACGACTGTAGGGTCGTCCCCACGACCCCGGGACTAGATTGGCCCGCCACCGTGAAGTCCGACGACTATAGGGTCGTCCCCACGACCTCGGGACTAGTTTGGCCAGCCGCCGACATGTCCGACGACTATAGGGTCGTCCCCACGACCCCGGGAATAGATTGGCCCGCCACCGTCATGTCCGACGACAATAGGGTCGTCCCCACGACACCGGGCCAAGGATGTCCAGCCGCCGTCTTGTCCGACTACTATAGGGTCGTACCCACGACACCGGGACTAGATTGGCCCGCCACCGTGAAGTCCGACGACTATACGGTCGTCCCCACGACCCCGGGACAAGGTTGGCCCGCCGCCGACTTGTCCGACGACTATAGGTTCGTACCCACGACCCCGGGACTAGGCTGACAAGCCGCCAACATATCCGACGTCTATTGGGTCGTCCCGACGACCCCGGGCCAATGTTGGCCAATCGCCAACATGTCCGACGACTATAGGGTCGTCCCTACGACCCCGGGACTAGATTGGCCAGCCGCTGACATGTCCAACGACTATAGGGTCGTCCCCACGACCCCGGGACTAGATTGATCTGCCACCGTCATGTCCGACGACTGTAGGGTCGTCCCCACGACCCCGGGCCAAAGGTGGCAAGCCGCCGAAATGTCCGACGACTGTAGGGTCGTCCCCACGACCCCGGGACTAGATTGGCCCGCCACCGTGAAGTCCGACGACTATAGGGTCGTCCCCACGACCCCGGGACTAGGTTGACAAGCCGCCGAAATGTCCGACGACTATAGGGTCGTCCCCACGACCGCGAGCCAAGGATGTCCAGCCGCCGTCTTGTCCGACTACTATAGGGTCGTACCCACGACCCCGGGACTAGATTGGCCCGCCACCGTCATGTCCAACGACTATAGGGTCGTCCCCACGACCCCGGTACTAGGTTGACAAGCCGCCGAAATGTCCGACGACTATAGGGTCGTCCCCACGACCGCGAGCCAAGGATGTCCAGCCGCCGTCTTGTCCGACGACTATAGGGTCGTCCCCACGACCCCGGGACTAGATTGGCCCGCCGCCGTCATGTCCGACGACTATAGGGTCGTCCCCACGACCCCGGGACAAGGTTGGCCCGCCGCCGACTTGTCCGGCGACTTTAGGGTCGTACCCACGACCCCGGGACTAGGCTGACAAGCCGCCAACATGTCCGACGACTATAGAGTCGTCCCCACGACCCCGGGCCAATGTTGGCCAATCGCCAACATGTCCGACGACTATAGGGTCGTCCCCACGACACCGGGCCAAAGTTAACCTGCCGCCGGCATGTCCGACGACTATTGGATCGACCCCACGACCACGGGCCAATGTTGGCCAGCCGCCGACATGCCCGACGACTATAGGGTCGTCCCCACGACCCCGGGACTAGATTGGTCCGCCACCGTCATGTCCGACGACTATAGGGTCGTCCCCACGACCCCGGGCCAAAGTTGGCAAGCCGCCGAAATGTCCGACGACTGTAGGGTCGTCCCCACGACCCCGGGCCAATGTTGGCCAATCGCCGACATGTCCGACGACTATAGGGTCGTCCCTACGACCCCGGGACTAGATTGGCCCGCCGCCGTCTTGTCCGACGACTATAGGGTCGTCCCCACGACCCCGGGCCAATGTTGGCCAATCGCCGACATGTCCGACGACTATAGGGTCTTCCCTACGACCCCGGGACTAGATTGGCCCGCCACCGTCATGTCCGACGACTATACGGTCGTCCCCACGACCCCGGGACTAGGTTGACAAGCCGCCGAAATGTCCGACGACTATAGGGTCGTCCCCACGACCGCGAGCCAAGGATGTCCAGCCGCCGTCTTGTCCGACGACTATAGGGTCGTCACAACGACCCCGTTACTAGATTGGCCCGCCGCCGTCATGTCCGACGACTATAGGGTCGTCCCCACGACCCCGGGACAAGGTTGGCCCGCCGCCGACTTGTCCGACGACTATAGGGTCGTACCCAAGACCCCGGGACTAGGCTGACAAGCCGCCAACATGTCCGACGACTATAGAGTCGTCCCCACGACCCCGGGCCAATGTTGGCCAATCGCCAACATGTCCGACGACTATAGGGTCGTCCCCACGACACCGGGCCAATGCTAGCCTGCCGCCGACATGTCCGAGGACTATTGGATCGTCCCCACGACCACGGGCCAATGTTGGCCAGCCGCCGACATGCCCGACGACTATAGGGTCGTCCCCACGACCCCGGGACTAGATTGGTCCGCCACCGTCATGTCCGACGACTATAGGGTCGTCCCCACGACCCCGGGCCAAAGTTGGCAAGCCGCCGAAATGTCCGACGACTGTAGGGTCGTCCCCACGACCCCGGGCCAATGTTGGCCAATCGCCGACATGTCCGACGACTATAGGGTCGTCCCTACGACCCCGGGACTAGATTGGCCCGCCACCGTCATGTCCAACGACTATAGGGTCGTACCCACGACCATGGGCCAAAGTTGGCCAGCCGCCGTAATGTCCAACGACTATTGGGTCGTCCCCACGACCCCGGGTCTAGATTGGCCCGCCACCGTCATGTCCAACGACTATAGGGTCGTCCCCACGACCCCGGGACTAGGTTGACAAGCCGCCGAAATGTCCGACGACTATAGGGTCGTCCCCACGACCGCGAGCCAAGAATGTCCAGCCGCCCTCTTGTCCGACGACTATAGGGTCGTACCCACGACCCCGGGACTAGATTGGCCCGCCACCGTCATGTCCAACGACTATAGGGTCGTCCCCACGACCCCGGGCCAATGTTAGCCTGCCGCCGACATGTCCGACGAATATTGGATCGTCCCCACGACCACGGGCCAATGTTGGCCAGCCGCCGACATGCCCGACGACTATAGGGTCGTCCCCACGACCATGGGCCAAAGTTGGCCAGCCGCCGTAATGTCCGACGACTATTGGGTCGTCCCCACGACCCCGGGACTAGATTGGCCCGCCACCGTCATGTCCAACGACTATAGGGTCGTCCCCACGACCCCGGGCCAAAGTTGGCAAGCGGCCGAAATGTCCGACGACTATAGGGTCGTCCCCACGACCGCGGGCCAAAGATGTCCAGCCGCCGTCTTGTCCGACGACTATAGGGTCGTCCCCACGACCCCGGGCCAATGTTGGCCAATCGCCGACATGTCCGACGACTATAGGGTCTTCCCTACGACCCCGGGACTAGATTGGCCCGCCACCGTCATGTCCGACGACTATACGGTCGTCCCCACGACCCCGGGACTAGGTTGACAAGCCGCCGAAATGTCCGACGACTATAGGGTCGTCCCCACGACCGCGAGCCAAGGATGTCCAGCCGCCGTCTTGTCCGACGACTATAGGGTCGTCACAACGACCCCGTTACTAGATTGGCCCGCCGCCGTCATGTCCGACGACTATAGGGTCGTCCCCACGACCCCGGGACAAGGTTGGCCCGCCGCCGACTTGTCCGACGACTATAGGGTCGTACCCACGACCCCGGGACTAGGCTGACAAGCCGCCAACATGTCCGACGACTATAGAGTCGTCCCCACGACCCCGGGCCAATGTTGGCCAATCGCCAACATGTCCGACGACTATAGGGTCGTCCCCACGACACCGGGCCAAAGCTAGCCTGCCGCCGACATGTCCGAGGACTATTGGATCGTCCCCACGACCACGGGCCAATGTTGGCCAGCCGCCGACATGCCCGACGACTATAGGGTCGTCCCCACGACCCCGGGACTAGATTGGTCCGCCACCGTCATGTCCGACGACTATAGGGTCGTCCCCACGACCCCGGGCCAAAGTTGGCAAGCCGCCGAAATGTCCGACGACTGTAGGGTCGTCCCCACGACCCCGGGCCAATGTTGGCCAATCGCCGACATGTCCGACGACTATAGGGTCGTCCCTACGACCCCGGGACTAGATTGGCCCGCCACCGTCATGTCCAACGACTATAGGGTCGTACCCACGACCATGGGCCAAAGTTGGCCAGCCGCCGTAATGTCCAACGACTATTGGGTCGTCCCCACGACCCCGGGACTAGATTGGCCCGCCACCGTCAAGTCCGACGACTATAGAGTCGTCCCCACGACACCGGGCCACAGTTGGCCAGCCGCCGACATGTCCGACGACTATAGGGTCGTCCCCACGACCCCGGGACTAGATTGGTCCGCCACCGTCATGTCCGACGACTATAGGGTCGTCCCCACGACCCCGGGCCAAAGTTGGCAAGCCGCCGAAATGTCCGACGACTGTAGGGTCGTCCCCACGACCCCGGGACTAGATTGGCCCGCCACCGTGAAGTCCGTCGACTATAGGGTCGTCCCCACGACCTCGGGACTAGTTTGGCCAGCCGCCGACATGTCCGACGACTATAGGGTCGTCCCCACGACCCCGGGCCAATGTTGGCCAATCGCCGACATGTCCGACGACTATAGGGTCGTCCGTACGACCCCGGGAATAGATTGGCCCGCCACCGTCATGTCCGACGACAATAGGGTCGTCCCCATGACCCCGGGTCTAGGTTGGCCAGCCGCCGACATGTCCGACGACTATAGAGTCGTCCCCACGACACCGGGCCAAAGTTGGCTAGCCGCTGACATGTCCAACGACTATAGGGTCGTCCCCACGACCACGGGCCAAAGTTGGCCAGCCGCCGACATGTCCGACGACTATTGGATCGTCCCCACGACCACGGGCCAAAGTTGGCCAGCCGCCGACATGTCCGACGACTATAGAGTCGTCCCCACGACCCCGGGATTAGATTGGTCCGCCACCGTCATGTCCGACGACTATAGGGTCGTCCCCACGACCCCGGGCCAAAGTTGGCAAGCCGCCGAAATGTCCAACGACTGTAGGGTCGTCCCCACGACCCCGGGACTAGATTGGCCCGCCACCGTGAAGTCCGACGACTATAGGTTCGTACCCACGACCCCGGGACTAGATTGGCCCGCCACCGTCATGTCCAACGACTATAGGGTCGTCCCCTCGACCCCGGGACTAGGTTGACAAGCCGCCGAAATGTCCGACGACTATAGGGTCGTCCCCACGACCGCGAGCCAAGGATGTCCAGCCGCCGTCTTGTCCGGCGACTATAGGGTCGTACCCACGACCCCGGGACTAGATTGGCCCGCCACCGTCATGTCCAACGACTATAGGGTCGTCCCCACGACCCCGGGACTAGGTTGACAAGCCGCCGAAATGTCCGACGACTATAGGGTCGTCCCCACGACCACGGGCCAAAATTGGCCAGCCGCCGGCTTGTCCGACGATTATAGGGTCGTCCCCACGACCCCGGGACTAGGTTGGCCCGCCGCCGACTTGTCCGACGACTATAGGGTCGTCCCCACGACCACGGGCCAAAGTTGGCCAGCCGCCGACATATCCGACGACTATAGGGTCGTCCCCACGACCCCGGGCCAAAGTTGGCCAGCCGCCGACTTGTCCGACGACTATAGGGTCGTCCCCATGACCCGGGACTAGACTGGCCTGCCACCGTCATGTCCGACGACTATAGGGTCGTCCCCACGACCCCGCGACTAGATTGGCCCGCCACCGTCAAGTCCGACGACTATAGGATCGTCTCCACGACCACGGCCCAAAGTTGGCCAGCCGCCGACATGTCCAACGACTATTGGGTCGTCCCCACGACCACGGGCCAAAGTTAGCCAGCCGCCGACATGTCCGACGACTATAGGGTCGTCCCCACGACCCCGGGCCAAAGTTGGCAAGCCGCCGAAATGTCCGACGACTATAGGGTCGTCCCCACGACCGCGGGCCAAAGATGTCCAGCCGCCGTCTTGTCCGACGAATATAGGGTCGTCCCCACGACCCCGGGACTAGATTGGCCCGCCACCGTCATGTCCGACAACTATACGGTCGTCCCCACGACCCCGGGCCAAAGTTGGCAAGCCGCCGAAATGTCCGACGACTGTAGGGTCGTCCCCACGACCCCGGGACTAGATTGGCCCGCCACCGTGAAGTCCGACGACTATAGGGTCGTCCCCACGACCTCAGGACTAGTCTGGCCAGCCGCCGACATGTCCGACGACTATAGGGTCGTCCCCACGACCCCGGGCCAATGTTGGCCAATCGCCGACATGTCCGACGACTATAGGGTCGTCCCCATGACCCGGGACTAGACTGGCCTGCCACCGTCATGTCCGACGACTATAGGGTCGTCCCCACGACCCCGCGACTAGATTGGCCCGCCACCGTCAAGTCCGACGACTATAGGATCGTCTCCACGACCACGGCCCAAAGTTGGCCAGCCGCCGACATGTCCAACGACTATTGGGTCGTCCCCACGACCACGGGCCAAAGTTAGCCAGCCGCCGACATGTCCGACGACTATAGGGTCGTCCCCACGACCCCGGGCCAAAGTTGGCCAGCCGCCGACTTGTCCGACGACTATAGGGTCGTCCCCATGACCCGGGACTAGACTGGCCTGCCACCGTCATGTCCGACGACTATAGGGTCGTCCCCACGACCCCGCGACTAGATTGGCCCGCCACCGTCAAGTCCGACGACTATAGGATCGTCTCCACGACCACGGCCCAAAGTTGGCCAGCCGCCGACATGTCCAACGACTATTGGGTCGTCCCCACGACCCCGGGCCAAAGTTGGCCAATCGCCAACATGTCCGACGACTATAGGGTCGTCCGTACGACCCCGGGAATAGATTGGCCCGCCACCGTCATGTCCGACGAATATAGGGTCGTCCCCACGACCCCGGGCCAAAGTTGGCAAGCCGCCGAAATGTCCGACGGCTATAGGGTCGTCCCCACGACCCCGGGACTAGGTTGACAAGCCGCCGAAATGTCCAACGACTATAGGGTCGTCCCCACGACCGCGAGCCAAGGATGTCCAGCCGCCGTCTTGTCCGACGACTATAGGGTCGTACCCACGACCCCGGGACTAGATTGGCCCGCCACCGTGAAGTCCGACGACTATAGGGTCGTCCCCACGACCTCAGGACTAGTCTGGCCAGCCGCCGACATGTCCGACGACTATAGGGTCGTCCCCACGACCCCGGGCCAATGTTGGCCAATCGCCGACATGTCCGACGACTATAGGGTCGTCCCTACGACCCCGGGACTAGATTGGCCCGCCACCGACATGTCCAACGACTATAGGGTCGTCCCCACGACCCCGAGCCAAAGTTGGCATGCCGCCGAAATGTCCCACGACTATAGGGTCGTCCCCACGACCCCGGGCCAAAGTTGGCACGCCGCCGAAATGTCCGACGACTATAGGGTCGTCCCCACGACCCCGGCCCAAAGTTGGCCAGCCGCCGACATGTCCAACGACTATTGGGTCGTCCCCACGACCCCGGGCCAAAGTTAGCCAGCCGCCGACATGTCCGACGAATATAGGGTCGTCCCCACGACCCCGGGCCAAAGTTGGCAAGCCGCCGAAATGTCCGACGACTATAGGGTCGTCCCCACGACCGCGGGCCAAAGATGTCCAGCCGCCGTCTTGTCCGACGACTATAGGGTCGTCCCCACGACCCCGGGACTAGATTGGCCCGCCACCGTCATGTCCGACGACTATACGGTCGTCCCCCCGACCCCGGGCCAAAGTTGGCAAGCCGCCGAAATGTCCGACGACTGTAGGGTCGTCCCCACGACCCCGGGACTAGATTGGCCCGCCACCGTGAAGTCCGACGACTATAGGGTCGTCCCCACGACCTCAGGACTAGTCTGGCCAGCTGCCGACATGTCCGACGACTATAGGGTCGTCCCCACGACCCCGGGCCAATGTTGGCCAATCGCCGACATGTCCGACGACTATAGGGTCGTCCCTACGACCCCGGGACTAGATTGGCCCGCCACCGACATGTCCAACGACTATAGGGTCGTCCCCACGACCCCGAGCCAAAGTTGGCATGCCGCCGAAATGTCCCACGACTATAGGGTCGTCCCCACGACCCCGGGCCAAAGTTGGCACGCCGCCGAAATGTCCGACGACGATAGGGTCGTCCCCACGACCCCGGGCCAAAGTTGGCCAATCGCCAACATGTCCGACGACTATAGGGTCGTCCGTACGACCCCGGGAATAGATTGGCCCGCCACCGTCATGTCCGACGACTATAGGGTCGTCCCCACGACCCCGGGCCAAAGTTGGCAAGCCGCCGAAATGTCCGACGACTGTAGGGTCGTCCCCACGACCCCGGGACTAGATTGGCCCGCCACCGTGAAGTCCGACGACAATAGGGTCGTCCCCACGACCTCGGGACTAGTTTGGCCAGCCGCCGACATGTCCGACGACTATAGGGTCGTCCCCACGACCCCGGGCCAAAGTTGGCCCGCCGCTGACATGTCCAACGACTATAGGGTCGTCCCCACGACCACGGGCCAAAGTTGGCCAGCCGCCGACATGGCCGACGACTATTGGATCGTCCCCACGACCACGGGCCAAAGTTGGCCAGCCGCCGACATGTCCGACGACTATAGGGTCGTCCCCACGACCCCGGGACTAGATTGGTCCGCCACCGTCATGTCCGACGACTATAGGGTCGTCCCCACGACCCCGGGCCAAAGTTGGCAAGCCGCCGAAATGTCCGACGACTGTAGGGTCGTCCCCACGACCCCGGGACTAGATTGGCCCGCCACCGTGAAGTCCGTCGACTATAGGGTCGTCCCCACGACCTCGGGACTAGTTTGGCCAGCCGCCGACATGTCCGACGACTATAGGGTCGTCCCCACGACCCCGGGCCAATGTTGGCCAATTGCCGACATGTCCGACGACTATAGGGTCGTCCCTACGACCCCGGGACTAGATTGGCCCGCCACCGTCATGTCCAACGACTATAGGGTCGTCCCCACGACCCCGAGCCAAAGTTGGCATGCCGCCGAAATGTCCGACGACTATAGGGTCGTCCCCACGACCCCGGGCCAAAGTTGGCACGCCGCCGAAATGTCCGACGACTATTGGATCGTCCCCACGACCACGGGCCAAAGTTGGCCAGCCGCCGACATGTCCGACGACTATAGGGTCGTCCCCACGACCCCGGGATTAGATTGGTCCGCCACCGTCATGTCCGACGACTATATGGTCGTCCCCACGACCCCGGGCCAAAGTTGGCAAGCCGCCGAAATGTCCAACGACAGTAGGGTCGTCCCCACGACCCCGGGACTAGATTGGCCCGCCACCGTGAAGTCCGACGACTATAGGTTCGTACCCACGACCCCGGGACTAGATTGGCCCGCCACCGCCATGTCCGACGACTATACGGTCGTCCCCACGACCCCGGGACTAGGTTGACAAGCCGCCGAAATGTCCGACGACTATAGGGTCGTTGGGACGACCCCGGGACTAGATTGGCCCGCCACCGTGAAGTCCGACGACTATAGGGTCGTCCCCACGACCTCAGGACTAGTCTGGCCAGCCGCCGACATGTCCGACGACTATAGGGTCGTCCCCACGACCCCGGGCCAATGTTGGCCAATCGCCGACATGTCCGACGACTATAGGGTCGTCCCTACGACCCCGGGACTAGATTGGCCCGCCACCGACATGTCCGACGACTATAGAGTCGTCCCCACGACACCGGGCCAAAGTTGGCCAGCCGCCGACATGTCCGACGACTATAGGGTCGTCCCCACGACCCCGGGACTAGATTGGTCCGCCACCGTCATGTCCGACGACTATAGGGTCGTCCCCACGACCCCGGGCCAAAGTTGGCAAGCCGCCGAAATGTCCGACGACTGTAGGGTCGTCCCCACGACCCCGGGACTAGATTGGCCCGCCACCGTGAAGTCCGTCGACTATAGGGTCGTCCCCACGACCTCGGGACTAGTTTGGCCAGCCGCCGACATGTCCGACGACTATAGGGTCGTCCCCACGACCCCGGGCCAATGTTGGCCAATCGCCGACATGTCCGACGACTATAGGGTCGTCCCTACGACCCCGGGACTAGATTGGCCCGCCACCGTCATGTCCAACGACTATAGGGTCGTCCCCACGACCCCGAGCCAAAGTTGGCATGCCGCCGAAATGTCCGACGACTATAGGGTCGTCCCCACGACCCCGGGCCAAAGTTGGCACGCCGCCGAAATGTCCGACGACTATAGGGTCGTCCGTACGACCCCGGGAATAGATTGGCCCGCCACCGTCATGTCCGACGACAATAGGGTCGTCCCCACGACCCCGGGTCTAGGTTGGCCAGCCGCCGACATGTCCGACGACTATAGAGTCGTCCCCACGACACCGGGCCAAAGTTGGCTAGCCGCTGACATGTCCAACGACTATAGGGTCGTCCCCACGACCACGGGCCAAAGTTGGCCAGCCGCCGACATGTCCGACGACTATTGGATCGTCCCCACGACCACGGGCCAAAGTTGGCCAGCCGCCGACATGTCCGACGACTATAGGGTCGTCCCCACGACCCCGGGATTAGATTGGTCCGCCACCGTCATGTCCGACGACTATAGGGTCGTCCCCACGACCCCGGGCCAAAGTTGGCAAGCCGCCGAAATGTCCACCGACTGTAGGGTCGTCCCCACGACCCCGGGACTAGATTGGCCCGCCACCGTGAAGTCCGACGACTATAGGTTCGTACCCACGACCCCGGGACTAGATTGGCCCGCCACCGTCATGTCCAACGACTATAGGGTCGTCCCCACGACCCCGGGACTAGGTTGACAAGCCGCCGAAATGTCCGACGACTATAGGGTCGTCCCCACGACCGCGAGCCAAGGATGTCCAGCCGCCGTCTTGTCCGACGACTATAGGGTCGTACCCACGACCCCGGGACTAGATTGGCCCGCCACCGTCATGTCCAACGACTATAGGGTCGTCCCCACGACCCCGGGACTAGGTTGACAAGCCGCCGAAATGTCCGACGACTATAGGGTCGTCCCCACGACCACGGGCCAAAGTTGGCCAGCCGCCGGCTTGTCCGACGATTATAGGGTCGTCCCCACGACCCCGGGACTAGGTTGGCCCGCCGCCGACTTGTCCGACGACTATAGGGTCGTCCCCACGACCACGGGCCAAAGTTGGCCAGCCGCCGACATATCCGACGACTATAGGGTCGTCCCCACGACCCCGGGCCAAAGTTGGCCAGCCGCCGACATGTCCGACGACTATAGGGTCGTCCCCACGACCCGGGACTAGAGTGGCCCTTCACCGTCATATCCGACGACTATAGGGTCGTCCCCACGACCCCGGGCCAAAGTTGGCCAGCCGCCGACTTGTCCGACGACTATAGGGTCGTCCCCATGACCCGGGACTAGACTGGCCTGCCACCGTCATGTCCGACGACTATAGGGTCGTCCCCACGACCCCGCGACTAGATTGGCCCGCCACCGTCAAGTCCGACGACTATAGGATCGTCTCCACGACCACGGCCCAAAGTTGGCCAGCCGCCGACATGTCCAACGACTATTGGGTCGTCCCCACGACCACGGGCCAAAGTTAGCCAGCCGCCGACATGTCCGACGACTATAGGGTCGTCCCCACGACCCCGGGCCAAAGTTGGCAAGCCGCCGAAATGTCCGACGACTATAGGGTCGTCCCCACGACCGCGGGCCAAAGATGTCCAGCCGCCGTCTTGTCCGACGACTATAGGGTCGTCCCCACGACCCCGGGACTAGATTGGCCCGCCACCGTCATGTCCGACGACTATACGGTCGTCCCCACGACCCCGGGCCAAAGTTGGCAAGCCGCCGAAATGTCCGACGACTGTAGGGTCGTCCCCACGACCCCGGGACTAGATTGGCCCGCCACCGTGAAGTCCGACGACTATAGGTTCGTACCCACGACCCCGGGACTAGATTGGCCCGCCACCGTCATGTCCGACGACTATACGGTCGTCCCCACGACCCCGGGACTAGGTTGACAAGCCGCCGAAATGTCCGACGACTATAGGGTCGTGGGGACGACCCCGGGACTAGATTGGCCCGCCACCGTGAAGTCCGACGACTATAGGGTCGTCCCCACGACCTCAGGACTAGTCTGGCCAGCCGCCGACATGTCCGACGACTATAGGGTCGTCCCCACGACCCCGGGCCAATGTTGGCCAATCGCCGACATGTCCGACGACTATAGGGTCGTCCCTACGACCCCGGGACTAGATTGGCCCGCCACCGACATGTCCGACGACTATAGAGTCGTCCCCACGACACCGGGCCAAAGTTGGCCAGCCGCCGACATGTCCGACGACTATAGGGTCGTCCCCACGACCCCGGGACTAGATTGGTCCGCCACCGTCATGTCCGACGACTATAGGGTCGTCCCCACGACCCCGGGCCAAAGTTGGCAAGCCGCCGAAATGTCCGACGACTGTAGGGTCGTCCCCACGACCCCGGGACTAGATTGGCCCGCCACCGTGAAGTCCGTCGACTATAGGGTCGTCCCCACGACCTCGGGACTAGTTTGGCCAGCCGCCGACATGTCCGACGACTATAGGGTCGTCCCCACGACCCCGGGCCAATGTTGGCCAATCGCCGACATGTCCGACGACTATAGGGTCGTCCCTACGACCCCGGGACTAGATTGGCCCGCCACCGTCATGTCCAACGACTATAGGGTCGTCCCCACGACCCCGAGCCAAAGTTGGCATGCCGCCGAAATGTCCGACGACTATAGGGTCGTCCCCACGACCCCGGGCCAAAGTTGGCACGCCGCCGAAATGTCCGACGACTATAGGGTCGTCCGTACGACCCCGGGAATAGATTGGCCCGCCACCGTCATGTCCGACGACAATAGGGTCGTCCCCACGACCCCGGGTCTAGGTTGGCCAGCCGCCGACATGTCCGACGACTATAGAGTCGTCCCCACGACACCGGGCCAAAGTTGGCTAGCCGCTGACATGTCCAACGACTATAGGGTCGTCCCCACGACCACGGGCCAAAGTTGGCCAGCCGCCGACATGTCCGACGACTATTGGATCGTCCCCACGACCACGGGCCAAAGTTGGCCAGCCGCCGACATGTCCGACGACTATAGGGTCGTCCCCACGACCCCGGGATTAGATTGGTCCGCCACCGTCATGTCCGACGACTATAGGGTCGTCCCCACGACCCCGGGCCAAAGTTGGCAAGCCGCCGAAATGTCCACCGACTGTAGGGTCGTCCCCACGACCCCGGGACTAGATTGGCCCGCCACCGTGAAGTCCGACGACTATAGGTTCGTACCCACGACCCCGGGACTAGATTGGCCCGCCACCGTCATGTCCAACGACTATAGGGTCGTCCCCACGACCCCGGGACTAGGTTGACAAGCCGCCGAAATGTCCGACGACTATAGGGTCGTCCCCACGACCGCGAGCCAAGGATGTCCAGCCGCCGTCTTGTCCGACGACTATAGGGTCGTACCCACGACCCCGGGACTAGATTGGCCCGCCACCGTCATGTCCAACGACTATAGGGTCGTCCCCACGACCCCGGGACTAGGTTGACAAGCCGCCGAAATGTCCGACGACTATAGGGTCGTCCCCACGACCACGGGCCAAAGTTGGCCAGCCGCCGGCTTGTCCGACGATTATAGGGTCGTCCCCACGACCCCGGGACTAGGTTGGCCCGCCGCCGACTTGTCCGACGACTATAGGGTCGTCCCCACGACCACGGGCCAAAGTTGGCCAGCCGCCGACATATCCGACGACTATAGGGTCGTCCCCACGACCCCGGGCCAAAGTTGGCCAGCCGCCGACATGTCCGACGACTATAGGGTCGTCCCCACGACCCGGGACTAGAGTGGCCCTTCACCGTCATATCCGACGACTATAGGGTCGTCCCCACGACCCCGGGCCAAAGTTGGCCAGCCGCCGACTTGTCCGACGACTATAGGGTCGTCCCCATGACCCGGGACTAGACTGGCCTGCCACCGTCATGTCCGACGACTATAGGGTCGTCCCCACGACCCCGCGACTAGATTGGCCCGCCACCGTCAAGTCCGACGACTATAGGATCGTCTCCACGACCACGGCCCAAAGTTGGCCAGCCGCCGACATGTCCAACGACTATTGGGTCGTCCCCACGACCACGGGCCAAAGTTAGCCAGCCGCCGACATGTCCGACGACTATAGGGTCGTCCCCACGACCCCGGGCCAAAGTTGGCAAGCCGCCGAAATGTCCGACGACTATAGGGTCGTCCCCACGACCGCGGGCCAAAGATGTCCAGCCGCCGTCTTGTCCGACGACTATAGGGTCGTCCCCACGACCCCGGGACTAGATTGGCCCGCCACCGTCATGTCCGACGACTATACGGTCGTCCCCACGACCCCGGGCCAAAGTTGGCAAGCCGCCGAAATGTCCGACGACTGTAGGGTCGTCCCCACGACCCCGGCACTAGATTGGCCCGCCACCGTGAAGTCCGACGACTATAGGGTCGTCCCCACGACCTCAGGACTAGTCTGGCCAGCCGCCGACATGTCCGACGACTATAGGGTCGTCCCCACGACCCCGGGCCAATGTTGGCCAATCGCCGACATGTCCGACGACTATAGGGTCGTCCCTACGACCCCGGGACTAGATTGGCCCGCCACCGACATGTCCAACGACTATAGGGTCGTCCCCACGACCCCGAGCCAAAGTTGGCATGCCGCCGAAATGTCCCACGACTATAGGGTCGTCCCCACGACCCCGGGCCAAAGTTGGCACGCCGCCGAAATGTCCGACGACTATAGGGTCGTCCCCACGACCCCGGGCCAAAGTTGGCCAATCGCCAACATGTCCGACGACTATAGGGTCGTCCGTACGACCCCGGGAATAGATTGGCCCGCCACCGTCATGTCCGACGACAATAGGGTCGTCCCCACGACCCCGGGTCTAGGTTGGCCAGCCGCCGACATGTCCGACGACTATAGAGTCGTCCCCACGACACCGGGCCAAAGTTGGCCAGCCGCTGACATGTCCAACGACTATAGGCTCGTCCCCACGACCGCGGGCCAAAGTTGGCCAGCCGCCGACATGTCCGACGACTATTGGATCGTCCCCACGACCACGGGCCAAAGTTGGCCAGCCGCCGACATGTCCGACGACTATAGGGTCGTCCCCACGACCCGGGGATTAGATTGGTCCGCCACCGTCATGTCCGACGACTATAGGTTCGTACCCACGACCCCGGGACTAGATTGGCCCGCCACCGTCATGTCCAACGACTATAGGGTCGTCCCCACGACCCCGGGACTAGGTTGACAAGCCACCGAAATGTCCGACGACTATAGGGTCGTTCCCACGACCGCGAGCCAAGGATGTCCAGCCGCCGTCTTGTCCGACGACTATAGGGTCGTACCCACGACCCCGGGACTAGATTGGCCCGCCACCGTCATGTCCAACGACTATAGGGTCGTTCCCACGACCCCGGGACTAGGTTGACAAGCCGCCGAAATGTCCGACGACTATAGGGTCGTCCCCACGACCACGGGCCAAAGTTGGCCAGCCGCCGGCTTGTCCGACGATTATAGGGTCGTCCCCACGACGCCGGGACTAGGTTGGCCCGCCGCCGACTTGTCCGACGACTATAGGGTCGTCCCCACGACCACGGGCCAAAGTTGGCCAGCCGCCGACATATCCGACGACTATAGGGTCGTCCCCACGACCCCGGGCCAAAGTTGGCCAGCCGCCGACATGTCCGACGACTATAGGGTCGTCCCCACGACCCGGGACTAGAGTGGCCCGCCACCGTCATATCCGACGACTATAGGGTCGTCCCCACGACCCCGGGCCAAAGTTGGCCAGCCGCCGACTTGTCCGACGACTATAGGGTCGTCCCCATGACCCGGGACTAGACTGGCCTGCCACCGTCATGTCCGACGACTATAGGGTCGTCCCCACGACCCCGCGACTAGATTGGCCCGCCACCGTCAAGTCCGACGACTATAGGATCGTCTCCACGACCACGGCCCAAAGTTGGCCAGCCGCCGACATGTCCAACGACTATTGGGTCGTCCCAACGACCACGGGCCAAAGTTAGCCAGCCGCCGACATGTCCGACGACTATAGGGTCGTCCGTACGACCCCGGGAATAGATTGGCCCGCCACCGTCATGTCCGACGACAATAGGGTCGTCCCCACGACCCCGGGTCTAGGTTGGCCAGCCGCCGACATGTCCGACGACTATAGAGTCGTCCCCACGACACCGGGCCAAAGATGTCCAGCCGCCGTCTTGTCCGACGACTATAGGGTCGTCCCCACGACCCCGGGACTAGATTGGCCCGCCACCGTCATGTCCGACGACTATACGGTCGTCCCCACGACCCCGGGCCAAAGTTGGCAAGCCGCCGAAATGTCCGACGACTGTAGGGTCGTCCCCACGACCCCGGGACTAGATTGGCCCGCCACCGTGAAGTCCGACGACTATAGGGTCGTCCCCACGACCTCAGGACTAGTCTGGCCAGCTGCCGACATGTCCGACGACTATAGGGTCGTCCCCACGACCCCGGGCCAATGTTGGCCAATCGCCGACATGTCCGACGACTATAGGGTCGTCCCTACGACCCCGGGACTAGATTGGCCCGCCACCGACATGTCCAACGACTATAGGGTCGTCCCCACGACCCCGAGCCAAAGTTGGCATGCCGCCGAAATGTCCCACGACTATAGGGTCGTCCCCACGACCCCGGGCCAAAGTTGGCACGCCGCCGAAATGTCCGACGACTATAGGGTCGTCCCCACGACCCCGGGCCAAAGTTGGCCAATCGCCAACATGTCCGACGACTATAGGGTCGTCCGTACGACCCCGGGAATAGATTGGCCCGCCACCGTCATGTCCGACGACAATAGGGTCGTCCCCACGACCCCGGGTCTAGGTTGGCCAGCCGCCGACATGTCCGACGACTATAGAGTCGTCCCCACGACACCGGGCCAAAGTTGGCCAGCCGCTGACATGTCCAACGACTATAGGCTCGTCCCCACGACCGCGGGCCAAAGTTGGCCAGCCGCCGACATGTCCGACGACTATTGGATCGTCCCCACGACCACGGGCCAAAGTTGGCCAGCCGCCGATATGTCCGACGACTATAGGGTCGTCCCCACGACCCCGGGACTAGATTGGTCCGCCACCGTCATGTCCGACGACTATAGGGTCGTCCCCACGACCCCGGGCCAAAGTTGGCAAGCCGCCGAAATGTCCGACGACTGTAGGGTCGTCCCCACGACCCCGGGACTAGATTGGCCCGCCACCGTGAAGTCCGACGACTATAGGGTCGTCCCCACGACCTCGGGACTAGTTTGGCCAGCCGCCGACATGTCCGACGACTATAGGGTCGTCCCCACGACCCCGGGCCAAAGTTGGCCAGCCGCTGACATGTCCAACGACTATAGGGTCGTCCCCACGACCACGGGCCAAAGTTGGCCAGCCGCCGACATGGCCGACGACTATTGGATCGTCCCCACGACCACGGGCCAAAGTTGGCCAGCCGCCGACATGTCCGACGACTATAGGGTCGTCCCCACGACCCCGGGACTAGATTGGTCCGCCACCGTCATGTCCGACGACTATAGGGTCGTCCCCACGACCCCGGGCCAAAGTTGGCAAGCCGCCGAAATGTCCGACGACTGTAGGGTCGTCCCCACGACCCCGGGACTAGATTGGCCCGCCACCGTGAAGTCCGTCGACTATAGGGTCGTCCCCACGACCTCGGGACTAGTTTGGCCAGCCGCCGACATGTCCGACGACTATAGGGTCGTCTCCACGACCACGGCCCAAAGTTGGCCAGCCGCCGACATGTCCAACGACTATTGGGTCGTCCCCACGACCACGGGCCAAAGTTAGCCAGCCGCCGACATGTCCGACGACTATAGGGTCGTCCCCACGACCCCGGGCCAAAGTTGGCAAGCCGCCGAAATGTCCGACGACTATAGGGTCGTCCCCACGACCGCGGGCCAAAGATGTCCAGCCGCCGTCTTGTCCGACGACTATAGGGTCGTCCCCACGACCCCGGGACTAGATTGGCCCGCCACCGTCATGTCCGACGACTATACGGTCGTCCCCACGACCCCGGGCCAAAGTTGGCAAGCCGCCGAAATGTCCGACGACTGTAGGGTCGTCCCCACGACCCCGGCACTAGATTGGCCCGCCACCGTGAAGTCCGACGACTATAGGGTCGTCCCCACGACCTCAGGACTAGTCTGGCCAGCCGCCGACATGTCCGACGACTATAGGGTCGTCCCCACGACCCCGGGCCAATGTTGGCCAATCGCCGACATGTCCGACGACTATAGGGTCGTCCCTACGACCCCGGGACTAGATTGGCCCGCCACCGACATGTCCAACGACTATAGGGTCGTCCCCACGACCCCGAGCCAAAGTTGGCATGCCGCCGAAATGTCCCACGACTATAGGGTCGTCCCCACGACCCCGGGCCAAAGTTGGCACGCCGCCGAAATGTCCGACGACTATAGGGTCGTCCCCACGACCCCGGGCCAAAGTTGGCCAATCGCCAACATGTCCGACGACTATAGGGTCGTCCGTACGACCCCGGGAATAGATTGGCCCGCCACCGTCATGTCCGACGACAATAGGGTCGTCCCCACGACCCCGGGTCTAGGTTGGCCAGCCGCCGACATGTCCGACGACTATAGAGTCGTCCCCACGACACCGGGCCAAAGTTGGCCAGCCGCTGACATGTCCAACGACTATAGGCTCGTCCCCACGACCGCGGGCCAAAGTTGGCCAGCCGCCGACATGTCCGACGACTATTGGATCGTCCCCACGACCACGGGCCAAAGTTGGCCAGCCGCCGACATGTCCGACGACTATAGGGTCGTCCCCACGACCCCGGGATTAGATTGGTCCGCCACCGTCATGTCCGACGACTATAGGGTCGTCCCCACGACCCCGGGCCAAAGTTGGCAAGCCGCCGAAATGTCCAACGACTGTAGGGTCGTCCCCACGACCCCGGGACTAGATTGGCCCGCCACCGTGAAGTCCGACGACTATAGGTTCGTACCCACGACCCCGGGACTAGATTGGCCCGCCACCGTCATGTCCAACGACTATAGGGTCGTCCCCACGCCCCCGGGACTAGGTTGACAAGCCACCGAAATGTCCGACGACTATAGGGTCGTTCCCACGACCGCGAGCCAAGGATGTCCAGCCGCCGTCTTGTCCGACGACTATAGGGTCGTACCCACGACCCCGGGACTAGATTGGCCCGCCACCGTCATGTCCAACGACTATAGGGTCGTCCCCACGACCCCGGGACTAGGTTGACAAGCCGCCGAAATGTCCGACGACTATAGGGTCGTCCCCACGACCACGGGCCAAAGTTGGCCAGCCGCCGGCTTGTCCGACGATTATAGGGTCGTCCCCACGACCCCGGGACTAGGTTGGCCCGCCGCCGACTTGTCCGACGACTATAGGGTCGTCCCCACGACCACGGGCCAAAGTTGGCCAGCCGCCGACATATCCGACGACTATAGGGTCGTCCCCACGACCCCGGGCCAAAGTTGGCCAGCCGCCGACATGTCCGACGACTATAGGGTCGTCCCCACGACCCGGGACTAGAGTGGCCCGCCACCGTCATATTCGACGACTATAGGGTCGTCCCCACGACCCCGGGCCAAAGTTGGCCAGCCGCCGACTTGTCCGACGACTATAGGGTCGTCCCCATGACCCGGGACTAGACTGGCCTGCCACCGTCATGTCCGACGACTATAGGGTCGTCCCCACGACCCCGCGACTAGATTGGCCCGCCACCGTCAAGTCCGACGACTATAGGATCGTCTCCACGACCACGGCCCAAAGTTGGCCAGCCGCCGACATGTCCAACGACTATTGGGTCGTCCCAACGACCACGGGCCAAAGTTAGCCAGCCGCCGACATGTCCGACGACTATAGGGTCGTCCGTACGACCCCGGGAATAGATTGGCCCGCCACCGTCATGTCCGACGACAATAGGGTCGTCCCCACGACCCCGGGTCTAGGTTGGCCAGCCGCCGACATGTCCGACGACTATAGAGTCGTCCCCACGACACCGGGCCAAAGATGTCCAGCCGCCGTCTTGTCCGACGACTATAGGGTCGTCCCCACGACCCCGGGACTAGATTGGCCCGCCACCGTCATGTCCGACGACTATACGGTCGTCCCCACGACCCCGGGCCAAAGTTGGCAAGCCGCCGAAATGTCCGACGACTGTAGGGTCGTCCCCACGACCCCGGGACTAGATTGGCCCGCCACCGTGAAGTCCGACGACTATAGGGTCGTCCCCACGACCTCAGTACTAGTCTGGCCAGCTGCCGACATGTCCGACGACTATAGGGTCGTCCCCACGACCCCGGGCCAATGTTGGCCAATCGCCGACATGTCCGACGACTATAGGGTCGTCCCTACGACCCCGGGACTAGATTGGCCCGCCACCGACATGTCCAACGACTATAGGGTCGTCCCCACGACCCCGAGCCAAAGTTGGCATGCCGCCGAAATGTCCCACGACTATAGGGTCGTCCCCACGACCCCGGGCCAAAGTTGGCACGCCGCCGAAATGTCCGACGACTATAGGGTCGTCCCCACGACCCCGGGCCAAAGTTGGCCAATCGCCAACATGTCCGACGACTATAGGGTCGTCCGTACGACCCCGGGAATAGATTGGCCCGCCACCGTCATGTCCGACGACAATAGGGTCGTCCCCACGACCCCGGGTCTAGGTTGGCCAGCCGCCGACATGTCCGACGACTATAGAGTCGTCCCCACGACACCGGGCCAAAGTTGGCCAGCCGCTGACATGTCCAACGACTATAGGCTCGTCCCCACGACCGCGGGCCAAAGTTGGCCAGCCGCCGACATGTCCGACGACTATTGGATCGTCCCCACGACCACGGGCCAAAGTTGGCCAGCCGCCGACATGTCCGACGACTGTAGGGTCGTCCCCACGACCCCGGGACTAGATTGGTCCGCCACCGTCATGTCCGACGACTATAGGGTCGTCCCCACGACCCCGGGCCAAAGTTGGCAAGCCGCCGAAATGTCCGACGACTGTAGGGTCGTCCCCACGACCCCGGGACTAGATTGGCCCGCCACCGTGAAGTCCGACGACTATAGGGTCGTCCCCACGACCCCGGGCCAATGTTGGCCAATCGCCGACATGTCCGACGACTATAGGGTCGTCCCTACGACCCCGGGACTAGATTGGCCCGCCACCGTCATGTCCAACGACTATAGGGTCGTCCCCACGACCCCGGGCCAATGTTGGCCAATCGCCGACATGTCCGACGACTATAGGGTCGTCCCTACGACCCCGGGACTAGATTGGCCCGCCACCGTAAAGTCCGACGACTATAGGGTCGTCCCCACGACCTCGGGACTAGTTTGGCCAGCCGCCGACATGTCCGACGACTATAGGGTCGTCCCCACGACCCCGGGCCAAAGTTGGCCAGCCGCTGACATGTCTAACGACTATAGGGTCGTCCCCACGACCACGGGCCAAAGTTGGCCAGCCGCCGACATGGCCGACGACTATTGGATCGTCCCCACGACCACGGGCCAAAGTTGGCCAGCCGCCGACATGTCCGACGACTATAGGGTCGTCCCCACGACCCCGGGCCGAAGTTGGCACGCCGCCGAAATGTCCGATGACTATAGGGTCGTCCCCACGACCCCGGGCCAAAGTTGGCCAATCGCCAACATGTCCGACGACTATACGGTCGTCCCCACGACCCCGGGAATAGATTGGCCCGCCACCGTCATGTCCGACGACAATAGGGTCGTCCCCACGACCCCGGGTCTAGGTTGGCCAGCCGCCGACATGTCCGACGACTATAGGGTCGTCCCTACGACCCCGGGACTAGATTGGCCCGCCGCCGAAATGTCCGACGACTATAGGGTCGTTCCCACGACCCCGGGCCAAAGTTGGCACGCCGCCGAAATGTCCGACGACTATAGGGTCGTCCCCACGACCCCGGGCCAAAGTTGGCACGCCGCCGAAATGTCCGACGACTATAGGGTCGTCCCCACGACCCCGGGCCAAAGTTGGCCAATCGCCAACATGTCCGACGACTATAGGGTCGTCCCCACGACCCCGGGAATAGATTGGCCCGCCACCGTCATGTCCGACGACAATAGGGTCGTCCCCACGACCCCGGGTCTAGGTTGGCCAGCCGCCGACATGTCTGACGACTATAGAGTCGTCCCCACGACACCGGGCCAAAGTTGGCTAGCCGCTGACATGTCCAACGACTATAGGGTCGTCCCCACGACCACGGGCCAAAGTTGGCCAGCCGCCGACATGTCAGACGACTATTGGATCGCCCCACGACCACGGGCCAAAGTTGGCCAGCCGCCGACATGTCCGACGACTATAGGGTCGTCCCCACGACCCCGGGATTAGATTGGTCCGCCACCGTCATGTCCGACGACTATAGGGTCGTCCCCACGACCCCGGGCCAAAGTTGGCAAGCCGCCGAAATGTCCAACGACTGTAGGGTCGTCCCCACGACCCCGGGACTAGATTGGCCCGCCACCGTGAAGTCCGACGACTATAGGGTCGTCCCCACGACCTCGGGACTAGTTTGGCCAGCCGCCGACATGTCCGACGACTATAGGGTCGTCCCCACGACCGCGGGCAAAAGATGTCCAGCCGCCGTCTTGTCCGACGACTATAGGGTCGTCCTCACGACCCCGGGCCAATGTTGGCCAATCGCCGACATGTCCGACGACTATAGGGTCGTCCCTACGACCCCGGGCCTAGATTGGCCCGCCACCGTCATGTCCAACGACTATAGGGTCGTCCCCACGACCCCGAGCCAAAGTTGGCATGCCGCCGAAATGTCCGACGACTATAGGGTCGTCCCCACGACCCCGGTCCAAAGTTGGCACGCCGCCGAAATGTCCGACGACTATAGGGTCGTCCCCACGACCCCGGGCCAAAGTTGGCCAATCGCCAACATGTCCGACGACTATAGGGTCGTCCGTACGACCCCGGGAATAGATTGGCCCGCCACCGTAATGTCCGACGACAATAGGGTCGTCCCCACGACCCCCGGTCTAGGTTGGCCAGCCGCCGACATGTCCGACGACTATAGAGTCGTCCCCACGACACCGGGCCAAGGATGTCCAGCCGCCGTCTTGTCCGACTACTATAGGGTCGTACCCACGACCCCGGGACTAGATTGGCCCGCCACCGTGAAGTCCGACGACTATACGGTCGTCCCCACGACCCCGGGACAAGGTTGGCCCGCCGCCGACTTGTCCGACGACTATAGGTTCGTACCCACGACCCCGGGACTAGGCTGACAAGCCGCCAACATGTCCGACGTCTATAGGGTCGTCCCGACGACCCCGGGCCAATGTTGGCCAATCGCCAACATGTCCGACGACTATAGGGTCGTCCCTACGACCCCGGGACTAGATTGGCCAGCCGCTGACATGTCCAACGACTATAGGGTCGTCCCCACGACCCCGGGACTAGATTGGTCCGCCACCGTCATGTCCGACGACTATAGGGTCGTCCCCACGACCCCGGGCCAAAGTTGGCAAGCCGCCGAAATGTCCGACGACTGGTGGGTCGTCCCCACGACCCCGGGACTAGATTGGCCCGCCACCGTCATGTCCAACGACTATAGGGTCGTCCCCACGACCATGGGCCAAAGTTGGCCAGCCGCCGACATGTCCGACGACTATAGGGTCGTCCCCACGACCCGGGACTAGACTGGCCCGCCACCGTCATGTCCGACGACTATAGGGTCATCCCCACGACCCCGGGTATAGGTTGGCCCGCCGCCGACTTGTCCGACGACTATAGTGTCGTCCCCACGACCCCGGGACTAGGTTGGCTCGCCACCGACATGTCTGACGACTATAGTGTCGTCCCCACGACCCCGGGACTAGATTGGCCCGCCACCGTCAAGTCCGACGACTATAGGGTCGTCCCCACGACCCCGGGCCAAAGTTGAACAGCCGCCGACTTGTCCGACGACTATAGGGTCGTTCCCACGACCACGGGCCAAAGTTGGCCAGCCGCCGGCTTGTCCGACGATTATAGGGTCGTCCCCACGACCCCGGGACTAGGTTGGCCCGCCGCCGACTTGTCCGACGACTATAGGGTCGTCCCCACGACCACGGGCCAAAGTTGGCCAGCCGCCGACATATCCGACGACTATAGGGTCGTCCCCACGACCACGGGCCAAAGTTAGCCAGCCGCCGACATGTCCGACGACTATAGGGTCGTCCCCACGACCCCGGGCCAAAGTTGGCAAGCCGCCGAAATGTCCGACGACTATAGGGTCGTCCCCACGACCGCGGGCCAAAGATGTCCAGCCGACGTCTTGTCCGACGACTATAGGGTCGTCCCCACGACCCCGGGACTAGATTGGCCCGCCACCGTCATGTCCGACGACTATACGGTCGTCCCCACGACCCCGGGACAAGGTTGGCCCGCCGCCGACTTGTCCGACGACTATAGGGTCGTCCCTACGACCCCGGGACTAGATTGGCCCGCCACCGTCATGTTCAACGACTATAGGGTCGTCCCCACGACCCCGGGCCAAAGTTGGCATACCGCCGAAATGTCCAACGACTATAGGGTCGTCCCCACGACCCCGGGCCAAAGTTGGCAAGCCGCCGAAATATCCGACGACTATAGGGTCGTCCCCACGACCGCGAGCCAAGAATATCCAGCCGCCGTCTTGTCCGACGACTATAGGGTCGTCCCCACGACCCCGCGACTAGATTGGCCCGCCACCGTCATGTCCGACGACTATAGTGTCGTCCCCACGACCCCGGGACAAGGTTGGCCCGCCGCCGACTTGTCCGACGACTATAGGGTCGTACCCACGACCCCGGGACTAGGCTGACAAGCCGCCAACATGTCCGACGACTATAGGGTCGTCCCGACGAACCCGGGCCAATGTTGGCCAATCGCCAACATGTCCGACGACTATAGGGTCGTCCCCACGACCCCGGGCCAAAGTTGGCCAATCGCCAACATGTCCGACGACTATAGGGTCGTCCGTACGACCCCGGGAATAGATTGGCCCGCCACCGTCATGTCCGACGACAATAGGGTCGTCCCCACGACCCCGGGTCTAGGTTGGCCAGCCGCCGACATGTCCGACGACTATAGAGTCGTCCCCACGACACCGGGCCAAAGTTGGCTAGCCGCCGAAATGTCCAACGACTGTAGGGTCGTCCCCACGACCCCGGGACTAGATTGGCCCGCCACCGTCATGTCCGACGACTATACGGTCGTCCCCACGACCACGGGCCAAAGTTGGCCAGCCGCCGACATGTCCGACGACTATAGGGTCGTCCCCACGACCCCGGGCCAAAGTTCGCAAGCCGCCGAAATGTCCGACGACTGTAGGGTCGTCCCCACGACCCCGGGACTAGATTGGCCCGCCACCGTGAAGTCCGACGTCTATAGGGTCGTCCCCACGACCTCGGGACTAGTTTGGCCAGCCGCCGACATGTCCGACGACTATAGGGTCGTCCCCACGACCCCGGGCCAATGTTGGCATGCCGCCGAAATGTCCGACGACTATAGGGTCGTCCCCACGACCCCGGGCCAAAGTTGGCACGCCGCCGAAATGTCCGACGACTATAGGGTCGTCCCCACGACCCCGGGCCAAAGTTGGCACGCCGCCGAAATGTCCGACGACTATAGGGTCGTCCCCACGACCCCGGGCCAAAGTTGGCCAATCGCCAACATGTCCGACGACTATAGGGTCGTCCGTACGACCCCGGGAATAGATTGGCCCGCCACCGTCATGTCCGACGACAATAGGGTCGTCCCCACGACCCCGGGTCTAGGTTGGCCAGCCGCCGACATGTCCGACGACTATAGAGTCGTCCCCACGACACCGGGCCAAAGTTGGCTAGCCCCTGACATGTCCAACGACTATAGGGTCGTCCCCACGACCACGGGCCAAAGTTGGCCAGCCGCCGACATGTCCGACGACTATTGGATCGTCCCCACGACCACGGGCCAAAGTTGGCCAGCCGCCGACATGTCCGACGACTATAGGGTCGTCCCCACGACCCCGGGATTAGATTGGTCCGCCACCGTCATGTCCGACGACTATAGGGTCGTCCCCACGACCCCGGGCCAAAGTTAGCAAGCCGCCGAAATGTCCAACGACTGTAGGGTCGTCCCCACGACCCCGGGACTAGATTGGCCCGCCACCGTGAAGTCCGACGACTATAGGGTCGTCCCCACGACCCCGAGCCAAAGTTGGCATGCCGCCGAAATGTCCGACGACTGTAGGGTCGTCCCCACGACCCCGGGACTAGATTGGCCCGCCACCATCATGTCCGACGACTATAAGGTCGTCCCCACGACCCCGGGACTAGATTGGCCCGCCACCGTCATGTCCAACGACTATAGGGTCGTCCCCACGACCCCGGGACTAGGTTGACAAGCCGCCGAAATGTCCGACGACTATAGGGTCGTCCCCACGACCGCGAGCCAAAGATGTCCAGCCGCCGTCTTGTCCGACGACTATAGGATCGTCCCCACGACCCCGGGACTAGATTGGCCCGCCACCGTCATGTCCGACGACTACAGGGTCGTCCCCACGACCCCGGGACAAGGTTGGGCCGCCGCCGACTTGTCCGACGACTATAGGCTCGTACCCACGACCCCGGGACTAGGCTGACAAGCCGCCAACATGTCCGACGACTATAGAGTAGTCCCCACGACCCCGGGCCAATGTTGGCCAATCGCCAACGTGTCCGACGACTATAGGGTCGTCCCCACGACACCGGGCCAAAGTTAGCCAGCCGCCGACATGTCCGACGACTATTGGATCGTCCCCACGACCCCGGGACTAGATTGGTCCGCCACCGTCATGTCCGACGACTATAGGGTCGTCCCTACGACCCCGGCACTAGATTGGCCGGCCACCGACATGTCCAACGACTATAGGGTCGTCCCCACGACCCCGGGACTAGGTTGACAAGCCGCCAACATATCCGACGACTATACGGTCGTCCCCACGACCTCGGGACTAGGTCGGCCAGCCGCCGTCATGTCCGACAACTATAGGGTCGTCCCCACGACCCCGGTCCAATGTTGGCAAGCCGCCGAAATGTCCGACGACTATAGGGTCGTCCCCACAACCCCGGGACTAGATTGGCCCGCCACCGTCAAGTCCGACGACTATAGGATCGTCTCCACGACCACGGGCCAAGGTTGGCCAGCCGCCGACATGTCCGTCGACTATAGGGCCGTCCCCACGACCCCGGGCCAATGTTGGCCAATCGCCGACATGTCCGACGACTATAGGGTCGTCCCTACGACCCCGGGACTAGATTGGCCCGCCACCGTCAGGTCCAACGACTATAGGGTCGTCCCCACGACCATGGGCCAAAGTTGGCCAGCCGCCGTAATGTCCAACGACTATTGGGTCGTCCCCACGACCCCGGGACTAGATTGGCCCGCCACCGTCAAGTCCGACGTCTATAGGGTCGTCCCCACGACCCCGGGCAAATTTGGCAAGCCGCCGACATATCCGACGACTATAGGGTCGTCCCCACAACCCCGGGACTAGATTGGCCCGCCACCGTCTAGTCCGACGACTATAGGATCGTCTCCACGACCACGGCCCAAAGTTGGCCAGCCGCCGACATGTCCAACGACTATTGGGTCGTCCCCACGACCGCGGTCCAAAGTTAGCCAGCCGCCGACATGTCCGACGACTATAGGGTCGTCCCCACGACCCCGGGCCAAAGTTGGCAAGCCGCCGAAATGTCCGACGACTATAGGGTCGTCCCCACGACCGCGGGCCAAAGATGTCCAGCCGCCGTCTTGTCCGACGACTATAGGGTCGTCCCCACGACCCCGGGACTAGATTGGCCCGCCACCGTCATGTCCGACGACTATACGGTCGTCCCTACGACCCCGGGACTAGATTGGCCCGCCACCGTCATGTTCAACGACTATAGGGTCGTCCCCACGACCCCGGGCCAAAGTTGGCATACCGCCGAAATGTCCAACGACTATAGGGTCGTCCCCACGACCCCGGGCCAAAGTTGGCAAGCCGCCGAAATATCCGACGACTATAGGGTCGTCCCCACGACCGCGAGCCAAGAATATCCAGCCGCCGTCTTGTCCGACGACTATAGGGTCGTCCCCACGACCCCGCGACTAGATTGGCCCGCCACCGTCATGTCCGACGATTATAGGGTCGTCCCCACGACCCCGGGACAAGGTTGGCCCGCCGCCGACTTGTCCGACGACTATAGGGTCGTACCCACGACCCCGGGCCAAAGGTGGCATGCCACCGTGAAGTCCGACGACTATAGGGTCGTCCCCACGACCTCGGGACTAGTTTGGCCAGCCGCCGACATGTCCGACGACTATAGGGTCGTCCCCACGACCGCGGGCAAAAGATGTCCAGCCGCCGTCTTGTCCGACGACTATAGGGTCGTCCCCACGACCCCGGGACTAGATTGGCCCGCCACCGTCATGTCCGACGACTATACGGTCGTCCCCACGACCACGGGCCAAAGTTGGCCAGCCGCCGACATGTCCGACGACTATAGGGTCGTCCCCACGACCCCGGGCCAAAGTTCGCAAGCCGCCGAAATGTCCGACGACTGTAGGGTCGTCCCTACGACCCCGGGACTAGATTGGCCCGCCACCGTCATGTCCAACGACTATAGGGTCGTCCCTACGACCCCGGGACTAGATTGGCCCGCCACCGTCATGTCCAACGACTATAGGGTCGTCCCCACGACCATGGGCCAAAGTTGGCCAGCTGCCGATATGTCCAACGACTATTGGGTCGTCCCCACGACCCCGGGACTAGATTGGCCCGCCACCGTCATGTCCAACGAATATAGGGTCGTCCCCACGACCCCGGGCCAAAGTTGGCCAATCGCCAACATGTCCGACGACTATAGGGTCGTCCGTACGACCCCGGGAATAGATTGGCCCGCCACCGTCATGTCCGACGACAATAGGGTCGTCCCCACGACCCCGGGTCTAGGTTGGCCAGCCGCCGACATGTCCGACGACTATAGAGTCGTCCCCACGACATCGGGCCAAAGTTGGCCAGCCGCTGACATGTCCAACGACTATAGGGTCGTCCCCACGACCACGGGCCAAAGTTGGCCAGCCGCCGACATGTCCGACGACTATTGGATCGTCCCCACGACCACGGGCCAAAGTTGGCCAGCCGCCGACATGTCCGACGACTATAGGGTCGTCCCCACGACCTCGGACTAGTTTGGCCAGCCGCCGACATGTCCGACGACTATAGGGTCGTCCCCACGACCCCGGGCCAAAGTTGGCCAGCCGCTGACATGTCCAACGACTATAGGGTCGTCCCCACGACCACGGGCCAAAGTTGGCCAGCCGCCGACATGGCCGACGACTATTGGATCGTCCCCACGACCACGGGCCAAAGTTGGCCAGCCGCCGACATGTCCGACGACTATAGGGTCGTCCCCACGACCCCGGGACTAGATTGGTCCGCCACCGTCATGTCCGACGACTATAGGGTCGTCCCCACGACCCCTGGCCAAAGTTGGCAAGCCGCCGAAATGTCCGACGACTGTAGGGTCGTCCCCACGACCCCGGGACTAGATTGGCCCGCCACCGTGAAGTCCGTCGACTATAGGGTCGTCCCCACGACCTCGGGACTAGTTTGGCCAGCCGCCGACATGTCCGACGACTATAGGGTCGTCCCCACGACCCCGGGCCAATGTTGGCCAATCGCCGACATGTCCGACGACTATAGGGTCGGCCCTACGACCCCGGGACTAGATTCGCCCGCCACCGTCATGTCCAACGACTATAGGGTCGTCCCCACGACCCCGAGCCAAAGTTGGCATTCCGCCGAAATGTCCGACGACTATAGGGTCGTCCCCACGACCCCGGGCCAAAGTTGGCACGCCGCCGAAATGTCCGACGACTATAGGGTCGTCCCCACGACCCCGGGCCAAAGTTGGCCAATCGCCAACATGTCCGACGACAATAGGGTCGTCCGTACGACCCCGGGAATAGATTGGCCCGCCACCGTCATGTCCGACGACAATAGGGTCGTCCCCACGACCCCGGGTCTAGGTTGGCCAGCCGCCGACATGTCCGACGACTATAGAGTCGTCCCCACGACACCGGGCCAAGGTTGGCTAGCCGCCGAAATGTCCAACGACTGTAGGGTCGTCCCCACGACCCCGGGACTAGATTGGCCCGCCACCGTCATGTCCGACGACTATACGGTCGTCCCCACGACCACGGGCCAAAGTTGGCCAGCCGCCGACATGTCCGACGACTATAGGGTCGTCCCCACGACCCCGGGCCAAAGTTCGCAAGCCGCCGAAATGTCCGACGACTGTAGGGTCGTCCCCACGACCCCGGGACTAGATTGGCCCGCCACCGTGAAGTCCGACGTCTATAGGGTCGTCCCCACGACCTCGGGACTAGTTTGGCCAGCCGCCGACATGTCCGACGACTATAGGGTCGTCCCCACGACCCCGGGCCAATGTTGGCTAGCCCCTGACATGTCCAACGACTATAGGGTCGTCCCCACGACCCCGGGTCTAGGTTGGCCAGCCGTCGACATGTCCGACGACTATAGAGTCGTCCCCACGACACCGGGCCAAAGTTGGCTACCCGCCGAAATGTCCAACGACTGTAGGGTCGTCCCCACGACCCCGGGACTAGATTGGCCCGCCACCGTCATGTCCGACGACTATACGGTCGTCCCCACGACCACGGGCCAAAGTTGGCCAGCCGCCGACATGTCCGACGACTATAGGGTCGTCCCCACGACCCCGGGCCAAAGTTCGCAAGCCGCCGAAATGTCCGACGACTGTAGGGTCGTCCCCACGACCCCGGGACTAGATTGGCCCGCCACCGTGAAGTCCGACGTCTATAGGGTCGTCCCCACGACCTCGGGACTAGTTTGGCCAGCCGCCGACATGTCCGACGACTATAGGGTCGTCCCCACGACCCCGGGCCAATGTTGGCATGCCGCCGAAATGTCCGACGACTATAGGGTCGTCCCCACGACCCCGGGCCAAAGTTGGCACGCCGCCGAAATGTCCGACGACTATAGGGTCGTCCCCACGACCCCGGGCCAAAGTTGGCACGCCGCCGAAATGTCCGACGACTATAGGGTCGTCCCCACGACCCCGGGCCAAGGTTGGCCAATCGCCAACATGTCCGACGACTATAGGGTCGTCCGTACGACCCCGGGAATAGATTGGCCCGCCACCGTCATGTCCGACGACAATAGGGTCGTCCCCACGACCCCGGGTCTAGGTTGGCCAGCCGCCGACATGTCCGACGACTATAGAGTCGTCCCCACGACACCGGGCCAAAGTTGGCTAGCCCCTGACATGTCCAACGACTATAGGGTCGTCCCCACGACCACGGGCCAAAGTTGGCCAGCCGCCGACATGTCCGACGACTATTGGATCGTCCCCACGACCACGGGCCAAAGTTGGCCAGCCGCCGACATGTCCGACGACTATAGGGTCGTCCCCACGACCCCGGGCCAATGTTGGCCAATCGCCGACATGTCCGACGACTATAGGGTCGTCCCTACGACCCCGGGACTAGATTGGCCCGCCACCGTCATGTCCAACGACTATAGGGTCGTCCCCACGACCCCGAGCCAAAGTTGGCATGCCGCCGAAATGTCCGACGACTATAGGGTCGTCCCCACGACCGCGAGCCAAGGATGTCCAGCCGCCGTCTTGTCCGACGACTATAGGGTCGTCCCCACGACCCCGGGACTAGATTGGCCCGCCACCGTCATGTCCGACGATTATAGGGTCGTCCCCACGACCCCGGGACAAGGTTGGCCCGCCGCCGACTTGTCCGACGACTATAGGGTCGTACCCACGACCCCGGGCCAAAGGTGGCATGCCGCCGAAATGTCCGACGACTATAGGGTCGTCCCCACGACCCCGGGCCAAAGTTGGCAAGCCGCCGAAATGTCCGACGACTATAGGGTCGTCCCCACGACCCCGGGACTAGATTGGCCCGCCACCATCATGTCCGACGACTATAAGGTCGTCCCCACGACCCCGGGACAAGGTTGGCCCGCCCCCGACTTGTCCGACGACTATAGGGTCGTACCCACGACCCCGGGACTAGGCTGACAAGCCGCCAACATGTCCGACGACTATAGGGTCGTCCCGACGACCCCGGGCCAATGTTGGCCAAACGCCAACATGTCCGACGACTATAGGGTCGTCCCTACGACCCCGGGACTAGATTGGCCCGCCACCGTCATGTCCAACGACTATAGGGTCGTCCCCACGACCATGGGCCAAAGTTGGCCAGCTGCCGATATGTCCAACGACTATTGGGTCGTCCCCACGACCCCGGGACTAGATTGGCCCGCCACCGTCAAGTCCGACGACTATAGGGTCGTCCCCACGACCCCGGGACTAGATTGTCCCGCCACCGTCATGTCCAACGAATATAGGGTCGTCCCCACGACCCCGGGCCAAAGTTGGCCAATCGCCAACATGTCCGACGACTATAGGGTCGTCCGTACGACCCCGGGAATAGATTGGCCCGCCACCGTCATGTCCGACGACAATAGGGTCGTCCCCACGACCCCGGGTCTATGTTGGCCAGCCGCCGACATGTCCGACGACTATAGAGTCGTCCCCACGACATCGGGCCAAAGTTGGCCAGCCGCTGACATGTCCAACGACTATAGGGTCGTCCCCACGACCACGGGCCAAAGTTGGCCAGCCGCCGACATGTCCGACGACTATAGGGTCGTCCCCACGACCCCGGGACTAGATTGGTCCGCCACCGTCATGTCCGACGACTATACGGTCGTCCCCACGACCCCGGGACAAGGTTGGCCCGCCGCCGACTTGTCCGACGACTATAGGTTCGTACCCACGACCCCGGGACTAGGCTGACAAGCCGCCAACATATCCGACGTCTATTGGGTCGTCCCGACGACCCCGGGCCAATGTTGGCCAATCGCCAACATGTCCGACGACTATAGGGTCGTCCCTACGACCCCGGGACTAGATTGGCCAGCCGCTGACATGTCCAACGACTATAGGGTCGTCCCCACGACCCCGGGACTAGATTGATCTGCCACCGTCATGTCCGACGACTGTAGGGTCGTCCCCAAGACCCCGGGCCAAAGTTGGCAAGCCGCCGAAATGTCCGACGACTGTAGGGTCGTCCCCACGACCCCGGGACTAGATTGGCCCGCCACCGTGAAGTCCGACGACTATACGGTCGTCCCCACGACCCCGGGACAAGGTTGGCCCGCCGCCGACTTGTCCGACGACTATAGGTTCGTACCCACGACCCCGGGACTAGATTGGCCCGCCACCGTCATGTCCAACGACTATAGGGTCGTCCCCACGACCCCGGGACTAGGTTGACAAGCCGCCGAAATGTCCGACGACTATAGGGTCGTCCCCACGACCGCGAGCCAAGGATGTCCAGCCGCCGTCTTGTCCGACTACTATAGGGTCGTACCCACGACCCCGGGACTAGATTGGCCCGCCACCGTCATGTCCAACGACTATAGGGTCGTCCCCACGACCCCGGGACTAGGTTGACAAGCCGCCGAAATGTCCGACGACTATAGGGTCGTCCCCACGACCGCGAGCCAAGGATGTCCAGCCGCCGTCTTGTCCGACGACTATAGGGTCGTCCCCACGACCCCGGGACTAGATTGGCCCGCCGCCGTCATGTCCGACGACTATAGGGTCGTCCCCACGACCCCGGGACAAGGTTGGCCCGCCGCCGACTTGTCCGACGACTATAGGGTCGTACCCACGACCCCGGGACTAGGCTGACAAGCCGCCAACATGTCCGACGACTATAGAGTCGTCCCCACGACCCCGGGCCAATGTTGGCCAATCGCCAACATGTCCGACGACTATAGGGTCGTCCCCACGACCCCGGGACTAGATTGTCCCGCCACCGTCATGTCCAACGAATATAGGGTCGTCCCCACGACCCCGGGCCAAAGTTGGCCAATCGCCAACATGTCCGACGACTATAGGGTCGTCCGTACGACCCCGGGAATAGATTGGCCCGCCACCGTCATGTCCGACGACAATAGGGTCGTCCCCACGACCCCGGGTCTATGTTGGCCAGCCGCCGACATGTCCGACGACTATAGAGTCGTCCCCACGACATCGGGCCAAAGTTGGCCAGCCGCTGACATGTCCAACGACTATAGGGTCGTCCCCACGACCACGGGCCAAAGTTGGCCAGCCGCCGACATGTCCGACGACTATTGGATCGTCCCCACGACCACGGGCCAAAGTTGGCCAGCCGCCGACATGTCCGACGACTATAGGGTCGTCCCCACGACCCCGGGACTAGATTGGTCCGCCACCGTCATGTCCGACGACTATACGGTCGTCCCCACGACCCCGGGACAAGGTTGGCCCGCCGCCGACTTGTCCGACGACTATAGGTCCGTACCTACGACCCCGGGACTAGGCTGACAAGCCGCCAACATATCCGACGTCTATTGGGTCGTCCCGACGACCCCGGGCCAATGTTGGCCAATCGCCAACATGTCCGACGACTATAGGGTCGTCCCTACGACCCCGGGACTAGATTGGCCAGCCGCTGACATGTCCAACGACTATAGGGTCGTCCCCACGACCCCGGGACTAGATTGATCTGCCACCGTCATGTCCGACGACTGTAGGGTCGTCCCCAAGACCCCGGGCCAAAGTTGGCAAGCCGCCGAAATGTCCGACGACTGTAGGGTCGTCCCCACGACCCCGGGACTAGATTGGCCCGCCACCGTGAAGTCCGACGACTATACGGTCGTCCCCACGACCCCGGGACAAGGTTGGCCCGCCGCCGACTTCTCCGACGACTATAGGTTCGTACCCACGACCCCGGGACTAGATTGGCCCGCCACCGTCATGTCCAACGACTATAGGGTCGTCCCCACGACCCCGGGACTAGGTTGACAAGCCGCCGAAATGTCCGACGACTATAGGGTCGTCCCCACGACCGCGAGCCAAGGATGTCCAGCCGCCGTCTTGTCCGACTACTATAGGGTCGTACCCACGACCCCGGGACTAGATTGGCCCGCCACCGTCATGTCCAACGACTATAGGGTCGTCCCCACGACCCCGGGACTAGGTTGACAAGCCGCCGAAATGTCCGACGACTATAGGGTCGTCCCCACGACCGCGAGCCAAGGATGTCCAGCCGCCGTCTTGTCCGACGACTATAGGGTCGTCCCCACGACCCCGGGACTAGATTGGCCCGCCGCCGTCATGTCCGACGACTATAGGGTCGTCCCCACGACCCCGGGACAAGGTTGGCCCGCCGCCGACTTGTCCGACGACTATAGGTTCGTACCCACGACCCCGGGACTAGGCTGACAAGCCGCCAACATATCCGACGTCTATTGGGTCGTCCCGACGACCCCGGGCCAATGTTGGCCAATCGCCAACATGTCCGACGACTATAGGGTCGTCCCTACGACCCCGGGACTAGATTGGCCAGCCGCTGACATGTCCAACGACTATAGGGTCGTCCCCACGACCCCGGGACTAGATTGATCTGCCACCGTCATGTCCGACGACTGTAGGGTCGTCCCCACGACCCCGGGCCAAAGTTGGCAAGCCGCCGAAATGTCCGACGACTGTAGGGTCGTCCCCACGACCCCGGGACTAGATTGGCCCGCCACCGTGAAGTCCGACGACTATACGGCCGTCCCCACGACCCCGGGACAAGGTTGGCCCGCCGCCGACTTGTCCGACGACTATAGGTTCGTACCCACGACCCCGGGACTAGATTGGCCCGCCACCGTCATGTCCAACGACTATAGGGTCGTCCCCACGACCCCGGGACTAGGTTGACAAGCCGCCGAAATGTCCGACGACTATAGGGTCGTCCCCACGACCGCGAGCCAAGGATGTCCAGCCGCCGTCTTGTCCGACGACTATAGGGTCGTCCCCACGACCCCGGGACAAGGTTGGCCCGCCGCCGACTTGTCCGACGACTATAGGTTCGTACCCACGACCCCGGGACTAGATTGGCCCGCCACCGTCATGTCCAACGACTATAGGGTCGTCCCCACGACCCCGGGACTAGGTTGACAAGCCGCCGAAATGTCCGACGACTATAGGGTCGTCCCCACGACCGCGAGCCAAGGATGTCCAGCCGCCGTCTTGTCCGACGACTATAGGGTCGTCCCCACGACCCCGGGACTAGATTGGCCCGCCGCCGTCATGTCCGACGACTGTAGGGTCGTCCCCACGACCCCGGGACTAGATTGGCCCGCCACCGTGAAGTCCGACGACTATACGGCCGTCCCCACGACCCCGGGACAAGGTTGGCCCGCCGCCGACTTGTCCGACGACTATAGGTTCGTACCCACGACCCCGGGACTAGATTGGCCCGCCACCGTCATGTCCAACGACTATAGGGTCGTCCCCACGACCCCGGGACTAGGTTGACAAGCCGCCGAAATGTCCGACGACTATAGGGTCGTCCCCACGACCGCGAGCCAAGGATGTCCAGCCGCCGTCTTGTCCGACGACTATAGGGTCGTCCCCACGACCCCGGGACTAGATTGGCCCGCCGCCGTCATGTCCGACGACTATAGGGTCGTCCCCACGACCCCGGGACAAGGTTGGCCCGCCGCCGACTTGTCCGACGACTATAAGGTCGTACCCACGACCCCGGGACTAGGCTGACAAGCCGCCAACATGTCCGACGACTATAGAGTCGTCCCCACGACCCCGGGCCAATGTTGGCCAATCGCCAACATGTCCGACGACTATAGGGTCGTCCCCACGACACCGGGCCAAAGTTAGCCTGCCGCCGACATGTCCGACGACTATTGGATCGTCCCCACGACCACGGGCCAATGTTGGCCAGCCGCCGACATGCCCGACGACTATAGGGTCGTCCCCACGACCCCGGGACTAGATTGGTCCGCCACCGTCATGTCCGACGACTATAGGGTCGTCCCCACGACCCCGGGCCAAAGTTGGCAAGCCGCCGAAATGTCCGACGACTGTAGGGTCGTCCCCACGACCCCGGGCCAATGTTGGCCAATCGCCGACATGTCCGACGACTATAGGGTCGTCCCTACGACCCCGGGACTAGATTGGCCCGCCACCGTCATGTCCGACGACTATAGGGTCGTCCCCACGACCGCGAGCCAAGGATGTCCAGCCGCCCTCTTGTCCGACGACTATAGGGTCGTACCCACGACCCCGGGACTAGATTGGCCCGCCACCGTCATGTCCAACGACTATAGGGTCGTCCCCACGACCCCGGGCCAAAGTTAGCCTGCCGCCGACATGTCCGACGACTATTGGATCGTCCCCACGACCACGGGCCAATGTTGGCCAGCCGCCGACATGCCCGACGACTATAGGGTCGTCCCCACGACCCCGGGACTAGATTGGTCCGCCACCGTCATGTCCGACGACTATAGGGTCGTCCCCACGACCCCGGGCCAAAGTTGGCAAGCCGCCGAAATGTCCGACGACTGTAGGGTCGTCCCCACGACCCCGGGCCAATGTTGGCCAATCGCCGACATGTCTGACGACTATAGGGTCGTCCCTACGACCCCGGGACTAGATTGGCCCGCCACCGTCATGTCCAACGACTATAGGGTCGTACCCACGACCATGGGCCAAAGTTGGCCAGCCGCCGTTATGTCCGACGACTATTGGGTCGTCCCCACGACCCCGGGACTAGATTGGCCCGCCACCGTCATGTCCAACGACTATAGGGTCGTCCCCACGACCCCGGGACTAGGTTGACAAGCCGCCGAAATGTCCGACGACTATAGGGTCGTCCCCACGACCGCGAGCCAAGGATGTCCAGCCGCCGTCTTGTCCGACGAATATAGGGTCGTACCCACGACCCCGGGACTAGATTGGCCCGCCACCGTCATGTCCAACGACCTTAGGGTCGTCCCCACGACCCCGGGACTAGGTTGCCAAGCCGCCGAAATGTCCGACGACTATAGGGTCGTCCCCACGACCGCGAGCCAAGGATGTCCAGCCGCCGTCTTGTCCGACGACTATAGGGTCGTCCCCACGACCCCGGGACTAGATTGGCCCGCCACCGTCATGTCCGACGATTATAGGGTCGTCCCCACGACCCCGGGACAAGGTTGGCCCGCCGCCGACTTGTCCGACGACTATAGGGTCGTACCCACGACCCCGGGCCAAGGGTGGCATGCCGCCGAAATGTCCGACGACTATAGGGTCGTCCCCACGACCCCGGGCCAAAGTTGGCAAGCCGCCGAAATGTCCGACGACTATAGGGTCGACCCCACGACCCCGGGACTAGATTGGCCCGCCACCATCATGTCCGACGACTATAAGGTCGTCCCCACGACCCCCGGACAAGGTTGTCATGCCGCCGACATATCCGACGACTATAGGGTCGTCCCCACGACCCCGGGACTAGATTGGCCCGCCACCATCATGTCCGACGACTATAAGGTCGTCCCCACGACCCCCGGACAAGGTTGGCATGCCGCCGAAATGTCCGACGACTATAGGGTCGTCCCCACGACCCCGGGACTAGATTGGCCCGCCACCATCATGTCCGACGACTATAAGGTCGTCCCCACGACCCCCGGACAAGATTGGCCCGCCGCCGACTTGTCCGACGACTATAGGGTCGTACCCACGACCCCGGGACTAGATTGTCCCGCCACCGTCATGTCCAACGACTATAGGGTCGTCCCCACGACCCCGGGCCAAAGTTGGCATGCCGCCGTCTTGTCCGACTACTATAGGGTCGTACCCACGACCCCGGGACTAGATTGGCCCGCCACCGTCATGTCCAACGACTATAGGGTCGTCCCCACGACCTCGGGACTAGGTTGACAAGCCGCCGAAATGTCCGACGACTATAGGGTCGTCCCCACGACCGCGAGCCAAGGATGTCCAGCCGCCGTCTTGTCCGACGACTATAGGGTCGTCCCCACGACCCCGGGACTAGATTGGCCCGCCGCCGTCTGTCCGACGACTATAGGGTCGTCCCCACGACCCCGAGACAAGGTTGGCCCGCCGCCGACTTGTCCGACGACTATAGGGTCGTACCCACGACCCCGGGAATAGGCTGACAAGCCGCCAACATGTCCGACGACTATAGAGTCGTCCCCACGACCCCGGGCCAATGTTGGCCAATCGCCAACATGTCCGACGACTATAGGGTCGTCCCCACGACACCGGGCCAAAGTTAGCCTGCCGCCGACATGTCCGACGACTATTGGATCGTCCCCACGACCACGGGCCAATGTTGGCCAGCCGCCGACATGCCCGACGACTATAGGGTCGTCCCCACGACCCCGGGACTAGATTGGTCCGCCACCGTCATGTCCGACGACTATAGGGTCGTCCCCACGACCCCGGGCCAAAGTTGGCAAGCCGCCGAAATGTCCGACGACTGTAGGGTCGTCCCCACGACCCCGGGCCAATGTTGGCCAATCGCCGACATGTCCGACGACTATAGGGTCGTCCCTACGACCCCGGGACTAGATTGGTCCGCCACCGTCATGTCCGACGACTATAGGGTCGTCCCCACGACCCCGGGACTAGGTTGACAAGCCGCCGAAATGTCCGACGACTATAGGGTCGTCCCCACGACCGCGAGCCAAGGATGTCCAGCCGCCGTCTTGACCGACGACTATAGGGTCGTCCCCACGACCCCGGGACTAGATTGGCCCGCCACCGTCATGTCCGACGATTATAGGGTCGTCCCCACGACCCCGGGACAAGGTTGGCCCGCCGCCGACTTGTCCGACGACTATAGGGTCGTCCCCACGACCGCGAGCCAAGGATGTCCAGCCGCCGTCTTGACCGACGACTATAGGGTCGTCCCCACGACCCCGGGACTAGATTGGCCCGCCACCGTCATGTCCGACGATTATAGGGTCGTCCCCACGACCCCGGGACAAGGTTGGCCAATCGCCAACATGTCCGACGACTATAGGGTCGTCCCTACGACCCCGGGACTAGATTGGCCCGCCACCGTCAAGTCCGACGACTATAGGGTCGTCCCCACGACCCCGGGCAAATTTGGCAAGCCGCCGACATATCCGACGACTATAGGGTCGTCCCCACAACCCCGGGACAAGGTTGGCCCGCCGCCGACTTGTCCGACGACTATAGGGTCGTACCCACGATCCCGGGACTAGATTGTCCCGCCACCGTCATGTCCAACGACTATAGGGTCGTCCCCACGACCCCGGGCCAAAGTTGGCATGCCGCCGAAATGTCCGACGACTATAGGGTCGTCCCCACGACCCCGGGACTAGATTGGCCCGCCACCATCATGTCCGACGACTATAAGGTCGTCCCCACGACCCCCGGACAAGGTTGGCCCGCCGCCGACTTGTCCGACGACTATAGGGTCGAACCCACGACCCAGGGACTAGGCTGACAAGCCGCCAACATGTCCGACGACTATAGGGTCGTCCCGACGATCCCGGGCCAATTTTGGCCAATCGCCAACATGTCCGACGACTATAGGGTCGTCCCTACGACCCCGGGACTAGATTGGCCCGCCACCGTCATGTCCAACGACTATAGGGTCGTCCCCACGACCCCGGACCAAAGTTGGCATGCCGCCGAAATGTCCGACGACTATAGGGTCGTCCCCACGACCCCGGGACTAGATTGGCCCGCCACCATCATGTCCGACGACTATAAGGTCGTCCCCACGACCCCCGGACAAGGTTGGCCCGCCGCCGACTTGTCCGACGACTATAGGGTCGAACCCACGACCCCGGGACTAGGCTGACAAGCCGCCAACATGTCCGACGACTATAGGGTCGTCCCGACGATCCCGGGCCAATTTTGGCCAATCGCCAACATGTCCGACGACTATAGGGTCGTCCCTACGACCCCGGGACTAGATTGGCCCGCCACTGTCAAGTCCGACGACTATAGGGTCGTCCCCACGACCCCGGGCAAATTTGGCAAGCCGCCGACATATCCGACGACTATAGGGTCGTCCCCACAACCCCGGGACTAGATTGGCCCGCCACCGTCAAGTCCGACGACTATAGGATCGTTTCCACGACCCCGGGACTAGATTGGCCCGCCACCGTGAAGTCCGACGACTATAGGGTCGTCCCCACGACCTCGGGACTAGTTTGGCCACCCGCCGACATGTCCGACGACTATAGGGTCGTCCCCACGACCCCGGGCCAATGTTGGCCAATCGCCGACATGTCCGACGACTGTAGGGTCGTCCCTACGACCCCGGGACTAGATTGGCCCGCCACCGTCATGTCCAACGACTATAGGGTCCTCCCCACGACCCCGAGCCAAAGTTGGCATGCCGCCGAAATGTCCGACGACTATAGGGTCGTCCCCACGACCCCGGGCCAAAGTTGGCACGCCGCCGAAATGTCCGACGACTATAGGGTCGTCCCCACGACCCCGGGCCAAAGTTGGCCAATCGCCAACATGTCCGACGACTATAGGGTCGTCCGTACGACCCCGGGAATAGATTGGCCCGCCACCGTCATGTCCGACGACAATAGGGTCGTCCCCACGACCCCGGGTCTAGGTTGGCCAGCCGCCGACATGTCCGACGACTATAGAGTCGTCCCCACGACACCGGGCCAATGTTGGCCAGCCGCTGACATGTCCAACGACTATAGGGTCGTCCCCACGACCACGAGCCAAAGCTGGCCAGCCGCCGACATGTCCGACGACTATTGGATCGTCCCCACGACCACGGGCCAAAGTTGGCCAGCCGCCGACATGTCCGACGACTATAGGGTCGTCCCCACGACCCCGGGACTAGATTGGTCCGCCACCGTCATGTCCGACGACTATAGGGTCGTCCCCACGACCCCGGGACTAGATTGGTCCGCCACCGTCATGTCCGACGACTATAGGGTCGTCCCCACGACCCCGGGACGAGATTGGCCCGCCACCGTGAAGTCCGACGACTATAGGGTCGTCCCCACGACCTCGGGACTAGTTTGGCCAGCCGCCGTCTTGTCCGACGACTATAGGGTCGTCCCCACGACCCCGGGACTAGATTGGCCCGCCACCGTCATGTGCGACGACTATAGGGTCGTCCCCACGACCCCGGGCCAAAGTTGGCAAACCGCCGAAATGTCCGACGACTATAGGGTCGTCCCCACGACCCCGGGACTAGATTGGCCCGCCACCATCATGTCCGACGACTATAAGGTCGTCCCCACGACCCCCGGACAAGGTTGGCCCGCCGCCGACTTGTCCGACGACTATAGGGTCGAACCCACGACCCCGGGACTAGGCTGACAAGCCGCCAACATGTCCGACGACTATAGGGTCGTCCCGACGATCCCGGGCCAATTTTGGCCAATCGCCAACATGTCCGACGACTATAGGGTCGTCCCTACGACCCCGGGACTAGATTGGCCCGCCACCGTCATGTCCAACGACTATAGGGTCGTCCCCACGACCATGGGCCAAAGTTGGCCAATCGCCGACATGTCCGACGACTATAGGGTCGTCCCTACGACCCCGGGACTAGATTGGTCCGCCACCGTCATGTCCGACGACTATAGGGTCGTCCCCACGACCCCGGGACTAGATTGGTCCGCCACCGTCATGTCCGACGACTATAGGGTCGTCCCCACGACCCCGGGACGAGATTGGCCCGCCACCGTGAAGTCCGACGACTATAGGGTCGTCCCCACGACCTCGGGACTAGTTTGGCCAGCCGCCGTCTTGTCCGACGACTATAGGGTCGTCCCCACGACCCCGGGACTAGATTGGCCCGCCACCGTCATGTGCGACGACTATAGGGTCGTCCCCACGACCCCGGGCCAAAGTTGGCAAACCGCCGAAATGTGCGACGACTATAGGGTCGTCCCCACGACCCCGGGACTAGATTGGTCCGCCACCGTCATGTCCGACGACTATAGGGTCGTCCCCACGACCCCGGGACTAGATTGGTCCGCCACCGTCATGTCCGACGACTATAGGGTCGTCCCCACGACCCCGGGACGAGATTGGCCCGCCACCGTGAAGTCCGACGACTATAGGGTCGTCCCCACGACCTCGGGACTAGTTTGGCCACCCGCCGACATGTCCGACGACTATAGGGTCGTCCCCACGACCCCGGGCCAATGTTGGCCAATCGCCGACATGTCCGACGACTGTAGGGTCGTCCCTACGACCCCGGGACTAGATTGGCCCGCCACCGTCATGTCCAACGACTATAGGGTCCTCCCCACGACCCCGAGCCAAAGTTGGCATGCCGCCGAAATGTCCGACGACTATAGGGTCGTCCCCACGACCCCGGGCCAAAGTTGGCACGCCGCCGAAATGTCCGACGACTATAGGGTCGTCCCCACGACCCCGGGCCAAAGTTGGCCAATCGCCAACATGTCCGACGACTATAGGGTCGTCCGTACGACCCCGGGAATAGATTGGCCCGCCACCGTCATGTCCGACGACAATAGGGTCGTCCCCACGACCCCGGGTCTAGGTTGGCCAGCCGCCGACATGTCCGACGACTATAGAGTCGTCCCCACGACACCGGGCCAAAGTTGGCCAGCCGCTGACATGTCCAACGACTATAGGGTCGTCCCCACGACCACGAGCCAAAGCTGGCCAGCCGCCGACATGTCCGACGACTATTGGATCGTCCCCACGACCACGGGCCAAAGTTGGCCAGCCGCCGACATGTCCGACGACTATAGGGTCGTCCCCACGACCCCGGGACTAGATTGGTCCGCCACCGTCATGTCCGACGACTATAGGGTCGTCCCCACGACCCCGGGACTAGATTGGTCCGCCACCGTCATGTCCGACGACTATAGGGTCGTCCCCACGACCCCGGGACGAGATTGGCCCGCCACCGTGAAGTCCGACGACTATAGGGTCGTCCCCACGACCTCGGGACTAGTTTGGCCAGCCGCCGTCTTGTCCGACGACTATAGGGTCGTCCCCACGACCCCGGGACTAGATTGGCCCGCCACCGTCATGTGCGACGACTATAGGGTCGTCCCCACGACCCCGGGCCAAAGTTGGCAAACCGCCGAAATGTCCGACGACTATAGGGTCGTCCCCACGACCCCGGGACTAGATTGGCCCGCCACCATCATGTCCGACGACTATAAGGTCGTCCCCACGACCCCCGGACAAGGTTGGCCCGCCGCCGACTTGTCCGACGACTATAGGGTCGAACCCACGACCCCGGGACTAGGCTGACAAGCCGCCAACATGTCCGACGACTATAGGGTCGTCCCGACGATCCCGGGCCAATTTTGGCCAATCGCCAACATGTCCGACGACTATAGGGTCGTCCCTACGACCCCGGGACTAGATTGGCCCGCCACCGTCATGTCCAACGACTATAGGGTCGTCCCCACGACCATGGGCCAAAGTTGGCCAATCGCCGACATGTCCGACGACTATAGGGTCGTCCCTACGACCCCGGGACTAGATTGGCCCGCCACCGTCATGTCCAACGACTATAGGGTCGTCCCCACGACCCCGAGCCAAAGTTGGCATGCCGCCGAAATGTCCGACGACTATAGGGTCGTCCCCACGACCCCGGGCCAAAGTTGGCACGCCGCCGAAATGTCCGACGACTATAGGGTCGTCCCCACGACCCCGGGCCAAAGTTGGCCAATCGCCGACATGTCCGACGACTATGGAGTCGTCCCCACGACACCGGGCCAAAGTTGGCCAGCCGCTGACATGTCCAACGACTATAGGGTCGTCCCCACTACCACGGGCCAAAGTTGGCCAGCCGCCGACATGTCCGACGACTATTGGATCGTCCCCACGACCACGGGCCAAAGTTGGCCAGCCGCCGACATGTCCGACGACTATAGGGTCGTCCCCACGACCCCGGGACTAGATTGGTCCGCCACCGTCATGTCCGACGACTATAGGGTCGTCCCCACGACCCCGGGCCAAAGTTGGCAAGCCGCCGAAATGTCCGACGACTGTAGGGTCGTCCCCACGACCCCGGGACTAGATTGGCCCGCCACCGTGAAGTCCGACGACTATAGGGTCGTCCCCACGACCTCGGGACTAGTTTGGCCAGCCGCCGACATGTCCGACGACTATAGGGTCGTCCCCACGACCCCGGGCCAATGTTGGCCAATCGCCGACATGTCCGACGACTATAGGGTCCTCCCTACGACCCCGGGACTAGATTGGCCCGCCACCGTCATGTCCAACGACTATAGGGTCGTCCCCACGACCCCGGGCCAAAGTTGGCAAGCCGCCGAAATGTCCGACGACTATAGGTTCGTCCCCACGACCGCGAGCCAAGGATATCCAGCCGCCGTCTTGTCCGACGACTATAGGGTCGTCCCCACGACCCCGGGACTAGATAGGCCCGCCACCGTCATGTGCGACGACTATAGGGTCGTCCCCACGACCCCGGGACAAGGTTGGCCCGCCGCCGACTTGTCCGACGACTATAGGGTCGTACCCACGACCCCGGGACTAGATTGTCCCGCCACCGTCATGTCCAACGACTATAGGGTCGTCCCCACGATCCCGGGCCAAAGTTGGCATGCCGCCGAAATGTCCGACGACTATAGGGTCGTCCCCACGACCCCGGGCCAAAGTTGGCAAGCCGCCGAAATGTCCGACGACTATAGGGTCGTCCCCACGACCCCGGGACTAGATTGGCCCGCCACCATCATGTCCGACGACTATAAGGTCGTCCCCACGACCCCCGGACAAGGTTGGCCCGCCGCCGACTTGTCCGACGACTATAGGGTCGAACCCACGACCCCGGGACTAGGCTGACAAGCCGCCAACATGTCCGACGACTATAGGGTCGTCCCGACGATCCCGGGCCAATTTTGGCCAATCGCCAACATGTCCGACGACTATAGGGTCGTCCCTACCACCCCGGGACTAGATTGGCCCGCCACCGTCATGTCCAACGACTATAGGGTCGTCCCCACGACCTCGGGACTAGGTTGGCCAGCCGCAGACATGTCCGACGACTATAGGGTCGTCCCCACGACCCCGGGCCAATGTTGGCCAATCGCCGACATGTCCGACGACTATAGGGTCGTCCCCACGACCCCGGGACTAGATTGGCCCGCCACCGTCAAGTCCGACGACTATAGGGTCGTCCCCACGACCCCGGGCAAATTTGGCAAGCCGCCGACATATCCGACGACTATAGGGTCGTCCCCACAACCCCGGGACTAGATTGGCCCGCCACCGCCAAGTCCGACGACTATAGGATCGTCTCCACGACCACGGCCCAAAGTTGGCCAGCCGCCGACATGTCCAACGACTATTGGGTCATCCCCACGACCACGGGCCAAAGTTAGCCAGCCGCCGACATGTCCGACGACTATAGGGTCGTCCCCACGACCCCGGGACTAGATTGGCCCGCCAGCGACAAGTCCGACGACTATAGGGTCGTCCCCACGACCTCGGGACTAGGTTGGCCAGCCGCAGACATGTCCGACGACTATAGGGTCGTCCCCACGACCCCGGGCCAATGTTGGCCAATCGCCGACATGTCCGACGACTATAGGGTCGTCCCCACAACCCCGGGACTAGATTGGCCCGCCACCGTCAAGTCCGACGACTATAGGATCGTCTCCACGACCACGGGCCAAAGTTGGCCAGCCGCCGACATGTCCGTCGACTATAGGGTCGACCCCACGACCCCGGGCCAATGTTGGCCAATCGCCGACATGTCCGACGACTATAGGGTCGTCCCTACGACCCCGGGACTAGATTGGCCCGCCACCGTCATGTCCAACGACTATAGGGTCGTCCCCACGACCATGGGCCAAAGTTGGCCAGCCGCCGTAATGTCCAACGACTATTGGGTCGTCCCCACGACCCCGGGACTAGATTGGCCCGCCACCGTCACGTCCGACGACTATAGGGTCGTCCCCACGACCCCGGGCAAATTTGGCAAGCCGCCGACATATCCGACGACTATAGGGTCGTCCCCACGACCCCGGGCCAATGTTGGCCAATCGCCGACATGTCCGACGACTATAGGGTCGTCCCTACGACCCCGGGACTAGATTGGCCCGCCACCGTCATGTCCAACGACTATAGGGTCGTCCCCACGACCCCGGGCCAATGTTGGCAAATCGCCGACATGTCCGACGACTATAGGGTCGTCCCTACGACCCCGGGACTAGATTGGCCCGCCACCGTCATGTCCAACGACTATAGGATCGTCTCCACGACCACGGCCCAAAGTTGGCCAGCCGCCGACATGTCCAACGACTATTGGGTCGTCCCCACGACCGCGGGCCAAAGTTAGCCAGCCGCCGACATGTCCGACGACTATAGGGTCGTCCCCATGACCCCGGGCCAAAGTTGGCAAGCCGCCGAAATGTCCGACGACTATAGGGTCGTCCCCACGACCGCGGGCCAAAGATGTCCAGCCGCCGTTTTGTCCGACGACTATAGGGTCGTCCCCACGACCCCGGGACTAGATTGGCCCGCCACCGTCATGTCCAACGACTATAGGGTCGTCCCCACAACCACGGGCCAAAGTTAGCCAGCCGTCGACATGTCCGACGACTATAGGGTCGTCCCCACGACCCCGGGCCAAAGTTGGCCAGCCGCCGACATGTCCGACGACTATAAGGTCGTCCCCACGACCCCGAGACTAGATTGGCCCGCCACCGTCATGTCCGACGACAATAGGGTCGGCCCCACGACTCCGGGTCCAGGTTGGCCAGCCGCCGACATTTCCGACGACTATAGAGTCGTCCCCACGACACCGGTTCAAAGTTGGCCAGCCGCCGACATGTCCGACGACTATAGGGTCGTCCCCACGACCCCGGGGCTAGATTGGCCCGCCACCGTCATATCCAACGACTATAGGGTCGTCCCCACAACCACGGGCCAAAGTTGGCCAGCCGCCGACATGTCCGACGACTATAGGGTCGTCCCCACGACCCCGGGCCAAAGTTGGCAAGCCGCCGAAATGTCCGACGACTGTAGGGTCGTCCCCACGACCCCGGGACTAGGTTGGCCAGCCGCCGACATGTCCGACGACTATAGGGTCGTCCCGACGACCCCGGGCCAATGATGGCCAATCGCCAACATGTCCGACGACTATAGGGTCGTCCCTACGACCCCGGGACTAGATTGGCCCGCCACCGTCATGTCCAACGATTATAGGGTCGTCCCCACGACCCCGGGACTAGATTGGCCCGCCACCGTCATGTCCGACGAATATAGGGTCGTCCCCACGACCCCGGGACAAGCTTGGCCCGCCGCCGACTTGTCCGACGACTATAGGGTCGTCCCCACGACCCCGGGACTAGATTGGCCCGCCACCGTCATGTCCGACGACAATAGGGTCGTCCCCACGACCCCGGGTCTAGGTTGGCCAGCTGCCGACATGTCCGACGACTATAGAGTCGTCCCCACGACACCGCGCCAAAGTTGGACAGCCGCCGACATGTCCGACTACTATAGGGTCGTCCCCACGACCTCGGGTCTAGATTGGCCCGCTACCGTCATGTCCGAAGACTATAGGGTCGTCCCCACGACCTCCGGACTAGATTGGCCCGCTGCCGTCAAGTCCGACGACTATAGGGTCGTCCCACGACCCCGGGCCAAAGTTGGCAAGCCGCCGAAATGTCCGACGAGTGTAGGGTCGTCTCCACGACCCCGGGACTAGATTGGCCCGCCACCGTCAAGTCCGACGACTATAGGGTCGTCCCCACGACCTCGGGACTAGGTTGGCCAGCCGCCGACATGTCCGACAACTATTGGGTCGTCCCCACGACCACGGGCCAAAGTTGGCCAGCCGCCGACATGTCCGACGACTATAGGGTCGTCCCCACGACCCCGGGCCAAAGATGTCCAGCCGCCGTCTTGTCCGACGCCTATAGGGTCGTCCCCACGACCCCGGGACTAGATTGGCCTGCCACCGTCATGTCCAACGACTATAGGGTCGTCCCCACCACCACGGGCCAAAGTTGGCCAGCCGCCGACATGTCCGACGATTATTGGATCGTCCCCACGACCCCGGGACTAGATTGGCCCGCCACCGTCATGTCCAACGATTATAGGGTCGTCCCCACGACCCCGGGTCTAGGTTGGCCAGCCCCCGACATGTCCGACGACTATAGAGTCGTCCCCACGACCCCGGGTCTAGGTTGGCCAGCCGCCGACATGTCCGACGACTATAGAGTCGTCCCCACGACACCGGGCCAAAGTTGGACAGCCGCCGACATGTCCGACTACTATAGGGTCGTCCCCAGGACCTCGGGTCTAGATTGGCCCGCTACCGTCATGTCCGAAGACTATAGGGTTGTCCCCACGACCACGGGACTAGATTGGCCCGCCACCGCCATGTCCGACGACAATAGGGTCGTCCCCACGACCCCGGGTCTAGGGTGGCCAGCCGCCGACATGTCCGACGACAATCGGATCGTCCCCACGCCCACGCGCCAAAGTTGGCCAGCCGCCGACATGTCCGACGACTATTGGATCGTCCCCACGACCACGGGCCAAAGTTGGCCAGCCGCCGACATGTCCGACGACAATCGGATCGTCCCCACGACCACGCGCCAAAGTTGGCCAGCCGCCGACATGTCCGACGACTATAGGGTCGTCCCCTCGACCCCGGGACTAGATTGGCCCGCCACCGTCATGTCCAACGACTATAGGGTCGTCCCCACAACCACGGGCCAAAGTTGGCCAGCCGCCGACATGTCCGACGATTATTGGATCGTCCCCACGACCCCGGGACTAGATTGGCCCGCCACCGTCATGTCCAACGATTATAGGGTCGTCCCCACGACCCCGGGTCTAGGTTGGCCAGCCCCCGACATGTCCGACGACTATAGAGTCGTCCCCACGACCCCGGGTCTAGGTTGGCCAGCCGCCGACATGTCCGACGACTATAGAGTCGTCCCCACGACACCGGGCCAAAGTTGGACAGCCGCCGACATGTCCGACTACTATAGGGTCGTCCCCAGGACCTCGGGTCTAGATTGGCCCGCTACCGTCATGTCCGAAGACTATAGGGTTGTCCCCACGACCACGGGACTAGATTGGCCCGCCACCGCCATGTCCGACGACAATAGGGTCGTCCCCACGACCCCGGGTCTAGGGTGGCCAGCCGCCGACATGTCCGACGACAATCGGATCGTCCCCACGCCCACGCGCCAAAGTTGGCCAGCCGCCGACATGTCCGACGATTATTGGATCGTCCCCACGACCCCGGGACTAGATTGGCCCGCCACCGTCATGTCCAACGATTATAGGGTCGTCCCCACGACCCCGGGTCTAGGTTGGCCAGCCCCCGACATGTCCGACGACTATAGAGTCGTCCCCACGACCCCGGGTCTAGGTTGGCCAGCCGCCGACATGTCCGACGACTATAGAGTCGTCCCCACGACACCGGGCCAAAGTTGGACAGCCGCCGACATGTCCGACTACTATAGGGTCGTCCCCAGGACCTCGGGTCTAGATTGGCCCGCTACCGTCATGTCCGAAGACTATAGGGTTGTCCCCACGACCACGGGACTAGATTGGCCCGCCACCGCCATGTCCGACGACAATAGGGTCGTCCCCACGACCCCGGGTCTAGGGTGGCCAGCCGCCGACATGTCCGACGACAATCGGATCGTCCCCACGCCCACGCGCCAAAGTTGGCCAGCCGCCGACATGTCCGACGACTATTGGATCGTCCCCACGACCCCGGGCCAAAGTTGGCCAGCCGCCGACATGTCCGACGACTATAGGGTCGTCCCCACGACCCCGAGACTAGATTGGCCCGCCACCGTCATGTCCGACGACAATAGGGTCGGCCCCACGACTCCGGGTCCAGGTTGGCCAGCCGCCGACATTTCCGACGACTATAGAGTCGTCCCCACGACACCGGTTCAAAGTTGGCCAGCCGCCGACATGTCCGACGACTATAGGGTCGTCCCCACGACCCCGGGACTAGATTGGCCCGCCACCGTCATATCCAACGACTATAGGGTCGTCCCCACAACCACGGGCCAAAGTTGGCCAGCCGCCGACATGTCCGACGACTATAGGGTCGTCCCCACGACCCCGGGCCAAAGTTGGCAAGCCGCCGAAATGTCCGACGACTATAGGGTCGTCCCCACGACCCCGGGCCAAAGTTGGCAAGCCGCCGAAATGTCCGACGACTATAGGGTCGTCCCCACGACCCCGGGACTAGATTGGCCCGCCACCGTCAAGTCCGACGACTATAGGGTCGTCCCCACGACCTCGGGACTAGGTTGGCCAGCCGCCGACATGTCCGACGACTATAGGGTCGTCCCGACGACCCCGGGCCAATGTTGGCCAATCGCCAACATGTCCGACGACTATAGGGTCGTCCCTACGACCCCGGGCCAATGTTGGCCAATCGCCAACATGTCCGACGACTATAGGGTCGTCCCTACGACCCCGGGACTAGATTGGCCCGCCACCGTCATGTCCAACGATTATAGGGTCGTCCCCACGACCCCGGGACTAGATTGGCCCGCCACCGTCATGTCCGACGAATATAGGGTCGTCCCCACGACCCCGGGACAAGCTTGGCCCGCCGCCGACTTGTCCGACGACTTTAGGGTTGTCCCCACGACCCCGGGACTACATTGGCCCGCCAACGTCAAGTCCGACGACTATAGGGTCGTCCCCAGGACCTCGGGACTAGATTGGCCCGCCACCGTCAAGTCCGTCGACTATAGGGTCGTCCCCACGACCCCGGGCCAAAGTTGGCAAGCCGCCGAAATGTCCGACGACTGTAGGGTCGTCCCCACGACCCCGGGACTAGATTGGCCCGCCACCGTCAAGTCCGACGACTATAGGGTCGTCCCCACGACCTCGGGACTAGGTTGGCCGGCCGCCGACATGTCCGACCACTATTGGGTCGTCCCCACGACACCGGGCCAAAGTTGGCCAGCCGCCGACATGTCCGACGACTATAGGGTCGTCCCCACGACCCCGGGACATGGTTGGCCCGCCGCCGACATGTCCGACGAATATAGGGCCGTACCCACGACCCCGGGACTAGGCTGACAAGCCGCCAACATGTCCGACGACTATAGGGTCGTCCCCACGACCCCGGGCCAAAGTTGGTCAGCCGCCGACATGTCCGACGACTATAGGGTCGTCCGCACGACCCCGGGACTAGATTGGCCCGCCACCGTCATATCCAACGACTATAGGGTCGTCCCCACAACCACGGGCCAAAGTTGGTCAGCCGCCGACATGTCCGACGACTATAGGGTCGTCCCCACGACCCCGGGACTAGATTGGCCCGCCACCGTCATGTCCGACGATTATAGGGTCGTCCCCACGACCCCGGGACAAGCTTGGCCCGTCGCCGAATTGTTCGACGACTATAGGGTCGTCCCCACGACCCCGGGACTAGATTGGCCCGCCACCGTCATGTCCGACGACAATAGGGTCGTCCCCACGACCCCGGGTCTAGGTTGGCCAGCCGCCGACTTGTCCGACGACTATAGGGTCGTCCCCACGACCCCGGGACATGGTTGGCCCGCCGCCGACATGTCCGACGAATATAGGGCCGTACCCACGACCCCGGGACTAGGCTGACAAGCCGCCAACATGTCCGACGACTATAAGGTCGTCCCCACGACCCCGGGCCAAAGTTGGTCAGCCGCCGACATGCCCGACGACTATAGGGTCGTCCGCACGACCCCGGGACTAGATTGCCCCGCTACCGTCATGTCCGAAGACTATAGGGTTGTCCCCACGACCACGGGACTAGATTGGCCCGCCACCGCCATGTCCGACGACAATAGGGTCGTCCCCACGACCCCGGGTCTAGGGTGGCCAGCCGCCGACATGTCCGACGACAATCGGATCGTCCCCACGCCCACGCGCCAAAGTTGGCCAGCCGCCGACATGTCCGACGACTATTGGATCGTCCCCACGACCACGGGCCAAAGTTGGCCAGCCGCCGACATGTCCGACGACAATCGGATCGTCCCCACGACCACGCGCCAAAGTTGGCCAGCCGCCGACATGTCCGACGACTATAGGGTCGTCCCCACGACCCCGGGACTAGATTGGCCCGCCACCGTCATGTCCAACGACTATAGGGTCGTCCCCACAACCACGGGCCAAAGTTTGCCAGCCGCCGACATGTCCGACGACTGTAGGGTCGTCCCCACGACCCCGGGCCAAAGATGTCCAGCCGCCGTCTTGTCCGACGCCTATAGGGTCGTCCCCACGACCCCGGGACTAGATTGGCCCGCCACCGTCATGTCCAACGACTATAGGGTCGTCCCCACAAGCACGGGCCAAAGTTGGCCAGCCGCCGACATGTCCGACGACTGTAGGGTCGTCCCCACGACCCCGGGCCAAAGTTGGCCAGCCGCCGACATGTCCGACGACTATTGGATCGTCCCCACGACCCCGGGCCAAAGTTGGCCAGCCGCCGACATGTCCGACGACTATAGGGTCGTCCCCACGACCCCGAGACTAGATTGGCCCGCTACCGTCAAGTCCGACGACTATAGGGTCGTCCGCACGACCCCGGGACTAGATTGGCCCGCCACCGTCATATCCAACGACTATAGGGTCGTCCCCACAACCACGGGCCAAAGTTGGCCAGCCGCCGACATGTCCGACGACTATAGGGTCGTCCCCACGACCCCGGGCCAAAGATGTCCAGCCGCCGTCTTCTCCGGCGACTATAGTGTCGTCGTCACGACCCCGGGTCCAGGTTGGCCAGCCGCCGACATTTCCGAAGACTATAGAATCGTCCCCACGACCCCGGGCCAAAGTTGGCCAGACGCCGACATGTCCGACGACTATAGGGTCGTCCCCACGACCCCGAGACTAGATTGGCCCGCCACCGTCATGTCCGACGACAATAGGGTCGTCCCCACGACCCCGGGTCCTGGTTGGCCAGCCGCCGACATTTCCGACGACTATAGAGTCGTCTCCACGACACCGGGCCAAAGTTGGCCAGCCGCCGACATGTCCGACGACTATAGGGTCGTCCCCACGACCCCGGGACTAGATTGGCCCGCCGCCGTCATGTCCGACGACAATAGGGTCGTCCCCACGACCCCGGGTCTAGGTTGGCCAGCCGCCGAATTGTCCGACGACTATAGGGTCGTACCCACGACCCCGGGACTAGGCTGACAAGCCGCCAACATGTCCGACGACTATAGGGTCGTCCCCACGACCCCGGGACATGGTTGGCCCGCCGCCGACATGTCCGACGAATATTGGGCCGTACCCACGACCCCGGGACTAGGCTGACAAGCCGCCAACATGTCCGACGACTATAAGGTCGTCCCCACGACCCCGGGCCAAAGTTGGCAAGCCGCCGAAATGTCCGACGACTGTAGGGTCGTCCCCACGACCCCGGGACTAGGTTGGCCAGCCGCCGACATGTCCGACGACTATAGGGTCGTCCCGACGACCCCGGGCCAATGATGGCCAATCGCCAACATGTCCGACGACTATAGGGTCGTCCCTACGACCCCGGGACTAGATTGGCCCGCCACCGTCATGTCCAACGATTATAGGGTCGTCCCCACGACCCCGGGACTAGATTGGCCCGCCACCGTCATGTCCGACGAATATAGGGTCGTCTCCACGACCCCGGGACAAGCTTGGCCCGCCGCCGACTTGTCCGACGACTATAGGGTCGTCCCCACGACCCCGGGACTAGATTGGCCCGCCACCGTCATGTCCGACGACAATAGGGTCGTCCCCACGACCCCGGGTCTAGGTTGGCCAGCTGCCGACATGTCCGACGACTATAGAGTCGTCCCCACGACACCGCGCCAAAGTTGGACAGCCGCCGACATGTCCGACTACTATAGAGTCGTCCCCACGACCTCGGGTCTAGATTGGCCCGCTACCGTCATGTCCGAAGACTATAGGGTCGTCCCCACGACCTCGGGACTAGATTGGCCCGCTACCGTCAAGTCCGACGACTATAGGGTCGTCCCACTACCCCGGGCCAAAGTTGGCAAGCCGCCGAAATGTCCGACGACTGTAGGGTCGTCTCCACGACCCCGGGACTAGATTGGCCCGCCACCGTCAAGTCCGACGACTATAGGGTCGTCCCCACAACCTCGGGACTAGGTTGGCCAGCCGCCGACATGTCTGACAACTATTGGGTCGTCCCCACGACCACGGGCCAAAGTTGGCCAGCCGCCGACATGTCCGACGACTATAGGGTCGTCCCCACGACCCCGGGCCAAAGATGTCCAGCCGCCGTCTTGTCCGACGCCTATAGGGTCGTCCCCACGACCCCGGGACTAGATTGGCCTGCCACCGTCATGTCCAACGACTATAGGGTCGTCCCCACCACCACGGGCCAAAGTTGGCCAGACGCCGACATGTCCGACGACTATAGGGTCGTCCCCACGACCCCGGGACAAGGTTGGCCCGCCGCCGACATGTCCGACGAATATAGGGCCGTACCCACGACCCCGGGACTAGGCTGACAAGCCGCCAACATGTCCGACGACTATAGGGTCGTCCCCACGACCCCGGGACTAGGTTGGCCAGCCGCCGACATGTCCGACGACTATAGGGTCGTCCCGACGACCCCGGGCCAATGTTGGCCAATCGCCAACATGTCCGACGACTATAGGGTCGTCCCTACGACCCCGGGCCAATGTTGGCCAATCGCCAACATGTCCGACGACTATAGGGTCGTCCCTACGACCCCGGGACTAGATTGGCCCGCCACCGTCATGTCCAACGATTATAGGGTCGTCCCCACGACCCCGGGACTAGATTGGCCCGCCACCGTCATGTCCGACGAATATAGGGTCGTCCCCACGACCCCGGGACAAGCTTGGCCCGCCGCCGACTTGTCCGACGACTTTAGGGTTGTCCCCACGACCCCGGGACTACATTGGCCCGCCACCGTCAAGTCCGACGACTATAGGGTCGTCCCCAGGACCTCGGGACTAGATTGGCCCGCCACCGTCAAGTCCGTCGACTATAGGGTCGTCCCCACGACCCCGGGCCAAAGTTGGCAAGCCGCCGAAATGTCCGACGACTGTAGGGTCGTCCCCACGACCCCGGGACTAGATTGGCCCGCCACCGTCAAGTCCGACGACTATAGGGTCGTCCCCACGACCTCGGGACTAGGTTGGCCGGCCGCCGACATGTCCGACCACTATTGGGTCGTCCCCACGACACCGGGCCAAAGTTGGCCAGCCGCCGACATGTCCGACGACTATAGGGTCGTCCCCACAACCCCGGGGCAAGGTTGGCCCGCCGCCGACTTGTCCGACGACTATAGGGTCGTACCCACGACCCCGGGACTAGGCTGACAAGCCGCCAACATGTCCGAAGACTATAGGGTCGTCCCTACGACCCCGGGACTAGATTGGCCCGCCACCGTCATGTCCAACGATTATAGGGTCGTCCCCACGACCCCGGGTCTAGGTTGGCCAGCCCCCGACATGTCCGACGACTATAGAGTCGTCCCCACGACCCCGGGTCTAGGTTGGCCAGCCGCCGACATGTCCGACGACTATAGAGTCGTCCCCACGACACCGGGCCAAAGTTGGACAGCCGCCGACATGTCCGACTACTATAGGGTCGTCCCCAGGACCTCGGGTCTAGATTGGCCCGCTACCGTCATGTCCGAAGACTATAGGGTTGTCCCCACGACCACGGGACTAGATTGGCCCGCCACCGCCATGTCCGACGACAATAGGGTCGTCCCCACGACCCCGGGTCTAGGGTGGCCAGCCGCCGACATGTCCGACGACAATCGGATCGTCCCCGCGCCCACGCGCCAAAGTTGGCCAGCCGCCGACATGTCCGACGACTATTGGATCGTCCCCACGACCCCGGGCCAAAGATGTCCAGCCGCCGTCTTGTCCGACGCCTATAGGGTCGTCCCCACGACCCCGGGACTAGATTGGCCCGCCACCGTCATGTCCGACGATTATAGGGTCGTCCCCACGACCCCGGGACAAGCTTGGCCCGCCGCCGAATTGTTCGACGACTATAGGGTCGTCCCCACGACCCCGGGACTAGATTGGCCCGCCACCGTCATGTCCGACGACAATAGGGTCGTCCCCACGACCCCGGGTCTAGGTTGGCCAGCCGCCGACTTGTCCGACGACTATAGGGTCGTCCCCACGACCCCGGGACATGGTTGGCCCGCCGCCGACATGTCCGACGAATATAGGGCCGTACCCACGACCCCGGGACTAGGCTGACAAGCCGCCAACATGTCCGACGACTATAGGGTCGTCCCCACGACCCCGGGCCAAAGTTGGTCAGCCGCCGACATGTCCGACGACTATAGGGTCGTCCGCACGACCCCGGGACTAGATTGGCCCGCCACCGTCATATCCAACGACTATAGGGTCGTCCCCACAACCACGGGCCAAAGTTGGTCAGCCGCCGACATGTCCGACGACTATAGGGTCGTCCCCACGACCCCGGGACTAGATTGGCCCGCCACCGTCATGTCCGACGATTATAGGGTCGTCCCCACGACCCCGGGACAAGCTTGGCCCGCCGCCGAATTGTTCGACGACTATAGGGTCGTCCCCACGACCCCGGGACTAGATTGGCCCGCCACCGTCATGTCCGACGACAATAGGGTCGTCCCCACGACCCCGGGTCTAGGTTGGCCAGCCGCCGACTTGTCCGACGACTATAGGGTCGTCCCCACGACCCCGGGACATGGTTGGCCCGCCGCCGACATGTCCGACGAATATAGGGCCGTACCCACGACCCCGGGACTAGGCTGACAAGCCGCCAACATGTCCGACGACTATAGGGTCGTCCCCACGACCCCGGGCCAAAGTTGGTCAGCCGCCGACATGTCCGACGACTATAGGGTCGTCCGCACGACCCCGGGACTAGATTGGCCCGCTACCGTCATGTCCGAAGACTATAGGGTTGTCCCCACAACCACGGGACTAGATTGGCCCGCCACCGCCATGTCCGACGACAATAGGGTCGTCCCCACGACCCCGGGTCTAGGGTGGCCAGCCGCCGACATGTCCAACGACTATAGGGTCGTCCCCACAACCACGGGCCAAAGTTGGCCAGCCGCCGACATGTCCGACGACTGTAGGGTCGTCCCCACGACCCCGGGCCAAAGATGTCCAGCCGCCGTCTTGTCCGACGCCTATAGGGTCGTCCCCACGACCCCGGGACTAGATTGGCCCGCCACCGTCATGTCCGACGATTATAGGGTCGTCCCCACGACCCCGGGACAAGCTTGGCCCGCCGCCGAATTGTTCGACGACTATAGGGTCGTCCCCACGACCCCGGGACTAGATTGGCCCGCCACCGTCATGTCCGACGACAATAGGGTCGTCCCCACGACCCCGGGTCTAGGTTGGCCAGCCGCCGACTTGTCCGACGACTATAGGGTCGTCCCCACGACCCCGGGACATGGTTGGCCCGCCGCCGACATGTCCGACGAATATAGGGCCGTACCCACGACCCCGGGACTAGGCTGACAAGCCGCCAACATGTCCGACGACTATAGGGTCGTCCCCACGACCCCGGGCCAAAGTTGGTCAGCCGCCGACATGTCCGACGACTATAGGGTCGTCCGCACGACCCCGGGACTAGATTGGCCCGCCACCGTCATATCCAACGACTATAGGGTCGTACCCACAACCCCGGGCCAAAGTTGGTCAGCCGCCGACATGTCCGACGACTATAGGGTCGTCCCCACGACCCCGGGACTAGATTGGCCCGCCACCGTCATGTCCGACGATTATAGGGTCGTCCCCACGACCCCGGGACAAGCTTGGCCCGCCGCCGAATTGTTCGACGACTATAGGGTCGTCCCCACGACCCCGGGACTAGATTGGCCCGCCACCGTCATGTCCGACGACAATAGGGTCGTCCCCACGACCCCGGGTCTAGGTTGGCCAGCCGCCGACTTGTCCGACGACTATAGGGTCGTCCCCACAACCACGGGCCAAAGTTGGCCAGCCGCCGACATGTCCGACGACTGTAGGGTCGTCCCCACGACCCCGGGCCAAAGATGTCCAGCCGCCGTCTTGTCCGACGCCTATAGGGTCGTCCCCACGACCCCGGGACTAGATTGGCCCGCCACCGTCATGTCCGACGATTATAGGGTCGTCCCCACGACCCCGGGACAAGCTTGGCCCGCCGCCGAATTGTTCGACGACTATAGGGTCGTCCCCACGACCCCGGGACTAGATTGGCCCGCCACCGTCATGTCCGACGACAATAGGGTCGTCCCCACGACCCCGGGTCTAGGTTGGCCAGCCGCCGACTTGTCCGACGACTATAGGGTCGTCCCCACGACCCCGGGACATGGTTGGCCCGCCGCCGACATGTCCGACGAATATAGGGCCGTACCCACGACCCCGGGACTAGGCTGACAAGCCGCCAACATGTCCGACGACTATAGGGTCGTCCCCACGACCCCGGGCCAAAGTTGGTCAGCCGCCGACATGTCCGACGACTATAGGGTCGTCCGCACGACCCCGGGACTAGATTGGCCCGCCACCGTCATATCCAACGACTATAGGGTCGTCCCCACAACCACGGGCCAAAGTTGGTCAGCCGCCGACATGTCCGACGACTATAGGGTCGTCCCCACGACCCCGGGACTAGATTGGCCCGCCACCGTCATGTCCGACGATTATAGGGTCGTCCCCACGACCCCGGGACAAGCTTGGCCCGCCGCCGAATTGTTCGACGACTATAGGGTCGTCCCCACGACCCCGGGACTAGATTGGCCCGCCACCGTCATGTCCGACGACAATAGGGTCGTCCCCACGACCCCGGGTCTAGGTTGGCCAGCCGCCGACTTGTCCGACGACTATAGGGTCGTCCCCACGACCCCGGGACATGGTTGGCCCGCCGCCGACATGTCCGACGAATATAGGGCCGTACCCACGACCCCGGGACTAGGCTGACAAGCCGCCAACATGTCCGACGACTATAGGGTCGTCCCCACGACCCCGGGCAAAAGTTGGTCAGCCGCCGACATGTCCGACGACTATAGGGTCGTCCGCACGACCCCGGGACTAGATTGGCCCGCTACCGTCATGTCCGAAGACTATAGGGTTGTCCCCACGACCACGGGACTAGATTGGCCCGCCACCGCCATGTCCGACGACAATAGGGTCGTCCCCACGACCCCGGGTCTAGGGTGGCCAGCCGCCGACATGTCCGACGACTATTGGATCGTCCCCACGACCACGGGCCAAAGTTGGCCAGCCGCCGACATGTCCGACGACAATCGGATCGTCCCCACGACCACGCGCCAAAGTTGGCCAGCCGCCGACATGTCCGACGACTATAGGGTCGTCCCCACGACCCCGGGACTAGATTGGCCCGCCACCGTCATGTCCAACGACTATAGGGTCGTCCCCACAACCACGGGCCAAAGTTGGCCAGCCGCCGACATGTCCGACGACTGTAGGGTCGTCCCCACGACCCCGGGCCAAAGATGTCCAGCCGCCGTCTTGTCCGACGCCTATAGGGTCGTCCCCACGACCCCGGGACTAGATTGGCCCGCCACCGTCATGTCCAACGACTATAGGGTCGTCCCCACAACCACGGGCCAAAGTTGGCCAGCCGCCGACATGTCCGACGACTGTAGGGTCGTCCCCACGACCCCGGGCCAAAGTTGGCCAGCCGCCGACATGTCCGACGACTATTGGATCGTCCCCACGACCCCGGGCCAAAGTTGGCCAGCCGCCGACATGTCCGACGACTATAGGGTCGTCCCCACGACCCCGAGACTAGATTGGCCCGCCACCGTCATGTCCGACGACAATAGGGTCGGCCCCACGACTCCGGGTCCAGGTTGGCCAGCCGCCGACATTTCCGACGACTATAGAGTCGTCCCCACGACACCGGTTCAAAGTTGGCCAGCCGCCGACATGTCCGACGACTATAGGGTCGTCCGCACGACCCCGGGACTAGATTGGCCCGCCACCGTCATATCCAACGACTATAGGGTCGTCCCCACAACCACGGGCCAAAGTTGGCCAGCCGCCGACATGTCCGACGACTATAGGGTCGTCCCCACGACCCCGGGCCAAAGTTGGCAAGCCGCCGAAATGTCCGACGACTATAGGGTCGTCCCCACGACCCCGGGCCAAAGTTGGCCAGCCGCCGACATGTCCGACGACTATAGGGTCGTCCCGACGACCCCGGGCCAATGATGGCCAATCGCCAACATGTCCGACGACTATAGGGTCGTCCCTACGACCCCGGGACTAGATTGGCCCGCCACCGTCATGTCCAACGATTATAGGGTCGTCCCCACGACCCCGGGACTAGATTGGCCCGCCACCGTCATGTCCGACGAATATAGGGTCGTCTCCACGACCCCGGGACAAGCTTGGCCCGCCGCCGACTTGTCCGACGACTATAGGGTCGTCCCCACGACCCCGGGACTAGATTGGCCCGCCACCGTCATGTCCGACGACAATAGGGTCGTCCCCACGACCCCGGGTCTAGGTTGGCCAGCTGCCGACATGTCCGACGACTATAGAGTCGTCCCCACGACACCGCGCCAAAGTTGGACAGCCGCCGACATGTCCGACTACTATTGGGTCGTCCCCACGACACCGGGCCAAAGTTGGACAGCCGCCGACATGTCCGACTACTATAGGGTCGTCCCCAGGACCTCGGGTCTAGATTGGCCCGCTACCGTCATGTCCGAAGACTATAGGGTTGTCCCCACGACCACGGGACTAGATTGGCCCGCCACCGCCATGTCCGAAGACTATAGGGTTGTCCCCACGACCACGGGACTAGATTGGCCCGCCACCGCCATGTCCGACGACAATAGGGTCGTCCCCACGACCCCGGGTCTAGGGTGGCCAGCCGCCGACATGTCCGACGACAATCGGATCGTCCCCACGCCCACGCGCCAAAGTTGGCCAGCCGCCGACATGTCCGACGACTATTGGATCGTCCCCACGACCACGGGCCAAAGTTGGCCAGCCGCCGACATGTCCGACGACAATCGGATCGTCCCCACGACCACGCGCCAAAGTTGGCCAGCCGCCGACATGTCCGACGACTATAGGGTCGTCCCCACGACCCCGGGACTAGATTGGCCCGCCACCGTCATGTCCAACGACTATAGGGTCGTCCCCACAACCACGGGCCAAAGTTGGCCAGCCGCCGACATGTCCGACGACTGTAGGGTCGTCCCCACGACCCCGGGCCAAAGATGTCCAGCCGCCGTCTTGTCCGACTACTATAGGGTCGTCCCTACGACCCCGGGACTAGATTGGCCCGCCACCGTCATGTCCAACGACTATAGGGTCGTCCCCACAACCACGGGCCAAAGTTAGCCAGCCGTCGACATGTCCGACGACTATAGGGTCGTCCCCACGACCCCGGGCCAAAGTTGGCAAGCCGCTGAAATGTCCGACGACTTTACGGTTGTCCCCACGACCCCGGGACTACATTGGCCCGCCACCGTCAAGTCCGACGACTATAGGGTCGTCCCCAGGACCTCGGGACTAGATTGGCCCGCCACCGTCAAGTCCGTCGACTATAGGGTCGTCCCCACGACCCCGGGCCAAAGTTGGCAAGCCGCCGAAATGTCCGACGACTGTAGGGTCGTCCCCACGACCCCGGGACTACATTGGCCCGCCACCGTCAAGTCCGACGACTATAGGGTCGTCCCCACGACCTCGGGACTAGGTTGGCCGGCCGCCGACATGTCCGACCACTATTGGGTCGTCCCCACGACACCGGGCCATAGTTGGCCAGCCGCCGACATTTCCGACGACTATGGGGTCGTCCCCACGACCCCGGGGCAAGGTTGGCCCGCCGCCGACTTGTCCGACGACTATAGGGTCGTACCCACGACCCCGGGACTAGGCTGACAAGCCGCCAACATGTCCGAAGACTATAGGGTCGTCCCTACGACCCCGGGACTAGATTGGCCCGCCACCGTCATGTCCAACGATTATAGGGTCGTCCCCACGACCCCGGGTCTAGGTTGGCCAGCCCCCGACATGTCCGACGACTATAGAGTCGTCCCCACGACCCCGGGTCTAGGTTGGCCAGCCGCCGACATGTCCGACGACTATAGAGTCGTCCCCACGACACCGGGCCAAAGTTGGACAGCCGCCGACATGTCCGACTACTATAGGGTCGTCCCCAGGACCTCGGGTTTAGATTGGCCCGCTACCGTCATGTCCGAAGACTATAGGGTCGTCCCCACGACCACGGGACTAGATTGGCCCGCCACCGCCATGTCCGACGACAATAGGGTCGTCCCCACGACCCCGGGTCTAGGTTGGCCAGCCGCCGACATGTCCGACGACAATCGGATCGTCCCCACGCCCACGCGCCAAAGTTGGCCAGCCGCCGACATGTCCGACGACTATTGGATCGTCCCCACGACCACGGGCCAAAGTTGGCCAGCCGCCGACATGTCCGACGACAATCGGATCGTCCCCACGACCACGCGCCAAAGTTGGCCAGCCGCCGACATGTCCGACGACTATAGGGTCGTCCCCACGACCCCGGGACTAGATTGGCCCGCCACCGTCATGTCCAACGACTATAGGGTCGTCCCCACAACCACGGGCCAAAGTTGGCCAGCCGCCGACATGTCCGACGACTGTAGGGTCGTCCCCACGACCCCGGGCCAAAGATGTCCAGCCGCCGTCTTGTCCGACGCCTATAGGGTCGTCCCCGCGACCCCGGGACTAGATTGGCCCGCCACCGTCATGTCCAACGACTATAGGGTCGTCCCCACAACCACGGGCCAAAGTTGGCCAGCCGCCGACATGTCCGACGACTGTAGGGTCGTCCCCACGACCCCGGGCCAAAGTTGGCCAGCCGCCGACATGTCCGACGACTATTGGATCGTCCCCACGACCCCGGGCCAAAGTTGGCCAGCCGCCGACATGTCCGACGACTATAGGGTCGTCCCCACGACCCCGAGACTAGATTGGCCCGCCACCGTCATGTCCGACGACAATAGGGTCGGCCCCACGACTCCGGGTCCAGGTTGGCCAGCCGCCGACATTTCCGACGACTATAGAGTCGTCCCCACGACACCGGTTCAAAGTTGGCCAGCCGCCGACATGTCCGACGACTATAGGGTCGTCCCCACGACCCCGGGACTAGATTGGCCCGCCACCGTCATATCCAACGAATATAGGGTCGTCCCCACAACCACGGGCCAAAGTTGGCCAGCCGCCGACATGTCCGACGACTATAGGGTCGTCCCCACGACCCCGGGCCAAAGTTGGCAAGCTGCCGAAATGTCCGACGACTGTAGGGTCGTCCCCACGACCACGGGACTAGGTTGGCCAGCCGCCGACATGTCCGACGACTATAGGGTCGTCCCGACGACCCCGGGCCAATGATGGCTAATCGCCAACATGTCCGACGACTATAGGGTCGTCCCTACGACCCCGGGACTAGATTGGCCCGCCACCGTCATGTCCAACGATTATAGGGTCGTCCCTACGACCCCGGGACTAGATTGGCCCGCCACCGTCATGTCCGACGAATATAGGGTCGTCCCCACGACCCCGGGACAAGCTTGGCCCGCCGCCGACTTGTCCGACGACTATAGGGTCGTCCCCACGACCCCGGGACTAGATTGGCCCGCCACCGTCATGTCCGACGACAATAGGGTCGTCCCCACGACCCCGGGTCTAGGTTGGCCAGCTGCCGACATGTCCGACGACTATAGAGTCGTCCCCACGACACCGCGCCAAAGTTGGACAGCCGCCGACATGTCCGACTACTATAGGGTCGTCCCCACGACCTCGGGTCTAGATTGGCCCGCCACCGTCATGTCCGACGAATATAGGGTCGTCCCCACGACCCCGGGACAAGCTTGGCCCGCCGCCGACTTGTCCGACGACTATTGGGTCGTCCCCACGACCCCGGGACTAGATTGGCCCGCCACCGTCATGTCCGACGACAATAGGGTCGTCCCCACGACCCCGGGTCTAGGTTGGCCAGCTGCCGACATGTCCGACGACTATAGAGTCGTCCCCACGACACCGCGCCAAAGTTGGACAGCCGCCGACATGTCCGACCACTATAGGGTCGTCCCCACGACCCCGAGACTAGATTGGCCCGCCACCGTCATGTCCGACGACAATAGGGTCGTCCCTCCGACCCCGGGTCCAGGTTGGCCAGCCGCCGACGTTTCCGACGACTATAGAGTCGTCCCCACGACACCGGGCCAAAGTTGGCCAGCCGCCGACATGTCCGACGACTATAGGGTCGTCCCCACGACCCCGGGACTAGATTGGCCCGCCGCCGTCATGTCCGACGACAATAGGGTCGTCCCCACGACCCCGAGACTAGATTGGCCCGCCACCGTCATGTCCGACGACAATAGGGTCGTCCCCACGACCTCGGGTCCAGGTTGGCCAGCCGCCGACATTTCCGACGACTATAGAGTCGTCCCCACGACACCGGTCCAAAGTTGGCCAGCCGCCGACATGTCCGACGACTATAGGGTCGTCCCCACGACCCCGGGACTAGATTGGCCCGCCACCGCCATGTCCAACGACTATAGGGTCGTCCCCACAACCACGGGCCAAAGTTGGCCAGCCGCCGACAGGTCCGACGACTATAGGGTCGTCCCCACGACCCCGAGACTAGATTGGCCCGCTACCGTCATGTCCGACGACAATAGGGTCGTCCCCACGACGCCGGGTCTAGGTTGCCCAACTGCCGACATGTCCGACGACTATAGAGTCGTCCCCACGACACCGCGCCAAAGTTGGACAGCCGCCGACATGTCCGACTACTATAGGGTCGTCCCCACGACCTCGGGTCAAGATTGGCCAGCCGCCGACATGTCCGACGACTATAGGGTCGTCCCCACGACCCCGGGACTAGATTGGCCCGCCACCGTCATGTCCAACGACTATAGGGTCGTCCCCACAACCACGGGCCAAAGTTGGCCAGCCGCCGACATGTCCGACGACTATAGGGTCGTCCCCACGACCCCGGGCCAAAGATGTCCAGCCGCCGTCTTGTCCGACGCCTATAGGGTCGTCCTCACGACCCCGGGACTAGATTGGCCTGCCACCGTCATGTCCAACGACTATAGGGTCGTCCCCACCACCACGGGCCAAAGTTGGCCAGCCGCCGACATGTCCGACGATTATTGGATCGTCCCCACGACCCCGGGCCAAAGTTGGCCAGCCGCCGACAGGTCCGACGACTATAGGGTCGTCCCCACGACCCCGAGACTAGATTGGCCCGCTACCGTCATGTCCGACGACAATAGGGTCGTCCCCACGACCCCGGGTCCAGGTTGGCCTGCCGCCGACATTTCCGACGACTATAGAGTCGTCCCCACGACACCGGGCCAAAGTTGGCCAGCCGCCGACATGTCCGACGAATATAGGGCCGTACCCACGACCCCGGGACTAGGCTGACAAGCCGCCAACATGTCCGACGACTATAGGGTCGTCCCCACGACCCCGGGCCAAAGTTGGTCAGCCGCCGAAATGTCCGACGACTATAGGGTAGTCCCCACGACCCCGGGCCAAAGTTGGCAAGCCGCTGAAATGTCCGACGGCTTTAGGGATGTCCCCACGACCCCGGGACTACATTGGCCCGCCACCGTCAAGTCCGACGACTATAGGGTCGTCCCCACGACCCCGGGACTAGGTTGGCCAGCCGCCGACATGTCCGACGACTATAGGGTCGTCCCGACGACCCCGGGCCAATGTTGGCCAATCGCCAACATGTCCGACGACTATAGGGTCGTCCCTACGACCCCGGGACTAGATTGGCCCGCCACCGTCATGTCCAACGATTATAGGGTCGTCCCCACGACCCCGGGACTAGATTGGCCCGCCACCGTCATGTCCGACGAATATAGGGTCGTCCCCACGACCCCGGGACAAGCTTGGCCCGCCGCCGACATGTCCGACGACTATAGGGTCGTCCCCACGACCCCGGGACTAGGCTGACAAGCCGCCAACATGTCCGAAGACTATAGGGTCGTCCCTACGACCCCGGGACTAGATTGGCCCGCCACCGTCATGTCCAACGATTATAGGGTCGTCCCCACGACCCCGGGTCTAGGTTGGCCAGCCCCCGACATGTCCGACGACTATAGAGTCGTCCCCACGACCCCGGGTCTAGGTTGGCCAGCCGCCGACATGTCCGACGACTATAGAGTCGTCCCCACGACACCGGGCCAAAGTTGGACAGCCGCCGACATGTCCGACTACTATAGGGTCGTCCCCAGGACCTCGGGTTTAGATTGGCCCGCTACCGTCATGTCCGAAGACTATAGGGTCGTCCCCACGACCACGGGACTAGATTGGCCCGCCACCGCCATGTCCGACGACAATAGGGTCGTCCCCACGACCCCGGGTCTAGGTTGGCCAGCCGCCGACATGTCCGACGACAATCGGATCGTCCCCACGCCCACGCGCCAAAGTTGGCCAGCCGCCGACATGTCCGACGACTATTGGATCGTCCCCACGACCACGGGCCAAAGTTGGCCAGCCGCCGACATGTCCGACGACAATCGGATCGTCCCCACGACCACGCGCCAAAGTTGGCCAGCCGCCGACATGTCCGACGACTATAGGGTCGTCCCCACGACCCCGGGACTAGATTGGCCCGCCACCGTCATGTCCAACGACTATAGGGTCGTCCCCACAACCACGGGCCAAAGTTGGCCAGCCGCCGACATGTCCGACGACTGTAGGGTCGTCCCCACGACCCCGGGCCAAAGATGTCCAGCCGCCGTCTTGTCCGACGCCTATAGGGTCGTCCCCGCGACCCCGGGACTAGATTGGCCCGCCACCGTCATGTCCAACGACTATAGGGTCGTCCCCACAACCACGGGCCAAAGTTGGCCAGCCGCCGACATGTCCGACGACTGTAGGGTCGTCCCCACGACCCCGGGCCAAAGTTGGCCAGCCGCCGACATGTCCGACGACTATTGGATCGTCCCCACGACCCCGGGCCAAAGTTGGCCAGCCGCCGACATGTCCGACGACTATAGGGTCGTCCCCACGACCCCGAGACTAGATTGGCCCGCCACCGTCATGTCCGACGACAATAGGGTCGGCCCCACGACTCTGGGTCCAGGTTGGCCAGCCGCCGACATTTCCGACGACTATAGAGTCGTCCCCACGACACCGGTTCAAAGTTGGCCAGCCGCCGACATGTCCGACGACTATAGGGTCGTCCCCACGACCCCGGGACTAGATTGGCCCGCCACCGTCATATCCAACGAATATAGGGTCGTCCCCACAACCACGGGCCAAAGTTGGCCAGCCGCCGACATGTCCGACGACTATAGGGTCGTCCCCACGACCCCGGGCCAAAGTTGGCAAGCTGCCGAAATGTCCGACGACTGTAGGGTCGTCCCCACGACCACGGGACTAGGTTGGCCAGCCGCCGACATGTCCGACGACTATAGGGTCGTCCCGACGACCCCGGGCCAATGATGGCTAATCGCCAACATGTCCGACGACTATAGGGTCGTCCCTACGACCCCGGGACTAGATTGGCCCGCCACCGTCATGTCCAACGATTATAGGGTCGTCCCCACGACCCCGGGACTAGATTGGCCCGCCACCGTCATGTCCGACGAATATAGGGTCGTCCCCACGACCCCGGGACAAGCTTGGCCCGCCGCCGACTTGTCCGACGACTATAGGGTCGTCCCCACGACCCCGGGACTAGATTGGCCCGCCACCGTCATGTCCGACGACAATAGGGTCGTCCCCACGACCCCGGGTCTAGGTTGGCCAGCTGCCGTCATGTCCGACGACTATAGAGTCGTCCCCACGACACCGCGCCAAAGTTGGACAGCCGCCGACATGTCCGACTACTATAGGGTCGTCCCCACGACCTCGGGTCTAGATTGGCCCGCCACCGTCATGTCCGACGAATATAGGGTCGTCCCCACGACCCCGGGACAAGCTTGGCCCGCCGCCGACTTGTCCGACGACTATTGGGTCGTCCCCACGACCCCGGGACTAGATTGGCCCGCCACCGTCATGTCCGACGACAATAGGGTCGTCCCCACGACCCCGGGTCTAGGTTGGCCAGCTGCCGACATGTCCGACGACTATAGAGTCGTCCCCACGACACCGCGCCAAAGTTGGACAGCCGCCGACATGTCCGACCACTATAGGGTCGTCCCCACGACCCCGAGACTAGATTGGCCCGCCACCGTCATGTCCGACGACAATAGGGTCGTCCCTCCGACCCCGGGTCCAGGTTGGCCAGCCGCCGACATTTCCGACGACTATAGAGTCGTCCCCACGACACCGGGCCAAAGTTGGCCAGCCGCCGACATGTCCGACGACTATAGGGTCGTCCCCACGACCCCGGGACTAGATTGGCCCGCCGCCGTCATGTCCGACGACAATAGGGTCGTCCCCACGACCCCGGGTCTAGGTTGGCCAGCCGCCGAATTGTCCGACGACTATAGGGTCGTACCCACGACCCCGGGACTAGGCTGACAAGCCGCCAACATGTCCGACGACTATAGGGTCGTCCCCACGACCCCGGGCCCAAGATGTCCAGCCGCCGTCTTGTCCGACGACTATAGGGTCGTCCCCACGACCCCGGGACTAGATTGGCCCGCCACCGTCATGTCCAACGACTATAGGGTCGTCCCAACATACCACGGGCCAAAGTTGGCAAGCCGCCGAAATGTCCGACGACTGTAGGGTCGTCCCCACGACCCCGGGACTAGATTGGCCCGCCACCGTCAAGTCCGACGACTATAGGGTCGTCCCCACGACCTCGGGACTAGATTGGCCCGCCACCGTCAAGTCCGACGACTATAGGGTCGTCCCCACGACCCCGGGCCAAAGTTGGCAAGCCGCCGAAATGTCCGACGGCTGTAGGGTCGTCCCCACGACCCCGGGACTAGATTGGCCCGCCACCGTCAAGTCCGACGACTATAGGGTCGTCCCCACGACCTCGGGACTAGGTTGGCCGGCCGCCGACATGTCCGACCACTAGTGGGTCGTCCCCACGACACCGGGCCAAAGTTGGCCAGCCGCCGACATGTCCGACGACTATAGGGTCGTCCCCACGACCTCGGGACAAGGTTGGCCCGCCGCCGACTTGTCCGACGACTATAGGGTCGTACCCACGACCCCGGGACTAGGCTGACAAGCCGCCAACATGTCCGAAGACTATAGGGTCGTCCCCACGACCCCGGGCCCAAGATGTCCAGCCGCCGTCTTGTCCGACGACTATAGGGTCGTCCCCACGACCCCGGGACTAGATTGGCCCGCCACCGTCATGTCCAACGACTATAGGGTCGTCCCAACATACCACGGGCCAAAGTTGGCAAGCCGCCGAAATGTCCGACGACTGTAGGGTCGTCCCCACGACCCCGGGACTAGATTGGCCCGCCACCGTCAAGTCCGACGACTATAGGGTCGTCCCCACGACCTCGGGACTAGATTGGCCCGCCACCGTCAAGTCCGACGACTATAGGGTCGTCCCCACGACCCCGGGCCAAAGTTGGCAAGCCGCCGAAATGTCCGACGGCTGTAGGGTCGTCCCCACGACCCCGGGACTAGATTGGCCCGCCACCGTCAAGTCCGACGACTATAGGGTCGTCCCCACGACCTCGGGACTAGGTTGGCCGGCCGCCGACATGTCCGACCACTAGTGGGTCGTCCCCACGACACCGGGCCAAAGTTGGCCAGCCGCCGACATGTCCGACGACTATAGGGTCGTCCCCACGACCTCGGGACAAGGTTGGCCCGCCGCCGACTTGTCCGACGACTATAGGGTCGTACCCACGACCCCGGGACTAGGCTGACAAGCCGCCAACATGTCCGAAGACTATAGGGTCGTCCCCACGACCCCGGGCCAATGATGTCCAGCCGCCGTCTTGTCCGACGACTATAGGGTCGTCCCCACGACCCCGGGACTAGATTGGCCCGCCACCGTCATGTCCAACGATTATAGGGTCGTCCCCACAACCACGAGCCAAAGTTGGCCAGCCGCCGACATGTCCGACGACTATAGGGTCGTCCCCACGACCCCGGGTCAAATTTGGCCAGCCGCCGACATGTCCGACGACTATAGGGTCGTCCCCACGACCCCGAGACTAGATTGGCCCGCCACCGTCATGTCCGACGACAATAGGGTCGTCCCCACGACCTCGGGTCCAGGTTGGCCAGCCGCCGACATTTCCGACGACTATAGAGTCGTCCCCACGACACCGGTCCAAAGTTGGCCAGCCGCCGACATGTCCGACGACTATAGGGTCGTCCCCACGACCCCGGGACTAGATTGGCCCGCCACCGTCATGTCCAACGACTATAGGGTCGTCCCCACAACCACGGGCCAAAGTTGGCCAGCCGCCGACAGGTCCGACGACTATAGGGTCGTCCCCACGACCCCGAGACTAGATTGGCCCGCTACCGTCATGTCCGACGACAATAGGGTCGTCCCCACGACGCCGGGTCTAGGTTGCCCAACTGCCGACATGTCCGACGACTATAGAGTCGTCCCCACGACACCGCGCCAAAGTTGGACAGCCGCCGACATGTCCGACTACTATAGGGTCGTCCCCACGACCTCGGGTCAAGATTGGCCAGCCGCCGACATGTCCGACGACTATAGGGTCGTCCCCACGACCCCGGGACTAGATTGGCCCGCCACCGTCATGTCCAACGACTATAGGGTCGTCCCCACAACCACGGGCCAAAGTTGGCCAGCCGCCGACATGTCCGACGACTATAGGGTCGTCCCCACGACCCCGGGCCAAAGATGTCCAGCCGCCGTCTTGTCCGACGCCTATAGGGTCGTCCCCACGACCCCGGGACTAGATTGGCCTGCCACCGTCATGTCCAACGACTATAGGGTCGTCCCCACCACCACGGGCCAAAGTTGGCCAGCCGCCGACATGTCCGACGATTATTGGATCGTCCCCACGACCCCGGGCCAAAGTTGGCCAGCCGCCGACAGGTCCGACGACAATAGGGTCGTCCCCACGACCCCGAGACTAGATTGGCCCGCTACCGTCATGTCCGACGACAATAGGGTCGTCCCCACGACCCCGGGTCCAGGTTGGCCTGCCGCCGACATTTCCGACGACTATAGAGTCGTCCCCACGACACCGGGCCAAAGTTGGCCAGCCGCCGACATGTCCGACGAATATAGGGCCGTACCCACGACCCCGGGACTAGGCTGACAAGCCGCCAACATGTCCGACGACTATAGGGTCGTCCCCACGACCCCGGGACTAGATTGGCCCGCCACCGTCATGTCCAACGACTATAGGGTCGTCCCCACAACCACGGGCCAAAGTTGGCCAGCCGCCGACATGTCCGACGACTATAGGGTCGTCCCCACGACCCCGGGCCAAAGATGTCCAGCCGCCGTCTTGTCCGACGCCTATAGGGTCGTCCCCACGACCCCGGGACTAGATTGGCCTGCCACCGTCATGTCCAACGACTATAGGGTCGTCCCCACCACCACGGGCCAAAGTTGGCCAGCCGCCGACATGTCCGACGATTATTGGATCGTCCCCACGACCCCGGGCCAAAGTTGGCCAGCCGCCGACAGGTCCGACGACTATAGGGTCGTCCCCACGACCCCGAGACTAGATTGGCCCGCTACCGTCATGTCCGACGAATATAGGGCCGTACCCACGACCCCGGGACTAGGCTGACAAGCCGCCAACATGTCCGACGACTATAGGGTCGTCCCCACGACCCCGGGCCAAAGTTGGTCAGCCGCCGAAATGTCCGACGACTATAGGGTAGTCCCCACGACCCCGGGCCAAAGTTGGCAAGCCGCTGAAATGTCCGACGGCTTTAGGGATGTCCCCACGACCCCGGGACTACATTGGCCCGCCACCGTCAAGTCCGACGACTATAGGGTCGTCCCCACGACCCCGGGACTAGGTTGGCCAGCCGCCGACATGTCCGACGACTATAGGGTCGTCCCGACGACCCCGGGCCAATGTTGGCCAATCGCCAACATGTCCGACGACTATAGGGTCGTCCCTACGACCCCGGGACTAGATTGGCCCGCCACCGTCATGTCCAACGATTATAGGGTCGTCCCCACGACCCCGGGACTAGATTGGCCCGCCACCGTCATGTCCGACGAATATAGGGTCGTCCCCACGACCCCGGGACAAGCTTGGCCCGCCGCCGACATGTCCGACGACTATAGGGTCGTCCCCACGACCCCGGGACTAGATTGGCCCGCCACCGTCATGTCCGACGATTATAGGGTCGTCCCCACGACCGCGAGACTAGATTGGCCCGCCACCGTCATGTCCGACGACAATAGGGTCGTCCCCACGACCCCGGGTCCAGGTTGGCCAGCCGCCGACATTTCCGACGACTATAGAGTCGTCCCCACGACACCGGGCCAAAGTTGGCCAGCCGCCGACATGTCCCACGACTATAGGGTCGTCCCCACGACCCCGGGACAAGGTTGGCCCGCCGCCGACTTGTCCGACGACTATAGGGTCGTACCCACGACCCTGGGACTAGGCTGACAAGCCGCCAACATGTCCAACGACTATAGGGTCGTCCCCACATCCACGGGCCAAAGTTGGCCAGCCGCCGACATGTCCGACGACTATAGGGTCGTCCCCACGACCCCGGGACTAGGTTGGCCAGCCGCCGTCATGGCCGACGACTATAGGGTCGTCCCGACGACCCCGGGCCAATGTTGGCCAATCGCCAACATGTCCGACGACTATAGGGTCGTCCCTACGACCCCGGGACTAGATTGGCCCGCCACCGTCATGTCCGACGAATATAGGGTCGTCCCCACGACCCCGGGCCAAAGTTGGCCAGCCACCGTCATGTCCGACGAATATAGGGTCGTCCCCACGACCCCGGGACAAGCTTGGCCCGCCGCCGACATGTCCGACGACTATAGGGTCGTCCCCACGACCCCGGGACTAGATTGGCCCGCCACCGTCATGTCCGACGATTATAGGGTCGTCCCCACGACCGCGAGACTAGATTGGCCCGCCACCGCCATGTCCGACGACAATAGGGTCGTCCCCACGACCCCGGGTCCAGGTTGGCCAGCCGCCGACATTTCCGACGACTATAGAGTCGTCCCCACGACACCGGGCCAAAGTTGGCCAGCCGCCGACATGTCCGACGACTATAGGGTCGTCCCGACGACCCCGGGCCAATGTTGGCCAATCGCCAACATGTCCGACGACTATAGGGTCGTCCCTACGACCCCGGGACTAGATTGGCCCGCCACCGTCATGTCCAACGATTATAGCGTCGTCCCCACGACCCCGGGACTAGATTGGCCCGCCACCGTCATGTCCAACGATTATAGGGTCGTCCCCACGACCCCGGGACTAGATTGGCCCGCCACCGTCATGTCCGACGAATATAGGGTCGTCCCCACGACCCCGGGACAAGCTTGGCCCGCCGCCGACATGTCCGACGACTATAGGGTCGTCCCCACGACCCCGGGACTAGATTGGCCCGCCACCGTCATGTCCAACGATTATAGGGTCGTCCCCACAACCACGGGCCAAAGTTGGACAGCCGCCGACATGTCCGACGACTATAGGGTCGTCCCCACGATCCCGGGCCAAAGTTGGCCAGCCGCCGACATGTCCGACGACTATAGGGTCGTCCCCACGACCCCGAGACTAGATTGGCCCGCCACCGTCATGTCCGACGACAATAGGGTCGTCCCCACGACCTCGGGTCCAGGTTGGCCAGCCGCCGTCATTTCCGACGACTATAGAGTCGTCCCCACGACACCGGTCCAAAGTTGGCCAGCCGCCGACATGTCCGACGACTATAGGGCCGTCCCCACGACCCCGGGACTAGATTGGCCCGCCACCGTCATGTCCAACGACTATAGGGTCGTCCCCACAACCACGGGCCAAAGTTGGCCAGCCGCCGACATGTCCGACGACTATAGGGTCGTCCCCACGACCCCGGGCCAAAGTTGGCAAGCCGCCGAAATGTCCGACGACTATAGGGTCGTCCCCACGACCCCGGGACTAGATTGGCCCGCCACCGTCATGTCCGACGACAATAGGGTCGTCCCCACGACCTCGGGTCCAGGTTGGCCAGCCGCCGACCTTTCCGACGACTATAGAGTCGTCCCCACGACACCGGTCCAAAGTTGGCCAGCCGCCGACATGTCCGACGACTATAGGGTCGTCCCCACGACCCCGGGACTAGATTTGCCCGCCACCGTCAAGTCCGACGACTATAGGGTCGTCCCCACGACCTCGGGACTAGGTTGGCCGGCCGCCGACATGTCCGACCACTATTGGGTCGTCCCCACGACACCGGGCCAAAGTTGGCCAGCCGCCGACTTGTCCGACGACTATAGAGTCGTCCCCACGACCCCGGGTCCAGGTTGGCCAGCCGCCGACATGTCCGACGACTATAGGGTCGTCCCCACGACCCCGGGCCAAAGTTGGTCAGCCGCCGAAATGTCCGACGACTATAGGGTAGACCCCACGACCCCGGGCCAAAGTTGGCAAGCCTGCTGAAATGTCCGACGGCTTTAGGGATGTCCCCACGACCCCGGGACTACATTGGCCCGCCACCGTCAAGTCCGACGACTATAGGGTCGTCCCCTGGACCTCGGGACAAGATTGGCCCGCCACCGTCAAGTCCGACGACTATAGGGTCGTCCCCACGACCTCGGGACTAGGTTGGCCGGCCGCCGACATGTCCGACCACTATTGGGTCGTCCCCACGACACCGGGCCAAAGTTGGCCAGCCGCCGACTTGGCCGACGACTATAGAGTCGTCCCCACGACACCGGTCCAAAGTTGGCCAGCCGCCGACATGTCCGACGACTATAGGGTCGTCCCCACGACCCCGGGACTAGATTGGCCCGCCACCGTCATGTCCAACGACTATAGGGCCGTCCCCACAACCACGGGCCAAAGTTGGCCAGCCGCCGAAATGTCCGACGACTGTAGGGTCGTCCCCACGACCCCGGGACTAGATTGGCCCGCCACCGTCAAGTCCGACGACTATAGGGTCGTCCCCACGACCTCGGGACTAGGTTGGCCGGCCGCCGACATGTCCGACCACTATTGGGGCGTCCCCACGACACCGGGCCAAAGTTGGCCAGCCGCCGACATGTCCGACGACTATAGGGTCGTCCCCACGACCCCGGGACAAGGTTGGCCCGCCGCCGACTGGTCCGACGACTATAGGGTCGTACCCACGACCCCGGGACTAGGCTGACAAGCCGCCAACATGTCCGAAGACTATAGGGTCGTCCCCACGACCCCGGGCCAATGATGTCCAGCCGCCGTCTTGTCCGACGACTATAGGGTCGTCCCCACGACCCCGGGACTAGATTGGCCCGCCACCGTCATGTCCAACGATTATAGGGTCGTCCCCACAACCACGGGCCAAAGTTGGCCAGCCGCCGACATGTCCGACGACTATAGGGTCGTCCCCACGACCTCGGGCCAAAGTTGGCCAGCCGCCGACATGTCCGACGACTATAGGGTCGTCCCCACGACCCCGGGACTAGATTGGCCCGCCACCGTCATGTCCGACGACAATAGGGTCGTCCCCACGACCTCGGGTCCAGGTTGGCCAGCCGCCGACCTTTCCGACGACTATAGAGTCGTCCCCACGACACCGGTCCAAAGTTGGCCAGCCGCCGACATGTCCGACGACTATAGGGTCGTCCCCACGACCCCGGGACTAGATTGGCCCGCCACCGTCACGTCCAACGGCTATAGGGTCGTCCCCACAACCACGGGCCAAAGTTGGCCAGCCGCCGACATGTCCGACGACTATAGGGTCGTCCCCACGACCCCGGGACTAGGTTGGCCAGCCGCCGACAGGTCCGACGACTATAGGGTCGTCCCCACGACCCCGAGACTAGATTGGCCCGCTACCGTCATGTCCGACGACAATAGGGTCGTCCCCACGACCCCGGGTCCAGGTTGGCCAGCCGCCGACATGTCCGACGACTATAGGGTCGTCCCCACGACCCCGGGCCAAAGTTGGTCAGCCGCCGAAATGTCCGACGACTATAGGGTAGACCCCACGACCCCGGGCCAAAGTTGGCAAGCCTGCTGAAATGTCCGACGGCTTTAGGGATGTCCCCACGACCCCGGGACTACATTGGCCCGCCACCGTCAAGTCCGACGACTATAGGGTCGTCCCCTGGACCTCGGGACTAGATTGGCCCGCCACCGTCAAGTCCGACGACTATAGGGTCGTCCCCACGACCTCGGGACTAGGTTGGCCGGCCGCCGACATGTCCGACCACTATTGGGTCGTCCCCACGACACCGGGCCAAAGTTGGCCAGCCGCCGACTTGTCCGACGACTATAGAGTCGTCCCCACGACACCGGTCCAAAGTTGGCCAGCCGCCGACATGTCCGACGACTATAGGGTCGTCCCCACGACCCCGGGACTAGATTGGCCCGCCACCGTCATGTCCAACGACTATAGGGCCGTCCCCACAACCACGGGCCAAAGTAGGCCAGCCGCCGAAATGTCCGACGACTGTAGGGTCGTCCCCACGACCCCGGGACTAGATTGGCCCGCCACCGTCAAGTCCGACGACTATAGGGTCGTCCCCACGACCTCGGGACTAGGTTGGCCGGCCGCCGACATGTCCGACCACTATTGGGTCGTCCCCACGACACCGGGCCAAAGTTGGCCAGCCGCCGACATGTCCGACGACTATAGGGTCGTCCCCACGACCCCGGGACAAGGTTGGCCCGCCGCCGACATGTCCGACGACTATAGGGTCGTCCCCACGACCCCGGGACTAGATTGGCCCGCCACCGTCATGTCCGACGATTATAGGGTCGTCCCCACGACCGCGAGACTAGATTGGCCCGCCACCGTCATGTCCGACGACAATAGGGTCGTCCCCACGACCCCGGGTCCAGGTTGGCCAGCCGCCGACATTTCCGACGACTATAGAGTCGTCCCCACGACACCGGGCCAAAGTTGGCCAGCCGCCGACATGTCCGACGACTATAGGGTCGTCCCGACGACCCCGGGCCAATGTTGGCCAATCGCCAACATGTCCGACGACTATAGGGTCGTCCCTACGACCCCGGGACTAGATTGGCCCGCCACCGTCATGTCCAACGATTATAGGGTCGTCCCCACGACCCCGGGACTAGATTGGCCCGCCACCGTCATGTCCAACGATTATAGGGTCGTCCCCACGACCCCGGGACTAGATTGGCCCGCCACCGTCATGTCCGACGAATATAGGGTCGTCCCCACGACCCCGGGACAAGCTTGGCCCGCCGCCGACATGTCCGACGACTATAGGGTCGTCCCCACGACCCCGGGACTAGATTGGCCCGCCACCGTCATGTCCGACGAATATAGGGTCGTCCCCACGACCCCGGGCCAAAGTTGGCCAGCCGCCGACATGTCCGACGACTATAGGGTCGTCCCCACGACCTCGGGCCAAAGTTGGCCAGCCGCCGACATGTCCGACGACTATAGGGTCGTCCCCACGACCCCGGGACTAGATTGGCCCGCCACCGTCATGTCCGACGACAATAGGGTCGTCCCCACGACCTCGGGTCCAGGTTGGCCAGCCGCCGACCTTTCCGACGACTATAGAGTCGTCCCCACGACACCGGTCCAAAGTTGGCCAGCCGCCGACATGTCCGACGACTATAGGGTCGTCCCCACGACCCCGGGACTAGATTGGCCCGCCACCGTCACGTCCAACGGCTATAGGGTCGTCCCCACAACCACGGGCCAAAGTTGGCCAGCCGCCGACATGTCCGACGACTATAGGGTCGTCCCCACGACCCCGGGACTAGGTTGGCCAGCCGCCGACAGGTCCGACGACTATAGGGTCGTCCCCACGACCCCGAGACTAGATTGGCCCGCTACCGTCATGTCCGACGACAATAGGGTCGTCCCCACGACCCCGGGTCCAGGTTGGCCAGCCGCCGACATGTCCGACGACTATAGGGTCGTCCCCACGACCCCGGGCCAAAGTTGGTCAGCCGCCGAAATGTCCGACGACTATAGGGTAGACCCCACGACCCCGGGCCAAAGTTGGCAAGCCTGCTGAAATGTCCGACGGCTTTAGGGATGTCCCCACGACCCCGGGACTACATTGGCCCGCCACCGTCAAGTCCGACGACTATAGGGTCGTCCCCTGGACCTCGGGACTAGATTGGCCCGCCACCGTCAAGTCCGACGACTATAGGGTCGTCCCCACGACCTCGGGACTAGGTTGGCCGGCCGCCGACATGTCCGACCACTATTGGGTCGTCCCCACGACACCGGGCCAAAGTTGGCCAGCCGCCGACTTGTCCGACGACTATAGAGTCGTCCCCACGACACCGGTCCAAAGTTGGCCAGCCGCCGACATGTCCGACGACTATAGGGTCGTCCCCACGACCCCGGGACTAGATTGGCCCGCCACCGTCATGTCCAACGACTATAGGGCCGTCCCCACAACCACGGGCCAAAGTAGGCCAGCCGCCGAAATGTCCGACGACTGTAGGGTCGTCCCCACGACCCCGGGACTAGATTGGCCCGCCACCGTCAAGTCCGACGACTATAGGGTCGTCCCCACGACCTCGGGACTAGGTTGGCCGGCCGCCGACATGTCCGACCACTATTGGGTCGTCCCCACGACACCGGGCCAAAGTTGGCCAGCCGCCGACATGTCCGACGACTATAGGGTCGTCCCCACGACCCCGGGACAAGGTTGGCCCGCCGCCGACATGTCCGACGACTATAGGGTCGTCCCCACGACCCCGGGACTAGATTGGCCCGCCACCGTCATGTCCGACGACTATAGGGTCGTCCCCACGACCCCGGGACAAGGTTGGCCCGCCGCCGACATGTCCGACGACTATAGGGTCGTCCCCACGACCCCGGGACTAGATTGGCCCGCCACCGTCATGTCCGACGATTATAGGGTCGTCCCCACGACCGCGAGACTAGATTGGCCCGCCACCGTCATGTCCGACGACAATAGGGTCGTCCCCACGACCCCGGGTCCAGGTTGGCCAGCCGCCGACATTTCCGACGACTATAGAGTCGTCCCCACGACACCGGGCCAAAGTTGGCCAGCCGCCGACATGTCCGACGACTATAGGGTCGTCCCGACGACCCCGGGCCAATGTTGGCCAATCGCCAACATGTCCAACGATTATAGGGTCGTCCCCACGACCCCGGGACTAGATTGGCCCGCCACCGTCATGTCCGACGAATATAGGGTCGTCCCCACGACCCCGGGACAAGCTTGGCCCGCCGCCGACATGTCCGACGACTATAGGGTCGTCCCCACGACCCCGGGACTAGATTGGCCCGCCACCGTCATGTCCAACGATTATAGGGTCGTCCCCACAACCACGGGCCAAAGTTGGACAGCCGCCGACATGTCCGACGACTATAGGGTCGTCCCCACGATCCCGGGCCAAAGTTGGCCAGCCGCCGACATGTCCGACGACTATAGGGTCGTCCCCACGACCCCGGGACTAGATTGGCCCGCCACCGTCATGTCCGACGACAATAGGGTCGTCCCCACGACTCCGGGTCTACGTTGGCCAGCTGCCGACATGTCCGACGACTATAGAGTCGTCCCCACGACACCGCGCCAAAGTTGGACAGCCGACGACATGTCCGACTACTATAGGGTCGTCCCCACGACCTCGGGTCTAGATTGGCCCGCTACCGTCATGTCCGAAGACTATAGGGTCGTCCCCACGACCTCGGGACTAGATTGGCCAGCCGCCGACATGTCCGACCACTATTGGGTCGTCCCACGACGCCGGGCCAAAGTTGGCAAGCCGCCGAAATGTCCGACGACTGTAGGGTCGTCTCCACGACCCCGGGACTAGATTGGCCCGCCACCGTCAAGTCCGACGACTATAGGGTCGTCCCCACGACCTCGGGACTAGGTTGGCCAGCCGCCGACTTGTCCGACCACTATTGGGTCGTCCCCACGACCACGGGCCAATGTTGGCCAGCCGCCGACATGTCCGACGACTATAGGGTCGTCCCCACGACCCCGGGCCAAAGTTGGCCAGCCGCCGACATGTCCGACGATTATTGGATCGTCCCCACGACCCCGGGCCAAAGTTGGCCAGCCGCCGACATGTCCGACGACAATCGGTTCGTCCCCACGACCCCGGGTCCAGGTTGGCCAGCAGCCGACATTTCCGACGACTATAGAGTCGTCCCCACGACACCGGGCCAAAGTTGGCCAGCCGCCGACATGTCCGACGACTATAGGGTCGTCCCCACGACCCCGGGACTAGGCTGACAAGCCGCCAACATGTCCGAAGACTATAGGGTCGTCCCCACGACCCCGGGCCAATGATGTCCAGCCGCCGTCTTGTCCGACGACTATAGGGTCGTCCCCACGACCCCGGGACTAGATTGGCCCGCCACCGTCATGTCCAACGATTATAGGGTCGTCCCCACAACCACGGGCCAAAGTTGGACAGCCGCCGACATGTCCGACGACTATAGGGTCGTCCCCACGATCCCGGGCCAAAGTTGGCCAGCCGCCGACATGTCCGACGACTATAGGGTCGTCCCCACGACCCCGAGACTAGATTGGCCCGCCACCGTCATGTCCGACGACAATAGGGTCGTCCCCACGACCTCGGGTCCAGGTTGGCCAGCCGCCGTCATTTCCGACGACTATAGAGTCGTCCCCACGACACCGGTCCAAAGTTGGCCAGCCGCCGACATGTCCGACGACTATAGGGCCGTCCCCACGACCCCGGGACTAGATTGGCCCGCCACCGTCATGTCCAACGACTATAGGGTCGTCCCCACAACCACGGGCCAAAGTTGGCCAGCCGCCGACATGTCCGACGACTATAGGGTCGTCCCCACGACCCCGGGCCAAAGTTGGCAAGCCGCCGAAATGTCCGGTGACTATAGGGTCGTCCCCACGACCCCGGGACTAGATTGGCCCGCCACCGTCATGTCCGACGACAATAGGGTCGTCCCCACGACCTCGGGTCCAGGTTGGCCAGCCGCCGACCTTTCCGACGACTATAGAGTCGTCCCCACGACACCGGTCCAAAGTTGGCCAGCCGCCGACATGTCCGACGACTATAGGGTCGTCCCCACGACCCCGGGACTAGATTGGCCCGCCACCGTCAAGTCCGACGACTATAGGGTCGTCCCCACGACCTCGGGACTAGGTTGGCCGGCCGCCGACATGTCCGACCACTATTGGGTCGTCCCCACGACACCGGTCCAAAGTTGGCCAGCCGCCGACATGTCCGACGACTATAGGGTCGTCCCCACGACCCCGGGACTAGATTGGCCCGCCACCGTCACGTCCAACGGCTATAGGGTCGTCCCCACGACACCGGGCCAAAGTTGGCCAGCCGCCGACTTGTCCGACGACTATAGAGTCGTCCCCACGACACCGGTCCAAAGTTGGCCAGCCGCCGACATGTCCGACGACTATAGGGTCGTCCCCACGACCCCGGGACTAGATTGGCCCGCCACCGTCATGTCCAACGACTATAGGGCCGTCCCCACAACCACGGGCCAAAGTTGGCCAGCCGCCGACATGTCCGACGACTATAGGGTCGTCCCCACGACCCCGGGCCAAAGTTGGTCAGCCGCCGAAATGTCCGACGACTATAGGGTAGACCCCACGGCCCCGGGCCAAAGTTGGCAAGCCTGCTGAAATGTCCGACGGCTTTAGGGATGTCCCCACGACCCCGGGACTACATTGGCCCGCCACCGTCAAGTCCGACGACTATAGGGTCGTCCCCTGGACCTCGGGACTAGATTGGCCCGCCACCGTCAAGTCCGACGACTATAGGGTCGTCCCCACGACCTCGGGACTAGGTTGGCCGGCCGCCGACATGTCCGACCACTATTGGGTCGTCCCCACGACACCGGGCCAAAGTTGGCCAGCCGCCGACTTGTCCGACGACTATAGAGTCGTCCCCACGACACCGGTCCAAAGTTGGCCAGCCGCCGACATGTCCGACGACTATAGGGTCGTCCCCACGACCCCGGGACTAGATTGGCCCGCCACCGTCATGTCCAACGACTATAGGGCCGTCCCCACAACCACGGGCCAAAGTTGGCCAGCCGCCGAAATGTCCGACGACTGTAGGGTCGTCCCCACGACCCCGGGACTAGATTGGCCCGCCACCGTCAAGTCCGACGACTATAGGGTCGTCCCCACGACCTCGGGACTAGGTTGGCCGGCCGCCGACATGTCCGACCACTATTGGGTCGTCCCCACGACACCGGGCCAAAGTTGGCCAGCCGCCGACATGTCCGACGACTATAGGGTCGTCCCCACGACCCCGGGACAAGGTTGGCCCGCCGCCGACTTGTCCGACGACTATAGGGTCGTACCCACGACCCCGGGACTAGGCTGACAAGCCGCCAACATGTCCGAAGACTATAGGGTCGTCCCCACGACCCCGGGCCAATGATGTCCAGCCGCCGTCTTGTCCGACGACTATAGGGTCGTCCCCACGACCCCGGGACTAGATTGGCCCGCCACCGTCATGTCCAACGATTATAGGGTCGTCCCCACAACCACGGGCCAAAGTTGGCCAGCCGCCGACATGTCCGACGCCTATAGGGTCGTCCCCACGACCCCGGGACTAGATTGGCCTGCCACCGTCATGTCCAACGACTATAGGGTCGTCCCCACGACCCCGGGCCAAAGTTGGCAAGCCGCCGAAATGTCCGACGACTATAGGGTCGTCCCCACGACCCCGGGACTAGGTTGGCCAGCCGCCGACATGTCCGACGACTATAGGGTCGTCCCGACGACCCCGGGCCAATGTTGGCCAATCGCCAACATGTCCGACGACTATAGGGTCGTCCCTACGACCCCGGGACTAGATTGGCCCGCCACCGTCATGTCCAACGATTATAGGGTCGTCCCCACAACCACGGGCCAAAGTTGGACAGCCGCCGACATGTCCGACGACTATAGGGTCGTCCCCACGATCCCGGGCCAAAGTTGGCCAGCCGCCGACATGTCCGACGACTATAGGGTCGTCCCCACGACCCCGGGACTAGATTGGCCCGCCACCGTCATGTCCGACGACAATAGGGTCGTCCCCACGACTCCGGGTCTACGTTGGCCAGCTGCCGACATGTCCGACGACTATAGAGTCGTCCCCACGACACCGCGCCAAAGTTGGACAGCCGACGACATGTCCGACTACTATAGGGTCGTCCCCACGACCTCGGGTCTAGATTGGCCCGCTACCGTCATGTCCGAAGACTATAGGGTCGTCCCCACGACCTCGGGACTAGATTGGCCAGCCGCCGACATGTCCGACCACTATTGGGTCGTCCCACGACGCCGGGCCAAAGTTGGCAAGCCGCCGAAATGTCCGACGACTGTAGGGTCGTCTCCACGACCCCGGGACTAGATTGGCCCGCCACCGTCAAGTCCGACGACTATAGGGTCGTCCCCACGACCTCGGGACTAGGTTGGCCAGCCGCCGACTTGTCCGACCACTATTGGGTCGTCCCCACGACCACGGGCCAATGTTGGCCAGCCGCCGACATGTCCGACGACTATAGGGTCGTCCCCACGACCCCGGGCCAAGGATGTCCAGCCGCCGTCTTGTCCGACACCTATAGGGTCGTCCCCACGACCCCGGGACTAGATTGGCCCGCCACCGTCATGTCCAACGACTATAGGGTCGTCCCCACCACGACGGGCCAAAGTTGGCCAGCCGCCGACATGTCCGACGATTATTGGATCGTCCCCACGACCCCGGGCCAAAGTTGGCCAGCCGCCGACATGTCCGACGACAATAGGTTCGTCCCCACGACCCCGGGTCCAGGTTGGCCAGCAGCCGACATTTCCGACGACTATAGAGTCGTCCCCACGACACCGGGCCAAAGTTGGCCAGCCGCCGACATGTCCGACGACTATAGGGTCGTCCCCACGACCCCGGGACTAGGCTGACAAGCCGCCAACATGTCCGAAGACTATAGGGTCGTCCCCACGACCCCGGGCCAATGATGTCCAGCCGCCGTCTTGTCCGACGACTATAGGGTCGTCCCCACGACCCCGGGACTAGATTGGCCCGCCACCGTCATGTCCAACGATTATAGGGTCGTCCCCACAACCACGGGCCAAAGTTGGACAGCCGCCGACATGTCCGACGACTATAGGGTCGTCCCCACGATCCCGGGCCAAAGTTGGCCAGCCGCCGACATGTCCGACGACTATAGGGTCGTCCCCACGACCCCGAGACTAGATTGGCCCGCCACCGTCATGTCCGACGACAATAGGGTCGTCCCCACGACCTCGGGTCCAGGTTGGCCAGCCGCCGTCATTTCCGACGACTATAGAGTCGTCCCCACGACACCGGTCCAAAGTTGGCCAGCCGCCGACATGTCCGACGACTATAGGGCCGTCCCCACGACCCCGGGACTAGATTGGCCCGCCACCGTCATGTCCAACGACTATAGGGTCGTCCCCACAACCACGGGCCAAAGTTGGCCAGCCGCCGACATGTCCGACGACTATAGGGTCGTCCCCACGACCCCGGGCCAAAGTTGGCAAGCCGCCGAAATGTCCGACGACTATAGGGTCGTCCCCACGACCCCGGGACTAGATTGGCCCGCCACCGTCATGTCCGACGACAATAGGGTCGTCCCCACGACCTCGGGTCCAGGTTGGCCAGCCGCCGACCTTTCCGACGACTATAGAGTCGTCCCCACGACACCGGTCCAAAGTTGGCCAGCCGCCGACATGTCCGACGACTATAGGGTCGTCCCCACGACCCCGGGACTAGATTGGCCCGCCACCGTCAAGTCCGACGACTATAGGGTCGTCCCCACGACCTCGGGACTAGGTTGGCCGGCCGCCGACATGTCCGACCACTATTGGGTCGTCCCCACGACACCGGTCCAAAGTTGGCCAGCCGCCGACATGTCCGACGACTATAGGGTCGTCCCCACGACCCCGGGACTAGATTGGCCCGCCACCGTCACGTCCAACGGCTATAGGGTCGTCCCCACAACCACGGGCCAAAGTTGGCCAGCCGCCGACATGTCCGACGACTATAGGGTCGTCCCCACGACCCCGGGACTAGGTTGGCCAGCCGCCGACAGGTCCGACGACTATAGGGTCGTCCCCACGACCCCGAGACTAGATTGGCCCGCTACCGTCATGTCCGACGACAATAGGGTCGTCCCCACGACCCCGGGTCCAGGTTGGCCAGCCGCCGACATGTCCGACGACTATAGGGTCGTCCCCACGACCCCGGGCCAAAGTTGGTCAGCCGCCGAAATGTCCGACGACTATAGGGTAGACCCCACGACCCCGGGCCAAAGTTGGCAAGCCTGCTGAAATGTCCGACGGCTTTAGGGATGTCCCCACGACCCCGGGACTACATTGGCCCGCCACCGTCAAGTCCGACGACTATAGGGTCGTCCCCTGGACCTCGGGACTAGATTGGCCCGCCACCGTCAAGTCCGACGACAATAGGGTCGTCCCCACGACCCCGGGTCCAGGTTGGCCAGCCGCCGACATGTCCGACGACTATAGAGTCGTCCCCACGACACCGCGCCAAAGTTGGACAGCCGCCGACATGTCCGACTACTATAGGGTCGTCCCCACGCCCTCGGGTCTAGATTGGCCCGCTACCGTCATGTCCGAAGACTATAGGGTCGTCCCCACGACCTCGGGACTAGATTGGCCCGCTTCCGTCAAGTCCGACGACTATAGGGTCGTCCCACGACGCCGGGCCAAAGTTGGCAAGCCGCCGAAATGTCCGACGACTGTAGGGTCTTCCCCACGACCCCTGGACTAGATTGGCCCGCCACCGTCAAGTCCGACGACTATAGGGTCGTCCCCACGACCCCGGGTCCAGGTTGGCCAGCCGCCGACATTTCCGACGAATATAGAGTCGTCCCCACGACACCGGGCCAAAGTTGGCCAGCCGCCGACATGTCCGACGACTATAGGGTCGTCCCCACGACCCCGGGACTAGATTGGCCCGCCACCGTCATGTCCGACGATTATAGGGTCGTCCCCACGATCGCGAGACTAGATTGGCCCGCCACCGTCATGTCCGACGACAATAGGGTCGTCCCCACGACCCCGGGTCCAGGTTGGCCAGCCGCCGACATTTCCGACGACTATAGAGTCGTCCCCACGACACCGGGCCAAAGTTGGCCAGCCGCCGACATGTCCGACGACTATAGGGTCGTCCCCACAACCACGGGCCAAAGTTGGCCAATCGCCAACATGTCCGACGACTATAGGGTCGTCCCTACGACCCCGGGACTAGATTGGCCCGCCACCGTCATGTCCAACGATTATAGGGTCGTCCCCACGACCCCGGGACTAGATTGGCCCGCCACCGTCATGTCCGACGACTATAGGGTCGTCCCCACGACCCCGGGACTAGATTGGCCCGCCACCGTCAAGTCCGACGACCTCGGGACTAGGTTGGCCAGCCGCCGACATGTCCGACGACTATAGGGTCGCCCCCACGACCTCGGGACTAGGTTGGCCAGCCGCCGACATGTCCGACGACTATAGGTTCGTCCCCACGACCCCCGGAGTAGGTTGGCTCGCCGCCGACTTGTCCGACGATTATAAGGTCGTCCCCACGACCCCGGGACTAGATTGGCCCGCCACCGTCTTGTCCGACGACTATAGGGTCGTCCCCACGACCCCGGGACTAGATTGGCCCGCCACCGTCTTGTCCGACGACTATAGGGTCGTCCCCACGACCACGGGCCAAAGTTGGCCAGCCGCCGAAATGTCCGACGACTGTAGGGTCGTCCCCACGACACCGGGACTAGATTGGCCCGCCACCGTCTTGTCCGACGGCTATAGGGTCGTCCCCACGACCTCGGGACTAGGTTGGCCGGCCGCCGACATGTCCGACCACTATTGGGTCGTCCCCACGACACCGGGCCAAAGTTGGCCCGCCGCCGACATGTCCGACGACTATAGGGTCGTCCCCACGACCCCGGGACTAGATTGGCCCGCCACCGTCATGTCCAACGATTATAGGGTCGTCCCCACGACCCCGGGACTAGATTGGCCCGCCACCGTCGTGTCCGACGATTATAGGGTCGTCCCCACGACCCCGGTACAAGGTTGGCCCGCCGCCGACTTGTCCGACGACTATAGAGTCGTACCCACCACCCCGGGACTAGGCTGACAAGCCGCCAACATGTCCGACGACTATAGGGTCGTCCCCACGACCCCGGGCCAAAGCTGTCCAGCCGCCGTCTTGTCCGACGACTATAGGGTCGTCCCTACGACCCCGGGACTAGATTGGCCCGCCACCGTCATGTCCAACGACTATAGGGTCGTCCCCACAACCACGGGCCAAAGTTGGCCAGCCGTCGACATGTCCGACGACTATAGGGTCGTCCCCACGACCCCGGGCCAAAGTTGGCCAGCCGCCGACATGTCCGACGACTATAGGGTCGTCCCCACGACCCCGAGACTAGATTGGCCCGCCACCGTCATGTCCGACGACAATAGGGTCGGCCCCACGACTCCGGGTCCAGGTTGGCCAGCCGCCGACATTTCCGACGACTATAGAGTCGTCCCCACGACACCGGTTCAAAGTTGGCCAGCCGCCGACATGTCCGACGACTATCGGGTCGTCCCCACGACCCCGGGACTAGATTGGCCCGCCACCGTCATATCCAACGAATATAGGGTCGTCCCCACGACCCCGGGTCCAGGTTGGCCAGCCGCCGACATTTCCGACGACTATAGAGTCGTCCCCACGACCCCGGGCCAAAGTTGGCCAGCCGCCGACATGTCCGACGACTATAGGGTCGTCCCAACGACCCCGAGACTAGATTGGCCCGCCACCGTCATGTCCAACGACTATAGGGTCGTCCCCACAACCACGGGCCAAAGTTGGCCAGCCGCCGACATGTCCGACGACTATTGGATCGTGCCCACGACCACGGGCCAAAGTTGGCCAGCCGCCGACATGTCCGACGACTATAAGGTCGTCCCCACGACCCCGGGACAAGGTTGGCCCGCCGCCGACATGTCCGACGAATATAGGGCCGTACCCACGACCACGGGACTAGATTGGCCCGCCACCGCCATGTCCGACGACAATAGGGTCGTCCCCACGACCCCGGGTCTAGGTTGGCCAGCCGCCGACATGTCCGACGACAATCGGATCGTCCCCACGCCCACGCGCCAAAGTTGGCCAGCCGCCGACATGTCCGACGACTATTGGATCGTCCCCACGACCACGGGCCAAAGTTGGCCAGCTGCCGACATGTCCGACGACTATAGGGTCGTCCCCACGACCCCGGGCCAAAGTTGGCAAGCCGCCGAAATGTCCGACGACTATAGGGTCGTCCCGACGACCCCGGGCCAATGTTGGCCAATCGCCAACATGTCCGACGACTATAGGGTCGTCCCTACGACCCCGGGACTAGATTGGCCCGCCACCGTCATGTCCAACGATTATAGGGTCGTCCCCACGACCCCGGGACTAGATTGGCCCGCCACCGTCATGTCCGACGAATATAGGGTCGTCCCCACGACCCCGGGACAAGCTTGGCCCGCCGCCGACTTGTCCGACGACTATAGGGTCGTCCCCACGACCCCAGGACTAGATTGGCCCGCCACCGTCATGTCCGACGACAATAGGGTCGTCCCCACGACCCCGGGTCTAGGTTGCCCAGCTGCCGACATGTCCGACGACTATAGAGTCGTCCCCACGACACCGCGCCAAAGTTGGACAGCCGCCGACATGTCCGACTACTATAGGGTCGTCCCCACGTCCTCGGGTCTAGATTGGCCCGCTACCGTCATGTCCGAAGACTATAGGGTCGTCCCCACGACCTCGGGACTAGATTGGCCCGCTTCCGTCAAGTCCGACGACTATAGGGTCGTCCCACGACGCCGGGCCAAAGTTGGCAAGCCGCCGAAATGTCCGACGACTGTAGGGTCGTCCCCACGACCCCGGGACTAGATTGGCCCGCCACCGTCAAGTCCGACGACTATAGGGTCGTCCCCACGACCCCGGGTCCAGGTTGGCCAGCCGCCGACATTTCCGACGAATATAGAGTCGTCCCCACGACACCGGGCCAAAGTTGGCCAGCCGCCGACATGTCCGACGACTATAGGGTCGTCCCCACGACCCCGGGTCTAGATTGGCCCGCCACCGTCATGTCCGACGATTATAGGGTCGTCCCCACGACCCCGGGACAAGCTTGGCCCGCCGCCGACTTGTCCGACGACTATAGGGTCGTCCCCACGACCCCGGGACTAGATTGGCCCGCCACCGTCATGTCCGACGACAATAGGGTCGTCTCCACGACCCCGGGTCTAGGTTGGCCAGCCGCCGACATGTCCGACGACTATAGAGTCGTCCCCACGACACCGGGCCAAAGTTGGACAGCCGCCGACATGTCCGACTACTATAGGGTCGTCCCCACGACCTCGCGCCAAAGTTGGCCAGCCGCCGACATGTCCGACGACTATTGGATCGTCCCCACGACCACGGGCCAAAGTTGGCCAGCTGCCGACATATCCGACGACTATAGGGTCGTCCCCACGACCCCGGGCCAAAGTTGGCAAGCCGCCGAAATGTCCGACGACTATAGGGTCGTCCCCACCACCCCGGGACTAGGTTGGCCAGCCGCCGACATGTCCGACGACTATAGGGTCGTCCCGACGACCCCGGGCCAATGTTGGCCAATCGCCAACATGTCCGACGACTATAGGGTCGTCCCTACGACCCCGGGACTAGATTGGCCCGCCACCGTCATGTCCAACGATTATACGGTCGTCCCCACGACCCCGGGACTAGATTGGCCCGCCACCGTCATGTCCGACGAATATAGGGTCGTCCCCACGACCCCGGGACAAGCTTGGCCCGCCGCCGACTTGTCCGACGACTATAGGGTCGTCCCCACGACCCCAGGACTAGATTGGCCCGCCACCGTCATGTCCGACGACAATAGGGTCGTCCCCACGACCCCGGGTCTAGGTTGCCCAGCTGCCGACATGTCCGACGACTATAGAGTCGTCCCCACGACACCGCGCCAAAGTTGGACAGCCGCCGACATGTCCGACTACTATAGGGTCGTCCCCACGCCCTCGGGTCTAGATTGGCCCGCTACCGTCATGTCCGAAGACTATTGGGTCGTCCCCACGACCTCGGGACTAGATTGGCCCGCTTCCGTCAAGTCCGACGACTATAGGGTCGTCCCACGACGCCGGGCCAAAGTTGGCAAGCCGCCGAAATGTCCGACGACTGTAGGGTCGTCCCCACGACCCCGGGACTAGATTGGCCCGCCACCGTCAAGTCCGACGACTATAGGGTCGTCCCCACGACCCCGGGTCCAGGTTGGCCAGCCGCCGACATTTCCGACGAATATAGAGTCGTCCCCACGACACCGGGCCAAAGTTGGCCAGCCGCCGACATGTCCGACGACTATAGGGTCGTCCCCACGACCCCGGGACTAGATTGGCCCGCCACCGTCATGTCCGACGATTATAGGGTCGTCCCCACGATCGCGAGACTAGATTGGCCCGCCACCGTCATGTCCGACGACAATAGGGTCGTCCCCACGACCCCGGGTCCAGGTTGGCCAGCCGCCGACATTTCCGACGACTATAGAGTCGTCCCCACGACACCGGGCCAAAGTTGGCCAGCCGCCGACATGTCCGACGACTATAGGGTCGTCCCCACAACCACGGGCCAAAGTTGGCCAATCGCCAACATGTCCGACGACTATAGGGTCGTCCCTACGACCCCGGGACTAGATTGGCCCGCCACCGTCATGTCCAACGATTATAGGGTCGTCCCCACGACCCCGGGACTAGATTGGCCCGCCACCGTCATGTCCGACGACTATAGGGTCGTCCCCACGACCCCGGGACTAGATTGGCCCGCCACCGTCAAGTCCGACGACCTCGGGACTAGGTTGGCCAGCCGCCGACATGTCCGACGACTATAGGGTCGCCCCCACGACCTCGGGACTAGGTTGGCCAGCCGCCGACATGTCCGACGACTATAGGTTCGTCCGCACGACCCCCGGAGTAGGTTGGCTCGCCGCCGACTTGTCCGACGATTATAAGGTCGTCCCCACGACCCCGGGACTAGATTGGCCCGCCACCGTCTTGTCCGACGACTATAGGGTCGTCCCCACGACCCCGGGACTAGATTGGCCCGCCACCGTCTTGTCCGACGACTATAGGGTCGTCCCCACGACCACGGGCCAAAGTTGGCCAGCCGCCGAAATGTCCGACGACTGTAGGGTCGTCCCCACGACCCCGGGACTAGATTGGCCCGCCACCGTCTTGTCCGACGGCTATAGGGTCGTCCCCACGACCTCGGGACTAGGTTGGCCGGCCGCCGACATGTCCGACCACTATTGGGTCGTCCCCACGATACCGGCCAAAGTTGGCCAGCCGCCGACATGTCCGACGACTATAGGGTCGTCCCCACGACCCCGAGACTAGATTGGCCCGCCACCGTCATGTCCGACGACAATAGGGTCGGCCCCACGACTCCGGGTCCAGGTTGGCCAGCCGCCGACATTTCGGACGACTATAGAGTCGTCCGCACGACACCGGTTCAAAGTTGGCCAGCCGCCGACATGTCCGACGACTATAGGGTCGTCCCCACGACCCCGGGACTAGATTGGCCCGCCACCGTCATATCCAACGACTATAGGGTCGTCCCCACAACCACGGGCCAAAGTTGGCCAGCCGACGACATGTCCGACGACTATAGGGTCGTCCCCACGACCCCGGGCCAAAGTTGGAAAGCCGCCGAAATGTCCGACGACTATAGGGTCGTCCCCACGACCCCGGGACTAGATTGGCCCGCCACCGTCATGTCCAACGATTATAGGGTCGTCCCCACGACCCCGGGACTAGATTGGCCCGCCACCGTCATGTCCGACGAATGTAGGGTCGTCCCCACGACCCTGGGACAAGCTTGGCCCGCCGCCGACTTGTCCGACGAATATAGGGTCGTCCCCACGACCCCGGGACTAGATTGGCCTGCCACCGTCATGTGCAACGACTATAGGGTCGTCCCCACCACCACGGGCCAAAGTTGGCCAGCCGCCGACATGTCCGACGATTATTGGATCGTCCCCACGACCCCGGGCCAAAGTTGGCCAGCCGCCGACATGTCCGACGACTATAGGGTCGTCCCCACGACCCCGAGACTAGATTGGCCTGCTACCGTCATGTCCGACGACAATAGGGTCGTCCCCACGACCCCGGGTCCAGGTTGGCCAGCCGCCGAAATTTCCGACGACTATAGAGTCGTCCCCACGACCCCGGGCCAAAGTTGGCCAGCCGCCGACATGTCCGACGACTATAGGGTCGTCCCAACGACCCCGAGACTAGATTGGCCCGCCACCGTCATGTCCAACGACTATAGGGTCGTCCCCACAACCACGGGCCAAAGTTGGCCAGCCGCCGACATGTCCGACGACTATTGGATCGTGCCCACGACCACGGGCCAAAGTTGGCCAGCCGCCGACATGTCCGACGAGTATAGGGTCGTACCTACGACCCCGGGACTAGATTGGCCCGCCACCGTCATGTCCGACGACAATAGGGTCGTCCCCACGACCCTGGGTCTAGGTTGGCCAGCCGCCGACATGTCCGACGACTAAACAGTCGTCCCAACGACCACGGGCAAAAGTTGGCCAATCGCCGTCATGTCCGACGACAATAGGGTCGTCCCCACGACCCCGGGACTAGATTGGCCCGCCACCGTCATGTCCGACGACTATCGGATCGTCCCCACGACCACAGGCCAAAGTTGGCCAATCGCCGACATGTCCGACGACTATAGGGTCGCCCCCACGACCCCGGTACAAGGTTCGCCCGCCGCCGACTTGCCCGGCGACTATAGGGTAGTCCCCACGACCCCGGGACTAGGTAGACCCACCGCCGACGTGTCCGACAACTATAGGGTCGTCCCCACGACCACGGGCCAAAGTTGGCCAGCCACCGACATGTCCGACGACCATAGGATCGTACCTACGACCCCGGGACTAGATTGGCCCGCCACCGTCAAGTCCGACGACTATAGGGTCGTCCCCACGACCCCGGGACTAGATTGGCCCGCCACCGTCATGTCCAACGACTATAGGGTCGTCCCCACAACCACGGGCCAAAGTTGGCAAGCCGCCGAAATTTCCGACGACTATAGAGTCGTCCCCACGACACCGGGCCAAAGTTGGCCAGCCGCCGACATGTCCGACGACTATAGGGTCGTCCCCACGACCCCGGGACAAGGTTGGCCCGCCGCCGACATGTCCGACGAATATAGGGCCGTACCCACGACCACGGGACTAGATTGGCCCGCCACCGCCATGTCCGACGACAATAGGGTCGTCCCCACGACCCCGGGTCTAGGTTGGCCAGCCGCCGACATGTCCGACGACAATCGGATCGTCCCCACGCCCACGCGCCAAAGTTGGCCAGCCGCCGACATGTCCGACGACTATTGGATCGTCCCCACGACCACGGGCCAAAGTTGGCCAGCTGCCGACATGTCCGACGACTATAGGGTCGTCCCCACGACCCCGGGCCAAAGTTGGCAAGCCGCCGAAATGTCCGACGACTATAGGGTCGTCCCGACGACCCCGGGCCAATGTTGGCCAATCGCCAACATGTCCGACGACTATAGGGTCGTCCCTACGACCCCGGGACTAGATTGGCCCGCCACCGTCATGTCCAACGATTATAGGGTCGTCCCCACGACCCCGGGACTAGATTGGCCCGCCACCGTCATGTCCGACGAATATAGGGTCGTCCCCACGACCCCGGGACAAGCTTGGCCCGCCGCCGACTTGTCCGACGACTATAGGGTCGTCCCCACGACCCCAGGACTAGATTGGCCCGCCACCGTCATGTCCGACGACAATAGGGTCGTCCCCACGACCCCGGGTCTAGGTTGCCCAGCTGCCGACATGTCCGACGACTATAGAGTCGTCCCCACGACACCGCGCCAAAGTTGGACAGCCGCCGACATGTCCGACTACTATAGGGTCGTCCCCACGCCCTCGGGTCTAGATTGGCCCGCTACCGTCATGTCCGAAGACTATAGGGTCGTCCCCACGACCTCGGGACTAGATTGGCCCGCTTCCGTCAAGTCCGACGACTATAGGGTCGTCCCACGACGCCGGGCCAAAGTTGGCAAGCCGCCGAAATGTCCGACGACTGTAGGGTCGTCCCCACGACCCCGGGACTAGATTGGCCCGCCACCGTCAAGTCCGACGACTATAGGGTCGTCCCCACGACCCCGGGTCCAGGTTGGCCAGCCGCCGACATTTCCGACGAATATAGAATCGTCCCCACGACACCGGGCCAAAGTTGGCCAGCCGCCGACATGTCCGACGACTATAGGGTCGTCCCCACGACCCCGGGTCTAGATTGGCCCGCCACCGTCATGTCCGACGATTATAGGGTCGTCCCCACGACCCCGGGACAAGCTTGGCCCGCCGCCGACTTGTCCGACGACTATAGGGTCGTCCCCACGACCCCGGGACTAGATTGGCCCGCCACCGTCATGTCCGACGACAATAGGGTCGGCTCCACGACCCCGGGTCTAGGTTGGCCAGCCGCCGACATGTCCGACGACTATAGAGTCGTCCCCACGACACCGGGCCAAAGTTGGACAGCGGCCGACATGTCCGACTACTATAGGGTCGTCCCCACGACCTCGGGTCTAGATTGGCCCGCTACCGTCATGTCCGAAGACTATAGGGTCGTCCCCACGACCACGGGACTAGATTGGCCCGCCACCGCCATGTCCGACGACAATAGGGTCGTCCCCACGACCCCGGGTCTAGGTTGGCCAGCCGCCGACATGTCCGACGACAATCGGATCGTCCCCACGCCCACGCGCCAAAGTTGGCCAGCCGCCGACATGTCCGACGACTATTGGATCGTCCCCACGACCACGGGCCAAAGTTGGCCAGCTGCCGACATGTCCGACGACTATAGGGTCGTCCCCACGACCCCGGGCCAAAGTTGGCAAGCCGCCGAAATGTCCGACGACTATAGGGTCGTCCCCACGACCCCGGGACTAGGTTGGCCAGCCGCCGACATGTCCGACGACTATAGGGTCGTCCCGACGACCCCGGGCCAATGTTGGCCAATCGCCAACATGTCCGACGACTATAGGGTCGTCCCTACGACCCCGGGACTAGATTGGCCCGCCACCGTCATGTCCAACGATTATACGGTCGTCCCCACGACCCCGGGACTAGATTGGCCCGCCACCGTCATGTCCGACGAATATAGGGTCGTCCCCACGACCCCGGGACAAGCTTGGCCCGCCGCCGACTTGTCCGACGACTATAGGGTCGTCCCCACGACCCCAGGACTAGATTGGCCCGCCACCGTCATGTCCGACGACAATAGGGTCGTCCCCACGACCCCGGGTCTAGGTTGCCCAGCTGCCGACATTTCCGACGAATATAGAGTCGTCCCCACGACACCGGGCCAAAGTTGGTCAGCCGCCGACATGTCCGACGACTATAGGGTCGTCCCCACGACCCCGGGACTAGATTGGCCCGCCACCGTCATGTCCGACGATTATAGGGTCGTCCCCACGATCGCAAGACTAGATTGGCCCGTCACCGTCATGTCCGACGACAATAGGGTCGTCCCCACGACCCCGGGTCCAGGTTGGCCAGCCGCCGACATTTCCGACGACTATAGAGTCGTCCCCACGACACCGGGCCAAAGTTGGCCAGCCGCCGACATGTCCGACGACTATAGGGTCGTCCCCACAACCACGGGCCAAAGTTGGCCAATCGCCAACATGTCCGACGACTATAGGGTCGTCCCTACGACCCCGGGACTAGATTGGCCCGCCACCGTCATGTCCAACGATTATAGGGTCGTCCCCACGACCCCGGGACTAGATTGGCCCGCCACCGTCATGTCCGACGACTATAGGGTCGTCCCCACGACCCCGGGACTAGATTGGCCCGCCACCGACAAGTCCGACGACCTCGGGACTAGGTTGGCCAGCCGCCGACATGTCCGACGACTATAGGGTCGCCCCCACGACCTCGGGACTAGGTTGGCCAGTCGCCGACATGTCCGACGACTATAGGTTCGTCCCCACGACCCCCGGAGTAGGTTGGCTCGCCGCCGACTTGTCCGACGATTATAAGGTCGTCCCCACGACCCCGGGACTGGATTGGCCCGCCACCGTCTTGTCCGACGACTATAGGGTCGTCCCCACGACCCCGGGACTAGATTGGCCCGCCACCGTCTTGTCCGACGACTATAGGGTCGTCCCCACGACCACGGGCCAAAGTTGGCCAGCCGCCGAAATGTCCGACGACTGTAGGGTCGTCCCCACGACCCCGGGACTAGATTGGCCCGCCACCGACATGTCCGACGACTATAGGGTCGTCCCCACGACCCCGGGACTAGATTGGCCCGCCACCGTCATGTCCAACGACTATAGGGTCGTCCCCACAACCACGGGCCAAAGTTGGCCAGCCGCCGACATGTCCGACGACTATAGGGTCGTCCCCACGACCCCGGGCCAAAGATGTCCAGCCGCCGTCTTGTCCGACGCCTATAGGGTCGTCCCCACGACCCCGGGACTAGATTGGCCTGCCACCGTCATGTCCAACGACTATAGGGTCGTCCCCACCACCACGGGCCAAAGTTGGCCAGCCGCCGACATGTCCGACGATTATTGGATCGTCCCCACGACCCCGGGCCAAAGCTGGCCAGCCGCCGACATGTCCGACGACTATGGGGTCGTCCCCACGACCCCGAGACTAGATTGGCCCGCTACCGTCATGTCCGACGACAATAGGGTCGTCCCCACGACCCCGGGTCCAGGTTGGCCAGCCGCCGACATTTCCGACGACTATAGAGTCGTCCCCACGACACCGGGCCAAAGTTGGCCAGCCGCCGACATGTCCGACGACTATAGGGTCGTCCCCACGACCCCGGGACAAGGTTGGCCCGCCGCCGACATGTCCGACGATTATAGGGCCGTACCCACGACCCCGGGACTAGGCTGACAAGCCGCCAACATGTTCGACGACTATAGGGTCGTCCCCACGACCCCGGGCCAAAGTTGGTCAGCCGCCGAAATGTCCGACGACTATAGGGTAGTCCCCACGACCCCGGGCCAAAGTTGGCAAGCCGCTGAAATGTCCGACGGCGTTAGGGTTGTCCCCACGACCCCGGGACTACATTGGCCCGCCACCGTCAAGTCCGACGACTATAGGGTCGTCCCCACGACCCCGGGCCAAAGTTGGCCAGCCGCCGAAATGTCCGACGACTGTAGGGTCGTCCCCATGACCCCGGGACTAGATTGGCCCGCCACCGTCTTGTCCGACGACTATAGGGTCGTCCCCACGACCTCGGGACTAGGTTGGCCGGCCGCCGACATGTCCGACCACTATTGGGTCGTCCCCACGACACCGGGCCAAAGTTGGCCCGCCGCCGACATGTCCGACGACTATAGGGTCGTCCCCACGACCCCGGGACTAGATTGGCCCGCCACCGTCGTGTCCGACGATTATAGGGTCGTCCCCACGACCCCGGTACAAGGTTGGCCCGCCGCCGACTTGTCCGACGACTATAGAGTCGTACCCACCACCCCGGGACTAGGCTGACAAGCCGCCAACATGTCCGACGACTATAGGGTCGTCCCCACGACCCCGGGCCAAAGATGTCCAGCCGCCGTCTTGTCCGACGCCTATAGGGTCGTCCCCACGACCCCGGGACTAGATTGGCCTGCCACCGTCATGTGCAACGACTATAGGGTCGTCCCCACCACCACGGGCCAAAGTTGGCCAGCCGCCGACATGTCCGACGATTATTGGATCGTCCCCACGACCCCGGGCCAAAGTTGGCCAGCCGCTGACATGTCCGACGACTATAGGGTCGTCCCCACGACCCCGAGACTAGATTGGCCTGCTACCGTCATGTCCGACGACAATAGGGTCGTCCCCACGACCCCGGGTCCAGGTTGGCCAGCCGCCGACATTTCCGACGACTATAGAGTCGTCCCCACGACCCCGGGCCAAAGTTGGCCAGCCGCCGACATGTCCGACGACTATAGGGTCGTCCCAACGACCCCGAGACTAGATTGGCCCGCCACCGTCATGTCCAACGACTATAGGGTCGTCCCCACAACCACGGGCCAAAGTTGGCCAGCCGCCGACATGTCCGACGACTATTGGATCGTGCCCACGACCACGGGCCAAAGTTGGCCAGCCGCCGACATGTCCGACGAGTATAGGGTCGTCCCTACGACCCCGGGACTAGATTGGCCCGCCACCGTCATGTCCAACGATTATAGGGTCGTCCCCACGACCCCGGGTCTAGATTGGCCCGCCACCGTCATGTCCGACGAATATAGGGTCGTCCCCACGACCCCGGGACAAGCTTGGCCCGCCGCCGACTTGTCCGACGACTATAGGGTCGTCCCCACGACCCCAGGACTAGATTGGCCCGCCACCGTCATGTCCGACGACAATAGGGTCGTCCCCACGACCCCGGGTCTAGGTTGCCCAGCTGCCGACATGTCCGACGACTATAGAGTCGTCCCCACGACACCGCGCCAAAGTTGGACAGCCGCCGACATGTCCGACTACTATAGGGTCGTCCCCACGCCCTCGGGTCTAGATTGGCCCGCTACCGTCATGTCCGAAGACTATAGGGTCGTCCCCACGACCTCGGGACTAGATTGGCCCGCTTCCGTCAAGTCCGACGACTATAGGGTCGTCCCACGACGCCGGGCCAAAGTTGGCAAGCCGCCGAAATGTCCGACGACTGTAGGGTCGTCCCCACGACCCCGGGACTAGATTGGCCCGCCACCGTCAAGTCCGACGACTATAGGGTCGTCCCCACGACCCCGGGTCCAGGTTGGCCAGCCGCCGACATTTCCGACGAATATAGAATCGTCCCCACGACACCGGGCCAAAGTTGGCCAGCCGCCGACATGTCCGACGACTATAGGGTCGTCCCCACGACCCCGGGTCTAGATTGGCCCGCCACCGTCATGTCCGACGATTATAGGGTCGTCCCCACGACCCCGGGACAAGCTTGGCCCGCCGCCGACTTGTCCGACGACTATAGGGTCGTCCCCACGACCCCGGGACTAGATTGGCCCGCCACCGTCATGTCCGACGACAATAGGGTCGGCTCCACGACCCCGGGTCTAGGTTGGCCAGCCGCCGACATGTCCGACGACTATAGAGTCGTCCCCACGACACCGGGCCAAAGTTGGACAGCGGCCGACATGTCCGACTACTATAGGGTCGTCCCCACGACCTCGGGTCTAGATTGGCCCGCTACCGTCATGTCCGAAGACTATAGGGTCGTCCCCACGACCACGGGACTAGATTGGCCCGCCACCGCCATGTCCGACGACAATAGGGTCGTCCCCACGACCCCGGGTCTAGGTTGGCCAGCCGCCGACATGTCCGACGACAATCGGATCGTCCCCACGCCCACGCGCCAAAGTTGGCCAGCCGCCGACATGTCCGACGACTATTGGATCGTCCCCACGACCACGGGCCAAAGTTGGCCAGCTGCCGACATGTCCGACGACTATAGGGTCGTCCCCACGACCCCGGGCCAAAGTTGGCAAGCCGCCGAAATGTCCGACGACTATAGGGTCGTCCCCACGACCCCGGGACTAGGTTGGCCAGCCGCCGACATGTCCGACGACTATAGGGTCGTCCCGACGACCCCGGGCCAATGTTGGCCAATCGCCAACATGTCCGACGACTATAGGGTCGTCCCTACGACCCCGGGACTAGATTGGCCCGCCACCGTCATGTCCAACGATTATACGGTCGTCCCCACGACCCCGGGACTAGATTGGCCCGCCACCGTCATGTCCGACGAATATAGGGTCGTCCCCACGACCCCGGGACAAGCTTGGCCCGCCGCCGACTTGTCCGACGACTATAGGGTCGTCCCCACGACCCCAGGACTAGATTGGCCCGCCACCGTCATGTCCGACGACAATAGGGTCGTCCCCACGACCCCGGGTCTAGGTTGCCCAGCTGCCGACATTTCCGACGAATATAGAGTCGTCCCCACGACACCGGGCCAAAGTTGGTCAGCCGCCGACATGTCCGACGACTATAGGGTCGTCCCCACGACCCCGGGACTAGATTGGCCCGCCACCGCCATGTCCGACGACAATAGGGTCGTCCCCACGACCCCGGGTCCAGGTTGGCCAGCCGCCGACATTTCCGACGACTATAGAGTCGTCCCCACGACACCGGGCCAAAGTTGGCCAGCCGCCGACATGTCCGACGACTATAGGGTCGTCCCCACAACCACGGGCCAAAGTTGGCCAATCGCCAACATGTCCGACGACTATAGGGTCGTCCCTACGACCCCGGGACTAGATTGGCCCGCCACCGTCATGTCCAACGATTATAGGGTCGTCCCCACGACCCCGGGACTAGATTGGCCCGCCACCGTCATGTCCGACGACTATAGGGTCGTCCCCACGACCCCGGGACTAGATTGGCCCGCCACCGACAAGTCCGACGACCTCGGGACTAGGTTGGCCAGCCGCCGACATGTCCGACGACTATAGGGTCGCCCCCACGACCTCGGGACTAGGTTGGCCAGTCGCCGACATGTCCGACGACTATAGGTTCGTCCCCACGACCCCCGGAGTAGGTTGGCTCGCCGCCGACTTGTCCGACGATTATAAGGTCGTCCCCACGACCCCGGGACTGGATTGGCCCGCCACCGTCTTGTCCGACGACTATAGGGTCGTCCCCACGACCCCGGGACTAGATTGGCCCGCCACCGTCTTGTCCGACGACTATAGGGTCGTCCCCACGACCACGGGCCAAAGTTGGCCAGCCGCCGAAATGTCCGACGACTGTAGGGTCGTCCCCACGACCCCGGGACTAGATTGGCCCGCCACCGACATGTCCGACGACTATAGGGTCGTCCCCACGACCCCGGGACTAGATTGGCCCGCCACCGTCATGTCCAACGACTATAGGGTCGTCCCCACAACCACGGGCCAAAGTTGGCCAGCCGCCGACATGTCCGACGACTATAGGATCGTCCCCACGACCCCGGGCCAAAGATGTCCAGCCGCCGTCTTGTCCGACGCCTATAGGGTCGTCCCCACGACCCCGGGACTAGATTGGCCTGCCACCGTCATGTCCAACGACTATAGGGTCGTCCCCACCACCACGGGCCAAAGTTGGCCAGCCGCCGACATGTCCGACGATTATTGGATCGTCCCCACGACCCCGGGCCAAAGCTGGCCAGCCGCCGACATGTCCGACGACTATGGGGTCGTCCCCACGACCCCGAGACTAGATTGGCCCGCTACCGTCATGTCCGACGACAATAGGGTCGTCCCCACGACCCCGGGTCCAGGTTGGCCAGCCGCCGACATTTCCGACGACTATAGAGTCGTCCCCACGACACCGGGCCAAAGTTGGCCAGCCGCCGACATGTCCGACGACTATAGGGTCGTCCCCACGACCCCGGGACAAGGTTGGCCCGCCGCCGACATGTCCGACGAATATAGGGCCGTACCCACGACCCCGGGACTAGCCTGACAAGCCGCCAACATGTTCGACGACTATAGGGTCGTCCCCACGACCCCGGGCCAAAGTTGGTCAGCCGCCGAAATGTCCGACGACTATAGGGTAGTCCCCACGACCCCGGGCCAAAGTTGGCAAGCCGCTGAAATGTCCGACGGCGTTAGGGTTGTCCCCACGACCCCGGGACTACATTGGCCCGCCACCGTCAAGTCCGACGACTATAGGGTCGTCCCCACGACCCCGGGCCAAAGTTGGCCAGCCGCCGAAATGTCCGACGACTGTAGGGTCGTCCCCATGACCCCGGGACTAGATTGGCCCGCCACCGTCTTGTCCGACGACTATAGGGTCGTCCCCACGACCTCGGGACTAGGTTGGCCGGCCGCCGACATGTCCGACCACTATTGGGTCGTCCCCACGACACCGGGCCAAAGTTGGCCCGCCGCCGACATGTCCGACGACTATAGGGTCGTCCCCACGACCCCGGGACTAGATTGGCCCGCCACCGTCGTGTCCGACGATTATAGGGTCGTCCCCACGACCCCGGTACAAGGTTGGCCCGCCGCCGACTTGTCCGACGACTATAGAGTCGTACCCACCACCCCGGGACTAGGCTGACAAGCCGCCAACATGTCCGACGACTATAGGGTCGTCCCCACGACCCCGGGCCAAAGATGTCCAGCCGCCGTCTTGTCCGACGCCTATAGGGTCGTCCCCACGACCCCGGGACTAGATTGGCCTGCCACCGTCATGTGCAACGACTATAGGGTCGTCCCCACCACCACGGGCCAAAGTTGGCCAGCCGCCGACATGTCCGACGATTATTGGATCGTCCCCACGACCCCGGGCCAAAGTTGGCCAGCCGCTGACATGTCCGACGACTATAGGGTCGTCCCCACGACCCCGAGACTAGATTGGCCTGCTACCGTCATGTCCGACGACAATAGGGTCGTCCCCACGACCCCGGGTCCAGGTTGGCCAGCCGCCGACATTTCCGACGACTATAGAGTCGTCCCCACGACCCCGGGCCAAAGTTGGCCAGCCGCCGACATGTCCGACGACTATAGGGTCGTCCCAACGACCCCGAGACTAGATTGGCCCGCCACCGTCATGTCCAACGACTATAGGGTCGTCCCCACAACCACGGGCCAAAGTTGGCCAGCCGCCGACATGTCCGACGACTATTGGATCGTGCCCACGACCACGGGCCAAAGTTGGCCAGCCGCCGACATGTCCGACGAGTATAGGGTCGTCCCTACGACCCCGGGACTAGATTGGCCCGCCACCGTCATGTCCAACGATTATAGGGTCGTCCCCACGACCCCGGGACTAGATTGGCCCGCCACCGTCATGTCCGACGACTATAGGGTCGTCCCCACGACCCCGGGACTAGATTGGCCCGCCACCGTCAAGTCCGACGACCTCGGGACTAGGTTGGCCAGCCGCCGACATGTCCGACGACTATAGGGTCGCCCCCACGACCTCGGGACTAGGTTGGCCAGCCGCCGACATGTCCGACGACTATAGGTTCGTCCCCACGACCCCCGGAGTAGGTTGGCTCGCCGCCGACTTGTCCGACGATTATAAGGTCGTCCCCACGACCCCGGGACTGGATTGGCCCGCCACCGTCTTGTCCGACGACTATAGGGTCGTCCCCACGACCCCGGGACTAGATTGGCCCGCCACCGTCTTGTCCGACGACTATAGGGTCGTCCCCACGACCACGGGCCAAAGTTGGCCAGCCGCCGAAATGTCCGACGACTGTAGGGTCGTCCCCACGACCCCGGGACCAGATTGGCCCGCCACCGACATGTCCGACGACTATAGGGTCGTCCCCACGACCCCGGGACTAGATTGGCCCGCCACCGTCATGTCCAACGACTATAGGGTCGTCCCCACAACCACGGGCCAAAGTTGGCCAGCCGCCGACATGTCCGACGACTATAGGGTCGTCCCCACGACCCCGGGCCAAAGATGTCCAGCCGCCGTCTTGTCCGACGCCTATAGGGTCGTCCCCACGACCCCGGGACTAGATTGGCCTGCCACCGTCATGTCCAACGACTATAGGGTCGTCCCCACCACCACGGGCCAAAGTTGGCCAGCCGCCGACATGTCCGACGATTATTGGATCGTCCCCACGACCCCGGGCCAAAGCTGGCCAGCCGCCGACATGTCCGACGACTATGGGGTCGTCCCCACGACCCCGAGACTAGATTGGCCCGCTACCGTCATGTCCGACGACAATAGGGTCGTCCCCACGACCCCGGGTCCAGGTTGGCCAGCCGCCGACATTTCCGACGACTATAGAGTCGTCCCCACGACATCGGGCCAAAGTTGGCCAGCCGCCGACATGTCCGACGACTATAGGGTCGTCCCCACGACCCCGGGACAAGGTTGGCCCGCCGCCGACATGTCCGACGAATATAGGGCCGTACCCACGACCCCGGGACTAGGCTGACAAGCCGCCAACATGTTCGACGACTATAGGGTCGTCCCCACGACCCCGGGCCAAAGTTGGTCAGCCGCCGAAATGTCCGACGACTATAGGGTAGTCCCCACGACCCCGGGCCAAAGTTGGCAAGCCGCTGAAATGTCCGACGGCTTTAGGGTTGTCCCCACGACCCCGGGACTACATTGGCCCGCCACCGTCAAGTCCGACGACTATAGGGTCGTCCCCACGACCCCGGGCCAAAGTTGGCCAGCCGCCGAAATGTCCGACGACTGTAGGGTCGTCCCCATGACCCCGGGACTAGATTGGCCCGCCACCGTCTTGTCCGACGACTATAGGGTCGTCCCCACGACCTCGGGACTAGGTTGGCCGGCCGCCGACATGTCCGACCACTATTGGGTCGTCCCCACGACACCGGGCCAAAGTTGGCCCGCCGCCGACATGTCCGACGACTATAGGGTCGTCCCCACGACCCCGGGACTAGATTGGCCCGCCACCGTCGTGTCCGACGATTATAGGGTCGTCCCCACGACCCCGGTACAAGGTTGGCCCGCCGCCGACTTGTCCGACGACTATAGAGTCGTACCCACCACCCCGGGACTAGGCTGACAAGCCGCCAACATGTCCGACGACTATAGGGTCGTCCCCACGACCCCGGGCCAAAGATGTCCAGCCGCCGTCTTGTCCGACGCCTATAGGGTCGTCCCCACGACCCCGGGACTAGATTGGCCTGCCACCGTCATGTGCAACGACTATAGGGTCGTCCCCACCACCACGGGCCAAAGTTGGCCAGCCGCCGACATGTCCGACGATTATTGGATCGTCCCCACGACCCCGGGCCAAAGTTGGCCAGCCGCTGACATGTCCGACGACTATAGGGTCGTCCCCACGACCCCGAGACTAGATTGGCCTGCTACCGTCATGTCCGACGACAATAGGGTCGTCCCCACGACCCCGGGTCCAGGTTGGCCAGCCGCCGACATTTCCGACGACTATAGAGTCGTCCCCACGACCCCGGGCCAAAGTTGGCCAGCCGCCGACATGTCCGACGACTATAGGGTCGTCCCAACGACCCCGAGACTAGATTGGCCCGCCACCGTCATGTCCAACGACTATAGGGTCGTCCCCACAACCACGGGCCAAAGTTGGCCAGCCGCCGACATGTCCGACGACTATTGGATCGTGCCCACGACCACGGGCCAAAGTTGGCCAGCCGCCGACATGTCCGACGAGTATAGGGTCGTACCTACGACCCCGGGACTAGATTGGCCCGCCACCGTCATGTCCGACGACAATAGGGTCGTCCCCACGACCCTGGGTCTAGGTTGGCCAGCCGCCGACATGTCCGACGACTAAACAGTCGTCCCAACGACCACGGGCAAAAGTTGGCCAGCTGCCGACATGTCCGACGACTATAGGGTCGTCCCCACGACCCCGGGCCAAAGTTGGCAAGCCGCCGAAATGTCCGACGACTGTAGGGTCGTCCCCACGACCCCGGGACTAGATTGGCCCGCCACCGTCAAGTCCGACGACTATAGGGTCGTCCCCACGACCCCGGGTCCAGGTTGGCCAGCCGCCGACATTTCCGACGAATATAGAGTCGTCCCCACGACACCGGGCCAAAGTTGGCCAGCCGCCGACATGTCCGACGACTATAGGGTCGTCCCCACGACCCCGGGTCTAGATTGGCCCGCCACCGTCATGTCCGACGATTATAGGGTCGTCCCCACGACCCCGGGACAAGCTTGGCCCGCCGCCGACTTGTCCGACGACTATAGGGTCGTCCCCACGACCCCGGGACTAGATTGGCCCGCCACCGTCATGTCCGACGACAATAGGATCGTCTCCACGACCCCGGGTCTAGGTTGGCCAGCCGCCGACATGTCCGACGACTATAGAGTCGTCCCCACGACCCCGGGCCAAAGTTGGCCAGCCGCCGACATGTCCGACGACTATAGGGTCGTCCCAACGACCCCGAGACTAGATTGGCCCGCCACCGTCATGTCCAACGACTATAGGGTCGTCCCCACAACCACGGGCCAAAGTTGGCCAGCCGCCGACATGTCCGACGACTATTGGATCGTGCCCACGACCACGGGCCAAAGTTGGCCAGCCGCCGACATGTCCGACGAGTATAGGGTCGTACCTACGACCCCGGGACTAGATTGGCCCGCCACCGTCATGTCCAACGACTATCGGATCGTCCCCACGACCACGGGCCAAAGTTGGCCAGCCGCCGACATGTCTGACGATTGTAGGGTCGTCTCCACAACCCCGGGACTAGATTGGCCCGCCACCGTCAAGTCCGACGACTATAGGGTCGTCCCCACGACCCCGGGCCAAAGTTGGCAAGCCGCCGAAATGTCCGACGACTGTAGGGTCGTCCCCACAACCCCGGGACTAGATTGGCCCGCCACCGTCAAGTCCGACGACTATAGGGTCGTCCCCACGACCCCGGGCCAAAGTTGGCAAGCCGCCGAAATGTCCGACGACTGTAGGGTCGTCCCCACGACCCCGGGACTAGATTGGCCCGCCACCGTCATGTCCGACGACTATCGGATCGTCCCCACGACCACGGGCCAAAGTTGGCCAATCGCCGACATGTCCGACGACTATAGGGTCGCCCCCACGACCCCGGTTCAAGGTTCGCCCGCCGCCGACTTGCCCGGCGACTATAGGGTAGTCCCCACGACACCGGGACTAGGTTGGCTCGCCGCCGACTTGTCGGACCACTATAGGGTCGTCCCCAAGACCCCGGGACTAGATTGGCCCGCCACCGTCAAGTCCGACGACTATAGGGTCGTCCCCACGACCCCGGGCCAAAGTTGGCAAGCCGCCGAAATGTCCGACGACTGTAGGGTCGTCCCCACGACCCCGGGACTAGATTGGCCCGCCACCGTCATGTCCGACGACTATCGGATCGTCCCCACGACCACGGGCCAAAGTTGGCCAATCGCCGACATGTCCGACGACTATAGGGTCGCCCCCACGACCCCGGTTCAAGGTTCGCCCGCCGCCGACTTGCCCGGCGACTATAGGGTAGTCCCCACGACCCCGGGACTAGGTAGACCCACCGCCGACGTGTCCGACAACTATAGGGTCGTCCCCACGACCACGGGCCAAAGTTGGCCAGCCACCGACATGTCCGACGACCATAGGATCGTACCTACGACCCCGGGCCAAAGATGTCCAGCCACCGTCTTGTCCGACGACTATAGGGTCGGCCCCACGACCCCGGGACTAGATTGGCCCGCCACCGTCAAGTCCGACGACCTCGGGACTAGGTTGGCCAGCCGCCGACATGTCCGACGACTATTGGGCCGTCCCCACGACCACGGGCCAAAGTTGGCCAGCCGCCGACATGTCTGACGACTATAGGGTCGTCCCCACCACCCCGGGCCAAGTTGGCAAGCCGCCGAAATGTCCGACGACTGTAGGGTCGTTCCCACGACACCGGGACTAGGTTGGCTCGCCGCCGACTTGTCGGACCACTATAGGGTCGTCCCCACGACCCCGGGACTAGGTTGGCTCGCCGCCGACATGTCCGACGACTATAGGGTCGTCCCCACCACCCCGGGCCAAGTTGGCAAGCCGCCGAAATGTCCGACGACTATAGGGTCGTCCCCACGACCCCGGGCCAAAGATGTCCAGCCACCGACATGTCCGACGACTATAGGGTCGTCCCCACCACCCCGGGCCAAGTTGGCAAGCCGCCGAAATGTCCGACGACTGTAGGGTCGTTCCCACGACACCGGGACTAGGTTGGCTCGCCGCCGACTTGTCGGACCACTATAGGGTCGTCCCCAAGACCCCGGGACTAGATTGGCCCGCCACCGTCAAGTCCGACGACTATTGGGTCGTCCCCACGACACCGGGCCAAAGTTGGTCAGCCGCCGACATGTCCGACGACTATAGGGTCGTCCCCACGACCCCGGGCCAAAGATGTCCAGCCACCGACATGTCCGACGACTATAGGGTCGTCCCAACGACCCCGGGACTAGGTTGGCTCGCCGCCGACATGTCCGACGACTATAGGTTCGTCCCCACGACCCCCGGAGTAGGTGGGCTCGCCGCCGACTTGTCCGACGACTATAGGGTCGTCCCCACGACCCCGGGACTAGATTGGCCCGCCACCGTCTTGTCCGACGACTATAGGGTCGTCCCCACGACCCCGGGACTAGATTGGCCCGCCACCGTCAAGTCCGACGACTATAGTGTCGTCCACACGACCACCGGCCAAAGTTGGCCAGCCGCCGACATTTCCGACGACTATAGGGTCGCCCCGACGACCCCGGGCCAAAGTTGGTCAGCCGCCGATTTGTCCGACGACTATAGGGTCGTCCCTACGACCACGGTCAAAAGTTGGCCAGCCGCCGACATGTCCGACGACTATAGGGTTGTCCCCACGACCACGGGTCAAAGTTGGCCAGCCGCCGTCATGTCCGACGACTATAGGGTCGTCCCCACGACCACGGGACTAGATTGGCCCGCCACCGACTTGTCCGACGACTATAGGGTCGTCCCGACGACCACGGGCCAAAGTTGGCCAGCCGCCGACATGTCCGACGACTATCGGATAGTCCCCACGACCACGGGCCATAGTTGGCCAGCCGCCGACATGTCCGACGACTATTGGATCGCCCCCACGACCACGGGCCAAAGTTGGCCAGCCGCCGACATGTCCGACGACTATCGGATCGTCCCCACGACCACGGGCCAAAGTTGGCCAGCCGCCGACATGTCCGACGACTATTGGATCGTCCCCACGACCACGGGCCAAAGTTGGCCAGCCGCCGACATGTCCGACGACTATAGGGTCGTCCCCACGACCCCGGGCCAAAGTTGGCAAGCCGCCGAAATGTCCGACGACTGTAGGGTCGTCCCACGACCCCGGGACTAGATTGGCCCGCCACCGTCAAGTCCGACGACTATAGGGTCGTCCCCACGACCTCGGGACTAGGTTGGCCAACCGCCGACATGTCCGACGACTATAGGGTCGTCCCCACGACCCCGGGCCAATGTTAGCCAATCGCCGACATGTCCGACGACTATAGGGTCGTCCCCACGACCCCGGGCCAAAGTTGGCAAGCCGCCGAAATGTCCGACGACTGTTGGGTCGTCCCCACGACCCAGGGACTAGATTGGCCCGCCACCGTCAAATCCGACGGCTATAGGGTCGTCCCCACGACCACGGGCTAAAGGTGGCCAATCCCCGACATTTCCGACGACTATAGGGTCGTACCTACGACCCCGGGACTCGATTGCCCCGGCACCGTCATGTCCAACGACTATCGGATCGTCCCCACGACCACGGGCCAAAGTTGGCCAGCCGCCGACATGTCCGACGACTATTGGGTCGTCCACACGACCACGGGCCAAAGTTGGCCAGCCGCCGACATGTCCGACGACTATAGGGTCGTCCCCACGGCCCCGGGCCAATAATGGCCAATCGCCGACATGTCCGACGATTGTAGGGTCGTCCCCACGACCCCGGGAATAGATTGGCCGGCCACCGTCAAGTCCGACGACTATAGGGTCGTCCCCACGACCCCGGGACTAGATTGGTCCGTCACCGTCATGTCCGACGACTATAGGGTCGTCCCCACGACCCCGGGCCAAAGTTGGCAAGCCGCCGAAATGTCCGACGACTGTAGGGTCGTCCCCACGACCCCGGGACTAGATTGGCCCGCCACCGTCAAGTCCGACGACCTCGGGACTAGGTTGGCCAGCCGCCGACATGTCCGACGACTATAGGGTCGCCCCCACGACGTCGGGCCAATTTTGGCCAGCCGCCGACATGTCCGACGACTATAGGGTCGTCCCCACGACCCCGGGACTAGATTGGCCCGCCACCGTCATGTCCAACGACTATAGGGTCGTACCCACGACCCCGGGACTAGGCTGACAAGCCGCCAACATGTCCGACGACTATAGAGTCGTCCCCACGACCACGGGCCAAAGTTGGCCAGCCGCCGACATGTCCGACGACTATTGGATCGTCCCCACGACCACGGGCCAAAGTTGGGCAGCCGCCGACATGTCCGACGACTATCGGATCGTCCCCACGACCACGGGCCAAAGTTGGCCAGCCGCCGACATGTCCGACGACTATAGGGTCGTCCCCACAACCACGGGCCAAAGTTGGCCAGCCGCCGACATGACCGACGACTATAGGGTCGTCCCCACGACCTCGGGACTAGGTTGGCCAGCCGCCGACATGTCCGACGACTATAGGGTCGTCCCCACGACCCCGGGCCAATGTTGGCCAATCGCCGACATGTCCGACGACTATAGGGTCGTCCCCACGACCCCGGGACTAGATTGGCCCGCCACCGTCATGTCCAACGACTATAGGGTCGTTCCCACAACCACGGGCCAAAGTTGGCCAGCCGCCGACATGTCCGACGACTATAGGGTCGTCCCCACGACCACGCGCCAAAGTTGGCCAGCCGCCGACATGTCCGACGACTATAGGGTCGTCCCCACGACCCCGGGACTCGATTGGCCCGCCACCGTCATGTCCGACGATTATAGGGTCGTCCCCACGACCCCGGGACAAGCTTGGCCCGCCGCCGACTTGTCCGACGACTATAGGGTCGTCCCCACGACCGCGAGACTAGATTGGCCCGCCACCGACATTTCCGACGACTATAGAGTCGTCCCCACGACACCGGGCCAAAGTTGGCCAGCCGCCGACTTGTCCGACGACTATTGGATCGTCCCCACGACCACGGGCCAAAGTTGGCCAGCCGCCGACATGTCCGAAGACTATAGGGTCGTCCCCACGACCCCGGGACTAGATTGGCCAGCCGCCGACATGTCCGACGACTATAGGGTCGTCCCCACGACCCCGGGTCCAGGTTGGCCAGCCGCCGACATTTCCGACGACTATAGAGTCGTCCCCACGACACCGGGCCAAAGTTGGCCAGCCGCCAACATGTCCGACGACTATAGGGTCGTCCCCACGACCCCGGGACCAGATTGGCCCGCCACCGTCATGTCCGACGATTATAGGGTCGTCCCCACGACCGCGAGACTAGATTGGCCCGCCACCGACATTTCCGACGACTATAGAGTCGTCCCCACGACACCGGGCCAAAGTTGGCCAGCCGCCGACATGTCCGACGACTATAGGGTCGTCCCCACAACCACGGGCCAAAGTTGGCCAGCCGCCGACATGACCGACGACTATAGGGTCGTCCCCACGACCTCGAGACTAGGTTGGCCAGCCGCCGACATGTCCGACGACTATAGGGTCGTCCCCACGACCCCGGGCCAATGTTGGCCAATCGCCGACATGTCCGACGACTATAGGGTCGTCCCTACGACCCCGGGACTAGATTGGCCCGCCACCGTCATGTCCAACGACTATAGGGTCGTCCCCACGACCACGGGCCAAAGTTGGCATGCCGCCGACATGTCCGACGACTATAGGGTCGTCCCCACGACCCCGGGACTAGATTGGCCCGCCACCGTCATGTCCAACGACTATAGGGTCGTTCCCACAACCACGGGCCAAAGTTGGCCAGCCGCCGACATGTCCGACGACTATAGGGTCGTCCCCACGACCACGCGCCAAAGTTGGCCAGCCGCCGACATGTCCGACGACTATAGGGTCGTCCCCACGACCCCGGGACTCGATTGGCCCGCCACCGTCATGTCCGACGATTATAGGGTCGTCCCCACGACCCCGGGACAAGCTTGGCCCGCCGCCGACTTGTTCGACGACTATAGGGTCGTCCCCACGACCCCGGGACAAGGTTGGCCCGCCGCCGACATGTCCGACGACTATAGGGTCGTCCCCACGACCCCGGGCCAAAGATATCCAGCCGCCGTCTTGTCCGACGACTATAGGGTCGTCCCCACGACCCCGAGTCCAGGTTGGCCAGCCGCCGACATTTCCGACGACTATAGAGTCGTCCCCACGACCCCGGGCCAAAGTTGGCCAGCCGCCGACATGTCCGACGACTATAGGGTCGTCCCCACGACCCCGAGACTAGATTGGCCCGCCACCGTCATGTCCGACGACAATAGGGTCGTCCCCACGACCCCGGGTCCAGGTTGGCCAGCCGCCGACATTTCCGACGACTATAGAGTGGTCCCCACGACACCGGGCCAAAGTTGGCCAGCCGCCGACATGTCCGATGACTATAGGGTCGTCCCCACGACCCCGGGCCAAAGTTGGCAAGCCGCCGAAATGTCCGACGACTGTAGGGTCGTCCCCACGACCCCGGGACTATATTGGTCCGCCACCGTCATGTCCGACGACTATAGGGTCGTCCCCACGACCCCGGGCCAAAGTTGGCCAGCCGCCGACATGTCCGACGACTATAGGGTCGTCCCCACGACCCCGAGTCTAGATTGGCCCGCCACCGACATGTCCGACGACAATAGGGTCGTCCCCACGACCCCGGGCCAAAGTTGGCCAGCCGCCGACATGTCCGACGACTATAGGGTCGTCCCCACGACCCCGAGACTAGATTGGCCCGCCACCGTCATGTCCGACGATTATAGGGTCGTCCCCACGACCCCGGGACAAGCTTGGCCCGCCGCCGAATTGTTCGACGACTATAGGGTCGTCCCCACGACCCCGAGTCCAGGTTGGCCAGCCGCCGACATGTCCGACGACTATAGGGTCGTCCCCACGACCGCGGGCCAAAGATGTCCAGCCGCCGTCTTGTCCGACGACTATAGGGTCGTCCCCACGACCCCGAGTCCAGGTTGGCCAGCCGCCGACATTTCCGACGACTATAGAGTCGTCCCCACGACCCCGGGCCAAAGTTGGCCAGCCGCCGACATGTCCGACGACTATAGGGTCGTCCCCACGACCCCGAGACTAGATTGGCCCGCCACCGTCATGTCCGACGACAATAGGGTCGTCCCCACGACCCCGGGTCTAGGTTGGCCAGCCGGCGACTTGTCCGACGACTATAGGGTCGTACCCACGACCCCGGGACTAGGCTGACAAGCCGCCAACATGTCCGACGACTATAGGGTCGTCCCCACGACCCCGGGACTAGATTGGTCCGCCACCGTCTTGTCCGACGATTATAGGGTCGTCCCCACGACCGCGAGACTAGGTTGGCCCGCCACCGTCATGTCCGACGACAATAGGGTCGTCCCCACGACCCCGGGTCCAGGTTGGCCAGCCGCCGACATTTCCGACGACTATAGAGTCGTCCCCACGACACCGGGCCAAAGTTGGCCAACCGCCGACATGTCCGACGACTATAGGGTCGTCCCCACGACCCCGGGACAAGGTTGGCCCGCCTCCGACTTTTCCGACGACTATAGGGTCGTACCCACGACCGTGGGACTAGGCTGACAAGCCGCCAACATGTCCGACGACTATAGGGTCGTCCCCACGGCCCCGGGCCAAGGATGTCCAGCCGCCGTCTTGTCCGACGACTATAGGGTCGTCCCCACGACCCCGGGACAAGCTTGGCCCGCCACCGAATTGTTCGACGACTATAGGGTCGTCCCCACGACCACGGGCCAAAGTTGGCATGCCGCCGACATGTCCGACGACTATAGGGTCGTCCCCACGACCCCGGGACTAGATTGGCCCGCCACCGTCATATCCGACGACAATAGGGTCGTCCCCACGACCCCGGGTCCAGGTTGGCCAGCCGCCGACATTTCCGACGACTATAGAGTCGTCCCCACGACACCGGGCCAAAGTTGGCCAGCCGCCGACATGTCCGACGACTATAGGGTCGTCCCCACGACCCCGGGACTAGATTGGCCCGCCACCGTCATGTCCGACGATTATAGGGTCGTCCCCACGACCGCGAGACTAGATTGGCCCGCCACCGACATTTCCGACGACTATAGAGTCGTCCCCACGAAACCGGGCCAAAGTTGCCAAGCCGCCGACATGTCCGACAACTATAGGGTCGTCCCCACGACCTCGGGACTAGGTTGGCCAGCCGCCGACATGTCCGACGACTATAGGGTCGTCCCCTCGACCCCGGGCCAATGTTGGCCAATCGCCGACATGTCCGACGACTATAGGGTCGTCCCTACGACCCCGGGACTAGATTGGCCCGCCACCGTCATGTCCAACGACTATAGGGTCGTCCCCACGACCACGGGCCAAAGTTGGCATGCCGCCGACATGTCCGACGACTATAGGGTCGTCCCCACGACCCCGGGACTAGATTGGCCCGCCACCGTCATGTCCGACGACAATAGTGTCGTCCCCACGACCCCGGGTCTAGGTTGGCCAGCCGGCGACTTGTCCGACGACTATAGGGTCGTACCCACGACCCCGGGACTAGGCTGACAAGCCGCCAACATGTCCGACGACTATAGGGTCGTCCCCACGACCCCGGGACTAGATTGGTCCGCCACCGTCTTGTCCGACGACTATAGGGTCGTCCCCACGACCCCGGGACTAGATTGGTCCGCCACCGTCTTGTCCGACGACTATAGGGTCGTCCCCACGACCACGGGCCAAAGTTGACCAGCCGCCGACATGTCCGACGACTATAGGGTCGTCCCCACGACCCCGGGACTAGATTGGCCCGCCACCGTCATGTCCGACGATTATAGGGTCGTCCCCACGACCGCGAGACTAGATTGGCCCGCCACCGTCATGTCCGACGACAATAGGGTCGTCCCCACGACCCCGGGTCCAGGTTGGCCAGCCGCCGACATTTCCGACGACTATAGAGTCGTCCCCACGGCCCCGGGCCAACGATGTCCAGCCGCCGTCTTGTCCGACGACTATAGGGTCGTCCCCACGACCCCGGGACAAGCTTGGCCCGCCACCGAATTGTTCGACGACTATAGGGTCGTCCCCACGACCCCGGGACTAGATTGGCCCGCCACCGTCAAGTCCGGCGACTATAGGGTCGTCCCCACGACCCCGGGTCCAGGTTGGCCAGCCGCCGACATTTCCGACGACTATAGAGTCGTCCCCACGACACCGCGCCAAAGTTGGACAGCCGCCGACATGTCCGACTACTATAGGGTCGTCCCCACGACCTCGAGTCTAGATTGGCCCGCTACCGTCATGTCCGAAGACTATAGGGTCGTACCCACGACCCCGGGACTAGATTGGCCCGCCACCGTCATGTCCGACGACTATAGGGTCGTCCCCACGACCCCGGGTCCAGGTTGGCCAGCCGCCGACATTTCCGACGACTGTAGGGTCGTCCCCACGACCCCGGGACTAGATTGGCCCGCCACTGTCATGTGCAACGACTATAGGGTCGTTCCCACAACCACGGGCCAAAGTTGGCCAGCCGCCGACATGTCCGACGACTATTGGATCGTCCCCACGACCACGGGCCAAAGTTGGCCAGCCGCCGACATGTCCGACGACTATAGGGTCGTCCCCACGACCCCGGGACTAGGTTGGCCAGCCGCCGACATGTCCGACGACTATAGAGTCGTCCCCACGACACCGGGCCAATGTTGGACAGCCGCCGACATGTTCGACTACTATAGGGTCGTCCCCAGGACCTCGGGTCTAGATTGGCCCGCTACCGTCATGTCCGAAGACTATAGGGTCGTCCCCACGACCACGGGACTAGATTGGCCCGCCACCGCCATGTCCGACGACAATAGGGTCGTCCCCACGACCCCGGGTCTAGGTTCGCCCGCCGCCGACATGTCCGACGACTATAGGGTCGTCCCCACGACCCCGGGCCAAAGATATCCAGCCGCCGTCTTGTCCGACGACTATAGGGTCGTCCCCACGACCCCGAGTCCAGGTTGGCCAGCCGCCGACATTTCCGACGACTATAGAGTCGTCCCCACGACCCCGGGCCAAAGTTGGCCAGCCGCCGACATGTCCGACGACTATAGGGTCGTCCCCACGACCCCGAGACTAGATTGGCCCGCCACCGTCATGTCCGACGACAATAGGGTCGTCCCCACGACCCCGGGTCCAGGTTGGCCAGCCGCCGACATTTCCGACGACTATAGAGTGGTCCCCACGACACCGGGCCAAAGTTGGCCAGCCGCCGACATGTCCGATGACTATAGGGTCGTCCCCACAACCACGGGCCAAAGTTGGCCAGCCGCCGACATGACCGACGAATATAGGGTCGTCCCCACGACCTCGGGACTAGGTTGGCCAGCCGCCGACATGTCCGACGACTATAGGGTCGTCCCCTCGACCCCGGGCCAATGTTGGCCAATCGCCGACATGTCCGACGACTATAGGGTCGTCCCTACGACCCCGGGACTAGATTGGCCCGCCACCGTCATGTCCAACGACTATAGGGTCGTCCCCACGACCACGGGCCAAAGTTGGCATGCCGCCGACATGTCCGACGACTATAGGGTCGTCCCCACGACCCCGGGACTAGATTGGCCCGCCACCGTCATGTCCGACGACAATAGTGTCGTCCCCACGACCCCGGGTCTAGGTTGGCCAGCCGGCGACTTGTCCGACGACTATAGGGTCGTACCCACGACCCCGGGACTAGGCTGACAAGCCGCCAACATGTCCGACGACTATAGGGTCGTCCCCACGACCCCGGGACTAGATTGGTCCGCCACCGTCTTGTCCGACGACTATAGGGTCGTCCCCACGACCCCGGGACTAGATTGGTCCGCCACCGTCTTGTCCGACGACTATAGGGTCGTCCCCACGACCACGGGCCAAAGTTGACCAGCCGCCGACATGTCCGACGACTATAGGGTCGTCCCCACGACCCCGGGACTAGATTGGCCCGCCACCGTCATGTCCGACGATTATAGGGTCGTCCCCACGACCGCGAGACTAGATTGGCCCGCCACCGTCATGTCCGACGACAATAGGGTCGTCCCCACGACCCCGGGTCCAGGTTGGCCAGCCGCCGACATTTCCGACGACTATAGAGTCGTCCCCACGGCCCCGGGCCAACGATGTCCAGCCGCCGTCTTGTCCGACGACTATAGGGTCGTCCCCACGACCCCGGGACAAGCTTGGCCCGCCACCGAATTGTTCGACGACTATAGGGTCGTCCCCACGACCCCGGGACTAGATTGGCCCGCCACCGTCAAGTCCGACGACTATAGGGTCGTCCCCACGACCCCGGGTCCAGGTTGGCCAGCCGCCGACATTTCCGACGACTATAGAGTCGTCCCCACGACACCGCGCCAAAGTTGGACAGCCGCCGACATGTCCGACTACTATAGGGTCGTCCCCACGACCTCGGGTCTAGATTGGCCCGCTACCGTCATGTCCGAAGACTATAGGGTCGTACCCACGACCCCGGGACTAGATTGGCCCGCCACCGTCATGTCCGACGACTATAGGGTCGTCCCCACGACCCCGGGTCCAGGTTGGCCAGCCGCCGACATTTCCGACGACTGTAGGGTCGTCCCCACGACCCCGGGACTAGATTGGCCCGCCACTGTCATGTGCAACGACTATAGGGTCGTTCCCACAACCACGGGCCAAAGTTGGCCAGCCGCCGACATGTCCGACGACTATTGGATCGTCCCCACGACCACGGGCCAAAGTTGGCCAGCCGCCGACATGTCCGACGACTATAGGGTCGTCCCCACGACCCCGGGACTAGGTTGGCCAGCCGCCGACATGTCCGACGACTATAGAGTCGTCCCCACGACACCGGGCCAATGTTGGACAGCCGCCGACATGTTCGACTACTATAGGGTCGTCCCCAGGACCTCGGGTCTAGATTGGCCCGCTACCGTCATGTCCGAAGACTATAGGGTCGTCCCCACGACCACGGGACTAGATTGGCCCGCCACCGCCATGTCCGACGACAATAGGGTCGTCCCCACGACCCCGGGTCTAGGTTGGCCAGCCGCCGACATGTCCGACGACAATCGGATCGTCCCCACGACCACGCTCCAAAGTTGGCCAGCCGCCGACATGTCCGACGACAATCGGATCGTCCCCACGACCCCGGGACTAGATTGGTCCGCCAGCGTCATGTCCGACGACTATAGGGTCGTCCCCACGACCCCGGGCCAAAGTTGGCCAGCCGCCGACATGTCCGACGACTATAGGGTCGTCCCCACGACCCCGAGACTAGATTGGCCAGCCACCGTCATGTCCGACGACAATAGGGTCGTCCCCACGACCCCGGGTACCCAGGTTGGCCAGCCGCCGACATTTCCGACGACTATAGAGTCGTCCCCACGACACCGGGCCAAAGTTGGCCAGCCGCCGACATGTCCGACGACTATAGGGTCGTCCCCACGACCCCGGGACTAGATTGGCCCGCCACCGTCATGTCCGACGATTATAGGGTCGTCCCCACGACCCCGAGACTAGATTGGCCCGCCACCGTCATGTCCGACGACAATAGGGTCGTCCCCACGACCCCGGGTACCCAGGTTGGCCAGCCGCCGACATTTCCGACGACTATAGAGTCGTCCCCACGACCCCGGGCCAAAGTTGGCCAGCCGCCGACATGTCCGACGACTATAGGGTCGTCCCCACGACCCCGAGACTAGATTGGCCCGCCACCGTCATGTCCGACGACAATAGGGTCGTCCCCACGACCCCGGGTCCAGGTTGGCCAGCCGCCGACATTTCCGACGACTATAGAGTGGTCCCCACGACACCGGGCCAAAGTTGGCCAGCCGCCGACATGTCCGATGACTATAGGGTCGTCCCCACAACCACGGGCCAAAGTTGGCCAGCCGCCGACATGACCGACGACTATAGGGTCGTCCCCACGACCTCGGGACTAGGTTGGCCAGCCGCCGACATGTCCGACGACTATAGGGTCGTCCCCTCGACCCCGGGCCAATGTTGGCCAATCGCGGACATGTCCGACGACTATAGGGTCGTCCCTACGACCCCGGGACTAGATTGGCCCGCCACCGTCATGTCCAACGACTATAGGGTCGTCCCCACGACCACGGGCCATAGTTGGCATGCCGCCGACATGTCCGACGACTATAGGGTCGTCCCCACGACCCCGGGACTAGATTGGCCCGCCACCGTCATGTCCAACGACTATAGGGTCGTTCCCACAACCACGGGCCAAAGTTGGCCAGCCGCCGACATGTCCGACGACTATAGGGTGGTCCCCACGACCACGCGCCAAAGTTGGCCAGCCGCCGACATGTCCGACGACTATAGAGTCGTCCCCACGACACCGGGCCAAAGTTGGACAGCCGCCGACATGTTCGACGACTATAGGGTCGTCCCCACGAACCCGGGCCAAAGTTGGCAAGCCGCCGAAATGTCCGACGACTATAGGGTCGTCCCCACGACCCCGGGACTATTTTGGCCAGCCGCCGACATGTCCGACGAATATAGGGTCGTCCCGACGACCCCGGGCCAATGTTGGCCAATCGCCAACATGTCCGACGACTATAGGGTCGTCCCTACGACCCCGGGACTAGATTGGCCCGCCACCGTCATGTCCAACGATTATTGGGTCGTCCCCACGACCCCGGGTCTAGGTTGGCCAGCCGCCGACATGTCCGACGACTATAGAGTCGTCCCCACGACACCGGGCCAAAGTTGGCCAGCCGCCGACATGTCCGACGACTATAGGGTCGTCCCCACGACCCCGGGACTAGATTGGCCCGCCACCGTCATGTCCGACGATTATAGGGTCGTCCCCACGACCGCGAGACTAGATTGGCCCGCCACCGACATTTCCGACGACTATAGGGTCGTCCCCACGACCACGGGCCAAAGTTGGCATGCCGCCGAAATGTCCGACGACTATAGGGTCGTCCCCGCGACCCCGGGCCAAAGTTAGCAAGCCGCCGAAATGTCCGACGACTATAGGGTCGTCCCCACGACCCCGGGACTAGATTGGCCCGCCACCGAATTGTTCGACGACTATAGGGTCGTCCCCACGACCCCGGGTCTAGGTTGGCCAGCCGCCGACATGTCCGACGACAATCGGATCGTCCCCACGACCACGCGCCAAAGTTGGCCAGCCGCCGACATGTCCGACGACTATTGGATCGTCCCCACGACCACGGGCCAAAGTTGGCCAGCCGCCGACATGTCCGACGACAATCGGATCGTCCCCACGACCACGCGCCAAAGTTGGCCAGCCGCCGACATGTCCGACGACTATAGGGTCGTCCCCACGACCCCGAGCCAATGTTGGCCAATCGCCGACATGTCCAACGACTATAGGGTCGTCCCTACGACCCCGGGACTAGATTAGCCCGCCACCGTCATGTCCAACGACTATAGGGTCGTCCCCACGACCACGGGCCAAAGTTGGCATGCCGCCGAAATGTCCGACGACTATAGGGTCGTCCCCACGACCCCGAGACTAGATTGGCCCGCCACCGTCATGTCCGACGACAATAGGGTCGTCCCCACGACCCCGGGTACCCAGGTTGGCCAGCCGCCGACATTTCCGACGACTATAGAGTCGTCCCCACGACACCGGGCCAAAGTTGGCCAGCCGCCGACATGTCCGACGACTATAGGGTCGTCCCCACGACCCCGGGACTAGATTGGCCCGCCACCGTCATGTCCGACGATTATAGGGTCGTCCCCACGACCCCGGGACAAGCTTGGCCCGCCGCCGACTTGTTCGACGACTATAGGGTCGTCCCCACGACCCCGGGACAAGGTTGGCCCGCCGCCGACATGTCCGACGACTATAGGGTCGTCCCCACGACCCCGGGCCAAAGATATCCAGCCGCCGTCTTGTCCGACGACTATAGGGTCGTCCCCACGACCCCGAGTCCAGGTTGGCCAGCCGCCGACATTTCCGACGACTATAGAGTCGTCCCCACGACCCCGGGCCAAAGTTGGCCAGCCGCCGACATGTCCGACGACTATAGGGTCGTCCCCACGACCCCGAGACTAGATTGGCCCGCCACCGTCATGTCCGACGACAATAGGGTCGTCCCCACGACCCCGGGTCCAGGTTGGCCAGCCGCCGACATTTCCGACGACTATAGAGTGGTCCCCACGACACCGGGCCAAAGTTGGCCAGCCGCCGACATGTCCGATGACTATAGGGTCGTCCCCACGACCCCGGGCCAAAGTTGGCAAGCCGCCGAAATGTCCGACGACTGTAGGGTCGTCCCCACGACCCCGGGACTAGATTGGTCCGCCACCGTCATGTCCGACGACTATAGGGTCGTCCCCACGACCCCGGGCCAAAGTTGGCCAGCCGCCGACATGTCCGACGACTATAGGGTCGTCCCCACGACCCCGAGTCTAGATTGGCCCGCCACCGACATGTCCGACGACAATAGGGTCGTCCCCACGACCCCGGGCCAAAGTTGGCCAGCCGCCGACATGTCCGACGACTATAGGGTCGTCCCCACGACCCCGAGACTAGATTGGCCCGCCACCGTCATGTCCGACGATTATAGGGTCGTCCCCACGACCCCGGGACAAGCTTGGCCCGCCGCCGAATTGTTCGACGACTATAGGGTCGTCCCCACGACCCCGAGTCCAGGTTGGCCAGCCGCCGACATGTCCGACGACTATAGGGTCGTCCCCACGACCGCGGGCCAAAGATGTCCAGCCGCCGTCTTGTCCGACGACTATAGGGTCGTCCCAACGACCCCGAGTCCAGGTTGGCCAGCCGCCGACATTTCCGACGACTATAGAGTCGTCCCCACGACCCCGGGCCAAAGTTGGCCAGCCGCCGACATGTCCGACGACTATAGGGTCGTCCCCACGACCCCGAGACTAGATTGGCCCGCCACCGTCATGTCCGACGACAATAGGGTCGTCCCCACGACCCCGGGTCTAGGTTGGCCAGCCGGCGACTTGTCCGACGACTATAGGGTCGTACCCACGACCCCGGGACTAGGCTGACAAGCCGCCAACATGTCCGACGACTATAGGGTCGTCCCCACGACCCCGGGACTAGATTGGTCCGCCACCGTCTTGTCCGACGACTATAGGGTCGTCCCCACGACCCCGGGACTAGATTGGTCCGCCACCGTCTTGTCCGACGACTATAGGGTCGTCCCCACGACCACGGGCCAAAGTTGACCAGCCGCCGACCTGTCCGACGACTATAGGGTCGTCCCCACGACCCCGGGACTAGATTGGCCCGCCACCGTCATGTCCGACGATTATAGGGTCGTCCCCACGACCGCGAGACTAGGTTGGCCCGCCACCGTCATGTCCGACGACAATAGGGTCGTCCCCACGACCCCGGGTCCAGGTTGGCCAGCCGCCGACATTTCCGACGACTATAGAGTCGTCCCCACGACACCGGGCCAAAGTTGGCCAACCGCCGACATGTCCGACGACTATAGGGTCGTCCCCACGACCCCGGGACAAGGTTGGCCCGCCTCCGACTTTTCCGACGACTATAGGGTCGTACCCACGACCCTGGGACTAGGCTGACAAGCCGCCAACATGTCCGACGACTATAGGGTCGTCCCCACGGCCCCGGGCCAACGATGTCCAGCCGCCGTCTTGTCCGACGACTATAGGGTCGTCCCCACGACCCCGGGACAAGCTTGGCCCGCCACCGAATTGTTCGACGACTATAGGGTCGTCCCCACGACCACGGGCCAAAGTTGGCATGCCGCCGACATGTCCGACGACTATAGGGTCGTCCCCACGACCCCGGGACTAGATTGGCCCGCCACCGTCATATCCGACGACAATAGGGTCGTCCCCACGACCCCGGGTCCAGGTTGGCCAGCCGCCGACATTTCCGACGACTATAGAGTCGTCCCCACGACACCGGGCCAAAGTTGGCCAGCCGCCGACATGTCCGACGACTATAGGGTCGTCCCCACGACCCCGGGACTAGATTGGCCCGCCACCGTCATGTCCGACGATTATAGGGTCGTCCCCACGACCGCGAGACTAGATTGGCCCGCCACCGACATTTCCGACGACTATAGAGTCGTCCCCACGAAACCGGGCCAAAGTTGCCAAGTCGCCGACATGTCCGACGACTATAGGGTCGTCCCCACAACCACGGGCCAAAGTTGGCCAGCCGCCGACATGTCCGACAACTATAGGGTCGTCCCCACGACCTCGGGACTAGGTTGGCCAGCCGCCGACATGTCCGACGACTATAGGGTCGTCCCCTCGACCCCGGGCCAATGTTGGCCAATCGCCGACATGTCCGACGACTATAGGGTCGTCCCTACGACCCCGGGACTAGATTGGCCCGCCACCGTCATGTCCAACGACTATAGGGTCGTCCCCACGACCACGGGCCAAAGTTGGCATGCCGCCGACATGTCCGACGACTATAGGGTCGTCCCCACGACCCCGGGACTAGATTGGCCCGCCACCGTCATGTCCGACGACAATAGGGTCGTCCCCACGACGCCGGGTCTAGGTTGGCCAGCCGCCGACTTGTCCGACGACTATAGGGTCGTCCCAACGACCCCGGGGCTAAATTGGCCCGCCACCGTCAAGTCCGACGACTATAGGGTCGTCCCCACGACCTCGGGACTAGGTTGGCCAGCCGCCGACATGTCCGACGACTATAGGGTCGTCCCCACGACCCCGAGACTAGATTGGCCCGCCACCGTCATGTCCGACGACAATAGGGTCGTCCCCACGACCCCGGGTCCAGGTTGGCCAGCCGCCGACATTTCCGACGACTATAGAGTCGTCCCCACGACACCGGGCCAAAGTTGGCCAGCCGCCGACATGTCCGACGACTATAGGGTCGTCTCCACGACCCCGGGACTAGATTGGCCCGTCACCGTCATGTCCGACGACAATAGGGTCGTCCCCACGACCCCGGGTCTAGGTTGGCCAGCCGCTGACTTGTCCGACGACTATAGGGTCGTCCCCACGACCCCGGGCCAAAGATGTCCAGCCGCCGTCTTGTCCGACGACTATAGGGTCGTCCCCACGACCCCGGGACTAGATTGGCCCGCCACCGTCATGTCCAACGACTATAGGGTCGTCCCCACAACCACGGGCCAAAGTTGGCCAGCCGCCGACATGTCCGACGACTATTGGATCGTCCCCACGACCACGGGCCAAAGTTGGCCAGCCGCCGACATGTCCGACGACTATAGGGTCGTCCCTACGACCCCGGACTAGATTGGCCCGCCACCGTCATGTCCAACGACTATAGGGTCGTCCCCATGACCACGGGCCAAAGTTGGCATGCCGCCGACATGTCCGACGACAATAGGGTCGTCCCCACGACCCCGGGTCTAGGTTGGCCAGCCGCCGACATGTCCGACGACAATCGGATCGTCCCCACGACCACGCGCCACAGTTGGCCAGCCGCCGACATGTCCGACGACTATAGGGTCGTCCCCACGACCCCGGGCCAAAGTTGGCCAGCCGCCGACATGTCCGACGACTATAGGGTCGTCCCCACGACCCCGAGACTAGATTGGCCCGCCACCGTCATGTCCGACGACAATAGGGTCGTCCCCACGACCCCGGGTCCAGGTTGGCCAGCCGCCGACGTTTCCGACGACTATAGAGTCGTCCCCACGACCCCGAGACTAGATTGGCCCGCCACCGTCATGTCCGACGACAATAGGGTCGTCCCCACGACCCCGGGACTAGATTGGTCCGCCACCGTCTTGTCCGACGACTATAGGGTCGCCCCCACGACCCCGGGCCAAAGTTGACCACCCGCCGACATGTCCGACGAATATAGGGTCGTCCCCACGACCCCGGGACTAGATTGGCCCGCCACCGTCATGTCCAACGACTATAGGGTCGTTCCCACAACCGCGGGCCAAAGTTGGCCAGCCGCCGACATGTCCGACGACTATTGGATCGTCCCCACGACCACGGGCCAAAGTTGGCCAGCCGCCGACATGTCCGACGACTATAGGGTCGTCCCCACGACCCCGGGACTAGGTTGGCCAGCCGCCGACATGTCCGACGACTATAGAGTCGTCCCCACGACACCGGGCCAATGTTGGACAGCCGCCGACATGTTCGACTACTATAGGGTCGTCCCCAGGACCTCGGGTCTAGATTGGCCCGCTACCGTCATGTCCGAAGACTATAGGGTCGTCCCCACGACCACGGGACTAGATTGGCCCGCCACCGCCATGTCCGACGACAATAGGGTCGTCCCCACGACCCCGGGTCTAGGTTGGCCAGCCGCCGACATGTCCGACGACAATCGGATCGTCCCCACGACCACGCTCCAAAGTTGGCCAGCCGCCGACATGTCCGACGACAATCGGATCGTCCCCACGACCACGCGCCAAAGTTGGCCAGCCGCCGACATGTCCGACGACTATAGGGTCGTCCCCACAACCGCGGGCCAAAGTTGGCCAGCCGCCGACATGTCCGACGACTATTGGATCGTCCCCACGACCACGGGCCAAAGTTGGCCAGCCGCCGACATGTCCGACGACTATAGGGTCGTCCCCACGACCCCGGGACTAGGTTGGCCAGCCGCCGACATGTCCGACGACTATAGAGTCGTCCCCACGACACCGGGCCAATGTTGGACAGCCGCCGACAGGTTCGACTACTATAGGGCCGTCCCCAGGACCTCGGGTCTAGATTGGCCCGCTACCGTCATGTCCGAAGACTATAGGGTCGTCCCCACGACCACGGGACTAGATTGGCCCGCCACCGCCATGTCCGACGACAATAGGGTCGTCCCCACGACCCCGGGTCTAGGTTGGCCAGCCGCCGACATGTCCGACGACTATAGGGTCGTCCCCACGACCACGCGCCAAAGTTGGCCAGCCGCCGACATGTCCGACGACTATAGGGTCGTCCCCACGACCCCGGGACTAGATTGGCCCGCCACCGTCATGTCCGACGACAATAGGGTCGTCCCCACGACGCCGGGTCTAGGATGGCCAGCCGCCGACTTGTCCGACGACTATAGGGTCGTCCCAACGACCCCGGGACTAGATTGGTCCGCCACCGTCATGTCCGACGACTATAGGGTCGTCCCCACGACCCCGGGCCAAAGATGTCCCGCCGTCTTCTCCGACGACTATAGGGTCGTCGTCACGACCCCGGGCCAATGATGTCCAGCCGCCGTCTTGTCCGACGACTATAGGGTCGTCCCCACGACCCCGAGTCCAGGTTGGCCAGCCGCCGACATTTCGGACGACTATAGAGTCGTCCCCACGACCCCGGGACAAGCTTGGCCCGCCGCCGAATTGTTCGACGACTATAGGGTCGTCCCCACGACCCCGGGACTAGATTGGCCCGCCACCGTCATGTCCGACGATTATAGGGTCGTCCCCACGACCCCGGGACTAGATTGGCCCGCCACCGTCATGTCCGACGACAATAGGGTCGTCCCCACGACCCCGGGTCTGGGTTGGCCAGCCGCCGACTTGTCCGACGACTATAGGGTCGTCCCCACGACCCCGGGACTAGATTGGCCCGCCACCGAATTGTTCGACGACTATAGGGTCGTCCCCACGACCCCGGGTCTAGGTTGGCCAGCCGCCGACATGTCCGACGACAATCGGATCGTCCCCACGACCACGCGCCAAAGTTGGCCAGCCGCCGACATGTCCGACGACTATTGGATCGTCCCCACGACCACGGGCCAAAGTTGGCCAGCCGCCGACATGTCCGACGACAATCGGATCGTCCCCACGACCACGCGCCAAAGTTGGCCAGCCGCCGACATGTCCGACGACTATAGGGTCGTCCCCACGACCCCGAGCCAATGTTGGCCAATCGCCGACATGTCTAACGACTATAGGGTCGTCCCTACGACCCCGGGACTAGATTAGCCCGCCACCGTCATGTCCAACGACTATAGGGTCGTCCCCACGACCACGGGCCAAAGTTGGCATGCCGCCGAAATGTCCGACGACTATAGGGTCGTCCCCACGACCCCGAGACTAGATTGGCCCGCCACCGTCATGTCCGACGACAATAGGGTCGTCCCCACGACCCCGGGTACCCAGGTTGGCCAGCCGCCGACATTTCCGACGACTATAGAGTCGTCCCCACGACACCGGGCCAAAGTTGGCCAGCCGCCGACATGTCCGACGACTATAGGGTCGTCCCCACGACCCCGGGACTAGATTGGCCCGCCACCGTCATGTCCGACGATTATAGGGTCGTCCCCACGACCCCGGGACAAGCTTGGCCCGCCGCCGACTTGTTCGACGACTATAGGGTCGTCCCCACGACCCCGGGACAAGGTTGGCCCGCCGCCGACATGTCCGACGACTATAGGGTCGTCCCCACGACCCCGGGCCAAAGATATCCAGCCGCCGTCTTGTCCGACGACTATAGGGTCGTCCCCACGACCCCGAGTCCAGGTTGGCCAGCCGCCGACATTTCCCACGACTATAGAGTCGTCCCCACGACCCCGGGCCAAAGTTGGCCAGCCGCCGACATGTCCGACGACTATAGGGTCGTCCCCACGACCCCGAGACTAGATTGGCCCGCCACCGTCATGTCCGACGACAATAGGGTCGTCCCCACGACCCCGGGTCCAGGTTGGCCAGCCGCCGACATTTCCGACGACTATAGAGTGGTCCCCACGACACCGGGCCAAAGTTGGCCAGCCGCCGACATGTCCGATGACTATAGGGTCGTCCCCACGACCACGGGCCAAAGTTGGCATGCCGCCGACATGTCCGACGACTATAGGGTCGTCCCCACGACCCCGGGACTAGATTGGCCCGCCACCGTCATGTCCGACGACAATAGGGTCGTCCCCACGACGCCGGGTCTAGGTTGACCAGCCGCCGACTTGTCCGACGACTATAGGGTCGTCCCAACGACCCCGGGGCTAGATTGGCCCGCCACCGTCAAGTCCGACGACTATAGGGTCGTCCCCACGACCTCGGGACTAGGTTGGCCAGCCGCCGACATGTCCGACGACTATAGGGTCGTCCCCACGACCCCGAGACTAGATTGGCCCGCCACCGTCATGTCCGACGACAATAGGGTCGTCCCCACGACCCCGGGTCCAGGTTGGCCAGCCGCCGACATTTCCGACGACTATAGAGTCGTCCCCACGACACCGGGCCAAAGTTGGCCAGCCGCCGACATGTCCGACGACTATAGGGTCGTCCCCACGACCCCGGGACTAGATTGGCCCGTCACCGTCATGTCCGACGACAATAGGGTCGTCCCCACGACCCCGGGTCTAGGTTGGCCAGCCGCTGACTTGTCCGACGACTATAGGGTCGTCCCCACGACCCCGGGCCAAAGATGTCCAGCCGCCGTCTTGTCCGACGACTATAGGGTCGTCCCCACGACCCCGGGACTAGATTGGCCCGCCACCGTCATGTCCAACGACTATAGGGTCGTCCCCACAACCACGGGCCAAAGTTGGCCAGCCGCCGACATGTCCGACGACTATTGGATCGTCCCCACGACCACGGGCCAAAGTTGGCCAGCCGCCGACATGTCCGACGACTATAGGGTCGTCCCTACGACCCCGCACTAGATTGGCCCGCCACCGTCATGTCCAACGACTATAGGGTCGTCCCCATGACCACGGGCCAAAGTTGGCATGCCGCCGACATGTCCGACGACAATAGGGTCGTCCCCACGACCCCGGGTCTAGGTTGGCCAGCCGCCGACATGTCCGACGACAATAGGGTCGTCCCCACGACCCCGGGTCCAGGTTGGCCAGCCGCCGACATTTCCGACGACTATAGAGTCGTCCCCACGACCCCGAGACTAGATTGGCCCGCCACCGTCATGTCCGACGACAATAGGGTCGTCCCCACGACCCCGGGACTAGATTGGTCCGCCACCGTCTTGTCCGACGACTATAGGGTCGACCCCACGACCCCGGGCCAAAGTTGACCAGCCGCCGACATGTCCGACGAATATAGGGTCGTCCCCACGACCCCGGGACTAGATTGGCCCGCCACCGTCATGTCCAACGACTATAGGGTCGTTCCCACAACCGCGGGCCAAAGTTGGCCAGCCGCCGACATGTCCGACGACTATTGGATCGTCCCCACGACCACGGGCCAAAGTTGGCCAGCCGCCGACATGTCCGACGACTATAGGGTCGTCCCCACGACCCCGGGACTAGGTTGGCCAGCCGCCGACATGTCCGACGACTATAGAGTCGTCCCCACGACACCGGGCCAATGTTGGACAGCCGCCGACATGTTCGACTACTATAGGGTCGTCCCCAGGACCTCGGGTCTAGATTGGCCCGCTACCGTCATGTCCGAAGACTATAGGGTCGTCCCCACGACCACGGGACTAGATTGGCCCGCCACCGCCATGTCCGACGACAATAGGGTCGTCCCCACGACCCCGGGTCTAGGTTGGCCAGCCGCCGACATGTCCGACGACAATCGGATCGTCCCCACGACCACGCTCCAAAGTTGGCCAGCCGCCGACATGTCCGACGACAATCGGATCGTCCCCACGACCACGCGCCAAAGTTGGCCAGCCGCCGACATGTCCGACGACTATAGGGTCGTCCCCACAACCGCGGGCCAAAGTTGGCCAGCCGCCGACATGTCCGACGACTATTGGATCGTCCCCACGACCACGGGCCAAAGTTGGCCAGCCGCCGACATGTCCGACGACTATAGGGTCGTCCCCACGACCCCGGGACTAGGTTGGCCAGCCGCCGACATGTCCGACGACTATAGAGTCGTCCCCACGACACCGGGCCAATGTTGGACAGCCGCCGACATGTTCGACTACTATAGGGTCGTCCCCAGGACCTCGGGTCTAGATTGGCCCGCTACCGTCATGTCCGAAGACTATAGGGTCGTCCCCACGACCACGGGACTAGATTGGCCCGCCACCGCCATGTCCGACGACAATAGGGTCGTCCCCACGACCCCGGGTCTAGGTTGGCCAGCCGCCGACATGTCCGACGACTATAGGGTCGTCCCCACGACCACGCGCCAAAGTTGGCCAGCCGCCGACATGTCCGACGACTATAGGGTCGTCCCCACGACCCCGGGACTAGATTGGCCCGCCACCGTCATGTCCGACGACAATAGGGTCGTCCCCACGACGCCGGGTCTAGGTTGGCCAGCCGCCGACTTGTCCGACGACTATAGGGTCGTCCCAACGACCCCGGGACTAGATTGGTCCGCCACCGTCATGTCCGACGACTATAGGGTCGTCCCCACGACCCCGGGCCAAAGATGTCCCGCCGTCTTCTCCGACGACTATAGGGTCGTCGTCACGACCCCGGGTCCAGGTTGGCCAGCCGCCGACATGTCCGACGACTATAGGGTCGTCCCCACGACCCCGGGCCAATGATGTCCAGCCGCCGTCTTGTCCGACGACTATAGGGTCGTCCCCACGACCCCGAGTCCAGGTTGGCCAGCCGCCGACATTTCGGACGACTATAGAGTCGTCCCCACGACCCCGGGACAAGCTTGGCCCGCCGCCGAATTGTTCGACGACTATAGGGTCGTCCCCACGACCCCGGGACTAGATTGGCCCGCCACCGTCATGTCCGACGATTATAGGGTCGTCCCCACGACCCCGGGACTAGATTGGCCCGCCACCGTCATGTCCGACGACAATAGGGTCGTCCCCACGACCCCGGGTCTGGGTTGGCCAGCCGCCGACTTGTCCGACGACTATAGGGTCGTACCCACGACCCCGGGACTAGGCTGACAAGCCGCCAACATGTCCGACGACTATAGGGTCGTCCCCACGACCCCGGGCCAAAGATGTCCAGCCTCCGTCTTGTCCGACGACTATAGGGTCGTCCCCACGACCCCGGGACTAGATTGGCCCGCCACCGTCATGTCCGACGATTATAGGGTCGTCCCCACGACCGCGAGACTAGATTGGCCCGCCACCGTCATGTCCGACGACAATAGGGTCGTCCCCACTACCCCGGGTCCAGGTTGGCCAGCCGCCGACATTTCCGACGACTATAGGGTCGTCCCCACGACCCCGAGACTAGATTGGCCCGCCACCGTCATGTCCGACGACAATAGGGTCGTCCCCACGACCCCGGGTCCAGGTTGGCCAGCCGCCGACATTTCCGACGACTGTAGGGTCGTCCCCACGACCCCGGGACTAGATTGGCCCGCCACCGTCAAGTCCGACGACTATAGGGTCGTCCCCACGACCTCGGGACTAGGTTGGCCAGCCGCCGACATGTCCGACGACTATAGGGTCGTCCCCACGACCCCGGGCCAATGTTGGCCAATCGCCGACATGTCCGACGACTATAGGGTCGTCCCTACGACCCCGGGAATAGATTGGCCCGCCACCGTCATGTCCGACGATTATAGGGTCGTCCCCACGACCGCGCGACTAGATTGGCCCGCCACCGTCATGTCCGACGACAATAGGGTCGTCCCCACGACCCCGGGTCCAGGTTGGCCAGCCGCCGACATTTCCGACGACTATAGAGTCGTCCCCACGACCCCGAGACTAGATTGGCCCGCCACCGTCATGTCCGACGACAATAGGGTCGTCCCCACGACCCCGGGACTAGATTGGTCCGCCACCGTCTTGTCCGACGACTATAGGGTCGACCCCACGACCCCGGGCCAAAGTTGACCAGCCGCCGACATGTCCGACGAATATAGGGTCGTCCCCACGACCCCGGGACTAGATTGGCCCGCCACCGTCATGTCCAACGACTATAGGGTCGTTCCCACAACCGCGGGCCAAAGTTGGCCAGCCGCCGACATGTCCGACGACTATTGGATCGTCCCCACGACCACGGGCCAAAGTTGGCCAGCCGCTGACATGTCCGACGACTATAGGGTCGTCCCCACGACCCCGGGACTAGATTGGTCCGCCACCGTCTTGTCCGACGACTATAGGGTCGTCCCCACGACCCCGAGTCCAGGTTGGCCAGCCGCCGACATTTCCGACGACTATAGAGTCGTCCCCACGACACCGGGCCAAAGTTGGCCAGCCGCCGACATGTCCGACGACTATAGGGTCGTCCCCACGACCCCGGGTCCAGGTTGGCCAGCCGCCGACATTTCCGACGACTATAGAGTCGTCCCCACGACCCCGAGACTAGATTGGCCCGCCACCGTCATGTCCGACGACAATAGGGTCCTCCCCACGACCCCGGGACTAGATTGGTCCGCCACCGTCTTGTCCGACGACTATAGGGTCGACCCCACGACCCCGGGCCAAAGTTGACCAGCCGCCGACATGTCCGACGACTATAGGGTCGTCCCCACGACCCCGGGACTAGATTGGCCCGCCACCGTCATGTCCAACGACTATAGGGTCGTTCCCACAACCGCGGGCCAAAGTTGGCCAGCCGCCGACATGTCCGACGACTATTGGATCGTCCCCACGACCACGGGCCAAAGTTGGCCAGCCGCCGACATGTCCGACGACTATAGGGTCGTCCCCACGACCCCGGGACTAGATTGGTCCGCCACCGTCTTGTCCGACGACTATAGGGTCGTCCCCACGACCCCGAGTCCAGGTTGGCCAGCCGCCGACATTTCCGACGACTATAGAGTCGTCCCCACGACACCGGGCCAAAGTTGGCCAGCCGCCGACATGTCCGACGACTATAGGGTCGTCCCCACGACCCCGAGACTAGATTGGCCCGCCACCGTCATGTCCGACGACAATAGGGTCGTCCCCACGACCCCGGGTCCAGGTTGGCCAGCCGCCGACATTTCCGACGACTATAGAGTCGTCCCCACGACACCGGGCCAAAGTTGGCCAGCCGCCGACATGTCCGACGACTATAGGGTCGTCCCCACGACCCCGGGACTAGATTGGCCCGTCACCGTCATGTCCGACGACAATAGGGTCGTCCCCACGACCCCGGGTCTAGGTTGGCCAGCCGCTGACTTGTCCGACGACTATAGGGTCGTCCCCACGACCCCGGGCCAAAGATGTCCAGCCGCCGTCTTGTCCGACGACTATAGGGTCGTCCCCACGACCCCGGGACTAGATTGGCCCGCCACCGTCATGTCCAACGACTATAGGGTCGTCCCCACAACCACGGGCCAAAGTTGGCCAGCCGCCGACATGTCCGACGACTATTGGATCGTCCCCACGACCACGGGCCAAGGTTGGCCAGCCGCCGACATGTCCGACGACTATAGGGTCGTCCCCACGACCCCGGGACTAGATTGGTCCGCCACCGTCATGTCCGACGACTATAGGGTCGTCCCCACGACCCCGGGCCAAAGATGTCCCGCCGTCTTCTCCGACGACTATAGGGTCGTCGTCACGACCCCGGGTCCAGGTTGGCCAGCCGCCGACATGTCCGACGACTATAGGGTCGTCCCCACGACCCCGGGCCAATGATGTCCAGCCGCCGTCTTGTCCGACGACTATAGGGTCGTCCCCACGACCCCGAGTCCAGGTTGGCCAGCCGCCGACATTTCGGACGACTATAGAGTCGTCCCCACGACCCCGGGACAAGCTTGGCCCGCCGCCGAATTGTTCGACGACTATAGGGTCGTCCCCACGACCCCGGGACTAGATTGGCCCGCCACCGTCATGTCCGACGATTATAGGGTCGTCCCCACGACCCCGGGACTAGATTGGCCCGCCACCGTCATGTCCGACGACAATAGGGTCGTCCCCACGACCCCGGGTCTGGGTTGGCCAGCCGCCGACTTGTCCGACGACTATAGGGTCGTACCGACGACCCCGGGACTAGGCTGACAAGCCGCCAACATGTCCGACGACTATAGGGTCGTCCCCACGACCCCGGGCCAAAGATGTCCAGCCGCCGTCTTGTCCGACGACTATAGGGTCGTCCCCACGACCCCGGGACTAGATTGGCCCGCCACCGTCATGTCCGACGATTATAGGGTCGTCCCCACGACCGCGAGACTAGATTGGCCCGCCACCGTCATGTCCGACGACAATAGGGTCGTCCCCACTACCCCGGGTCCAGGTTGGCCAGCCGCCGACATTTCCGACGACTATAGGGTCGTCCCCACGACCCCGAGACTAGATTGGCCCGCCACCGTCATGTCCGACGACAATAGGGTCGTCCCCACGACCCCGGGTCCAGGTTGGCCAGCCGCCGACATTTCCGACGACTGTAGGGTCGTCCCCACGACCCCGGGACTAGATTGGCCCGCCACCGTCATGTCCGACGACTATAGGGTCGTCCCCACGACCTCGGGACTAGGTTGGCCAGCCGCCGACATGTCCGACGACTATAGGGTCGTCCCCACGACCCCGGGCCAATGTTGGCCAATCGCCGACATGTCCGACGACTATAGGGTCGTCCCTACGACCCCGGGACTAGATTGGCCCGCCACCGTCATGTCCGACGATTATAGGGTCGTCCCCACGACCGCGCGACTAGATTGGCCCGCCACCGTCATGTCCGACGACAATAGGGTCGTCCCCACGACCCCGGGTCCAGGTTGGCCAGCCGCCGACATTTCCGACGACTATAGAGTCGTCCCCACGACCCCGAGACTAGATTGGCCCGCCACCGTCATGTCCGACGACAATAGGGTCGTCCCCACGACCCCGGGACTAGATTGGTCCGCCACCGTCTTGTCCGACGACTATAGGGTCGTCCCCACGACCTCGGGACTAGGTTGGCCAGCCGCCGACATGTCCGACGACTATAGGGTCGTCCCCACGACCCCGAGACTAGATTGGCCCGCCACCGTCATGTCCGACGACAATAGGGTCGTCCCCACGACCCCGGGTCCAGGTTGGCCAGCCGCCGACATTTCCGACGACTATAGAGTCGTCCCCACGACACCGGGCCAAAGTTGGCCAGCCGCCGACATGTCCGACGACTATAGGGTCGTCCCCACGACCCCGGGACTAGATTGGCCCGTCACCGTCATGTCCGACGACAATAGGGTCGTCCCCACGACCCCGGGTCTAGGTTGGCCAGCCGCTGACTTGTCCGACGACTATAGGGTCGTCCCCACGACCCCGGGCCAAAGATGTCCAGCCGCCGTCTTGTCCGACGACTATAGGGTCGTCCCCACGACCCCGGGACTAGATTGGCCCGCCACCGTCATGTCCAACGACTATAGGGTCGTCCCCACAACCACGGGCCAAAGTTGGCCAGCCGCCGACATGTCCGACGACTATTGGATCGTCCCCACGACCACGGGCCAAAGTTGGCCAGCCGCCGACATGTCCGACGACTATAGGGTCGTCCCTACGACCCCGGACTAGATTGGCCCGCCACCGTCATGTCCAACGACTATAGGGTCGTCCCCATGACCACGGGCCAAAGTTGGCATGCCGCCGACATGTCCGACGACAATAGGGTCGTCCCCACGACCCCGGGTCTAGGTTGGCCAGCCGCCGACATGTCCGACGACAATCGGATCGTCCCCACGACCACGCGCCACAGTTGGCCAGCCGCCGACATGTCCGACGACTATAGGGTCGTCCCCACGACCCCGAGACTAGATTGGCCCGCCACCGTCATGTCCGACGACAATAGGGTCGTCCCCACGACCCCGGGTCCAGGTTGGCCAGCCGCCGACATTTCCGATGACTATAGAGTCGTCCCCACGACACCGGGCCAAAGTTGGCCAGCCGCCGACATGTCCGACGACTATAGGGTCGTCCCCACGACCCCGGGACTAGATTGGCCCGCCACCGTCATGTCCGACGATTATAGGGTCGTGCCCACGACCGCGAGACTAGATTGGCCCGCCACCGACATTTCCGACGACTATAGGGTCGTCCCCACGGCCCCGGGCCAACGATGTCCAGCCGCCGTCTTGTCCGACGACTATAGGGTCGTCCCCACGACCCCGGGACAAGCTTGGCCCGCCACCGAATTGTTCGACGACTATAGGGTCGTCCCCACGACCCCGGGACTAGATTGGCCCGCCACCGTCAAGTCCGACGACTATAGGGTCGTCCCCACGACCCCGGGTCCAGGTTGGCCAGCCGCCGACATTTCCGACGACTATAGAGTCGTCCCCACGACACCGCGCCAAAGTTGGACAGCCGCTGACATGTCCGACTACTATAGGGTCGTCCCCACGACCTCGGGTCTAGATTGGCCCGCTACCGTCATGTCCGAAGACTATAGGGTCGTACCCACGACCCCGGGACTAGATTGGCCCGCCACCGTCATGTCCGACGACTATAGGGTCGTCCCCACGACCCCGGGTCCAGGTTGGCCAGCCGCCGACATTTCCGACGACTGTAGGGTCGTCCCCACGACCCCGGGACTAGATTGGCCCGCCACCGTCATGTGCAACGACTATAGGGTCGTTCCCACCACCACGGGCCAAAGTTGGCCAGCCGCCGACATGTCCGACGACTATTGGATCGTCCCCACGACCACGGGCCAAAGTTGGCCAGCCGCCGACATGTCCGACGACTATAGGGTCGTCCCCACGACCCCGGGACTAGGTTGGCCAGCCGCCGACATGTCCGACGACTATAGAGTCGTCCCCACGACACCGGGCCAATGTTGGACAGCCGCCGACATGTTCGACTACTATAGGGTCGTCCCCAGGACCTCGGGTCTAGATTGGCCCGCTACCGTCATGTCCGAAGACTATAGGGTCGTCCCCACGACCACGGGACTAGATTGGCCCGCCACCGCCATGTCCGACGACAATAGGGTCGTCCCCACGACCCCGGGTCTAGGTTGGCCAGCCGCCGACATGTCCGACGACAATCGGATCGTCCCCACGACCACGCTCCAAAGTTGGCCAGCCGCCGACATGTCCGACGACAATCGGATCGTCCCCACGACCACGCGCCAAAGTTGGCCAGCCGCCGACATGTCCGACGACTATAGGGTCGTCCCCACGACACCGGGCCAAAGTTGGCCAGCCGCCGACATGTCCGACGACTATAGGGTCGTCCCCACGACCACGCGCCAAAGTTGGCCAGCCGCCGACATGTCCGACGACTATAGGGTCGTCCCCACGACCCCGGGACTAGATTGGCCCGCCACCGTCATGTCCGACGACAATAGGGTCGTCCCCACGACGCCGGGTCTAGGTTGGCCAGCCGCCGACTTGTCCGACGACTATAGGGTCGTCCCAACGACCCCGGGACTAGATTGGTCCGCCACCGTCATGTCCGACGACTATAGGGTCGTCCCCACGACCCCGGGCCAAAGATGTCCCGCCGTCTTCTCCGACGACTATAGGGTCGTCGTCACGACCCCGGGTCCAGGTTGGCCAGCCGCCGAAATGTCCGACGACTATAGGGTCGTCCCCACGACCCCGGGCCAATGATGTCCAGCCGCCGTCTTGTCCGACGACTATAGGGTCGTCCCCACGACCCCGAGTCCAGGTTGGCCAGCCGCCGACATTTCGGACGACTATAGAGTCGTCCCCACGACCCCGGGACAAGCTTGGCCCGCCGCCGAATTGTTCGACGACTATAGGGTCGTCCCCACGACCCCGGGACTAGATTGGCCCGCCACCGTCATGTCCGACGATTATAGGGTCGTCCCCACGACCCCGGGACTAGATTGGCCCGCCACCGTCATGTCCGACGACAATAGGGTCGTCCCCACGACCCCGGGTCTGGGTTGGCCAGCCGCCGACTTGTCCGACGACTATAGGGTCGTACCCACGACCCCGGGACTAGGCTGACAAGCCGCCAACATGTCCGACGACTATAGGGTCGTCCCCACGACCCCGGGCCAAAGATGTCCAGCCGCCGTCTTGTCCGACGACTATAGGGTCGTCCCCACGACCCCGGGACTAGATTGGCCCGCCACCGTCATGTCCGACGATTATAGGGTCGTCCCCACGACCGCGAGACTAGATTGGCCCGCCACCGTCATGTCCGACGACAATAGGGTCGTCCCCACTACCCCGGGTCCAGGTTGGCCAGCCGCCGACATTTCCGACGACTATAGGGTCGTCCCCACGACCCCGAGACTAGATTGGCCCGGCACCGTCATGTCCGACGACAATAGGGTCGTCCCCACGACCCCGGGTCCAGGTTGGCCAGCCGCCGACATTTCCGACGACTGTAGGGTCGTCCCCACGACCCCGGGACTAGATTGGCCCGCCACCGTCAAGTCCGACGACTATAGGGTCGTCCCCACGACCTCGGGACTAGGTTGGCCAGCCGCCGACATGTCCGACGACTATAGGGTCGTCCCCACGACCCCGGGCCAATGTTGGCCAATCGCCGACATGTCCGACGACTATAGGGTCGTCCCTACGACCCCGGGAATAGATTGGCCCGCCACCGTCATGTCCGACGATTATAGGGTCGTCCCCACGACCGCGCGACTAGATTGGCCCGCCACCGTCATGTCCGACGACAATAGGGTCGTCCCCACGACCCCGGGTCCAGGTTGGCCAGCCGCCGACATTTCCGACGACTATAGAGTCGTCCCCACGACCCCGAGACTAGATTGGCCCGCCACCGTCATGTCCGACGACAATAGGGTCGTCCCCACGACCCCGGGACTAGATTGGTCCGCCACCGTCTTGTCCGACGACTATAGGGTCGACCCCACGACCCCGGGCCAAAGTTGACCAGCCGCCGACATGTCCGACGACTATTGGATCGTCCCCACGACCACGGGCCAAAGTTGGCCAGCCGCCGACATGTCCGACGACTATAGGGTCGTCCCCACGACCCCGGGACTAGATTGGTCCGCCACCGTCTTGTCCGACGACTATAGGGTCGTCCCCACGACCCCGAGTCCAGGTTGGCCAGCCGCCGACATTTCGGACGACTATAGAGTCGTCCCCACGACCCCGGGACAAGCTTGGCCCGCCGCCGAATTGTTCGACGACTATAGGGTCGTCCCCACGACCCCGGGACTAGATTGGCCCGCCACCGTCATGTCCGACGATTATAGGGTCGTCCCCACGACCCCGGGACTAGATTGGCCCGCCACCGTCATGTCCGACGACAATAGGGTCGTCCCCACGACCCCGGGTCTGGGTTGGCCAGCCGCCGACTTGTCCGACGACTATAGGGTCGTACCCACGACCCCGGGACTAGGCTGACAAGCCGCCAACATGTCCGACGACTATAGGGTCGTCCCCACGACCCCGGGCCAAAGATGTCCAGCCGCCGTCTTGTCCGACGACTATAGGGTCGTCCCCACGACCCCGGGACTAGATTGGCCCGCCACCGCCATGTCCGACGATTATAGGGTCGTCCCCACGACCGCGAGACTAGGTTGGCCCGCCACCGTCATGTCCGACGACAATAGGGTCGTCCCCACTACCCCGGGTCCAGGTTGGCCAGCCGCCGACATTTCCGACGACTATAGGGTCGTCCCCACGACCCCGAGACTAGATTGGCCCGCCACCGTCATGTCCGACGACAATAGGGTCGTCCCCACGACCCCGGGTCCAGGTTGGCCAGCCGCCGACATTTCCGACGACTATAGAGTCGTCCCCACGACCCCGAGACTAGATTGGCCCGCCACCGTCATGTCCGACGACAATAGGGTCGTCCCCACGACCCCGGGACTAGATTGGTCCGCCACCGTCTTGTCCGACGACTATAGGGTCGTCCCCACGACCCCGAGTCCAGGTTGGCCAGCCGCCGACATTTCCGACGACTATAGAGTCGTCCCCACGACACCGGGCCAAAGTTGGCCAGCCGCCGACATGTCCGACGACTATAGGGTCGTCCCCACGACCCCGGGACTAGATTGGTCCGCCACCGTCTTGTCCGACGACTATAGGGTCGTCCCCACGACCCCGAGTCCAGGTTGGCCAGCCGCCGACATTTCCGACGACTATAGAGTCGTCCCCACGACACCGGGCCAAAGTTGGCCAGCCGCCGACATGTCCGGCGACTATAGGGTCCTCCCCACGACCCCGGGACTAGATTGGTCCGCCACCGTCTTGTCCGACGACTATAGGGTCGACCCCACGACCCCGGGCCAAAGTTGACCAGCCGCCGACATGTCCGACGACTATAGGGTCGTCCCCACGACCCCGGGACTAGATTGGCCCGCCACCGTCATGTCCAACGACTATAGGGTCGTTCCCACAACCGCGGGCCAAAGTTGGCCAGCCGCCGACATGTCCGACGACTATTGGATCGTCCCCACGACCACGGGCCAAAGTTGGCCAGCCGCCGACATGTCCGACGACTATAGGGTCGTCCCCACGACCCCGGGACTAGATTGGTCCGCCACCGTCTTGTCCGACGACTATAGGGTCGTCCCCACGACCCCGAGTCCAGGTTGGCCAGCCGCCGACATTTCCGACGACTATAGAGTCGTCCCCACGACACCGGGCCAAAGTTGGCCAGCCGCCGACATGTCCGACGACTATAGGGTCGTCCCCACGACCCCGAGACTAGATTGGCCCGCCACCGTCATGTCCGACGACAATAGGGTCGTCCCCACGACCCCGGGTCCAGGTTGGCCAGCCGCCGACATTTCCGACGACTATAGAGTCGTCCCCACGACACCGGGCCAAAGTTGGCCAGCCGCCGACATGTCCGACGACTATAGGGTCGTCCCCACGACCCCGGGACTAGATTGGCCCGTCACCGTCATGTCCGACGACAATAGGGTCGTCCCCACGACCCCGGGTCTAGGTTGGCCAGCCGCTGACTTGTCCGACGACTATAGGGTCGTCCCCACGACCCCGGGCCAAAGATGTCCAGCCGCCGTCTTGTCCGACGACTATAGGGTCGTCCCCACGACCCCGGGACTAGATTGGCCCGCCACCGTCATGTCCAACGACTATAGGGTCGTCCCCACAACCACGGGCCAAAGTTGGCCAGCCGCCGACATGTCCCACGACTATTGGATCGTCCCCACGACCACGGGCCAAAGTTGGCCAGCCGCCGACATGTCCGACGACTATAGGGTCGTCCCTACGACCCCGGGACTAGATTGGTCCGCCACCGTCATGTCCGACGACTATAGGGTCGTCCCCACGACCCCGGGCCAAAGATGTCCCGCCGTCTTCTCCGACGACTATAGGGTCGTCGTCACGACCCCGGGTCCAGGTTGGCCAGCCGCCAACATGTCCGACGACTATAGGGTCGTCCCCACGACCCCGGGCCAATGATGTCCAGCCGCCGTCTTGTCCGACGACTATAGGGTCGTCCCCACGACCCCGAGTCCAGGTTGGCCAGCCGCCGACATTTCGGACGACTATAGAGTCGTCCCCACGACCCCGGGACAAGCTTGGCCCGCCGCCGAATTGTTCGACGACTATAGGGTCGTCCCCACGACCCCGGGACTAGATTGGCCCGCCACCGTCATGTCCGACGATTATAGGGTCGTCCCCACGACCCCGGGACTAGATTGGCCCGCCACCGTCATGTCCGACGACAATAGGGTCGTCCCCACGACCCCGGGTCTGGGTTGGCCAGCCGCCGACTTGTCCGACGACTATAGGGTCGTACCCACGACCCCGGGACTAGGCTGACAAGCCGCCAACATGTCCGACGACTATAGGGTCGTCCCCACGACCCCGGGCCAAAGATGTCCAGCCGCCGTCTTGTCCGACGACTATAGGGTCGTCCCCACGACCCCGGGACTAGATTGGCCCGCCACCGTCATGTCCGACGATTATAGGGTCGTCCCCACGACCGCGAGACTAGATTGGCCCGCCACCGTCATGTCCGACGACAATAGGGTCGTCCCCACTACCCCGGGTCCAGGTTGGCCAGCCGCCGACATTTCCGACGACTATAGGGTCGTCCCCACGACCCCGAGACTAGATTGGCCCGCCACCGTCATGTCCGACGACAATAGGGTCGTCCCCACGACCCCGGGTCCAGGTTGGCCAGCCGCCGACATTTCCGACGACTGTAGGGTCGTCCCCACGACCCCGGGACTAGATTGGTCCGCCACCGTCAAGTCCGACGACTATAGGGTCGTCCCCACGACCTCGGGACTAGGTTGGCCAGCCGCCGACATGTCCGACGACTATAGGGTCGTCCCCACGACCCCGGGCCAATGTTAGCCAATCGCCGACATGTCCGACGACTATAGGGTCGTCCCTACGACCCCGGGACTAGATTGGCCCGCCACCGTCATGTCCGACGATTATAGGGTCGTCCCCACGACCGCGCGACTAGATTGGCCCGCCACCGTCATGTCCGACGACAATAGGGTCGTCCCCACGACCCCGGGTCCAGGTTGGCCAGCCGCCGACATTTCCGACGACTATAGAGTCGTCCCCACGACCCCGAGACTAGATTGGCCCGCCACCGTCATGTCCGACGACAATAGGGTCGTCCCCACGACCCCGGGACTAGATTGGTCCGCCACCGTCTTGTCCGACGACTATAGGGTCGACCCCACGACCCCGGGCCAAAGTTGACCAGCCGCCGACATGTCCGACGACTATAGGGTCGTCCCCACGACCCCGGGACTAGATTGGTCCGCCACCATCTTGTCCGACGACTATAGGGTCGTCCCCACGACCCCGAGTCCAGGTTGGCCAGCCGCCGACATTTCCGACGACTATAGAGTCGTCCCCACGACACCGGGCCAAAGTTGGCCAGCCGCCGACATGTCCGACGACTATAGGGTCGTCCCCACGACCCCGGGTCCAGGTTGGCCAGCCGCCGACATTTCCGACGACTGTAGAGTCGTCCCCACGACCCCGAGACTAGATTGGCCCGCCACCGTCATGTCCGACGACAATAGGGTCGTCCCCACGACCCCGGGACTAGATTGGTCCGCCACCGTCTTGTCCGACGACTATAGGGTCGACCCCACGACCCCGGGCCAAAGTTGACCAGCCGCCGACATGTCCGACGACTATAGGGTCGTCCCCACGACCCCGGGACTAGATTGGTCCGCCACCATCTTGTCCGACGACTATAGGGTCGTCCCCACGACCCCGAGTCCAGGTTGGCCAGCCGCCGACATTTCCGACGACTGTAGAGTCGTCCCCACGACCCCGAGACTAGATTGGCCCGCCACCGTCATGTCCAACGACTATAGGGTCGTTCCCACAACCGCGGGCCAAAGTTGGCCAGCCGCCGACATGTCCGACGACTATTGGATCGTCCCCACGACCACGGGCCAAAGTTGGCCAGCCGCCGACATGTCCGACGACTATAGGGTCGTCCCCACGACCCCGGGACTAGATTGGTCCGCCACCATCTTGTCCGACGACTATAGGGTCGTCCCCACGACCCCGAGTCCAGGTTGGCCAGCCGCCGACATTTCCGACGACTATAGAGTCGTCCCCACGACACCGGGCCAAAGTTGGCCAGCCGCCGACATGTCCGACGACTATAGGGTCGTCCCCACGACCCCGGGTCCAGGTTGGCCAGCCGCCGACATTTCCGACGACTGTAGAGTCGTCCCCACGACCCCGAGACTAGATTGGCCCGCCACCGTCATGTCCGACGACAATAGGGTCCTCCCCACGACCCCGGGACTAGATTGGTCCGCCACCGTCTTGTCCGACGACTATAGGGTCGACCCCACGACCCCGGGCCAAAGTTGACCAGCCGCCGACATGTCCGACGACTATAGGGTCGTCCCCACGACCCCGAGACTAGATTGGCCCGCCACCGTCATGTCCGACGACAATAGGGTCGTCCCCACGACCCCGGGACTAGATTGGTCCGCCACCGTCTTGTCCGACGACTATAGGGTCGTCCCCACGACCCCGAGTCCAGGTTGGCCAGCCGCCGACATTTCCGACGACTATAGAGTCGTCCCCACGACACCGGGCCAAAGTTGGCCAGCCGCCGACATGTCCGACGACTATAGGGTCGTCCCCACGACCCCGGGACTAGATTGGTCCGCCACCGTCTTGTCCGACGACTATAGGGTCGTCCCCACGACCCCGAGTCCAGGTTGGCCAGCCGCCGACATTTCCGACGACTATAGAGTCGTCCCCACGACACCGGGCCAAAGTTGGCCAGCCGCCGACATGTCCGGCGACTATAGGGTCCTCCCCACGACCCCGGGACTAGATTGGTCCGCCACCGTCTTGTCCGACGACTATAGGGTCGACCCCACGACCCCGGGCCAAAGTTGACCAGCCGCCGACATGTCCGACGACTATAGGGTCGTCCCCACGACCCCGGGACTAGATTGGCCCGCCACCGTCATGTCCAACGACTATAGGGTCGTTCCCACAACCGCGGGCCAAAGTTGGCCAGCCGCCGACATGTCCGACGACTATTGGATCGTCCCCACGACCACGGGCCAAAGTTGGCCAGCCGCCGACATGTCCGACGACTATAGGGTCGTCCCCACGACCCCGGGCCAAAGTTGACCAGCCGCCGACATGTCCGACGACTATAGGGTCGTCCCCACGACCCCGAGACTAGATTGGCCCGCCACCGTCATGTCCGACGACAATAGGGTCGTCCCCACGACCCCGGGACTAGATTGGTCCGCCACCGTCTTGTCCGACGACTATAGGGTCGTCCCCACGACCCCGGGCCAATGATGTCCAGCCGCCGTCTTGTCCGACGACTATAGGGTCGTCCCCACGACCCCGAGTCCAGGTTGGCCAGCCGCCGACATTTCGGACGACTATAGAGTCGTCCCCACGACCCCGGGACAAGCTGGGCCCGCCGCCGAATTGTTCGACGACTATAGGGTCGTCCCCACGACCCCGGGACTAGATTGGCCCGCCACCGTCATGTCCGACGATTATAGGGTCGTCCCCACGACCCCGGGACTAGATTGGCCCGCCACCGTCATGTCCGACGACAATAGGGTCGTCCCCACGACCCCGGGTCTGGGTTGGCCAGCCGCCGACTAGTCCGACGACTATAGGGTCGTACCCACGACCCCGGGACTAGGCTGACAAGCCGCCAACATGTCCGACGACTATAGGGTCGTCCCCACGACCCCGGGCCAAAGATGTCCAGCCGCCGTCTTGTCCGACGACTATAGGGTCGTCCCCACGACCCCGGGACTAGATTGGCCCGCCACCGTCATGTCCGACGATTATAGGGTCGTCCCCACGACCGCGAGACTAGATTGGCCCGCCACCGTCATGTCCGACGACAATAGGGTCGTCCCCACTACCCCGGGTCCAGGTTGGCCAGCCGCCGACATTTCCGACGACTATAGGGTCGTCCCCACGACCCCGAGACTAGATTGGCCCGCCACCGTCATGTCCGACGACAATATGGTCGTCCCCACGACCCCGGGTCCAGGTTGGCCAGCCGCCGACATTTCCGACGACTATAGAGTCGTCCCCACGACCCCGAGACTAGATTGGCCCGCCACCGTCATGTCCGACGACAATAGGGTCGTCCCCACGACCCCGGGACTAGATTGGTCCGCCACCGTCTTGTCCGACGACTATAGGGTCGACCCCACGACCCCGGGCCAAAGTTGACCAGCCGCCGACATGTCCGACGACTATAGGGTCGTCCCCACGACCCCGGGACTAGATTGGCCCGCCACCGTCATGTCCAACGACTATAGGGTCGTTCCCACAACCGCGGGCCAAAGTTGGCCAGCCGCCGACATGTCCGACGACTATTGGATCGTCCCCACGACCACGGGCCAAAGTTGGCCAGCCGCCGACATGTCCGACGACTATAGGGTCGTCCCCACGACCCCGGGACTAGATTGGTCCGCCACCATCTTGTCCGACGACTATAGGGTCGTCCCCACGACCCCGAGTCCAGGTTGGCCAGCCGCCGACATTTCCGACGACTATAGAGTCGTCCCCACGACACCGGGCCAAAGTTGGCCAGCCGCCGACATGTCCGACGACTATAGGGTCGTCCCCACGACCCCGGGTCCAGGTTGGCCAGCCGCCGACATTTCCGACGACTGTAGAGTCGTCCCCACGACCCCGAGACTAGATTGGCCCGCCACCGTCATGTCCGACGACAATAGGGTCCTCCCCACGACCCCGGGACTAGATTGGTCCGCCACCGTCTTGTCCGACGACTATAGGGTCGACCCCACGACCCCGGGCCAAAGTTGACCAGCCGCCGACATGTCCGACGACTATAGGGTCGTCCCCACGACCCCGAGACTAGATTGGCCCGCCACCGTCATGTCCGACGACAATAGGGTCGTCCCCACGACCCCGGGACTAGATTGGTCCGCCACCGTCTTGTCCGACGACTATAGGGTCGTCCCCACGACCCCGAGTCCAGGTTGGCCAGCCGCCGACATTTCCGACGACTATAGAGTCGTCCCCACGACACCGGGCCAAAGTTGGCCAGCCGCCGACATGTCCGACGACTATAGGGTCGTCCCCACGACCCCGGGACTAGATTGGTCCGCCACCGTCTTGTCCGACGACTATAGGGTCGTCCCCACGACCCCGAGTCCAGGTTGGCCAGCCGCCGACATTTCCGACGACTATAGAGTCGTCCCCACGACACCGGGCCAAAGTTGGCCAGCCGCCGACATGTCCGGCGACTATAGGGTCCTCCCCACGACCCCGGGACTAGATTGGTCCGCCACCGTCTTGTCCGACGACTATAGGGTCGACCCCACGACCCCGGGCCAAAGTTGACCAGCCGCCGACATGTCCGACGACTATAGGGTCGTCCCCACGACCCCGGGACTAGATTGGCCCGCCACCGTCATGTCCAACGACTATAGGGTCGTTCCCACAACCGCGGGCCAAAGTTGGCCAGCCGCCGACATGTCCGACGACTATTGGATCGTCCCCACGACCACGGGCCAAAGTTGGCCAGCCGCCGACATGTCCGACGACTATAGGGTCGTCCCCACGACCCCGGGACTAGATTGGTCCGCCACCGTCTTGTCCGACGACTATAGGGTCGTCCCCACGACCCCGAGTCCAGGTTGGCCAGCCGCCGACATTTCCGACGACTATAGAGTCGTCCCCACGACACCGGGCCAAAGTTGGCCAGCCGCCGACATGTCCGACGACTATAGGGTCGTCCCCACGACCCCGAGACTAGATTGGCCCGCCACCGTCATGTCCGACGACAATAGGGTCGTCCCCACGACCCCGGGTCCAGGTTGGCCAGCCGCCGACATTTCCGACGACTATAGAGTCGTCCCCACGACACCGGGCCAAAGTTGGCCAGCCGCCGACATGTCCGACGACTATAGGGTCGTCCCCACGACCCCGGGACTAGATTGGCCCGTCACCGTCATGTCCGACGACAATAGGGTCGTCCCCACGACCCCGGGTCTAGGTTGGCCAGCCGCTGACTTGTCCGACGACTATAGGGTCGTCCCCACGACCCCGGGCCAAAGATGTCCAGCCGCCGTCTTGTCCGACGACTATAGGTTCGTCCCCACGACCCCGGGACTAGATTGGCCCGCCACCGTCATGTCCAACGACTATAGGGTCGTCCCCACAACTACGGGCCAAAGTTGGCCAGCCGCCGACATGTCCGACGACTATTGGATCGTCCCCACGAGCACGGGCCAAAGTTGGCCAGCCGCCGACATGTCCGACGACTATAGGGTCGTCCCTACGACCCCGGGACTAGATTGGTCCGCCACCGTCATGTCCGACGACTATAGGGTCGTCCCCACGACCCCGGGCCAAAGATGTCCCGCCGTCTTCTCCGACGACTATAGGGTCGTCGTCACGACCCCGGGTCCAGGTTGGCCAGCCGCCGACATGTCCGACGACTATAGGGTCGTCCCCACGACCCCGGGCCAATGATGTCCAGCCGCCGTCTTGTCCGACGACTATAGGGTCGTCCCCACGACCCCGAGTCCAGGTTGGCCAGCCGCCGACATTTCGGACGACTATAGAGTCGTCCCCACGACCCCGGGACAAGCTTGGCCCGCCGCCGAATTGTTCGACGACTATAGGGTCGTCCCCACGACCCCGGGACTAGATTGGCCCGCCACCGTCATGTCCGTCGATTATAGGGTCGTCCCCACGACCCCGGGACTAGATTGGCCCGCCACCGTCATGTCCGACGACAATAGGGTCGTCCCCACGACCCCGGGTCTGGGTTGGCCAGCCGCCGACTTGTCCGACGACTATAGGGTCGTACCCACGACCCCGGGACTAGGCTGACAAGCCGCCAACATGTCCGACGACTATAGGGTCGTCCCCACGACCCCGGGCCAAAGATGTCCAGCCGCCGTCTTGTCCGACGACTATAGGGTCGTCCCCACGACCCCGGGACTAGATTGGCCCGCCACCGTCATGTCCGACGACAATAGGGTCGTCCCCACTACCCCGGGTCCAGGTTGGCCAGCCGCCGACATTTCCGACGACTATAGGGTCGTCCCCACGACCCCGAGACTAGATTGGCCCGCCACCGTCATGTCCGACGACAATAGGGTCGTCCCCACGACCCCGGGTCCAGGTTGGCCAGCCGCCGACATTTCCGACGACTGTAGGGTCGTCCCCACGACCCCGGGACTAGATTGGCCCGCCACCGTCAAGTCCGACGACTATAGGGTCGTCCCCACGACCTCGGGACTAGGTTGGCCAGCCGCCGACATGTCCGACGACTATAGGGTCGTCCCCACGACCCCGGGCCAATGTTGGCCAATCGCCGACATGTCCGACGACTATAGGGTCGTCCCTACGACCCCGGGACTAGATTGGCCCGCCACCGTCATGTCCGACGATTATAGGGTCGTCCCCACGACCGCGCGACTAGATTGGCCCGCCACCGTCATGTCCGACGACAATAGGGTCGTCCCCACGACCCCGGGTCCAGGTTGGCCAGCCGCCGACATTTCCGACGACTATAGAGTCGTCCCCACGACCCCGAGACTAGATTGGCCCGCCACCGTCATGTCCGACGACAATAGGGTCGTCCCCACGACCCCGGGACTAGATTGGTCCGCCACCGTCTTGCCCGACGACTATAGGGTCGACCCCACGACCCCGGGCCAAAGTTGACCAGCCGCCGACATGTCCGACGACTATAGGGTCGTCCCCACGACCCCGGGACTAGATTGGCCCGCCACCGTCATGTCCAACGACTATAGGGTCGTTCCCACAACCGCGGGCCAAAGTTGGCCAGCCGCCGACATGTCCGACGACTATTGGATCGTCCCCACGACCACGGGCCAAAGTTGGCCAGCCGCCGACATGTCCGACGACTATAGGGTCGTCCCCACGACCCCGGGACTAGATTGGTCCGCCACCGTCTTGTCCGACGACTATAGGGTCGTCCCCACGACCCCGAGTCCAGGTTGGCCAGCCGCCGACATTTCCGACGACTATAGAGTCGTCCCCACGACACCGGGCCAAAGTTGGCCAGCCGCCGACATGTCCGACGACTATAGGGTCGTCCCCACGACCCCGGGTCCAGGTTGGCCAGCCGCCGACATTTCCGACGACTGTAGAGTCGTCCCCACGACCCCGAGACTAGATTGGCCCGCCACCGTCATGTCGGACGACAATAGGGTCCTCCCCACGACCCCGGGACTAGATTGGTCCGCCACCGTCTTGTCCGACGACTATAGGGTCGACCCCACGACCCCGGGCCAAAGTTGACCAGCCGCCGACATGTCCGACGACTATAGGGTCGTCCCCACGACCCCGGGACTAGATTGGCCCGCCACCGTCATGTCCAACGACTATAGGGTCGTTCCCACAACCGCGGGCCAAAGTTGGCCAGCCGCCGACATGTCCGACGACTATAGGGTCGTCCCCACGACCCCGGGCCAATGATGTCCAGCCGCCGTCTTGTCCGACGACTATAGGGTCGTCCCCACGACCCCGAGTCCAGGTTGGCCAGCCGCCGACATTTCGGACGACTATAGAGTCGTCCCCACGACCCCGGGACAAGCTTGGCCCGCCGCCGAATTGTTCGACGACTATAGGGTCGTCCCCACGACCCCGGGACTAGATTGGCCCGCCACCGTCATGTCCGTCGATTATAGGGTCGTCCCCACGACCCCGGGACTAGATTGGCCCGCCACCGTCATGTCCGACGACAATAGGGTCGTCCCCACGACCCCGGGTCTGGGTTGGCCAGCCGCCGACTTGTCCGACGACTATAGGGTCGTACCCACGACCCCGGGACTAGGCTGACAAGCCGCCAACATGTCCGACGACTATAGGGTCGTCCCCACGACCCCGGGCCAAAGATGTCCAGCCGCCGTCTTGTCCGACGACTATAGGGTCGTCCCCACGACCCCGGGACTAGATTGGCCCGCCACCGTCATGTCCGACGATTATAGGGTCGTCCCCACGACCGCGAGACTAGATTGGCCCGCCACCGTCATGTCCGACGACAATAGGGTCGTCCCCACTACCCCGGGTCCAGGTTGGCCAGCCGCCGACATTTCCGACGACTATAGGGTCGTCCCCACGACCCCGAGACTAGATTGGCCCGCCACCGTCATGTCCGACGACAATAGGGTCGTCCCCACGACCCCGGGTCCAGGTTGGCCAGCCGCCGACATTTCCGACGACTGTAGGGTCGTCCCCACGACCCCGGGACTAGATTGGCCCGCCACCGTCAAGTCCGACGACTATAGGGTCGTCCCCACGACCTCGGGACTAGGTTGGCCAGCCGCCGACATGTCCGACGACTATAGGGTCGTCCCCACGACCCCGGGCCAATGTTGGCCAATCGCCGACATGTCCGACGACTATAGGGTCGTCCCTACGACCCCGGGACTAGATTGGCCCGCCACCGTCATGTCCGACGATTATAGGGTCGTCCCCACGACCGCGCGACTAGATTGGCCCGCCACCGTCATGTCCGACGACAATAGGGTCGTCCCCACGACCCCGGGTCCAGGTTGGCCAGCCGCCGACATTTCCGACGACTATAGAGTCGTCCCCACGACCCCGAGACTAGATTGGCCCGCCACCGTCATGTCCGACGACAATAGGGTCGTCCCCACGACCCCGGGACTAGATTGGTCCGCCACCGTCTTGCCCGACGACTATAGGGTCGACCCCACGACCCCGGGCCAAAGTTGACCAGCCGCCGACATGTCCGACGACTATAGGGTCGTCCCCACGACCCCGGGACTAGATTGGCCCGCCACCGTCATGTCCAACGACTATAGGGTCGTTCCCACAACCGCGGGCCAAAGTTGGCCAGCCGCCGACATGTCCGACGACTATTGGATCGTCCCCACGACCACGGGCCAAAGTTGGCCAGCCGCCGACATGTCCGACGACTATAGGGTCGTCCCCACGACCCCGGGACTAGATTGGTCCGCCACCGTCTTGTCCGACGACTATAGGGTCGTCCCCACGACCCCGAGTCCAGGTTGGCCAGCCGCCGACATTTCCGACGACTATAGAGTCGTCCCCACGACACCGGGCCAAAGTTGGCCTGCCGCCGACATGTCCGACGACTATAGGGTCGTCCCCACGACCCCGGGTCCAGGTTGGCCAGCCGCCGACATTTCCGACGACTGTAGAGTCGTCCCCACGACCCCGAGACTAGATTGGCCCGCCACCGTCATGTCGGACGACAATAGGGTCCTCCCCACGACCCCGGGACTAGATTGGTCCGCCACCGTCTTGTCCGACGACTATAGGGTCGACCCCACGACCCCGGGCCAAAGTTGACCAGCCGCCGACATGTCCGACGACTATAGGGTCGTCCCCACGACCCCGGGACTAGATTGGCCCGCCACCGTCATGTCCAACGACTATAGGGTCGTTCCCACAACCGCGGGCCAAAGTTGGCCAGCCGCCGACATGTCCGACGACTATTGGATCGTCCCCACGACCACGGGCCAAAGTTGGCCAGCCGCCGACATGTCCGACGACTATAGGGTCGTCCCCACGACCCCCGGACTAGATTGGTCCGCCACCGTCTTGTCCGACGACTATAGGGTCGTCCCCACGACCCCGAGTCCAGGTTGGCCAGCCGCCGACATTTCCGACGACTATAGAGTCGTCCCCACGACACCGGGCCAAAGTTGGCCAGCCGCCGACATGTCCGACGACTATAGGGTCGTCCCCACGACTCCGAGACTAGATTGGCCCGCCACCGTCATGTCCGACGACAATAGGGTCGTCTCCACGACCCCGGGTCCAGGTTGGCCAGCCGCCGACATTTCCGACGACTATAGAGTCGTCCCCACGACACCGGGCCAAAGTTGGCCAGCCGCCGACATGTCCGACGACTATAGGGTCGTCCCCACGACCCCCGGACTAGATTGGCCCGTCACCGTCATGTCCGACGACAATAGGGTCGTCCCCACGACCCCGGGTCTAGGTTGGCCAGCCGCTGACTTGTCCGACGACTATAGGGTCGTCCCCACGACCCCGGGCCAAAGATGTCCAGCCGCCGTCTTGTCCGACGACTATAGGGTCGTCCCCACGACCCCGGGACTAGATTGGCCCGCCACCGTCATGTCCAACGACTATAGGGTCGTCCCCACAACCACGGGCCAAAGTTGGCCAGCCGCCGACATGTCCGACGACTATTGGATCGTCCCCACGACCACGGGCCAAAGTTGGCCAGCCGCCGACATGTCCGACGACTATAGGGTCGTCCCTACGACCCCGGACTAGATTGGCCCGCCACCGTCATGTCCAACGACTATAGGGTCGTCCCCATGACCACGGGCCAAAGTTGGCATGCCGCCGACATGTCCGACGACAATAGGGTCGTCCCCACGACCCCGGGTCTAGGTTGGCCAGCCGCCGACATGTCCGACGACAATCGGATCGTCCCCACGACCACGCGCCACAGTTGGCCAGCCGCCGACATGTCCGACAACTATAGGGTCGTCCCCACGACCCCGGGCCAAAGTTGGCCAGCCGCCGACATGTCCGACGACTATAGGGTCGTCCCCACGACCCCGAGACTAGATTGGCCCGCCACCGTCATGTCCGACGACAATAGGGTCGTCCCCACGACCCCGGGTCCAGGTTGGCCAGCCGCCGACATTTCCGATGACTATAGAGTCGTCCCCACGACACCGGGCCAAAGTTGGCCAGCCGCCGACATGTCCGACGACTATAGGGTCGTCCCCACGACCCCGGGACTAGATTGGCCCGCCACCGTCATGTCCGACGATTATAGGGTCGTGCCCACGACCGCGAGACTAGATTGGCCCGCCACCGACATTTCCGACGACTATAGAGTCGTCCCCACGACACCGGGCCAAGGTTGGCCAGCCGCCGACATGTCCGACGACTATAGGGTCGTCCCCACAACCACGGGCCAAAGTTGGCCAGCCGCCGACATGTCCGACGACTATAGGGTCGTCCCCACGACCCCGGGACTAGATTGGCCCGCCACCGTCATGTCCGACGATTATAGGGTCGTGCCCACGACCGCGAGACTAGATTGGCCCGCCACCGACATTTCCGACGACTATAGAGTCGTCCCCACGACACCGGGCCAAGGTTGGCCAGCCGCCGACATGTCCGACGACTATAGGGTCGTCCCCACAACCACGGGCCAAAGTTGGCCAGCCGCCGACATGTCCGACGACTATAGGGTCGTCCCCACGACCCCGGGACAAGGTTGGCCCGCCGCCGACTTGTCCGACGACTATAGGGTCGTACCCATGACCCTGGGACTAGGCTGACAAGCCGCCAACATGTCCGACGACTATAGGGTCGTCCCCACGACCCCGGGCCAAAGATGTCCAGCCGCCGTCTTGTCCTACGACTATAGGGTAGTCCCCACCACCCCGGGACTAGATTGGCCCGCCAGCGTCATGTCCAACGACTATAGGGTCGTCCCCACAACCACGGGCCAAAGTTGGCCAGCCGCCGACATGTCCGACGACTCTAGGGTCGTCCCCACGACCCCGGGCCAAAGTTGGCCAGCTGCCGACATGTCCGACGACTATAGGGTCGTCCCCACAACCACGGGCCAAAGATGTCCAGCCGCCGTCTTGTCCTACGACTATAGGGTAGTCCCCACGACCCCGGGACTAGATTGGCCCGCCAGCGTCATGTCCAACGACTATAGGGTCGTCCCCACAACCACGGGCCAAAGTTGGCCAGCCGCCGACATGTCCGACGACTATAGGGTCGTCCCCACGACCCCGGGACAAGGTTGGCCCGCCGCCGACTTGTCCGACGACTATAGGGTCGTACCCATGACCCTGGGACTAGGCTGACAAGCCGCCAACATGTCCGACGACTATAGGGTCGTCCCCACGACCCCGGGCCAAAGATGTCCAGCCGCCGTCTTGTCCGACGACTATAGGGTCGTCCCCACGACCCCGAGTCCAGGTTGGCCAGCCGCCGACATGTCCGACGACTATAGGGTCGTCCCCACGACCCCGGGCCAAAGTTGGCCAGCTGCCGACATGTCCGACGACTATAGGGTCGTCCCCACGACCCCGGGACAAGGTTGGCCCGCCGCCGACTTGTCCGACGACTATAGGGTCGTACCCACCACCCCGGGACTACGCTGACAAGCCGCCAACATGTCCGACGACTATAGGGTCGTCCCCACGACCCCGGGCCAAAGATGTCCAGCCGCCGTCTTGTCCGACGACTATAGGGTCGTCCCCACGACCCCGAGGCCAGGTTGGCCAGCCGCCGGCATTTCCGACGACTATAGAGTCGTCCCCACGACCCCGGGCCAAAGTTGGCCAGCCGCCGACATGTCCGACGACTATAGGGTCGTCCCCGCGACCCCGAGACTAGATTGGCCCGCCACCGTCATGTCCGACGACAATAGGGTCGTCCCCACGACCCCGGGTCCAGGTTGGCCAGCCGCCGACATTTCCGACGACTATAGAGTCGTCCCCACGACACCGGGCCAAAGTTGGCCAGCCGCCGACATGTCCGACGACTATAGGGTCGTCCCCACGACCCCGGGACTAGATTGGCCCGCCACCGTCATGTCCGACGATTATAGGGTCGTGCCCACGACCGCGAGACTAGATTGGCCCGCCACCGACATTTCCGACGACTATAGAGTCGTCCCCACGACACCGGGCCAAGGTTGGCCAGCCGCCGACATGTCCGACGACTATAGGGTCGTCCCCACGACCCCGGGACAAGGTTGGCCCGCCGCCGACTTGTCCGACGACTATAGGGTCGTACCCATGACCCTGGGACTAGGCTGACAAGCCGCCAACATGTCCGACGACTATAGGGTCGTCCCCACGACCCCGGGCCAAAGATGTCCAGCCGCCGTCTTGTCCTACGACTATAGGGTAGTCCCCACCACCCCGGGACTAGATTGGCCCGCCAGCGTCATGTCCAACGACTATAGGGTCGTCCCCACAACCACGGGCCAAAGTTGGCCAGCCGCCGACATGTCCGACGACTCTAGGGTCGTCCCCACGACCCCGGGCCAAAGTTGGCCAGCTGCCGACATGTCCGACGACTATAGGGTCGTCCCCACAACCACGGGCCAAAGATGTCCAGCCGCCGTCTTGTCCTACGACTATAGGGTAGTCCCCACGACCCCGGGACTAGATTGGCCCGCCAGCGTCATGTCCAACGACTATAGGGTCGTCCCCACAACCACGGGCCAAAGTTGGCCAGCCGCCGACATGTCCGACGACTATAGGGTCGTCCCCACGACCCCGGGACAAGGTTGGCCCGCCGCCGACTTGTCCGACGACTATAGGGTCGTACCCATGACCCTGGGACTAGGCTGACAAGCCGCCAACATGTCCGACGACTATAGGGTCGTCCCCACGACCCCGGGCCAAAGATGTCCAGCCGCCGTCTTGTCCGACGACTATAGGGTCGTCCCCACGACCCCGAGTCCAGGTTGGCCAGCCGCCGACATGTCCGACGACTATAGGGTCGTCCCCACGACCCCGGGCCAAAGTTGGCCAGCTGCCGACATGTCCGACGACTATAGGGTCGTCCCCACGACCCCGGGACAAGGTTGGCCCGCCGCCGACTTGTCCGACGACTATAGGGTCGTACCCACCACCCCGGGACTACGCTGACAAGCCGCCAACATGTCCGACGACTATAGGGTCGTCCCCACGACCCCGGGCCAAAGATGTCCAGCCGCCGTCTTGTCCGACGACTATAGGGTCGTCCCCACGACCCCGAGGCCAGGTTGGCCAGCCGCCGGCATTTCCGACGACTATAGAGTCGTCCCCACGACCCCGGGCCAAAGTTGGCCAGCCGCCGACATGTCCGACGACTATAGGGTCGTCCCCGCGACCCCGAGACTAGATTGGCCCGCCACCGTCATGTCCGACGACAATAGGGTCGTCCCCACGACCCCGGGTCCAGGTTGGCCAGCCGCCGACATTTCCGACGACTATAGAGTCGTCCCCACGACACCGGGCCAAAGTTGGCCAGCCGCCGACATGTCCGACGACTATAGGGTCGTCCCCACGACCCCGGGACTAGATTGGCCCGCCACCGTCATGTCCGACGATTATAGGGTCGTCCCCACGACCCCGGGACTAGATTGGTCCGCCACCGTCTTGTCCGACGACTATAGGGTCGTCCCCACGACCCCGGGCCAAAGTTGACCAGCCGCCGACATGTCCGACGACTATAGGGTCGTCCCCACGACCCCGGGACTAGATTGGCCCGCCACCGTCATGTCCGACGATTATAGGGTCGTCCCCACGACCGCGAGACTAGATTGGCCCGCCACCGTCATGTCCGACGACAATAGGGTCGTCCCCACGACCCCGGGTCCAGGTTGGCCAGCCGCCGACATTTCCGACGACTATAGAGTCGTCCCCACGACCCCGAGAATAGATTGGCCCGCCACCGTCATGTCCGACGACAATAGGGTCGTCCCCACGACCCCGGGACTAGATTGGTCCGCCACCGTCTTGTCCGACGACTATAGGGTCGTCCCCACGACCCCGGGCCAAAGTTGACCCGCCGCCGACATGTCCGACGACTATAGGGTCGTCCCCACGACCCCGGGACTAGATTGGCCCGCCACCGTCATGTCCAACGACTATAGGGTCGTTCCCACAACCACGGGCCAAAGTTGGCCAGCCGCCGACATGTCCGACGACTATTGGATCGTCCCCACGGACACGGGCCAAAGTTGGCCAGCCGCCGACATGTCCGACGACTATAGGGTCGTCCCCACGACCCCGGGACTCGATTGGTCCGCCACCGTCTTGTCCGACGACTATAGGGTCGTCCCCACGACCCCGAGTCCAGGTTGGCCAGCCGCCGACATTTCCGACGACTATAGAGTCGTCCCCACGACCCCGGGCCAAAGTTGGCCAGCCGCCGACATGTCCGACGACTATAGGGTCGTCCCCACGACCCCGGGACTAGATTGGCCCGCCACCGTCATGTCCGACGACAATAGGGTCGTCCCCACGACCCCGGGTCTAGGTTGGCCAGCCGCCGACTTGTCCGACGACTATAGGGTCGTACCCACGACCCCGGGACTAGGCTGACAAGCCGCCAACATGTCCGACGACTATAGGGTCGTCCCCACGACCCCGGGCCAAAGATGTCCAGCCGCCGTCTTGTCCGACGACTATAGGGTCGTCCCCACGACCCCGGGACTAGATTGGCCCGCCACCGTCATGTCCAACGACTATAGGGTCGTCCCCACAACCACGGGCCAAAGTTGGCAGTAATAGGGTAATGGGGATTCCAACTCAGGTCCTCTGAGGGGGGGTGCGGGGCGGGGGGAAGTGAAGGCGCGCGGGGGAGCGCGGTGGAGGGAAACCTGGGCGCGGGGGGAAGCGGGGGAAGCGGGGAATGGATGACCGGTTGCGCGCGCATGAGCCGCGGAGTGGGGGAAGCCGCAATCGTGGAGGGGATCAGTCCGGACCGAACCGCCGCAGAGACCTCTCCACGTCGGACCCACCCCCGAAAATTTGTTTTTAATGGGGGAATGACCCCCGAGGAAGCGGACGACCCCCAAATATTTTTTTAGACCTGGTCGAGGAAGCGGACGACCCCCAAATATTTTTTTTCAAACCAAAAATCTAAATTCGGAGGAAGGAAAGAGAGAGCCGGCTTTGAACGGGTATTGAACGGCTATTGAACGGCTTTGAACGTGAATCGAACGGGTATTGAACGGTTTTGATCGGGTATTGAACGGGTATTGAACGGCTTTGATCGGGTATCGAGCGGGTATTGAACGGCTTTGAACGTGAATCGAACGGGTATTGAACGGCTTTAATCATATAGGAAAGAAGGAGGATGGATAACGAGTAAATAAAATTGAAAAGTAATGTATGTTCATGAAATTATATATTGTTACATAATAATAATAAATAAATAAAAGGTCTCCAACGCAGAGAAATAATACTTTTTAGAAACGTTGAATCTTAAAATTAGGTGGCGAGAGAAGGAGGAAGGTGGGTAAATAAAATGTAGAGGAAAGAAAGAGGATGATGGGTAAAGAAGAAGGTGTGAACGAAAGAATGGAGAAATAATATGTTTTTTAAGTAATTTATTTTAAAATAATATAAATAAAATATAATTTAACATTTTTTACAGCGAGCAACATCTACAATTTCATTTATGGTACATGCTAACAGTTCACAATCTATGAGACATTCACTATCGAAATATTCACTGTCATGGATGATTTTAGTAGCATGATGCATATTTAATGTTTCACATGCAACATCGCTCTGTTGTAGCACGCTAACAAAATTTAAAAATTTCGTCTGCACAAGATGTGCAGTTTCATACAACCGCGAATACACATAGTTCATACACAGCTCAAGATTAAATAAAAATGTTATCGTGTCCGGTCTGAAATACAGCGACTTATTGTATAGTGTCATCTTTACCATCGGAGAATTATACATCAAGCAAAATTCTACAATCAACTCATCAAAGCATAGTGGTATTGAACCAATGGACCGCATGCGCTGCTCGATAGCTGTACGTTTCTCGACTAGCGCATTCCATGTTGAAATCGGCAATATGAGATGGTTCCCACGATTGTCACCGAGAACAAGTTCAACATGAGCTGTGGGTCGTACACCGATCCCAATTTCCAAATATTTGTAGGCCGTGGATGTTAATGCGTATCTTCTAACCATGATACGCGACGTCTGGCGGAGTCTAAGAGAACAATCAAAGCTATGAAATTGCTCGCTCGTATCAGGAATAAACATAAAATTTCGAGAAGTTATGAAAATTAAGCCTTACCTGTTATTCTCCTTGCTTGCAACGATATTATTTTCGCCAATCATTGAAGCAGTATAATTCACATGTCCAGCGTTTCCTTCAGCGTTTCCTTCAGCACTGATATTAAACATTTTGGAGCACAGTCTGTCCCGTCAAAAGTTGTTGCGACTGTTGAGCGATTGATGGAATATAGCATGCAGGGCTGGCTTTAATAGAGGTGCATAGCACCATCCCCTCCATAGAATGTTGGGATGGATCATCAGTTTTTTTTTGCATACAATGCATCCGAGGGAGAACATCATATGGAAGCGTCGAATCTTAGAATTATGCGATGTCGGTAGAAACTGTGTCGGATGATTTTTTTTTTGCGCGGTAATTCGTCATACATGTGTCACATAGAATCTTCGTTTTTGCATGCAATGCATTCGAGGGAGGAACACAGAAAGAGTTTAAGACTTGACACGTGTTGAATGTAATATAATACTTTTGGAAGCGTTGAATCTTAGAATTATGCGATGTTGGCAGAAACTGTGTCGGATGATTTTTTGCGCAGTAATTCGTCATATGTGTGTATCACATAGAATCTTCGTTTTTTTTTTGCATGCAATGCATTGGAGGGAGGAACACAGAAAGAGTTCAATAATATAGGGTTAAGAAATTTTATTTAAAATTAAAAGAATATAAATTAACATTTTTCCTACGAGTTCACTATCACGTATTATTTTAGCAGCATGACGCGCGTCTAACGTTTTGCAGACAACATCGCTCTGCTGTAGCACATTAACAAAAGTTTTAAATTTCATCTGCACATCTCTTACATTTTGGTACAGCCGCGAATATACATAGCTTACACATGGCTCAAGATTTAATAAAAATGTTACTGTATCCGGTTTGAAATACAACAGCTTATCATGTAGCGTCATCATTACAATTGGAGAATTATAGATCTTACAAAAATCTATCGTTAATTTATCCATATGCATCGAAGGTGATCCAGGTAATCGGGAACGTTCTTCAATGGCTGTACGACTGCTGCATAACGCACGCCATGTACACCATGGTAACGTGAGATACATCCCACGATTGTCGCCGAGAACAATTTCTACATCGATCGTAGATCCTACGCTGATTCCAATTTCCAAATATTTGCTGCCCATGAATGTTAATGCGTATCTTCTGACCATGATACGCGATGTTCGGTGCAGGCTAAGAGATAAATCAAAGATATGAAATTGTTTGCACAAACATAAATAAAAATACATCATAAAAAGAAAAAAGAAAATAATAATAATAATTTAATTGATTGCCCACTTTTGTGTTACAATTTAACGATCGTATACTTTTTCCATTTCATTCCCGTGATTGTATCAGTGTAAGTCCTATCGTTCTAATGTATCCTACTGTGTCTTAACAAATTTTTCTATTTTACAAGTGTTTCCTAATTTATTTTATGTTGCATAATCTTCTTTTATCACTTTCCTCTCCCTCACATCTTTTTCTTCTCCCTATTATCTCCCGTAGAATAGCCAAGTTTATCCATTCTCATCCAATTACCTCTTTCCAATTCCTACCACTCTCTCCACTTACTTCACATGCTTCAATCACATGTTTCACTATTTCTTCATCTTTCTTACAAAGTCTACACATCCTTTCTTCTTTCGATAGCCAATATTTGCATGCCCTTGTTTCACCACCCTGTATGAATTTTCCTATCCTTTCTAATTCTCCTCTCCTTTTTTCTTTTTTTTCCCCATAAGTATTTCGCCTTATCTCATGGTTTCCTTGCAACCTCTCTTAATTCTCTTAGGAACTTAGACTCTTTTATTTTCATCTCTCTTTCTTGTTCTTAAATGTCTTTACTTATCTGCTCTATTTTGATCCACACTTCTTCCCCATTTAATCTTCTTCTTCTTCTTTTCCATTCTTCATTTGACCATCCTCTCCTTTCCAAGAATTTGATTCTCATTCTTTCCCTATTCGTTACTTCATTTCCTCTCATTAGTCTTCTCCCACATTCTTCCGATCCTTCTTTCGAGTTTATTAACCTCTCTTCAACGTTCATTGCCCTTACTCCCATTTTAATTGCTATGTCATCTTTTCATATTTCTTTTAACAGCTTGCCGAACACACTTCCCTGTTAAAAACTTTCCCATGAGTTCCTTCATCACTCTTAAAGTGCTTATAGTTCTATCATACATTTCCTATATCCTTATTCATAGTTCGCCTACTCCTTCTTTTTAAAGTCTTTTCCAAATTTCTTCCCTTTTCTATCTATCAAATTCTCCTTTCATATCCGTGAAAAACAGGTATAGCTTCCCTCATTTTTGAGGTTTCTATATTTATAGCCGTTTTAACTACCACTATTGCGTCTACTGTTCCTCTCCTTCTCCCTGAATCCCATCTGCGTATCGTTTAATATTCCATTTTCTATTTGTTCTTCTAATCTTCTCCTTAGAATTTCCACGTATATCTTATAACTCGTATCCATCAAAGTTATGCCCCTATAGTTTTTAATCATATCCATTTCTCCGTTTTTTGAACATCGGACTTACTATTCCTTCTTTCCATTCTTCCAGAAAGTTCCCCTTTCTTCCATGTTCTGTTTATCACCTTTGTTAGATTACCTATATTTATGAAGATGATTGCGACCTCGATGTTGAATTAAGATATAATTTAAATGCAGGAGTTTAAATTTTAAGTCTGTTCGACTTTTAATATCTTACATGATTTGAGATCAGATCGACGTGAACCAGATCGGTTTTCTATATATATTTATCTAGTAAATTTTTTGTACGAAAGAACTTAATTTATAAATTATTTTTTTGCTATATTCAATAAAAATTGGAATTTCATATTTATTAAGAATTGATGTTTACCCTATGATAATTGTTGGTTGGGCTTCAAATTTGAATTATTCAATATTAGGAGCGATTGGGTCAATTTCACAGTCAGATTCTTATGAAGTAAGTTTATTTTTTTAACAATATTTTCTGTAGTATACGTTTAAGATATATATACACAAAAATAATATAGAATAATACAAATATAAATATAAAAATAGAAAAATACAATTAAAATAGAAAATAGAAAATAGAAAATATAAAAGAAAATAAAATAAAATAAAATAATAAAATAAAATAAAAGAAAATCAAATAAAATAATAAATATAATATAAAAAGAAAAAATATATAAATAGAATATAACTAGAATATAAAATAAATATGAAATAAAAAAATAAAAATATAAAAATTCAATATAAAAAATACATTATAAAAAGAAAAAATGTAATAATAATAATAATAATAATAATAATAAAAATAATTTAATTTATTACCCACTTTTGTGTTACAATTTAACGATCATATTCTCTTTCCATTTCATTCCTGTGATTGTGTCAGTGTAAGTCCTACCCTTCTAATGTATCCTACTGTGTCTTAACAAATTTTTTTTTTCTATTTTACAAGTGTTTCCTAATATATTTTATGTTGCATAATCTTCTTTTATCACTTTCCTGTTCTTCCCATCTTTTCCTTCTCCCTATTATCTCCTGTAGAATAGCCAAGTTTCTCCCTTCTCCTCTAATTACCTCTTTATGTGATGGAATTATCCCCCCCAACACAGAGAAATAATAATTTATTTTTATCGGATTATGTTTCGGACAATGTCGGGAAAGATCGGCATTTTACAAACCACGTATTCGGAGGAGGGAAAGAGAGAGCATTACATTAAACACTAAATTCGTGGAGGGAAAGAGAGAGCAATACTTAGCGTCGCAGCGTCTCGCGCGATCGTGTGTAATTTGACTCCTCTGGAGCAGCCGCGCGGGATGATATCATTTGGTAGCGCGAAGAACGCCGAATCTTAAAATTAGGTGGCGAGGCGAAAGACGGGTAAATAAAATTGAGAAATAATATACGTTTAAGAAATATATATTGTTACAAATATTATATAAAAATAGAATACGAAAAATATAATTAAGATTTATTTGGCTTAATTATCCCACGCAATAACATCATCAGCAAATAGCTTAGTTAGTGATAAATCCACAGGAACTTGCACAGGGTCAGTTTGAACTGCAACAACGCTAACCCGAAGCTCCGATATTTTATTCGCGCAAACGGTATTATAATCAATCTTTGTTTTAACGTTTCGCCAAACCACACTCTTTGGAGCACACACACGATTCCGCAGAGATATATTCCTATGTACATAATCATCATCATCATCATCATCATAACCATAGCTGTTATTGTCTAAAAAGGTTTGGTCCGCATATCGATTCAACCAATATTGCTCATCATCGTAGCGGTCATCCACGTAGTCATCTATTAGGTTACCATGTATTTTGTCAGCATTACGAAATACTTTTAAATAAATGTCGCCATCCTGATTAGCTTCCGCCTCATAAAGTTCTGCACATCGAATTTCTACGGTTTGAACCGCAACATTTCGACACACCACATACACTTTCGGGCTGGCTGAATGGATAACTGTCGCAGTAGCGGTGATCGTAGCGGTAGCTGGACGTTTCAAATTCATGGGCAACGACATAATCTGAAACCGATTTTTCTTATAATTCTCAAAGTTACTAACACAACGATTCACTAAAATATGATAATGGAAACTTACGGTATTAATCCATTGTATTTCTATGCGTTGAATGACTGACGATATCCTTCAAAAGCAATCTTCTTCAAAGCAATTTCACTTAGCACAAAAAAAATGAAAAAGGTGTTTAAAAAAAACGGTCAAAGTGACTGATTTCTCACCCTCCCCAACCTCCTATAGGAAATCAGTTCGTAAAGATGCATTAAAAAATTGATCATATTTTATTTAATAAATGTTATTTTTCACCCTCCCCAACCTCCTATATATGATGTACGCTAGATTAAGACGATAGTTATAATTATGTAGAAGTAGTACGATTCACGTTCAGAGTGGTACGATTTACGTTCAATACCCTATCAAAGCCGTTCAATACCCGTTCGATTCACGTTCAAAGCCGTTCAATACCCGTTCGAAACCCGATCAAAGCCGTTCAATACCCGTTCAAAGCCGTTCAATACCTGTTCAATTCCCGATCAAAGCCGTTCAATACCCGTTCAATTCCCGATCAAAGCCGTTCAATACCCGTTCGATTCACGTTCAAAGCCGTTCAATACCCGTTCAAAGCCGTTCAATACCCGATCAAAACCGTTCAATACCCGTTCGATTCACGTTCAAAGCCGTTCAATACCCGTTCGATTCACGTTCAAAGCCGTTCAATACCCGTTCAATACCCGTTCAAAGCCGTTCAATACCCGTTCAAAGCCGTTCAATACCCGATCAAAACCGTTCAATACCCGTTCGATTCACGTTCAAAGCCGTTCAATACCCGTTCGATTCACGTTCAAAGCCGTTCAATACCCGTTCAATACCCGTTCAAAGCCGTTCAATACCCGTTCAAAGCCGTTCAATACCCGATCAAAACCGTTCAATACCCGTTCGATTCACGTTCAAAGCCGTTCAATACCCGTTCAAAGTCGTTCGATTCACGTTCGATACATGTTGAAAGTGGTTCGATACATGTTCAATACACGTTCAGAGTGGTTCGATACACGTTCAATACACGTTCAGAGTGATACGATTCACGTTCGATTTACGTTCAGAGTGGTACGATTCACGTTCGATTTACGTTCAGAGTGGTACGATTCACGTTCAATACACGTTCAGAGTGGTTCGATAGATGTTCAATACACGTTCAGAGTGGTTCGATACACGTTCAATACACGTTCAGAGTGGTTCGATACACGTTCGATACACGTTCAAAGTGGTACGTTAGACGTTCGATACACGTTCAAAGTGGTACGTTAGACGTTTTATACACGTTCAGAGTGGTACGATAGACGTTGAAAGTGGTACGATAGACGTTTGATAGATGTCCAATACATGTTCAGAGTGGTACGTTAGGCGTTGAAAGTGGTAGGATAGACGTTTGATAGATGTCCGATACACGTTCAGAGGGGTACGTTAGGCGTTGAAAGTGGTTCAATACACGTCCAGAGGGGTACGTTAGGTGTTGAAAGTGGTTTAATACACGTTCGATACCCGTTCGATACACAATCAAAGCCGTTCAATACCCGTTCGATACACGTTCCAAGCCGTTCGATGCACGATCAAAGTGGTTCAATACACGTTCCAAGCCGTTCAATACCCGTTCGATAAACGTTTGATATACATTCAAAGTGCGTGTGAATAAGGAGAGGATGGTCAGCGAAAATGAATGTGGAGAACAAAGGCATCTTACTTTTGCAAAGCAATGCACTTTTCGGTTTCAAGATATGACTTTACATGCGCGAGCTTGGAGATGCAGTGAGACCAGTTGTCTGTTAATCGTGGTTGATGTGCAGTCACTTTGACCGTTTTTTTTAAACACCTTTTTCATTTTTTTTGTGCTAAGTGAAATTGCTTTGAAGATTGCTTTTGAAGGATATCGTCAGTCATTCAACGCATAGAAATACAATGGATTAATACCGTAAGTTTCCATTATCATATTTTAGTGAATCGTTGTGTTAGTAACTTTGAGAATTATAAGAAAAATCGGTTTCAGATTATGTCGTTGCCCATGAATTTGAAACGTCCAGCTACCGCTACGATCACCGCTACTGCGACAGTTATCCATTCAGCCAGCCCGAAAGTGTATGTGGTGTGTCGAAATGTTGCGGTTCAAACCGTAGAAATTCGATGTGCAGAACTTTATGAGGCGGAAGCTAATCAGGATGGCGACATTTATTTAAAAGTATTTCGTAATGCTGACAAAATACATGGTAACCTAATAGATGACTACGTGGATGACCGCTACGATGATGAGCAATATTGGTTGAATCGATATGCGGACCAAACCTTTTTAGACAATAACAGCTATGGTTATGATGATGATGATGATGATGATTATGTACATAGGAATATATCTCTGCGGAATCGTGTGTGTGCTCCAAAGAGTGTGGTTTGGCGAAACGTTAAAACAAAGATTGATTATAATACCGTTTGCGCGAATAAAATATCGGAGCTTCGGGTTAGCGTTGTTGCAGTTCAAACTGACCCTGTGCAAGTTCCTGTGGATTTATCACTAACTAAGCTATTTGCTGATGATGTTATTGCGTGGGATAATTAAGCCAAATAAATCTTAATTATATTTTTCGTATTCTATTTTTATATAATATTTGTAACAATATATATTTCTTAAACGTATATTATTTCTCAATTTTATTTACCCGTCTTTCGCCTCGCCACCTAATTTTAAGATTCGGCGTTCTTCGCGCTACCAAATGATATCATCCCGCGCGGCTGCTCCAGAGGAGTCAAATTACACACGATCGCGCGAGACGCTGCGACGCTAAGTATTGCTCTCTCTTTCCCTCCACGAATTTAGTGTTTAATGTAATGCTCTCTCTTTCCCTCCTCCGAATACGTGGTTTGTAAAATGCCGATCTTTCCCGACATTGTCCGAAACATAATCCGATAAAAATAAATTATTATTTCTCTGTGTTGGGGGGGATAATTCCATCACATAAAGAGGTAATTAGAGGAGAAGGGAGAAACTTGGCTATTCTACAGGAGATAATAGGGAGAAGGAAAAGATGGGAAGAACAGGAAAGTGATAAAAGAAGATTATGCAACATAAAATATATTAGGAAACACTTGTAAAATAGAAAAAAAAAATTTGTTAAGACACAGTAGGATACATTAGAAGGGTAGGACTTACACTGACACAATCACAGGAATGAAATGGAAAGAGAATATGATCGTTAAATTGTAACACAAAAGTGGGTAATAAATTAAATTATTTTTATTATTATTATTATTATTATTATTATTACATTTTTTCTTTTTATAATGTATTTTTTATATTGAATTTTTATATTTTTATTTTTTTATTTCATATTTATTTTATATTCTAGTTATATTCTATTTATATATTTTTTCTTTTTATATTATATTTATTATTTTATTTGATTTTCTTTTATTTTATTTTATTATTTTATTTTATTTTATTTTCTTTTATATTTTCTATTTTCTATTTTCTATTTTAATTGTATTTTTCTATTTTTATATTTATATTTGTATTATTCTATATTATTTTTGTGTATATATATCTTAAACGTATACTACAGAAAATATTGTTAAAAAAATAAACTTACTTCATAAGAATCTGACTGTGAAATTGACCCAATCGCTCCTAATATTGAATAATTCAAATTTGAAGCCCAACCAACAATTATCATAGGGTAAACATCAATTCTTAATAAATATGAAATTCCAATTTTTATTGAATATAGCAAAAAAATAATTTATAAATTAAGTTCTTTCGTACAAAAAATTTACTAGATAAATATATATAGAAAACCGATCTGGTTCACGTCGATCTGATCTCAAATCATGTAAGATATTAAAAGTCGAACAGACTTAAAATTTAAACTCCTGCATTTAAATTATATCTTAATTCAACATCGAGGTCGCAATCATCTTCATAAATATAGGTAATCTAACAAAGGTGATAAACAGAACATGGAAGAAAGGGGAACTTTCTGGAAGAATGGAAAGAAGGAATAGTAAGTCCGATGTTCAAAAAACGGAGAAATGGATATGATTAAAAACTATAGGGGCATAACTTTGATGGATACGAGTTATAAGATATACGTGGAAATTCTAAGGAGAAGATTAGAAGAACAAATAGAAAATGGAATATTAAACGATACGCAGATGGGATTCAGGGAGAAGGAGAGGAACAGTAGACGCAATAGTGGTAGTTAAAACGGCTATAAATATAGAAACCTCAAAAATGAGGGAAGCTATACCTGTTTTTCACGGATATGAAAGGAGAATTTGATAGATAGAAAAGGGAAGAAATTTGGAAAAGACTTTAAAAAGAAGGAGTAGGCGAACTATGAATAAGGATATAGGAAATGTATGATAGAACTATAAGCACTTTAAGAGTGATGAAGGAACTCATGGGAAAGTTTTTAACAGGGAAGTGTGTTCGGCAAGCTGTTAAAAGAAATATGAAAAGATGACATAGCAATTAAAATGGGAGTAAGGGCAATGAACGTTGAAGAGAGGTTAATAAACTCGAAAGAAGGATCGGAAGAATGTGGGAGAAGACTAATGAGAGGAAATGAAGTAACGAATAGGGAAAGAATGAGAATCAAATTCTTGGAAAGGAGAGGATGGTCAAATGAAGAATGGAAAAGAAGAAGAAGAAGATTAAATGGGGAAGAAGTGTGGATCAAAATAGAGCAGATAAGTAAAGACATTTAAGAACAAGAAAGAGAGATGAAAATAAAAGAGTCTAAGTTCCTAAGAGAATTAAGAGAGGTTGCAAGGAAACCATGAGATAAGGCGAAATACTTATGGGGAAAAAAAAGAAAAAAGGAGAGGAGAATTAGAAAGGATAGGAAAATTCATACAGGGTGGTGAAACAAGGGCATGCAAATATTGGCTATCGAAAGAAGAAAGGATGTGTAGACTTTGTAAGAAAGATGAAGAAATAGTGAAACATGTGATTGAAGCATGTGAAGTAAGTGGAGAGAGTGGTAGGAATTGGAAAGAGGTAATTGGATGAGAATGGATAAACTTGGCTATTCTACGGGAGATAATAGGGAGAAGAAAAAGATGTGAGGGAGAGGAAAGTGATAAAAGAAGATTATGCAACATAAAATAAATTAGGAAACACTTGTAAAATAGAAAAATTTGTTAAGACACAGTAGGATACATTAGAACGATAGGACTTACACTGATACAATCACGGGAATGAAATGGAAAAAGTATACGATCGTTAAATTGTAACACAAAAGTGGGCAATCAATTAAATTATTATTATTATTTTCTTTTTTCTTTTTATGATGTATTTTTATTTATGTTTGTGCAAACAATTTCATATCTTTGATTTATCTCTTAGCCTGCACCGAACATCGCGTATCATGGTCAGAAGATACGCATTAACATTCATGGGCAGCAAATATTTGGAAATTGGAATCAGCGTAGGATCTACGATCGATGTAGAAATTGTTCTCGGCGACAATCGTGGGATGTATCTCACGTTACCATGGTGTACATGGCGTGCGTTATGCAGCAGTCGTACAGCCATTGAAGAACGTTCCCGATTACCTGGATCACCTTCGATGCATATGGATAAATTAACGATAGATTTTTGTAAGATCTATAATTCTCCAATTGTAATGATGACGCTACATGATAAGCTGTTGTATTTCAAACCGGATACAGTAACATTTTTATTAAATCTTGAGCCATGTGTAAGCTATGTATATTCGCGGCTGTACCAAAATGTAAGAGATGTGCAGATGAAATTTAAAACTTTTGTTAATGTGCTACAGCAGAGCGATGTTGTCTGCAAAACGTTAGACGCGCGTCATGCTGCTAAAATAATACGTGATAGTGAACTCGTAGGAAAAATGTTAATTTATATTCTTTTAATTTTAAATAAAATTTCTTAACCCTATATTATTGAACTCTTTCTGTGTTCCTCCCTCCAATGCATTGCATGCAAAAAAAAAACGAAGATTCTATGTGATACACACATATGACGAATTACTGCGCAAAAAATCATCCGACACAGTTTCTGCCAACATCGCATAATTCTAAGATTCAACGCTTCCAAAAGTATTATATTACATTCAACACGTGTCAAGTCTTAAACTCTTTCTGTGTTCCTCCCTCGAATGCATTGCATGCAAAAACGAAGATTCTATGTGACACATGTATGACGAATTACCGCGCAAAAAAAAAATCATCCGACACAGTTTCTACCGACATCGCATAATTCTAAGATTCGACGCTTCCATATGATGTTCTCCCTCGGATGCATTGTATGCAAAAAAAAACTGATGATCCATCCCAACATTCTATGGAGGGGATGGTGCTATGCACCTCTATTAAAGCCAGCCCTGCATGCTATATTCCATCAATCGCTCAACAGTCGCAACAACTTTTGACGGGACAGACTGTGCTCCAAAATGTTTAATATCAGTGCTGAAGGAAACGCTGAAGGAAACGCTGGACATGTGAATTATACTGCTTCAATGATTGGCGAAAATAATATCGTTGCAAGCAAGGAGAATAACAGGTAAGGCTTAATTTTCATAACTTCTCGAAATTTTATGTTTATTCCTGATACGAGCGAGCAATTTCATAGCTTTGATTGTTCTCTTAGACTCCGCCAGACGTCGCGTATCATGGTTAGAAGATACGCATTAACATCCACGGCCTACAAATATTTGGAAATTGGGATCGGTGTACGACCCACAGCTCATGTTGAACTTGTTCTCGGTGACAATCGTGGGAACCATCTCATATTGCCGATTTCAACATGGAATGCGCTAGTCGAGAAACGTACAGCTATCGAGCAGCGCATGCGGTCCATTGGTTCAATACCACTATGCTTTGATGAGTTGATTGTAGAATTTTGCTTGATGTATAATTCTCCGATGGTAAAGATGACACTATACAATAAGTCGCTGTATTTCAGACCGGACACGATAACATTTTTATTTAATCTTGAGCTGTGTATGAACTATGTGTATTCGCGGTTGTATGAAACTGCACATCTTGTGCAGACGAAATTTTTAAATTTTGTTAGCGTGCTACAACAGAGCGATGTTGCATGTGAAACATTAAATATGCATCATGCTACTAAAATCATCCATGACAGTGAATATTTCGATAGTGAATGTCTCATAGATTGTGAACTGTTAGCATGTACCATAAATGAAATTGTAGATGTTGCTCGCTGTAAAAAATGTTAAATTATATTTTATTTATATTATTTTAAAATAAATTACTTAAAAAACATATTATTTCTCCATTCTTTCGTTCACACCTTCTTCTTTACCCATCATCCTCTTTCTTTCCTCTACATTTTATTTACCCACCTTCCTCCTTCTCTCGCCACCTAATTTTAAGATTCAACGTTTCTAAAAAGTATTATTTCTCTGCGTTGGAGACCTTTTATTTATTTATTATTATTATGTAACAATATATAATTTCATGAACATACATTACTTTTCAATTTTATTTACTCGTTATCCATCCTCCTTCTTTCCTATATGATTAAAGCCGTTCAATACCCGTTCGATTCACGTTCAAAGCCGTTCAATACCCGCTCGATACCCGATCAAAGCCGTTCAATACCCGTTCAATACCCGATCAAAACCGTTCAATACCCGTTCGATTCACGTTCAAAGCCGTTCAATAGCCGTTCAATACCCGTTCAAAGCCGGCTCTCTCTTTCCTTCCTCCGAATTTAGATTTTTGGTTTGAAAAAAAATATTTGGGGGTCGTCCGCTTCCTCGACCAGGTCTAAAAAAATATTTGGGGGTCGTCCGTTTCCTCGGGGGTCATTCCCCCTCTAAAAACAAATTTTCGGGGGTGGGTCCGACGTGGAGAGGTCTCCGCGGCGGTTCGGTCCGGACTGATCCCCTCCACGATTGCGGCTTCCCCCACTCCGCGGCTCATGCGCGCGCAACCGGTCATCCATTCCCCGCTTCCCCCGCTTCCCCCCGCGCCCATGTTTCCCTCCACCGCGCTCCCCCGCGCGCCCTCACTTCCCCCCGCCCCGCACCCCCCTCAGAGGACCTGAGTTGGAATCCCCATTACCCTACTACTGTTGGCCAGCCGCCGACATGTCCGACGACTATTGGATCGTCCCCACGACCACGGGCCAAAGTTGGCCAGCCGCCGACATGTCCGACGACTATAGGGTCATCCCCACGACCCCGGGACTAGATTGGTCCGCCACCGTCTTGTCCGACGACTATAGGGTCGTCCCCACGACCACGGGCCAAAGTTGACCAGCCGCCGACATGTCCGACGACTATAGGGTCGTCCCCACGACCCCGGGACTAGATTGGCCCGCCAACGTCATGTCCGACGATTATAGGGTCGTCCCCACGACCGCGAGACTAGATTGGCCCGCCACCGTCATGTCCGACGACAATAGGGTCGTCTCCACGACCCCGGGTCCAGGTTGGCCAGCCGCCGACATTTCCGACGACTATAGAGTCGTCCCCACGACACCGGGCCAAAGTTGGCCAGCCGCCGACATGTCCGACGACTATAGGGTCGTCCCCACGACCCCGGGACAAGGTTGGCCCGCCGCCGACTTGTCCGACGACTATAGGGTCGTACCCACGACCCTGAGACTAGGCTGACAAGCCGCCAACATGTCCGACGACTATAGGGTCGTCCCCACGACCCCGGGCCAAAGATGTCCAGCCGCCGTCTTGTCCTACGACTATAGGGTAGTCCCCACGACCTCGGGACTAGATTGGCCCGCCAGCGTCATGTCCAACGACTATAGGGTCGTCCCCACGACCCCGGGCCAAAGTTGGCCAGCCGCCGACATTTCCGACGACTATAGAGTCGTCCCCACGACACCGGGCCAAAGTTGGCCAGCCGCCGACATGTCCGACGACTATAGGGTCGTCCCCACGACCCCGGGACTAGATTGGCCCGCCACCGTCATGTCCGACGATTATAGGGTCGTCCCCACGACCCCGGGACTAGATTGGCCCGCCACCGTCATGTCCGACGACAATAGGGTCGTCCCCACGACCCCGGGTCTAGGTTGGCCAGCCGCCGACTTGTCCGACGACTATAGGGTCGTACACACGACCCCGGGACTAGGCTGACAAGCCGCCAACATGTCCGACGACTATAGGGTCGTCTCCACGACCCCGGGCCAAAGATGTCCAGCCGCCGTCTTGTCCGACGACTATAGGGTCGTCCCCACGACCCCGGGACTAGATTGGTCCGCCACCGTCTTGTCCGACGACTATAGGGTCGTCCCCACGACCCCGGGCCAAAGTTGACCAGCCGCCGACATGTCCGACGACTATAGGGTCGTCCCCACGACCCCGGGACTAGATTGGCCCGCCACCGTCATGTCCGACGATTATAGGGTCGTCCCCACGACCGCGAGACTAGATTGGCCCGCCACCGTCATGTCCGACGACAATAGGGTCGTCCCCACGACCCCGGGTCCAGGTTGGCCAGCCGCCGACATTTCCGACGACTATAGAGTCGTCCCCACGACCCCGAGACTAGATTGGCCCGCCACCGTCAAGTCCGACGACAATAGGGTCGTCCCCACGACCCCGGGACTAGATTGGTCCGCCACCGTCTTGTCCGACGACTATAGGGTCGTCCCCACGACCCCGGGCCAAAGTTGACCAGCCGCCGACATGTCCGACGACTATAGGGTCGTCCCCACGACCCCGGGACTAGATTGGCCCGCCACCGTCATGTCCAACGACTATAGGGTCGTTCCCACAACCACGGGCCAAAGTTGGCCAGCCGCCGACATGTCCGACGACTATTGGATCGTCCCCACGACCACGGGCCAAAGTTGGCCAGCCGCCGACATGTCCGACGACTATAGGGTCGTCCCCACGACCCCGGGACTCGATTGGTCCGCCACCGTCTTGTCCGACGACTATAGGGTCGTCCCCACGACCCCGAGTCCAGGTTGGCCAGCCGCCGACATTTCCGACGACTATACAGTCGTCCCCACGACCCCGGGCCAAAGTTGGCCAGCCGCCGACATGTCCGACGACTATAGGGTCGTCCCCACGACCCCGGGACTAGATTGGCCCGCCACCGTCATGTCCGACGACAATAGGGTCGTCCCCACGACCCCGGGTCTAGGTTGGCCAGCCGCCGACTTGTCCGAAGACTATAGGGTCGTACCCACGACCCCGGGACTAGGCTGACAAGCCGCCAACATGTCCGACGACTATAGGGTCGTCCCCACGACCCCGGGCCAAAGATGTCCAGCCGCCGTCTTGTCCGACGACTATAGGGTCGTCCCCACGACCCCGGGACTAGATTGGCACGCCACCGTCATGTCCAACGACTATAGGGTCGTCCCCACAACCACGGGCCAAAGTTGGCCAGCCGCCGACATGTCCGACGACTATTGGATCGTCCCCACGACCACGGGCCAAAGTTGGCCAGCCGCCGACATGTCCGACGACTATAGGGTCATCCCCACGACCCCGGGACTAGATTGGTCCGCCACCGTCTTGTCCGACGACTATAGGGTCGTCCCCACGACCCCGAGTCCAGGTTGGCCAGCCGCCGACATTTCCGACGACTATAGAGTCGTCCCCACGACCCCGGGCCAAAGTTGGCCAGCCGCCGACATGTCCGACGACTATAGGGTCGTCCCCACGACCCCGAGACTAGATTGGCCCGCCACCGTCATGTCCGACGACAATAGGGTCGTCCCCACGACCCCGGGACTAGATTGGCCCGCCACCGTCATGTCCGACGATTATAGGGTCGTCCCCACGACCCCGGGACAAGCTTGGCCCGCCGCCGAATTGTTCGACGACTATAGGGTCGTCCCCACGACCCCGGGACTAGATTGGCCCGCCACCGTCATGTCCGACGACAATAGGGTCGTCCCCACGACCCCGGGTCTAGGTTGGCCAGCCGCCGACTTGTCCGACGACTATAGGGTCGTACCCACGACCCCGGGACTAGGCTGACAAGCCGCCAACATGTCCGACGACTATAGGGTCGTCTCCACGACACCGGGCCAAAGATGTCCAGCCGCCGTCTTGTCCGACGACTATAGGGTCGTCCCCACGACCCCGGGACTAGATTGATCCGCCACCGTCTTGTCCGACGACTATAGGGTCGTCCCCACGACCCCGGGCCAAAGTTGACCAGCCGCCGACATGTCCGACGACTATAGGGTCGTCCCCACGACCCCGGGACTAGATTGGCCCGCCACCGTCATGTCTGACGACTATAGGGTCGTCCCTACGACCCCGGACTAGATTGGCCCGCCACCGTCATGTCCAACGACTATAGGGTCGTCCCCATGACCACGGGCCAAAGTTGGCATGCCGCCGACATGTCCGACGACTATAGGGTCGTCCCCACGACCCCGGGACTAGATTGGTCCGCCACCGTCTTGTCCGACGACTATTGGGTCGTCCCCACGACCCCGGGCCAAAGTTGACCAGCCGCCGACATGTCCGACGACTATAGGGTCGTCCCCACGACCCCGGGACTAGATTGGCCCGCCACCGTCATGTCCGACGATTATAGGGTCGTCCCCACGACCGCGAGACTAGATTGGCCCGCCACCGTCATGTCCGACGACAATAGGGTCGTCCCCACGACCCCGGGTCCAGGTTGGCCAGCCGCCGACATTTCCGACGACTATAGAGTCGTCCCCACGACCCCGAGACTAGATTGGCCCGCCACCGTCATGTCCGACGACAATAGGGTCGTCCCCACGACCCCGGGCCAAGGATGTCCAGCCGCCGTCTTCTCCGACGATTATAGGGTCGTCGTCACGACCCGGGGTCCAGGTTGGCCCGCCACCGTCATGTCCGACGATTATAGGGTCGTCCCCACGACCGCGAGACTAGATTGGCCCGCCACCGTCATGTCCGACGACAATAGGGTCGTCCCCACGACCCCGGGTCCAGGTTGGCCAGCCGCCGACATTTCCGACGACTATAGAGTCGTCCCCACGACACCGGGCCAAAGTTGGCCAGCCGCCGACATGTCCGACGACTATAGTGTCGTCCCCGCGACCCCGGGACAAGGTTGGCCCGCCGCCGACTTGTCCGACGACTATAGTGTCGTCCCCACGACCCCGGGCCAACGATGTCCTGCCGCCGTCTTGTCCGACGACTATAAGGTCGTCCCCACGACCCCGGGACTAGATTGGCCCGCCACCGTCATGTCCAACGACTATAGGGTCGTCCCCACAACCACGGGCCAAAGTTGGCCAGCCGCCGACATGTCCGACGACTATAGGGTCGTCCCCACGACCCCGGGCTAAAGTTGGCCAGCTGCCGACATGTCCGACGACTATAGGGTCGTCCCCACGACCCCGGGACAAGGTTGGCCCGCCGCCGACTTGTCCGACGACTATAGGGTCGTACCCACCACCCCGGGACTAGGCTGACAAGCCGCCAACATGCCCGACGACTATAGGGTCGTCCCCACGACCCCGGGCCAAAGATGTCCAGCCGCCGTCTTGTCCGACGACTATAGGGTCGTCCCCACGACCCCGAGTCCAGGATGGCCAGCCGCCGACATTTCCGACGACTATAGAGTCGTCCCCACGACCCCGGGCCAAAGTTGGCCAGCCGCCGACATGTCCGACGACTATAGGGTCGTCCCCACGACCCCGGGACTAGATTGGCCCGCCACCGTCATGTCCGACGATTATAGGGTCGTCCCCACGACCCCGGGACAAGCTTGGCCCGCCGCCGAATTGTTCGACGACTATAGGGTCGTCCCCACGACCCCGGGACTAGATTGGCCCGCCACCGTCATGTCCGACGACAATAGGGTCGTCCCCACGACCCCGGGTCTAGGTTGGCCAGCCGCCGACTTGTCCGACGACTATAGGGTCGTACCCACGACCCCGGGACTAGGCTGACAAGCCGCCAACATGTCCGACGACTATAGGGTCGTCTCCACGACACCGGGCCAAAGATGTCCAGCCGCCGTCTTGTCCGACGACTATAGGGTCGTCCCCACGACCCCGGGACTAGATTGATCCGCCACCGTCTTGTCCGACGACTATAGGGTCGTCCCCACGACCCCGGGCCAAAGTTGACCAGCCGCCGACATGTCCGACGACTATAGGGTCGTCCCCACGACCCCGGGACTAGATTGGCCCGCCACCGTCATGTCTGACGACTATAGGGTCGTCCCTACGACCCCGGACTAGATTGGCCCGCCACCGTCATGTCCAACGACTATAGGGTCGTCCCCATGACCACGGGCCAAAGTTGGCATGCCGCCGACATGTCCGACGACTATAGGGTCGTCCCCACGACCCCGGGACTAGATTGGTCCGCCACCGTCTTGTCCGACGACTATTGGGTCGTCCCCACGACCCCGGGCCAAAGTTGACCAGCCGCCGACATGTCCGACGACTATAGGGTCGTCCCCACGACCCCGGGACTAGATTGGCCCGCCACCGTCATGTCCGACGATTATAGGGTCGTCCCCACGACCGCGAGACTAGATTGGCCCGCCACCGTCATGTCCGACGACAATAGGGTCGTCCCCACGACCCCGGGTCCAGGTTGGCCAGCCGCCGACATTTCCGACGACTATAGAGTCGTCCCCACGACCCCGAGACTAGATTGGCCCGCCACCGTCATGTCCGACGACAATAGGGTCGTCCCCACGACCCCGGGCCAAGGATGTCCAGCCGCCGTCTTCTCCGACGATTATAGGGTCGTCGTCACGACCCGGGGTCCAGGTTGGCCCGCCACCGTCATGTCCGACGATTATAGGGTCGTCCCCACGACCGCGAGACTAGATTGGCCCGCCACCGTCATGTCCGACGACAATAGGGTCGTCCCCACGACCCCGGGACAAGGTTGGCCCGCCGCCGACTTGTCCGACGACTATAGTGTCGTCCCCACGACCCCGGGCCAACGATGTCCTGCCGCCGTCTTGTCCGACGACTATAAGGTCGTCCCCACGACCCCGGGACTAGATTGGCCCGCCACCGTCATGTCCAACGACTATAGGGTCGTCCCCACAACCACGGGCCAAAGTTGGCCAGCCGCCGACATGTCCGACGACTATAGGGTCGTCCCCACGACCCCGGGCTAAAGTTGGCCAGCTGCCGACATGTCCGACGACTATAGGGTCGTCCCCACGACCCCGGGACAAGGTTGGCCCGCCGCCGACTTGTCCGACGACTATAGGGTCGTACCCACCACCCCGGGACTAGGCTGACAAGCCGCCAACATGCCCGACGACTATAGGGTCGTCCCCACGACCCCGGGCCAAAGATGTCCAGCCGCCGTCTTGTCCGACGACTATAGGGTCGTCCCCACGACCCCGAGTCCAGGATGGCCAGCCGCCGACATGTCCGACGACTATAGGGTCGTCCCCACGACCCCGGGACTAGATTGGCCCGCCACCGTCATGTCCGACGATTATAGGGTCGTCCCCACGACCCCGGGACAAGCTTGGCCCGCCGCCGAATTGTTCGACGACTATAGGGTCGTCCCCACGACCCCGGGACTAGATTGGCCCGCCACCGTCATGTCCGACGACAATAGGGTCGTCCCCACGACCCCGGGTCTAGGTTGGCCAGCCGCCGACTTGTCCAACGACTATAGGGTCGTACCCACGACCCCGGGACTAGGCTGACAAGCCGCCAACATGTCCGACGACTATAGGGTCGTCCCCACGACCCCGGGCCAAAGATGTCCAGCCGCCGTCTTGTCCGACGACTATAGGGACGTCCCCACGACCCCGGGACTAGATTGGCCCGCCACCGTCATGTCCGACGAATATAGGGTCGTCCCCACGACCGCGAGACTAGATTGGCCCGCCACCGTCATGTCCGACGACAATAGGGTCGTCCCCACGACCCCGGGTCCAGGTTGGCCAGCCGCCGACATTTCCGACGACTATAGAGTCGTCCCCACGACCCCGAGACTAGATTGGCCCGCCACCGTCATGTCCGACGACAATAGGGTCGTCCCCACGACCCCGGGTCCAGGTTGGCCAGCCGCCGACATTTCCGACGACTGTAGGGTCGTCCCCACGACCCCGGGACTAGATTGGCCCGCCACCGTCAAGTCCGACGACTATAGGGTCGTCCCCACGACCTCGGGACTAGGTTGGCCAGCCGCCGACATGTCCGACGACTATAGGGTCGTCCCCACGACCCCGGGCCAATGTTGGCCAATCGCCGACATGTCCGACGACTATAGGGTCGTCCCTACGACCCCGGGACTAGATTGGCCCGCCACCGTCATGTCCGACGATTATAGGGTCGTCCCCACGACCGCGCGACTAGATTGGCCCGCCACCGTCATGTCCGACGACAATAGGGTCGTCCCCACGACCCCGGGTCCAGGTTGGCCAGCCGCCGACATTTCCGACGACTATAGAGTCGTCCCCACGACACCGGGCCAAAGTTGGCCAGCCGCCGACATGTCCGACGACTATAGTGTCGTCCCCGCGACCCCGGGACAAGGTTGGCCCGCCGCCGACTTGTCCGACGACTATAGTGTCGTCCCCACGACCCCGGGCCAACGATGTCCTGCCGCCGTCTTGTCCGACGACTATAAGGTCGTCCCCACGACCCCGGGACTAGATTGGCCCGCCACCGTCATGTCCAACGATTATAGGGTCGTCCCCACGACCCCGGGACAAGCTTGGCCCGCCGCCGAATTGTTCGACGACTATAGGGTCGTCCCCACGACCCCGGGACTAGATTGGCCCGCCACCGTCATGTCCGACGACAATAGGGTCGTCCCCACGACCCCGGGTCTAGGTTGGCCAGCCGCCGACTTGTCCAACGACTATAGGGTCGTACCCACGACCCCGGGACTAGGCTGACAAGCCGCCAACATGTCCGACGACTATAGGGTCGTCCCCACGACCCCGGGCCAAAGATGTCCAGCCGCCGTCTTGTCCGACGACTATAGGGACGTCCCCACGACCCCGGGACTAGATTGGCCCGCCACCGTCATGTCCGACGACAATAGGGTCGTCCCCACGACCCCGGGTCTAGGTTGGCCAGCCGCCGACTTGTCCAACGACTATAGGGTCGTACCCACGACCCCGGGACTAGGCTGACAAGCCGCCAACATGTCCGACGACTATAGGGTCGTCCCCACGACCCCGGGCCAAAGATGTCCAGCCGCCGTCTTGTCCGACGACTATAGGGTCGTCCCCACGACCCCGGGACTAGATTGGCCCGCCACCGTCATGTCCGACGACAATAGGGTCGTCCCCACGACCCCGGGTCTAGGTTGGCCAGCCGCCGACTTGTCCGACGACTATAGTGTCGTCCCCGCGACCCCGGGACAAGGTTGGCCCGCCGCCGACTTGTCCGACGACTATAGTGTCGTCCCCACGACCCCGGGCCAACGATGTCCTGCCGCCGTCTTGTCCGACGACTATAAGGTCGTCCCCACGACCCCGGGACTAGATTGGCCCGCCACCGTCATGTCCAACGATTATAGGGTCGTCCCCACGACCCCGGGACAAGCTTGGCCCGCCGCCGAATTGTTCGACGACTATAGGGTCGTCCCCACGACCCCGGGACTAGATTGGCCCGCCACCGTCATGTCCGACGACAATAGGGTCGTCCCCACGACCCCGGGTCTAGGTTGGCCAGCCGCCGACTTGTCCAACGACTATAGGGTCGTACCCACGACCCCGGGACTAGGCTGACAAGCCGCCAACATGTCCGACGACTATAGGGTCGTCCCCACGACCCCGGGCCAAAGATGTCCAGCCGCCGTCTTGTCCGACGACTATAGGGTCGTCCCCACGACCCCGGACTAGATTGGCCCGCCACCGTCATGTCCGACGATTATAGGGTCGTCCCCACGACCCCGGGACAAGCTTGGCCCGCCGCCGAATTGTTCGACGACTATAGGGTCGTCCCCACGACCCCGGGACTAGATTGGCCCGCCACCGTCATGTCCGACGACAATAGGGTCGTCCCCACGACCCCGGGTCTAGGTTGGCCAGCCGCCGACTTGTCCAACGACTATAGGGTCGTACCCACGACCCCGGGACTAGGCTGACAAGCCGCCAACATGTCCGACGACTATAGGGTCGTCCCCACGACCCCGGGCCAAAGATGTCCAGCCGCCGTCTTGTCCGACGACTATAGGGGACGTCCCCACGACCCCGGGACTAGATTGGCCCGCCACCGTCATGTCCGACGAATATAGGGTCGTCCCCACGACCGCGAGACTAGATTGGCCCGCCACCGTCATGTCCGACGACTATAGGGTCGTCCCCACGACCCCGAGTCCAGGTTGGCCAGCCGCCGACATTTCGGACGACTATAGAGTCGTCCCCACGACCCCGGGACAAGCTTGGCCCGCCGCCGAATTGTTCGACGACTATAGGGTCGTCCCCACGACCCCGGGACTAGATTGGCCCGCCACCGTCATGTCCGACGATTATAGGGTCGTCCCCACGACCGCGAGACTAGATTGGCCCGCCACCGTCATGTCCGACGACAATAGGGTCGTCCCCACGACCCCGGGTCCAGGTTGGCCAGCCGCCGACATTTCCGACGACTATAGAGTCGTCCCCACGATACCGGGCCAAAGTTGGCCAGCCGCCGACATGTCCGACGACTATAGTGTCGTCCCCGCGACCCCGGGACAAGGTTGGCCCGCCGCCGACTTGTCCGACGACTATAGTGTCGTCCCCACGACCCCGGGCCAACGATGTCCTGCCGCCGTCTTGTCCGACGACTATAAGGTCGTCCCCACGACCCCGGGACTAGATTGGCCCGCCACCGTCATGTCCAACGACTATAGGGTCGTCCCCACAACCACGGGCCAAAGTTGGCGAGCCGCCGACATGTCCGACGACTATAGGGTCGTCCCCACGACCCCGGGCTAAAGTTGGCCAGCTGCCGACATGTCCGACGACTATAGGGTCGTCCCCACGACCCCGGGACAAGGTTGGCCCGCCGCCGACTTGTCCGACGACTATAGGGTCGTACCCACCACCCCGGGACTAGGCTGACAAGCCGCCAACATGCCCGACGACTATAGGGTCGTCCCCACGACCCCGGGCCAAAGATGTCCAGCCGCCGTCTTGTCCGACGACTATAGGGTCGTCCCCACGACCCCGGGACTAGATTGGCCCGCCACCGTCATGTCCGACGATTATAGGGTCGTCCCCACGACCCCGGGACAAGCTTGGCCCGCCGCCGAATTGTTCGACGACTATAGGGTCGTCCCCACGACCCCGGGACTAGATTGGCCCGCCACCGTCATGTCCGACGACAATAGGGTCGTCCCCACGACCCCGGGTCTAGGTTGGCCAGCCGCCGACTTGTCCAACGACTATAGGGTCGTACCCACGACCCCGGGACTAGGCTGACAAGCCGCCAACATGTCCGACGACTATAGGGTCGTCCCCACGACCCCGGGCCAAAGATGTCCAGCCGCCGTCTTGTCCGACGACTATAGGGACGTCCCCACGACCCCGGGACTAGATTGGCCCGCCACCGTCATGTCCGACGAATATAGGGTCGTCCCCACGACCGCGAGACTAGATTGGCCCGCCACCGTCATGTCCGACGACAATAGGGTCGTCCCCACGACCCCGGGTCCAGGTTGGCCAGCCGCCGACATTTCCGACGACTATAGAGTCGTCCCCACGACCCCGAGACTAGATTGGCCCGCCACCGTCATGTCCGACGACAATAGGGTCGTCCCCACGACCCCGGGTCCAGGTTGGCCAGCCGCCGACATTTCCGACGACTGTAGGGTCGTCCACACGACCCCGGGACTAGATTGGCCCGCCACCGTCAAGTCCGACGACTATAGGGTCGTCCCCACGACCTCGGGACTAGGTTGGCCAGCCGCCGACATGTCCGACGACTATAGGGTCGTCCCCACGACCCCGGGCCAATGTTGGCCAATCGCCGACATGTCCGACGACTATAGGGTCGACCCCACGACCCCGGGCCAAAGTTGACCAGCCGCCGACATGTCCGACGACTATAGGGTCGTCCCCACGACCCCGGGACTAGATTGGCCCGCCACCGTCATGTCCAACGACTATAGGGTCGTTCCCACAACCACGGGCCAAAGTTGGCCAGCCGCCGACATGTCCGACGACTATAGGGTCGTCCCCACGACCCCGAGACTAGATTGGCCCGCCACCGTCATGTCCGACGACAATAGGGTCGTCCCCACGACCCCGGGTCCAGGTTGGCCAGCCGCCGACATTTCCGACGACTATAGAGTCGTCCCCACGACACCGGGCCAAAGTTGGCCAGCCGCCGACATGTCCGACGACTATAGGGTCGTCCCCACGACCCCGGGACTAGATTGGCCCGCCACCGTCATGTCCGACGACAATAGGGTCGTCCCCACGACCCCGGGTCTAGGTTGGCCAGCCGCCGACTTGTCCGACGACTATAGGGTCGTACCCACGACCCCGGGACTAGGCTGACAAGCCGCCAACATGTCCGACGACTATAGGGTCGTCCCCACGACCCCGGGACTAGATTGGCCCGCCACCGTCATGTCCAACGACTATAGGGTCGTCCCCACAACCACGGGCCAAAGTTGGCCAGCCGCCGACATGTCCGACGACTATTGGATCGTCCCCACGACCACGGGCCAAAGTTGGCCAGCCGCCGACATGTCCGACGACTATAGGGTCGTCCCCACGACCCCGGGACTAGATTGGTCCGCCACCGTCTTGTCCGACGACTATAGGGTCGTCCCCACGACCCCGGGTCTAGGTTGGCCAGCCGCCGACTTGTCCGACGACTATAGGGTCGTACCCACGACCCCGGGACTAGGCTGACAAGCCGCCAACATGTCCGACGACTATAGGGTCGTCCCCACGACCCCGGGCCAAAGATGTCCAGCCGCCGTCTTGTCCGACGACTATAGGGTCGTCCCCACGACCCCGGGACTAGATTGGCCCGCCACCGTCATGTCCAACGACTATAGGGTCGTCCCACCGACCCCAGGACAAGCTTGGCCCGCCGCCGACTTGTCCGACGACTATAGGGTCGTCCCCACGACCCCGGGACTAGATTGGCCCGCCACCGTCATGTCCGACGACAATAGGGTCGTCCCCACGACCCCGGGTCCAGGTTGGTCAGCCGCCGACATTTCCGACGACTATAGAGTCGTCCCCACGACACCGGGCCAAAGTTGGCCAGCCGCCGACATGTCCGACGACTATAGGGTCGTCCCCACGACCCCGGGACAAGGTTGGCCCGCCGCCGACTTGTCCGACGACTATAGGGTCGTACCCACGACCCCGGGACAAGCTTGGCCCGCCGCCGAATTGTTCGACGACTATAGGGTCGTCCCCACGACCCCGGGACTAGATTGGCCCGCCACCGTCATGTCCGACGACAATAGGGTAGTCCCCACGACCCCGGGACTAGATTGGCCCGCCAGCGTCATGTCCAACGACTATAGGGTCGTCCCCACAACCACGGGCCAAAGTTGGCCAGCCGCCGACATGTCCGACGACTATAGGGTCGTCCCCACGACCCCGGGCCAAAGTTGGCCAGCTGCCGACATGTCCGACGACTATAGGGTCGTCCCCACGACCCCGGGACAAGGTTGGCCCGCCGCCGACTTGTCCGACGACTATAGGGTCGTACCCACCACCCCGGGACTACGCTGACAAGCCGCCAACATGTCCGACGACTATAGGGTCGTCCCCACGACCCCGGGCCAAAGATGTCCATCCGCCGTCTTGTCCGACGACTATAGGGTCGTCCCCACGACCCCGAGTCCAGGTTGGCCAGCCGCCGACATTTCCGACGACTATAGAGTCGTCCCCACGACCCCGGGTCAAAGTTGGCCAGCCGCCGACATGTCCGACGACTATAGGGTCGTCCCCACGACCCCGAGACTAGATTGGCCCGCCACCGTCATGTCCGACGATTACAGGGTCGTCCCCACGACCCCGGGACAAGCTTGGCCCGCCGCCGAATTGTTCGACGACTATAGGGTCGTCCCCACGACCCCGGGACTAGATTGGCCCGCCACCGTCATGTCCGACGACAATAGAGTCGTCCCCACGACCCCGGGTCTAGGTTGGCCAGCCGCCGACTTGTCCGACGACTATAGGGTCGTACCCACGACCCCGGGACTAGGCTGACAAGCCGCCAACATGTCCGACGACTATAGGGTCGTCCCCACGACCCCGGGCCAAAGATGTCCAGCCGCCGTCTTGTCCGACGACTATAGGGTCGTCCCCACGACCCCGGGACTAGATTGGCCCGCCACCGTCATGTCCAACGACTATAGGGTCGTCCCCACAACCACGGGCCAAAGTTGGCCAGCCGCCGACATGTCCGACGACTATTGGATCGTCCCCACGACCACGGGCCAAAGTTGGCCAGCCGCCGACATGTCCGACGATTATAGGGTCGTCCCCACGACCCCGGGACTAGATTGGCCCGCCACCGTCATGTCCGACGATTATAGGGTCGTCCCCACGACCGCGAGACTAGATTGGCCCGCCACCGTCATGTCCGACGACAATAGGGTCGTCCCCACGACCCCGGGTCCAGGTTGGCCAGCCGCCGACATTTCCGACGACTATAGAGTCGTCCCCACGACACCGGGCCAAAGTTGGCCAGCCGCCGACATGTCCGACGACTATAGGGTCGTCCCCACGACCCCGGGACAAGGTTGGCCCGCCGCCGACTTGTCCGACGACTATAGGGTCGTACCCACGACCCTGGGACTAGGCTGACAAGCCGCCAACATGTCCGACGACTATTGGATCGTCCCCACGACCACGGGCCAAAGTTGGCCAGCCGCCGACATGTCCGACGATTATAGGGTCGTCCCCACGACCCCGGGACTAGATTGGCCCGCCACCGTCATGTCCGACGATTATAGGGTCGTCCCCACGACCGCGAGACTAGATTGGCGCGCCACCGTCATGTCCGACGACAATAGGGTCGTCCCCACGACCCCGGGTCCAGGTTGGCCAGCCGCCGACATTTCCGACGACTATAGAGTCGTCCCCACGACACCGGGCCAAAGTTGGCCAGCCGCCGACATGTCCGACGACTATAGGGTAGTCCCCACGACCCCGGGACTAGATTGGCCCGCCAGCGTCATGTCCAACGACTATAGGGTCGTCCCCACAACCACGGGCCAAAGTTGGCCAGCCGCCGACATGTCCGACGACTATAGGGTGGTCCCCACGACCCCGGGCCAAAGTTGGCCAGCTGCCGACATGTCCGACGACTATAGGGTCGTCCCCACGACCCCGGGACAAGGTTGGCCCGCCGCCGACTTGTCCGACGACTATAGGGTCGTACCCACCACCCCGGGACTACGCTGACAAGCCGCCAACATGTCCGACGACTATAGGGTCGTCCCCACGACCCCGGGCCAAAGATGTCCATCCGCCGTCTTGTCCGACGACTATAGGGTCGTCCCCACGACCCCGAGTCCAGGTTGGCCAGCCGCCGACATTTCCGACGACTATAGAGTCGTCCCCACGACCCCGGGTCAAAGTTGGCCAGCCGCCGACATGTCCGACGACTATAGGGTCGTCCCCACGACCCCGAGACTAGATTGGCCCGCCACCGTCATGTCCGACGATTACAGGGTCGTCCCCACGACCCCGGGACAAGCTTGGCCCGCCGCCGTCATGTCCGACGATTATAGGGTCGTCCCCACGACCCCGGGACTAGATTGGTCCGCCACCGTCTTGTCCGACGACTATAGGGTCGTCCCCACGACCACGGGCCAAAGTTGACCAGCCGCCGACATGTCCGACGACTATAGGGTCGTCCCCACGACCCCGGGACTAGATTGGCCCGCCACCGTCATGTCCGACGATTATAGGGTCGTCCCCACGACCGCGAGACTAGATTGGCCCGCCACCGTCATGTCCGACGACAATAGGGTCGTCCCCACGACCCCGGGTCCAGGTTGGCCAGCCGCCGACATTTCCGACGACTATAGAGTCGTCCCCACGACACCGGGCCAAAGTTGGCCAGCCGCCGACATGTCCGACGACTATAGGGTCGTCCCCACGACCCCGGGACAAGGTTGGCCCGCCGCCGACTTGTCCGACGACTATAGGGTCGTACCCACGACCCTGGGACTAGGCTGACAAGCCGCCAACATGTCCGACGACTATAGGGACGTCCCCACGACCCCGGGCCAAAGATGTCCAGCCGCCGTCTTGTCCTACGACTATAGGGTAGTCCCCACGACCCCGGGACTAGATTGGCCCGCCAGCGTCATGTCCAACGACTATAGGGTCGTCCCCACAACCACGGGCCAAAGTTGGCCAGCCGCCGACATGTCCGACGACTATAGGGTCGTCCCCACGACCCCGGGCCAAAGTTGGCCAGCTGCCGACATGTCCGACGACTATAGGGTCGTCCCCACGACCCCGGGACAAGGTTGGCCCGCCGCCGACTTGTCCGACGACTATAGGGTCGTCCCCACGACCCCGGGACTAGGCTGACAAGCCGCCAACATGTCCGACGACTATAGGGTCGTCCCCACGACCCCGGGCCAAAGATGTCCAGCCGCCGTCTTGTCCGACGACTATAGGGTCGTCCCCACGACCCCGGGACTAGATTGGCCCGCCACCGTCATGTCCAACGACTATAGGGTCGTCCCCACAACCACGGGCCAAAGTTGGCCAGCCGCCGACATGTCCGACGACTATTGGATCGTCCCCACGACCACGGGCCAAAGATGGCCAGCCGCCGACATGTCCGACGATTATAGGGTCGTCCCCACGACCCCGGGACTAGATTGGCCCGCCACCGTCATGTCCGACGATTATAGGGTCGTCCCCACGACCGCGAGACTAGATTGGCCCGCCACCGTCATGTCCGACGACAATAGGGTCGTCCCCACGACCCCGGGTCCAGGTTGGCCAGCCGCCGACATTTCCGACGACTATAGAGCCGTCCCCACGACACCGGGCCAAAGTTGGCCAGCCGCCGACATGTCCGACGACTATAGGGTCGTCCCCACGACCCCGGGACAAGGTTGGCCCGCCGCCGACTTGTCCGACGACTATAGGGTCGTACCCACGACCCTGGGACTAGGCTGACAAGCCGCCAACATGTCCGACGACTATAGGGTCGTCCCCACGACCCCGGGCCAAAGATGTCCAGCCGCCGTCTTGTCCTACGACTATAGGGTAGTCCCCACGACCCCGGGACTAGATTGGCCCGCCAGCGTCATGTCCAACGACTATAGGGTCGTCCCCACAACCACGGGCCAAAGTTGGCCAGCCGTCGACTTGTCCGACGACTATAGGGTCGTCCCCACGACCCCGGGACTAGATTGGCCCGCCACTGTCATGTCCAACGACTATAGGGTCGTCCCCACAACCACGGGCCAAAGTTGGCCAGCCGCCGACATGTCCGACGACTATAGGGTCGTCCCCACGACCCCGGGACAAGCTTGGCCCGCCGCCGACTTGTCCGACGACTATAGGGTCGTCCCCACGACCCCGGGACTAGATTGGCCCGCCACCGTCATGTCCGACGACAATAGGGTCGTCCCCACGACCCCGGGTCTACGTTGGCCAGCTGCCGACATGTCCGACGACTATAGAGTCGTCCCCACGACCCCGGGACAAGCTTGGCCCGCCGCCGACTTGTCCGACGACTATAGGGTCGTCCCCACGACCCCGGGACTAGATTGGCCCGCCACCGTCATGTCCGACGACAATAGGGTCGTCCCCACGACCCCGGGTCTACGTTGGCCAGCTGCCGACATGTCCGACGACTATAGAGTCGTCCCCACGACCCCGGGACAAGCTTGGCCCGCCGCCGACTTGTCCGACGACTATAGGGTCGTCCCCACGACCCCGGGACTAGATTGGCCCGCCACCGTCATGTCCAACGACTATAGGGTCGTCTCCACCACCACGGGCCAAAGTTGGCCAGCCGCCGACATGTCCGACGATTATTGGATCGTCCCCACGACCCCGGGCCAAAGTTGGCCAGCCGCCGAAATGTCCGACGACTATAGGGTCGTCCCCACGACCCCGAGACTAGATTGGCCCGCCACCGTCATGTCCGACGACAATAGGGTCGTCCCCACGACCTCGGGTCCAGGTTGGCCAGCCGCCGACATTTCCGACGACTATAGAGTCGTCCCCACGACACCGGTCCAAAGTTGGCCAGCCGCCGACATGTCCGACGACTATAGGGTCGTCCCCACGACCCCGGGACTAGATTGGCCCGCCACCGTCATGTCCAACGACTATAGGGTCGTCCCCACAACCACGGGCCAAAGTTGGCCAGCCGCCGACATGTCCGACGACTATAGGGTCGTCCCCACGACCCCGGGCCAAAGATGTCCAGCCGCCGTTTTGTCCGACGCCTATAGGGTCGTCCCCACGACCCCGGGACTAGATTGGCCTGCCACCGTCATGTCCAACGACTATAGGGTCGTCCCCACCACCACGGGCCAAAGTTGGCCAGCCGCCGACATGTCCGACGATTATTGGATCGTCCCCACGACCCCGGGCCAAAGTTGGCCAGCCGCCGACATGTCCGACGACTATAGGGTCGTCCCCACGACCCCGAGACTAGATTGGCCCGCCACCGTCATGTCCGACGACAATAGGGTCGTCCCCACGACCTCGGGTCCAGGTTGGCCAGCCGCCGACATTTCCGACGACTATAGAGTCGTCCCCACGACACCGGTCCAAAGTTGGCCAGCCGCCGACATGTCCGACGACTATAGGGTCGTCCCCACGACCCCGGGCCAAAGTTGGCAATCCGCTGAAATGTCCGACGACTTTAGGGTTGTCCCCACGACCCCGGGACTACATTGGCCCGCCACCGTCAAGTCCGACGATTATAGGGTCGTCCCCACGACCGCGAGACTAGATTGGCCCGCCACCGTCATGTCCGACGACAATAGGGTCGTCCCCACGACCCCGGGTAAAGGTTGGCCAGCCGCCGACATTTCCGACGACTATAGAGTCGTCCCCACGACACCGGGCCAAAGTTGGCCAGCCGCCGACATTTCCGACGACTATAGGGTCGTCCCCACGACCCCGGGACTAGATTGGCCCGCCACCGTCATGTCCGACGACTATAGGGTCGTCCCCAAGACCCCGGGCCAAAGATGTCCAGCCGCCGTTTTGTCCGACGCCTATAGGGTCGTCCCCACGACCCCGGGACTAGATTGGCCTGCCACCGTCATGTCCAACGACTATAGGGTCGTCCCCACCACCACGGGCCAAAGTTGGCCAGCCGCCGACATGTCCGACGATTATTGGATCGTCCCCACGACCCCGGGCCAAAGTTGGCCAGCCGCCGACATGTCCGACGACTATAGGGTCGTCCCCACGACCCCGAGACTAGATTGGCCCGCTACCGTCATGTCCGACGACAATAGGGTTGACCCCACGACCCCGGGTCCAGGTTGGCCAGCCGCCGACATTTCCGACGACTATAGAGTCGTCCCCACGACACCGGGTCCAGGTTGGCCAGCCGCCGACATTTCCGACGACTATAGAGTCGTCCCCACGACACCGGGCCAAAGTTGGTCAGCCGCCGACATGTCCGACGACTATAGGGTCGTCCCCACGACCCCGGGACAAGGTTGGCCCGCCGCCGACTTGTCCGACGACTATAGGGTAGTCCCCACGACCCCGGGCCAAAGTTGGCAAGCCGCTGAAATGTCTGACGGCTTTAGGGTTGTCCCCACGACCCCGGGACTACATTGGCCCGCCACCGTCAAGTCCGACGACTATTGGGTCGTCCCCAGGACCTCGGGACTAGATTGGCCCGCCACCGTCAAGTCCGACGACTATAGGGTCGTCCCCACGACCCCGGTCCAAAGTTGGCAAGCCGCCGAAATGTCCGACGACTGTAGGGTCGTCCCCACGACCCCGGGACTAGATTGGCCCGCCACCGTCAAGTCCGACGACTATAGAGTCGTCCCCACGACCTCGGGACTAGGTTGGCCGGCCGCCGACATGTCCGACCACTATTGGGTCGTCCCCACGACACCGGGCCAAAGTTGGCCAGCCGCCGTCATGTCCGACGACTATAGGGTCGTCCCCACGACCCCGGGACAAGGTTGGCCCGCCGCCGACTTGTCCGACGACTATAGGGTCGTCCCCACGACCCCGGGACTAGGCTGACAAGCCGCCAACATGTCCGAAGACTATAGGGTCGTCCCCACGACCCCGGGCCAATGATGTCCAGCCGCCGTCTTGTCCGACGACTATAGGGTCGTCCCCACGACCCCGGGACTAGATTGGCCCGCCACCGTCATGTCCAACGATTATAGGGTCGTCCCCACAACCACGGGCTAAAGTTGGCCAGCCGCCGACATGGACGACGACTATAGGGTCGTCCCCACGACCCCGGGACTAGATTGGCCCGCCACCGTCATGTCCGACGATTATAGGGTCGTCCCCACGACCGCGAGACTAGATTGGCCCGCCACCGTCATGTCCGACGACAATAGGGTCGTCCCCACGACCCCGGGTCCAGGTTGGCCAGCCGCCGACATTTCCGACGACTATAGAGTCGTCCCCACGACACCGGGCCAAAGTTGGCCAGCCGCCGACATGTCCGACGACTATAGGGTCGTCCCCACGACCCCGGGACAAGGTTGGCCCGCCGCCGACTTGTCCGACGACTATAGGGTCGTACCCACGACCCTGGGACTAGGCTGACAAGCCGCCAAAATGTCCGACGACTATAGGGTCGTCCCCACGACCCCGGGCCAAAGATGTCCAGCCGCCGTCTTGTCCGACGACTATAGGGTCGTCCCCACGACCCCGGGACTAGATTGGCCCGCCAGCGTCATGTCCAACGACTATAGGGTCGTCCCCACAACCACGGGCCAAAATTGGCCAGCCGCCGACATGTCCGACGACTATAGGGTCGTCCCCACGACCCCGGGCCAAAGTTGGCCAGCTGCCGACATGTCCGACGACTATAGGGTCGTCCCCACGGCCCCGGGCCAATAATGGCCAGCCGCCGACATGTCCGACGACTATAGGGTCGTCCCCACGACCCCGGGACTAGGTTGGCCAGCCGCCGACATGTCCGACGACTATAGGGTCGACCCGACGACCCCGGGCCAATGTTGGCCAATCGCCAACATGTCCGACGACTATAGGGTCGTCCCTACGACCCCGGGACTAGATTGGCCCGCCACCGTCAAGTCCGACGACCTCGGGACTAGGTTGGCCAGCCGCCGACATGTCCGACGACTATAGGGTCGTCCCCACGACCCCGGGACAAAGTTGGCCCGCCGCCGACTTGTCCGACGACTATAGGGTCGTACCCACCACCCCGGGACTAGGCTGACAAGCCGCCAACATGTCCGACGACTATAGGGTCGTCCCCACGACCCCGGGCCAAAGATGTCCAGCCGCCGTCTTGTCCGACGACTATAGGGTCGTCCCCACGACCCCGGGACTAGATTGGCCCGCCACCGTCAAGTCCGACGACTATAGGGTCGTCCCCACGACCCCGGGTCCAGGTTGGCCAGCCGCCGACATTTCCGACGACTATAGGGTCGTCCCCACAACCACGGGCCAAAGTTGGCCAGCCGTCGACATTTCCGACGACTATAGGGTCGTCCCCACGACTCCGGGCCAAATTTGGCCAGCCGCCGACATGTGCGACGACTATAGGGTCGTCCCCACGACCCCGGGACTAGATTGGCCCGCCACCGTCAAGTCCGACGACTATAGGGTCGTCCCCACGACCCCGGGTCCAGGTTGGCCAGCCGCCGACATTTCCGACGACTATAGAGTCGTCCTCACGACACCGGGCCAAAGTTGGCCAGCCGCCGACATGTCCGACGACTATAGGGTCGTCCCCACGACCCCGGGACTAGATTGGCCCGCCACCGTCAAGTCCGACGACTATAGGGTCGTCCCCACGACCCCGGGTCCAGGTTGGCCAGCCGCCGACATTTCCGACGACTATAGGGTCGTCCCCACAACCACGGGCCAAAGTTGGCCAGCCGCCGACATGTCCGACGACTATAGGGTCGTCCCCACGACCCCGGGCCAAATTTGGCCAGCCGCCGACATGTCCGACGACTATAGGGTCGTCCCCACGACCCCGAGACTAGATTGGCCCGCCACCGTCATGTCCGACGACAATAGGGTCGTCCCCACGACCTCGGGTCCAGGTTGGCCAGCCGCCGACATTTCCGACGACTATAGAGTCGTCCCCACGACACCGGTCCAAAGTTGGCCAGCCGCCGACATGTCCGACGACTATAGGGTCGTCCCCACGACCCCGGGACTAGATTGGCCCGCCACCGTCATGTCCAACGACTATAGGGTCGTCCCCACAACCACGGGCCAAAGTTGGCCAGCCGCCGACATGTCCGACGACTATAGGGTCATCCCCACGACCCCGGGCCAAAGATGTCCAGCCGCCGTTTTGTCCGACGCCTATAGGGTCGTCCCCACGACCCCGGGACTAGATTGGCCTGCCACCGTCATGTCCAACGACTATAGGGTCGTCCCCACCACCACGGGCCAAAGTTGGCCAGCCGCCGACATGTCCGACGATTATTGGATCGTCCCCACGACCCCGGGCCAAAGTTGGCCAGCCGCCGACATGTCCGACGACTATAGGGTCGTCCCCACGACCCCGAGACTAGATTGGCCCGCTACCGTCATGTCCGACGACAATAGGGTCGTCCCCACGACCCCGGGTCCAGGTTGGCCAGCCGCCGACATTTCCGACGACTATAGAGTCGTCCCCACGACACCGGGCCAAAGTTGGCCAGCCGCCGACATGTCCGACGACTATAGGGTCGTCCCCACGACCCCGGGGCAAGGTTGGCCCGCCGCCGACTTGTCCGACGACTATAGGGTCGTCCCCACGACCCCGGGACTAGATTGGCCCGCCACTGTCATGTCCAACGACTATAGGGTCGTCCCCACAACCACGGGCCAAAGTTGGCCAGCCGCCGACATGTCCGACTACTATAGGGTCGTCCCCACGACCTCGGGTCTAGATTGGCCCGCTACCGTCATGTCCGAAGACTATAGGGTCGTCCCCAAGACCTCGGGACTAGATTGGCCCGCTACCGTCAAGTCCGACGACTATAGGGTCGTCCCACGACCCCGGGCCAAAGTTGGCTAGCCGCCGAAATGTCCGACGACTGTAGGGTCGTCTCCACGACCCCGGGACAAGATTGGCCCGCCACCGTCAAGTCCGACGACTATAGGGTCGTCCCCACGACCTCGGGACTAGGTTGGCCCGCCGCCGACTTGTCCGACGACTATAGGGTCGTCCCCACGACCTCGGGACTAGATTGGCCCGCTACCGTCAAGTCCGACGACTATAGGGTCGTCCCCACGACCCCGGGCCAAAGTTGGCAAGCCGCCGAAATGTCCGACGACTGTAGGGTCGTCCCCACGACCCCGGTCCAAAGTTGGCCAGCCGCCGACATGTCCGACGACTATAGGGTCGTCCCCACGACCCCGGGACTAGATTGGCCCGCCACCGTCATATCCAACGACTATAGGGTCGTCCCCACAACCACGGGCCAAAGTTGGCCAGCCGCCGACATGTCCGACGACTATAGGGTCGTCCCCACGACCCCGGGCCAAAGTTGGCAAGCCGCCGAAATGTCTGACGACTATAGGGTCGTCCCCACGACCCCGGGCCAAAGTTGGCAAGCCGCCGAAATGTCCGACGACTGTAGGGTCGTCCCCACGACCCCGGGACTAGATTGGCCCGCCACCGTCAAGTCCGACGACTGTAGGGTCGTCCCCACGACCTCGGGACTAGGTTGGCCAGCCGCCGACTTGTCCGACGACTATAGGGTCGTACCCACGACCCCGGGCCAATGATGTCCAGCCGCCTTCTTGTCCGACGACTATAGGGTCGTCCCCACGACCCCGGGACCAGATTGGCCCGCCACCGTCATGTCCAACGATTATAGGGTCGTCCCCACAACCACGGGCCAAGGTTGGCCAGCCGCCGACATGTCCGACGACTATAGGGTCGTCCCCACGACCCCGGGCCAAATTTGGCCAGCCGCCGACATGTCCGACGACTATAGGGTCGTCCCCACGACCCCGAGACTAGATTGGCCCGCCACCGTCATGTCCGACGACAATAGGGTCGTCCCCACGACCTCGGGTCCAGGTTGGCCAGCCGCCGACATTTCCGACGACTATAGAGTCGTCCCCACGACACCGGTCCAAAGTTGGCTAGCCGCCGACATGTCCGACGACTATAGGGTCGTCCCCACGACCCCGAAACTAGATTGGCCCGCCACCGTCATGTCCAACGACTATAGGGTCGTCCCCACAACCACGGGCCAAAGTTGGCCAGCCGCCGACATGTCCGACGACTATAGGGTCATCCCCACGACCCCGGGCCAAAGATGTCCAGCCGCCGTTTTGTCCGACGCCTATAGGGTCGTCCCCACGACCCCGGGACTAGATTGGCCTGCCACCGTCATGTCCAACGACTATAGGGTCGTCCCCACCACCACGGGCCAAAGTTGGCCAGCCGCCGACATGTCCGACGATTATTGGATCGTCCCCACGACCCCGGGCCAAAGTTGGCCAGCCGCCGACATGTCCGACGACTATAGGGTCGTCCCCACGACCCCGAGACTAGATTGGCCCGCTACCGTCATGTCCGACGACAATAGGGTCGTCCCCACGACCCCGGGTCCAGGTTGGCCAGCCGCCGACATTTCCGACGACTATAGAGTCGTCCCCACGACACCGGGCCAAAGTTGGCCAGCCGCCGACATGTCCGACGACTATAGGGTCGTCCCCACGACCCCGGGGCAAGGTTGGCCCGCCGCCGACTTGTCCGACGACTATAGGGTCGTCCCCACGACCCCGGGACTAGATTGGCCCGCCACTGTCATGTCCAACGACTATAGGGTCGTCCCCACAACCACGGGCCAAAGTTGGCCAGCCGCCGACATGTCCGACTACTATAGGGTCGTCCCCACGACCTCGGGTCTAGATTGGCCCGCTACCGTCATGTCCGAAGACTATAGGGTCGTCCCCAAGACCTCGGGACTAGATTGGCCCGCTACCGTCAAGTCCGACGACTATAGGGTCGTCCCACGACCCCGGGCCAAAGTTGGCTAGCCGCCGAAATGTCCGACGACTGTAGGGTCGTCTCCACGACCCCGGGACAAGATTGGCCCGCCACCGTCAAGTCCGACGACTATAGGGTCGTCCCCACGACCTCGGGACTAGGTTGGCCCGCCGCCGACTTGTCCGACGACTATAGGGTCGTCCCCACGACCTCGGGACTAGATTGGCCCGCTACCGTCAAGTCCGACGACTATAGGGTCGTCCCCACGACCCCGGGCCAAAGTTGGCAAGCCGCCGAAATGTCCGACGACTGTAGGGTCGTCCCCACGACCCCGGTCCAAAGTTGGCCAGCCGCCGACATGTCCGACGACTATAGGGTCGTCCCCACGACCCCGGGACTAGATTGGCCCGCCACCGTCATATCCAACGACTATAGGGTCGTCCCCACAACCACGGGCCAAAGTTGGCCAGCCGCCGACATGTCCGACGACTATAGGGTCGTCCCCACGACCCCGGGCCAAAGTTGGCAAGCCGCCGAAATGTCTGACGACTATAGGGTCGTCCCCACGACCCCGGGCCAAAGTTGGCAAGCCGCCGAAATGTCCGACGACTGTAGGGTCGTCCCCACGACCCCGGGACTAGATTGGCCCGCCACCGTCAAGTCCGACGACTGTAGGGTCGTCCCCACGACCTCGGGACTAGGTTGGCCAGCCGCCGACTTGTCCGACGACTATAGGGTCGTACCCACGACCCCGGGCCAATGATGTCCAGCCGCCTTCTTGTCCGACGACTATAGGGTCGTCCCCACGACCCCGGGACCAGATTGGCCCGCCACCGTCATGTCCAACGATTATAGGGTCGTCCCCACAACCACGGGCCAAGGTTGGCCAGCCGCCGACATGTCCGACGACTATAGGGTCGTCCCCACGACCCCGGGCCAAATTTGGCCAGCCGCCGACATGTCCGACGACTATAGGGTCGTCCCCACGACCCCGAGACTAGATTGGCCCGCCACCGTCATGTCCGACGACAATAGGGTCGTCCCCACGACCTCGGGTCCAGGTTGGCCAGCCGCCGACATTTCCGACGACTATAGAGTCGTCCCCACGACACCGGTCCAAAGTTGGCTAGCCGCCGACATGTCCGACGACTATAGGGTCGTCCCCACGACCCCGAAACTAGATTGGCCCGCCACCGTCATGTCCAACGACTATAGGGTCGTCCCCACAACCACGGGCCAAAGTTGGCCAGCCGCCGACATGTCCGACGACTATAGGGTCATCCCCACGACCCCGGGCCAAAGATGTCCAGCCGCCGTTTTGTCCGACGCCTATAGGGTCGTCCCCACGACCCCGGGACTAGATTGGCCTGCCACCGTCATGTCCAACGACTATAGGGTCGTCCCCACCACCACGGGCCAAAGTTGGCCAGCCGCCGACATGTCCGACGATTATTGGATCGTCCCCACGACCCCGGGCCAAAGTTGGCCAGCCGCCGACATGTGCGACGACTATAGGGTCGTCCCCACGACCCCGGGACTAGATTGGCCCGCCACCGTCAAGTCCGACGACTATAGGGTCGTCCCCACGACCCCGGGTCCAGGTTGGACAGCCGCCGACATTTCCGACGACTATAGAGTCGTCCCCACGACACCGGGCCAAAGTTGGCCAGCCGCCGACATGTCCGACGACTATAGGGTCGTCCCCACGACCCCGGGACTAGATTGGCCCGCCACCGTCAAGTCCGACGACTATAGGGTCGTCCCCACGACCCCGGGTCCAGGTTGGCCAGCCGCCGACATTTCCGACGACTATAGGGTCGTCCCCACAACCACGGGCCAAAGTTGGCCAGCCGCCGACATGTCCGACGACTATAGGGTCGTCCCCACGACCCCGGGCCAAATTTGGCCAGCCGCCGACATGTCCGACGACTATAGGGTCGTCCCCACGACCCCGAGACTAGATTGGCCCGCCACCGTCATGTCCGACGACAATAGGGTCGTCCCCACGACCTCGGGTCCAGGTTGGCCAGCCGCCGACATTTCCGACGACTATAGAGTCGTCCCCACGACACCGGTCCAAAGTTGGCCAGCCGCCGACATGTCCGACGACTATAGGGTCGTCCCCACGACCCCGGGACTAGATTGGCCCGCCACCGTCATGTCCAACGACTATAGGGTCGTCCCCACAACCACGGGCCAAAGTTGGCCAGCCGCCGACATGTCCGACGACTATAGGGTCATCCCCACGACCCCGGGCCAAAGATGTCCAGCCGCCGTTTTGTCCGACGCCTATAGGGTCGTCCCCACGACCCCGGGACTAGATTGGCCTGCCACCGTCATGTCCAACGACTATAGGGTCGTCCCCACCACCACGGGCCAAAGTTGGCCAGCCGCCGACATGTCCGACGATTATTGGATCGTCCCCACGACCCCGGGCCAAAGTTGGCCAGCCGCCGACATGTCCGACGACTATAGGGTCGTCCCCACGACCCCGGGCCAAAGATGTCCAGCCGCCGTTTTGTCCGACGCCTATAGGGTCGTCCCCACGACCCCGGGACTAGATTGGCCTGCCACCGTCATGTCCAACGACTATAGGGTCGTCCCCACCACCACGGGCCAAAGTTGGCCAGCCGCCGACATGTCCGACGATTATTGGATCGTCCCCACGACCCCGGGCCAAAGTTGGCCAGCCGCCGACATGTCCGACGACTATAGGGTCGTCCCCACGACCCCGAGACTAGATTGGCCCGCTACCGTCATGTCCGACGACAATAGGGTCGTCCCCACGACCCCGGGTCCAGGTTGGCCAGCCGCCGACATTTCCGACGACTATAGAGTCGTCCCCACGACACCGGGCCAAAGTTGGCCAGCCGCCGACATGTCCGACGACTATAGGGTCGTCCCCACGACCCCGGGGCAAGGTTGGCCCGCCGCCGACTTGTCCGACGACTATAGGGTCGTCCCCACGACCCCGGGACTAGATTGGCCCGCCACTGTCATGTCCAATGACTATAGGGTCGTCCCCACAACCACGGGCCAAAGTTGGCCAGCCGCCGACATGTCCGACTACTATAGGGTCGTCCCCACGACCTCGGGTCTAGATTGGCCCGCTACCGTCATGTCCGAAGACTATAGGGTCGTCCCCAAGACCTCGGGACTAGATTGGCCCGCTACCGTCAAGTCCGACGACTATAGGGTCGTCCCACGACCCCGGGCCAAAGTTGGCTAGCCGCCGAAATGTCCGACGACTGTAGGGTCGTCTCCACGACCCCGGGACAAGATTGGCCCGCCACCGTCAAGTCCGACGACTATAGGGTCGTCCCCACGACCTCGGGACTAGGTTGGCCCGCCGCCGACTTGTCCGACGACTATAGGGTCGTCCCCACGACCTCGGGACTAGATTGGCCCGCTACCGTCAAGTCCGACGACTATAGGGTCGTCCCCACGACCCCGGGCCAAAGTTGGCAAGCCGCCGAAATGTCCGACGACTGTAGGGTCGTCCCCACGACCCCGGTCCAAAGTTGGCCAGCCGCCGACATGTCCGACGACTATAGGGTCGTCCCCACGACCCCGGGACTAGATTGGCCCGCCACCGTCATATCCAACGACTATAGGGTCGTCCCCACAACCACGGGCCAAAGTTGGCCAGCCGCCGACATGTCCGACGACTATAGGGTCGTCCCCACGACCCCGGGCCAAAGTTGGCAAGCCGCCGAAATGTCTGACGACTATAGGGTCGTCCCCACGACCCCGGGCCAAAGTTGGCAAGCCGCCGAAATGTCCGACGACTGTAGGGTCGTCCCCACGACCCCGGGACTAGATTGGCACGCCACCGTCAAGTCCGACGACTGTAGGGTCGTCCCCACGACCTCGGGACTAGGTTGGCCAGCCGCCGACTTGTCCGACGACCATAGGGTCGTACCCACGACCCCGGGCCAATGATGTCCAGCCGCCTTCTTGTCCGACGACTATAGGGTCGTCCCCACGACCCCGGGACCAGATTGGCCCGCCACCGTCATGTCCAACGATTATAGGGTCGTCCCCACAACCACGGGCCAAGGTTGGCCAGCCGCCGACATGTCCGACGACTATAGGGTCGTCCCCACGACCCCGGGCCAAATTTGGCCAGCCGCCGACATGTCCGACGACTATAGGGTCGTCCCCACGACCCCGAGACTAGATTGGCCCGCCACCGTCATGTCCGACGACAATAGGGTCGTCCCCACGACCTCGGGTCCAGGTTGGCCAGCCGCCGACATTTCCGACGACTATAGAGTCGTCCCCACGACACCGGTCCAAAGTTGGCCAGCCGCCGACATGTCCGACGACTATAGGGTCGTCCCCACGACCCCGAAACTAGATTGGCCCGCCACCGTCATGTCCAACGACTATAGGGTCGTCCCCACAACCACGGGCCAAAGTTGTCCAGCCGCCGACATGTCCGACGACTATAGGGTCATCCCCACGACCCCGGGCCAAAGATGTCCAGCCGCCGTTTTGTCCGACGCCTATAGGGTCGTCCCCACGACCCCGGGACTAGATTGGCCTGCCACCGTCATGTCCAACGACTATAGGGTCGTCCCCACCACCACGGGCCAAAGTTGGCCAGCCGCCGACATGTCCGACGATTATTGGATCGTCCCCACGACCCCGGGCCAAAGTTGGCCAGCCGCCGACATGTCCGACGACTATAGGGTCGTCCCCACGACCCCGAGACTAGATTGGCCCGCTACCGTCATGTCCGACGACAATAGGGTCGTCCCCACGACCCCGGGTCCAGGTTGGCCAGCCGCCGACATTTCCGACGACTATAGAGTCGTCCCCACGACACCGGGCCAAAGTTGGCCAGCCGCCGACATGTCCGACGAATATAGGGCCGTACCCACGACCCCGGGACTAGGCTGACAAGCCGCCAACATGTCCGACGACTATAGGGTCGTACCCACGACACCGGGCCAAAGTTGGCCAGCCGCCAACATGTCCGACGACTATAGGGTCGTACCCACGACCCCGGGACTAGGCTGACAAGCCGCCAACATGTCCGAAGACTATAGGGTCGTCCCCACGACCCCGGGCCAATGATGTCCAGCCGCCGTCTTGTCCGACGACTATAGGGTCGTCCCCACGACCCCGGGACTAGATTGGCCCGCCACCGTCATATCCGACGATTATAGGGTCGTCCCCACGACCCCGGGACAAGGTTGGCCCGCCGCCGACTTGTCCAACGACTATAGGGTCGTCCCCACAACCACGGGCCAAAGTTGGCAAGCCGCTGAAATGTCCGACGACTTTAGGGTTGTCCCCACGACCCCGGGACTACATTGGCCCGCCACCGTCAAGTCCGACGATTATAGGGTCGTCCCCACGACCGCGAGACTAGATTGGCCCGCCACCGTCATGTCCGACGACAATAGGGTCGTCCCCACGACCCCGGGTCCAGGTTGGCCAGCCGCCGACATTTCCGACGACTATAGAGTCGTCCCCACGACACCGGGCCAAAGTTGGCCAGCCGCCGACATGTCCGACGACTATAGGGTCGTCCCCACGACCCCGGGACAAGGTTGGCCCGCCGCCGACTTGTCCGACGACTATAGGGTCGTCCCCACGACCCCGGGACTAGATTGGCCCGCTACTGTCATGTCCAACGACTATAGGGTCGTCCCCACAACCACGGGCCAAAGTTGGCCAGCCGCCGACATGTCCGACGACTATAGGGTCGTCCCCACGACCCCGGGACTAGGTTGGCCAGCCGCCGACATGTCCGACGACTATAGGGTCGTCCCGACGACCCCGGGCCAATGTTGGTCAATCGCCAACATGTCCGACGACTATAGGGTCGTCCCTACGACCCCGGGACTAGATTGGCCCGCCACCGTCATGTCCAACGATTATAGGGTCGTCCCCACGACCCCGGGACTAGATTGGCCAGCTGCCGACATGTCCGACGACTATAGAGTCGTCCCCACGACACCGCGCCAAAGTTGGACAGCCGCCGACATGTCCGACTACTATAGGGTCGTCCCCACAACCACGGGCCAAAGTTGGCCAGCCGCCGACATGTCCGACGACTATAGGGTCGTCCCCACGACCCCGGGACTTGGTTGGCCAGCCGCCGACATGTCCGACGACTATAGGGTCGTCCCGACGACCCCGGGCCAATGTTGGTCAATCGCCAACATGTCCGACGACTATAGGGTCGTCCCTACGACCCCGGGACTAGATTAGCCCGCCACCGTCATGTCCAACGATTATAGGGTCGTCCCCACGACCCCGGGACTAGATTGGCCCGCCACCGTCATGTCCGACGAATATAGGGTCGTCCCCACGACCCCGGGACAAGCTTGGCCCGCCGCCGACTTGTCCGACGACTATAGGGTCGTCCCCACGACCCCGGGACTAGATTGGCCCGCTACCGTCATGTCCGACGACTATAGGGTCGTCCCACGACCCCGGGCCAAAGTTGGCAAGCCGCCGAAATGTCCGACGACTGTAGGGTCGTCTCCACGACCCCGGGACTAGATTGGCCCGCCACCGTCAAGTCCGACGACTATAGGGTCGTCCCCACGACCTCGGGACTAGGTTGACCAGCCGCCGACATGTCCGACGACTATAGGGTCGTCCCCACGACCCCGGGCCAAAGATGTCCAGCCGCCGTCTTGTCCGACGCCTATAGGGTCGTCCCCACGACCCCGGGACTAGATTGGCCCGCCACCGTCATGTCCAACGACTATAGGGTCGTCTCCACCACCACGGGCCAAAGTTGGCCAGCCGCCGACATGTCCGACGATTATTGGATCGTCCCCACGACCCCGGGCCAAAGTTGGCCAGCCGCCGAAATGTCCGACGACTATAGGGTCGTCCCCACGACCCCGAGACTAGATTGGCCCGCCACCGTCATGTCCGACGACAATAGGGTCGTCCCCACGACCTCGGGTCCAGGTTGGCCAGCCGCCGACATTTCCGACGACTATAGAGTCGTCCCCACGACACCGGTCCAAAGTTGGCCAGCCGCCGACATGTCCGACGACTATAGGGTCGTCCCCACGACCCCGGGACTAGATTGGCCCGCCACCGTCATGTCCAACGACTATAGGGTCGTCCCCACAACCACGGGCCAATGTTGGCCAGCCGCCGACATGTCCGACGACTATAGGGTCGTCCCCACGACCCCGGGCCAAAGATGTCCAGCCGCCGTTTTGTCCGACGCCTATAGGGTCGTCCCCACGACCCCGGGACTAGATTGGCCTGCCACCGTCATGTCCAACGACTATAGGGTCGTCCCCACCACCACGGGCCAAAGTTGGCCAGCCGCCGACATGTCCGACGATTATTGGATCGTCCCCACGACCCCGGGCCAAAGTTGGCCAGCCGCCGACATGTCCGACGACTATAGGGTCGTCCCCACGACCCCGAGACTAGATTGGCCCGCCACCGTCATGTCCGACGACAATAGGGTCGTCCCCACGACCTCGGGTCCAGGTTGGCCAGCCGCCGACATTTCCGACGACTATAGAGTCGTCCCCACGACACCGGTCCAAAGTTGGCCAGCCGCCGACATGTCCGACGACTATAGGGTCGTCCCCACGACCCCGGGCCAAAGTTGGCAATCCGCTGAAATGTCCGACGACTTTAGGGTTGTCCCCACGACCCCGGGACTACATTGGCCCGCCACCGTCAAGTCCGACGATTATAGGGTCGTCCCCACGACCGCGAGACTAGATTGGCCCGCCACCGTCATGTCCGACGACAATAGGGTCGTCCCCACGACCCCGGGTAAAGGTTGGCCAGCCGCCGACATTTCCGACGACTATAGAGTCGTCCCCACGACACCGGGCCAAAGTTGGCCAGCCGCCGACATGTCCGACGACTATAGTGTCGTCCCCACGACCCCGGGACAAGGTTGGCCCGCCGCCGACTTGTCCGACGACTATAGGGTCGTCCCCACGACCCCGGGACTAGATTGGCCCGCCACTGTCATGTCCAACGACTATAGGGTCGTCCCCACAACCACGGGCCAAAGTTGGCCAGCCGCCGACATGTCCGACGACTATAGGGTCGTCCCCACGACCCCGGGACAAGCTTGGCCCGCCGCCGACTTGTCCGACGACTATAGGGTCGTCCCCACGACCCCGGGACTAGATTGGCCCGCCACCGTCATGTCCGACGACAATAGTGTCGTCCCCACGACCCCGGGTCCAGGTTGGCCAGCCGCCGACATTTCCGACGACTATAGAGTCGTCCCCACGACACCGGGCCAAAGTTGGCCAGCCGCCGACATGTCCGACGACTATAGGGTCGCCCCACGACCCCGGGACAAGGTTAGCCCGCCGCCGACATGTCCGACGAATATAGGGCCGTACCCACGACCCCGGGACTAGGCTGACAAGCCGCCAACATGTCCGACGACTATAGGGTCGTCCCAACGACCCCGGGCCAAAGTTGGTCAGCCGCCGAAGTGTCCGACGACTATAGGGTCGTCCCCACGACCCCGGGCCAAAGTTGGCAAGCCGCTGAAATGTCCGACGACTTTAGGGTTGTCCCCACGACCCCGGGACTACATTGGCCCGCCACCGTCAAGTCCGACGATTATAGGGTCGTCCCCACGACCGCGAGACTAGATTGGCCCGCCACCGTCATGTCCGACGACAATAGGGTCGTCCCCACGACCCCGGGTCCAGGTTGGCCAGCCGCCGACATTTCCGACGACTATAGAGTCGTCCCCACGACACCGGGCCAAAGTTGGCCAGCCGCCGACATGTCCGACGACTATAGGGTCGTCCCCACGACCCCGGGACAAGGTTGTCCCGCCGCCGACTTGTCCGACGACTATAGGGTCGTCCCCACGACCCCGGGACTAGATTGGCCCGCCACTGTCATGTCCAACGACAATAGGGTCGTCCCCACGACCCCGGGTCTAGGTTGGCCAGCTGCCGACATGTCCGACGACTATAGAGTCGTCCCCACGACACCGCGCCAAAGTTGGACAGCCGCCGAAATGTCCGACGACTATAGGGTCGTCCCCACGACCCCGAGACTAGATTGGCCCGCCACCGTCAAGTCCGACGATTATAGGGTCGTCCCCACGACCGCGAGACTAGATTGGCCCGCCACCGTCATGTCCGACGACAATAGGGTCGTCCCCACGACCCCGGGTCCAGGTTGGCCAGCCGCCGACATTTCCGACGACTATAGAGTCGTCCCCACGACACCGGGCCAAAGTTGGCCAGCCGCCGACATGTCCGACGACTATAGGGTCGTCCCCACGACCCCGGGACAAGGTTGTCCCGCCGCCGACTTGTCCGACGACTATAGGGTCGTCCCCACGACCCCGGGACTAGATTGGCCCGCCACTGTCATGTCCAACGACAATAGGGTCGTCCCCACGACCCCGGGTCTAGGTTGGCCAGCTGCCGACATGTCCGACGACTATAGAGTCGTCCCCACGACACCGGGCCAAAGTTGGCCAGCCGCCGACATGTCCGACGACTATAGGGTCGCCCCACGACCCCGGGACAAGGTTAGCCCGCCGCCGACATGTCCGACGAATATAGGGCCGTACCCACGACCCCGGGACTAGGCTGACAAGCCGCCGACATGTCCGACTACTATAGGGTCGTCCCCACGACCTCGGGTCTAGATTGGCCCGCTACCGTCATGTCCGAAGACTATAGGGTCGTCCCCACGACCTCGGGACTAGATTGGCCCGCTACCGTCATGTCCGACGACTATAGGGTCGTCCCACGACCCCGGGCCAAAGTTGGCAAGCCGCCGAAATGTCCGACGACTGTAGGGTCGTCTCCACGACCCCGGGACTAGATTGGCCCGCCACCGTCAAGTCCGACGACTATAGGGTCGTCCCCACGACCTCGGGACTAGGTTGACCAGCCGCCGACATGTCCGACGACTATAGGGTCGTCCCCACGACCCCGGGCCAAAGTTGGCAAGCCGCTGAAATGTCCGACGACTTTAGGGTTGTCCCCACGACCCCGGGACTACATTGGCCCGCCACCGTCAAGTCCGACGATTATAGGGTCGTCCCCACGACCGCGGGACTAGATTGGCCCGCCACCGTCATGTCCGACGACAATAGGGTCGTCCCCACGACCCCGGGTCCAGGTTGGCCAGCCGCCGACATTTCCGACGACTATAGAGTCGTCCCCACGACACCGGGCCAAAGTTGGCCAGCCGCCGACATGTCCGACGACTATAGGGTCGTCCCCACGACCCCGGGACAAGGTTGTCCCGCCGCCGACTTGTCCGACGACTATAGGGTCGTCCCCACGACCCCGGGACTAGATTGGCCCGCCACTGTCATGTCCAACGACTATAGGGTCGTCCCCACCACCACGGGCCAAAGTTGGCCAGCCGCCGACATGTCCGACGATTATTGGATCGTCCCCACGACCCCGGGCCAAAGTTGGCCAGCCGCCGACATGTCCGACGACTATAGGGTCGTCCCCACGACCCCGAGACTAGATTGGCCCGCCACCGTCATGTCCGACGACAATAGGGTCGTCCCCACGACCTCGGGTCCAGGTTGGCCAGCCGCCGACATTTCCGACGACTATAGAGTCGTCCCCACGACACCGGGCCAAAGTTGGCCAGCCGCCGACATGTCCGACGACTATAGTGTCGTCCCCACGACCCCGGGACAAGGTTGGCCCGCCGCCGACTTGTCCGACGACTATAGGGTCGTCCCCACGACCCCGGGACTAGATTGGCCCGCCACTGTCATGTCCAACGACTATAGGGTCGTCCCCACAACCACGGGCCAAAGTTGGCCAGCCGCCGACATGTCCGACGACTATAGGGTCGTCCCCACGACCCCGGGACAAGCTTGGCCCGCCGCCGACTTGTCCGACGACTATAGGGTCGTCCTCACGACCCCGGGACTAGATTGGCCCGCCACCGTCATGTCCGACGACAATAGTGTCGTCCCCACGACCCCGGGTCCAGGTTGGCCAGCCGCCGACATTTCCGACGACTATAGAGTCGTCCCCACGACACCGGGCCAAAGTTGGCCAGCCGCCGACATGTCCGACGACTATAGGGTCGCCCCACGACCCCGGGACAAGGTTAGCCCGCCGCCGACATGTCCGACGAATATAGGGCCGTACCCACGACCCCGGGACTAGGCTGACAAGCCGCCAACATGTCCGACGACTATAGGGTCGTCCCAACGACCCCGGGCCAAAGTTGGTCAGCCGCCGAAATGTCCGACGACTATAGGGTCGTCCCCACGACCCCGGGCCAAAGTTGGCAAGCCGCTGAAATGTCCGACGACTTTAGGGTTGTCCCCACGACCCCGGGACTACATTGGCCCGCCACCGTCAAGTCCGACGATTATAGGGTCGTCCCCACGACCGCGAGACTAGATTGGCCCGCCACAGTCATGTTCGACGACAATAGGGTCGTCCCCACGACCCCGGGTCCAGGTTGGCCAGCCGCCGACATTTCCGACGACTATAGAGTCGTCCCCACGACACCGGGCCAAAGTTGGCCAGCCGCCGACATGTCCGACGACTATAGGGTCGTCCCCACGACCCCGGGACAATGTTGACCCGCCGCCGACTTGTCCGACGACTATAGGGTCGTCCCCACGACCCCGGGACTAGATTGGCCCGCCACTGTCATGTCCAACGACAATAGGGTCGTCCCCACGACCCCGGGTCTAGGTTGGCCAGCTGCCGACATGTCCGACGACTATAGAGTCGTCCCCACGACACCGCGCCAAAGTTGGACAGCCGCCGACATGTCCGACTACTATAGGGTCGTCCCCACGACCTCGGGTCTAGATTGGCCCGCTACCGTCATGTCCGAAGACTATAGGGTCGTCCCCACGACCTCGGGACTAGATTGGCCCGCTACCGTCATGTCCGACGACTATAGGGTCGTCCCACGACCCCGGGCCAAAGTTGGCAAGCCGCCGAAATGTCCGACGACTGTAGGGTCGTCTCCACGACCCCGGGACTAGATTGGCCCGCCACCGTCAAGTCCGACGACTATAGGGTCGTCCCCACGACCTCGGGACTAGGTTGACCAGCCGCCGACATGTCCGACGACTATAGGGTCGTCCCCACGACCCCGGGCCAAAGATGTCCAGCCGCCGTCTTGTCCGACGCCTATAGGGTCGTCCCCACGACCCCGGGACTAGATTGGCCCGCCACCGTCATGTCCAACGACTATAGGGTCGTCTCCACCACCACGGGCCAAAGTTGGCCAGCCGCCGACATGTCCGACGATTATTGGATCGTCCCCACGACCCCGGGCCAAAGTTGGCCAGCCGCCGAAATGTCCGACGACTATAGGGTCGTCCCCACGACCCCGAGACTAGATTGGCCCGCCACCGTCATGTCCGACGACAATAGGGTCGTCCCCACGACCTCGGGTCCAGGTTGGCCAGCCGCCGACATTTCCGACGACTATAGAGTGGTCCCCACGACACCGGTCCAAAGTTGGCCAGCCGCCGACATGTCCGACGACTATAGGGTCGTCCCCACGACCCCGGGACTAGATTGGCCCGCCACCGTCATGTCCAACGACTATAGGGTCGTCCCCACCACCACGGGCCAAAGTTGGCCAGCCGCCGACATGTCCGACGATTATTGGATCGTCCCCACGACCCCGGGCCAAAGATGTCCAGCCGCCGACATTTCCGACGACTATAGAGTCGTCCCCACGGCACCGGTCCAAAGTTGGCAAGCCGCCGAAATGTCCGACGACTGTAGGGTCGTCTCCACGACCCCGGGACTAGATTGGCCCGCCACTGTCAAGTCCGACGACTATAGGGTCGTCCCCACGACCTCGGGACTAGGTTGGCCAGCCGCCGACATGTCCGACGACTATAGGGTCGGCCCCACGACCCCGGGCCAAAGATGTCCAGCCGCCGTCTTGTCCGACGCCTATAGGGTCGTCCCCACGACCCCGGGACTAGATTGGCCCGCCACCGTCATGTCCAACGACTATAGGGTCGTCTCCACCACCACGGGCCAAAGTTGGCCAGCCGCCGACATGTCCGACGATTATTGGATCGTCCCCACGACCCCGGGCCAAAGTTGGCCAGCCGCCGACATGTCCGACGACTATAGGGTCGCCCCACGACCCCGGGACAAGGTTAGCCCGCCGCCGACATGTCCGACGAATATAGGGCCGTACCCACGACCCCGGGACTAGGCTGACAAGCCGCCAACATGTCCGACGACTATAGGGTCGTCCCAACGACCCCGGGCCAAAGTTGGTCAGCCGCCGAAATGTCCGACGACTATAGGGTCGTCCCCACGACCCCGGGCCAAAGTTGGCAATCCGCTGAAATGTCCGACGACTTTAGGGTTGTCCCCACGACCCCGGGACTACATTGGCCCGCCACCGTCAAGTCCGACGATTATAGGGTCGTCCCCACGACCGCGAGACTAGATTGGCCCGCCACCGTCATGTCCGACGACAATAGGGTCGTCCCCACGACCCCGGGTCCAGGTTGGCCAGCCGCCGACATTTCCGACGACTATAGAGTCGTCCCCACGACACCAGGCCAAAGTTGGCCAGCCGCCGACATGTCCGACGACTATAGTGTCGTCCCCACGACCCCGGGACAAGGTTGGCCCGCCGCCGACTTGTCCGACGACTATAGGGTCGTCCCCACGACCCCGGGACTAGATTGGCCCGCCACTGTCATGTCCAACGACTATAGGGTCGTCCCCACAACCACGGGCCAAAGTTGGCCAGCCGCCGACATGTCCGACGACTATAGGGTCGTCCCCACGACCCCGGGCCAAGCTTGGCCCGCCGCCGACTTGTCCGACGACTATAGGGTCGTCCCCACGACCCCGGGACTAGATTGGCCCGCCACCGTCATGTCCGACGACAATAGGGTCGTCCCCACGACCCCGGGTCTACGTTGGCCAGCTGCCGACATGTCCGACGACTATAGAGTCGTCCCCACGACCCCGGGCCAAAGTTGGCAAGCCGCTGAAATGTCCGACGACTTTAGGGTTGTCCCCACGACCCCGGGACTACATTGGCCCGCCATCGTCAAGTCCGACGATTATAGGGTCGTCCCCACGACCGCGAGACTAGATTGGCCCGCCACCGTCATGTCCGACGACAATAGGGTCGTCCCCACGACCCCGGGTCCAGGTTGGCCAGCCGCCGACATTTCCGACGACTATAGAGTCGTCCCCACGACCCCGGGCCAACGTTGGCCAGCTGCCGACATGTCCGACGACTATAGGGTCGTCCCCACGATCCCGGGACTAGATTGGCCCGCCACCGTCAAGTCCGACGACTATAGGGTCGTCCCCACGACCTCGGGACTAGGTTGGCCGGCCGCCGACATGTCCGACCACTATTGGGTCGTCCCCACGACCCCGGGACAAGGTTGGCCCGCCGCCGACTTGTCCGACGACTATAGGGTCGTACCCACGACCCCGGGACTAGGCTGACAAGCCGCCAACATGTCCGAAGACTATAGGGTCGTCCCTACGACCCCGGGACTAGATTGGCCCGCCACCGTCATGTCCAACGATTATAGGGTCGTCCCCACGACCCCGGGTCTAGGTTGGCCAGCCGCCGACATGTCCGACGACTATAGAGTCGTCCCCACGACCCCGGGTCTAGGTTGGCCAGCCGCCGACATGTCCGACGACTATAGAGTCGTCCCCACAACCACGGGCCAAAGTTGGCCAGCCGCCGACATGTCCGACGACTATAGGGTCGTCCCCACGACCACGGGACTAGATTGGCCCGCCACCGCCATGTCCGACGACAATAGGGTCGTCCCCACGACCCCGGGTCTAGGTTGGCCAGCCGCCGACATGTCCGACGACAATCGGATCGTCCCCACGCCCACGCGCCAAAGTTGGCCAGCCGCCGACATGTCCGACGACTATTGGATCGTCCCCACGACCACGGGCCAAAGTTGGCCAGCCGCCGACATGTCCGACGACAATCGGATCGTCCCCACGACCACGCGCCAAAGTTGGCCAGCCGCCGACATGTCCGACGACTATAGGGTCGTCCCCACGACCCCGGGACTAGATTGGCCCGCCACCGTCATGTCCAACGACTATAGTGTCGTCCCCACAACCACGGGCCAAAGTTGGCCAGCCGCCGACATGTCCGACGACTATAGGGTCGTCCCCACGACCCCGGGCCAAAGATGTCCAGCCGCCGTCTTGTCCGACGCCTATAGGGTCGTCCCCACGACCCCGGGACTAGATTGGCCTGCCACCGTCATGTCCAACGACTATAGGGTCGTCCCCACCACCACGGGCCAAAGTTGGCCAGCCGCCGACATGTCCGACGATTATTGGATCGTCCCCACGACCCCGGGCCAAAGTTGGCCAGCCGCCGACATGTCCGACGACTATGGGGTCGTCCCCACGACCCCGAGACTAGATTGGCCCGCTACCGTCATGTCCGACGACAATAGGGTCGTCCCCACGACCCCGGGTCCAGGTTGGCCAGCCGCCGACATTTCTGACGACTATAGAGTCGTCCCCACGACACCGGGCCAAAGTTGGCCAGCCGCCGATATGTCCGACGACTATAGGGTCGTCCCCACGACCCCGGGACAAGGTTGGCCCGCCGCCGACATGTCCGACGAATATAGGGCCGTACCCACGACCCCGGGACTAGGCTGACAAGCCGCCAACATGTCCGACGACTATAGGGTCGTCCCCACGACCCCGGGCCAAAGTTGGTCAGCCGCCGAAATGTCCGACGACTATAGGGTAGTCCCCACGACCCCGGGCCAAAGTTGGCAAGCCGCTGAAATGTCCGACGGCTTTAGGGTTGTCCCCACGACCCCGGGACTACATTGGCCCGCCACCGTCAAGTCCGACGACTATAGGGTCGTCCCCAGGACCTCGGGACTAGATTGGCCCGCCACCGTCAAGTCCGACGACTATAGGGTCGTCCCCACGACCCCGGGCCAAAGTTGGCCTGCCGCCGACATGTCCGACGACTATAGGGTCGTCCCCACGACCCCGGGCCAAATTTGGCCAGCCGCCGACATGTCCGACGACAATAGGGTCGTCCCCACGACCCCGAGACTAGATTGGCCCGCCACCGTCATGTCCGACGACAATAGGGTCGTCCCCACGACCTCGGGTCCAGGTTGGCCAGCCGCCGACATTTCCGACGACTATAGAATCGTCCCCACGACACCGGTCCAAAGTTGGCCAGCCGCCGACATGTCCGACGACTATAGGGTCGTCCCCACGACCCCGGGACTAGATTGGCCCGCCACCGTCATGTCCGACAACTATAGGGTCGTCCCCACGACCCCGGGCCAAAGATGTCCAGTCGCCGTTTTGTCCGACGCCTATAGGGTCGTCCCCACGACCCCGGGACTAGATTGGCCTGCCACCGTCATGTCCAACGACTATAGGGTCGTCCCCACCACCACCGGCCAAAGTTGGCCAGCCGCCGACATGTCCGACGATTATTGGATCGTCCCCACGACCCCGGGCCAAAGTTGGCCAGCCGCCGACATGTCCGACGACTATAGGGTCGTCCCCACGACCCCGAGACTAGATTGGCCCGCTACCGTCATGTCCGACGACAATAGGGTTGTCCCCACGACCCCGGGTCCAGGTTGGCCAGCCGCCGACATTTCCGACGACTATAGAGTCGTCCCCACGACACCGGGTCCAGGTTGGCCAGCCGCCGACATTTCCGACGACTATAGAGTCGTCCCCACGACACCGGGCCAAAGTTGGCCAGCCGCCGACATGTCCGACGACTATAGGGTCGTCCCCACGACCCCGGGACAAGGTTGGCCCGCCGCCGACTTGTCCGACGACTATAGGGTAGTCCCCACGACCCCGGGCCAAAGTTGGCAAGCCGCTGAAATGTCCGACGGCTTTAGGGTTGTCCCCACGACCCCGGGACTACATTGGCCCGCCACCGTCAAGTCCGACGACTATTGGGTCGTCCCCAGGACCTCGGGACTAGATTGGCCCGCCACCGTCAAGTCCGACGACTATAGGGTCGTCCCCACGACCCCGGTCCAAAGTTGGCAAGCCGCCGAAATGTCCGACGACTGTAGGGTCGTCCCCACGACCCCGGGACTAGATTGGCCCGCCACCGTCAAGTCCGACGACTATAGAGTCGTCCCCACGACCCCGGGTCCAGGTTGGCCAGCCGCCGACATTTCCGACGACTATAGGGTCGTCCCCACAACCACGGGCCAAAGTTGGCCAGCCGTCGACATGTCCGACGACTATAGGGTCGTCCCCACTACCCCGGGCCAAAGTTGGCCAGCTGCCGACATGTGCGACGACTATAGGGTCGTCCCCACGACCCCGAGACTAGATTGTCCCGCCACCGTCATGTCCGACGACAATAGGGTCGGCCCCACGACTCCGGGTCCAGGTTGGCCAGCCGCCGACATTTCCGACGACTATAGAGTCGTCCCCACGACACCGGTCCAAAGTTGGCCAGCCGCCGACATGTCCGACGACTATAGGGTCGTCCCCACGACCCCGGGACTAGATTGGCCCGCCACCGTCATGTCCAACGACTATAGGGTCGTCCCCACAACCACGGGCCAAAGTTGGCCAGCCGCCGACATATCCGACGACTATAGGGTCGTCCCCACGACCCCGGGCCAAAGTTGGCAAGCCGCCGAAATGTCCGACGACTATAGGGTCGTCCCCACGACCCCGGGACTAGGTTGGCCAGCCGCCGACATTTCCGACGACTATAGAGTCGTCCCCACGACACCGGGTCCAGGTTGGCCAGCCGCCGACATTTCCGACGACTATAGAGTCGTCCCCACGACACCGGGCCAAAGTTGGACAGCCGCCGACATGTCCGACTACTATAGGGTCGTCCCCACGACCTCGGGTCTAGATTGGCCCGCTACCGTCATGTCCGAAGACTATAGGGTCGTCCCCAAGACCTCGGGACTAGATTGGCCCGCTACCGTCAAGTCCGACGACTATAGGGTCGTCCAACGACCCCGGGCCAAAGTTGGCAAGCCGCCGAAATGTCCGACGACTGTAGGGTCGTCTCCACGACCCCGGGACAAGATTGGCCCGCCACCGTCAAGTCCGACGACTATAGGGTCGTCCCCACGACCTCGGGACTAGGTTGGCCCGCCGCCGACTTGTCCGACGACTATAGGGTCGTCCCCACGACCTCGGGACTAGATTGGCCCGCTACCGTCAAGTCCGACGACTATAGAGTCGTCCCCACGACCTCGGGACTAGGTTGGCCGGCCGCCGACATGTCCGACCACTATTGGGTCGTCCCCACGACACCGGGCCAAAGTTGGCCAGCCGCCGGCATGTCCGACGACTATAGGGTCGTCCCCACGACCCCGGGACAAGGTTGGCCCGCCGCCGACTTGTCCGACGACTATAGGGTCGTACCCACGACCCCGGGACTAGGCTGACCAGCCGCCAACATGTCCGAAGACTATAGGGTCGTCCCCACCACCACGGGCCAAAGTTGGCCAGCCGCCGACATGTCCGACGATTATTGGATCGTCCCCACGACCCCGGGCCAAAGTTGGCCAGCCGCCGACATGTCCGACGACTATGGGGTCGTCCCCACGACCCCGAGACTAGATTGGCCCGCTACCGTCATGTCCGACGACAATAGGGTCGTCCCCACGACCCCGGGTCCAGGTTGGCCAGCCGCCGACATTTCTGACGACTATAGAGTCGTCCCCACGACACCGGGCCAAAGTTGGCCAGCCGCCGATATGTCCGACGACTATAGGGTCGTCCCCACGACCCCGGGACAAGGTTGGCCCGCCGCCGACATGTCCGACGAATATAGGGCCGTACCCACGACCCCGGGACTAGGCTGACAAGCCGCCAACATGTCCGACGACTATAGGGTCGTCCCCACGACCCCGGGCCAAAGTTGGTCAGCCGCCGAAATGTCCGACGACTATAGGGTAGTCCCCACGACCCCGGGCCAAAGTTGGCAAGCCGCTGAAATGTCCGACGGCTTTAGGGTTGTCCCCACGACCCCGGGACTACATTGGCCCGCCACCGTCAAGTCCGACGACTATAGGGTCGTCCCCAGGACCTCGGGACTAGATTGGCCCGCCACCGTCATGTCCAACGACTATAGTGTCGTCCCCACAACCACGGGCCAAAGTTGGCCAGCCGCCGACATGTGCGACGACTATAGGGTCGTCCCCACGACCCCGAGACTAGATTGGCCCGCCACCGTCATGTCCGACGACAACAGGGTCGGCCCCACGACTCCGGGTCCAGGTTGGCCAGCCGCCGACATTTCCGACGACTATAGAGTCGTCCCCACGACACCGGTCCAAAGTTGGCCAGCCGCCGACATGTCCGACGACTATAGGGTCGTCCCCACGACCCCAGGACTAGATTGGCCCGCCACCGTCATGTCCAACGACTATAGGGTCGTCCCCACAACCACGGGCCAAAGTTGGCCAGCCGCCGACATATCCGACGACTATAGGGTCGTCCCCACGACCCCGGGCCAAAGTTGGCAAGCCGTCGAAATGTCCGACGACTATAGGGTCGTCCCCACGACCCCGGGACTAGGTTGGCCAGCCGCCGACATTTCCGACGACTATAGAGTCGTCCCCACGACACCGGGTCCAGGTTGGCCAGCCGCCGACATTTCCGACGACTATAGGGTCGTCCCCACGACCCCGGGACTAGATTGGCCCGCCACCGTCATGTCCGACGACTATAGGGTCGTCCCCAAGACCCCGGGCCAAAGATGTCCAGCCGCCGTTTTGTCCGACGCCTATAGGGTCGTCCCCACGACCCCGGGACTAGATTGGCCTGCCACCGTCATGTCCAACGACTATAGGGTCGTCCCCACCACCACGGGCCAAAGTTGGCCAGCCGCCGACATGTCCGACGATTATTGGATCGTCCCCACGACCCCGGGCCAAAGTTGGCCAGCCGCCGACATGTCCGACGACTATAGGGTCGTCCCCACGACCCCGAGACTAGATTGGCCCGCTACCGTCATGTCCGACGACAATAGGGTTGACCCCACGACCCCGGGTCCAGGTTGGCCAGCCGCCGACATTTCCGACGACTATAGAGTCGTCCCCACGACACCGGGTCCAGGTTGGCCAGCCGCCGACATTTCCGACGACTATAGAGTCGTCCCCACGACACCGGGCCAAAGTTGGTCAGGCGCCGACATGTCCGACGACTATAGGGTCGTCCCCACGACCCCGGGACAAGGTTGGCCCGCCGCCGACTTGTCCGACGACTATAGGGTAGTCCCCACGACCCCGGGCCAAAGTTGGCAAGCCGCTGAAATGTCTGACGGCTTTAGGGTTGTCCCCACGACCCCGGGACTACATTGGCCCGCCACCGTCAAGTCCGACGACTATTGGGTCGTCCCCAGGACCTCGGGACTAGATTGGCCCGCCACCGTCAAGTCCGACGACTATAGGGTCGTCCCCACGACCCCGGTCCAAAGTTGGCAAGCCGCCGAAATGTCCGACGACTGTAGGGTCGTCCCCACGACCCCGGGACTAGATTGGCCCGCCACCGTCAAGTCCGACGACTATAGAGTCGTCCCCACGACCTCGGGACTAGGTTGGCCGGCCGCCGACATGTCCGACCACTATTGGGTCGTCCCCACGACACCGGGCCAAAGTTGGCCAGCCGCCGACATGTCCGACGACTATAGGGTCGTCCCCACGACCCCGGGACAAGGTTGGCCCGCCGCCGACTTGTCCGACGACTATAGGGTCGTCCCCACGACCCCGGGACTAGGCTGACAAGCCGCCAACATGTCCGAAGACTATAGGGTCGTCCCCACGACCCCGGGCCAATGATGTCCAGCCGCCGTCTTGTCCGACGACTATAGGGTCGTCCCCACGACCCCGGGACTAGATTGGCCCGCCACCGTCATGTCCAACGATTATAGGGTCGTCCCCACAACCACGGGCTAAAGTTGGCCAGCCGCCGACATGGACGACGACTATAGGGTCGTCCCCACGATCCCGGGACTAGATTGGCCCGCCACCGTCATGTCCGACGATTATAGGGTCGTCCCCACGACCGCGAGACTAGATTGGCCCGCCACCGTCATGTCCAACGATTATAGGGTCGTCCCCACGACCCCGGGACTAGATTGGCCCGCCACCGTCATGTCCGACGAATATAGGGTCGTCCCCACGACCCCGGGACAAGCTTGGCCCGCCGCCGACTTGTCCGACGACTATAGGGTCGTCCCCACGACCCCGGGACTAGATTGGCCCGCCACCGTCATGTCCGACGACAATAGGGTCGTCCCCACGACCCCGGGTCTAGGTTGCCCAGCTGCCGACATGTCCGACGACTATAGAGTCGTCCCCACGACACCGCGCCAAAGTTGGACAGCCGCCGACATGTCCGACGACTATAGAGTCGTCCCCACGACACCGGGCCAAAGTTGGCCAGCCGCCGACATGTCCGACGACTATAGGGTCGTCCCCACGACCCCGGGACAAGGTTGGCCCGCCGCCGACTTGTCCGACGACTATAGGGTAGTCCCCACGACCCCGGGCCAAAGTTGGCAAGCCGCTGAAATGTCCGACGGCTTTAGGGTTGTCCCCACGACCCCGGGACTACATTGGCCCGCCACCGTCAAGTCCGACGACTATTGGGTCGTCCCCAGGACCTCGGGACTAGATTGGCCCGCCACCGTCAAGTCCGACGACTATAGGGTCGTCCCCACGACCCCGGTCCAAAGTTGGCAAGCCGCCGAAATGTCCGACGACTGTAGGGTCGTCCCCACGACCCCGGGACTAGATTGGCCCGCCACCGTCAAGTCCGACGACTATAGAGTCGTCCCCACGACCCCGGGTCCAGGTTGGCCAGCCGCCGACATTTCCGACGACTATAGGGTCGTCCCCACAACCACGGGCCAAAGTTGGCCAGCCGTCGACATGTCCGACGACTATAGGGTCGTCCCCACTACCCCGGGCCAAAGTTGGCCAGCTGCCGACATGTGCGACGACTATAGGGTCGTCCCCACGACCCCGAGACTAGATTGTCCCGCCACCGTCATGTCCGACGACAATAGGGTCGGCCCCACGACTCCGGGTCCAGGTTGGCCAGCCGCCGACATTTCCGACGACTATAGAGTCGTCCCCACGACACCGGTCCAAAGTTGGCCAGCCGCCGACATGTCCGACGACTATAGGGTCGTCCCCACGACCCCGGGACTAGATTGGCCCGCCACCGTCATGTCCAACGACTATAGGGTCGTCCCCACAACCACGGGCCAAAGTTGGCCAGCCGCCGACATATCCGACGACTATAGGGTCGTCCCCACGACCCCGGGCCAAAGTTGGCAAGCCGCCGAAATGTCCGACGACTATAGGGTCGTCCCCACGACCCCGGGACTAGGTTGGCCAGCCGCCGACATTTCCGACGACTATAGAGTCGTCCCCACGACACCGGGTCCAGGTTGGCCAGCCGCCGACATTTCCGACGACTATAGAGTCGTCCCCACGACACCGGGCCAAAGTTGGACAGCCGCCGACATGTCCGACTACTATAGGGTCGTCCCCACGACCTCGGGTCTAGATTGGCCCGCTACCGTCATGTCCGAAGACTATAGGGTCGTCCCCAAGACCTCGGGACTAGATTGGCCCGCTACCGTCAAGTCCGACGACTATAGGGTCGTCCAACGACCCCGGGCCAAAGTTGGCAAGCCGCCGAAATGTCCGACGACTGTAGGGTCGTCTCCACGACCCCGGGACAAGATTGGCCCGCCACCGTCAAGTCCGACGACTATAGGGTCGTCCCCACGACCTCGGGACTAGGTTGGCCCGCCGCCGACTTGTCCGACGACTATAGGGTCGTCCCCACGACCTCGGGACTAGATTGGCCCGCTACCGTCAAGTCCGACGACTATAGAGTCGTCCCCACGACCTCGGGACTAGGTTGGCCGGCCGCCGACATGTCCGACCACTATTGGGTCGTCCCCACGACACCGGGCCAAAGTTGGCCAGCCGCCGGCATGTCCGACGACTATAGGGTCGTCCCCACGACCCCGGGACAAGGTTGGCCCGCCGCCGACTTGTCCGACGACTATAGGGTCGTACCCACGACCCCGGGACTAGGCTGACCAGCCGCCAACATGTCCGAAGACTATAGGGTCGTCCCCACCACCACGGGCCAAAGTTGGCCAGCCGCCGACATGTCCGACGATTATTGGATCGTCCCCACGACCCCGGGCCAAAGTTGGCCAGCCGCCGACATGTCCGACGACTATGGGGTCGTCCCCACGACCCCGAGACTAGATTGGCCCGCTACCGTCATGTCCGACGACAATAGGGTCGTCCCCACGACCCCGGGTCCAGGTTGGCCAGCCGCCGACATTTCTGACGACTATAGAGTCGTCCCCACGACACCGGGCCAAAGTTGGCCAGCCGCCGATATGTCCGACGACTATAGGGTCGTCCCCACGACCCCGGGACAAGGTTGGCCCGCCGCCGACATGTCCGACGAATATAGGGCCGTACCCACGACCCCGGGACTAGGCTGACAAGCCGCCAACATGTCCGACGACTATAGGGTCGTCCCCACGACCCCGGGCCAAAGTTGGTCAGCCGCCGAAATGTCCGACGACTATAGGGTAGTCCCCACGACCCCGGGCCAAAGTTGGCAAGCCGCTGAAATGTCCGACGGCTTTAGGGTTGTCCCCACGACCCCGGGACTACATTGGCCCGCCACCGTCAAGTCCGACGACTATAGGGTCGTCCCCAGGACCTCGGGACTAGATTGGCCCGCCACCGTCATGTCCAACGACTATAGTGTCGTCCCCACAACCACGGGCCAAAGTTGGCCAGCCGCCGACATGTGCGACGACTATAGGGTCGTCCCCACGACCCCGAGACTAGATTGGCCCGCCACCGTCATGTCCGACGACAACAGGGTCGGCCCCACGACTCCGGGTCCAGGTTGGCCAGCCGCCGACATTTCCGACGACTATAGAGTCGTCCCCACGACACCGGTCCAAAGTTGGCCAGCCGCCGACATGTCCGACGACTATAGGGTCGTCCCCACGACCCCAGGACTAGATTGGCCCGCCACCGTCATGTCCAACGACTATAGGGTCGTCCCCACAACCACGGGCCAAAGTTGGCCAGCCGCCGACATATCCGACGACTATAGGGTCGTCCCCACGACCCCGGGCCAAAGTTGGCAAGCCGTCGAAATGTCCGACGACTATAGGGTCGTCCCCACGACCCCGGGACTAGGTTGGCCAGCCGCCGACATTTCCGACGACTATAGAGTCGTCCCCACGACACCGGGTCCAGGTTGGCCAGCCGCCGACATTTCCGACGACTATAGGGTCGTCCCCACGACCCCGGGACTAGATTGGCCCGCCACCGTCATGTCCGACGACTATAGGGTCGTCCCCAAGACCCCGGGCCAAAGATGTCCAGCCGCCGTTTTGTCCGACGCCTATAGGGTCGTCCCCACGACCCCGGGACTAGATTGGCCTGCCACCGTCATGTCCAACGACTATAGGGTCGTCCCCACCACCACGGGCCAAAGTTGGCCAGCCGCCGACATGTCCGACGATTATTGGATCGTCCCCACGACCCCGGGCCAAAGTTGGCCAGCCGCCGACATGTCCGACGACTATAGGGTCGTCCCCACGACCCCGAGACTAGATTGGCCCGCTACCGTCATGTCCGACGACAATAGGGTTGACCCCACGACCCCGGGTCCAGGTTGGCCAGCCGCCGACATTTCCGACGACTATAGAGTCGTCCCCACGACACCGGGTCCAGGTTGGCCAGCCGCCGACATTTCCGACGACTATAGAGTCGTCCCCACGACACCGGGCCAAAGTTGGTCAGGCGCCGACATGTCCGACGACTATAGGGTCGTCCCCACGACCCCGGGACAAGGTTGGCCCGCCGCCGACTTGTCCGACGACTATAGGGTAGTCCCCACGACCCCGGGCCAAAGTTGGCAAGCCGCTGAAATGTCTGACGGCTTTAGGGTTGTCCCCACGACCCCGGGACTACATTGGCCCGCCACCGTCAAGTCCGACGACTATTGGGTCGTCCCCAGGACCTCGGGACTAGATTGGCCCGCCACCGTCAAGTCCGACGACTATAGGGTCGTCCCCACGACCCCGGTCCAAAGTTGGCAAGCCGCCGAAATGTCCGACGACTGTAGGGTCGTCCCCACGACCCCGGGACTAGATCGGCCCGCCACCGTCAAGTCCGACGACTATAGAGTCGTCCCCACGACCTCGGGACTAGGTTGGCCGGCCGCCGACATGTCCGACCACTATTGGGTCGTCCCCACGACACCGGGCCAAAGTTGGCCAGCCGCCGACATGTCCGACGACTATAGGGTCGTCCCCACGACCCCGGGACAAGGTTGGCCCGCCGCCGACTTGTCCGACGACTATAGGGTCGTCCCCACGACCCCGGGACTAGGCTGACAAGCCGCCAACATGTCCGAAGACTATAGGGTCGTCCCCACGACCCCGGGCCAATGATGTCCAGCCGCCGTCTTGTCCGACGACTATAGGGTCGTCCCCACGACCCCGGGACTAGATTGGCCCGCCACCGTCATGTCCAACGATTATAGGGTCGTCCCCACAACCACGGGCTAAAGTTGGCCAGCCGCCGACATGGACGACGACTATAGGGTCGTCCCCACGATCCCGGGACTAGATTGGCCCGCCACCGTCATGTCCGACGATTATAGGGTCGTCCCCACGACCGCGAGACTAGATTGGCCCGCCACCGTCATGTCCAACGATTATAGGGTCGTCCCCACGACCCCGGGACTAGATTGGCCCGCCACCGTCATGTCCGACGAATATAGGGTCGTCCCCACGACCCCGGGACAAGCTTGGCCCGCCGCCGACTTGTCCGACGACTATAGGGTCGTCCCCACGACCCCGGGACTAGATTGGCCCGCCACCGTCATGTCCGACGACAATAGGGTCGTCCCCACGACCCCGGGTCTAGGTTGCCCAGCTGCCGACATGTCCGACGACTATAGAGTCGTCCCCACGACACCGCGCCAAAGTTGGACAGCCGCCGACATGTCCGACTACTATAGGGTCGTCCCCACGACCTCGGGTCTAGACTGGCCCGCTACCGTCATATCCGAAGACTATAGGGTCGTCCCCACGACCTCGGGACTAGATTGGCCCGCTACCGTCAAGTCCGACGACTATAGGGTCGTCCCACGACCCCGGGCCAAAGTTGGCAAGCCGCCGAAATGTCTGACGACTGTAGGGTCGTCCCCACGACCCCGGGACTAGATTGGCCCGCCACCGTCAAGTCCGACGACTATAGGGTCGTCCCCACGACCCCGGGTCCAGGTTGGCCAGCCGCCGACATTTCCGACGACTATAGAGTCGTCCCCACGACACCGGGCCAAAGTTGGCCAGCCGCCGACATGTCCGACGACTATAGGATCGTCCCCACGACCCCGGGACTAGATTGGCCCGCCACCGTCAAGTCCGACGACTATAGGGTCGTCCCCACGACCCCGGGTCCAGGTTGGCCAGTCGCCGACATTTCCGGCGACTATAGGGTCGTCCCCACAACCACGGGCCAAAGTTGGCCAGCCGTCGACATGTCCGACGACTATAGGGTCGTCCCCACGACCCCGGGCCAAAGTTGGCCAGCCGCCGACATGTGCGACGACTATAGGGTCATCCCCACGACCCCGAGACTAGATTGGCCCGCCACCGTCATGTCCGACGACAACAGGGTCGGCCCCACGACTCCGGGTCCAGGTTGGCCAGCCGCCGACATTTCCGACGACTATAGAGTCGTCCCCACGACACCGGTCCAAAGTTGGCCAGCCGCCGACATGTCCGACGACTATAGGGTCGTCCCCACGACCCCGAGACTAGATTGGCCCGCCACCGTCATGTCCAACGACTATAGGGTCGTCCCCACAACCACGGGCCAAAGTTGGCCAGCCGCCGACATGTCCGACGACTATAGGGTCATCCCCACGACCCCGGGCCAAAGATGTCCAGCCGCCGTTTTGTCCGACGCCTATAGGGTCGTCCCCACGACCCCGGGACTAGATTGGCCTGCCACCGTCATGTCCAACGACTATAGGGTCGTCCCCACCACCACGGGCCAAAGTTGGCCAGCCGCCGACATGTCCGACGATTATTGGATCGCCCCCACGACCCCGGGCCAAAGTTGGCCAGCCGCCGACATGTCCGACGACTATAGGGTCGTCCCCACGACCCCGAGACTAGATTGGCCCGCTACCGTCATGTCCGACGACAATAGGGTCGTCCCCACGACCCCGGGTCCAGGTTGGCCAGCCGCCGACATTTCCGACGACTATAGAGTCGTCCCCACGACACCGGGCCAAAGTTGGCCAGCCGCCGACATGTCCGACGAATATAGGGCCGTACCCACGACCCCGGGACTAGGCTGACAAGCCGCCAACATGTCCGACGACTATAGGGTCGTACCCACGACACCGGGCCAAAGTTGGCCAGCCGCCGACATGTCCGACGACTATAGGGTCGTACCCACGACCCCGGGACTAGGCTGACAAGCCGCCAACATGTCCGAAGACTATAGGGTCGTCCCCACGACCCCGGGCCAATGATGTCCAGCCGCCGTCTTGTCCGACGACTATAGGGTCGTCCCCACGACCCCGGGACTAGATTGGCCCGCCACCGTCATATCCGACGATTATAGGGGCGTCCCCACGACCCCGGGACAAGGTTGGCCCGCCGCCGACTTGTCCAACGACTATAGGGTCGTCCCCACAACCACGGGCCAAAGTTGGCAAGCCGCTGAAATGTCCGACGACTTTAGGGTTGTCCCCACGACCCCGGGACTACATTGGCCCGCCACCGTCAAGTCCGACGATTATAGGGTCGTCCCCACGACCGCGAGACTAGATTGGCCCGCCACCGTCATGTCCGACGACAATAGGGTCGTCCCCACGACCCCGGGTCCAGGTTGGCCAGCCGCCGACATTTCCGACGACTATAGAGTCGTCCCCACGACAGCGGGCCAAAGTTGGCCAGCCGCCGACATGTCCGACGACTATAGGGTCGTCCCCACGACACCGCGCCAAAGTTGGACAGCCGCCGACATGTCCGACTACTATAGGGTCGTCCCCACGACCCCGGGCCAAAGTTGGCAAGCCGCCGAAATGTCCGACGATTATAGGGTCGTCCCCACGACCCCGGGACTAGGTCGGCCAGCCGCCGACATGTCCGACGACTATAGGGTCGTCCCGACGACCCCGGGCCAATGTTGGCCAATCGCCAACATGTCCGACGACTATAGGGTCGTCCCTACGACCCCGGGACTAGATTGGCCCGCCACCGTCATGTCCAACGATTATAGGGTCGTCCCCACGACCCCGGGACTAGATTGGCCCGCCACCGTCATGTCCGACGAATATAGGGTCGTCCCCACGACCCCGGGACAAGCTTGGCCCGCCGCCGACTTGTCCGACGACTATAGGGTCGTCCCCACGACCCCGGGACTAGATTGGCCCGCCACCGTCATGTCCGACGACAATAGGGTCGTCCCCACGTCCCCGGGTCTAGGTTGGCCAGCTGCCGACATGTCCGACGACTATAGAGTCGTCCCCACGACACCGCGCCAAAGTTGGACAGCCGCCGACATGTCCGACTACTATAGGGTCGTCCCCACGACCTCGGGTCTAGATTGGCCCGCTACCGTCATGTCCGAAGACTATAGGGTCGTCCCCACGACCTCGGGACTAGATTGGCCCGCTACCGTCATGTCCGACGACTATAGGGTCGTCCCACGACCCCGGGCCAAAGTTGGCAAGCCGCCGAAATGTCCGACGACTGTAGGGTCGTCTCCACGACCCCGGGACTAGATTGGCCCGCCACCGTCAAGTCCGACGACTATAGGGTCGTCCCCACGACCTCGGGACTAGGTTGACCAGCCGCCGACATGTCCGACGACTATAGGGTCGTCCCCACGACCCCGGGCCAAAGATGTCCAGCCGCCGTCTTGTCCGACGCCTATAGGGTCGTCCCCACGACCCCGGGACTAGATTGGCCCGCCACCGTCATGTCCAACGACTATAGGGTCGTCTCCACCACCACGGGCCAAAGTTGGCCAGCCGCCGACATGTCCGACGATTATTGGATCGTCCCCACGACCCCGGGCCAAAGTTGGCCAGCCGCCGAAATGTCCGACGACTATAGGGTCGTCCCCACGACCCCGAGACTAGATTGGCCCGCCACCGTCATGTCCGACGACAATAGGGTCGTCCCCACGACCTCGGGTCCAGGTTGGCCAGCCGCCGACATTTCCGACGACTATAGAGTCGTCCCCACGACACCGGTCCAAAGTTGGCCAGCCGCCGACATGTCCGACGACTATAGGGTCGTCCCCACGACCCCGGGCCAAAGTTGGCAATCCGCTGAAATGTCCGACGACTTTATGGTTGTCCCCACGACCCCGGGACTACATTGGCCCGCCACCGTCAAGTCCGACGATTATAGGGTCGTCCCCACGACCGCGAGACTAGATTGGCCCGCCACCGTCATGTCCGACGACAATAGGGTCGTCCCCACGACCCCGGGTAAAGGTTGGCCAGCCGCCGACATTTCCGACGACTATAGAGTCGTCCCCACGACACCGGGCCAAAGTTGGCCAGCCGCCGACATGTCCGACGACTATAGTGTCGTCCCCACGACCCCGGGACAAGGTTGGCCCGCCGCCGACTTGTCCGACGACTATAGGGTCGTCCCCACGACCCCGGGACTAGATTGGCCCGCCACTGTCATGTCCAACGACTATAGGGTCGTCCCCACAACCACGGGCCAAAGTTGGCCAGCCGCCGACATGTCCGACGACTATAGGGTCGTCCCCACGACCCTGGGACAAGCTTGGCCCGCCGCCGACTTGTCCGACGACTATAGGGTCGTCCCCACGACCCCGGGACTAGATTGGCCCGCCACCGTCATGTCCGACGACAATAGTGTCGTCCCCACGACCCCGGGTCCAGGTTGGCCAGCCGCCGACATTTCCGACGACTATAGAGTCGTCCCCACGACACCGGGCCAAAGTTGGCCAGCCGCCGACATGTCCGACGACTATAGGGTCGCCCCACGACCCCGGGACAAGGTTAGCCCGCCGCCGACATGTCCGACGAATATAGGGCCGTACCCACGACCCCGGGACTAGGCTGACAAGCCGCCAGCATGTCCGACGACTATAGGGTCGTCCCAACGACCCCGGGCCAAAGTTGGTCAGCCGCCGAAATGTCCGACGACTATAGGGTCGTCCCCACGACCCCGGGCCAAAGTTGGCAAGCCGCTGAAATGTCCGACGACTTTAGGGTTGTCCCCACGACCCCGGGACTACATTGGCCCGCCACCGTCAAGTCCGACGATTATAGGGTCGTCCCCACGACCGCGAGACTAGATTGGCCCGCCACCGTCATGTCCGACGACAATAGGGTCGTCCCCACGACCCCGGGTCCAGGTTGGCCAGCCGCCGACATTTCCGACGACTATAGAGTCGTCCCCACGACACCGGGCCAAAGTTGGCCAGCCGCCGACATGTCCGACGACTATAGGGTCGTCCCCACGACCCCGGGACAAGGTTGTCCCGCCGCCGACTTGTCCGACGACTGTAGGGTCGTCCCCACGACCCCGGGACTAGATTGGCCCGCCACTGTCATGTCCAACGACAATAGGGTCGTCCCCACGACCCCGGGTCTAGGTTGGCCAGCTGCCGACATGTCCGACGACTATAGAGTCGTCCCCACGACACCGCGCCAAAGTTGGACAGCCGCCGACATGTCCGACTACTATAGGGTCGTCCCCACGACCTCGGGTCTAGATTGGCCCGCTACCGTCATGTCCGAAGACTATAGGGTCGTCCCCACGACCTCGGGACTAGATTGGCCCGCTACCGTCATGTCCGACGACTATAGGGTCGTCCCACGACCCCGGGCCAAAGTTGGCAAGCCGCCGAAATGTCCGACGACTGTAGGGTCGTCTCCACGACCCCGGGACTCGATTGGCCCGCCACCGTCATGTCCAACGACTATAGGGTCGTCCCCACAACCACGGGCCAAAGTTGGCCAGCCGCCGACATGTCCGACGACTATAGGGTCATCCCCACGACCCCGGGCCAAAGATGTCCAGCCGCCGTTTTGTCCGACGCCTATAGGGTCGTCCCCACGACCCCGGGACTAGATTGGCCTGCCACCGTCATGTCCAACGACTATAGGGTCGTCCCCACCACCACGGGCCAAAGTTGGCCAGCCGCCGACATGTCCGACGATTATTGGATCGCCCCCACGACCCCGGGCCAAAGTTGGCCAGCCGCCGACATGTCCGACGACTATAGGGTCGTCCCCACGACCCCGAGACTAGATTGGCCCGCTACCGTCATGTCCGACGACAATAGGGTCGTCCCCACGACCCCGGGTCCAGGTTGGCCAGCCGCCGACATTTCCGACGACTATAGAGTCGTCCCCACGACACCGGGCCAAAGTTGGCCAGCCGCCGACATGTCCGACGAATATAGGGCCGTACCCACGACCCCGGGACTAGGCTGACAAGCCGCCAACATGTCCGACGACTATAGGGTCGTACCCACGACACCGGGCCAAAGTTGGCCAGCCGCCGACATGTCCGACGACTATAGGGTCGTACCCACGACCCCGGGACTAGGCTGACAAGCCGCCAACATGTCCGAAGACTATAGGGTCGTCCCCACGACCCCGGGCCAATGATGTCCAGCCGCCGTCTTGTCCGACGACTATAGGGTCGTCCCCACGACCCCGGGACTAGATTGGCCCGCCACCGTCATATCCGACGATTATAGGGGCGTCCCCACGACCCCGGGACAAGGTTGGCCCGCCGCCGACTTGTCCAACGACTATAGGGTCGTCCCCACAACCACGGGCCAAAGTTGGCAAGCCGCTGAAATGTCCGACGACTTTAGGGTTGTCCCCACGACCCCGGGACTACATTGGCCCGCCACCGTCAAGTCCGACGATTATAGGGTCGTCCCCACGACCGCGAGACTAGATTGGCCCGCCACCGTCATGTCCGACGACAATAGGGTCGTCCCCACGACCCCGGGTCCAGGTTGGCCAGCCGCCGACATTTCCGACGACTATAGAGTCGTCCCCACGACAGCGGGCCAAAGTTGGCCAGCCGCCGACATGTCCGACGACTATAGGGTCGTCCCCACGACACCGCGCCAAAGTTGGACAGCCGCCGACATGTCCGACTACTATAGGGTCGTCCCCACGACCCCGGGCCAAAGTTGGCAAGCCGCCGAAATGTCCGACGATTATAGGGTCGTCCCCACGACCCCGGGACTAGGTCGGCCAGCCGCCGACATGTCCGACGACTATAGGGTCGTCCCGACGACCCCGGGCCAATGTTGGCCAATCGCCAACATGTCCGACGACTATAGGGTCGTCCCTACGACCCCGGGACTAGATTGGCCCGCCACCGTCATGTCCAACGATTATAGGGTCGTCCCCACGACCCCGGGACTAGATTGGCCCGCCACCGTCATGTCCGACGAATATAGGGTCGTCCCCACGACCCCGGGACAAGCTTGGCCCGCCGCCGACTTGTCCGACGACTATAGGGTCGTCCCCACGACCCCGGGACTAGATTGGCCCGCCACCGTCATGTCCGACGACAATAGGGTCGTCCCCACGTCCCCGGGTCTAGGTTGGCCAGCTGCCGACATGTCCGACGACTATAGAGTCGTCCCCACGACACCGCGCCAAAGTTGGACAGCCGCCGACATGTCCGACTACTATAGGGTCGTCCCCACGACCTCGGGTCTAGATTGGCCCGCTACCGTCATGTCCGAAGACTATAGGGTCGTCCCCACGACCTCGGGACTAGATTGGCCCGCTGCCGTCATGTCCGACGACTATAGGGTCGTCCCACGACCCCGGGCCAAAGTTGGCAAGCCGCCGAAATGTCCGACGACTGTAGGGTCGTCTCCACGACCCCGGGACTAGATTGGCCCGCCACCGTCAAGTCCGACGACTATAGGGTCGTCCCCACGACCTCGGGACTAGGTTGACCAGCCGCCGACATGTCCGACGACTATAGGGTCGTCCCCACGACCCCGGGCCAAAGATGTCCAGCCGCCGTCTTGTCCGACGCCTATAGGGTCGTCCCCACGACCCCGGGACTAGATTGGCCCGCCACCGTCATGTCCAACGACTATAGGGTCGTCTCCACCACCACGGGCCAAAGTTGGCCAGCCGCCGACATGTCCGACGATTATTGGATCGTCCCCACGACCCCGGGCCAAAGTTGGCCAGCCGCCGAAATGTCCGACGACTATAGGGTCGTCCCCACGACCCCGAGACTAGATTGGCCCGCCACCGTCATGTCCGACGACAATAGGGTCGTCCCCACGACCTCGGGTCCAGGTTGGCCAGCCGCCGACATTTCCGACGACTATAGAGTCGTCCCCACGACACCGGTCCAAAGTTGGCCAGCCGCCGACATGTCCGACGACTATAGGGTCGTCCCCACGACCCCGGGCCAAAGTTGGCAATCCGCTGAAATGTCCGACGACTTTATGGTTGTCCCCACGACCCCGGGACTACATTGGCCCGCCACCGTCAAGTCCGACGATTATAGGGTCGTCCCCACGACCGCGAGACTAGATTGGCCCGCCACCGTCATGTCCGACGACAATAGGGTCGTCCCCACGACCCCGGGTAAAGGTTGGCCAGCCGCCGACATTTCCGACGACTATAGAGTCGTCCCCACGACACCGGGCCAAAGTTGGCCAGCCGCCGACATGTCCGACGACTATAGTGTCGTCCCCACGACCCCGGGACAAGGTTGGCCCGCCGCCGACTTGTCCGACGACTATAGGGTCGTCCCCACGACCCCGGGACTAGATTGGCCCGCCACTGTCATGTCCAACGACTATAGGGTCGTCCCCACAACCACGGGCCAAAGTTGGCCAGCCGCCGACATGTCCGACGACTATAGGGTCGTCCCCACGACCCCGGGACAAGCTTGGCCCGCCGCCGACTTGTCCGACGACTATAGGGTCGTCCCCACGACCCCGGGACTAGATTGGCCCGCCACCGTCATGTCCGACGACAATAGTGTCGTCCCCACGACCCCGGGTCCAGGTTGGCCAGCCGCCGACATTTCCGACGACTATAGAGTCGTCCCCACGACACCGGGCCAAAGTTGGCCAGCCGCCGACATGTCCGACGACTATAGGGTCGCCCCACGACCCCGGGACAAGGTTAGCCCGCCGCCGACATGTCCGACGAATATAGGGCCGTACCCACGACCCCGGGACTAGGCTGACAAGCCGCCAGCATGTCCGACGACTATAGGGTCGTCCCAACGACCCCGGGCCAAAGTTGGTCAGCCGCCGAAATGTCCGACGACTATAGGGTCGTCCCCACGACCCCGGGCCAAAGTTGGCAAGCCGCTGAAATGTCCGACGACTTTAGGGTTGTCCCCACGACCCCGGGACTACATTGGCCCGCCACCGTCAAGTCCGACGATTATAGGGTCGTCCCCACGACCGCGAGACTAGATTGGCCCGCCACCGTCATGTCCGACGACAATAGGGTCGTCCCCACGACCCCGGGTCCAGGTTGGCCAGCCGCCGACATTTCCGACGACTATAGAGTCGTCCCCACGACACCGGGCCAAAGTTGGCCAGCCGCCGACATGTCCGACGACTATAGGGTCGTCCCCACGACCCCGGGACAAGGTTGTCCCGCCGCCGACTTGTCCGACGACTATAGGGTCGTCCCCACGACCCCGGGACTAGATTGGCCCGCCACTGTCATGTCCAACGACAATAGGGTCGTCCCCACGACCCCGGGTCTAGGTTGGCCAGCTGCCGACATGTCCGACGACTATAGAGTCGTCCCCACGACACCGCGCCAAAGTTGGACAGCCGCCGACATGTCCGACTACTATAGGGTCGTCCCCACGACCTCGGGTCTAGATTGGCCCGCTACCGTCATGTCCGAAGACTATAGGGTCGTCCCCACGACCTCGGGACTAGATTGGCCCGCTACCGTCATGTCCGACGACTATAGGGTCGTCCCACGACCCCGGGCCAAAGTTGGCAAGCCGCCGAAATGTCCGACGACTGTAGGGTCGTCTCCACGACCCCGGGACTCGATTGGCCCGCCACCGTCAAGTCCGACGACTATAGGGTCGTCCCCACGACCTCGGGACTAGGTTGACCAGCCGCCGACATGTCCGACGACTATAGGGTCGTCCCCACGACCCCGGGCCAAAGATGTCCAGCCGCCGTCTTGTCCGACGCCTATAGGGTCGTCCCCACGACCCCGGGACTAGATTGGCCCGCCACCGTCATGTCCAACGACTATAGGGTCGTCTCCACCACCACGGGCCAAAGTTGGCCAGCCGCCGACATGTCCGACGATTATTGGATCGTCCCCACGACCCCGGGCCAAAGTTGGCCAGCCGCCGAAATGTCCGACGCATATAGGGTCGTCCCCACGACCCCGAGACTAGATTGGCCCGCCACCGTCATGTCCGACGACAATAGGGTCGTCCCCACGACCTCGGGTCCAGGTTGGCCAGCCGCCGACATTTCCGACGACTATAGAGTCGTCCCCACGACACCGGTCCAAAGTTGGCCAGCCGCCGACATGTCCGACGACTATAGGGTCGTCCCCACGACCCCGGGACTAGATTGGCCCGCCACCGTCATGTCCAACGACAATAGGGTCGTCCCCACGACCCCGGGTCCAGGTTGGCCAGCCGCCGACATTTCCGACGACTATAGAGTCGTCCCCACGACAGCGGGCCAAAGTTGGCCAGCCGCCGACATGTCCGACGACTATAGGGTCGTCCCCACGACACCGCGCCAAAGTTGGACAGCCGCCGACATGTCCGACTACTATAGGGTCGTCCCCACGACCCCGGGCCAAAGTTGGCCAGCCGCCGACATGTCCGACGACTATAGGGTCGTCCCGACGACCCCGGGCCAATGTTGGCCAATCGCCAACATGTCCGACGACTATAGGGTCGTCCCTACGACCCCGGGACTAGATTGGCCCGCCACCGTCATGTCCAACGATTATAGGGTCGTCCCCACGACACCGGTCCAAAGTTGGCCAGCCGCCGACATGTCCGACGACTATAGGGTCGTCCCCACGACCCCGGGACTAGATTGGCCCGCCACCGTCATGTCCAACGACTATAGGGTCGTCCCCACAACCACGGGCCAAAGTTGGCCAGCCGCCGACATGTCCGACGACTATAGGGTCGTCCCCACGACCCCGGGCCAAAGATGTCCAGCCGCCGTTTTGTCCGACGCCTATAGGGTCGTCCCCACGACCCCGGGACTAGATTGGCCTGCCACCGTCATGTCCAACGACTATAGGGTCGTCCCCACCACCACGGGCCAAAGTTGGCCAGCCGCCGACATGTCCGACGACTATAGGGTCGCCCCACGACCCCGGGACAAGGTTAGCCCGCCGCCGACATGTCCGACGAATATAGGGCCGTACCCACGACCCCGGGACTAGGCTGACAAGCCGCCAACATGTCCGACGACTATAGGGTCGTCCCAACGACCCCGGGCCAAAGTTGGTCAGCCGCCGAAATGTCCGACGACTATAGGGTCGTCCCCACGACCCCGGGCCAAAGTTGGCAATCCGCTGAAATGTCCGACGACTTTAGGGTTGTCCCCACGACCCCGGGACTACATTGGCCCGCCACCGTCAAGTCCGACGATTATAGGGTCGTCCCCACGACCGCGAGACTAGATTGGCCCGCCACCGTCATGTCCGACGACAATAGGGTCGTCCCCACGACCCGGGGTCCAGGTTGGCCAGCCGCCGACATTTCCGACGACTATAGAGTCGTCCCCACGACACCGGGCCAAAGTTGGCCAGCCGCCGACATGTCCGACGACTATAGTGTCGTCCCCACGACCCCGGGACAAGGTTGGCCCGCCGCCGACTTGTCCGACGACTATAGGGTCGTCCCCACGACCCCGGGACTAGATTGGCCCGCCACTGTCATGTCCAACGACTATAGGGTCGTCCCCACAACCACGGGCCAAAGTTGGCCAGCCGCCGACATGTCCGACGACTATAGGGTCGTCCCCACGACCCCGGGACAAGCTTGGCCCGCCGCCGACTTGTCCGACGACTATAGGGTCGTCCCCACGACCCCGGGACTAGATTGGCCCGCCACCGTCATGTCCGACGACAATAGGGTCGTCCCCACGACCCCGGGTCTACGTTGCCCAGCTGCCGACATGTCCGACGACTATAGAGTCGTCCCCACGACCCCGGGACAAGCTTGGACCGCCGCCGACTTGTCCGACGACTATAGGGTCGTCCCCACGACCCCGGGACTAGATTGGCCCGCCACCGTCATGTCCGACGACAATAGTGTCGTCCCCACGACCCCGGGTCCAGGTTGGCCAGCCGCCGACATTTCCGACGACTATAGAGTCGTCCCCACGACACCGGGCCAAAGTTGGCCAGCCGCCGACATGTCCGACGACTATAGGGTCGCCCCACGACCCCGGGACAAGGTTAGCCCGCCGCCGACATGTCCGACGAATATAGGGCCGTACCCACGACCCCGGGACTAGGCTGACAAGCCGCCAACATGTCCGACGACTATAGGGTCGTCCCAACGACCCCGGGCCAAAGTTGGTCAGCCGCCGAAATGTCCGACGACTATAGGGTCGTCCCCACGACCCCGGGCCAAAGTTGGCAAGCCGCTGAAATGTCCGACGACTTTAGGGTTGTCCCCACGACCCCGGGACTACATTGGCCCGCCACCGTCAAGTCCGACGATTATAGGGTCGTCCCCACAACCACGGGCCAAAGTTGGCCAGCCGCCGACATGTCCGACGACTATAGGGTCGTCCCCACGACCCCGGGCCAAAGTTGGCAAGCCGCCGAAATGTCCGACGACTATAGGGTCGTCCCCACGACCCCGGGCCAAAGTTGGCAAGCCGCCGAAATGTCCGACGACTATAGGGTCGTCCCCACGACCCCGGGACTAGATTGGCCCGCCACCGTCAAGTCCGACGACTATAGGGTCGTCCCCACGACCTCGGGACTAGCTGGCCAGCCGCCGACATGTCCGACGACTATAGGGTCGTCCCGACGACCCCGGGCCAATGTTGGCCAATCGCCAACATGTCCGACGACTATAGGGTCGTCCCTACGACCCCGGGCCAATGTTGGCCAATCGCCAACATGTCCGACGACTATAGGGTCGTCCCTACGACCCCGGGACTAGATTGGCCCGCCACCGTCATGTCCAACGATTATAGGGTCGTCCCCACGACCCCTGGACTAGATTGGCCCGCCACCGTCATGTCCGACGAATATAGGGTCGTCCCCACGACCCTGGGACAAGCTTGGCCCGCCGCCGACTTGTCCGACGACTTTAGGGTTGTCCCCACGACCCCGGGACTACATTGGCCCGCCAACGTCAAGTCCGACGACTATAGGGTCGTCCCCAGGACCTCGGGACTAGATTGGCCCGCCACCGTCAAGTCCGTCGACTATAGGGTCGTCCCCACGACCCCGGGCCAAAGTTGGCAAGCCGCCGAAATGTCCGACGACTGTAGGGTCGTCCCCACGACCCCGGGACTAGATTGGCCCGCCACCGTCAAGTCCGACGACTATAGGGTCGTCCCCACGACCTCGGGACTAGGTTGGCCGGCCGCCGACATGTCCGACCACTATTGGGTCGTCCCCACGACACCGGGCCAAAGTTGGCCAGCCGCCGACATGTCCGACGACTATAGGTTCGTCCCCACGACCCCGGGGCAAGGTTGGCCCGCCGCCGACTTGTCCGACGACTATAGGGTCGTACCCACGACCCCGGGACTAGGCTGACAAGCCGCCAACATGTCCGACGACTATAGGGTCGTCCCCACGACCTCGGGACTAGGTTGGCCAGCCGCCGACATGTCCGACGACTATAGGGTCGTCCCGACGACCCCGGGCCAATGTTGGCCAATCGCCAACATGTCCGACGACTATAGGGTCGTCCCTACGACCCCGGGCCAATGTTGGCCAATCGCCAACATGTCCGACGACTATAGGGTCGTCCCTACGACCCCGGGACTAGATTGGCCCGCCACCGTCATGTCCAACGATTATAGGGTCGTCCCCACGACCCCTGGACTAGATTGGCCCGCCACCGTCATGTCCGACGAATATAGGGTCGTCCCCACGACCCTGGGACAAGCTTGGCCCGCCGCCGACTTGTCCGACGACTTTAGGGTTGTCCCCACGACCCCGGGACTACATTGGCCCGCCAACGTCAAGTCCGACGACTATAGGGTCGTCCCCAGGACCTCGGGACTAGATTGGCCCGCCACCGTCAAGTCCGTCGACTATAGGGTCGTCCCCACGACCCCGGGCCAAAGTTGGCAAGCCGCCGAAATGTCCGACGACTGTAGGGTCGTCCCCACGACCCCGGGACTAGATTGGCCCGCCACCGTCAAGTCCGACGACTATAGGGTCGTCCCCACGACCTCGGGACTAGGTTGGCCGGCCGCCGACATGTCCGACCACTATTGGGTCGTCCCCACGACACCGGGCCAAAGTTGGCCAGCCGCCGACATGTCCGACGACTATAGGTTCGTCCCCACGACCCCGGGGCAAGGTTGGCCCGCCGCCGACTTGTCCGACGACTATAGGGTCGTACCCACGACCCCGGGACTAGGCTGACAAGCCGCCAACATGTCCGAAGACTATAGGGTCGTCCCTACGACCCCGGGACTAGATTGGCCCGCCACCGTCATGTCCAACGATTATAGGGTCGTCCCCACGACCCCGGGTCTAGGTTGGCCAGCCCCCGACATGTCCGACGACTATAGAGTCGTCCCCACGACCCCGGGTCTAGGTTGGCCAGCCGCCGACATGTCCGACGACTATAGAGTCGTCCCCACGACACCGGGCCAAAGTTGGACAGCCGCCGACATGTCCGACTACTATAGGGTCGTCCCCAGGACCTCGGTTCTAGATTGGCCCGCTACCGTCATGTCCGAAGACTATAGGGTTGTCCCCACGACCACGGGACTAGATTGGCCCGCCACCGCCATGTCCGACGACAATAGGGTCGTCCCCACGACCCCGGGTCTAGGGTGGCCAGCCGCCGACATGTCCGACGACAATCGGATCGTCCCCACGCCCACGCGCCAAAGTTGGCCAGCCGCCGACATGTCCGACGACTATTGGATCGTCCCCACGACCACGGGCCAAAGTTGGCCAGCCGCCGACATGTCCGACGACAATCGGATCGTCCCCACGACCACGCGCCAAAGTTGGCCAGCCGCCGACATGTCCGACGACTATAGGGTCGTCCCCACGACCCCGGGACTAGATTGGCCCGCCACCGTCATGTCCAACGACTATAGGGTCGTCCCCACAACCACGGGCCAAAGTTGGCCAGCCGCCGACATGTCCGACGACTGTAGGGTCGTCCCCACGACCCCGGGCCAAAGATGTCCAGCCGCCGTCTTGTCCGACGCCTATAGGGTCGTCCCCACGACCCCGGGACTAGATTGGCCCGCCACCGTCATGTCCGACGATTATAGGGTCGTCCCCACGACCCCGGGACAAGCTTGGCCCGCCGCCGAATTGTTCGACGACTATAGGGTCGTCCCCACGACCCCGGGACTAGATTGGCCCGCCACCGTCATGTCCGACGACAATAAGGTCGTCCCCACGACCCCGGGTCTAGGTTGGCCAGCCGCCGACTTGTCCGACGATTATAGGGTCGTCCCCACGACCCCGGGACATGGTTGGCCCGCCGCCGACATGTCCGACGAATATAGGGCCGTACCCACGACCCCGGGACTAGGCTGACAAGCCGCCAACATGTCCGACGACTATAGGGTCGTCCCCACGACCCCGGGCCAAAGTTGGTCAGCCGCCGACATGTCCGACGACTATAGGGTCGTCCGCACGACCCCGGGACTAGATTGGCCCGCCACCGTCATATCCAACGACTATAGGGTCGTCCCCACAACCACGGGCCAAAGTTGGTCAGCCGCCGACATGTCCGACGACTATAGGGTCGTCCCCACGACCCCGGGACTAGATTGGCCCGCCACCGTCATGTCCGACGATTATAGGGTCGTCCCCACGACCCCGGGACAAGCTTGGCCCGTCGCCGAATTGTTCGACGACTATAGGGTCGTCCCCACGACCCCGGGACTAGATTGGCCCGCCACCGTCATGTCCGACGACAATAGGGTCGTCCCCACGACCCCGGGTCTAGGTTGGCCAGCCGCCGACTTGTCCGACGACTATAGGGTCGTCCCCACGACCCCGGGACATGGTTGGCCCGCCGCCGACATGTCCGACGAATATAGGGCCGTACCCACGACCCCGGGACTAGGCTGACAAGCCGCCAACATGTCCGACGACTATAGGGTCGTCCGCACGACCCCGGGACTAGATTGCCCCGCTACCGTCATGTCCGAAGACTATAGGGTTGTCCCCACGACCACGGGACTAGATTGGCCCGCCACCGCCATGTCCGACGACAATAGGGTCGTCCCCACGACCCCGGGTCTAGGGTGGCCAGCCGCCGACATGTCCGACGACAATCGGATCGTCCCCACGCCCACGCGCCAAAGTTGGCCAGCCGCCGACATGTCCGACGACTATTGGATCGTCCCCACGACCACGGGCCAAAGTTGGCCAGCCGCCGACATGTCCGACGACAATCGGATCGTCCCCACGACCACGCGCCAAAGTTGGCCAGCCGCCGACATGTCCGACGACTATAGGGTCGTCCCCACGACCCCGGGACTAGATTGGCCCGCCACCGTCATGTCCAACGACTATAGGGTCGTCCCCACAACCACGGGCCAAAGTTTGCCAGCCGCCGACATGTCCGACGACTGTAGGGTCGTCCCCACGACCCCGGGCCAAAGATGTCCAGCCCCCGTCTTGTCCGACGCCTATAGGGTCGTCCCCACGACCCCGGGACTAGATTGGCCCGCCACCGTCATGTCCAACGACTATAGGGTCGTCCCCACAACCACGGGCCAAAGTTGGCCAGCCGCCGACATGTCCGACGACTGTAGGGTCGTCCCCACGACCCCGGGCCAAAGTTGGCCAGCCGCCGACATGTCCGACGACTATTGGATCGTCCCCACGACCCCGGGCCAAAGTTGGCCAGCCGCCGACATGTCCGACGACTATAGGGTCGTCCCCACGACCCCGAGACTAGATTGGCCCGCCACCGTCATGTCCGACGACAATAGGGTCGGCCCCACGACTCCGGGTCCAGGTTGGCCAGCCGCCGACATTTCCGACGACTATAGAGTCGTCCCCACGACACCGGTTCAAAGTTGGCCAGCCGCCGACATGTCCGACGACTATAGGGTCGTCCGCACGACCCCGGGACTAGATTGGCCCGCCACCGTCATATCCAACGACTATAGGGTCGTCCCCACAACCACGGGCCAAAGTTGGCCAGCCGCCGACATGTCCGACGACTATAGGGTCGTCCCCACGACCCCGGGCCAAAGTTGGCAAGCCGCCGAAATGTCCGACGACTATAGGGTCGTCCCCACGACCCCGGGCCAAAGTTGGCAAGCCGCCGAAATGTCCGACGACTATAGGGTCGTCCCCACGACCCCGGGACTAGATTGGCCCGCCACCGTCAAGTCCGACGACTATAGGGTCGTCCCCACGACCTCGGGACTAGGTTGGCCAGCCGCCGACATGTCCGACCACTATAGGGTCGTCCCCACGACCCCGGGCCAAAGATGTCCAGCCGCCGTCTTCTCCGGCGACTATAGGGTCGTCGTCACGACCCCGGGTCCAGGTTGGCCAGCCGCCGACATTTCCGAAGACTATAGAATCGTCCCCACGACCCCGGGCCAAAGTTGGCCAGACGCCGACATGTCCGACGACTATAGGGTCGTCCCCACGACCCCGAGACTAGATTGGCCCGCCACCGTCATGTCCGACGACAATAGGGTCGTCCCCACGACCCCGGGTCCTGGTTGGCCAGCCGCCGACATTTCCGACGACTATAGAGTCGTCTCCACGACACCGGGCCAAAGTTGGCCAGCCGCCGACATGTCCGACGACTATAGGGTCGTCCCCACGACCCCGGGACTAGATTGGCCCGCCGCCGTCATGTCCGACGACAATAGGGTCGTCCCCACGACCCCGGGTCTAGGTTGGCCAGCCGCCGAATTGTCCGACGACTATAGGGTCGTACCCACGACCCCGGGACTAGGCTGACAAGCCGCCAACATGTCCGACGACTATAGGGTCGTCCCCACGACCCCGGGCCAAAGATGTCCAGCCGCCGTCTTGTCCGACGACTATAGGGTCGTCCCCACGACCCCGGGACTAGATTGGCCCGCCACCGTCATGTCCAACGACTATAGGGTCGTCCCCACAACCACGGGCCAAAGTTGGCCAGCCGCCAACATGTCCGACGACTATAGGGTCGTCCCCACGACCCCGGGGCAAAGTTGGCAAGCCGCCGAAATGTCCGACGACTGTAGGGTCGTCCCCACGACCCCGGGACTAGGTTGGCCAGCCGCCGACATGTCCGACGACTATAGGGTCGTCCCGACGACCCCGGGCCAATGATGGCCAATCGCCAACATGTCCGACGACTATAGGGTCGTCCCTACGACCCCGGGACTAGATTGGCCCGCCACCGTCATGTCCAACGATTATAGGGACGTCCCCACGACCCCGGGACTAGATTGGCCCGCCACCGTCATGTCCGACGAATATAGGGTCGTCTCCACGACCCCGGGACAAGCTTGGCCCGCCGCCGACTTGTCCGACGACTATAGGGTCGTCCCCACGACCCCGGGACTAGATTGGCCCGCCACCGTCATGTTCGACGACAATAGGGTCGTCCCCACGACCCCGGGTCTAGGTTGGCCAGCTGCCGACATGTCCGACGACTATAGAGTCGTCCCCACGACACCGCGCCAAAGTTGGACAGCCGCCGACATGTCCGACTACTATATAGTCGTCCCCACGACCTCGGGTCTAGATTGGCCCGCTACCGTCATGTCCGAAGACTATAGGGTCGTCCCCACGACCTCGGGACTAGATTGGCCCGCTACCGTCAAGTCCGACGACTATAGGGTCGTCCCACTACCCCGGGCCAAAGTGGGCAAGCCGCCGAAATGTCCGACGACTGTAGGGTCGTCTCCACGACCCCGGGACTAGATTGGCCCGCCACCGTCAAGTCCGACGACTATAGGGTCGTCCCCACGACCTCGGGACTAGGTTGGCCAGCCGCCGACATGTCTGACAACTATTGGGTCGTCCCCACGACCACGGGCCAAAGTTGGCCAGCCGCCGACATGTCCGACGACTATAGGGTCGTCCCCACGACCCCGGGCCAAAGATGTCCAGCCGCCGTCTTGTCCGACGCCTATAGGGTCGTCCCCACGACCCCGGGACTAGATTGGCCTGCCACCGTCATGTCCAACGACTATAGGGTCGTCCCCACCACCACGGGCCAAAGTTGGCCAGACGCCGACATGTCCGACGACTATAGGGTCGTCCCCACGACCCCGGGACAAGGTTGGCCCGCCGCCGACATGTCCGACGAATATAGGGCCGTACCCACGACCCCGGGACTAGGTTGGCCAGCCGCCGACATGTCCGACGACTATAGGGTCGTCCCGACGACCCCGGGCCAATGTTGGCCAATCGCCAACATGTCCGACGACTATAGGGTCGTCCCTACGACCCCGGGCCAATGTTGGTCAATCGCCAACATGTCCGACGACTATAGGGTCGTCCCTACGACCCCGGGACTAGATTGGCCCGCCACCGTCATGTCCAACGATTATAGGGTCGTCCCCACGACCCCGGGACTAGATTGGCCCGCCACCGTCATGTCCGACGAATATAGGGTCGTCCCCACGACCCCGGGACAAGCTTGGCCCGCCGCCGACTTGTCCGACGACTTTAGGGTTGTCCCCACGACCCCGGGACTACATTGGCCCGCCACCGTCAAGTCCGACGACTATAGGGTCGTCCCCAGGACCTCGGGACTAGATTGGCCCGCCACCGTCAAGTCCGTCGACTATAGGGTCGTCCCCACGACCCCGGGCCAAAGTTGGCAAGCCGCCGAAATGTCCGACGACTGTAGGGTCGTCCCCACGACCCCGGGACTAGATTGGCCCGCCACCGTCAAGTCCGACGACTATAGGGTCGTCCCCACGACCTCGGGACTAGGTTGGCCGGCCGCCGACATGTCCGACCACTATTGGGTCGTCCCCACGACACCGGGCCAAAGTTGGCCAGCCGCCGACATGTCCGACGACTATAGGGTCGTCCCCACAACCCCGGGGCAAGGTTGGCCCGCCGCCGACTTGTCCGACGACTATAGGGTCGTACCCACGACCCCGGGACTAGGCTGACAAGCCGCCAACATGTCCGAAGACTATAGGGTCGTCCCTACGACCCCGGGACTAGATTGGCCCGCCACCGTCATGTCCAACGATTATAGGGTCGTCCCCACGACCCCGGGTCTAGGTTGGCCAGCCCCCGACATGTCCGACGACTATAGAGTCGTCCCCACGACCCCGGGTCTAGGTTGGCCAGCCGCCGACATGTCCGACGACTATAGAGTCGTCCCCACGACACCGGGCCAAAGTTGGACAGCCGCCGACATGTCCGACTACTATAGGGTCGTCCCCAGGACCTCGGGTCTAGATTGGCCCGCTACCGTCATGTCCGAAGACTATAGGGTTGTCCCCACGACCATGGGACTAGATTGGCCCGCCACCGCCATGTCCGACGACAATAGGGTCGTCCCCACGACCCCGGGTCTAGGGTGGCCAGCCGCCGACATGTCCGACGACAATCGGATCGTCCCCACGCCCACGCGCCAAAGTTGGCCAGCCGCCGACATGTCCGACGACTATTGGATCGTCCCCACGACCGCGGGCCAAAGTTGGCCAGCCGCCGACATGTCCGACGACAATCGGATCGTCCCCACGACCACGCGCCAAAGTTGGCCAGCCGCCGACATGTCCGACGACTATAGGGTCGTCCCCACGACCCCGGGACTAGATTGGCCCGCCACCGTCATGTCCAACGACTATAGGGTCGTCCCCACAACCACGGGCCAAAGTTGGCCAGCCGCCGACATGTCCGACGACTGTAGGGTCGTCCCCACGACCCCGGGCCAAAGATGTCCAGCCGCCGTCTTGTCCGACGCCTATAGGGTCGTCCCCACGACCCCGGGACTAGATTGGCCCGCCACCGTCATGTCCAACGACTATAGGGTCGTCCCCACAACCACGGGCCAAAGTTGGCCAGCCGCCGACATGTCCGACGACTGTAGGGTCGTCCCCACGACCCCGGGCCAAAGTTGGCCAGCCGCCGACATGTCCGACGACTATTGGATCGTCCCCACGACCCCGGGCCAAAGTTGGCCAGCCGCCGACATGTCCGACGACTATAGGGTCGTCCCCACGACCCCGAGACTAGATTGGCCCGCCACCGTCATGTCCGACGACAATAGGGTCGGCCCCACGACTCCGGGTCCAGGTTGGCCAGCCGCCGACATTTCCGACGACTATAGAGTCGTCCCCACGACACCGGTTCAAAGTTGGCCAGCCGCCGACATGTCCGACGACTATAGGGTCGTCCGCACGACCCCGGGACTAGATTGGCCCGCCACCGTCATATCCAACGACTATAGGGTCGTCCCCACAACCACGGGCCAAAGTTGGCCAGCCGCCGACATGTCCGACGACTATAGGGTCGTCCCCACGACCCCGGGCCAAAGTTGGCAAGCCGCCGAAATGTCCGACGACTATAGGGTCGTCCCCACGACCCCGGGCCAAAGTTGGCAAGCCGCCGAAATGTCCGACGACTATAGGGTCGTCCCCACGACCCCGGGACTAGATTGGCCCGCCACCGTCAAGTCCGACGACTATAGGGTCGTCCCCACGACCTCGGGACTAGGTTGGCCAGCCGCCGACATGTCCGACCACTATAGGGTCGTCCCCACGACCCCGGGCCAAAGATGTCCAGCCGCCGTCTTCTCCGGCGACTATAGGGTCGTCGTCACGACCCCGGGTCCAGGTTGGCCAGCCGCCGACATTTCCGACGTCTATAGAGTCGTCCCCACGACACCGGGCCAAAGTGGGCCAGCCGCCGACATGTCCGACGACTATAGGGTCGTCCCCACGACCCCGGGCCAAAGATGTCCAGCCGCCGTCTTGTCCGACGACTATAGGGTCGTCCCCACGACCCCGAGTCCAGGTTGGCCAGCCGCCGACATTTCCGACGACTATAGAATCGTCCCCACGACCCCGGGCCAAAGTTGGCCAGACGCCGACATGTCCGACGACTATAGGGTCGTCCCCACGACCCCGAGACTAGATTGGCCCGCCACCGTCATCTCCGACGACAATAGGGTCGTCCCCACGACCCCGGGTCCTGGTTGGCCAGCCGCCGACATTTCCGACGACTATAGAGTCGTCTCCACGACACCGGGCCAAAGTTGGCCAGCCGCCGACATGTCCGACGACTATAGGGTCGTCCCCACGACCCCGGGACTAGATTGGCCCGCCGCCGTCATGTCCGACGACAATAGGGTCGTCCCCACGACCCCGGGTCTAGGTTGGCCAGCCGCCGAATTGTCCGACGACTATAGGGTCGTACCCACGACCCCGGGACTAGGCTGACAAGCCGCCAACATGTCCGACGACTATAGGGTCGTCCCCACGACCCCGGGCCAAAGATGTCCAGCCGCCGTCTGGTCCGACGACTATAGGGTCGTCCCCACGACCCCGGGACTAGATTGGCCCGCCACCGTCATGTCCAACGACTATAGGGTCGTCCCCACAACCACGGGCCAAAGTTGGCCAGCCGCCAACATGTCCGACGACTATAGGGTCGTCCCCACGACCCCGGGCCAAAGATGTCCAGCCGCCGTCTTGTCCGACGACTATAGGGTCGTCCCCACGACCCCGGGACTAGATTGGCCCGCCACCGTCATGTCCAACGACTATAGGGTCGTCCCCACAACCACGGGCCAAAGTTGGCCAGCCGCCAACATGTCCGACGACTATAGGGTCGTCCCCACGACCCCGGGCCAAAGTTGGCAAGCCGCCGAAATGTCCGACGACTGTAGGGTCGTCCCCACGACCCCGGGACTAGGTTGGCCAGCCGCCGACATGTCCGACGACTATAGGGTCGTCCCGACGACCCCGGGCCAATGATGGCCAATCGCCAACATGTCCGACGACTATAGGGTCGTCCCTACGACCCCGGGACTAGATTGGCCCGCCACCGTCATGTCCAACGATTATAGGGTCATCCCCACGACCCCGGGACTAGATTGGCCCGCCACCGTCATGTCCGACGAATATAGGGTCGTCTCCACGACCCCGGGACAAGCTTGGCCCGCCGCCGACTTGTCCGACGACTATAGGGTCGTCCCCACGACCCCGGGACTAGATTGGCCCGCCACCGTCATGTCCGACGACAATAGGGTCGTCCCCACGACCCCGGGTCTAGGTTGGCCAGCTGCCGACATGTCCGACGACTATAGAGTCGTCCCCACGACACCGCGCCAAAGTTGGACAGCCGCCGACATGTCCGACTACTATTGGGTCGTCCCCAGGACCTCGGGTCTAGATTGGCCCGCTACCGTCATGTCCGAAGACTATAGGGTTGTCCCCACGACCACGGGACTAGATTGGCCCGCCACCGCCATGTCCGAAGACTATAGGGTTGTCCCCACGACCACGGGACTAGATTGGCCCGCCACCGCCATGTCCGACGACAATAGGGTCGTCCCCACGACCCCGGGTCTAGGGTGGCCAGCCGCCGACATGTCCGACGACAATCGGATCGTCCCCACGCCCACGCGCCAAAGTTGGCCAGCCGCCGACATGTCCGACGACTATTGGATCGTCCCCACGACCACGGGCCAAAGTTGGCCAGCCGCCGACATGTCCGACGACAATCGGATCGTCCCCACGACCACGCGCCAAAGTTGGCCAGCCGCCGACATGTCCGACGACTATAGGGTCGTCCCCACGACCCCGGGACTAGATTGGCCCGCCACCGTCATGTCCAACGACTATAGGGTCGTCCCCACAACCACGGGCCAAAGTTGGCCAGCCGCCGACATGTCCGACGACTGTAGGGTCGTCCCCACGACACCGGGCCAAAGTTGGCCAGCCGCCGACATGTCCGACGACTATAGGGTCGTCCCCACGACCCCGGGACTAGATTGGCCCGCCACCGACATGTCCGACGATTATAGGGTCGTCCCCACGACCCCGGGACAAGCTTGGCCCGCCGCCGAATTGTTCGACGACTATAGGGTCGTCCCCACGACCCCGGGACTAGATTGGCCCGCCACCGTCATGTCCGACGACAATAGGGTCGTCCCCACGACCCCGGGTCTAGGTTGGCCAGCCGCCGACTTGTCCGACGACTATAGGGTCGTCCCCACGACCCCGGGTCATGGTTGGCCCGCCGCCGACATGTCCGACGAATATAGGGCCGTACCCACGACCCCGGGACTAGGCTGACAAGCCGCCAACATGTCCGACGACTATAGGGTCGTCCCCACGACCCCGGGCCAAAGTTGGTCAGCCGCCGAAATGTCCGACGACTATAGGGTCGTCCCCACGACCCCGGGCCAAAGTTGGCAAGCCGCTGAAATGTCCGACGACTTTAGGGTTGTCCCCACGACCCCGGGACTACATTGGCCCGCCACCGTCAAGTCCGACGACTATAGGGTCGTCCCCAGGACCTCGGGACTAGATTGGCCCGCCACCGTCAAGTCCGTCGACTATAGGGTCGTCCCCACGACCCCGGGCCAAAGTTGGCAAGCCGCCGAAATGTCCGACGACTGTAGGGTCGTCCCCACGACCCCGGGACTACATTGGCCCGCCACCGTCAAGTCCGACGACTATAGGGTCGTCCCCACGACCTCGGGACTAGGTTGGCCGGCCGCCGACATGTCCGACCACTATTGGGTCGTCCCCACGACACCGGGCCATAGTTGGCCAGCCGCCGACATTTCCGACGACTATAGGGTCGTCCCCACGACCCCGGGGCAAGGTTGGCCCGCCGCCGACTTGTCCGACGACTATAGGGTCGTACCCACGACCCCGGGACTAGGCTGACAAGCCGCCAACATGTCCGAAGACTATAGGGTCGTCCCTACGACCCCGAGACTAGATTGGCCCGCCACCGTCATGTCCGACGACAATAGGGTCGGCCCCACGACTCCGGGTCCAGGTTGGCCAGCCGCCGACATTTCCGACGACTATAGAGTCGTCCCCACGACACCGGGACTAGATTGGCCCGCCACCGTCATATCCAACGACTATAGGGTCGTCCCCACAACCACGGGCCAAAGTTGGCCAGCCGCCGACATGTCCGACGACTATAGGGTCGTCCCCACGACCCCGGGCCAAAGTTGGCAAGCTGCCGAAATGTCCGACGACTGTAGGGTCGTCCCCACGACCACGGGACTAGGATGGCCAGCCACCGACATGTCCGACGACTATAGGGTCGTCCCGACGACCCCGGGCCAATGATGGCTAATCGCCAACATGTCCGACGACTATAGGGTCGTCCCTACGACCCCGGGACTAGATTGGCCCGCCACCGTCATGTCCAACGATTATAGGGTCGTCCCCACGACCCCGGGACTAGATTGGCCCGCCACCGTCATGTCCGACGAATATAGGGTCGTCCCCACGACCCCGGGACAAGCTTGGCCCGCCGCCGACTTGTCCGACGACTATAGGGTCGTCCCCACGACCCCGGGACTAGATTGGCCCGCCACCGTCATGTCCGACGACAATAGGGTCGTCCCCACGACCCCGGGTCTAGGTTGGCCAGCTGCCGACATGTCCGACGACTATAGAGTCGTCCCCACGACACCGCGCCAAAGTTGGACAGCCGCCGACATGTCCGACTACTATAGGGTCGTCCCCACGACCTCGGGTCTAGATTGGCCCGCCACCGTCATGTCCGACGAATATAGGGTCGTCCCCACGACCCCGGGACAAGCTTGGCCCGCCGCCGACTTGTCCGACGACTATCGGGTCGTCCCCACGACCCCGGGACTAGATTGGCCCGCCACCGTCATGTCCGACGACAATAGGGTCGTCCCCACGACCCCGGGTCTAGGTTGGCCAGCTGCCGACATGTCCGACGACTATAGAGTCGTCCCCACGACACCGCGCCAAAGTTGGACAGCCGCCGACATGTCCGACTACTATAGGGTCGTCCCCACGACCTCGGGACTAGATTGGCCCGCTACCGTCAAGTCCGACGACTATAGGGTCGTCCCACGACCTCGGGCCAAAGTTGGCAAGCCGCCGAAATGTCCGACGACTGTAGGGTCGTCTCCACGACCCCGGGACTAGATTGGCCCGCCACCGTCAAGTCCGACGACTATAGGGTCGTCCCCACGACCTCGGGACTAGGTTGGCCAGCCGCCGACATGTCCGACCACTATTGGGTCGTCCCCACGACCACGGGCCAAAGTTGGCCAGCCGCCGACATGTCCGACGACTATAGGGTCGTCCCCACGACCCCGGGCCAAAGGTGTCCAGCCGCCGTCTTGTCCGACGCCTATAGGGTCGTCCCCAGTACCTCGAGACTAGATTGGCCCGCCACCGTCATGTCCGACCACTATAGGGTCGTCCCCACGACCCCGGGCCAAAGATGTCCAGCCGCCGTCTTGTCCGACGACTATAGGGTCGTCCCCACGACCCCGAGTCCAGGTTGGCCAGCCGCCGACATTTCCGACGACTATAGAGTCGTCCCCACGACCCCGGGCCAAAGTTGGCCAGACGCCGACATGTCCGACGACTATAGGGTCGTCCCCACGACCCCGAGACTAGATTGGCCCGCCACCGTCATGTCCGACGACAATAGGGTCGTCCCCACGACCTCGGGTCCAGGTTGGCCAGCCGCCGACATTTCCGACGACTATAGAGTCGTCCCCACGACACCGGTCCAAAGTTGGCCAGCCGCCGACATGTCCGACGACTATAGGGTCGTCCCCACGACCCCGGGACTAGATTGGCCCGCCACCGTCATGTCCAACGACTATAGGGTCGTCCCCACAACCACGGGCCAAAGTTGGCCAGCCGCCGACATGTCCGACGACTATAGGGTCGTCCCCACGACCCCGGGCCAAAGATGTCCAGCCGCCGTCTTGTCCGACGCCTATAGGGTCGTCCCCACGACCCCGGGACTAGATTGGCCTGCCACCGTCATGTCCAACGACTATAGGGTCGTCCCCACCACCACGGGCCAAAGTTGGCCAGCCGCCGACATGTCCGACGATTATTGTATCGTCCCCACGACCCCGGGCCAAAGTTGGCCAGCCGCCGACAGGTCCGACGACTATAGGGTCGTCCCCACGACCCCGAGACTAGATTGGCCCGCAACCGTCATGTCCGACGACAATAGGGTCGTCCCCACGACCCCGGGTCCAGGTTGGCCTGCCGCCGACATTTCCGACGACTATAGAGTCGTCCCCACGACACCGGGCCAAAGTTGGCCAGCCGCCGACATGTCCGACGAATATAGGGCCGTACCCACGACCCCGGGACTAGGCTGACAAGCCGCCAACATGTCCGACGACTATAGGGTCGTCCCCACGACCCCGGGCCAAAGTTGGGCAGCCGCCGAAATGTCCGACGACTGTAGGGTAGTCCCCACGACCCCGGGCCAAAGTTGGCAAGCCGCTGAAATGTCCGACGGCTTTAGGGATGTCCCCACGACCCCGGGACTACATTGGCCCGCCACCGTCAAGTCCGACGACTATAGGGTCGTCCCCAGGACCTCGGGACTAGATTGGCCCGCCACCGTCAAGTCCGACGACTATAGGGTCGTCCCCACGACCTCGGGACTAGGTTGGCCGGCCGCCGACATGTCCGACCACTATTGGGTCGTCCCCACGACACCGGGCCAAAGTTGGCCAGCCGCCGACATGTCCGACGACTATAGGGTCGTCCCCACGACCCCGGGACTAGATTGGCCCGCCACCGTCATGTCCAACGACTATAGGGTCGTCCCCACAACCACGGGCCAAAGTTGGCCAGCCGCCGAAATGTCCGACGACTGTAGGGTCGTCCCCACGACCCCGGGACTAGATTGGCCCGCCACCGTCAAGTCCGACGACTATAGGGTCGTCCCCACGACCTCGGGACTAGGTTGGCCGGCCGCCGACATGTCCGACCACTATTGGGTCGTCCCCACGACACCGGTCCAAAGTTGGCCAGCCGCCGACATGTCCGACGACTATAGGGTCGTCCCCACGACCCCGGGACTAGATTGGCCCGCCACCGTCACGTCCAACGGCTATAGGGTCGTCCCCACAACCACGGGCCAAAGTTGGCCAGCCGCCGACATGTCCGACGACTATAGGGTCGTCCCCACGACCCCGGGACTAGGTTGGCCAGCCGCCGACATGTCCGACGACTATAGGGTCGTCCCGACGACCCCGGGCCAATGTTGGCCAATCGCCAACATGTCCGACGACTATAGGGTCGTCCCTACGACCCCGGGACTAGATTGGCCCGCCACCGTCATGTCCAACGATTATAGGGTCGTCCCCACGACCCCGGGACTAGATTGGCCCGCCACCGTCATGTCCGACGAATATAGGGTCGTCCCCACGACCCCGGGACAAGCTTGGCCCGCCGCCGACATGTCCGACGACTATAGGGTCGTCCCCACGACCCCGGGACTAGATTGGCCCGCCACCGTCATGTCCGACGATTATAGGGTCGTCCCCACGACCGCGAGACTAGATTGGCCCGCCACCGTCATGTCCGACGACAATAGGGTCGTCCCCACGACCCCGGGTCCAGGTTGGCCAGCCGCCGACATTTCCGACGACTATAGAGTCGTCCCCACGACACCGGGCCAAAGTTGGCCAGCCGCCGACATGTCCGACGACTATAGGGTCGTCCCCACGACCCCGGGACAAGGTTGGCCCGCCGCCGACTTGTCCGACGACTATAGGGTCGTACCCACGACCCTGGGACTAGGATGACAAGCCGCCAACATGTCCAACGACTATAGGGTCGTCCCCACATCCACGGGCCAAAGTTGGCCAGCCGCCGACATGTCCGACGACTATAGGGTCTTCCCCACGACCCCGGGACTAGGTTGGCCAGCCGCCGTCATGGCCGACGACTATAGGGTCGTCCCGACGACCCCGGGCCAATGTTGGCCAATCGCCAACATGTCCGACGACTATAGGGTCGTCCCTACGACCCCGGGACTAGATTGGCCCGCCACCGTCATGTCCGACGAATATAGGGTCGTCCCCACGACCCCGGGACTAGATTGGCCCGCCACCGTCATGTCCAACGATTATAGGGTCGTCCCCACAACCACGGGCCAAAGTTGGACAGCCGCCGACATGTCCGACGACTATAGGGTCGTCCCCACGATCCCGGGCCAAAGTTGGCCAGCCGCCGACATGTCCGACGACTATAGGGTCGTCCCCACGACCCCGGGACTAGATTGGCCCGCCACCGTCATGTCCGACGACAATAGGGTCGTCCCCACGACTCCGGGTCTACGTTGGCCAGCTGCCGACATGTCCGACGACTATAGAGTCGTCCCCACGACACCGCGCCAAAGTTGGACAGCCGACGACATGTCCGACTACTATAGGGTCGTCCCCACGACCTCGGGTCTAGATTGGCCCGCTACCGTCATGTCCGAAGACTATAGGGTCGTCCCCACGACCTCGGGACTAGATTGGCCAGCCGCCGACATGTCCGACCACTATTGGGTCGTCCCACGACGCCAGGCCAAAGTTGGCAAGCCGCCGAAATGTCCGACGACTGTAGGGTCGTCTCCACGACCCCGGGACTAGATTGGCCCGCCACCGTCAAGTCCGACGACTATAGGGTCGTCCCCACGACCTCGGGACTAGGTTGGCCAGCCGCCGACTTGTCCGACCACTATTGGGTCGTCCCCACGACCACGGGCCAATGTTGGCCAGCCGCCGACATGTCCGACGACTATAGGGTCGTCCCCACGACCCCGGGCCAAGGATGTCCAGCCGCCGTCTTGTCCGACACCTATAGGGTCGTCCCCACGACCCCGGGACTAGATTGGCCCGCCACCGTCATGTCCAACGACTATAGGGTCGTCCCCACCACGACGGGCCAAAGTTGGCCAGCCGCCGACATGTCCGACGATTATTGGATCGTCCCCACGACCCCGGGCCAAAGTTGGCCAGCCGCCGACATGTCCGACGACAATAGGTTCGTCCCCACGACCCCGGGTCCAGGTTGGCCAGCAGCCGACATTTCCGACGACTATAGAGTCGTCCCCACGACACCGGGCCAAAGTTGGCCAGCCGCCGACATGTCCGACGACTATAGGGTCGTCCCCACGACCCCGGGACTAGGCTGACAAGCCGCCAACATGTCCGAAGCCTATAGGGTCGTCCCCACGACCCCGGGCCAATGATGTCCAGCCGCCGTCTTGTCCGACGACTATAGGGTCGTCCCCACGACCCCGGGACTAGATTGGCCCGCCACCGTCATGTCCAACGATTATAGGGTCGTCCCCACAACCACGGGCCAAAGTTGGACAGCCGCCGACATGTCCGACGACTATAGGGTCGTCCCCACGATCCCGGGCCAAAGTTGGCCAGCCGCCGACATGTCCGACGACTATAGGGTCGTCCCCACGACCCCGAGACTAGATTGGCCCGCCACCGTCATGTCCGACGACAATAGGGTCGTCCCCACGACCTCGGGTCCAGGTTGGCCAGCCGCCGTCATTTCCGACGACTATAGAGTCGTCCCCACGACACCGGTCCAAAGTTGGCCAGCCGCCGACATGTCCGACGACTATAGGGCCGTCCCCACGACCCCGGGACTAGATTGGCCCGCCACCGTCATGTCCAACGACTATAGGGTCGTCCCCACAACCACGGGCCAAAGTTGGCCAGCCGCCGACATGTCCGACGACTATAGGGTCGTCCCCACGACCCCGGGCCAAAGTTGGCAAGCCGCCGAAATGTCCGACGACTATAGGGTCGTCCCCACGACCCCGGGACTAGATTGGCCCGCCACCGTCATGTCCGACGACAATAGGGTCGTCCCCACGACCTCGGGTCCAGGTTGGCCAGCCGCCGACCTTTCCGACGACTATAGAGTCGTCCCCACGACACCGGTCCAAAGTTGGCCAGCCGCCGACATGTCCGACGACTATAGGGTCGTCCCCACGACCCCGGGACTAGATTGGCCCGCCACCGTCAAGTCCGACGACTATAGGGTCGTCCCCACGACCTCGGGACTAGGTTGGCCGGCCGCCGACATGTCCGACCACTATTGGGTCGTCCCCACGACACCGGTCCAAAGTTGGCCAGCCGCCGACATGTCCGACGACTATAGGGTCGTCCCCACGACCCCGGGACTAGATTGGCCCGCCACCGTCATGTCCAACGACTATAGGGTCGTCCCCACAACCACGGGCCAAAGTTGGCCAGCCGCCGACATGTCCGACGACTATAGGGTCGTCCCCACGACCCCGGGCCAATGATGTCCAGCCGCCGTCTTGTCCGACGCCTATAGGGTCGTCCCCACGACCCCGGGACTAGATTGGCCTGCCACCGTCATGTCCAACGACTATAGGGTCGTCCCCACGACCCCGGGCCAAAGTTGGCAAGCCGCCGAAATGTCCGACGACTATAGGGTCGTCCCCACGACCCCGGGACTAGGTTGGCCAGCCGCCGACATGTCCGACGACTATAGGGTCGTCCCGACGACCCCGGGCCAATGATGTCCAGCCGCCGTCTTGTCCGACGACTATAGGGTCGTCCCTACGACCCCGGGACTAGATTGGCCCGCCACCGTCATGTCCAACGATTATAGGGTCGTCCCCACGACCCCGGGACTAGATTGGCCCGCCACCGTCATGTCCGACGAATATAGGGTCGTCCCCACGACCCCGGGACAAGCTTGGCCCGCCGCCGACATGTCCGACGACTATAGGGTCGTCCCCACGACCCCGGGACTAGATTGGCCCGCCACCGTCATGTCCGACGATTATAGGGTCGTCCCCACGACCGCGAGACTAGATTGGCCCGCCACCGTCATGTCCGACGACAATAGGGTCGTCCCCACGACCCCGGGTCCAGGTTGGCCAGCCGCCGACATTTCCGACGACTATAGAGTCGTCCCCACGACACCGGGCCAAAGTTGGCCAGCCGCCGACATGTCCGACGACTATAGGGTCGTCCCCACGACCCCGGGACAAGGTTGGCCCGCCGCCGACTTGTCCGACGACTATAGGGTCGTACCCACGACCCTGGGACTAGGCTGACAAGCCGCCAACATGTCCAACGACTATAGGGTCGTCCCCACATCCACGGGCCAAAGTTGGCCAGCCGCCGACATGTCCGACGACTATAGGGTCGTCCCCACGACCCCGGGACTAGGTTGGCCAGCCGCCGTCATGGCCGACGACTATAGGGTCGTCCCGACGACCCCGGGCCAATGTTGGCCAATCGCCAACATGTCCGACGACTATAGGGTCGTCCCTACGACCCCGGGACTAGATTGGCCCGCCACCGTCATGTCCGACGAATATAGGGTCGTCCCCACGACCCCGGGACTAGATTGGCCCGCCACCGTCATGTCCAACGATTATAGGGTCGTCCCCACAACCACGGGCCAAAGTTGGACAGCCGCCGACATGTCCGACGACTATAGGGTCGTCCCCACGATCCCGGGCCAAAGTTGGCCAGCCGCCGACATGTCCGACGACTATAGGGTCGTCCCCACGACCCCGGGACTAGATTGGCCCGCCACCGTCATGTCCGACGACAATAGGGTCGTCCCCACGACTCCGGGTCTACGTTGGCCAGCTGCCGACATGTCCGACGACTATAGTGTCGTCCCCACGACACCGCGCCAAAGTTGGACAGCCGACGACATGTCCGACTACTATAGGGTCGTCCCCACGACCTCGGGTCTAGATTGGCCCGCTACCGTCATGTCCGAAGACTATAGGGTCGTCCCCACGACCTCGGGACTAGATTGGCCAGCCGCCGACATGTCCGACCACTATTGGGTCGTCCCACGACGCCGGGCCAAAGTTGGCAAGCCGCCGAAATGTCCGACGACTGTAGGGTCGTCTCCACGACCCCGGGACTAGATTGGCCCGCCACCGTCAAGTCCGACGACTATAGGGTCGTCCCCACGACCTCGGGACTAGGTTGGCCAGCCGCCGACTTGTCCGACCACTATTGGGTCGTCCCCACGACCACGGGCCAATGTTGGCCAGCCGCCGACATGTCCGACGACTATAGGGTCGTCCCCACGACCCCGGGCCAAGGATGTCCAGCCGCCGTCTTGTCCGACACCTATAGGGTCGTCCCCACGACCCCGGGACTAGATTGGCCCGCCACCGTCATGTCCAACGACTATAGGGTCGTCCCCACCACGACGGGCCAAAGTTGGCCAGCCGCCGACATGTCCGACGATTATTGGATCGTCCCCACGACCCCGGGCCAAAGTTGGCCAGCCGCCGACATGTCCGACGACAATAGGTTCGTCCCCACGACCCCGGGTCCAGGTTGGCCAGCAGCCGACATTTCCGACGACTATAGAGTCTTCCCAAGGCCACCGGGCCAAAGTTGGCCAGCCGCCGACATGTCCGACGACTATAGGGTCGTCCCCACGACCCCGGGACTAGGCTGACAAGCCGCCAACATGTCCGACGACTATAGGGTCGTCCCCACGACCCCGGGACTAGATTGGCCCGCCACCGTCATGTCCGACGATTATAGGGTCGTCCCCACGACCGCGAGACTAGATTGGCCCGCCACCGTCATGTCCGACGACAATAGGGTCGTCCCCACGACTCCGGGTCTACGTTGGCCAGCTGCCGACATGTCCGACGACTATAGTGTCGTCCCCACGACACCGCGCCAAAGTTGGACAGCCGACGACATGTCCGACTACTATAGGGTCGTCCCCACGACCTCGGGTCTAGATTGGCCCGCTACCGTCATGTCCGAAGACTATAGAGTCGTCCCCACGACACCGGGCCAAAGTTGGCCAGCCGCCGACATGTCCGACGACTATAGGGTCGTCCCCACGACCCCGGGACAAGGTTGGCCCGCCGCCGACTTGTCCGACGACTATAGGGTCGTACCCACGACCCTGGGACTAGGCTGACAAGCCGCCAACATGTCCAACGACTATAGGGTCGTCCCCACATCCACGGGCCAAAGTTGGCCAGCCGCCGACATGTCCGACGACTATAGGGTCTTCCCCACGACCCCGGGACTAGGTTGGCCAGCCGCCGTCATGGCCGACGACTATAGGGTCGTCCCGACGACCCCGGGCCAATGTTGGCCAATCGCCAACATGTCCGACGACTATAGGGTCGTCCCTACGACCCCGGGACTAGATTGGCCCGCCACCGTCATGTCCGACGAATATAGGGTCGTCCCCACGACCCCGGGACTAGATTGGCCCGCCACCGTCATGTCCAACGATTATAGGGTCGTCCCCACAACCACGGGCCAAAGTTGGACAGCCGCCGACATGTCCGACGACTATAGGGTCGTCCCCACGACCCCGGGCCAAAGTTGGCAAGCCGCCGAAATGTCCGACGACTATAGGGTCGTCCCCACGACCCCGGGACTAGATTGGCCCGCCACCGTCATGTCCGACGACAATAGGGTCGTCCCCACGACCTCGGGTCCAGGTTGGCCAGCCGCCGACCTTTCCGACGACTATAGAGTCGTCCCCACGACACCGGTCCAAAGTTGGCCAGCCGCCGACATGTCCGACGACTATAGGGTCGTCCCCACGACCCCGGGACTAGATTGGCCCGCCACCGTCAAGTCCGACGACTATAGGGTCGTCCCCACGACCTCGGGACTAGGTTGGCCGGCCGCCGACATGTCCGACCACTATTGGGTCGTCCCCACGACACCGGTCCAAAGTTGGCCAGCCGCCGACATGTCCGACGACTATAGGGTCGTCCCCACGACCCCGGGACTAGATTGGCCCGCCACCGTCACGTCCAACGGCTATAGGGTCGTCCCCACAACCACGGGCCAAAGTTGGCCAGCCGCCGACATGTCCGACGACTATAGGGTCGTCCCCACGACCCCGGGACTAGGTTGGCCAGCCGCCGAAATGTCCGACGACTGTAGGGTCGTCCCCACGACCCCGGGACTAGATTGGCCCGCCACCGTCAAGTCCGACGACTATAGGGTCGTCCCCACGACCTCGGGACTAGGTTGGCCGGCCGCCGACATGTCCGACCACTATTGGGTCGTCCCCACGACACCGGGCCAAAGTTGGCCAGCCGCCGACATGTCCGACGACTATAGGGTCGTCCCCACGACCCCGGGACAAGGTTGGCCCGCCGCCGACTTGTCCGACGACTATAGGGTCGTACCCACGACCCCGGGACTAGGCTGACAAGCCGCCAACATGTCCGAAGACTATAGGGTCGTCCCCACGACCCCGGGCCAATGATGTCCAGCCGCCGTCTTGTCCGACGACTATAGGGTCGTCCCCACGACCCCGGGACTAGATTGGCCCGCCACCGTCATGTCCAACGATTATAGGGTCGTCCCCACAACCACGGGCCAAAGTTGGCCAGCCGCCGACATGTCCGACGACTATAGGGTCGTCCCCACGACCTCGGGCCAAAGTTGGCCAGCCGCCGACATGTCCGACGACTATAGGGTCGTCCCCACGACCCCGAGACAAGATTGGCCCGCCACCGTCATGTCCGACGACAATTGGGTCGTCCCCACGACCTCGGGTCCAGGTTGGCCAGCCGCCGACATTTCCGACGACCATAGAGTCGTCCCCACGACACCGGTCCAAAGTTGGCCAGCCGCCGACATGTCCGACGACTATAGGGTCGTCCCCACGACCCCGGGACTAGATTGGCCCGCCACCGTCATGTCCAACGACTATAGGGTCGTCCCCACAACCACGGGCCAAAGTTGGCCAGCCGCCGACATGTCCGACGACTATAGGGTCGTCCCCACGACCCCGGGACTAGATTGGCCCGCCACCGTCATGTCCAACGACTATAGGGTCGTCCCCACAACCACGGGCCAAAGTTGGCCAGCCGCCGACATGTCCGACGACTATAGGGTCGTCCCCACGACCCCGGGCCAATGATGTCCAGCCGCCGTCTTGTCCGACGCCTATAGGGTCGTCCCCACGACCCCGGGACTAGATTGGCCTGCCACCGTCATGTCCAACGACTATAGGGTCGTCCCCACGACCCCGGGCCAAAGTTGGCAAGCCGCCGAAATGTCCGACGACTATAGGGTCGTCCCCACGACCCCGGGACTAGGTTGGCCAGCCGCCGACATGTCCGACGACTATAGGGTCGTCCCGACGACCCCGGGCCAATGATGTCCAGCCGCCGTCTTGTCCGACGACTATAGGGTCGTCCCTACGACCCCGGGACTAGATTGGCCCGCCACCGTCATGTCCAACGATTATAGGGTCGTCCCCACGACCCCGGGACTAGATTGGCCCGCCACCGTCATGTCCGACGAATATAGGGTCGTCCCCACGACCCCGGGACAAGCTTGGCCCGCCGCCGACATGTCCGACGACTATAGGGTCGTCCCCACGACCCCGGGACTAGATTGGCCCGCCACCGTCATGTCCGACGATTATAGGGTCGTCCCCACGACCGCGAGACTAGATTGGCCCGCCACCGTCATGTCCGACGACAATAGGGTCGTCCCCACGACCCCGGGTCCAGGTTGGCCAGCCGCCGACATTTCCGACGACTATAGAGTCGTCCCCACGACACCGGGCCAAAGTTGGCCAGCCGCCGACATGTCCGACGACTATAGGGTCGTCCCCACGACCCCGGGACAAGGTTGGCCCGCCGCCGACTTGTCCGACGACTATAGGGTCGTACCCACGACCCTGGGACTAGGCTGACAAGCCGCCAACATGTCCAACGACTATAGGGTCGTCCCCACATCCACGGGCCAAAGTTGGCCAGCCGCCGACATGTCCGACGACTATAGGGTCGTCCCCACGACCCCGGGACTAGGTTGGCCAGCCGCCGTCATGGCCGACGACTATAGGGTCGTCCCGACGACCCCGGGCCAATGTTGGCCAATCGCCAACATGTCCGACGACTATAGGGTCGTCCCTACGACCCCGGGACTAGATTGGCCCGCCACCGTCATGTCCGACGAATATAGGGTCGTCCCCACGACCCCGGGACTAGATTGGCCCGCCACCGTCATGTCCAACGATTATAGGGTCGTCCCCACAACCACGGGCCAAAGTTGGACAGCCGCCGACATGTCCGACGACTATAGGGTCGTCCCCACGATCCCGGGCCAAAGTTGGCCAGCCGCCGACATGTCCGACGACTATAGGGTCGTCCCCACGACCCCGGGACTAGATTGGCCCGCCACCGTCATGTCCGACGACAATAGGGTCGTCCCCACGACTCCGGGTCTACGTTGGCCAGCTGCCGACATGTCCGACGACTATAGTGTCGTCCCCACGACACCGCGCCAAAGTTGGACAGCCGACGACATGTCCGACTACTATAGGGTCGTCCCCACGACCTCGGGTCTAGATTGGCCCGCTACCGTCATGTCCGAAGACTATAGGGTCGTCCCCACGACCTCGGGACTAGATTGGCCAGCCGCCGACATGTCCGACCACTATTGGGTCGTCCCACGACGCCGGGCCAAAGTTGGCAAGCCGCCGAAATGTCCGACGACTGTAGGGTCGTCTCCACGACCCCGGGACTAGATTGGCCCGCCACCGTCAAGTCCGACGACTATAGGGTCGTCCCCACGACCTCGGGACTAGGTTGGCCAGCCGCCGACTTGTCCGACCACTATTGGGTCGTCCCCACGACCACGGGCCAATGTTGGCCAGCCGCCGACATGTCCGACGACTATAGGGTCGTCCCCACGACCCCGGGCCAAGGATGTCCAGCCGCCGTCTTGTCCGACACCTATAGGGTCGTCCCCACGACCCCGGGACTAGATTGGCCCGCCACCGTCATGTCCAACGACTATAGGGTCGTCCCCACCACGACGGGCCAAAGTTGGCCAGCCGCCGACATGTCCGACGATTATTGGATCGTCCCCACGACCCCGGGCCAAAGTTGGCCAGCCGCCGACATGTCCGACGACAATAGGTTCGTCCCCACGACCCCGGGTCCAGGTTGGCCAGCAGCCGACATTTCCGACGACTATAGAGTCTTCCCAAGGCCACCGGGCCAAAGTTGGCCAGCCGCCGACATGTCCGACGACTATAGGGTCGTCCCCACGACCCCGGGACTAGGCTGACAAGCCGCCAACATGTCCGAAGACTATAGGGTCGTCCCCACGACCCCGGGCCAATGATGTCCAGCCGCCGTCTTGTCCGACGACTATAGGGTCGTCCCCACGACCCCGGGACTAGATTGGCCCGCCACCGTCATGTCCAACGATTATAGGGTCGTCCCCACAACCACGGGCCAAAGTTGGACAGCCGCCGACATGTCCGACGACTATAGGGTCGTCCCCACGATCCCGGGCCAAAGTTGGCCAGCCGCCGACATGTCCGACGACTATAGGGTCGTCCCCACGACCCCGGGACTAGATTGGCCCGCCACCGTCATGTCCAACGATTATAGGGTCGTCCCCACGACCCCGGGACTAGATTGGCCCGCCACCGTCATGTCCGACGAATATAGGGTCGTCCCCACGACCCCGGGACAAGCTTGGCCCGCCGCCGACTTGTCCGACGACTATAGGGTCGTCCCCACGACCCCGGGACTAGATTGGCCCGCCACCGTCATGTCCGACGACAATAGGGTCGTCCCCACGACGCCGGGTCTAGGTTGCCCAGCTGCCGACATGTCCGACGACTATAGAGTCGTCCCCACGACACCGCGCCAAAGTTGGACAGCCGCCGACATGTCCGACTACTATAGGGTCGTCCCCACGACCTCGGGTCTAGATTGGCCCGCTACCGTCATGTCCGAAGACTATAGGGTCGTCCCTACGACCTCGGGACTAGATTGGCCCGCCACGGTCAAGTCCGACGACTATAGGGTCGTCCCCACGACCTCGGGACTAGGTTGGCCGGCCGCCGACATGTCCGACCACTATTGGGTCGTCCCCACGACACCGGGCCAAAGTTGGCCAGCCGCCGACATGTCCGACGACTATAGAGTCGTCCCCACGACACCGGTCCAAAGTTGGCCAGCCGCCGACATGTCCGACGACTATAGGGTCGTCCCCACGACCCCGGGACTAGATTGGCCCGCCACCGTCATGTCCAACGACTGTAGGGTCGTCCCCACGACCCCGGGACTAGATTGGCCCGCCACCGTCAAGTCCGACGACTATAGGGTCGTCCCCACGACCTCGGGACTAGGTTGGCCGGCCGCCGACATGTCCGACCACTATTGGGTCGTCCCCACGACACCGGGCCAAAGTTGGCCAGCCGCCGACATGTCCGACGACTATAGGGTCGTCCCCACGACCCCGGGACAAGGTTGGCCCGCCGCCGACTTGTCCGACGACTATAGGGTCGTACCCACGACCCCGGGACTAGGCTGACAAGCCGCCAACATGTCCGAAGACTATAGGGTCGTCCCCACAACCACGGGCCAAAGTTGGCCAGCCGCCGACATGTCCGACGACTATAGGGTCGTCCCCACGACCCCGGGCCAATGATGTCCAGCCGCCGTCTTGTCCGACGCCTATAGGGTCGTCCCCACGACCCCGGGACTAGATTGGCCTGCCACCGTCATGTCCAACGACTATAGGGTCGTCCCCACCACCACGGGCCAATGATGTCCAGCCGCCGTCTTGTCCGACGACTATAGGGTCGTCCCCACGACCCCGGGACTAGGTTGGCCAGCCGCCGACATGTCCGACGACAATAGGGTCGTCCCCACGACCCCGGGTCCAGGTTGGCCAGCCGCCGACATTTCCGACGACTATAGAGTCGTCCCCACGACCCCGGGCCAAAGTTGGCCAGCCGCCGACATGTCCGACGACTATAGGGTCGTCCCAACGACCCCGAGACTAGATTGGCCCGCCACCGTCATGTCCAACGACTATAGGGTCGTCCCCACAACCACGGGCCAAAGTTGGCCAGCCGCCGACATGTCCGACGACTATTGGATCGTGCCCACGACCACGGGCCAAAGTTGGCCAGCCGCCGACATGTCCGACGACTATAGGGTCGTCCCCACGACCCCGGGACTAGATTGGCCCGCCACCGTCATGTCCGACGACAATAGGGTCGTCCCCACGACCTCGGGTCCAGGTTGGCCAGCCGCCGACCTTTCCGACGACTATAGAGTCGTCCCCACGACACCGGTCCAAAGTTGGCCAGCCGCCGACATGTCCGACGACTATAGGGTCGTCCCCACGACCCCGGGACTAGATTGGCCCGCCACCGTCAAGTCCGACGACTATAGGGTCGTCCCCACGACCTCGGGACTAGGTTGGCCGGCCGCCGACATGTCCGACCACTATTGGGTCGTCCCCACGACACCGGTCCAAAGTTGGCCAGCCGCCGACATGTCCGACGACTATAGGGTCGTCCCCACGACCCCGGGACTAGATTGGCCCGCCACCGTCACGTCCAACGGCTATAGGGTCGTCCCCACAACCACGGGCCAAAGTTGGCCAGCCGCCGACATGTCCGACGACTATAGGGTCGTCCCCACGACCCCGGGACTAGGTTGGCCAGCCGCCGAAATGTCCGACGACTGTAGGGTCGTCCCCACGACCCCGGGACTAGATTGGCCCGCCACCGTCAAGTCCGACGACTATAGGGTCGTCCCCACGACCTCGGGACTAGGTTGGCCGGCCGCCGACATGTCCGACCACTATTGGGTCGTCCCCACGACACCGGGCCAAAGTTGGCCAGCCGCCGACATGTCCGACGACTATAGGGTCGTCCCCACGACCCCGGGACAAGGTTGGCCCGCCGCCGACTTGTCCGACGACTATAGGGTCGTACCCACGACCCCGGGACTAGGCTGACAAGCCGCCAACATGTCCGAAGACTATAGGGTCGTCCCCACGACCCCGGGCCAATGATGTCCAGCCGCCGTCTTGTCCGACGACTATAGGGTCGTCCCCACGACCCCGGGACTAGATTGGCCCGCCACCGTCATGTCCAACGATTATAGGGTCGTCCCCACAACCACGGGCCAAAGTTGGCCAGCCGCCGACATGTCCGACGACTATAGGGTCGTCCCCACGACCTCGGGCCAAAGTTGGCCAGCCGCCGACATGTCCGACGACTATAGGGTCGTCCCCACGACCCCGAGACAAGATTGGCCCGCCACCGTCATGTCCGACGACAATTGGGTCGTCCCCACGACCTCGGGTCCAGGTTGGCCAGCCGCCGACATTTCCGACGACCATAGAGTCGTCCCCACGACACCGGTCCAAAGTTGGCCAGCCGCCGACATGTCCGACGACTATAGGGTCGTCCCCACGACCCCGGGACTAGATTGGCCCGCCACCGTCATGTCCAACGACTATAGGGTCGTCCCCACAACCACGGGCCAAAGTTGGCCAGCCGCCGACATGTCCGACGACTATAGGGTCGTCCCCACGACCCCGGGACTAGATTGGCCCGCCACCGTCATGTCCAACGACTATAGGGTCGTCCCCACAACCACGGGCCAAAGTTGGCCAGCCGCCGACATGTCCGACGACTATAGGGTCGTCCCCACGACCCCGGGCCAATGATGTCCAGCCGCCGTCTTGTCCGACGCCTATAGGGTCGTCCCCACGACCCCGGGACTAGATTGGCCTGCCACCGTCATGTCCAACGACTATAGGGTCGTCCCCACGACCCCGGGCCAAAGTTGGCAAGCCGCCGAAATGTCCGACGACTATAGGGTCGTCCCCACGACCCCGGGACTAGGTTGGCCAGCCGCCGACATGTCCGACGACTATAGGGTCGTCCCGACGACCCCGGGCCAATGATGTCCAGCCGCCGTCTTGTCCGACGACTATAGGGTCGTCCCTACGACCCCGGGACTAGATTGGCCCGCCACCGTCATGTCCAACGATTATAGGGTCGTCCCCACGACCCCGGGACTAGATTGGCCCGCCACCGTCATGTCCGACGAATATAGGGTCGTCCCCACGACCCCGGGACAAGCTTGGCCCGCCGCCGACATGTCCGACGACTATAGGGTCGTCCCCACGACCCCGGGACTAGATTGGCCCGCCACCGTCATGTCCGACGATTATAGGGTCGTCCCCACGACCGCGAGACTAGATTGGCCCGCCACCGTCATGTCCGACGACAATAGGGTCGTCCCCACGACCCCGGGTCCAGGTTGGCCAGCCGCCGACATTTCCGACGACTATAGAGTCGTCCCCACGACACCGGGCCAAAGTTGGCCAGCCGCCGACATGTCCGACGACTATAGGGTCGTCCCCACGACCCCGGGACAAGGTTGGCCCGCCGCCGACTTGTCCGACGACTATAGGGTCGTACCCACGACCCTGGGACTAGGCTGACAAGCCGCCAACATGTCCAACGACTATAGGGTCGTCCCCACATCCACGGGCCAAAGTTGGCCAGCCGCCGACATGTCCGACGACTATAGGGTCGTCCCCACGACCCCGGGACTAGGTTGGCCAGCCGCCGTCATGGCCGACGACTATAGGGTCGTCCCGACGACCCCGGGCCAATGTTGGCCAATCGCCAACATGTCCGACGACTATAGGGTCGTCCCTACGACCCCGGGACTAGATTGGCCCGCCACCGTCATGTCCGACGAATATAGGGTCGTCCCCACGACCCCGGGACTAGATTGGCCCGCCACCGTCATGTCCAACGATTATAGGGTCGTCCCCACAACCACGGGCCAAAGTTGGACAGCCGCCGACATGTCCGACGACTATAGGGTCGTCCCCACGATCCCGGGCCAAAGTTGGCCAGCCGCCGACATGTCCGACGACTATAGGGTCGTCCCCACGACCCCGGGACTAGATTGGCCCGCCACCGTCATGTCCGACGACAATAGGGTCGTCCCCACGACTCCGGGTCTACGTTGGCCAGCTGCCGACATGTCCGACGACTATAGTGTCGTCCCCACGACACCGCGCCAAAGTTGGACAGCCGACGACATGTCCGACTACTATAGGGTCGTCCCCACGACCTCGGGTCTAGATTGGCCCGCTACCGTCATGTCCGAAGACTATAGGGTCGTCCCCACGACCTCGGGACTAGATTGGCCAGCCGCCGACATGTCCGACCACTATTGGGTCGTCCCACGACGCCGGGCCAAAGTTGGCAAGCCGCCGAAATGTCCGACGACTGTAGGGTCGTCTCCACGACCCCGGGACTAGATTGGCCCGCCACCGTCAAGTCCGACGACTATAGGGTCGTCCCCACGACCTCGGGACTAGGTTGGCCAGCCGCCGACTTGTCCGACCACTATTGGGTCGTCCCCACGACCACGGGCCAATGTTGGCCAGCCGCCGACATGTCCGACGACTATAGGGTCGTCCCCACGACCCCGGGACTAGGCTGACAAGCCGCCAACATGTCCGAAGACTATAGGGTCGTCCCCACGACCCCGGGCCAATGATGTCCAGCCGCCGTCTTGTCCGACGACTATAGGGTCGTCCCCACGACCCCGGGACTAGATTGGCCCGCCACCGTCATGTCCAACGATTATAGGGTCGTCCCCACAACCACGGGCCAAAGTTGGACAGCCGCCGACATGTCCGACGACTATAGGGTCGTCCCCACGATCCCGGGCCAAAGTTGGCCAGCCGCCGACATGTCCGACGACTATAGGGTCGTCCCCACGACCCCGGGACTAGATTGGCCCGCCACCGTCATGTCCAACGATTATAGGGTCGTCCCCACGACCCCGGGACTAGATTGGCCCGCCACCGTCATGTCCGACGAATATAGGGTCGTCCCCACGACCCCGGGACAAGCTTGGCCCGCCGCCGACTTGTCCGACGACTATAGGGTCGTCCCCACGACCCCGGGACTAGATTGGCCCGCCACCGTCATGTCCGACGACAATAGGGTCGTCCCCACGACGCCGGGTCTAGGTTGCCCAGCTGCCGACATGTCCGACGACTATAGAGTCGTCCCCACGACACCGCGCCAAAGTTGGACAGCCGCCGACATGTCCGACTACTATAGGGTCGTCCCCACGACCTCGGGTCTAGATTGGCCCGCTACCGTCATGTCCGAAGACTATAGGGTCGTCCCTACGACCTCGGGACTAGATTGGCCCGCCACGGTCAAGTCCGACGACTATAGGGTCGTCCCCACGACCTCGGGACTAGGTTGGCCGGCCGCCGACATGTCCGACCACTATTGGGTCGTCCCCACGACACCGGGCCAAAGTTGGCCAGCCGCCGACATGTCCGACGACTATAGAGTCGTCCCCACGACACCGGTCCAAAGTTGGCCAGCCGCCGACATGTCCGACGACTATAGGGTCGTCCCCACGACCCCGGGACTAGATTGGCCCGCCACCGTCATGTCCAACGACTATAGGGCCGTCCCCACAACCACGGGCCAAAGTTGGCCAGCCGCCGAAATGTCCGACGACTGTAGGGTCGTCCCCACGACCCCGGGACTAGATTGGCCCGCCACCGTCAAGTCCGACGACTATAGGGTCGTCCCCACGACCTCGGGACTAGGTTGGCCGGCCGCCGACATGTCCGACCACTATTGGGTCGTCCCCACGACACCGGGCCAAAGTTGGCCAGCCGCCGACATGTCCGACGACTATAGGGTCGTCCCCACGACCCCGGGACAAGGTTGGCCCGCCGCCGACTTGTCCGACGACTATAGGGTCGTACCCACGACCCCGGGACTAGGCTGACAAGCCGCCAACATGTCCGAAGACTATAGGGTCGTCCCCACAACCACGGGCCAAAGTTGGCCAGCCGCCGACATGTCCGACGACTATAGGGTCGTCCCCACGACCCCGGGCCAATGATGTCCAGCCGCCGTCTTGTCCGACGCCTATAGGGTCGTCCCCACGACCCCGGGACTAGATTGGCCTGCCACCGTCATGTCCAACGACTATAGGGTCGTCCCCACCACCACGGGCCAATGATGTCCAGCCGCCGTCTTGTCCGACGACTATAGGGTCGTCCCCACGACCCCGGGACTAGGTTGGCCAGCCGCCGACATGTCCGACGACAATAGGGTCGTCCCCACGACCCCGGGTCCAGGTTGGCCAGCCGCCGACATTTCCGACGACTATAGAGTCGTCCCCACGACCCCGGGCCAAAGTTGGCCAGCCGCCGACATGTCCGACGACTATAGGGTCGTCCCAACGACCCCGAGACTAGATTGGCCCGCCACCGTCATGTCCAACGACTATAGGGTCGTCCCCACAACCACGGGCCAAAGTTGGCCAGCCGCCGACATGTCCGACGACTATTGGATCGTGCCCACGACCACGGGCCAAAGTTGGCCAGCCGCCGACATGTCCGACGAGTATAGGGTCGTACCTACGACCCCGGGACTAGATTGGCCCGCCACCGTCATGTCCGACGACAATAGGGTCGTCCCCACGACCCTGGGTCTAGGTTGGCCAGCCGCCGACATGTCCGACGACTAAACAGTCGTCCCAACGACCACGGGCAAAAGTTGGCCAATCGCCGTCATGTCCGACGACAATAGGGTCGTCCCCACGACCCCGGGACTAGATTGGCCCGCCACCGTCATGTCCGACGACTATCGGATCGTCCCCACGACCACAGGCCAAAGTTGGCCAATCGCCGACATGTCCGACGACTATAGGGTCGCCCCCACGACCCCGGTACAAGGTTCGCCCGCCGCCGACTTGCCCGGCGACTATAGGGTAGTCCCCACGACCCCGGGACTAGGTAGACCCACCGCCGACGTGTCCGACAACTATAGGGTCGTCCCCACGACCACGGGCCAAAGTTGGCCAGCCACCGACATGTCCGACGACCATAGGATCGTACCTACGACCCCGGGACTAGATTGGCCCGCCACCGTCAAGTCCGACGACTATAGGGTCGTCCCCACGACCCCGGGACTAGATTGGCCCGCCACCGTCATGTCCAACGACTATAGGGTCGTCCCCACAACCACGGGCCAAAGTTGGCAAGCCGCCGAAATTTCCGACGACTATAGAGTCGTCTCCACGACACCGGGCCAAAGTTGGCCAGCCGCCGACATGTCCGACGACTATAGGGTCGTCCCCACGACCCCGGGACAAGGTTGGCCCGCCGCCGACATGTCCGACGAATATAGGGCCGTACCCACGACCACGGGACTAGATTGGCCCGCCACCGCCATGTCCGACGACAATAGGGTCGTCCCCACGACCCCGGGTCTAGGTTGGCCAGCCGCCGACATGTCCGACGACAATCGGATCGTCCCCACGCCCACGCGCCAAAGTTGGCCAGCCGCCGACATGTCCGACGACTATTGGATCGTCCCCACGACCACGGGCCAAAGTTGGCCAGCTGCCGACATGTCCGACGACTATAGGGTCGTCCCCACGACCCCGGGCCAAAGTTGGCAAGCCGCCGAAATGTCCGACGACTATAGGGTCGTCCCCACGACCCCGGGACTAGGTTGGCCAGCCGCCGACATGTCCGACGACTATAGGGTCGTCCCTACGACCTCGGGACTAGGTTGGCCGGCCGCCGACATGTCCGACCACTATTGGGTCGTCCCCACGACACCGGGCCAAAGTTGGCCCGCCGCCGACATGTCCGACGACTATAGGGTCGTCCCCACGACCCCGGGACTAGATTGGCCCGCCACCGTCGTGTCCGACGATTATAGGGTCGTCCCCACGACCCCGGTACAAGGTTGGCCCGCCGCCGACTTGTCCGACCACTATTGGGTCGTCCCCACGACACCGGGCCAAAGTTGGCCCGCCGCCGACATGTCCGACGACTATAGGGTCGTCCCCACGACCCCGGGACTAGATTGGCCCGCCACCGTCGTGTCCGACGATTATAGGGTCGTCCCCACGACCCCGGTACAAGGTTGGCCCGCCGCCGACTTGTCCGACGACTATAGAGTCGTACCCACCACCGCGGGACTAGGCTGACAAGCCGCCAACATGTCCGACGACTATAGGGTCGTCCCCACGACCCCGGGTCTAGGTTGGCCAGCCGCCGACATGTCCGACGACAATCGGATCGTCCCCACGCCCACGCGCCAAAGTTGGCCAGCCGCCGACATGTCCGACGACTATTGGATCGTCCCCACGACCACGGGCCAAAGTTGGCCAGCCGCCGACATGTCCGACGACTATTGGATCGTCCCCACGACCACGGGCCAAAGTTGGCCAGCTGCCGACATGTCCGACGACTATAGGGTCGTCCCCACGACCCCGGGCCAAAGTTGGCAAGCCGCCGAAATGTCCGACGACTATAGGGTCGTCCCCACGACCCCGGGACTAGGTTGGCCAGCCGCCGACATGTCCGACGACTATAGGGTCGTCCCGACGACCCCGGGCCAATGTTGGGCAATCGCCAACATGTCCGACGACTATAGGGTCGTCCCTACGACCCCGGGACTAGATTGGCCCGCCACCGTCATGTCCAACGATTATACGGTCGTCCCCACGACCCCGGGACTAGATTGGCCCGCCACCGTCTTGTCCGACGGCTATAGGGTCGTCCCCACGACCTCGGGACTAGCTTGGCCGGCCGCCGACATGTCCGACCACTATTGGGTCGTCCCCACGACACCGGGCCAAAGTTGGCCCGCCGCCGACATGTCCGACGACTATAGGGTCGTCCCCACGACCCCGGGACTAGATTGGCCCGCCACCGTCGTGTCCGACGATTATAGGGTCGTCCCCACGACCCCGGTACAAGGTTGGCCCGCCGCCGACTTGTCCGACGACTATAGAGTCGTACCCACCACCGCGGGACTAGGCTGACAAGCCGCCAACATGTCCGACGACTATAGGGTCGTCCCCACGACCCCGGGCCAAAGCTGTCCAGCCGCCGTCTTGTCCGACGACTATAGGGTCGTCCCTACGACCCCGGGACTAGATTGGCCCGCCACCGTCATGTCCGACGACAATAGGGTCGTCCCCACGACCCTGGGTCTAGGTTGGCCAGCCGCCGACATGTCCGACGACTAAACAGTCGTCCCAACGACCACGGGCAAAAGTTGGCCAATCGCCGTCATGTCCGACGACAATAGGGTCGTCCCCACGACCCCGGGACTAGATTGGCCCGCCACCGTCATGTCCGACGACTATCGGATCGTCCCCACGACCACAGGCCAAAGTTGGCCAATCGCCGACATGTCCGACGACTATAGGGTCGCCCCCACGACCCCGGTACAAGGTTCGCCCGCCGCCGACTTGCCCGGCGACTATAGGGTAGTCCCCACGACCCCGGGACTAGGTAGACCCACCGCCGACGTGTCCGACAACTATAGGGTCGTCCCCACGACCACGGGCCAAAGTTGGCCAGCCACCGACATGTCCGACGACCATAGGATCGTACCTACGACCCCGGGACTAGATTGGCCCGCCACCGTCAAGTCCGACGACTATAGGGTCGTCCCCACGACCCCGGGACTAGATTGGCCCGCCACCGTCATGTCCAACGACTATAGGGTCGTCCCCACAACCACGGGCCAAAGTTGGCAAGCCGCCGAAATTTCCGACGACTATAGAGTCGTCCCCACGACACCGGGCCAAAGTTGGCCAGCCGCCGACATGTCCGACGACTATAGGGTCGTCCCCACGACCCCGGGACAAGGTTGGCCCGCCGCCGACATGTCCGACGAATATAGGGCCGTACCCACGACCACGGGACTAGATTGGCCCGCCACCGCCATGTCCGACGACAATAGGGTCGTCCCCACGACCCCGGGTCTAGGTTGGCCAGCCGCCGACATGTCCGACGACAATCGGATCGTCCCCACGCCCACGCGCCAAAGTTGGCCAGCCGCCGACATGTCCGACGACTATTGGATCGTCCCCACGACCACGGGCCAAAGTTGGCCAGCTGCCGACATGTCCGACGACTATAGGGTCGTCCCCACGACCCCGGGCCAAAGTTGGCAAGCCGCCGAAATGTCCGACGACTATAGGGTCGTCCCGACGACCCCGGGCCAATGTTGGCCAATCGCCAACATGTCCGACGACTATAGGGTCGTCCCTACGACCCCGGGACTAGATTGGCCCGCCACCGTCATGTCCAACGATTATAGGGTCGTCCCCACGACCCCGGGACTAGATTGGCCCGCCACCGTCATGTCCGACGAATATAGGGTCGTCCCCACGACCCCGGGACAAGCTTGGCCCGCCGCCGACTTGTCCGACGACTATAGGGTCGTCCCCACGACCCCAGGACTAGATTGGCCCGCCACCGTCATGTCCGACGACAATAGGGTCGTCCCCACGACCCCGGGTCTAGGTTGCCCAGCTGCCGACATGTCCGACGACTATAGAGTCGTCCCCACGACACCGCGCCAAAGTTGGACAGCCGCCGACATGTCCGACTACTATAGGGTCGTCCCCACGTCCTCGGGTCTAGATTGGCCCGCTACCGTCATGTCCGAAGACTATAGGGTCGTCCCCACGACCTCGGGACTAGATTGGCCCGCTTCCGTCAAGTCCGACGACTATAGGGTCGTCCCACGACGCCGGGCCAAAGTTGGCAAGCCGCCGAAATGTCCGACGACTGTAGGGTCGTCCCCACGACCCCGGGACTAGATTGGCCCGCCACCGTCAAGTCCGACGACTATAGGGTCGTCCCCACGACCCCGGGTCCAGGTTGGCCAGCCGCCGACATTTCCGACGAATATAGAGTCGTCCCCACGACACCGGGCCAAAGTTGGCCAGCCGCCGACATGTCCGACGACTATAGGGTCGTCCCCACGACCCCGGGTCTAGATTGGCCCGCCACCGTCATGTCCGACGATTATAGGGTCGTCCCCACGACCCCGGGACAAGCTTGGCCCGCCGCCGACTTGTCCGACGACTATAGGGTCGTCCCCACGACCCCGGGACTAGATTGGCCCGCCACCGTCATGTCCGACGACAATAGGGTCGTCTCCACGACCCCGGGTCTAGGTTGGCCAGCCGCCGACATGTCCGACGACTATAGAGTCGTCCCCACGACACCGGGCCAAAGTTGGACAGCCGCCGACATGTCCGACTACTATAGGGTCGTCCCCACGACCTCGCGCCAAAGTTGGCCAGCCGCCGACATGTCCGACGACTATTGGATCGTCCCCACGACCACGGGCCAAAGTTGGCCAGCTGCCGACATGTCCGACGACTATAGGGTCGTCCCCACGACCCCGGGCCAAAGTTGGCAAGCCGCCGAAATGTCCGACGACTATAGGGTCGTCCCCACGACCCCGGGACTAGGTTGGCTAGCCGCCGACATGTCCGACGACTATAGGGTCGTCCCGACGACCCCGGGCCAATGTTGGCCAATCGCCAACATGTCCGACGACTATAGGGTCGTCCCTACGACCCCGGGACTAGATTGGCCCGCCACCGTCATGTCCAACGATTATACGGTCGTCCCCACGACCCCGGGACTAGATTGGCCCGCCACCGTCATGTCCGACGAATATAGGGTCGTCCCCACGACCCCGGGACAAGCTTGGCCCGCCGCCGACTTGTCCGACGACTATAGGGTCGTCCCCACGACCCCAGGACTAGATTGGCCCGCCACCGTCATGTCCGACGACAATAGGGTCGTCCCCACGACCCCGGGTCTAGGTTGCCCAGCTGCCGACATGTCCGACGACTATAGAGTCGTCCCCACGACACCGCGCCAAAGTTGGACAGCCGCCGACATGTCCGACTACTATAGGGTCGTCCCCACGCCCTCGGGTCTAGATTGGCCCGCTACCGTCATGTCCGAAGACTATAGGGTCGTCCCCACGACCTCGGGACTAGATTGGCCCGCTTCCGTCAAGTCCGACGACTATAGGGTCGTCCCACGACGCCGGGCCAAAGTTGGCAAGCCGCCGAAATGTCCGACGACTGTAGGGTCGTCCCCACGACCCCGGGACTAGATTGGCCCGCCACCGTCAAGTCCGACGACTATAGGGTCGTCCCCACGACCCCGGGCCCAGGTTGGCCAGCCGCCGACATTTCCGACGAATATAGAGTCGTCCCCACGACACCGGGCCAAAGTTGGCCAGCCGCCGACATGTCCGACGACTATAGGGTCGTCCCCACGACCCCGAGACTAGATTGGCCCGCCACCGTCATGTCCGACGACAATAGGGTCGGCCCCACGACTCCGGGTCCAGGTTGGCCAGCCGCCGACATTTCCGACGACTATAGAGTCGTCCCCACGACACCGGTTCAAAGTTGGCCAGCCGCCGACATGTCCGACGACTATAGGGTCGTCCCCACGACCCCGGGACTAGATTGGCCCGCCACCGTCATATCCAACGACTATAGGGTCGTCCCCACAACCACGGGCCAAAGTTGGCCAGCCGACGACATGTCCGACGACTATAGGGTCGTCCCCACGACCCCGGGCCAAAGTTGGAAAGCCGCCGAAATGTCCGACGACTATAGGGTCGTCCCCACGACCCCGGGACTAGATTGGCCCGCCACCGTCATGTCCAACGATTATAGGGTCGTCCCCACGACCCCGGGACTAGATTGGCCCGCCACCGTCATGTCCGACGAATGTAGGGTCGTCCCCACGACCCTGGGACAAGCTTGGCCCGCCGCCGACTTGTCCGACGAATATAGGGTCGTCCCCACGACCCCGGGACTAGATTGGCCTGCCACCGTCATGTGCAACGACTATAGGGTCGTCCCCACCACCACGGGCCAAAGTTGGCCAGCCGCCGACATGTCCGACGATTATTGGATCGTCCCCACGACCCCGGGCCAAAGTTGGCCAGCCGCCGACATGTCCGACGACTATAGGGTCGTCCCCACGACCCCGAGACTAGATTGGCCTGCTACCGTCATGTCCGACGACAATAGGGTCGTCCCCACGACCCCGGGTCCAGGTTGGCCAGCCGCCGACATTTCCGACGACTATAGAGTCGTCCCCACGACCCCGGGCCAAAGTTGGCCAGCCGCCGACATGTCCGACGACTATAGGGTCGTCCCAACGACCCCGAGACTAGATTGGCCCGCCACCGTCATGTCCAACGACTATAGGGTCGTCCCCACAACCACGGGCCAAAGTTGGCCTGCCGCCGACATGTCCGACGACTATTGGATCGTGCCCACGACCACGGGCCAAAGTTGGCCAGCCGCCGACATGTCCGACGAGTATAGGGTCGTACCTACGACCCCGGGACTAGATTGGCCCGCCACCGTCATGTCCGACGACAATAGGGTCGTCCCCACGACCCTGGGTCAAGGTTGGCCAGCCGCCGACATGTCCGAAGACTAAACAGTCGTCCCAACGACCACGGGCAAAAGTTGGCCAATCGCCGTCATGTCCGAAGACAATAGGGTCGTCCCCACGACCCCGGGACTAGATTGGCCCGCCACCGTCATGTCCGACGACTATCGGATCGTCCCCACGACCACAGGCCAAAGTTGGCCAATCGCCGACATGTCCGACGACTATAGGGTCGCCCCCACGACCCCGGTACAAGGTTCGCCCGCCGCCGACTTGCCCGGCGACTATAGGGTAGTCCCCACGACCCCGGGACTAGGTAGACCCACCGCCGACGTGTCCGACAACTATAGGGTCGTCCCCACGACCACGGGCCAAAGTTGGCCAGCCACCGACATGTCCGACGACCATAGGATCGTACCTACGACCCCGGGACTAGATTGGCCCGCCACCGTCAAGTCCGACGACTATAGGGTCGTCCCCACGACCCCGGGACTAGATTGGCCCGCCACCGTCATGTCCAACGACTATAGGGTCGTCCCCACAACCACGGGCCAAAGTTGGCAAGCCGCCGAAATTTCCGACGACTATAGAATCGTCCCCACGACACCGGGCCAAAGTTGGCCAGCCGCCGACATGTCCGACGACTATAGGGTCGTCCCCACGACCCCGGGACAAGGTTGGCCCGCCGCCGACATGTCCGACGAATATAGGGCCGTACCCACGACCACGGGACTAGATTGGCCCGCCACCGCCATGTCCGACGACAATAGGGTCGTCCCCACGACCCCGGGTCTAGGTTGGCCAGCCGCCGACATGTCCGACGACAATCGGATCGTCCCCACGCCCACGCGCCAAAGTTGGCCAGCCGCCGACATGTCCGACGACTATTGGATCGTCCCCACGACCACGGGCCAAAGTTGGCCAGCTGCCGACATGTCCGACGACTATAGGGTCGTCCCCACGACCCCGGGCCAAAGTTGGCAAGCCGCCGAAATGTCCGACGACTATAGGGTCGTCCCGACGACCCCGGGCCAATGTTGGCCAATCGCCAACATGTCCGACGACTATAGGGTCGTCCCTACGACCCCGGGACTAGATTGGCCCGCCACCGTCATGTCCAACGATTATAGGGTCGTCCCCACGACCCCGGGACTAGATTGGCCCGCCACCGTCATGTCCGACGAATATAGGGTCGTCCCCACGACCCCGGGACAAGCTTGGCCCGCCGCCGACTTGTCCGACGACTATAGGGTCGTCCCCACGACCCCAGGACTAGATTGGCCCGCCACCGTCATGTCCGACGACAATAGGGTCGTCCCCACGACCCCGGGTCTAGGTTGCCCAGCTGCCGACATGTCCGACGACTATAGAGTCGTCCCCACGACACCGCGCCAAAGTTGGCAAGCCGCCGAAATGTCCGACTACTATAGGGTCGTCCCCACGCCCTCGGGTCTAGATTGGCCCGCTACCGTCATGTCCGAAGACTATAGGGTCGTCCCCACGACCTCGGGACTAGATTGGCCCGCTTCCGTCAAGTCCGACGACTATAGGGTCGTCCCACGACGCCGGGCCAAAGTTGGCAAGCCGCCGAAATGTCCGACGACTGTAGGGTCGTCCCCACGACCCCGGGACTAGATTGGCCCGCCACCGTCAAGTCCGACGACTATAGGGTCGTCCCCACGACCCCGGGTCCAGGTTGGCCAGCCGCCGACATTTCCGACGAATATAGAATCGTCCCCACGACACCGGGCCAAAGTTGGCCAGCCGCCGACATGTCCGACGACTATAGGGTCGTCCCCACGACCCCGGGTCTAGATTGGCCCGCCACCGTCATGTCCGACGATTATACGGTCGTCCCCACGACCCCGGGACAAGCTTGGCCCGCCGCCGACTTGTCCGACGACTATAGGGTCGTCCCCACGACCCCGGGACTAGATTGGCCCGCCACCGTCATGTCCGACGACAATAGGGTCGTCTCCACGACCCCGGGTCTAGGTTGGCCAGCCGCCGACATGTCCGACGACTATAGAGTCGTCCCCACGACACCGGGCCAAAGTTGGACAGCCGCCGACATGTCCGACTACTATAGGGTCGTCCCCACGACCTCGGGTCTAGATTGGCCCGCTACCGTCATGTCCGAAGACTATAGGGTCGTCCCCACGACCACGGGACTAGATTGGCCCGCCACCGCCATGTCCGACGACAATAGGGTCGTCCCCACGACCCCGGGTCTAGGTTGGCCAGCCGCCGACATGTCCGACGACAATCGGATCGTCCCCACGCCCACGCGCCAAAGTTGGCCAGCCGCCGACATGTCCGACGACTATTGGATCGTCCCCACGACCACGGGCCAAAGTTGGCCAGCTGCCGACATGTCCGACGACTATAGGGTCGTCCCCACGACCCCGGGCCAAAGTTGGCAAGCCGCCGAAATGTCCGACGACTATAGGGTCGTCCCCACGACCCCGGGACTAGGTTGGCCAGCCGCCGACATGTCCGACGACTATAGGGTCGTCCCGACGACCCCGGGCCAATGTTGGCCAATCGCCAACATGTCCGACGACTATAGGGTCGTCCCTACGACCCCGGGACTAGATTGGCCCGCCACCGTCATGTCCAACGATTATACGGTCGTCCCCACGACCCCGGGACTAGATTGGCCCGCCACCGTCATGTCCGACGAATATAGGGTCGTCCCCACGACCCCGGGACAAGCTTGGCCCGCCGCCGACTTGTCCGACGACTATAGGGTCGTCCCCACGACCCCAGGACTAGATTGGCCCGCCACCGTCATGTCCGACGACAATAGGGTCGTCCCCACGACCCCGGGTCTAGGTTGCCCAGCTGCCGACATGTCCGACGACTATAGAGTCGTCCCCACGACACCGCGCCAAAGTTGGACAGCCGCCGACATGTCCGACTACTATAGGGTCGTCCCCACGCCCTCGGGTCTAGATTGGCCCGCCACCGTCATGTCCAACGACTATAGGGTCGTCCCCACAACCACGGGCCAAAGTTGGCCAGCCGCCGACATGTCCGACGACTATAGGGTCGTCCCCACGACCCCGGGCCAAAGATGTCCAGCCGCCGTCTTGTCCGACGCCTATAGGGTCGTCCCCACGACCCCGGGACTAGATTGGCCTGCCACCGTCATGTCCAACGACTATAGGGTCGTCCCCACCACCACGGGCCAAAGTTGGCCAGCCGCCGACATGTCCGACGATTATTGGATCGTCCCCACGACCCCGGGCCAAAGCTGGCCAGCCGCCGACATGTCCGGCGACTATGGGGTCGTCCCCACGACCCCGAGACTAGATTGGCCCGCTACCGTCATGTCCGACGACAATAGGGTCGTCCCCACGACCCCGGGTCCAGGTTGGCCAGCCGCCGACATTTCCGACGACTATAGAGTCGTCCCCACGACACCGGGCCAAAGTTGGCCAGCCGCCGACATGTCCGACGACTATAGGGTCGTCCCCACGACCCCGGGACAAGGTTGGCCCGCCGCCGACATGTCCGACGAATATAGGGCCGTACCCACGACCCCGGGACTAGGCTGACAAGCCGCCAACATGTTCGACGACTATAGGGTCGTCCCCACGACCCCGGGCCAAAGTTGATCAGCCGCCGAAATGTCCGACGACTATAGGGTAGTCCCCACGACCCCGGGCCAAAGTTGGCAAGCCGCTGAAATGTCCGACGGCTTTAGGGTTGTCCCCACGACCCCGGGACTACATTGGCCCGCCACCGTCAAGTCCGACGACTATAGGGTCGTCCCCACGACCCCGGGCCAAAGTTGGCCAGCCGCCGAAATGTCCGACGACTGTAGGGTCGTCCCCATGACCCCGGGACTAGATTGGCCCGCCACCGTCTTGTCCGACGACTATAGGGTCGTCCCCACGACCTCGGGACTAGGTTGGCCGGCCGCCGACATGTCCGACCACTATTGGGTCGTCCCCACGACACCGGGCCAAAGTTGGCCCGCCGCCGACATGTCCGACGACTATAGGGTCGTCCCCACGACCCCGGGACTAGATTGGCCCGCCACCGTCGTGTCCGACGATTATAGGGTCGTCCCCACGACCCCGGTACAAGGTTGGCCCGCCGCCGACTTGTCCGACGACTATAGAGTCGTACCCACCACCCCGGGACTAGGCTGACAAGCCGCCAACATGTCCGACGACTATAGGGTCGTCCCCACGACCCCGGGCCAAAGATGTCCAGCCGCCGTCTTGTCCGACGACTATAGGGTCGTCCCTACGACCCCGGGACTAGATTGGCCCGCCACCGTCATGTCCAACGACTATAGGGTCGTCCCCACAACCACGGGCCAAAGTTGGCCAGCCGTCGACATGTCCGACGACTATAGGGTCGTCCCCACGACCCCGGGCCAAAGTTGGCCAGCCGCCGACATTTCCGACGACTATAGGGTCGTCCCCACGACCCCGAGACTAGATTGGCCCGCCACCGTCATGTCCGACGACAATAGGGTCGGCCCCACGACTCCGGGTCCAGGTTGGCCAGCCGCCGACATTTCCGACGAATATAGAGTCGTCCCCACGACACCGGTTCAAAGTTGGCCAGCCGCCGACATGTCCGACGACTATAGGGTCGTCCCCACGACCCCGGGACTAGATTGGCCCGCCACCGTCATATCCAACGACTATAGGGTCGTCCCCACAACCACGGGCCAAAGTTGGCCAGCCGACGACATGTCCGACGACTATAGGGTCGTCCCCACGACCCCGGGCCAAAGTTGGAAAGCCGCCGAAATGTCCGACGACTATAGGGTCGTCCCCACGACCCCGGGACTAGATTGGCCCGCCACCGTCATGTCCGACGATTATAGGGTCGTCCCCACGACCCCGGGACAAGCTTGGCCCGCCGCCGACTTGTCCGACGACTATAGGGTCGTCCCCACGACCCCGGGACTAGATTGGCCCGCCACCGTCATGTCCGACGACTAAACAGTCGTCCCCACGACCACGGACCAAAGTTGGCCAGCCGCCGTCATGTCCGACGACAATAGGGTCGTCTCCACGACCCCGGGTCTAGGTTGGCCAGCCGCCGACATGTCCGACGACAATAGGGTCGTCCCCACGACCCCGGGTCCAGGTTGGCCAGCCGCCGACATTTCCGACGACTATAGAGTCGTCCCCACGACCCCGGGCCAAAGTTGGCCAGCCGCCGACATGTCCGACGACTAAACAGTCGTCCCCACGACCACGGACCAAAGTTGGCCAGCCGCCGTCATGTCCGACGACAATAGGGTCGTCTCCACGACCCCGGGTCTAGGTTGGCCAGCCGCCGACATGTCCGACGACAATAGGGTCGTCCCCACGACCCCGGGTCCAGGTTGGCCAGCCGCCGACATTTCCGACGACTATAGAGTCGTCCCCACGACCCCGGGCCAAAGTTGGCCAGCCGCCGACATGTCCGACGACTATAGGGTCGTCCCAACGACCCCGAGACTAGATTGGCCCGCCACCGTCATGTCCAACGACTATAGGGTCGTCCCCACAACCACGGGCCAAAGTTGGCCAGCCGCCGACATGTCCGACGACTATTGGATCGTGCCCACGACCACGGGCCAAAGTTGGCCAGCCGCCGACATGTCCGACGAGTATAGGGTCGTACCTACGACCCCGGGACTAGATTGGCCCGCCACCGTCATGTCCGACGACAATAGGGTCGTCCCCACGACCCTGGGTCAAGGTTGGCCAGCCGCCGACATGTCCGACGACTAAACAGTCGTCCCAACGACCACGGGCAAAAGTTGGCCAGCTGCCGACATGTCCGACGACTATAGGGTCGTCCCCACGACCCCGGGCCAAAGTTGGCAAGCCGCCGAAATGTCCGACGACTGTAGGGTCGTCCCCACGACCCCGGGACTAGATTGGCCCGCCACCGTCAAGTCCGACGACTATAGGGTCGTCCCCACGACCCCGGGTCCAGGTTGGCCAGCCGCCGACATTTCCGACGAATATAGAGTCGTCCCCACGACACCGGGCCAAAGTTGGCCAGCCGCCGACATGTCCGACGACTATAGGGTCGTCCCCACGACCCCGGGTCTAGATTGGCCCGCCACCGTCATGTCCGACGATTATAGGGTCGTCCCCACGACCCCGGGACAAGCTTGGCCCGCCGCCGACTTGTCCGACGACTATAGGGTCGTCCCCACGACCCCGGGACTAGATTGGCCCGCCACCGTCATGTCCGACGACAATAGGGTCGTCTCCACGACCCCGGGTCTAGGTTGGCCAGCCGCCGACATGTCCGACGACTATAGAGTCGTCCCCACGACACCGGGCCAAAGTTGGACAGCCGCCGACATGTCCGACTACTATAGGGTCGTCCCCAGGACCTCGGGTCTAGATTGGCCCGCTACCGTCATGTCCGAAGACTATAGGGTCGTCCCCACGACCACGGGACTAGATTGGCCCGCCACCGCCATGTCCGACGACAATAGGGTCGTCCCCACGACCCCGGGTCTAGGTTGGCCAGCCGCCGACATGTCCGACGACAATCGGATCGTCCCCACGCCCACGCGCCAAAGTTGGCCAGCCGCCGACATGTCCGACGACTATTGGATCGTCCCCACGACCACGGGCCAAAGTTGGCCAGCTGCCGACATGTCCGACGACTATAGGGTCGTCCCCACGACCCCGGGCCAAAGTTGGCAAGCCGCCGAAATGTCCGACGACTATAGGGTCGTCCCCACGACCCCGGGACTAGGTTGGCCAGCCGCCGACATGTCCGACGACTATAGGGTCGTCCCGACGACCCCGGGCCAATGTTGGCCAATCGCCAACATGTCCGACGACTATAGGGTCGTCCCTACGACCCCGGGACTAGATTGGCCCGCCACCGTCATGTCCAACGATTATACGGTCGTCCCCACGACCCCGGGACTAGATTGGCCCGCCACCGTCATGTCCGACGAATATAGGGTCGTCCCCACGACCCCGGGACAAGCTTGGCCCGCCGCCGACTTGTCCGACGACTATAGGGTCGTCCCCACGACCCCAGGACTAGATTGGCCCGCCACCGTCATGTCCGACGACAATAGGGTCGTCCCCACGACCCCGGGTCTAGGTTGCCCAGCTGCCGACATGTCCGACGACTATAGAGTCGTCCCCACGACACCGCGCCAAAGTTGGACAGCCGCCGACATGTCCGACTACTATAGGGTCGTCCCCACGCCCTCGGGTCTAGATTGGACCGCTACCGTCATGTCCGAAGACTATAGGGTCGTCCCCACGACCTCGGGACTAGATTGGCCCGCTTCCGTCAAGTCCGACGACTATAGGGTCGTCCCACGACGCCGGGCCAATGTTGGCAAGCCGCCGAAATGTCCGACGACTGTAGGGTCGTCCCCACGACCCCGGGACTAGATTGGCCCGCCACCGTCAAGTCCGACGACTATAGGGTCGTCCCCACGACCCCGGGTCCAGGTTGGCCAGCCGCCGACATTTCCGACGAATATAGAGTCGTCCCCACGACACCGGGCCAAAGTTGGCCAGCCGCCGACATGTCCGACGACTATAGGGTCGTCCCCACGACCCCGGGACTAGATTGGCCCGCCACCGTCATGTCCGACGATTATAGGGTCGTCCCCACGATCGCGAGACTAGATTGGCCCGCCACCGTCATGTCCGACGACAATAGGGTCGTCCCCACGACCCCGGGTCCAGGTTGGCCAGCCGCCGACATTTCCGACGACTATAGAGTCGTCCCCACGACACCGGGCCAAAGTTGGCCAGCCGCCGACATGTCCGACGACTATAGGGTCGTCCCCACAACCACGGGCCAAAGTTGGCCAATCGCCAACATGTCCGACGACTATAGGGTCGTCCCTACGACCCCGGGACTAGATTGGCCCGCCGCCGACATGTCCGAGCACAATAGGCTCGTCACCACGACCCTGGGACTAGGTTGGCTCGCCGCCGACATGTCCGACGACTATAGGTTCGTCCCCACGACCCCCGGAGTAGGTTGGCTCGCCGCCGACTTGTCCGACGATTATAGGGTCGTCCCCACGACCCCGGGACTAGATTGGCCCGCCACCGTCATGTCCGACGACTATATGGTCGTCCCCACGACCCCGGGACTAGATTGGCCCGCCACCGTCAAGTCCGACGACCTCGGGACTAGGTTGGCCAGCCGCCGACATGTCCGACGACTATAGGGTCGCCCCCACGACCTCGGGACTAGGTTGGCCAGCCGCCGACATGTCCGACGACTATAGGTTCGTCCCCACGACCCCCGGAGTAGGTTGGCTCGCCGCCGACTTGTCCGACGATTATAAGGTCGTCCCCACGACCCCGGGACTAGATTGGCCCGCCACCGTCTTGTCCGACGACTATAGGGTCGTCCCCACGACCCCGGGACTAGATTGGCCCGCCACCGTCTTGTCCGACGACTATAGGGTCGTCCCCACGACCCCGGGACTAGATTGGCCCGCCGCCGACATGTCCGAGCACTATAGGGTCGTCCCCACGACCCTGGGACTAGGTTGGCTCGCCGCCGACATGTCCGACGACTATAGGTTCGTCCCCACGACCCCCGGAGTAGGTTGGCTCGCCGCCGACTTGTCCGACGACTATAGGGTCGTCCCCACGACCCCGGGACTAGATTGGCCCGCCACCGTCTTGTCCGACGACTATAGGGTCGTCCCCACGACAGCGGGCCTACGTTGGCCAGCCGCCGACATGTCCGACCACTATTGGGTCGTCCCCACGACACCGGGACTAGGTTGGCTCGCCGCCGACATATCCGACGACTATAGGGTCGTTCCCACGACACCGGGACTATGTTGGCCAGCTGCCGACATGTCCGACGACTGTAGGGTCGTCCCCACGACCCCGGGACAAGGGTGGCCAGCAGCCGACATGTCCGACGACTATAGAGTCGTCCCCACGACACCGGGCCAAAGTTGGTCAGCCGCCGACATGTCCGACGACTATAGGGTCGTCCCCACGACCCCGGGCCAAAGATGTCCAGCCACCGTCTTGTCCGACGACTATAGGGTCGGCCCCACGACCCCGGGACTAGATTGGCCCGCCACCGTCAAGTCCGACGACCTCGGGACTAGGTTGGCCAGCCGCCGACATGTCCGACGACTATTGGGCCGTCCCCACGACCACGGGCCAAAGTTGGCCAGCCGCCGACATGTCTGACGACTATAGGGTCGTCCCCACCACCCCGGGCCAAGTTGGCAAGCCGCCGAAATGTCCGACGACTGTAGGGTCGTTCCCACGACACCGGGACTAGGTTGGCTCGCCGCCGACTTGTCGGACCACTATAGGGTCGTCCCCACGACCCCGGGACTAGGTTGGCTCGCCGCCGACATGTCCGACGACTATAGGGTCGTCCCCACCACCCCGGGCCAAGTTGGCAAGCCGCCGAAATGTCCGACGACTGTAGGGTCGTCCCCAAGACCCCGGGACTAGATTGGCCCGCCACCGTCAAGTCCGACGACTATTGGGTCGTCCCCACGACCCCGGGCCAAAGTTGGCGAGCCGCCGAAATGTCCGACGACTGTAGGGTCGTCCCCACGACCCCGGGACAAGGGTGGCCAGCAGCCGACATGTCCGACGACTATAGAGTCGTCCCCACGACACCGGGCCAAAGTTGGTCAGCCGCCGACATGTCCGACGACTATAGGGTCGTCCCCACGACCCCGGGCCAAAGATGTCCAGCCACCGACATGTCCGACGACTATAGGGTCGTTCCCACGACACCGGGTCCAGGTTGGCCAGCCGCCGACATTTCCGACGACTATAGAGTCGTCCCCACGACCCCGGGCCAAAGTTGGCCAGCCGCCGACATGTCCGACGACTATAGGGTCGTCCCCACGACCCCGGGACTAGATTGGCCCGCCACCGTCATGTCCGACGACAATAGGGTCGTCCCCACGACCCCGAGACTAGATTGGCCTGCTACCGTCATGTCCGACGACAATAGGGTCGTCCCCACGACCCCGGGTCCAGGTTGGCCAGCCGCCGACATTTCCGACGACTATAGAGTCGTCCCCACGACCCCGGGCCAAAGTTGGCCAGCCGCCGACATGTCCGACGACTATAGGGTCGTCCCCACGACCCCGGGACTAGATTGGCCCGCCACCGTCATGTCCGACGACAATAGGGTCGTCCCCACGACCCCGGGTCTAGGTTGGCCAGCTGCCGACATGTCCGACGACTATAGAGTCGTCCCCACGACACCGCGCCAAAGTTGGACAGCCGCCGACATGTCCGACTACTATAGGGTCGTCCCCACGACCTCGGGTCTAGATTGGCCCGCTACCGTCATGTCCGAAGACTATAGGGTCGTCCCCACGACCTCGGGACTAGATTGGCCCGCTACCGTCAAGTCCGACGACTATAGGGTCGTCCCACGACCCCGGGCCAAAGTTGGCAAGCCGCCGAAATGTCCGACGACTGTAGGGTCGTCTCCACGACCCCGGGACTAGATTGGCCCGCCACCGTCATGTCCGACGACTATCGGATCGTCCCCACGACCACGGGCCAAAGTTGGCCAATCGCCGACATTTCCGACGACTATAGGGTCGCCCCCACGACCCCGGTACAAGGTTCGCCCGCCGCCGACTTGCCCGGCGACTATAGGGTAGTCCCCACGACCCCGGGACTAGGTAGACCCACCGCCGACGTGTCCGACAACTATAGGGTCGTCCCCACGACAACGGGCCAAAGTTGGCCAGCCACCGACATGTCCGACGACCATAGGATCGTACCTACGACCCCGGGACTAGATTGGCCCGCCACCGTCAAGTCCGACGACTATAGGGTCGTCCCCACGACCCCGGGACTAGATTGGCCCGCCACCGTCATGTCCAACGACTATAGGGTCGTCCCCACAACCACGGGCCAAAGTTGGCAAGCCGCCGAAATTTCCGACGACTATAGAGTCGTCCCCACGACACCGGGCCAAAGTTGGCCAGCCGCCGACATGTCCGACGACTATAGGGTCGTCCCCACGACCCCGGGACAAGGTTGGCCCGCCGCCGACATATCCGACGAATATAGGGCCGTACCCACGACCCCGGGACTAGGCTGACAAGCCGCCAACATGTCCGACGACTATAGGGTCGTCCCCACGACCCCGGGCCAAAGTTGGTCAGCCGCCGAAATGTCCGACGACTGTAGGGTCGTCCCCACGACCCCGGGCCAAAGTTGGCAAGCCGCTGAAATGTCCGACGACTTTAGGGTTGTCCCCACGACCCCGGGACTACATTGGCCCGCCACCGTCAAGTCCGACGACTATAGGGTCGTCCCCAGGACCTCGGGACTAGATTGGCCCGCCACCGTCAAGTCCGACGACTAAAGGGTCGTCCCCACAACCCCGGGCCAAAGTTGGCAAGCCGCCGAAATGTCCGACGACTGTAGGGTCGTCCCCACGACCCCGGGACTAGATTGGCCCGCCACCGTCAAGTCCGACGACTATAGGGTCGTCCCCACGACCTCGGGACTAGGTTGGCCGGCCGCCGACATGTCCGACCACTATTGGGTCGTCCCCACGACACCGGGCCAAAGTTGGCCAGCCGCCGACATGTCCGACGACTATAGGGTCGTCCCCACGACCCCGGGACAAGGTTGGCCCGCCGCCGACTTGTCCGACGACTATAGGGTCGTACCCACGACCCCGGGACTAGGCTGACAAGCCGCCAACATGTCCTAAGACTATAGGGTCGTCCCCACGACCCCGGGCCAATGATGTCCAGCCGCCGTCTTGTCCGACGACTATAGGGTCGTCCCCACGACCCCGGGGCTAGATTGGCCCGCCACCGTCATGTCCAACGATTATAGGGTCGTCCCCACAACCACGGGCCAAAGTTGGACAGCCGCCGACATGTCCGACGACTATAGGGTCGTCCCCACGACCCCGGGACTAGGTTGGCCAGCCGCCGACATGTCCGACGACTATAGGGTCGTCCCGACGACCCCGGGCCAATGTTGGCCAATCGCCAACATGTCCGACGACTATAAGGTCGTCCCTACGACCCCGGGACTAGATTGGCCCGCCACCGTCATGTCCAACGATTATAGGGTCGTCCCCACGACCCCGGGACTAGATTGGCCCGCCACCGTTATGTCCGACGATTATAGGGTCGTCCCCACGACCCCGGGACAAGCTTGGCCCGCCGCCGACTTGTCCGACGACTATAGGGTCGTCCCCACGACCCCGGGACTAGATTGGCCCGCCACCGTCATGTCCGACGACAATAGGGTCGTCTCCACGACCCCGGGTCTAGGTTGGCCAGCCGCCGACATGTCCGACGACTATAGAGTCGTCCCCACGACACCGGGCCAAAGTTGGACAGCCGCCGACATGTCCGACTACTATAGGGTCGTCCCCAGGACCTCGGGTCTAGATTGGCCCGCTACCGTCATGTCCGAAGACTATAGGGTCGTCCCCACGACCACGGGACTAGATTGGCCCGCCACCGCCATGTCCGACGACAATAGGGTCGTCCCCACGACCCCGGGTCTAGGTTGGCCAGCCGCCGACATGTCCGACGACAATCGGATCGTCCCCACGCCCACGCGCCAAAGTTGGCCAGCCGCCGACATGTCCGACGACTATTGGATCGTCCCCACGACCACGGGCCAAAGTTGGCCAGCTGCCGACATGTCCGACGACTATAGGGTCGTCCCCACGACCCCGGGTCTAGGTTGCCCAGCTGCCGACATGTCCGACGACTATAGAGTCGTCCCCACGACACCGCGCCAAAGTTGGACAGCCGCCGACATGTCCGACTACTATAGGGTCGTCCCCACGCCCTCGGGTCTAGATTGGCCCGCTACCGTCATGTCCGAAGACTATAGGGTCGTCCCCACGACCTCGGGACTAGATTGGCCCGCTTCCGTCAAGTCCGACGACTATAGGGTCGTCCCACGACGCCGGGCCAAAGTTGGCAAGCCGCCGAAATGTCCGACGACTGTAGGGTCGTCCCCACGACCCCGGGACTAGATTGGCCCGCCACCGTCAAGTCCGACGACTATAGGGTCGTCCCGACGACCCCGGGCCAATGTTGGCCATTCGCCAACATGTCCGACGACTATAGGGTCGTCCCTACGACCCCGGGACTAGATTGGCCCGCCACCGTCATGTCCAACGATTATAGGGTCGTCCCCACGACCCCGGGACTAGATTGGCCCGCCACCGTCATGTCCGACGAATATAGGGTCGTCCCCACGACCCCGGGACAAGCTTGGCCCGCCGCCGACTTGTCCGACGACTATGGGGTCGTCCCCACGACCCCAGGACTAGATTGGCCCGCCACCGTCATGTCCGACGACAATAGGGTCGTCCCCACGACCCCGGGTCTAGGTTGCCCAGCTGCCGACATGTCCGACGACTATAGAGTCGTCCCCACGACACCGCGCCAAAGTTGGACAGCCGCCGACATGTCCGACTACTATAGGGTCGTCCCCACGCCCTCGGGTCTAGATTGGCCCGCTACCGTCATGTCCGAAGACTATAGGGTCGTCCCCACGACCTCGGGACTAGATTGGCCCGCTTCCGTCAAGTCCGACGACTATAGGGTCGTCCCACGACGCCGGGCCAAAGTTGGCAAGCCGCCGACATTTCCGACGACTATTGGGTCGTCCCCACGACCCCGGGACTAAATTGTCCAGCCGCCGACATGTCCGACGACTATAGGGTCGTCCCGCCGACCGCGGGCCAAAGTTGGCCAATCGCCGACATGTCCGACGACTATTGAGTCGTCCCCACGACCACGGGCCAAAGTTGGCCAGCCGCCGATATGTCCGACGACTATAGGGTCGTCCCCACGACCGCGGGCCAATGTTGGCCAATCGCCGTCATGTCCGACGACAATAGGGTCGTCCCCACGACCCTGGGTCTAGATTGGCCGGCCGCCGACATGACCGACGACTAAACAGTCGTCCCCACGACCACGGGCCAAAGTTGTCCAGCCGCCGACATGTCCGACGACTATAGGGTCGTCCCCACAACCCCGGGACTAGACGGGCCGCCACCGTCATGTCCAACGACTATCGGAACGTGCCAACGACCCCGGGCCAATATTGGCCAATCGCCGACATGTCCGACGACTATAGGGTCGTACCTACGACCCCGGGAATAGATTGCCCCGCCACCGTCATGTCCGACGACAATAGGGTCGTCCCCACGACCCTGGGTCTAGATTGGCCAGCCGCCGACATGTCCGACAACTAAACAGTCGTCCTCACGACCACGGGCCAAAGTTGGCCAGCCGCCGTCATGTCCGACGACTATCGGATCGACCCAACGACCACGGACCAAAGTTGGCCAATCGCCGACATGTCCGACGACTATAGGGTCGTCCCCACGACCCCGGGTCTAGGTTGGCCAGCCGCCGACATGTCCGACGACTAAACAGTCGTCCCCACGACCACTGGCCAAAGTTGGCCGGCCGCCGTCATGTCCGACGACTATCGGATCGACCCAACGACCACGGACCAAAGTTGGCCAATCGCCGACATGTCCGACGACTATAGGGTCGTCCCTATGACCCCGGGGCTAGTTTGGCCCGCCACCGTCATGTCCGACGACAATAGGGTCGTCCCCACGACCCCGGGTCCAGGTCGGCCAGCCGCCGACATGTCCGACGAATATAGAGTCGTCCCCACGACACCGGGCCAAAGATGGCCAGCCGGCGACATGTCCGACGACTATAGGGTCGTCCCCACGACCCCGGGTCTAGGTTGGCCAGCCGCCGACATGTCCGACGACTAAACAGTCGTCCCCACGACCACTGGCCAAAGTTGGCCAGCCGCCGTCATGTCCGACGACTATCGGATCGACCCCACGACCACGGACCAAAGTTGGCCAATCGCCGACATGTCCGACGACTATAGGTTCGTCCCTATGACCCCGGGACTAGATTGGCCCGCCACCGTCATGTCCGACGACAATAGGGTCGTCCCCACGACCCCGGGTCCAGGTCGGCCAGCCGCCGACATGTCCGACGAATATAGAGTCGTCCCCACGACACCGGGCCAAATTTGGCCAGCCGGCGACATGTCCGACGACTATAGGGTCGTCCCCACGACCCCGGGACTAGATTGGCCCTAGACCGTCATGTCCGACGACTATCGGATCGTCCCCACGACCACGGGCGAAAGCTGGCCAGCCGCCGACATGTCCGACGACTATTGAGTCGTCCCCACGACCACGGGCCAAAGTTGGCCAGCCGCCGACATGTGCGACGACTATAGGGTCGTCCCCACGACCCCGGGACTAGATTGGCCCGCCACCGCCATGTCCGACGACAATAGGGTCGTCCCCACGACCCCGGTACAAGGTTGGCCCGCCGCCGACTTGCCCGTCGACTATAGGGTTGTCCCCACGACCCCGGGGCTAGATTGGCCCGCCACCGTCATGTCCGACGACTATAGGGTCGTCCCCACGACCACGGGCCAAAGTTGGCCCGCCACCGTCATGTCCTACGATTATCGGTTCGTCCCCACGACCACGGGCCAAAGTTGGCCAGCCGGCGACATGTCCGACGACTATAGGGTCGTCCCCACGACACCGGGCCAAATTTGGCCAGCCGGCGACATGTCCGACGACTATAGGGTCGTCCCCACGACCCCGGGGCTAGTTTGGCCCGCCACCGTCATGTCCGACGACAATAGGGTCGTCCCCACGACCCCGGGTCCAGGTCGGCCAGCCGCCGACATGTCCGACGAATATAGAGTCGTCCCCACGACACCGGGCCAAAGATGGCCAGCCGGCGACATGTCCGACGACTATAGGGTCGTCCCCACGACCCCGGGTCTAGGTTGGCCAGCCGCCGACATGTCCGACGACTAAACAGTCGTCCCCACGACCACTGGCCAAAGTTGGCCAGCCGCCGTCATGTCCGACGACTATCGGATCGACCCCACGACCACGGACCAAAGTTGGCCAATCGCCGACATGTCCGACGACTATAGGTTCGTCCCTATGACCCCGGGACTAGATTGGCCCGCCACCGTCATGTCCGACGACAATAGGGTCGTCCCCACGACCCCGGGTCCAGGTCGGCCAGCCGCCGACATGTCCGACGAATATAGAGTCGTCCCCACGACACCGGGCCAAATTTGGCCAGCCGGCGACATGTCCGACGACTATAGGGTCGTCCCCACGACCCCGGGACTAGATTGGCCCTAGACCGTCATGTCCGACGACTATCGGATCGTCCCCACGACCACGGGCGAAAGCTGGCCAGCCGCCGACATGTCCGACGACTATTGAGTCGTCCCCACGACCACGGGCCAAAGTTGGCCAGCCGCCGACATGTGCGACGACTATAGGGTCGTCCCCACGACCCCGGGACTAGATTGGCCCGCCACCGCCATGTCCGACGACAATAGGGTCGTCCCCACGACCCCGGTACAAGGTTGGCCCGCCGCCGACTTGCCCGTCGACTATAGGGTTGTTCCCACGACCCCGGGGCTAGATTGGCCCGCCACCGTCATGTCCGACGACTATAGGGTCGTCCCCACGACCACGGGCCAAAGTTGGCCCGCCACCGTCATGTCCTACGATTATCGGTTCGTCCCCACGACCACGGGCCAAAGTTGGCCAGCCGGCGACATGTCCGACGACTATAGGGTCGTCCCCACGACACCGGGCCAAAGTTGGCCAATCGCCGACATGTCCGACGACTATAGGGTCGTCCCCACGACCCCGGGCCAAAGTTGGCCAACCGCCGACATGTCCGACGACTATAGGGTCGTCCCCACGACCCCGAGAATAGATTGGCCCGCCGCCGTCATGTCCGACGACTATAGGGTCGTCCCCACGACCACGGGCCAAAGATGGCCAGCCGCCGTGTTGTCCGACGACTATAGTGTCGTCCCCACGACCCCCGGACTAGATTGGCCAGCCACCGTCATGTCCGACGATTATACGGTCGTCCCCACGACCACGGGCCAAAGATGGCCAGCCGCCGTGTTGTCCGACGACAATAGGGTCGTCTTCACGACCACGGGCCAAAGTTGGCCAGCCGCCGACATTTCCGACGACTATAGGGTCGTCCCCACGAGCACGGACCAAATTTGGCCAGCCGCCGTCTTGTCCGACGACTATAGGGTCGTTCCCACGACCACGGGCCAAGTTGGCCAGCCGCCGACTTGTCCGACGACTATAGGATCGTCCCCACGACCCCGGGACTAGATTGGCCCGCCACCGTCATGTCCGACGACTATAGGTTCGTCCCCACGACCCCCGGAGTAGGTTGGCTCGCCGCCGACTTGTCCGACGACTATAGGGTCGTCCCCACGACCCCGGGGTTAGATTGGCCCGCCACCGTCATGTCCGACGACTATAGGGTCGTCCCCACGACCACGGGCCAAAGTTGGCCCGCCACCGTCATGTCCTACGATTATCGGTTCGTCCCCACGACCACGGGCTAAAGTTGGCCAGCCGGCGACATGTCCGACGACTATAGGGTCGTCCCCACGACACCGGGCCAAAGTTGGCCAATCGCCGACATGTCCGACGACTATAGGGTCGTCCCCACGACCCCGGGCCAAAGTTGGCCAACCGCCGACATGTCCGACGACTATAGGGTCGTCCCCACGACCCCGGGACTAGATTGGCCCGCCACCGTCATGTCCGACGACTATCGGATCGTCCCCACGACCCCGGGCCAAAGTTGGCCAGCCGCCGACATGTCCGACGACAATAGGGTCGTCCCCACGACCTCGGGAATAGGCTGGCCAGCCGCCGACATGTCCGACGACTATAGGGTCGCCCCCACGACCTCGGGACTAGGTTGGCCAGCCGCCGACGTGTCCGACGACTATAGGGTCGTCCCCGGAACCCCGGGCCAAAGTTGGCCGGCCGCCGAATTGTCGGACGACTATACGGTCCTCCCCACGACCCCGGTACTAGATTGGCCAGCCGCCGACATGTCCGACGACTATTGGGTCGTCCCCTCGACCACGGGCAAAAGTTGGCCAGCCGCCGACATGTCCGACGACTATAGGGTCGTCCCCATGACCCCGGTACTAGATTGGCCCGCCACCGTCATGTCCGACGACAATAGGGTCGTCCCCACGACCCCGGGTCTAGGTTGACCAGCCGCCGACATGTCCGACGACTAAACATTCGTCCCCACGACCACGGGCCAAAGTTGGCCAGCCACCGTCATGTCCGACGACTATCGGATCGTCCCCACGACCCCGGGCCAATATTGGCCCACCACCGTCATGTCGGACGTCTATAGGGTCGTCCCCACGACCACGGGCCTACGTTGACCTTCCGCCAACATGTCCGACGACTATAGGGTCGTCCCCACGACACCGGGCCAAAGTTGGCCAATCGCCGACATGTCCGACGACTAAACAGTCGTCCCCACGACCACGGGCCTACGTTGACCTTCCGCCAACATGTCCGACGACTATAGGGTCGTCCCCACGACACCGGGCCAAAGTTGGCCAATCGCCGACATGTCCGACAACTAAACAGTCGTCCTCACGACCACGGGCCAAAGTTGGCCAGCCGCCGTCATGTCCGACGACTATCGGATCGACCCAACGACCACGGACCAAAGTTGGCCAATCGCCGACATGTCCGACGACTATAGGGTCGTCCCTATGACCCCGGGACGAGATTGGCCCGCCACCGTCATGTCCGACGACAATAGGGTCGTCCCCACGACCCCGGGTCTAGGTTGGCTAGCCGCCGACATGTCCGACGACTAAACAGTCGTCCCCACGACCACGGGCCAAAGTTGGCCAGCCGCCGTCATGTCCGACGACTATCGGATCGACCCAACGACCACGGACCAAAGTTGGCCAATCGCCGACATGTCCGACGACTATAGGGTCGTCCCCACAACCCCGGGACTAGACGGGCCGCCACCGTCATGTCCAACGACTATCGGAACGTGCCAACGACCCCGGGCCAATATTGGCCAATCGCCGACATGTCCGACGACTATAGGGTCGTACCTACGACCCCGGGAATAGATTGCCCCGCCACCGTCATGTCCGACGACAATAGGGTCGTCCCCACGACCCTGGGTCTAGATTGGCCAGCCGCCGACATGTCCGACAACTAAACAGTCGTCCTCACGACCACGGGCCAAAGTTGGCCAGCCGCCGTCATGTCCGACGACTATCGGATCGACCCAACGACCACGGACCAAAGTTGGCCAATCGCCGACATGTCCGACGACTATAGGGTCGTCCCTATGACCCCGGGACGAGATTGGCCCGCCACCGTCATGTCCGACGACAATAGGGTCGTCCCCACGACCCCGGGTCTAGGTTGGCTAGCCGCCGACATGTCCGACGACTAAACAGTCGTCCCCACGACCACGGGCCAAAGTTCGCCAGCCGCCGTCATGTCCGACGACTATCGGATCGACCCAACGACCACGGACCAAAGTTGGCCAATCGCCGACATGTCCGACGACTATAGGGTCGTCCCTATGACCCCGGGGCTAGTTTGGCCCGCCACCGTCATGTCCGACGACAATAGGGTCGTCCCCACGACCCCGGGTCCAGGTCGGCCAGCCGCCGACATGTCCGACGAATATAGAGTCGTCCCCACGACACCGGGCCAAAGATGGCCAGCCGGCGACATGTCCGACGACTATAGGGTCGTCCCCACGACCCCGGGTCTAGGTTGGCCCACCACCGTCATGTCGGACGTCTATAGGGTCGTCCCCACGACCACGGGCCTACGTTGACCTTCCGCCAACATGTCCGACGACTATAGGGTCGTCCCCACGACACCGGGCCAAAGTTGGCCAATCGCCGACATGTCCGACGACTAAACAGTCGTCCCCACGACCACGGGCCTACGTTGACCTTCCGCCAACATGTCCGACGACTATAGGGTCGTCCCCACGACACCGGGCCAAAGTTGGCCAATCGCCGACATGTCCGACGACTAAACAGTCGTCCCCACGACCACGGGCCAAAGTTGGCCAGCCACCGTCATGTCCGACGACTATAGGGTCGTCCCCACGACCACGGGCCAAAGTTGTCCAGCCGCCGACATGTCCGACGACTATAGGGTCGTCCCCACAACCCCGGGACTAGACGGGCCGCCACCGTCATGTCCAACGACTATCGGAACGTGCCAACGACCCCGGGCCAATATTGGCCAATCGCCGACATGTCCGACGACTATAGGGTCGTACCTACGACCCCGGGACTAGATTGCCCCGCCACCGTCATGTCCGACGACAATAGGGTCGTCCCCACGACCCCGGGTCCAGGTCGGCCAGCCGCCGACATGTCCGACGAATATAGAGTCGTCCCCACGACACCGGGCCAAATTTGGCCAGCCGGCGACATGTCCGACGACTATAGGGTCGTCCCCACGACCCCGGGACTAGATTGGCCCTAGACCGTCATGTCCGACGACTATCGGATCGTCCCCACGAACACGGGCGAAAGCTGGCCAGCCGCCGACATGTCCGACGACTATTGAGTCGTCCCCACGACCACGGGCCAAAGTTGGCCAGCCGCCGACATGTGCGACGACTATAGGGTCGTCCCCACGACCCCGGGACTAGATTGGCCCGCCACCGCCATGTCCGACGACAATAGGGTCGTCCCCACGACCCCGGTACAAGGTTGGCCCGCCGCCGACTTGCCCGTCGACTATAGGGTTGTCCCCACGACCCCGGGGCTAGATTGGCCCGCCACCGTCATGTCCGACGACTATAGGGTCGTCCCCACGACCACGGGCCAAAGTTGGCCCGCCACCGTCATGTCCGACGATTATCGGTTCGTCCCCACGACCACGGGCCAAAGTTGGCCAGCCGGCGACATGTCCGACGACTATAGGGTCGTCCCCACGACACCGGGCCAAAGTTGGCCAGCCGCCGACATGTCCGACGGCTATAGGGTCGTCACCACGACCCCGGAACTAGATTGGCCCGCCACCGTCATGTCCGACGACTATCGGATCGACCCCACGACCACGGGCCAAAGTTGGCCAATCGCCGACATGTCCGACGACTATAGGGTCGTCCCCACGACCCCGGGACTAGGTTGGCTCGCCGCCGACATGTCCGACGACTATAGGGTCGTCCCCACGACCACGGGACTAGATTGGCCCGCCACCGTCATGTCCGACGATTATCGGTTCGTCCCCACGACCACGGGCCAAAGTTGGCCAGCCGGCGACATGTCCGACGACTATAGGGTCGTCCCCACGACACCGGGCCAAAGTTGGCCAATCGCCGACATGTCCGACGACTATAGGGTCGTCCCCACGACCCCGGGCCAAAGTTGGCCAATCGCCGACATGTCCGACGACTAAACAGTCGTCCCCACGACCACGGGCCTACGTTGACCTTCCGCCAACATGTCCGACGACTATAGGGTCGTCCCCACGACACCGGGCCAAAGTTGGCCAATCGCCGACATGTCCGACGACTATAGGGTCGTCCCCACGACCCCGGGCCAAAGTTGGCCAACCGCCGACATGTCCGACGACTATAGGGTCGTCCCCACGACCCCGGGACTAGATTGGCCCGCCACCGTCATGTCCGACGACTATCGGATCGTCCCCACGACCCCGGGCCAAAGTTGGCCAGCCGCCGACATGTCCGACGACAATAGGGTCGTCCCCACGACCTCGGGAATAGGCTGGCCAGCCGCCGACATGTCCGACGACTATAGGGTCGCCCCCACGACCTCGGGACTAGGTTGGCCAGCCGCCGACGTGTCCGACGACTATAGGGTCGTCCCCGGAACCCCGGGCCAAAGTTGGCCGGCCGCCGAATTGTCGGACGACTATACGGTCCTCCCCACGACCCCGGTACTAGATTGGCCAGCCGCCGACATGTCCGACGACTATTGGGTCGTCCCCTCGACCACGGGCAAAAGTTGGCCAGCCGCCGACATGTCCGACGACTATAGGGTCGTCCCCATGACCCCGGTACTAGATTGGCCCGCCACCGTCATGTCCGACGACAATAGGGTCGTCCCCACGACCCCGGGTCTAGGTTGACCAGCCGCCGACATGTCCGACGACTAAACATTCGTCCCCACGACCACGGGCCAAAGTTGGCCAGCCACCGTCATGTCCGACGACTATCGGATCGTCCCCACGACCCCGGGCCAATATTGGCCCACCACCGTCATGTCGGACGTCTATAGGGTCGTCCCCACGACCACGGGCCTACGTTGACCTTCCGCCAACATGTCCGACGACTATAGGGTCGTCCCCACGACACCGGGCCAAAGTTGGCCAATCGCCGACATGTCCGACGACTAAACAGTCGTCCCCACGACCACGGGCCTACGTTGACCTTCCGCCAACATGTCCGACGACTATAGGGTCGTCCCCACGACACCGGGCCAAAGTTGGCCAATCGCCGACATGTCCGACAACTAAACAGTCGTCCTCACGACCACGGGCCAAAGTTGGCCAGCCGCCGTCATGTCCGACGACTATCGGATCGACCCAACGACCACGGACCAAAGTTGGCCAATCGCCGACATGTCCGACGACTATAGGGTCGTCCCTATGACCCCGGGACGAGATTGGCCCGCCACCGTCATGTCCGACGACAATAGGGTCGTCCCCACGACCCCGGGTCTAGGTTGGCTAGCCGCCGACATGTCCGACGACTAAACAGTCGTCCCCACGACCACGGGCCAAAGTTGGCCAGCCGCCGTCATGTCCGACGACTATCGGATCGACCCAACGACCACGGACCAAAGTTGGCCAATCGCCGACATGTCCGACGACTATAGGGTCGTCCCCACAACCCCGGGACTAGACGGGCCGCCACCGTCATGTCCAACGACTATCGGAACGTGCCAACGACCCCGGGCCAATATTGGCCAATCGCCGACATGTCCGACGACTATAGGGTCGTACCTACGACCCCGGGAATAGATTGCCCCGCCACCGTCATGTCCGACGACAATAGGGTCGTCCCCACGACCCTGGGTCTAGATTGGCCAGCCGCCGACATGTCCGACAACTAAACAGTCGTCCTCACGACCACGGGCCAAAGTTGGCCAGCCGCCGTCATGTCCGACGACTATCGGATCGACCCAACGACCACGGACCAAAGTTGGCCAATCGCCGACATGTCCGACGACTATAGGGTCGTCCCTATGACCCCGGGACGAGATTGGCCCGCCACCGTCATGTCCGACGACAATAGGGTCGTCCCCACGACCCCGGGTCTAGGTTGGCTAGCCGCCGACATGTCCGACGACTAAACAGTCGTCCCCACGACCACGGGCCAAAGTTCGCCAGCCGCCGTCATGTCCGACGACTATCGGATCGACCCAACGACCACGGACCAAAGTTGGCCAATCGCCGACATGTCCGACGACTATAGGGTCGTCCCTATGACCCCGGGGCTAGTTTGGCCCGCCACCGTCATGTCCGACGACAATAGGGTCGTCCCCACGACCCCGGGTCCAGGTCGGCCAGCCGCCGACATGTCCGACGAATATAGAGTCGTCCCCACGACACCGGGCCAAAGATGGCCAGCCGGCGACATGTCCGACGACTATAGGGTCGTCCCCACGACCCCGGGTCTAGGTTGGCCCACCACCGTCATGTCGGACGTCTATAGGGTCGTCCCCACGACCACGGGCCTACGTTGACCTTCCGCCAACATGTCCGACGACTATAGGGTCGTCCCCACGACACCGGGCCAAAGTTGGCCAATCGCCGACATGTCCGACGACTAAACAGTCGTCCCCACGACCACGGGCCTACGTTGACCTTCCGCCAACATGTCCGACGACTATAGGGTCGTCCCCACGACACCGGGCCAAAGTTGGCCAATCGCCGACATGTCCGACGACTAAACAGTCGTCCCCACGACCACGGGCCAAAGTTGGCCAGCCACCGTCATGTCCGACGACTATAGGGTCGTCCCCACGACCACGGGCCAAAGTTGTCCAGCCGCCGACATGTCCGACGACTATAGGGTCGTCCCCACAACCCCGGGACTAGACGGGCCGCCACCGTCATGTCCAACGACTATCGGAACGTGCCAACGACCCCGGGCCAATATTGGCCAATCGCCGACATGTCCGACGACTATAGGGTCGTACCTACGACCCCGGGACTAGATTGCCCCGCCACCGTCATGTCCGACGACAATAGGGTCGTCCCCACGACCCCGGGTCCAGGTCGGCCAGCCGCCGACATGTCCGACGAATATAGAGTCGTCCCCACGACACCGGGCCAAATTTGGCCAGCCGGCGACATGTCCGACGACTATAGGGTCGTCCCCACGACCCCGGGACTAGATTGGCCCTAGACCGTCATGTCCGACGACTATCGGATCGTCCCCACGAACACGGGCGAAAGCTGGCCAGCCGCCGACATGTCCGACGACTATTGAGTCGTCCCCACGACCACGGGCCAAAGTTGGCCAGCCGCCGACATGTGCGACGACTATAGGGTCGTCCCCACGACCCCGGGACTAGATTGGCCCGCCACCGCCATGTCCGACGACAATAGGGTCGTCCCCACGACCCCGGTACAAGGTTGGCCCGCCGCCGACTTGCCCGTCGACTATAGGGTTGTCCCCACGACCCCGGGGCTAGATTGGCCCGCCACCGTCATGTCCGACGACTATAGGGTCGTCCCCACGACCACGGGCCAAAGTTGGCCCGCCACCGTCATGTCCGACGATTATCGGTTCGTCCCCACGACCACGGGCCAAAGTTGGCCAGCCGGCGACATGTCCGACGACTATAGGGTCGTCCCCACGACACCGGGCCAAAGTTGGCCAGCCGCCGACATGTCCGACGGCTATAGGGTCGTCACCACGACCCCGGAACTAGATTGGCCCGCCACCGTCATGTCCGACGACTATCGGATCGACCCCACGACCACGGGCCAAAGTTGGCCAATCGCCGACATGTCCGACGACTATAGGGTCGTCCCCACGACCCCGGGACTAGGTTGGCTCGCCGCCGACATGTCCGACGACTATAGGGTCGTCCCCACGACCACGGGACTAGATTGGCCCGCCACCGTCATGTCCGACGATTATCGGTTCGTCCCCACGACCACGGGCCAAAGTTGGCCAGCCGGCGACATGTCCGACGACTATAGGGTCGTCCCCACGACACCGGGCCAAAGTTGGCCAATCGCCGACATGTCCGACGACTATAGGGTCGTCCCCACGACCCCGGTACAAGGTTGGCCCGCCGCCGACTTGCCCGGCGACTATAGGGTCGGCCCCACGACCCCGGGACTAGATTGGCCCGCCACCGCCATGTCCGACGACTATAGGGTCGTCTCCACGACCACAGGCCAATTTGGCCAGCCGCCGACATGTTCGACGACTATAGGGTCGTCCCCACGACCACGGGCCAAAGTTGGCCAGCCGCCGACATGTCCGACGGCTATAGGGTCGTCACCACGACCCCGGAACTAGATTGGCCCGCCACCGTCATGTCCGACGACTATCGGATCGACCCCACGACCACGGGCCAAAGTTGGCCAATCGCCGACATGTCCGACGACTATAGGGTCGTCCCTATGACCCCGGGACGAGATTGGCCCGCCACCGTCATGTCCGACGACAATAGGGTCGTCCCCACGACCCCGGGTCCAGGTCGGCCAGCCGCCGACATGTCCGACGAATATAGAGTCGTCCCCACGACACCGGGCCAAAGTTGGCCAGCCGGCGACATGTCCGACGACTATAGGGTCGTCCCCACGACCCCGGGTCTAGGTTGGCCAGCCGCCGACATGTCCGACGACTAAACAGTCGTCCCCACGACCACGGGCCAAAGTTGGCCAGCCGCCGTCATGTCCGACGACTATCGGATCGACCCCACGACCACGGACCAAAGTTGGCCAATCGCCGACATGTCCGACGACTATAGGTTCGTCCCTATGACCCCGGGACTAGATTGGCCCGCCACCGTCATGTCCGACGACAATAGGGTCGTCCCCACGACCCCGGGTCCAGGTCGGCCAGCCGCCGACATGTCCGACGAATATAGAGTCGTCCCCACGACACCGGGCCAAATTTGGCCAGCCGGCGACATGTCCGACGACTATAGGGTCGTCCCCACGACCCCGGGACTAGATTGGCCCTAGACCGTCATGTCCGACGACTATCGGATCGTCCCCACGACCACGGGCGAAAGCTGGCCAGCCGCCGACATGTCCGACGACTATTGAGTCGTCCCCACGACCACGGGCCAAAGTTGGCCAGCCGCCGACATGAGCGACGACTATAGGGTCGTCCCCACGACCCCGGGACTAGATTGGCCCGCCACCGTCATGTCCGACGACAATAGGGTCGTCCCCACGACCCCGGTACAAGGTTGGCCCGCCGCCGACTTGCCTGTCGACTATAGGGTTGTCCCCACGACCCCGGGGCTAGATTGGCCCGCCACCGTCATGTCCGACGACTATAGGGTCGTCCCCACGACCACGGGCCAAAGTTGGCCCGCCACCGTCATGTCCGACGATTATCGGTTCGTCCCCACAACCACGGGCCAAAGTTGGCCAGCCGGCGACATGTCCGACGACTATAGGGTCGTCCCCACGACACCGGGCCAAAGTTGGCCAATCGCCGACATGTCCGACGACTATAGGGTCGTCCCCACGACCCCGGTACAAGGTTGGCCCGCCGCCGACTTGCCCGTCGACTATAGGGTCGTCTCCACGACCCCGGGACTAGATTGGCCCGCCACCCTCATGTCCGGCGACTATCGGATCGACCCCACGACCACGGGCCAAAGTTGGCCAATCGCCGACATGTCCGACGACTATAGGGTCGTCCCCACGACCACGGGCCAAAGTTGGCCAGCCGCCGACATGTCCGACGACTATTGGGTCGTCCCCACGACCCCGGGCCAATGTTGGCCAGCCGCCGACATGTCCGACGACTATTGGGTCGTCCCCACGACCCTGGGTCTAGATTGGCCGGCCGCCGACATGACCGACGACTAAACAGTCGTCCCCACGACCACGGGCCAAAGTTGGCCAGCCGCCGACATGTCCGACGGCTATAGGGTCGTCACCACGACCCCGGGACTAGATTGGCCCGCCACCGTCATGTCCGACGACTATCGGATCGACCCCACGACCACGGGCCAAAGTTGGCCAATCGCCGATTTGTCCGACGACTATAGGGTCGTCCCCACGACCACGGGCCAAAGTTGGCCAGCCGCCGACATGTCCGACGACTATTGGGTCGTCCCCACGACCCCGGGCCAATGTTGGCAAGCCGCCGACATGTCCGACGACTATTGGGTCGTCCCCACGACCCCGGGACAAGGGTGGCCTGCAGCCGACATGTCCGACGACTATAGAGTCGTCCCCAAGACACCGGGCCAAAGTTGGACAGCCGCCGACATGTCCGACGACTATAGGGTCGTCCACACGATCCTGAGAATAGATTGGCTCGCCGCCGTCATGTCCGACGACTATCGGATCGACCCCACGACCACGGACCAAAGTTGGCCAATCGCCGACATGTCCGACGACTATAGGGTCGTCCCTATGACCCCGGGACTAGATTGGCCCGCCACCGTCATGTCCGACGACAATAGGGTCGTCCCCACGACCCTGGGTCTAGATTGGCCGGCCGCCGAAATGACCGACGACTAAACAGTCGTCCCCACGACCACGGGCCAAAGTTGGCCAGCCGCCGACATGTCCGACGGCTATAGGGTCGTCACCACGACCCCGGGACTAGATTGGCCGCCACCGTCATGTCCGACGACTATCGTATCGACCCCACGACCACGGGCCAAAGTTGGCCAATCGCCGACATGTCCGACGACTATAGGGTCGTCCCTATGACCCCGGGACTAGATTGGCCAGCCGCCTACATGTCCGACGACTATAGGGTCGTCCCCACGACCCCGGGCTAGGTTGGCCAGCCGCCGACATGTCCGACGACTATAGGGTCGCCCCCACGACCCCGGGCCAAAGTTGGCCGGCCGCCGAATTGTCCGACGACTATAGGGTCGTCCCCATGACCCCGGGACTAGATTGGCCCGCCACCGTCATGTCCGACGACAATAGGGTCGTCCCCACGACCCCGGGTCCAGGTTGGCCAGCCGCCGATATGTCCGACGAATATAGAGTCGTCCCCACGACCCCGGGCCAATGTTGGCAAATCGCCGACATGTCCGACGACAATAGGGTCGTCCCCACGACCCCGGGTCCAGGTCGGCCAGCCGCCGACATGTCCGACGAATATAGAGTCGTCCCCACGACACCGGGCCAAATTTGGCCAGCCGGCGACATGTCCGACGACTATAGGGTCGTCCCCACGAGCCCGGGACTAGATTGACCCTAGACCGTCATGTCCGACGACTATCGGATCGTCCCCACGACCACGGGCGAAAGCTGGCCAGCCGCCGACATGTCCGACGACTATTGAGTCGTCCCCACGACCACGGGCCAAAGTTGGCCAGCCGCCGACATGTGCGACGACTATAGGGTCGTCCCCACGACCCCGGGACTAGATTGGCCCGCCACCGTCATGTCCGACGACAATTGGATCGTCCCCACGACCCTGGGTCTAGATTGGCCAGCCGCCGACATGTCCGACGACTAAACAGTCGTCCCCACGACCACGGGCCAAAGTTGGCCAGCCGCCGACATGTCCGACGGCTATTGGGTCGTCCCCACGACCCCGGGACTAGATTGGCCCGCCACCGTCATGTCCGACGACTGTCGGATCGACCCCACGACCACGGGCCAAAGTTGGCCAGCCGCCGACATGTCCGACGACTATAGGGTCGTCCCCACGACCCCGGGACTAGATTGGCCCGCCACCGTCATGTCCGACGACTATCGGATCGTCCCCACGACCCCGGGCCAAAGTTGGCCAGCCGCCGACATGTCCAACGACAATAGGGTCGTCCCCACGACCTCGGGAATAGGCTGGCCAGCCGCCGACATGTCCGACGACTATAGGGTCGCCCCCACGACCTCGGGACTAGGTTGGCCAGCCGCCGACATGTCCGACGACTATAGGGTCGTCCCCGGAACCCCGGGCCAAAGTTGGCCGGCCGCCGAATTGTCCGACGACTATACGGTCCTCCCCACGACCCCGGTACTAAGTTGGCCAGCCGCCGACATGTCCGACGTCAATAGGGTCGTCCCCACGACCCCGGGACTGGACTGGCCAGCCGCCTACATGTCCGACGACTATAGGGTCGTCCCCACGACCCCCGGACTAGGTTGGCTAGCCGCCGACTTCTCCGACCACTATAGGATCGTCCCCACGACCTCGGGACTAGGTTTGCCAGCCGCCGACATGTCCGACGACTATAGGGTCGTCCCCACGACCCCGGACTAGGTTGGCCAGCCGCCGACATGTCCGACGACTATAGGGTCGCCCTCACGACCCCGGGCCAAAGTTGGCCGGCCGCCGAATTGTCCGACGACTATAGGTTCGTCCCCACGACCCCGGGACTAAATTGGCCAGCCGCCGACATGTCCGACAACTATTGGGTCGTCTCCACGACCCCGGGACTAGATTGGCCCGCCACCCTCATGTCCGGCGACAATAGGGTCGTCCCCACGACCCCGGGTCTAGGTTGGCCAGCCGCCGACATGTCCGACGACTAAACAGTCGTCCCCACGACCACGGGCCAAAGTTGGCCAGCCGCCGACATTTCCGACGACTATTGGGTCGTCCCCACGACCCCGGGACTAAATTGTCCAGCCGCCGACATGTCCGACGACTATAGGGTCGTCCCGCCGACCGCGGGCCAAAGTTGGCCAATCGCCGACATGTCCGACGACTATTGAGTCGTCCCCACGACCACGGGCCAAAGTTGGCCAGCCGCCGATATGTCCGACGACTATAGGGTCGTCCCCACGACCCCGGGCCAATGTTGGCCAATCGCCGTCATGTCCGACGACAATAGGGTCGTCCCCACGACCCTGGGTCTAGATTGGCCGGCCGCCGACATGACCGACGACTAAACAGTCGTCCCCACGACCACGGGCCAAAGTTGTCCAGCCGCCGACATGTCCGACGACTATAGGGTCGTCCCCACAACCCCGGGACTAGACGGGCCGCCACCGTCATGTCCAACGACTATCGGAACGTGCCAACGACCCCGGGCCAATATTGGCCAATCGCCGACATGTCCGACGACTATAGGGTCGTACCTACGACCCCGGGAATAGATTGCCCCGCCACCGTCATGTCCGACGACAATAGGGTCGTCCCCACGACCCTGGGTCTAGATTGGCCAGCCGCCGACATGTCCGACAACTAAACAGTCGTCCTCACGACCACGGGCCAAAGTTGGCCAGCCGCCGTCATGTCCGACGACTATCGGATCGACCCAACGACCACGGACCAAAGTTGGCCAATCGCCGACATGTCCGACGACTATAGGGTCGTCCCTATGACCCCGGGACGAGATTGGCCCGCCACCGTCATGTCCGACGACAATAGGGTCGTCCCCACGACCCCGGGTCTAGGTTGGCTAGCCGCCGACATGTCCGACGACTAAACAGTCGTCCCCACGACCACGGGCCAAAGTTGGCCAGCCGCCGTCATGTCCGACGACTATCGGATCGACCCAACGACCACGGACCAAAGTTGGCCAATCGCCGACATGTCCGACGACTATAGGGTCGTCCCTATGACCCCGGGGCTAGTTTGGCCCGCCACCGTCATGTCCGACGACAATAGGGTCGTCCCCACGACCCCGGGTCCAGGTCGGCCAGCCGCCGACATGTCCGACGAATATAGAGTCGTCCCCACGACACCGGGCCAAAGATGGCCAGCCGGCGACATGTCCGACGACTATAGGGTCGTCCCCACGACCCCGGGTCTAGGTTGGCCAGCCGCCGACATGTCCGACGACTAAACAGTCGTCCCCACGACCACTGGCCAAAGTTGGCCAGCCGCCGTCATGTCCGACGACTATCGGATCGAACCCACGACCACGGACCAAAGTTGGCCAATCGCCGACATGTCCGACGACTATAGGTTCGTCCCTATGACCCCGGGACTAGATTGGCCCGCCACCGTCATGTCCGACGACAATAGGGTCGTCCCCACGACCCCGGGTCCAGGTCGGCCAGCCGCCGACATGTCCGACGAATATAGAGTCGTCCCCACGACACCGGGCCAAATTTGGCCAGCCGGCGACATGTCCGACGACTATAGGGTCGTCCCCACGACCCCGGGACTAGATTGGCCCTAGACCGTCATGTCCGACGACTATCGGATCGTCCCCACGACCACGGGCGAAAGCTGGCCAGCCGCCGACATGTCCGACGACTATTGAGTCGTCCCCACGACCACGGGCCAAAGTTGGCCAGCCGCCGACATGTGCGACGACTATAGGGTCGTCCCCACGACCCCGGGACTAGATTGGCCCGCCACCGCCATGTCCGACGACAATAGGGTCGTCCCCACGACCCCGGTACAAGGTTGGCCCGCCGCCGACTTGCCCGTCGACTATAGGGTTGTCCCCACGACCCCGGGGCTAGATTGGCCCGCCACCGTCATGTCCGACGACTATAGGGTCGTCCCCACGACCACGGGCCAAAGTTGGCCCGCCACCGTCATGTCCTACGATTATCGGTTCGTCCCCACGACCACGGGCCAAAGTTGGCCAGCCGGCGACATGTCCGACGACTATAGGGTCGTCCCCACGACACCGGGCCAAATTTGGCCAGCCGGCGACATGTCCGACGACTATAGGGTCGTCCCCACGACCCCGGGACTAGATTGGCCCTAGACCGTCATGTCCGACGACTATCGGATCGTCCCCACGACCACGGGCGAAAGCTGGCCAGCCGCCGACATGTCCGACGACTATTGAGTCGTCCCCACGACCACGGGCCAAAGTTGGCCAGCCGCCGACATGTGCGACGACTATAGGGTCGTCCCCACGACCCCGGGACTAGATTGGCCCGCCACCGCCATGTCCGACGACAATAGGGTCGTCCCCACGACCCCGGTACAAGGTTGGCCCGCCGCCGACTTGCCCGTCGACTATAGGGTTGTCCCCACGACCCCGGGACTAGATTGGCCCGCCACCCTCATGTCCGGCGACAATAGGGTCGTCCCCACGACCCCGGGTCTAGGTTGGCCAGCCGCCGACATGTCCGACGACTAAACAGTCGTCCCCACGACCACGGGCCAAAGTTGGCCAGCCGCCGACATTTCCGACGACTATTGGGTCGTCCCCAAGACCCCGGGACTAAATTGTCCAGCCGCCGACATGTCCGACGACTATAGGGTCGTCCCGCCGACCGCGGGCCAAAGTTGGCCAATCGCCGACATGTCCGACGACTATTGAGTCGTCCCCACGACCACGGGCCAAAGTTGGCCAGCCGCCGATATGTCCGACGACTATAGGGTCGTCCCCACGACCCCGGGCCAATGTTGGCCAATCGCCGTCATGTCCGACGACAATAGGGTCGTCCCCACGACCCTGGGTCTAGATTGGCCGGCCGCCGACATGACCGACGACTAAACAGTCGTCCCCACGACCACGGGCCAAAGTTGTCCAGCCGCCGACATGTCCGACGACTATAGGGTCGTCCCCACAACCCCGGGACTAGACGGGCCGCCACCGTCATGTCCAACGACTATCGGAACGTGCCAACGACCCCGGGCCAATATTGGCCAATCGCCGACATGTCCGACTACTATAGGGTCGTACCTACGACCCCGGGAATAGATTGCCCCGCCACCGTCATGTCCGGCGACAATAGGGTCGTCCCCACGACCCTGGGTCTAGATTGGCCAGCCGCCGACATGTCCGACAACTAAACAGTCGTCCTCACGACCACGGGCCAAAGTTGGCCAGCCGCCGTCATGTCCGACGACTATCGGATCGACCCAACGACCACGGACCAAAGTTGGCCAATCGCCGACATGTCCGACGACTATAGGGTCGTCCCTATGACCCCGGGACGAGATTGGCCCGCCACCGTCATGTCCGACGACAATAGGGTCGTCCCCACGACCCCGGGTCTAGGTTGGCTAGCCGCCGACATGTCCGACGACTAAACAGTCGTCCCCACGACCACGGGCCAAAGTTGGCCAGCCGCCGTCATGTCCGACGACTATCGGATCGACCCAACGACCACGGACCAAAGTTGGCCAATCGCCGACATGTCCGACGACTATAGGGTCGTCCCCACAACCCCGGGACTAGACGGGCCGCCACCGTCATGTCCAACGACTATCGGAACGTGCCAACGACCCCGGGCCAATATTGGCCAATCGCCGACATGTCCGACGACTATAGGGTCGTACCTACGACCCCGGGAATAGATTGCCCCGCCACCGTCATGTCCGACGACAATAGGGTCGTCCCCACGACCCTGGGTCTAGATTGGCCAGCCGCCGACATGTCCGACAACTAAACAGTCGTCCTCACGACCACGGGCCAAAGTTGGCCAGCCGCCGTCATGTCCGACGACTATCGGATCGACCCAACGACCACGGACCAAAGTTGGCCAATCGCCGACATGTCCGACGACTATAGGGTCGTCCCTATGACCCCGGGACGAGATTGGCCCGCCACCGTCATGTCCGACGACAATAGGGTCGTCCCCACGACCCCGGGTCTAGGTTGGCTAGCCGCCGACATGTCCGACGACTAAACAGTCGTCCCCACGACCACGGGCCAAAGTTGGCCAGCCGCCGTCATGTCCGACGACTATCGGATCGACCCAACGACCACGGACCAAAGTTGGCCAATCGCCGACATGTCCGACGACTATAGGGTCGTCCCTATGACCCCGGGGCTAGTTTGGCCCGCCACCGTCATGTCCGACGACAATAGGGTCGTCCCCACGACCCCGGGTCCAGGTCGGCCAGCCGCCGACATGTCCGACGAATATAGAGTCGTCCCCACGACACCGGGCCAAAGATGGCCAGCCGGCGACATGTCCGACGACTATAGGGTCGTCCCCACGACCCCGGGTCTAGGTTGGCCAGCCGCCGACATGTCCGACGACTAAACAGTCGTCCCCACGACCACTGGCCAAAGTTGGCCAGCCGCCGTCATGTCCGACGACTATCGGATCGACCCCACGACCACGGACCAAAGTTGGCCAATCGCCGACATGTCCGACGACTATAGGTTCGTCCCTATGACCCCGGGACTAGATTGGCCCGCCACCGTCATGTCCGACGACAATAGGGTCGTCCCCACGACCCCGGGTCCAGGTCGGCCAGCCGCCGACATGTCCGACGAATATAGAGTCGTCCCCACGACACCGGGCCAAATTTGGCCAGCCGGCGACATGTCCGACGACTATAGGGTCGTCCCCACGACCCCGGGACTAGATTGGCCCTAGACCGTCATGTCCGACGACTATCGGATCGTCCCCACGACCACGGGCGAAAGCTGGCCAGCCGCCGACATGTCCGACGACTATTGAGTCGTCCCCACGACCACGGGCCAAAGTTGGCCAGCCGCCGACATGTGCGACGACTATAGGGTCGTCCCCACGACCCCGGGACTAGATTGGCCCGCCACCGCCATGTCCGACGACAATAGGGTCGTCCCCACGACCCCGGTACAAGGTTGGCCCGCCGCCGACTTGCCCGTCGACTATAGGGTTGTTCCCACGACCCCGGGGCTAGATTGGCCCGCCACCGTCATGTCCGACGACTATAGGGTCGTCCCCACGACCACGGGCCAAAGTTGGCCCGCCACCGTCATGTCCTACGATTATCGGTTCGTCCCCACGACCACGGGCCAAAGTTGGCCAGCCGGCGACATGTCCGACGACTATAGGGTCGTCCCCACGACACCGGGCCAAAGTTGGCCAATCGCCGACATGTCCGACGACTATAGGGTCGTCCCCACGACCCCGGGCCAAAGTTGGCCAACCGCCGACATGTCCGACGACTATAGGGTCGTCCCCACGACCCCGAGAATAGATTGGCCCGCCGCCGTCATGTCCGACGACTATAGGGTCGTCCCCACGACCACGGGCCAAAGATGGCCAGCCGCCGTGTTGTCCGACGACTATAGTGTCGTCCCCACGACCCCCGGACTAGATTGGCCAGCCACCGTCATGTCCGACGATTATACGGTCGTCCCCACGACCACGGGCCAAAGATGGCCAGCCGCCGTGTTGTCCGACGACAATAGGGTCGTCTTCACGACCACGGGCCAAAGTTGGCCAGCCGCCGACATTTCCGACGACTATAGGGTCGTCCCCACGAGCACGGACCAAATTTGGCCAGCCGCCGACTTGTCCGACGACTATAGGATCGTCCCCACGACCCCGGGACTAGATTGGCCCGCCACCGTCATGTCCGACGACTATAGGTTCGTCCCCACGACCCCCGGAGTAGGTTGGCTCGCCGCCGACTTGTCCGACGACTATAGGGTCGTCCCCACGACCCCGGAGTTAGATTGGCCCGCCACCGTCATGTCCGACGACTATAGGGTCGTCCCCACGACCACGGGCCAAAGTTGGCCCGCCACCGTCATGTCCTACGATTATCGGTTCGTCCCCACGACCACGGGCCAAAGTTGGCCAGCCGGCGACATGTCCGACGACTATAGGGTCGTCCCCACGACACCGGGCCAAAGTTGGCCAATCGCCGACATGTCCGACGACTATAGGGTCGTCCCCACGACCCCGGGCCAAAGTTGGCCAACCGCCGACATGTCCGACGACTATAGGGTCGTCCCCACGACCCCGGGACTAGATTGGCCCGCCACCGTCATGTCCGACGACTATCGGATCGTCCCCACGACCCCGGGCCAAAGTTGGCCAGCCGCCGACATGTCCGACGACAATAGGGTCGTCCCCACGACCTCGGGAATAGGCTGGCCAGCCGCCGACATGTCCGACGACTATAGGGTCGCCCCCACGACCTCGGGACTAGGTTGGCCAGCCGCCGACGTGTCCGACGACTATAGGGTCGTCCCCGGAACCCCGGGCCAAAGTTGGCCGGCCGCCGAATTGTCGGACGACTATACGGTCCTCCCCACGACCCCGGTACTAGATTGGCCAGCCGCCGACATGTCCGACGACTATTGGGTCGTCCCCTCGACCACGGGCAAAAGTTGGCCAGCCGCCGACATGTCCGACGAATATAGGGTCGTCCCCATGACCCCGGTACTAGATTGGCCCGCCACCGTCATGTCCGACGACAATAGGGTCGTCCCCACGACCCCGGGTCTAGGTTGACCAGCCGCCGACATGTCCGACGACTAAACATTCGTCCCCACGACCACGGGCCAAAGTTGGCCAGCCACCGTCATGTCCGACGACTATCGGATCGTCCCCACGACCCCGGGCCAATATTGGCCCACCACCGTCATGTCGGACGTCTATAGGGTCGTCCCCACGACCACGGGCCTACGTTGACCTTCCGCCAACATGTCCGACGACTATAGGGTCGTCCCCACGACACCGGGCCAAAGTTGGCCAATCGCCGACATGTCCGACGACTAAACAGTCGTCCCCACGACCACGGGCCTACGTTGACCTTCCGCCAACATGTCCGACGACTATAGGGTCGTCCCCACGACACCGGGCCAAAGTTGGCCAATCGCCGACATGTCCGACGACTAAACAGTCGTCCCCACGACCACGGGCCAAAGTTGGCCAGCCACCGTCATGTCCGACGACTATAGGGTCGTCCCCACGACCACGGGCCAAAGTTGTCCAGCCGCCGACATGTCCGACGACTATAGGGTCGTCCCCACAACCCCGGGACTAGACGGGCCGCCACCGTCATGTCCAACGACTATCGGAACGTGCCAACGACCCCGGGCCAATATTGGCCAATCGCCGACATGTCCGACGACTATAGGGTCGTACCTACGACCCCGGGACTAGATTGCCCCGCCACCGTCATGTCCGACGACAATAGGGTCGTCCCCACGACCCAGGGTCTAGATTGGCCAGCCGCCGACATGTCCGACAACTAAACAGTCGTCCTCACGACCACGGGCCAACGTTGGCCAGCCGCCGTCATGTCCGACGACTATCGGATCGACCCAACGACCACGGACCAAAGTTGGCCAATCGCCGACATGTCCGACGACTATAGGGTCGTCCCTATGACCCCGGGACGAGATTGGCCCGCCACCGTCATGTCCGACGACAATAGGGTCGTCCCCACGACCCCGGGTCTAGGTTGGCTAGCCGCCGACATGTCCGACGACTAAACAGTCGTCCCCACGACCACGGGCCAAAGTTGGCCAGCCGCCGTCATGTCCGACGACTATCGGATCGACCCAACGACCACGGACCAATGTTGGCCAATCGCCGACATGTCCGACGACTATAGGGTCGTCCCTATGACCCCGGGGCTAGTTTGGCCCGCCACCGTCATGTCCGACGACAATAGGGTCGTCCCCACGACCCCGGGTCCAGGTCGGCCAGCCGCCGACATGTCCGACGAATATAGAGTCGTCCCCACGACACCGGGCCAAAGATGGCCAGCCGGCGACATGTCCGACGACTATAGCGTCGTCCCCACGACCCCGGGTCTAGGTTGGCCAGCTGCCGACATGTCCGACGACTAAACAGTCGTCCCCACGACCACTGGCCAAAGTTGGCCAGCCGCCGTCATGTCCGACGACTATCGGATCGACCCCACGACCACGGACCAAAGTTGGCCAATCGCCGACATGTCCGACGACTATAGGTTCGTCCCTATGACCCCGGGACTAGATTGGCCCGCCACCGTCATGTCCGACGACAATAGGGTCGTCCCCACGACCCCGGGTCCAGGTCGGCCAGCCGCCGACATGTCCGACGAATATAGAGTCGTCCCCACGACACCGGGCCAAATTTGGCCAGCCGGCGACATGTCCGACGACTATAGGGTCGTCCCCACGACCCCGGGACTAGATTGGCCCTAGACCGTCATGTCCGACGACTATCGGATCGTCCCCACGACCACGGGCGAAAGCTGGCCAGCCGCCGACATGTCCGACGACTATTGAGTCGTCCCCACGACCACGGGCCAAAGTTGGCCAGCCGCCGACATGTGCGACGACTATAGGGTCGTCCCCACGACCCCGGGACTAGATTGGCCCGCCACCGCCATGTCCGACGACAATAGGGTCGTCCCCACGACCCCGGTACAAGGTTGGCCCGCCGCCGACTTGCCCGTCGACTATAGGGTTGTCCCCACGACCCCGGGGCTAGATTGGCCCGCCACCGTCATGTCCGACGACTATAGGGTCGTCCCCACGACCACGGGCCAAAGTTGGCCCGCCACCGTCATGTCCGACGATTATCGGTTCGTCCCCACGACCACGGGCCAAAGTTGGCCAGCCGGCGACATGTCCGACGACTATAGGGTCGTCCCCACGACACCGGGCCAAAGTTGGCCAATCGCCGACATGTCCGACGACTATCGGAACGTGCCAACGACCCCGGGCCAATATTGGCCAATCGCCGACATGTCCGACTACTATAGGGTCGTACCTACGACCCCGGGAATAGATTGCCCCGCCACCGTCATGTCCGGCGACAATAGGGTCGTCCCCACGACCCTGGGTCTAGATTGGCCAGCCGCCGACATGTCCGACAACTAAACAGTCGTCCTCACGACCACGGGCCAAAGTTGGCCAGCCGCCGTCATGTCCGACGACTATCGGATCGACCCAACGACCACGGACCAAAGTTGGCCAATCGCCGACATGTCCGACGACTATAGGGTCGTCCCTATGACCCCGGGACGAGATTGGCCCGCCACCGTCATGTCCGACGACAATAGGGTCGTCCCCACGACCCCGGGTCTAGGTTGGCTAGCCGCCGACATGTCCGACGACTAAACAGTCGTCCCCACGACCACGGGCCAAAGTTGGCCAGCCGCCGTCATGTCCGACGACTATCGGATCGACCCAACGACCACGGACCAAAGTTGGCCAATCGCCGACATGTCCGACGACTATAGGGTCGTCCCCACAACCCCGGGACTAGACGGGCCGCCACCGTCATGTCCAACGACTATCGGAACGTGCCAACGACCCCGGGCCAATATTGGCCAATCGCCGACATGTCCGACGACTATAGGGTCGTACCTACGACCCCGGGAATAGATTGCCCCGCCACCGTCATGTCCGACGACAATAGGGTCGTCCCCACGACCCTGGGTCTAGATTGGCCAGCCGCCGACATGTCCGACAACTAAACAGTCGTCCTCACGACCACGGGCCAAAGTTGGCCAGCCGCCGTCATGTCCGACGACTATCGGATCGACCCAACGACCACGGACCAAAGTTGGCCAATCGCCGACATGTCCGACGACTATAGGGTCGTCCCTATGACCCCGGGACGAGATTGGCCCGCCACCGTCATGTCCGACGACAATAGGGTCGTCCCCACGACCCCGGGTCTAGGTTGGCTAGCCGCCGACATGTCCGACGACTAAACAGTCGTCCCCACGACCACGGGCCAAAGTTGGCCAGCCGCCGTCATGTCCGACGACTATCGGATCGACCCAACGACCACGGACCAAAGTTGGCCAATCGCCGACATGTCCGACGACTATAGGGTCGTCCCTATGACCCCGGGGCTAGTTTGGCCCGCCACCGTCATGTCCGACGACAATAGGGTCGTCCCCACGACCCCGGGTCCAGGTCGGCCAGCCGCCGACATGTCCGACGAATATAGAGTCGTCCCCACGACACCGGGCCAAAGATGGCCAGCCGGCGACATGTCCGACGACTATAGCGTCGTCCCCACGACCCCGGGTCTAGGTTGGCCAGCTGCCGACATGTCCGACGACTAAACAGTCGTCCCCACGACCACTGGCCAAAGTTGGCCAGCCGCCGTCATGTCCGACGACTATCGGATCCACCCCACGACCACGGACCAAAGTTGGCCAATCGCCGACATGTCCGACGACTATAGGTTCGTCCCTATGACCCCGGGACTAGATTGGCCCGCCACCGTCATGTCCGACGACAATAGGGTCGTCCCCACGACCCCGGGTCCAGGTCGGCCAGCCGCCGACATGTCCGACGAATATAGAGTCGTCCCCACGACACCGGGCCAAATTTGGCCAGCCGGCGACATGTCCGACGACTATAGGGTCGTCCCCACGACCCCGGGACTAGATTGGCCCTAGACCGTCATGTCCGACGACTATCGGATCGTCCCCACGACCACGGGCGAAAGCTGGCCAGCCGCCGACATGTCCGACGACTATTGAGTCGTCCCCACGACCACGGGCCAAAGTTGGCCAGCCGCCGACATGTGCGACGACTATAGGGTCGTCCCCACGACCCCGGGACTAGATTGGCCCGCCACCGCCATGTCCGACGACAATAGGGTCGTCCCCACGACCCCGGTACAAGGTTGGCCCGCCGCCGACTTGCCCGTCGACTATAGGGTTGTCCCCACGACCCCGGGGCTAGATTGGCCCGCCACCGTCATGTCCGACGACTATAGGGTCGTCCCCACGACCACGGGCCAAAGTTGGCCCGCCACCGTCATGTCCGACGATTATCGGTTCGTCCCCACGACCACGGGCCAAAGTTGGCCAGCCGGCGACATGTCCGACGACTATAGGGTCGTCCCCACGACACCGGGCCAAAGTTGGCCAATCGCCGACATGTCCGACGACTATCGGAACGTGCCAACGACCACGGACCAAAGTTGGCCAATCGCCGACATGTCCGACGACTATAGGGTCGTCCCTATGACCCCGGGACGAGATTGGCCCGCCACCGTCATGTCCGACGACAATAGGGTCGTCCCCACGACCCCGGGTCTAGGTTGGCTAGCCGCCGACATGTCCGACGACTAAACAGTCGTCCCCACGACCACGGGCCAAAGTTGGCCAGCCGCCGTCATGTCCGACGACTATCGGATCGACCCAACGACCACGGACCAAAGTTGGCCAATCGCCGACATGTCCGACGACTATAGGGTCGTCCCTATGACCCCGGGGCTAGTTTGGCCCGCCACCGTCATGTCCGACGACAATAGGGTCGTCCCCACGACCCCGGGTTCAGGTCGGCCAGCCGCCGACATGTCCGACGAATATAGAGTCGTCCCCACGACACCGGGCCAAAGATGGCCAGCCGGCGACATGTCCGACGACTATAGGGTCGTCCCCACGACCCCGGGTCTAGGTTGGCCAGCCGCCGACATGTCCGACGACTAAACAGTCGTCCCCACGACCACTGGCCAAAGTTGGCCAGCCGCCGTCATGTCCGACGACTATCGGATCGACCCCACGACCACGGACCAAAGTTGGCCAATCGCCGACATGTCCGACGACTATAGGTTCGTCCCTATGACCCCGGGACTAGATTGGCCCGCCACCGTCATGTCCGACGACAATAGGGTCGTCCCCACGACCCCGGGTCCAGGTCGGCCAGCCGCCGACATGTCCGACGAATATAGAGTCGTCCCCACGACACCGGGCCAAATTTGGCCAGCCGGCGACATGTCCGACGACTATAGGGTCGTCCCCACGACCCCGGGACTAGATTGGCCCTAGACCGTCATGTCCGACGACTATCGGATCGTCCCCACGACCACGGGCGAAAGCTGGCCAGCCGCCGACATGTCCGACGACTATTGAGTCGTCCCCACGACCACGGGCCAAAGTTGGCCAGCCGCCGACATGTGCGACGACTATAGGGTCGTCCCCACGACCCCGGGACTAGATTGGCCCGCCACCGCCATGTCCGACGACAATAGGGTCGTCCCCACGACCCCGGTACAAGGTTGGCCCGCCGCCGACTTGCCCGTCGACTATAGGGTTGTTCCCACGACCCCGGGGCTAGATTGGCCCGCCACCGTCATGTCCGACGACTATAGGGTCGTCCCCACGACCACGGGCCAAAGTTGGCCCGCCACCGTCATGTCCTACGATTATCGGTTCGTCCCCACGACCACGGGCCAAAGTTGGCCAGCCGGCGACATGTCCGACGACTATAGGGTCGTCCCCACGACACCGGGCCAAAGTTGGCCAATCGCCGACATGTCCGACGACTATAGGGTCGTCCCCACGACCCCGGGCCAAAGTTGGCCAACCGCCGACATGTCCGACGACTATAGGGTCGTCCCCACGACCCCGAGAATAGATTGGCCCGCCGCCGTCATGTCCGACGACTATAGGGTCGTCCCCACGACCACGGGCCAAAGATGGCCAGCCGCCGTGTTGTCCGACGACTATAGTGTCGTCCCCACGACCCCCGGACTAGATTGGCCAGCCACCGTCATGTCCGACGATTATACGGTCGTCCCCACGACCACGGGCCAAAGATGGCCAGCCGCCGTGTTGTCCGACGACAATAGGGTCGTCTTCACGACCACGGGCCAAAGTTGGCCAGCCGCCGACATTTCCGACGACTATAGGGTCGTCCCCACGAGCACGGACCAAATTTGGCCAGCCGCCGACTTGTCCGACGACTATAGGATCGTCCCCACGACCCCGGGACTAGATTGGCCCGCCACCGTCATGTCCGACGACTATAGGTTCGTCCCCACGACCCCCGGAGTAGGTTGGCTCGCCGCCGACTTGTCCGACGACTATAGGGTCGTCCCCACGACCCCGGGGTTAGATTGGCCCGCCACCGTCATGTCCGACGACTATAGGGTCGTCCCCACGACCACGGGCCAAAGTTGGCCCGCCACCGTCATGTCCTACGATTATCGGTTCGTCCCCACGACCACGGGCCAAAGTTGGCCAGCCGGCGACATGTCCGACGACTATAGGGTCGTCCCCACGACACCGGGCCAAAGTTGGCCAATCGCCGACATGTCCGACGACTATAGGGTCGTCCCCACGACCCCGGGCCAAAGTTGGCCAACCGCCGACATGTCCGACGACTATAGGGTCGTCCCCACGACCCCGGGACTAGATTGGCCCGCCACCGTCATGTCCGACGACTATCGGATCGTCCCCACGACCCCGGGCCAAAGTTGGCCAGCCGCCGACATGTCCGACGACAATAGGGTCGTCCCCACGACCTCGGGAATAGGCTGGCCAGCCGCCGACATGTCCGACGACTATAGGGTCGCCCCCACGACCTCGGGACTAGGTTGGCCAGCCGCCGACGTGTCCGACGACTATAGGGTCGTCCCCGGAACCCCGGGCCAAAGTTGGCCGGCCGCCGAATTGTCGGACGACTATACGGTCCTCCCCACGACCCCGGTACTAGATTGGCCAGCCGCCGACATGTCCGACGACTATTGGGTCGTCCCCTCGACCACGGGCAAAAGTTGGCCAGCCGCCGACATGTCCGACGACTATAGGGTCGTCCCCATGACCCCGGTACTAGATTGGCCCGCCACCGTCATGTCCGACGACAATAGGGTCGTCCCCACGACCCCGGGTCTAGGTTGACCAGCCGCCGACATGTCCGACGACTAAACATTCGTCCCCACGACCACGGGCCAAAGTTGGCCAGCCACCGTCATGTCCGACGACTATCGGATCGTCCCCACGACCCCGGGCCAATATTGGCCCACCACCGTCATGTCGGACGTCTATAGGGTCGTCCCCACGACCACGGGCCTACGTTGACCTTCCGCCAACATGTCCGACGACTATAGGGTCGTCCCCACGACACCGGGCCAAAGTTGGCCAATCGCCGACATGTCCGACGACTAAACAGTCGTCCCCACGACCACGGGCCTACGTTGACCTTCCGCCAACATGTCCGACGACTATAGGGTCGTCCCCACGACACCGGGCCAAAGTTGGCCAATCGCCGACATGTCCGACGACTAAACAGTCGTCCCCACGACCACGGGCCAAAGTTGGCCAGCCACCGTCATGTCCGACGACTATAGGGTCGTCCCCACGACCACGGGCCAAAGTTGTCCAGCCGCCGACATGTCCGACGACTATAGGGTCGTCCCCACAACCCCGGGACTAGACGGGCCGCCACCGTCATGTCCAACGACTATCGGAACGTGCCAACGACCCCGGGCCAATATTGGCCAATCGCCGACATGTCCGACGACTATAGGGTCGTACCTACGACCCCGGGACTAGATTGCCCCGCCACCGTCATGTCCGACGACAATAGGGTCGTCCCCACGACCCAGGGTCTAGATTGGCCAGCCGCCGACATGTCCGACAACTAAACAGTCGTCCTCACGACCACGGGCCAACGTTGGCCAGCCGCCGTCATGTCCGACGACTATCGGATCGACCCAACGACCACGGACCAAAGTTGGCCAATCGCCGACATGTCCGACGACTATAGGGTCGTCCCTATGACCCCGGGACGAGATTGGCCCGCCACCGTCATGTCCGACGACAATAGGGTCGTCCCCACGACCCCGGGTCTAGGTTGGCTAGCCGCCGACATGTCCGACGACTAAACAGTCGTCCCCACGACCACGGGCCAAAGTTGGCCAGCCGCCGTCATGTCCGACGACTATCGGATCGACCCAACGACCACGGACCAATGTTGGCCAATCGCCGACATGTCCGACGACTATAGGGTCGTCCCTATGACCCCGGGGCTAGTTTGGCCCGCCACCGTCATGTCCGACGACAATAGGGTCGTCCCCACGACCCCGGGTCCAGGTCGGCCAGCCGCCGACATGTCCGACGAATATAGAGTCGTCCCCACGACACCGGGCCAAAGATGGCCAGCCGGCGACATGTCCGACGACTATAGCGTCGTCCCCACGACCCCGGGTCTAGGTTGGCCAGCTGCCGACATGTCCGACGACTAAACAGTCGTCCCCACGACCACTGGCCAAAGTTGGCCAGCCGCCGTCATGTCCGACGACTATCGGATCGACCCCACGACCACGGACCAAAGTTGGCCAATCGCCGACATGTCCGACGACTATAGGTTCGTCCCTATGACCCCGGGACTAGATTGGCCCGCCACCGTCATGTCCGACGACAATAGGGTCGTCCCCACGACCCCGGGTCCAGGTCGGCCAGCCGCCGACATGTCCGACGAATATAGAGTCGTCCCCACGACACCGGGCCAAATTTGGCCAGCCGGCGACATGTCCGACGACTATAGGGTCGTCCCCACGACCCCGGGACTAGATTGGCCCTAGACCGTCATGTCCGACGACTATCGGATCGTCCCCACGACCACGGGCGAAAGCTGGCCAGCCGCCGACATGTCCGACGACTATTGAGTCGTCCCCACGACCACGGGCCAAAGTTGGCCCGCCACCGTCATGTCCGACGATTATCGGTTCGTCCCCACGACCACGGGCCAAAGTTGGCCAGCCGGCGACATGTCCGACGACTATAGGGTCGTCCCCACGACACCGGGCCAAAGTTGGCCAATCGCCGACATGTCCGACGACTATAGGGTCGTCCCCACGACCCCGGGCCAAAGTTGGCCAACCGCCGACATGTCCGACGACTATAGGGTCGTCCCCACGACCCCGAGAATAGATTGGCCCGCCGCCGTCATGTCCGACGACTATAGGGTCGTCCCCACGACCACGGGCCAAAGATGGCCAGCCGCCGTGTTGTCCGACGACTATAGTGTCGTCCCCACGACCCCCGGACTAGATTGGCCAGCCACCGTCATGTCCGACGATTATAGGGTCGTCCCCACGACCACGGGCCAAAGATGGCCAGCCGCCGTGTTGTCCGACGACAATAGGGTCGTCTTCACGACCACGGGCCAAAGTTGGCCAGCCGCCGACATTTCCGACGACTATAGGGTCGTCCCCACGAGCACGGACCAAATTTGGCCAGCCGCCGTCTTGTCCGACGACTATAGGGTCGTTCCCACGACCACGGGCCAAGTTGGCCAGCCGCCGACTTGTCCGACGACTATAGGATCGTCCCCACGACCCCGGGACTAGATTGGCCCGCCACCGTCATGTCCGACGACTATCGGATCGTCCCCACGACCCCGGGCCAAAGTTGGCCAGCCGCCGACATGTCCGACGACAATAGGGTCGTCCCCACGACCTCGGGAATAGGCTGGCCAGCCGCCGACATGTCCGACGACTATAGGGTCGCCCCCACAACCCCGGGACTAGACGGGCCGCCACCGTCATGTCCAACGACTATCGGAACGTGCCAACGACCCCGGGCCAATATTGGCCAATCGCCGACATGTCCGACGACTATAGGGTCGTACCTACGACCCCGGGACTAGATTGCCCCGCCACCGTCATGTCCGACGACAATAGGGTCGTCCCCACGACCCAGGGTCTAGATTGGCCAGCCGCCGACATGTCCGACAACTAAACAGTCGTCCTCACGACCACGGGCCAACGTTGGCCAGCCGCCGTCATGTCCGACGACTATCGGATCGACCCAACGACCACGGACCAAAGTTGGCCAATCGCCGACATGTCCGACGACTATAGGGTCGTCCCTATGACCCCGGGACGAGATTGGCCCGCCACCGTCATGTCCGACGACAATAGGGTCGTCCCCACGACCCCGGGTCTAGGTTGGCTAGCCGCCGACATGTCCGACGACTAAACAGTCGTCCCCACGACCACGGGCCAAAGTTGGCCAGCCGCCGTCATGTCCGACGACTATCGGATCGACCCCACGACCACGGACCAAAGTTGGCCAATCGCCGACATGTCCGACGACTATAGGGTCGTCCCCACGACCCCGGGCCAAAGATGTCCAGCCGCCGTCTTGTCCGACGCCTATAGGGTCGTCCCCACGACCCCGGGACTAGATTGGCCTGCCACCGTCATGTCCAACGACTATAGGGTCGTCCCCACCACCACGGGCCAAAGTTGGCCAGCCGCCGACATGTCCGACGATTATTGGATCGTCCCCACGACCCCGGGCCAAAGCTGGCCAGCCGCCGACATGTCCGACGACTATGGGGTCGTCCCCACGACCCCGAGACTAGATTGGCCCGCTACCGTCATGTCCGACGACAATAGGGTCGTCCCCACGACCCCGGGTCCAGGTTGGCCAGCCGCCGACATTTCCGACGACTATAGAGTCGTCCCCACGACACCGGGCCAAAGTTGGCCAGCCGCCGACATGTCCGACGACTATAGGGTCGTCCCCACGACCCCGGGACAAGGTTGGCCCGCCGCCGACATGTCCGACGAATATAGGGCCGTACCCACGACCCCGGGACTAGGCTGACAAGCCGCCAACATGTTCGACGACTATAGGGTCGTCCCCACGACCCCGGGCCAAAGTTGGTCAGCCGCCGAAATGTCCGACGACTATAGGGTAGTCCCCACGACCCCGGGCCAAAGTTGGCAAGCCGCTGAAATGTCCGACGGCTTTAGGGTTGTCCCCACGACCCCGGGACTACATTGGCCCGCCACCGTCAAGTCCGACGACTATAGGGTCGTCCCCACGACCCCGGGCCAAAGTTGGCCAGCCGCCGAAATGTCCGACGACTGTAGGGTCGTCCCCATGACCCCGGGACTAGATTGGCCCGCCACCGTCTTGTCCGACGACTATAGGGTCGTCCCCACGACCTCGGGACTAGGTTGGCCGGCCGCCGACATGTCCGACCACTATTGGGTCGTCCCCACGACACCGGGCCAAAGTTGGCCCGCCGCCGACATGTCCGACGACTATAGGGTCGTCCCCACGACCCCGGGACTAGATTGGCCCGCCACCGTCGTGTCCGACGATTATAGGGTCGTCCCCACGACCCCGGGCCAAAGATGTCCAGCCGCCGTCTTGTCCGACGACTATAGGGTCGTCCCTACGACCCCGGGACTAGATTGGCCCGCCACCGTCATGTCCAACGACTATAGGGTCGTCCCCACAACCACGGGCCAAAGTTGGCCAGCCGTCGACATGTCCGACGACTATAGGGTCGTCCCCACGACCCCGGGCCAAAGTTGGCCAGCCGCCGACATTTCCGACGACTATAGGGTCGTCCCCACGACCCCGAGACTAGATTGGCCCGCCACCGTCATGTCCGACGACAATAGGGTCGGCCCCACGACTCCGGGTCCAGGTTGGCCAGCCGCCGACATTTCCGACGACTATAGAGTCGTCCCCACGACACCGGTTCAAAGTTGGCCAGCCGCCGACATGTCCGACGACTATAGGGTCGACCCCACGACCCCGGGACTAGATTGGCCCGCCACCGTCATATCCAACGACTATAGGGTCGTCCCCACAACCACGGGCCAAAGTTGGCCAGCCGACGACATGTCCGACGACTATAGGGTCGTCCCCACGACCCCGGGCCAAAGTTGGAAAGCCGCCGAAATGTCCGACGACTATAGGGTCGTCCCCACGACCCCGGGACTAGATTGGCCCGCCACCGTCATGTCCGACGATTATAGGGTCGTCCCCACGACCCCGGGACAAGCTTGGCCCGCCGCCGACTTGTCCGACGACTATAGGGTCGTCCCCACGACCCCGGGACTAGATTGGCCCGCCACCGTCATGTCCGACGACTAAACAGTCGTCCCCACGACCACGGACCAAAGTTGGCCAGCCGCCGTCATGTCCGACGACAATAGGGTCGTCTCCACGACCCCGGGTCTAGGTTGGCCAGCCGCCGACATGTCCGACGACAATAGGGTCGTCCCCACGACCCCGGGTCCAGGTTGGCCAGCCGCCGACATTTCCGACGACTATAGAGTCGTCCCCACGACCCCGGGCCAAAGTTGGCCAGCCGCCGACATGTCCGACGACTAAACAGTCGTCCCCACGACCACGGACCAAAGTTGGCCAGCCGCCGTCATGTCCGACGACAATAGGGTCGTCTCCACGACCCCGGGTCTAGGTTGGCCAGCCGCCGACATGTCCGACGACAATAGGGTCGTCCCCACGACCCCGGGTCCAGGTTGGCCAGCCGCCGACATTTCCGACGACTATAGAGTCGTCCCCACGACCCCGGGCCAAAGTTGGCCAGCCGCCGACATGTCCGACGACTATAGGGTCGTCCCAACGACCCCGAGACTAGATTGGCCCGCCACCGTCATGTCCAACGACTATAGGGTCGTCCCCACAACCACGGGCCAAAGTTGGCCAGCCGCCGACATGTCCGACGACTATTGGATCGTGCCCACGACCACGGGCCAAAGTTGGCCAGCCGCCGACATGTCCGACGAGTATAGGGTCGTACCTACGACCCCGGGACTAGATTGGCCCGCCACCGTCATGTCCGACGACAATAGGGTCGTCCCCACGACCCTGGGTCTAGGTTGGCCAGCCGCCGACATGTCCGACGACTAAACAGTCGTCCCAACGACCACGGGCAAAAGTTGGCCAGCTGCCGACATGTCCGACGACTATAGGGTCGTCCCCACGACCCCGGGCCAAAGTTGGCAAGCCGCCGAAATGTCCGACGACTGTAGGGTCGTCCCCACGACCCCGGGACTAGATTGGCCCGCCACCGTCAAGTCCGACGACTATAGGGTCGTCCCCACGACCCCGGGTCCAGGTTGGCCAGCCGCCGACATTTCCGACGAATATAGAGTCGTCCCCACGACACCGGGCCAAAGTTGGCCAGCCGCCGACATGTCCGACGACTATAGGGTCGTCCCCACGACCCCGGGTCTAGATTGGCCCGCCACCGTCATGTCCGACGATTATAGGGTCGTCCCCACGACCCCGGGACAAGCTTGGCCCGCCGCCGACTTGTCCGACGACTATAGGGTCGTCCCCACGACCCCGGGACTAGATTGGCCCGCCACCGTCATGTCCGACGACAATAGGGTCGTCTCCACGACCCCGGGTCTAGGTTGGCCAGCCGCCGACATGTCCGACGACTATAGAGTCGTCCCCACGACACCGGGCCAAAGTTGGACAGCCGCCGACATGTCCGACTACTATAGGGTCGTCCCCAGGACCTCGGGTCTAGATTGGCCCGCTACCGTCATGTCCGAAGACTATAGGGTCGTCCCCACGACCACGGGACTAGATTGGCCCGCCACCGCCATGTCCGACGACAATAGGGTCGTCCCCACGACCCCGGGTCTAGGTTGGCCAGCCGCCGACATGTCCGACGACAATCGGATCGTCCCCACGCCCACGCGCCAAAGTTGGCCAGCCGCCGACATGTCCGACGACTATTGGATCGTCCCCACGACCACGGGCCAAAGTTGGCCAGCTGCCGACATGTCCGACGACTATAGGGTCGTCCCCACGACCCCGGGCCAAAGTTGGCAAGCCGCCGAAATGTCCGACGACTATAGGGTCGTCCCCACGACCCCGGGACTAGGTTGGCCAGCCGCCGACATGTCCGACGACTATAGGGTCGTCCCGACGACCCCGGGCCAATGTTGGCCAATCGCCAACATGTCCGACGACTATAGGGTCGTCCCTACGACCCCGGGACTAGATTGGCCCGCCACCGTCATGTCCAACGATTATACGGTCGTCCCCACGACCCCGGGACTAGATTGGCCCGCCACCGTCATGTCCGACGAATATAGGGTCGTCCCCACGACCCCGGGACAAGCTTGGCCCGCCGCCGACTTGTCCGACGACTATAGGGTCGTCCCCACGACCCCAGGACTAGATTGGCCCGCCACCGTCATGTCCGACGACAATAGGGTCGTCCCCACGACCCCGGGTCTAGGTTGCCCAGCTGCCGACATGTCCGACGACTATAGAGTCGTCCCCACGACACCGCGCCAAAGTTGGACAGCCGCCGACATGTCCGACTACTATAGGGTCGTCCCCACGCCCTCGGGTCTAGATTGGACCGCTACCGTCATGTCCGAAGACTATAGGGTCGTCCCCACGACCTCGGGACTAGATTGGCCCGCTTCCGTCAAGTCCGACGACTATAGGGTCGTCCCACGACGCCGGGCCAAAGTTGGCAAGCCGCCGAAATGTCCGACGACTGTAGGGTCGTCCCCACGACCCCGGGACTAGATTGGCCCGCCACCGTCAAGTCCGACGACTATAGGGTCGTCCCCACGACCCCGGGTCCAGGTTGGCCAGCCGCCGACATTTCCGACGAATATAGAGTCGTCCCCACGACACCGGGCCAAAGTTGGCCAGCCGCCGACATGTCCGACGACTATAGGGTCGTCCCCACGACCCCGGGACTAGATTGGCCCGCCACCGTCATGTCCGACGATTATAGGGTCGTCCCCACGATCGCGAGACTAGATTGGCCCGCCACCGTCATGTCCGACGACAATAGGGTCGTCCCCACGACCCCGGGTCCAGGTTGGCCAGCCGCCGACATTTCCGACGACTATAGAGTCGTCCCCACGACACCGGGCCAAAGTTGGCCAGCCGCCGACATGTCCGACGACTATAGGGTCGTCCCCACAACCACGGGCCAAAGTTGGCCAATCGCCAACATGTCCGACGACTATAGGGTCGTCCCTACGACCCCGGAGTAGGTTGGCTCGCCGCCGACTTGTCCGACGATTATAGGGTCGTCCCCACGACCCCGGGACTAGATTGGCCCGCCACCGTCATGTCCGACGACTATATGGTCGTCCCCACGACCCCGGGACTAGATTGGCCCGCCACCGTCAAGTCCGACGACCTCGGGACTAGGTTGGCCAGCCGCCGACATGTCCGACGACTATAGGGTCGCCCCCACGACCTCGGGACTAGGTTGGCCAGCCGCCGACATGTCCGACGACTATAGGTTCGTCCCCACGACCCCCGGAGTAGGTTGGCTCGCCGCCGACTTGTCCGACGATTATAAGGTCGTCCCCACGACCCCGGGACTAGATTGGCCCGCCACCGTCTTGTCCGACGACTATAGGGTCGTCCCCACGACCCCGGGACTAGATTGGCCCGCCACCGTCTTGTCCGACGACTATAGGGTCGTCCCCACGACCCCGGGACTAGATTGGCCCGCCGCCGACATGTCCGAGCACTATAGGGTCGTCCCCACGACCCTGGGACTAGGTTGGCTCGCCGCCGACATGTCCGACGACTATAGGTTCGTCCCCACGACCCCCGGAGTAGGTTGGCTCGCCGCCGACTTGTCCGACGACTATAGGGTCGTCCCCACGACCCCGGGACTAGATTGGCCCGCCACCGTCTTGTCCGACGACTATAGGGTCGTCCCCACGACAGCGGGCCTACGTTGGCCAGCCGCCGACATGTCCGACCACTATTGGGTCGTCCCCACGACACCGGGACTAGGTTGGCTCGCCGCCGACATATCCGACGACTATAGGGTCGTTCCCACGACACCGGGACTATGTTGGCCAGCTGCCGACATGTCCGACGACTGTAGGGTCGTCCCCACGACCCCGGGACAAGGGTGGCCAGCAGCCGACATGTCCGACGACTATAGAGTCGTCCCCACGACACCGGGCCAAAGTTGGTCAGCCGCCGACATGTCCGACGACTATAGGGTCGTCCCCACGACCCCGGGCCAAAGATGTCCAGCCACCGTCTTGTCCGACGACTATAGGGTCGGCCCCACGACCCCGGGACTAGATTGGCCCGCCACCGTCAAGTCCGACGACCTCGGGACTAGGTTGGCCAGCCGCCGACATGTCCGACGACTATTGGGCCGTCCCCACGACCACGGGCCAAAGTTGGCCAGCCGCCGACATGTCTGACGACTATAGGGTCGTCCCCACCACCCCGGGCCAAGTTGGCAAGCCGCCGAAATGTCCGACGACTGTAGGGTCGTTCCCACGACACCGGGACTAGGTTGGCTCGCCGCCGACTTGTCGGACCACTATAGGGTCGTCCCCACGACCCCGGGACTAGGTTGGCTCGCCGCCGACATGTCCGACGACTATAGGGTCGTCCCCACCACCCCGGGCCAAGTTGGCAAGCCGCCGAAATGTCCGACGACTGTAGGGTCGTCCCCAAGACCCCGGGACTAGATTGGCCCGCCACCGTCAAGTCCGACGACTATTGGGTCGTCCCCACGACCCCGGGCCAAAGTTGGCGAGCCGCCGAAATGTCCGACGACTGTAGGGTCGTCCCCACGACCCCGGGACAAGGGTGGCCAGCAGCCGACATGTCCGACGACTATAGAGTCGTCCCCACGACACCGGGCCAAAGTTGGTCAGCCGCCGACATGTCCGACGACTATAGGGTCGTCCCCACGACCCCGGGCCAAAGATGTCCAGCCACCGACATGTCCGACGACTATAGGGTCGTTCCCACGACACCGGGTCCAGGTTGGCCAGCCGCCGACATTTCCGACGACTATAGAGTCGTCCCCACGACCCCGGGCCAAAGTTGGCCAGCCGCCGACATGTCCGACGATTATAGGGTCGTCCCCACGACCCCGGGACTAGATTGGCCCGCCACCGTCATGTCCGACGACAATAGGGTCGTCCCCACGACCCCGAGACTAGATTGGCCTGCTACCGTCATGTCCGACGACAATAGGGTCGTCCCCACGACCCCGGGTCCAGGTTGGCCAGCCGCCGACATTTCCGACGACTATAGAGTCGTCCCCACGACCCCGGGCCAAAGTTGGCCAGCCGCCGACATGTCCGACGACTATAGGGTCGTCCCCACGACCCCGGGACTAGATTGGCCCGCCACCGTCATGTCCGACGACAATAGGGTCGTCCCCACGACCCCGGGTCTAGGTTGGCCAGCTGCCGACATGTCCGACGACTATAGAGTCGTCCCCACGACACCGCGCCAAAGTTGGACAGCCGCCGACATGTCCGACTACTATAGGGTCGTCCCCACGACCTCGGGTCTAGATTGGCCCGCTACCGTCATGTCCGAAGACTATAGGGTCGTCCCCACGACCTCGGGACTAGATTGGCCCGCTACCGTCAAGTCCGACGACTATAGGGTCGTCCCACGACCCCGGGCCAAAGTTGGCAAGCCGCCGAAATGTCCGACGACTGTAGGGTCGTCTCCACGACCCCGGGACTAGATTGGCCCGCCACCGTCATGTCCGACGACTATCGGATCGTCCCCACGACCACGGGCCAAAGTTGGCCAATCGCCGACATTTCCGACGACTATAGGGTCGCCCCCACGACCCCGGTACAAGGTTCGCCCGCCGCCGACTTGCCCGGCGACTATAGGGTAGTCCCCACGACCCCGGGACTAGGTAGACCCACCGCCGACGTGTCCGACAACTATAGGGTCGTCCCCACGACAACGGGCCAAAGTTGGCCAGCCACCGACATGTCCGACGACCATAGGATCGTACCTACGACCCCGGGACTAGATTGGCCCGCCACCGTCAAGTCCGACGACTATAGGGTCGTCCCCACGACCCCGGGACTAGATTGGCCCGCCACCGTCATGTCCAACGACTATAGGGTCGTCCCCACAACCACGGGCCAAAGTTGGCAAGCCGCCGAAATTTCCGACGACTATAGAGTCGTCCCCACGACACCGGGCCAAAGTTGGCCAGCCGCCGACATGTCCGACGACTATAGGGTCGTCCCCACAACCCCGGGACTAGACGGGCCGCCACCGTCATGTCCAACGACTATCGGAACGTGCCAACGACCCCGGGCCAATATTGGCCAATCGCCGACATGTCCGACGACTATAGGGTCGTACCTACGACCCCGGGAATAGATTGCCCCGCCACCGTCATGTCCGACGACAATAGGGTCGTCCCCACGACCCTGGGTCTAGATTGGCCAGCCGCCGACATGTCCGACAACTAAACAGTCGTCCTCACGACCACGGGCCAAAGTTGGCCAGCCGCCGTCATGTCCGACGACTATCGGATCGACCCAACGACCACGGACCAAAGTTGGCCAATCGCCGACATGTCCGACGACTATAGGGTCGTCCCTATGACCCCGGGACGAGATTGGCCCGCCACCGTCATGTCCGACGACAATAGGGTCGTCCCCACGACCCCGGGTCTAGGTTGGCTAGCCGCCGACATGTCCGACGACTAAACAGTCGTCCCCACGACCACGGGCCAAAGTTGGCCAGCCGCCGTCATGTCCGACGACTATCGGATCGACCCAACGACCACGGACCAAAGTTGGCCAATCGCCGACATGTCCGACGACTATAGGGTCGTCCCTATGACCCCGGGGCTAGTTTGGCCCGCCACCGTCATGTCCGACGACAATAGGGTCGTCCCCACGACCCCGGGTCCAGGTCGGCCAGCCGCCGACATGTCCGACGAATATAGAGTCGTCCCCACGACACCGGGCCAAAGTTGGTCAGCCGCCGACATGTCCGACGACTATAGGGTCGTCCCCACGACCCCGGGCCAAAGATGTCCAGCCACCGACATGTCCGACGACTATAGGGTCGTTCCCACGACACCGGGTCCAGGTTGGCCAGCCGCCGACATTTCCGACGACTATAGAGTCGTCCCCACGACCCCGGGCCAAAGTTGGCCAGCCGCCGACATGTCCGACGACTATAGGGTCGTCCCCACGACCCCGGGACTAGATTGGCCCGCCACCGTCATGTCCGACGACAATAGGGTCGTCCCCACGACCCCGAGACTAGATTGGCCTGCTACCGTCATGTCCGACGACAATAGGGTCGTCCCCACGACCCCGGGTCCAGGTCGGCCAGCCGCCGACATGTCCGACGAATATAGAGTCGTCCCCACGACACCGGGCCAAAGATGGCCAGCCGGCGACATGTCCGACGACTATAGGGTCGTCCCCACGACCCCGGGTCTAGGTTGGCCAGCCGCCGACATGTCCGACGACTAAACAGTCGTCCCCACGACCACTGGCCAAAGTTGGCCAGCCGCCGTCATGTCCGACGACTATCGGATCGACCCCACGACCACGGACCAAAGTTGGCCAATCGCCGACATGTCCGACGACTATAGGTTCGTCCCTATGACCCCGGGACTAGATTGGCCCGCCACCGTCATGTCCGACGACAATAGGGTCGTCCCCACGACCCCGGGTCCAGGTCGGCCAGCCGCCGACATGTCCGACGAATATAGAGTCGTCCCCACGACACCGGGCCAAATTTGGCCAGCCGGCGACATGTCCGACGACTATAGGGTCGTCCCCACGACCCCGGGACTAGATTGGCCCTAGACCGTCATGTCCGACGACTATCGGATCGTCCCCACGACCACGGGCGAAAGCTGGCCAGCCGCCGACATGTCCGACGACTATTGAGTCGTCTCCACCACCACGGGCCAAAGTTGGCCAGCCGCCGACATGTGCGACGACTATAGGGTCGTCCCCACGACCCCGGGACTAGATTGGCCCGCCACTGCCATGTCCGACGACAATAGGGTCGTCCCCACGACCCCGGTACAAGGTTGGCCCGCCGCCGACTTGCCCGTCGACTATAGGGTTGTTCCCACGACCCCGGGGCTAGATTGGCCCGCCACCGTCATGTCCGACGACTATAGGGTCGTCCCCACGACCACGGGCCAAAGTTGGCCCGCCACCGTCATGTCCTACGATTATCGGTTCGTCCCCACGACCACGGGCCAAAGTTGGCCAGCCGGCGACATGTCCGACGACTATAGGGTCGTCCCCACGACACCGGGCCAAAGTTGGCCAATCGCCGACATGTCCGACGACTATAGGGTCGTCCCCACGACCCCGGGCCAAAGTTGGCCAACCGCCGACATGTCCGACGACTATAGGGTCGTCCCCACGACCCCGAGAATAGATTGGCCCGCCGCCGTCATGTCCGACGACTATAGGGTCGTCCCCCCGACCACGGGCCAAAGATGGCCAGCCGCCGTGTTGTCCGACGACTATAGTGTCGTCCCCACGACCCCCGGACTAGATTGGCCAGCCACCGTCATGTCCGACGATTATACGGTCGTCCCCACGACCACGGGCCAAAGATGGCCAGCCGCCGTGTTGTCCGACGACAATAGGGTCGTCTTCACGACCACGGGCCAAAGTTGGCCAGCCGCCGACATTTCCGACGACTATAGGGTCGTCCCCACGAGCACGGACCAAATTTGGCCAGCCGCCGTCTTGTCCGACGACTATAGGGTCGTTCCCACGACCACGGGCCAAGTTGGCCAGCCGCCGACTTGTCCGACGACTATAGGATCGTCCCCACGACCCCGGGACTAGATTGGCCCGCCACCGTCATGTCCGACGACTATAGGTTCGTCCCCACGACCCCCGGAGTAGGTTGGCTCGCCGCCGACTTGTCCGACGACTATAGGGTCGTCCCCACGACCCCGGGGTTAGATTGGCCCGCCACCGTCATGTCCGACGACTATAGGGTCGTCCCCACGACCACGGGCCAAAGTTGGCCCGCCACCGTCATGTCCTACGATTATCGGTTCGTCCCCACGACCACGGGCTAAAGTTGGCCAGCCGGCGACATGTCCGACGACTATAGGGTCGTCCCCACGACACCGGGCCAAAGTTGGCCAATCGCCGACATGTCCGACGACTATAGGGTCGTCCCCACGACCCCGGGCCAAAGTTGGCCAACCGCCGACATGTCCGACGACTATAGGGTCGTCCCCACGACCCCGGGACTAGATTGGCCCGCCACCGTCATGTCCGACGACTATCGGATCGTCCCCACGACCCCGGGCCAAAGTTGGCCAGCCGCCGACATGTCCGACGACAATAGGGTCGTCCCCACGACCTCGGGAATAGGCTGGCCAGCCGCCGACATGTCCGACGACTATAGGGTCGCCCCCACGACCTCGGGACTAGGTTGGCCAGCCGCCGACGTGTCCGACGACTATAGGGTCGTCCCCGGAACCCCGGGCCAAAGTTGGCCGGCCGCCGAATTGTCGGACGACTATACGGTCCTCCCCACGACCCCGGTACTAGATTGGCCAGCCGCCGACATGTCCGACGACTATTGGGTCGTCCCCTCGACCACGGGCAAAAGTTGGCCAGCCGCCGACATGTCCGACGACTATAGGGTCGTCCCCATGACCCCGGTACTAGATTGGCCCGCCACCGTCATGTCCGACGACAATAGGGTCGTCCCCACGACCCCGGGTCTAGGTTGACCAGCCGCCGACATGTCCGACGACTAAACATTCGTCCCCACGACCACGGGCCAAAGTTGGCCAGCCACCGTCATGTCCGACGACTATCGGATCGTCCCCACGACCCCGGGCCAATATTGGCCCACCACCGTCATGTCGGACGTCTATAGGGTCGTCCCCACGACCACGGGCCTACGTTGACCTTCCGCCAACATGTCCGACGACTATAGGGTCGTCCCCACGACACCGGGCCAAAGTTGGCCAATCGCCGACATGTCCGACGACTAAACAGTCGTCCCCACGACCACGGGCCTACGTTGACCTTCCGCCAACATGTCCGACGACTATAGGGTCGTCCCCACGACACCGGGCCAAAGTTGGCCAATCGCCGACATGTCCGACGACTAAACAGTCGTCCCCACGACCACGGGCCAAAGTTGGCCAGCCACCGTCATGTCCGACGACTATAGGGTCGTCCCCACGACCACGGGCCAAAGTTGTTAAGCCGCCGACATGTCCGACGACTATAGGGTCGTCCCCACAACCCCGGGACTAGACGGGCCGCCACCGTCATGTCCAACGACTATCGGAACGTGCCAACGACCCCGGGCCAATATTGGCCAATCGCCGACATGTCCGACGACTATAGGGTCGTACCTACGACCCCGGGACTAGATTGCCCCGCCACCGTCATGTCCGACGACAATAGGGTCGTCCCCACGACCCCGGGTCCAGGTCGGCCAGCCGCCGACATGTCCGACGAATATAGAGTCGTCCCCACGACACCGGGCCAAATTTGGCCAGCCGGCGACATGTCCGACGACTATAGGGTCGTCCCCACGACCCCGGGACTAGATTGGCCCTAGACCGTCATGTCCGACGACTATCGGATCGTCCCCACGACCACGGGCGAAAGCTGGCCAGCCGCCGACATGTCCGACGACTATTGAGTCGTCCCCACGACCACGGGCCAAAGTTGGCCAGCCGCCGACATGTGCGACGACTATAGGGTCGTCCCCACGACCCCGGGACTAGATTGGCCCGCCACCGCCATGTCCGACGACAATAGGGTCGTCCCCACGACCCCGGTACAAGGTTGGCCCGCCGCCGACTTGCCCGTCGACTATAGGGTTGTCCCCACGACCCCGGGGCTAGATTGGCCCGCCACCGTCATGTCCGACGACTATAGGGTCGTCCCCACGACCACGGGCCAAAGTTGGCCCGCCACCGTCATGTCCGACGATTATCGGTTCGTCCCCACGACCACGGGCCAAAGTTGGCCAGCCGGCGACATGTCCGACGACTATAGGGTCGTCCCCACGACACCGGGCCAAAGTTGGCCAGCCGCCGACATGTCCGACGGCTATAGGGTCGTCACCACGACCCCGGAACTAGATTGGCCCGCCACCGTCATGTCCGACGACTATCGGATCGACCCAACGACCACGGACCAAAGTTGGCCAATCGCCGACATGTCCGACGACTATAGGGTCGTCCCTATGACCCCGGGACGAGATTGGCCCGCCACCGTCATGTCCGACGACAATAGGGTCGTCCCCACGACCCCGGGTCTAGGTTGGCTAGCCGCCGACATGTCCGACGACTAAACAGTCGTCCCCACGACCACGGGCCAAAGTTCGCCAGCCGCCGTCATGTCCGACGACTATCGGATCGACCCAACGACCACGGACCAAAGTTGGCCAATCGCCGACATGTCCGACGACTATAGGGTCGTCCCTATGACCCCGGGGCTAGTTTGGCCCGCCACCGTCATGTCCGACGACAATAGGGTCGTCCCCACGACCCCGGGTCCAGGTCGGCCAGCCGCCGACATGTCCGACGAATATAGAGTCGTCCCCACGACACCGGGCCAAAGATGGCCAGCCGGCGACATGTCCGACGACTATAGGGTCGTCCCCACGACCCCGGGTCTAGGTTGGCCAGCCGCCGACATGTCCGACGACTAAACAGTCGTCCCCACGACCACTGGCCAAAGTTGGCCAGCCGCCGTCATGTCCGACGACTATCGGATCGACCCCACGACCACGGACCAAAGTTGGCCAATCGCCGACATGTCCGACGACTATAGGTTCGTCCCTATGACCCCGGGACTAGATTGGCCCGCCACCGTCATGTCCGACGACAATAGGGTCGTCCCCACGACCCCGGGTCCAGGTCGGCCAGCCGCCGACATGTCCGACGAATATAGAGTCGTCCCCACGACACCGGGCCAAATTTGGCCAGCCGGCGACATGTCCGACGACTATAGGGTCGTCCCCACGACCCCGGGACTAGATTGGCCCTAGACCGTCATGTCCGACGACTATCGGATCGTCCCCACGACCACGGGCGAAAGCTGGCCAGCCGCCGACATGTCCGACGACTATTGAGTCGTCCCCACGACCACGGGCCAAAGTTGGCCAGCCGCCGACATGTGCGACGACTATAGGGTCGTCCCCACGACCCCGGGACTAGATTGGCCCGCCACCGCCATGTCCGACGACAATAGGGTCGTCCCCACGACCCCGGTACAAGGTTGGCCCGCCGCCGACTTGCCCGTCGACTATAGGGTTGTTCCCACGACCCCGGGGCTAGATTGGCCCGCCACCGTCATGTCCGACGACTATAGGGTCGTCCCCACGACCACGGGCCAAAGTTGGCCCGCCACCGTCATGTCCTACGATTATCGGTTCGTCCCCACGACCACGGGCCAAAGTTGGCCAGCCGGCGACATGTCCGACGACTATAGGGTCGTCCCCACGACACCGGGCCAAAGTTGGCCAATCGCCGACATGTCCGACGACTATAGGGTCGTCCCCACGACCCCGGGCCAAAGTTGGCCAACCGCCGACATGTCCGACGACTATAGGGTCGTCCCCACGACCCCGAGAATAGATTGGCCCGCCGCCGTCATGTCCGACGACTATAGGGTCGTCCCCACGACCACGGGCCAAAGATGGCCAGCCGCCGTGTTGTCCGACGACTATAGTGTCGTCCCCACGACCCCCGGACTAGATTGGCCAGCCACCGTCATGTCCGACGATTATACGGTCGTCCCCACGACCACGGGCCAAAGATGGCCAGCCGCCGTGTTGTCCGACGACAATAGGGTCGTCTTCACGACCACGGGCCAAAGTTGGCCAGCCGCCGACATTTCCGACGACTATAGGGTCGTCCCCACGAGCACGGACCAAATTTGGCCAGCCGCCGTCTTGTCCGACGACTATAGGGTCGTTCCCACGACCACGGGCCAAGTTGGCCAGCCGCCGACTTGTCCGACGACTATAGGATCGTCCCCACGACCCCGGGACTAGATTGGCCCGCCACCGTCATGTCCGACGACTATAGGTTCGTCCCCACGACCCCCGGAGTAGGTTGGCTCGCCGCCGACTTGTCCGACGACTATAGGGTCGTCCCCACGACCCCGGGGTTAGATTGGCCCGCCACCGTCATGTCCGACGACTATAGGGTCGTCCCCACGACCACGGGCCAAAGTTGGCCCGCCACCGTCATGTCCTACGATTATCGGTTCGTCCCCACGACCACGGGCTAAAGTTGGCCAGCCGGCGACATGTCCGACGACTATAGGGTCGTCCCCACGACACCGGGCCAAAGTTGGCCAATCGCCGACATGTCCGACGACTATAGGGTCGTCCCCACGACCCCGGGCCAAAGTTGGCCAACCGCCGACATGTCCGACGACTATAGGGTCGTCCCCACGACCCCGGGACTAGATTGGCCCGCCACCGTCATGTCCGACGACTATCGGATCGTCCCCACGACCCCGGGCCAAAGTTGGCCAGCCGCCGACATGTCCGACGACAATAGGGTCGTCCCCACGACCTCGGGAATAGGCTGGCCAGCCGCCGACATGTCCGACGACTATAGGGTCGCCCCCACGACCTCGGGACTAGGTTGGCCAGCCGCCGACGTGTCCGACGACTATAGGGTCGTCCCCGGAACCCCGGGCCAAAGTTGGCCGGCCGCCGAATTGTCGGACGACTATACGGTCCTCCCCACGACCCCGGTACTAGATTGGCCAGCCGCCGACATGTCCGACGACTATTGGGTCGTCCCCTCGACCACGGGCAAAAGTTGGCCAGCCGCCGACATGTCCGACGACTATAGGGTCGTCCCCATGACCCCGGTACTAGATTGGCCCGCCACCGTCATGTCCGACGACAATAGGGTCGTCCCCACGACCCCGGGTCTAGGTTGACCAGCCGCCGACATGTCCGACGACTAAACATTCGTCCCCACGACCACGGGCCAAAGTTGGCCAGCCACCGTCATGTCCGACGACTATCGGATCGTCCCCACGGCCCCGGGCCAATATTGGCCCACCACCGTCATGTCGGACGTCTATAGGGTCGTCCCCACGACCACGGGCCTACGTTGACCTTCCGCCAACATGTCCGACGACTATAGGGTCGTCCCCACGACACCGGGCCAAAGTTGGCCAATCGCCGACATGTCCGACGACTAAACAGTCGTCCCCACGACCACGGGCCTACGTTGACCTTCCGCCAACATGTCCGACGACTATAGGGTCGTCCCCACGACACCGGGCCAAAGTTGGCCAATCGCCGACATGTCCGACGACTAAACAGTCGTCCCCACGACCACGGGCCAAAGTTGGCCAGCCACCGTCATGTCCGACGACTATAGGGTCGTCCCCACGACCACGGGCCAAAGTTGTCCAGCCGCCGACATGTCCGACGACTATAGGGTCGTCCCCACAACCCCGGGACTAGACGGGCCGCCACCGTCATGTCCAACGACTATCGGAACGTGCCAACGACCCCGGGCCAATATTGGCCAATCGCCGACATGTCCGACGACTATAGGGTCGTACCTACGACCCCGGGACTAGATTGCCCCGCCACCGTCATGTCCGACGACAATAGGGTCGTCCCCACGACCCCGGGTCCAGGTCGGCCAGCCGCCGACATGTCCGACGAATATAGAGTCGTCCCCACGACACCGGGCCAAATTTGGCCAGCCGGCGACATGTCCGACGACTATAGGGTCGTCCCCACGACCCCGGGACTAGATTGGCCCTAGACCGTCATGTCCGACGACTATCGGATCGTCCCCACGACCACGGGCGAAAGCTGGCCAGCCGCCGACATGTCCGACGACTATTGAGTCGTCCCCACGACCACGGGCCAAAGTTGGCCAGCCGCCGACATGTGCGACGACTATAGGGTCGTCCCCACGACCCCGGGACTAGATTGGCCCGCCACCGCCATGTCCGACGACAATAGGGTCGTCCCCACGACCCCGGTACAAGGTTGGCCCGCCGCCGACTTGCCCGTCGACTATAGGGTTGTCCCCACGACCCCGGGGCTAGATTGGCCCGCCACCGTCATGTCCGACGACTATAGGGTCGTCCCCACGACCACGGGCCAAAGTTGGCCCGCCACCGTCATGTCCGACGATTATCGGTTCGTCCCCACGACCACGGGCCAAAGTTGGCCAGCCGGCGACATGTCCGACGACTATAGGGTCGTCCCCACGACACCGGGCCAAAGTTGGCCAGCCGCCGACATGTCCGACGGCTATAGGGTCGTCACCACGACCCCGGAACTAGATTGGCCCGCCACCGTCATGTCCGACGACTATCGGATCGACCCAACGACCACGGACCAAAGTTGGCCAATCGCCGACATGTCCGACGACTATAGGGTCGTCCCTATGACCCCGGGACGAGATTGGCCCGCCACCGTCATGTCCGACGACAATAGGGTCGTCCCCACGACCCCGGGTCTAGGTTGGCTAGCCGCCGACATGTCCGACGACTAAACAGTCGTCCCCACGACCACGGGCCAAAGTTCGCCAGCCGCCGTCATGTCCGACGACTATCGGATCGACCCAACGACCACGGACCAAAGTTGGCCAATCGCCGACATGTCCGACGACTATAGGGTCGTCCCTATGACCCCGGGGCTAGTTTGGCCCGCCACCGTCATGTCCGACGACAATAGGGTCGTCCCCACGACCCCTGGTCCAGGTCGGCCAGCCGCCGACATGTCCGACGAATATAGAGTCGTCCCCACCACACCGGGCCAAAGATGGCCAGCCGGCGACATGTCCGACGACTATAGGGTCGTCCCCACGACCCCGGGTCTAGGTTGGCCAGCCGCCGACATGTCCGACGACTAAACAGTCGTCCCCACGACCACTGGCCAAAGTTGGCCAGCCGCCGTCATGTCCGACGACTATCGGATCGACCCCACGACCACGGACCAAAGTTGGCCAATCGCCGACATGTCCGACGACTATAGGTTCGTCCCTATGACCCCGGGACTAGATTGGCCCGCCACCGTCATGTCCGACGACAATAGGGTCGTCCCCACGACCCCGGGTCCAGGTCGGCCAGCCGCCGACATGTCCGACGAATATAGAGTCGTCCCCACGACACCGGGCCAAATTTGGCCAGCCGGCGACATGTCCGACGACTATAGGGTCGTCCCCACGACCCCGGGACTAGATTGGCCCTAGACCGTCATGTCCGACGACTATCGGATCGTCCCCACGACCACGGGCGAAAGCTGGCCAGCCGCCGACATGTCCGACGACTATTGAGTCGTCCCCACGACCACGGGCCAAAGTTGGCCAGCCGCCGACATGTGCGACGACTATAGGGTCGTCCCCACGACCCCGGGACTAGATTGGCCCGCCACCGCCATGTCCGACGACAATAGGGTCGTCCCCACGACCCCGGTACAAGGTTGGCCCGCCGCCGACTTGCCCGTCGACTATAGGGTTGTTCCCACGACCCCGGGGCTAGATTGGCCCGCCACCGTCATGTCCGACGACTATAGGGTCGTCCCCACGACCACGGGCCAAAGTTGGCCCGCCACCGTCATGTCCTACGATTATCGGTTCGTCCCCACGACCACGGGCCAAAGTTGGCCAGCCGGCGACATGTCCGACGACTATAGGGTCGTCCCCACGACACCGGGCCAAAGTTGGCCAATCGCCGACATGTCCGACGACTATAGGGTCGTCCCCACGACCCCGGGCCAAAGTTGGCCAACCGCCGACATGTCCGACGACTATAGGGTCGTCCCCACGACCCCGAGAATAGATTGGCCCGCCGCCGTCATGTCCGACGACTATAGGGTCGTCCCCACGACCACGGGCCAAAGATGGCCAGCCGCCGTGTTGTCCGACGACTATAGTGTCGTCCCCACGACCCCCGGACTAGATTGGCCAGCCACCGTCATGTCCGACGATTATACGGTCGTCCCCACGACCACGGGCCAAAGATGGCCAGCCGCCGTGTTGTCCGACGACAATAGGGTCGTCTTCACGACCACGGGCCAAAGTTGGCCAGCCGCCGACATTTCCGACGACTATAGGGTCGTCCCCACGAGCACGGACCAAATTTGGCCAGCCGCCGTCTTGTCCGACGACTATAGGGTCGTTCCCACGACCACGGGCCAAGTTGGCCAGCCGCCGACTTGTCCGACGACTATAGGATCGTCCCCACGACCCCGGGACTAGATTGGCCCGCCACCGTCATGTCCGACGACTATAGGTTCGTCCCCACGACCCCCGGAGTAGGTTGGCTCGCCGCCGACTTGTCCGACGACTATAGGGTCGTCCCCACGACCCCGGGGTTAGATTGGCCCGCCACCGTCATGTCCGACGACTATAGGGTCGTCCCCACGACCACGGGCCAAAGTTGGCCCGCCACCGTCATGTCCTACGATTATCGGTTCGTCCCCACGACCACGGGCTAAAGTTGGCCAGCCGGCGACATGTCCGACGACTATAGGGTCGTCCCCACGACACCGGGCCAAAGTTGGCCAATCGCCGACATGTCCGACGACTATAGGGTCGTCCCCACGACCCCGGGCCAAAGTTGGCCAACCGCCGACATGTCCGACGACTATAGGGTCGTCCCCACGACCCCGGGACTAGATTGGCCCGCCACCGTCATGTCCGACGACTATCGGATCGTCCCCACGACCCCGGGCCAAAGTTGGCCAGCCGCCGACATGTCCGACGACAATAGGGTCGTCCCCACGACCTCGGGAATAGGCTGGCCAGCCGCCGACATGTCCGACGACTATAGGGTCGCCCCCACGACCTCGGGACTAGGTTGGCCAGCCGCCGACGTGTCCGACGACTATAGGGTCGTCCCCGGAACCCCGGGCCAAAGTTGGCCGGCCGCCGAATTGTCGGACGACTATACGGTCCTCCCCACGACCCCGGTACTAGATTGGCCAGCCGCCGACATGTCCGACGACTATTGGGTCGTCCCCTCGACCACGGGCAAAAGTTGGCCAGCCGCCGACATGTCCGACGACTATAGGGTCGTCCCCATGACCCCGGTACTAGATTGGCCCGCCACCGTCATGTCCGACGACAATAGGGTCGTCCCCACGACCCCGGGTCTAGGTTGACCAGCCGCCGACATGTCCGACGACTAAACATTCGTCCCCACGACCACGGGCCAAAGTTGGCCAGCCACCGTCATGTCCGACGACTATCGGATCGTCCCCACGACCCCGGGCCAATATTGGCCCACCACCGTCATGTCGGACGTCTATAGGGTCGTCCCCACGACCACGGGCCTACGTTGACCTTCCGCCAACATGTCCGACGACTATAGGGTCGTCCCCACGACACCGGGCCAAAGTTGGCCAATCGCCGACATGTCCGACGACTAAACAGTCGTCCCCACGACCACGGGCCTACGTTGACCTTCCGCCAACATGTCCGACGACTATAGGGTCGTCCCCACGACACCGGGCCAAAGTTGGCCAATCGCCGACATGTCCGACGACTAAACAGTCGTCCCCACGACCACGGGCCAAAGTTGGCCAGCCACCGTCATGTCCGACGACTATAGGGTCGTCCCCACGACCACGGGCCAAAGTTGTCCAGCCGCCGACATGTCCGACGACTATAGGGTCGTCCCCACAACCCCGGGACTAGACGGGCCGCCACCGTCATGTCCAACGACTATCGGAACGTGCCAACGACCCCGGGCCAATATTGGCCAATCGCCGACATGTCCGACGACCATAGGGTCGTACCTACGACCCCGGGACTAGATTGCCCCGCCACCGTCATGTCCGACGACAATAGGGTCGTCCCCACGACCCCGGGTCCAGGTCGGCCAGCCGCCGACATGTCCGACGAATATAGAGTCGTCCCCACGACACCGGGCCAAATTTGGCCAGCCGGCGACATGTCCGACGACTATAGGGTCGTCCCCACGACCCCGGGACTAGATTGGCCCTAGACCGTCATGTCCGACGACTATCGGATCGTCCCCACGACCACGGGCGAAAGCTGGCCAGCCGCCGACATGTCCGACGACTATTGAGTCGTCCCCACGACCACGGGCCAAAGTTGGCCAGCCGCCGACATGTGCGACGACTATAGGGTCGTCCCCACGACCCCGGGACTAGATTGGCCCGCCACCGCCATGTCCGACGACAATAGGGTCGTCCCCACGACCCCGGTACAAGGTTGGCCCGCCGCCGACTTGCCCGTCGACTATAGGGTTGTCCCCACGACCCCGGGGCTAGATTGGCCCGCCACCGTCATGTCCGACGACTATAGGGTCGTCCCCACGACCACGGGCCAAAGTTGGCCCGCCACCGTCATGTCCGACGATTATCGGTTCGTCCCCACGACCACGGGCCAAAGTTGGCCAGCCGGCGACATGTCCGACGACTATAGGGTCGTCCCCACGACACCGGGCCAAAGTTGGCCAGCCGCCGACATGTCCGACGGCTATAGGGTCGTCACCACGACCCCGGAACTAGATTGGCCCGCCACCGTCATGTCCGACGACTATCGGATCGACCCCACGACCACGGGCCAAAGTTGGCCAATCGCCGACATGTCCGACGACTATAGGGTCGTCCCCACGACCCCGGTACAAGGTTGGCCCGCCGCCGACTTGCCCGGCGACTATAGGGTCGGCCCCACGACCCCGGGACTAGGTTGGCTCGCCGCCGACATGTCCGACGACCATAGGGTCGTACCTACGACCCCGGGACTAGATTGGCCCGCCACCGTCATGTCCGACGACAATAGGGTCGTCCCCACGACCACGGACAAAAGTTGGCCAGCCGCCGACATGTCCGACGACTATAGGGTCGTCCCCACGACCCCGGTACAAGGTTGGCCCGCCGCCGTCTTGCCCGGCGACTATAGGGTCGTCCCCACGACCCCGGGACTAGATTGGCCCGCCACCGTCATGTCCGACGACAATAGGGTCGTCCCCACGACCACGGACAAAAGTTGGCCAGCCGCCGACATGTCCGACGACTATAGGGTCGTACCTACGACCCCGGGACTAGATTGGCCCGCCACCGTCATGTCCGACGACAATAGGGTCGTCCCCACGACCACGGACAAAAGTTGGCCAGCCGCCGACATGTCCGACGACTATAGGGTCGTCCCCACGACCACGGGCCAAAGTTGGCCAGCCGCCGACATGTCCGACGACAATAGGGTCGTCCCCACGACCCCGGGACTAGGTTGGCTCGCCGCCGACATGTCCGACGACTATAGGGTCGTCCCCACGACCACGGGACTAGATTGGCCCGCCACCGTCATGTCCGACGATTATCGGTTCGTCCCCACGACCACGGGCCAAAGTTGGCCAGCCGGCGACATGTCCGACGACTATAGGGTCGTCCCCACGACACCGGGCCAAAGTTGGCCAATCGCCGACATGTCCGACGACTATAGGGTCGTCCCCACGACCCCGGTACAAGGTTGGCCCGCCGCCGACTTGCCCGGCGACTATAGGGTCGGCCCCACGACCCCGGGACTAGGTTGGCTCGCCGCCGACATGTCCGACGACCATAGGGTCGTACCTACGACCCCGGGACTAGATTGGCCCGCCACCGTCATGTCCGACGACAATAGGGTCGTCCCCACGACCACGGACAAAAGTTGGCCAGCCGCCGACATGTCCGACGACTATAGGGTCGTCGCCACGACCCCGGTACAAGGTTGGCCCGCCGCCGTCTTGCCCGGCGACTATAGGGTCGTCCCCACGACCCCGGGACTAGATTGGCCCGCCACCGTCATGTCCGACGACAATAGGGTCGTCCCCACGACCACGGACAAAAGTTGGCCAGCCGCCGACATGTCCGACGACTATAGGGTCGTACCTACGACCCCGGGACTAGATTGGCCCGCCACCGTCATGTCCGACGACAATAGGGTCGTCCCCACGACCACGGACAAAAGTTGGCCAGCCGCCGACATGTCCGACGACTATAGGGTCGTCCCCACGACCACGGGCCAAAGTTGGCCAGCCGCCGACATGTCCGACGACAATAGGGTCGTCCCCACGACCCCGGGACTAGGTTGGCTCGCCGCCGACATGTCCGACGACTATAGGGTCGTCCCCACGACCACGGGACTAGATTGGCCCGCCACCGTCATGTCCGACGATTATCGGTTCGTCCCCACGACCACGGGCCAAAGTTGGCCAGCCGGCGACATGTCCGACGACTATAGGGTCGTCCCCACGACACCGGGCCAAAGTTGGCCAATCGCCGACATGTCCGACGACTATAGGGTCGTCCCCACGACCCCGGTACAAGGTTGGCCCGCCGCCGACTTGCCCGGCGACTATAGGGTCGGCCCCACGACCCCGGGACTAGATTGGCCCGCCACCGTCATGTCCGACGACTATAGGGTCGTCTCCACGACCACAGGCCAATTTGGCCAGCCGCCGACATGTTCGACGACTATAGGGTCGTCCCCACGACCACGGGCCAAAGTTGGCCAGCCGCCGACATGTCCGACGGCTATAGGGTCGTCACCACGACCCCGGAACTAGATTGGCCCGCCACCGTCATGTCCGACGACTATCGGATCGACCCCACGACCACGGGCCAAAGTTGGCCAATCGCCGACATGTCCGACGACTATAGGGTCGTCCCTATGACCCCGGGACGAGATTGGCCCGCCACCGTCATGTCCGACGACAATAGGGTCGTCCCCACGACCCCGGGTCCAGGTCGGCCAGCCGCCGACATGTCCGACGAATATAGAGTCGTCCCCACGACACCGGGCCAAAGTTGGCCAGCCGGCGACATGTCCGACGACTATAGGGTCGTCCCCACGACCCCGGGTCTAGGTTGGCCAGCCGCCGACATGTCCGACGACTAAACAGTCGTCCCCACGACCACGGGCCAAAGTTGGCCAGCCGCCGTCATGTCCGACGACTATCGGATCGACCCCACGACCACGGACCAAAGTTGGCCAATCGCCGACATGTCCGACGACTATAGGTTCGTCCCTATGACCCCGGGACTAGATTGGCCCGCCACCGTCATGTCCGACGACAATAGGGTCGTCCCCACGACCCCGGGTCCAGGTCGGCCAGCCGCCGACATGTCCGACGAATATAGAGTCGTCCCCACGACACCGGGCCAAATTTGGCCAGCCGGCGACATGTCCGACGACTATAGGGTCGTCCCCACGACCCCGGGACTAGATTGGCCCTAGACCGTCATGTCCGACGACTATCGGATCGTCCCCACGACCACGGGCGAAAGCTGGCCAGCCGCCGACATGTCCGACGACTATTGAGTCGTCCCCACGACCACGGGCCAAAGTTGGCCAGCCGCCGACATGAGCGACGACTATAGGGTCGTCCCCACGACCCCGGGACTAGATTGGCCCGCCACCGTCATGTCCGACGACAATAGGGTCGTCCCCACGACCCCGGTACAAGGTTGGCCCGCCGCCGACTTGCCTGTCGACTATAGGGTTGTCCCCACGACCCCGGGGCTAGATTGGCCCGCCACCGTCATGTCCGACGACTATAGGGTCGTCCCCACGACCACGGGCCAAAGTTGGCCCGCCACCGTCATGTCCGACGATTATCGGTTCGTCCCCACAACCACGGGCCAAAGTTGGCCAGCCGGCGACATGTCCGACGACTATAGGGTCGTCCCCACGACACCGGGCCAAAGTTGGCCAATCGCCGACATGTCCGACGACTATAGGGTCGTCCCCACGACCCCGGTACAAGGTTGGCCCGCCGCCGACTTGCCCGTCGACTATAGGGTCGTCTCCACGACCCCGGGACTAGATTGGCCCGCCACCCTCATGTCCGGCGACTATCGGATCGACCCCACGACCACGGGCCAAAGTTGGCCAATCGCCGACATGTCCGACGACTATAGGGTCGTCCCCACGACCACGGGCCAAAGTTGGCCAGCCGCCGACATGTCCGACGACTATTGGGTCGTCCCCACGACCCCGGGCCAATGTTGGCCAGCCGCCGACATGTCCGACGACTATTGGGTCGTCCCCACGACCCTGGGTCTAGATTGGCCGGCCGCCGACATGACCGACGACTAAACAGTCGTCCCCACGACCACGGGCCAAAGTTGGCCAGCCGCCGACATGTCCGACGGCTATAGGGTCGTCACCACGACCCCGGGACTAGATTGGCCCGCCACCGTCATGTCCGACGACTATCGGATCGACCCCACGACCACGGGCCAAAGTTGGCCAATCGCCGATTTGTCCGACGACTATAGGGTCGTCCCCACGACCACGGGCCAAAGTTGGCCAGCCGCCGACATGTCCGACGACTATTGGGTCGTCCCCACGACCCCGGGCCAATGTTGGCCAGCCGCCGACATGTCCGACGACTATTGGGTCGTCCCTACGACCCCGGGACAAGGGTGGCCTGCAGCCGACATGTCCGACGACTATAGAGTCGTCCCCAAGACACCGGGCCAAAGTTGGACAGCCGCCGACATGTCCGACGACTATAGGGTCGTCCACACGATCCTGAGAATAGATTGGCTCGCCGCCGTCATGTCCGACGACTATCGGATCGACCCCACGACCACGGACCAAAGTTGGCCAATCGCCGACATGTCCGACGACTATAGGGTCGTCCCTATGACCCCGGGACTAGATTGGCCCGCCACCGTCATGTCCGACGACAATAGGGTCGTCCCCACGACCCTGGGTCTAGATTGGCCGGCCGCCGAAATGACCGACGACTAAACAGTCGTCCCCACGACCACGGGCCAAAGTTGGCCAGCCGCCGACATGTCCGACGGCTATAGGGTCGTCACCACGACCCCGGGACTAGATTGGCCGCCACCGTCATGTCCGACGACTATCGTATCGACCCCACGACCACGGGCCAAAGTTGGCCAATCGCCGACATGTCCGACGACTATAGGGTCGTCCCTATGACCCCGGGACTAGATTGGCCAGCCGCCTACATGTCCGACGACTATAGGGTCGTCCCCACGACCCCGGGCTAGGTTGGCCAGCCGCCGACATGTCCGACGACTATAGGGTCGCCCCCACGACCCCGGGCCAAAGTTGGCCGGCCGCCGAATTGTCCGACGACTATAGGGTCGTCCCCATGACCCCGGGACTAGATTGGCCCGCCACCGTCATGTCCGACGACAATAGGGTCGTCCCCACGACCCCGGGTCCAGGTTGGCCAGCCGCCGATATGTCCGACGAATATAGAGTCGTCCCCACGACCCCGGGCCAATGTTGGCAAATCGCCGACATGTCCGACGACAATAGGGTCGTCCCCACGACCCCGGGTCCAGGTCGGCCAGCCGCCGACATGTCCGACGAATATAGAGTCGTCCCCACGACACCGGGCCAAATTTGGCCAGCCGGCGACATGTCCGACGACTATAGGGTCGTCCCCACGACCCCGGGACTAGATTGGCCCTAGACCGTCATGTCCGACGACTATCGGATCGTCCCCACGACCACGGGCGAAAGCTGGCCAGCCGCCGACATGTCCGACGACTATTGAGTCGTTCCCACGACCACGGGCAAAAGTCGGCCAGCCGCCGACATGTCCGACGACTATAGGGTCGTCCCCACGACCCCGGGACTAGATTGGCCCGCCACCGTCATGTCCGACGATTATCGGTTCGTCCCCACGACCACGGGCCAAAGTTGGCCAGCCGGCGACATGTCCGACGACTATTGGGTCGTCCCCTCGACCACGGGCAAAAGTTGGCCAGCCGCCGACATGTCCGACGACTATAGGGTCGTCCCCACGACCCCGGTACTAGATTGGCCCGCCACCGTCATGTCCGACGACAATAGGGTCGTCCCCACGACCCCGGGTCTAGGTTGACCAGCCGCCGACATGTCCGACGACTAAAAAGTCGTCCCCACGACCACGGGCCAAAGTTGGCCAGCCACCGTCATGTCCGACGACTATCGGATCGTCCCCACGACCCCGGGCCAATATTGGCCCACCACCGTCATGTCGGACGTCTATAGGGTCGTCCCCACGACCACGGGCCTACGTTGACCTTCCGCCAACATGTCCGACGACTATAGGGTCGTCCCCACGACACCGGGCCAAAGTTGGCCAATCGCCGACATGTCCGACGACTAAACAGTCGTCCCCACGACCACGGGCCAAAGTTGGCCAGCCACCGTCATGTCCGACGACTATCGGATCGTCCCCACGACCCCGGGCCAATATTGGCCCACCACCGTCATGTCGGACGTCTATAGGGTCGTCCCCACGACCACGGGCCTACGTTAGTAGTAAGGCAAAGCCGATTCTAACCCAGGTCCTCTGAGGGGAGCGCGGGGCGGGGGAGGAAGTGAGGGCGCGCGGGGGAGTGCGGTGGAGGGAACTATGGGCGCGGGGAGAGCTGGGGAGTGGAAGACCGGTTGCGCGCGCACGAACCGCAGAGTGGGGGAAGCTGTAATCGTGGTGGGGATCAGTCCGGGCCGAGCCGCCGCGGAGACCTCTCCAGACCTGACCCATTGTTGGAAAATTTTCAGAGGGTCGTCCCCTCCCTCTAAAAATTTCTGGGGCCGGGTCTTGTATGAAAAAATCTTTTTTTCAGACTCGATCCGGCCCCCAGAAATTTTTTCCCCCAAATATTGGTTCTAAATCAGATCTACCGCCAGAATATTTTTTTCCAAACCAACCGAGCAAACAAATATGCATCATACATACTAAAGCTACCAATTTTTCAAACTCCAGCAAACAAATATGCATCATGCATTCATAGCACTGTGAAGAAATGGTATCATCTCAGCGTTCCGATTTAACATCGCAGCATATCGCGCGATTACGCGTAATTTGACTCCTCTGGAGCAGTCGTGCAGGATGTCATTTTCGCGGCGCGAAGAACGTACGAATCACAGAAAGAATTATGCAGCGTCGGCAGAAATGTTTTTTCCATACATATATATGATATAAATTTTTCCCCAACGCAGAGAAATAATACTTTTTAGAAACGTTGAATCTTAAAATTAGGTGGTGAGAGAAGGAGGAAGGTGGGTAAATAAAATGTAGAGGAAAGAAGGAGGATGGATGACGAGTAAATAAAATTGAGAAGTAATGTATGTTCAAGAAATTATATTACGCGTAATTTGGCTCCTCTGGAGCAGTCGCGCAGGACGTCATTTTCGCGGCGCGAAGCACGTACGAATCACAGAAAGAATTATGTGGCGTCGACAGAAATGTTTTTCCCCAACACAGAGAAATAATACTTTTTAGAAACGTTGAATCTTAAAATTAGGTGGCGAGAAGGAGGAAGGCGGGTAAATAAAATGTAGAGGAAAGAAGGAGGATGGATGACGAGTAAATAAATAATACTTTTTAGAAACGTTGAATCTTAAAATTAGGTGGCGAGAAGGAGGAAGGTGGGTAAATAAAATGTAGAGGAAAGAAGGAGGATGGATGACGAGTAAATAAAATTGAGAAGTATTGTATGTTCAAGAAATTATATATTGTTACATAATAATAAATAAATAAAAGGAAAATATATATATTGTTACAAAGAATAATTGTACAATTTAACATCAACTGGATATCATTGGGCTAACAGAGACATGGGTGGAGGAAAAAACTGAGAGCAAGTAAAACACAAGCTATCAAACAAATTTCATTGGAAATTCCAGCTTGTAGAGAGATAGTGTTCCCTCAATAACAAATCTTATACGTGCGCGATATATGAGTCTAGAGTTTCATCGACGGCATCGCACCGCTATAACACGCTCACAAAATTTGAAAACGTCGTATCGATTTGCTGCGAGCGACATCGATAATATCATTCAAGGTACACGCCAGCAGTTCACAATCAACAAGAGATTTACCATCAAAATATTCACTATCGCATATGGCTTTAGCAGCGCAGCATGAGTCTAAAGTTTCATCGATGGTATCACACAGCTGTAACACGCTCACAAAATTTGAAAACTTCGTATCGACATAATGTATAGTTTCATAAAGCTGCATATATACATGATTGATACAGCGCTCGAGATTAAATAAACAGATTAATGTAACAGGTTTTAAATATAGCGACTTATTATGCCGCATCATCTTTACCATTTGCGAATTATACATTACACAAAATTCCACCACCAAATCATTAATCTGTAGTGATGATCCGCTTGACCGCATGCGCTGCTCGATGTCGGTACGTTTTTCAATTAATCCTTTCCATGTTGGAATAGACAATATCAACCGATTCCCTCGATTGTCGCCGAGAACGATTTCTACTTGTGTTATAGGCCGCACACTGATTCCGATTTCCAAGTACTTATATGCCGTAGATGTTAGCGCATATCTTCTAACCATGATGCGAGCTGTGTAATGGGAGCTAAAAAAGAACAATAAAAGTTATGAAAATGATCACTACTATCGAGAAAACACAACTAAAAATCATGAGAGGATATGAAAAAAATTATATCATACCTGTTAGATGTAGTCGTAATGTTTGAACATGCATTATCGTCTGCGATTATTGGTGTGTAATAATTCCCAACACTAGCGTTATACATTTTTGGAGCACTGTGCTTGTATATGTCGAACGTCACTGGAGAGCTACTGAGCGATTAATGTAACACCACACGAGGAGCTGGATTAAATAGAGGTGCATAGCACCATCCCCTCCATAGAATATTGGGATGGGTCATCAGTTTTTGCATGCAATGCATTCGAGGGAGAACATCATAGCATATCACACGATTGCAATTTCAGTTCCCATCCTCAAGATTAAAAGTTTCGACACATGTTGAATGTAACAGCATCAGCAGAAACTGGGATAATGGAAGAATTCGCGCAAGTAGAACGCAAAATGTTGGAACAATCTGAACGATTGTTTTTGCAACATCGGCAAAAAATATTTTTTCCATACATATATGTGATGGAAATGAGGAAAGAAGGAGGATGGAAGACTTGACACGTGTCGAATGTAATATAATACTTTTGGAAGCGTCAAATCTTAGAATTATGTGATGTTGGTAGAAACTGTGTCGGATGATTTTTACACACTAATTCGTCATACGTGTGTCACAGAAGGAGGATGGAAGACTTGACACGCGTCGAATGTAATATAATACCTTTGGAAGCGTCGAATCTTAGAATTATGCGGTGTTGGTAGAAACTGTGTCGGATGATTTTTTGCACACTAATTCGTCATATGTGTATCACATGGAATCTTCGTTTTTGCATGCAATGCATTCGAGGGAGAAACACTGAAAGAGTTCAACAGAGATACCAAATCGCTGCACAAGCTATAAAAGCATGCTCTACTCTGCACAAAGCCTCAAATCGTTGCATCGTGTTGCATAGAAAAAGACATTACATTTACACTCTATCAATGATCATGGAAGAATTCGCGCAAGTAGAACGCCAATTGTCAGATCAATCTGAACGATTGATTTCACGGGAAGAATACCTCACGTGGGAAGAACGGTGCAACGAGTGTATCGAATCGTTGGAAGAACACAGCCGAGTAAAACGTCCTCGATTATCGATTGGTGTTCGGCAATCATTGGTTGCTCGAATCGCGCGACTCGAAGGACTGAAGCTGTCGTTGCGTGGACGTTTCATGCGTGAAGGTGCCGGGCATTCGAGCACAGGACTTTCATGGCGTGAAATAGACACTGCATTCGAAAGCCGCATATTAACTGGTGTCGTGCTAAATTCCAACTACATCGAACCGCGCAACTTCCTCAAGGATGCGGAGACCATTGTGTTGGAACATGTACGAGATGCTTTGAGGAAACATCTGAACCTCAAAGTGAATACAATGTTCAATGGTGAATTTGTTGCGGGGGACAAGCATGCTTGTAAAAGCATCAATACCCGAAACTGTGAACTCTTCGGTACATCTGATCTACATGAGTGGTACCAGCGATGTGTCATCGAACCCACCCTGTCATCGCTGGAAGAGTTCCAGGAACGCGACAGTGGATGGGCATTGACGAGAATCCTCAATCTGACTGTCAATGTCAACAAGTATAATCCACTGCATGCAGGGTGTCACCACAAGTTGCCACGAGAATTATTGCTGAAGAAAGCGACGATTAGCATACAATCCTCAGACAACGCCTGTTTCGCATGGGCAGTGGTTGCCGCACTACATCCTGTCGAAAGACATGTTGACCGTCCAAGTTCATACCCCAATTATGACACCATATTAAATCTCCATGGCATTGAGTTTCCAATGTCCATGAAACAGATTGGGAAGTTTGAACAGCTGAACAACATCTCGGTCAATGTGTACAGCTTCGAGGAGCGATTGGAGAAGAAGACCGAGAAGATAATTGTCGCAGTGTTTCCACTGCATCTCACTAGCTGCAAGAGGGATCGACATGTCAATCTGCTCTACACACCAAATAAAGAGCATGGGGATGTAGGGCACTTTGTACTAATCAAGGACTTGTCCAGGCTGGTGAGCATGCAGCTGAGCAAGCATGGGAAAAAGAAATTCATCTGTGATCGGTATGTATATAAACTTGCGAAATGTTGAAATGTTGAAATGTTGAAATGTCACGCGAAAAAAATTAAAGAAAAAATTTTGGTTTTTGCAGATGTCTGCACTACTTTGGATCCGTCGAGAAGTTGGAGATGCATTCGCTAGACTGTGGAAAAATGAATGATTGTGCAATTCTGCTGCCCAGCGAAAACAACAACTTGCTCAGTTTTAAGAACCACTGCATGAAGGAGCGGCTCCCTTTCGTGGTTTATGCAGATCTCGAATGCATCATCGAGAAAACGGGGAACAATCGAATGGGTGATGATAAATTACACACATATCAACACCATAAAGTGCATAGCATTGCATATTATATGCATTGTTCATATGATACATCACTGTCGATATATCGATGTCGCCGCAATGTGAATTGTATTTCATGGTTCGTCGACGAATTAAAACATTTTTCAAATTTTGCCAAGCCCATTCTAACCAATAATGCTTCCATGGAAAAGTTGACGAAAGACCAGTGGGCGACATTTCGCAATGCGTCACATTGTCATATTTGTGAAGAGCCATTTGAGGCTGGTGATAAACGAGTTCGCGATCATTGCCATTTATCCGGACGGTTTAGAGGACCTGCACATTCGGAGTGCAATTTAAAATATAAAAATGCGTTTTACATCCCCATAGTTTTTCATAATTTATCAGGCTATGATTCACATTTCATTATCGAAGAAATATCTACCGCTTTCAAAGGTCGTGTTGACGTATTGCCTATAACTAAGGAAAAGTATATTTCGTTCACAAAAAATGTCGAAGATCAGGTTGAATCAGACCTGCGAAATTGTATTAAATTGCGATTCATCGATTCGTACAAATTTCTCAATACCAGTCTCGACAAATTAGCATCTTTTCTTAGCACAAATAAATTAAAAATTTTACGATCCCAATTTGAAACATTGTCCATTGAAGATCTCAATTTATTAACGCGAAAGGGTGTCTTTCCATACGAATATCTTGATTGTGTAGACAAGCTGCAGGATCCATGCTTACCACCGCGCGAGTCATTCTACAGTTCGTTAACGGGTGAGACTGTATCCGAGAGTGATTACGCGCACGCTGAGACTGTTTGGCAACGTTTCGGGATTAAAACCTTGGGCGAATACGGCGACTTGTATTTGAAAACAGATGTCTTGTTGTTGGCAGATATTTTTGAAAATTTTCGCGAAAGTTGTATCAAGAGTTATGGATTAGATTCAGCACATTATTATACATTACCTGGTTTCACATGGGATGCCATGCTAAAACATACCAAAATTACATTCGAATTGCTCACTGATGTTGATATGGTCATGTTTATCGAACGCGGTATACGTGGGGGTTTAAGTCAATGTTCTGGAAGATATGCACATGCCAATAACAAGTACATGTCATCTTACGATGCGTCGGAACAATCATCATACTTGATGTACTTTGACGTAAACAATTTGTATGGATGGGCAATGTGTCAGGCCCTGCCATATGCCCAATTTCAATGGGTCGAAGATGTCGCAAATTTTGATGTGTCTTCAATCGCTGTCGATTCGCCCACGGGATACATTCTCGAGGTAGATCTAGAATATCCGCAACGTCTGCATGATGCTCATGCTGATCTACCATTCTGCCCGACGCGTGCCAAACCGCCAGGCAGCCGACAGGAAAAGTTACTCGCGACATTATACGATAAGCAGCGTTACATTATCCATTATCGCAACCTGCAGCAGTGTACGCGTCACGGTCTTCGTATTACAAAGATACACCGCGTGCTTCAATTCGCGCAATCTCCCTGGCTCCGCGATTACATCGAACTAAATACACGGTTCAGAACAGATGCGACAAACGATTTTGAAAAAAATTTATACAAATTGATGAACAACGCGGTATTTGGTAAAACTATGGAAAACGTGCGAAATCACGTGGATGTAAAACTTTTAACACAATGGGATGGACGATATGGCGCAGAGGCAATGATCGCTAAACCGAATTTCCACAGCAGAAGTGTATTTTCGGAAAATTTAATAGCTGTTGAATTGCGAAAAGTCGAGGTGAAATTCAACAAACCGATATATGTGGGTATGTGCATTCTGGACATATCAAAAATTTGTTTGTATGAATTTCATCATGAGTACATGTCTCCCCTGCACAGACAAAATTGTAAAATTCTATACACAGACACAGACAGTCTCATTTATCATATTCAGTGTGAAGATATCTATGAAACTATGAAATACAATATCGATAGATTTGACACATCCGATTATCCTATCAACAATCCATATAATATGCCGCGCTTAAATAAGAAGGTTCCAGGGTTGATGAAGGATGAAAATAATGGTGCGATAATGACCGAATTCGTAGGTCTTAGAGCGAAAATGTATGCACTTCGCGTAGACGGTAAAAAAGATACAAATAAGGCGAAAGGCGTCAAGACCAACGTCATAGCCAGAACGATAACATTCGACGACTACGCGCAGTGTTTGCAATGGGAGATCGAAATGGTTCGCAGACAATCATGTATACGGTCTAAATTGCACAAAGTGTACACCATTTCGGAATCCAAAATCGCTCTAAGTCCACACGACGACAAGCGGTATATCGTACCTGATTCGATCGACACTCTGCCCTGGGGACATTACAAAATTCCATTGTAAAAAAAATATTGATGTAAAATAGAAAATTATTTTGTATTTATTGTATAATATAACATGTATGGAAATTATTATAAATAGTGGAATTATTGCATATGTATCATTGTACATTTACATATGTATATGTATATCATTGTATTTATTGAACCATGTATTATTTTACAATACATTATTTTTCACTATCCATGAATTGTGTGATTTATCAAACCCCAACCACTTAACGTATACCTTATCCCCCTTCCTACGCAACACTTTTTCCACTAGATATACATCAGGATCGGTGACGCGTTGCAGCTCGTATTCATAGAATCCTCCAGCAACAGGTTTTCCACAAGAATCGATGAGCAGATACGTCGCGGGATTAGTTGTCTGTACTTTCGCTATCTTGAACACCTCCGTTGTCCAATTCGGTGTATAGCCTTTATCGAATATGGTTTTGAATTTGCTCACACGCACAAACTCGCCCAATTTGAATCTCGCTGGAGCAGCAATCTTTATGTTGCCGTATATGGTGGCTAGCAGCTTATCGGCGATCGCAGGGGTAACATCGCGAGGACACATTTTGATGGTTCTATGTTTTCGTGCGTTATATTCTGAAAGTAGACGCGGTAGCGCATCGATCCATTTATAGGTTCCATTGAGCGTAAACAGTTTCCACATATTGTTCTTCAAAGTTCGATTGAAACGTTCTACGACGGAGGCCTTCATCACCGAATACGTCGAATAATGATTAATGTCATGCTTTGTCAAGAGTTTCTGCACATCGGTGTTGTAAAATTCTTTTCCATGATCGGTTTGCAAATTTTTTGGATATCGATCTCTAAATATCTTTGCAAACGCTTTAGTCACCTCTGCACCACTTTTAGTCTTGTGAATCGAACGTGTATGGTATCACTATGAACGTGTATCGAACATGAATCATACAACTATGAACGCTAATCGAACGTGAATTGTACCACTCTGAACGTGAATTGAACATGTATGATACCACTCTGAACGTGAATTGAACGTGAATCGTACTACTCTGAACATCTATCGAACATGTATCGTAATCCCGCGACGTATCTGCTCGTCGATTCCTGTGGAAAACCAGTCGCCGGAGGATTCTATGATCACGAGCTGCAGCGCGTCACCGATCCTGATGTGTATCTGGTGGAAAAAGTGTTGCGTAGGAAGGGGGATAAGGTATACGTTAAGTGGCTGGGGTTTGATAAATCACACAATTCATGGATAAATAAAAATAATGTATTGTAAAAAAATAAATGCATGGTTCAATAAAAATAATGTATTGGTAAAATAAATACATGTGTACAATTTTATTTGATATAATTCCACTATTTATAAGGATGAGTTAATAAATACAATTGTATGTTCTATACATGTATGTACAGTCAGTGTCTGTATACAGAATTTTACAATTTTGAGCGAGCAGGGGAGACATGTACTCATAATGTCGCGTGCACTGCTACAGGTTGCGATAGTGGATAATGTAACGCTGCTTATCGTATAATGTCGCGAGTAACTTGTTCTGTCTGCTACCAGGTGGTTTGGCACGCGTCGGGCAGAACGGTAGATCTGCATGAGCATCATGCAGACGTTGCGGATATTCCAGATCTATTTAGACGATACACGTTCAGAGTGGTACCATACACGTTCGATTCACGTTCGATACACGTTCAGAGTGATACCATACACGTTCAATTCACGTTCGATAGATGTTCAAAATGGTATCATACACGTTCGATAGATGTTCAAAGTGGTTCGATACACGTTCGATTCACGTTCAGAGTGGTACGATTCACGTTCAATTCACGTTTAGAGCGGTTCGATATACGTTCGATAGATGTTCAAAGTGGTACGATACATGTTCGATAGATGTTCAGAGTAGTACGATTCACGTTCAATTCACGTTCAGAGTGGTATCATACATGTTCAATTCACGTTCAGAGTGGTACAATTCACGTTCGATTAGCGTTCATAGTTGTACGATTCATGTTCGATACACGTTCAGAGTGATACCATACACGTTCGATTCACGTTCGATTCACGTTCGATTCACGTTCGATTCACGTTCACAGTGGTACGATTCATGTTCAAAGTGGTGCAATTCACGTTCGATTCACGTTCAGAGTGGTGTGATACACGTTCAATACACGATCAAAGTGGTTCAATATACGTTCGATAGATGTTCAAAGTGGTTCGATAGATGTTCAAAGTGGTTCGATAGATGTTTGATACGTGATCAAAGTGGTTTGATACACGTTCAGAGTGGTATGATCTAGTCGAATAATGTATCTAAAGAAGAATTCGAAGAAGATGTATGTGAATATTGAGAGGATGGTTAGCGAAGAAGAAAATGAATGTGGCAATCGAGGGAATCGGTTGATATTGTCTATTCCAACATGGAAAGGATTAATTGAAAAACGTACCGACATCGAGCAGCGCATGCGGTCAAGCGGATCATCACTACAGATTAATGATTTGGTGGTGAAATTTTGTGTAATGTATAATTCGCAAATGGTAAAGATGATGCGGCATAATAAGTCGCTATATTTAAAACCTGCTACATTAATCTGTTTATTTAATCTCGAGCGCTGTATCAATCATGTATATATGCAGCTTTATGAAACTATACATTATGTCGATACGAAGTTTTCAAATTTTGTGAGCGTGTTACAGCTGTGTGATACCATCGATGAAACTTTAGACTCATGCTGCGCTGCTAAAGCCATATGCGATAGTGAATATTTTGATGGTAAATCTCTTGTTGATTGTGAACTGCTGGCGTGTACCTTGAATGATATTATCGATGTCGCTCGCAGCAAATCGATACGACGTTTTCATATTTTGTGAGCGTGTTATAGCGGTGCGATGCCGTCGATGAAACTCTAGACTCATACATCGCGCACGTATAAGATTTGTTATTGAGGGAACACTATCTCTCTACAAGCTGGAATTTCCAATGAAATTTGTTTGATAGCTTGTGTTTTACTTGCTCTCAGTTTTTTCCTCCACCCATGTCTCTGTTAGCCCAATGATATCCAGTTGATGTTAAATTGTACAATTATTCTTTGTAACAATATATATATTTTCCTTTTATTATGTAACAATATATAATTTCTTGAACATACAATACTTCTCAATTTTATTTACTCGTCATCCATCCTCCTTCTTTCCTCTACATTTTATTTACCCACCTACCTCCTTCTCGCCACCTAATTTTAAGATTCAACGTTTCTAAAAAGTATTATTTATTTACTCGTCATCCATCCTCCTTCTTTCCTCTACATTTTATTTACCCACCTTCCTCCTTCTCGCCACCTAATTTTAAGATTCAACGTTTCTAAAAAGTATTATTTCTCTGCGTTGGGGAAAAATTTATATCATATATATGTATGGAAAAAACATTTCTGGAGACGCTGCATAATTCTTTCTGTGATTCGTACGTTCTTCGCGCCGCGAAAATGACATCCTGCACGACTGCTCCAGAGGAGTCAAATTACGCATAATCGCGCGATATGCTGCGATGTTAAATCGGAACGCTGAGATGATACCATTTCTTCACAGTGCTATGAATGCATGATGCATATTTGTTTGCTGGAGTTTGAAAAATTGGTAGCTTTAGAATGTATGATGCATATTTGTTTGCTCGGTTGGTTTGGAAAAAAATATTCTGGCGGTAGATCTGATTTAGAACCAATATTTGGGGGAAAAAATTTCTGGGGGCCGGATCGAGTCTGAAAAAAAGATTTTTTCATACAAGACCCGGCCCCAGAAATTTTTAGAGGGAGGGGACGACCCTCTGAAAATTTTCCAACAATGGGTCAGGTCTGGAGAGGTCTCCGCGGCGGCTCGGCCCGGACTGATCCCCACCACGATTACAGCTTCCCCCACTCTGCGGTTCGTGCGCGCGCAACCGGTCTTCCACTCCCCAGCTCTCCCCGCGCCCATAGTTCCCTCCACCGCACTCCCCCGCGCGCCCTCACTTCCTCCCCCCGCCCCGCGCTCCCCTCAGAGGACCTGGGTTAGAATCGGCTTTGCCTTACTACTTACGTTGACCTTCCGCCAACATGTCCGACGACTATAGGATCGTCCCCACGACCACGGGCCAAAGTTGTCCAGCCGCCGACATGTCCCACGACTATAGGGTCGTCCCCACAACCCCGGGACTAGACGGGCCGCCACCGTCATGTCCAACGACTATCGGAACGTGCCAACGACCCCGGGCCAATATTGGCCAATCGCCGACATGTCCGACGACTATAGGGTCGTCCCCACGACCCCGGGACTAGATTGGCCCGCCACCGTCATGTCCGACGACAATAGGGTCGTCCCCACGACCCCGGGTCTAGGTTGGCCAGCCGCCGACATGTCCGACGACTAAACAGTCGTCCCCACGACCACGGGCCAAAGTTGGCCAGCCGCCGTCATGTCCGACGACTATCGGATCGACCCCACAACCACGGACCAAAGTTGGCCAGCCGCCGACATGTGCGACGACTATAGGGTCGTCGCTATGACCCCGGGGCTAGTTTGGCCCGCCACCGTCATGTCCGACGACAATAGGGTCGTCCCCACGACCCCGGGTCCAGGTCGGCCAGCCGCCGACATGTCCGACGAATATAGAGTCGTCCCCACGACACCGGGCCAAAGTTGGCCAGCCGGCGACATGTCCGACGACCATAGGGTCGTCCCCACGACCCCCGGACTAGATTGGCCCTCCACCGTCATGTCCGACGACTATCGGATCGTCCCCACGACCACGGGCCAAAGTTGTCCAATCGCCGACATGTCCGACGACTATAGGGTCGTCCCTATGACCCCGGGACTAGATTGGCCCGCCACCGTCATGTCCGACGACAATAGGGTCGTCCCCACGACCCCGGGTCTAGGTTGGCCAGCCGCCGACATGTCCGACGACTAAACAGTCGTCCCCACGTCCACGGGCCAAAGTTGGCCAGCCGCCGTCATGTCCGACGACTATCGGATCGACCCCACGACCACGGACCAAAGTTGGCCAGCCGCCGACATGTGCGACGACTATAGGGTCGTCCCCACGACCCCGGGACTAGATTGGCCCGCCGCCGACTTGTCCGACGACTATAGGGTCCTCTTCACGACCACGGGCCAAAGTTGGCCAGCCGCCGACATTTCCGACGACTATAGGGTCGTCCCCACGACCACGGGCCAAATTTGGCCAGCCGCCGTCTTGTCCGACGACTATAGGGTCGTTCCCACGACCACGGGCCAATATTGGACAATCGCCGACATGTCCGACGACTATAGGGTCGTACCTACGACCCCGGGACTAGATTGGCCCGCCACCGTCATGTCCGACGACAATAGGATCGTCCCCACGACCCCGGACTAGATTGGCCCTCCACCGTCATGTCCGACGACTATCGGATCGTCCCCACGACCACGGGCCAAAGTTGTCCAATCGCCGACATGTCCGACGACTATAGGGTCGTCCCTATGACCCCGGGACTAGATTGGCCCGCCACCGTCATGTCCGACGACAATAGGGTCGTCCCCACGACCCCGGGTCTAGGTTGGCCCGCCACCGTCATGTCCGACGACAATAGGGTCGTCCCCACGACCCCGGGTCCAGGTTGGCCAGCCGCCGACATGTCCGACGAATATAGAGTCGCCCCACGACACCGGGCCAAAGTTGGCCAGCCGGCGACATGTACGACGACTATAGGGTCGTCCCCACGACCCCGGGACTAGATTGGCCCGCCAACGTCATGTCCGACGTCTATAGGGTCGTCCCCACGACAACGGGCCTACGTTGGCCAGCCGCCGACATGTCCGACGACTATAGGTTCGTCCCCACGACCCCGGGACTAGATTGGCCCGCCACCGTCATGTCCGACGACAATAGGATCGTCCCCACGACCCTGGGTCTAGATTGGCCAGCCGCCGACATGTCCGACGACTAAACAGTCGTCCCCACGACCACAGGCCAAAGTTGGCCAGCCGCCGACATGTCCGACGGCTATTGGGTCGTCCCCACGACCCCGGGACTAGATTGTCCCTCCACCGTCATGTCCGACGACTATCGGATCGTCCCCACGACCACGGGCCAAAGTTGGCCAATCGCCGACATGTCCGACGACTATAGGGTCGTCCCTGTGACCCCGGGACTAGATTGGCCAGCCGTCGACATGTTCGACGACAATAGGGTCGTCCCCACGACCCCGGGACTAGATTGGGCCGCCACCGTCTTGTCCGACGACTATAGGGTCCTCTTCACGACCACGGGCCAAAGTTGGCCAGCCGCCGACATTTCCGACGACTATAGGGTCGTCCCCACGACCACGGGCCAAATTTGGCCAGCCGCCGTCTTGTCCGACGACTATAGGGTCGTTCCCACGACCACGGGCCAATATTGGACAATCGCCGACATGTCCGACGACTATAGGGTCGTACCTACGACCCCGGGACTAGATTGGCCCGCCACCGTCATGTCCGACGACAATAGGATCGTCCCCACGACCCTGGGTCTAGATTGGCCAGCCGCCGACATGTCCGACGACTAAACAGTCGTCCCCACGACCACGGGACTAGATTGGCCCTCCACCGTCATGTCCGACGACTATCGGATCGTCCCCACGACTACGGGCCAAAGTTGGCCAGCCGCCGACATGTCCGACGACTATTGAGTCGTCCCCACGACCCCGGGCAAATTTGGCAAGCCCCCGACATATCCGACGACTATAGGGTCGTCCCGAAAACCCCGGGACTAGATTGGCCCGCCACCGTCAAGTCCGACGACTATAGGATCGTCTCCACGACCACGGCCCAAAGTTGGCCAGCCGCCGACATGTCCAACGACTATTGGGTCGTCCCCACGACCACGGGCCAAAGTTAGCCAGCCGCCGACATGTCCGACGACTATAGGGTCGTCCCCACGACCCCGGGCGGAAGTTGGCAAGCCGCTGAAATGTCCGACGACTGTAGGGTCGTCCCCACGACCCCGGGACTAGATTGGCCCGCCACCGTCATGTCCGACGACAATAGGGTCGTCCCCACGACCCCGGGGCTAGGATGGCCCGCCGCCGACATGTTCAACGACTATTGGGCCGTCCCCACGACCCCGGGCCAATGTTGGCCAGCCGCCGAAATGTCCGACGACTATAGAGTCGTCCCCACAACCCCGGGCCAAAGTTGGCAAGCTGCCGACTTGTCCGACGACTATAGGGTCGTCCCCACGACCCCGGGACTAGGTAGACCCGCCGCCGATGTGTCCGACAACTATAGGGTCGTCCCCACGACCCCGGGCCAAAGTTGGCAAGCCGCCGAAATGTCCGACGACTATAGGGTGGTCCCCACAACCCCGGGACTAGATTGGCCCGCCACCGTCAAGTCCGACGACTATAGGATCGTCTCCACGACCACGGGCCAAAGTTGGCCAGCCGCCGACATGTCCGTCGACTATAGGGTCGTCCCCACGACCCCGGGCCAATGTTGGCCAATCGCCGACATGTCCGACGACTATAGGGTCGTCCCTACGACCCCGGGACTAGATTGGCCCGCCACCGTCATGTCCGACGACTATAGGGTCGTCCCCACGACCCCGGGACTAGGTTGACAAGCCGCCGAAATGTCCGACGACTATAGGGTCGTCCCCACGACCGCGAGCCAAGGATGTCCAGCCGCCGTCTTGTTCGACGACTATAGGGTCGTACCCACGACCCCGGGACTAGATTGGCCCGCCACCGTCATGTCCAACGACTATAGGGTCGTCCCCACGACCCCGGGACTAGGTTGACAAGCCGCCGAAATGTCCGACGACTATAGGGTCGTCCCCACGACCGCGAGCCAAGGATGTCCAGCCGCCGTCTTGTTCGACGACTATAGGGTCGTCCCCACGACCCCGGGCAAATTTGGCAAGCCGCCGACATATCCGACGACTATAGGGTCGTCCCCACAACCCCGGGACTAGATTGGCCCGCCACCCTCAAGTCCGACGACTATAGGATCGTCTCCACGACCACGGCCCAAAGTTGGCCAGCCGCCGACATGTCCAACGACTATTGGGTCGTCCCCACGACCCCGGGCCAAAGTTGGCAAGCCGCCGAAATGTCCGACGACTATAGGGTCGTCCCCACGACCGCGGGCCAAAGATGTCCAGCCGCCGTCTTGTCCGACGACTATAGGGTCGTCCCCACGACCCCGGGACTAGATTGGCCCGCCACCGTCATGTCCAACGATTATTGGGTCGTCCCCACGACCATGGGCCAAAGTTGGCCAGCCGCCGATATGTCCAACGACTTTTGGGTCGTCCCCACGACCCCGGGACTAGATTAGCCCGCCATCATCAAGTCCGACGACTATAGGGTCCTCCCCACGACCCCGGGCAAATTTGGCAAGCCGCCGACATATCCGACGACTATAGGGTCGTCCCCACTAGAGCTGTTCAAGTACCCGGTTAAAGCAAGCCGAGTCTGACTCGGCTCGAAAAACCGAGCCGAGCCAGGTACCCGAAAGAACCGAGCGGCTCGGATCGAACCAAGTACTTGAATTTTTTTCATGCGGCCCGAAAGAACCAGGCGGATTGGTTAGAACCGAGCGGATTGGATAGAACCGAGCGGCTCGGATAGAACCGAGTACTTGAATTTTTCCAAGCGGCCCGAAAGAAACCGGGCGGATTGGATATAACCAAGCGGATTGAATTTTTCCAAGCGGCCCGAAAGAAACCGGGCGGATTGGATAGAACCAAGCGGCCCGAAAGAAACCGGGCGGCTTGGAAAGAAACGAGCGGTCCGAAAGAAGTTCGAGCAGATCGAAAACTATTTGTCCGATTTATTTCAAACTTGGTACACATATTCTTAATGGTATTATCTAAACTGTATGATATCCTTTTTAATGCGATAACCCATTCGTATATAATAAACGTTTTAAGTTTGTCTTGTTAGGTAAAAAATGAATAGTGATATTTACCTTGCTCTCATTTGTACAATAAATTTTTTCTTCTCAAATCCGTATGCTACCTTGTAGATATTTGATTAATGAACACTAGAATCATGGTCTTTCTGATGTTAGATAAACCTGGGCATCATAATTTGATACATCGCTCGCGCGCGTAATATTTATACAACATATGCCTTAATACATGCTCTGCACATAAGAATTAACGAAATAATTTCCAACCTCATACTATCTGTAAAAAGAATTCGTCTAACCCCTTAATAAAGGGTGTTGCCTGTTAATGGCTAAATAAGTATAAATGAATAAATAAAGAAATAGGTATAATATAGACTGCGGAATTTAGTCGGAATTTACTCTGTCTAATTTACACAGAGCGTAGCCAAGCGGTCATTTAGCTGTCGTCAAGGAGCGCCTCGCGCTTGGGGGTGTCATAAACCGGGGTTTTCCGGGGACTTTGTTGGGGCCTAAAGAGTCAGAAGCTCGAAGCGACTGCGTTGCCTTGGGGCATTCGCGAATGCATCGCCGACAACGACACTTCGCTGCATTCTCGTATTTTTTCCTGTGTCGTAATTTTGTTACCTTTGTTAAACTATTATAATTCCACAAAAAGTGAGGTAGATGTTTTAGATAAATTAGTAAGGGAATACTCTTGTAGGCGTTGCACCCGCCGTTGGCCATTATCATTATCTATGCCAGGCCTTCCCAAGTAGGGGAAATCTGCTCCCAAAACAGATGTTTCGGTTCTTCCTCCAACGCTGCGCCTTAGCTGCTAAGGCCGCTAAGGTGGGACGAGTTCTGCTACCCTCTCTCCGAGGGCACAGTAACGTCGCTGGGAAGCATGTTGGGCGCTTTAGGGCGAAAGTACCAAATGTGTCAAATTTTTATAGGAAATTTCATAATGACTTAAAAATAGTAGGAAAAATTAAAATTTAAACTAGCATTTCAAAATGACGTAAAAAGAATTTAAAAAAATGTATTACATACAACGATACAGTAATACAATAATCGTAGTGATGTCTTTTCATTAGAAAATATATTCATTTTTATAAAAATACAACTAGTAGTTATTTTCTAAATTTTCGTACAATACATAAATACCTACATTTTATATTTTAAACAACTTTCGTACAATGCAAATGTGTTATACATTTTATTCAGTTTTATGAAAATGTAATCACTACTTATTTTATAAATTTTTGTACAATATATACATATTATATACATGTTATAGAATCTATAGCATAGTTATAGAATCTATAACATGTATATAATATGTATATATTTCTGTACCTATAAAAATTTGACACATTTGGTACTTTCGCCCTAAAGCGCCCAACATGCTTCCCAGCGACGTTACTGTACCCTCGGAGAGAGGGTAGCAGAACTCGTCCCACCTTAGCGGTCTTAGCAGCTAAGGCGCAGCGTTGGAGGGAGAACCGAAACATCTGTTTTGGGAGCAGATTTCCCCTACTTGGGAAGGCCTGATCTATGCACTATATCGACATCGCCGCATATAATGCTTTTGTTATATGGCATACTAAGAATCCTACATGGGAACTTAGACATTTGTCAAAAATGAGGCGAAAGTTATTTTTAGAAGAATTAGCAAAAAAATATTGATAGACGGGCTATTAAATTTGAAAATGAAGAAGGAGGGCTACATGCAAATGTTGCAATCGCAATAGAAGCGACGGGAAGAAAAATTGTAAAGAAGAAAAAACTAGCAGGTCACAAGCGTAGTAGATGTTGTTTCTGTGTGGGGAACAATAATAAATATCACACTGTATGTGATTCTTGTAAAAAATATGTGTGTAAAAACCACTGTACAGAAAACCGCACACTTTTATGCAATACGCGTACTAATATAAATGTTGAATAAACATAATTTTTTATAATTCACAAATCGCAACCCTATTATTGTTTCGTATATGTAGAACAAGTATCCAAACGTAATCCGAAACCCTCTTCCACCACGTTCCGTAGTATTTCGGCGAGGATCTCGAGCTTGAGCGACCATCCCCACCTGAGTACTGTATCGGTGAGGGTCTCGAGCGACCGTGAATATGTATTAGTGAACTATCAGTGTGGGTCTGCAAAGACCCAGCATCAGGACTCGAAGTCCAGTACTCGGAGGGTTAAATATAATTATTTCATTTCTTGTAATTTCATACGCTCTTGCAGAAGTATTCCCCATCCTCATTCAAACGGATTGGTACTGCGTTCTTGCATTAATTAAATAAAAAAAATTGTACGCACTTCCGTGGGGATTAGAAAATTCATATAATCTTGTTTCATCAATATACAATCTATCAGTACATTCGCATGATATGTGCATTATACAAACTATTACAAGTATCACTGTACCTGCTATTAAATTACTAAACTTTTGAATATAATGTAACTATTACACTTACATAAACTTTTTAACATAGGTATGAAGCTATTAAATTTTAAAGTCGAGGTTCAGCAACTTCTAACAATTACTCGAGCTAATTTGTAAACACATTCCGTATATGCAAGAACCATGAAAAATACCCAAAATATGCAAAATTACAAATATATTTTTTAAATCCTCTCAATGATGAAATATAGATCGGTCAAAGTCCCACTTGTTTAATCCATTACTACAAAAACATGCATTTGCACTAAATTCCGCAGTCTATATTATACCTATTTCTTTATATATTCATTTATACTTATTTAGCCATTAACAGGCAACACCCTTTATTAAGGGGTTAGACGAATTCTTTTTACAGATAGTATGAGGTTGGAAATTATTTCGTTAATTCTTATGTGCAGAGCATGTATTAAGGCATATGTTGTATAAATATTACGCGCGCGAGCGATGTATCAAATTATGATGCCCAGGTTTATCTAACATCAGAAAGATCATGATTCTAGTGTTCATTAATCAAATATCTACAAGGTAGCATACAGATTTGAGAAGAAAAAATTTATTGTACAAATGAGAGCAAGGTAAATATCACTATTCATTTTTTACCTAACAAGACAAACTTAAAACGTTTATTATATACGAATGGGTTATCGCATAAAAAATGATATCATACAGTTTAGATAATACCATTAAGAATATGTGTACCAAGTTTGAAATAAATCGGACAAATAGTTTTCGATCTGCTCGAACTTCTTTCGGACCGCTCGTTTCTTTCCAAGCCGCCCGGTTTCTTTCGGGCCGCTTGGTTCTATCCAATCCGCCCGGTTTCTTTCGGGCCGCTTGGAAAAATTCAATCCGCTTGGTTATATCCAATCCGCCCGGTTTCTTTCGGGCCGCTTGGAAAAATTCAAGTACTCGGTTCTATCCGAGCCGCTCGGTTCTATCCAATCCACTCGGTTCTAACCAATCCGCCCGGTTCTTTCGGGCCGCTTGAAAAAAATTCAAGTACTTGGTTCGATCCGAGCCGCTCGGTTCTTTCGGGTACCTGGCTCGGCTCGGAAACCGAGTCCCGGATTGGTTCGGTTTTCAAGCTACCCGAATATTCAAGTACTCGTACAGCTCTAGTCCCCACAACCCCGGGACTAGATTGGCCCGCCACCCTCAAGTCCGACGACTATAGGATCGTCTCCACGACCCCGGGCCAAAGTTGGCAAGCCGCCGAAATGTCCGACGACTATAGGGTCGTCCCCACGACCGCGGGCCAAAGATGTCCTGCCGCCGTCTTGTCCGACGACTATAGGGTCGTCCCCACGACCCCGGGACTAGATTGGCCCGCCACCGTCATGTCCAACGACTATAGGGTCGTCCCCACGACCATGGGCCAAAAGTTGGCCAGCCGCCGATATGTCCAACGACTTTTGGGTCGTCCCCACGACCCCGGGATAAGATTGGCCCGCCACCGTCAAGTCCGACGACTATAGGGTCGTCCCCACGACCCCGGGCAAATTTGGCAAGCCCCCGACATATCCGACGACTATAGGGTCGTCCCGAAAACCCCGGGACTAGATTGGCCCGCCACCGTCAAGTCCGACGACTATAGGATCGTCTCCACGACCACGGCCCAAAGTTGGCCAGCCGCCGACATGTCCAACGACTATTGGGTCGTCCCCACGACCACGGGCCAAAGTTAGCCAGCCGCCGACATGTCCGACGACTATAGGGTCGTCCCCACGACCCCGGGCGGAAGTTGGCAAGCCGCTGAAATGTCCGACGACTGTAGGGTCGTCCCCACGACCCCGGGACTAGATTGGCCCTCCACCGTGAAGTCCGACGACTATAGGGTCGTCCCCACGACCCCGGGCCAAAGTTGGCCAGCCGCCGACTTGTCCGACGACTATGGGTTCGTCCCCACGACCCCAGGACTAGATTGGCCCGCCACCGTCATGTCCGACGACAATAGGGTCGTCCCCACAACCCCGGGACTAGATTGGCCCGCCACCGTCAAGTCCGACGACTATAGGATCGTCTCCACGACCACGGGCCAAAGTTGGCCAGCCGCTGACATGTCCGTCGACTGTAGGGTCGTCCCCACGACCCCGGGCCAATGTTGGCCAATCGCCGACATGTCCGACGACTATAGGGTCGTCCCCACGACCCCGGGACTAGGTTGACAAGGCGTCGAAATGTCCGACGACTATAGGGTCGTCCCCACGACCCCGGGCCAAAGTTGGCAAGCCGCCGAAATGTCCGACGACTATAGGGTCGTCCCCACAACCCCGGGACTAGATTGGCCCGCCACCGTCAAGTCCGACGACTATAGGATCGTCTCCACGACCACGGGCCAAAGTTGGCCAGCCGCTGACATGTCCGTCGACTGTAGGGTCGTCCCCACGACCCCGGGCCAATGTTGGCCAATCGCCGACATGTCCGACGACTATAGGGTCGTCCCTACGACCCCGGGACTAGATTGGCCCGCCACCGTCATGTCCGACGACTATAGGGTCGTCCCCACGACCCCGGGACTAGGTTGACAAGGCGTCGAAATGTCCGACGACTATAGGGTCCTCCCCACGACCGCGAGCCAAGGATGTCCAGCCGCCGACATATCCGACGACTATAGGGTCGTCCCCACGACCCCGGGCCGAAGTTGGCAAGCCGCCGAAATGTCCGACGACTATAGGGTCGTCCCCACGACCGCGGGCCAAAGATGTCCAGCCGCCGTCTTGTCCGACGACTATAGGGTCGTCCCCACGACCCCGGGACTAGATTGGCCCGCCACCGTCATGTCCAACGACTATAGGGTCGTCCCCACGACCATGGGCCAAAGTTGACCAGCCGCCGATATGTCCAACGACTTTTGGGTCGTCCCCACGACCCCGGGATAAGATTGGCCCGCCACCGTCAAGTCCGACGACTATAGGGTCGTCCCCACGACCCCGGGCGGAAGTTGGCAAGCCGCCGAAATGTCCGACGACTGTAGGGTCGTCCCCACGACCGCGGGGCTAGATTGGCTCGCCGCCGTCATTTCCGACGACAATAGGGTCGTCCCCACGACCACGGGTCAAAGTTGGCCAGCCGCCGACATATCCGACGACTATAGGGTCGTCCACACGACCACGGGCCAAAGTTGTCCAGCCGCCGACTTGTCCGAAGACTATAGGCTCGTCCCCACGTCCCCGGGTCATATTTGGCCAGCCGCCGACATGTCCGACGACTATAGAGTCGTCCCCACGACCCCCCGACTAGGTGGGCTCGCCGCCGTCTTGTCCGACGACTATAGGGTCGTCCCCACGACCCCGGGACTAGGTTGGCTCGCCACCGTCATGTCTGACGACTATAGGGTCGTCCCCAAGACCACGGGTCAAAGTTGGCCAGCCGCCGACATATCCGACGACTATAGGGTCGTCCACACGACCACGGGCCAAAGTTGTCCAGCCGCCGACTTGTCCGAAGACTATAGGCTCGTCCCCACGTCCCCGGGTCATATTTGGCCAGCCGCCGACATGTCCGACGACTATAGGGTCGTCCCCACGACCCCGGGACTAGGTTGGCTCGCCACCGACATGTCTGACGACTATAGGGTCGTCCCCACGACCCCGGGACTAGATTGGCCCGCCACCGTCAAGTCCGACGACTATAGGGTCGTCCCCACGACCCCGGGCCAAAGTTGGACAGCCGCCGACTTGTCCGACGACTATAGGGTCGTCCCCACGACCACGGGCCAAAGTTGGCCAGCCGCCGGCTTGTCCGACGATTATTGGGTCGTCCCCACGACCCCGGGACTAGGTTGGCCCGCCGCCGACTTGTCCGACGACTATAGGGTCGTCCCCACGACCCCGGGCCAAAGTTGGCCAGCCGCTGATATTTCCGACGACTATACGGTCGTCCCCACGACCCCGGGAATAGATTGGCCCGCCACCGTCATTTCCGACGACTATAGGGTCGTCCCCACGACCACGGGCCAAAGTTGGCCAGCCGCCGGCATGTCCGACGACTATAGGGTCGTCCCCACGACCCGGGACTAGACTGGACCGCCACCGTCATGTCCGACGACTATAGGGTCGTCCCCACGACCCCCGGACTAGGTTGGCCGGCCGCCGACTTGTCCGACGACTATAGGGTCGTCCCCACGACCCCCGGACTAGGTTGGCTGACCACCGACATGTCCGACGACTATAGGGTCGTCCCCACGACCACGGGCCAAAGTTGGCCAGCCGCCGACATATCCGACGACTATAGTGTCGTCCCCACGACCACGGGCCAATGTTGGCCAGCCGCTGACTTGTCCGACGACTATAGGGTCGTCCCCACGACCCCTGGGCCAAAGTTGGACAGCCACCGACATTTCCGACGCCTATAGGGTCGTCCCCACGACCACGGGCCAAAGTTGGCCAGCCGCCGACATGTCCGACGACTATAGGGTCGTCCCCACGACCCGGGACTAGACTGGCCCCCCACCGACATGTCCGACGACTATAGAGTCGTCCCCACGACCCCGGGCCAAAGGTGGCATGCCGCCGACTTGTCCGATGACTATAGGGTCGTCCCCACGACCCCGGGACTAGATTGGCCCGCCACCGTCTTGTCCGACGACTATAGGGTCGTCTTCACGACCACGGGCCAAAGTTGGCCAGCCGCCGACATTTCCGACGACAATAGGGTCGTCCTCACGACCACGGGCCAAATTTGGCCAGCCGCCGACTTGTCCGACGACTATAGGGTCGTCCCCACGACCCCGGAACTAGATTGGCCCGCCACCGTCATGTCCGACGACTATAGATTCGTCCCCACGACCCCGGGTCAAAGTTGGCCAGCCGCCGACTTGTCCGACGACTATGGGGTCGTCCCTACGATCCCGGGACTAGATTGGGCAGCCGCCGACTTGTCCGACGACTATAGGGTCGTCCCCACGACCCCGGGACTAGATTGGCCCGCCACCGTCTTGTCCGACGACTATAGGGTCGTCTTCACGACCACGGGCCAAAGTTGGCCAGCCGCCGACATTTCCGACGACAATAGGGTCGTCCTCACGACCACAGGCCAAATTTGGCCAGCCGCCGACTTGTCCGACGACTATAGGGTCGTCCCCACGGCCCCGGGACTAGGTTGGCCCGCAGCCGACTTGTCCGACGACTATAGGGTCGTCCCCACGACTACGGTCTAAAGTTGGCTCGCCGCCGACATGTCCGACGACTATAGGCTCGTCCCCACGACCCCCGGACTAGCTTGGCTCGCCGCCGACTTGTCCGACGACTATAGGGTCGTCCCCACGACCCCGGGTAAACGTTGGCCAGCCGCCGACTTGTCCGACGACTATAGGGTCGTCCCTACGATCCCGGGACTAGATTGGGCAGCCGCCGACTTGTCCGACGACTATAGGGTCGTCCCCACGGCCACGGGCCAAAGTTGGCCAGCCGCCGACATGTCCGACGACTATAGATTCGTCCCCACAACCCCGCGCCAAAGATGGCCAGCCGCCGACTTGTCCGACGACTATAGGGTCGTCCCTACGATCCCGGGACTGGATTGGGCCGCCACCGCCATGTCCGACGACAATAAGGTCGTCCCCACGGCCACGGGCCAAAGTTGGCCAGCCGCCGACATGTCCGACGACTATAGATTCGTCCCCACGACCCCGGGCCAAAGTTGGCCAGCCGCCGACTTGTCCGACGACTATGGGGTCGTCCCTACGATCCCGGGACTAGATTGGGCAGCCGCCGACTTGTCCGACGACTATAGGGTCGTCCCCACGACCCCGGGACTAGATTGGCCCGCCACCGTCTTGTCCGACGACTATAGGGTCGTCTTCACGACCACGGGCCAAAGTTGGCCAGCCGCCGACATTTCCGACGACAATACGGTCGTCCTCACGACCACGGGCCAAATTTGGCCAGCCGCCGACTTGTCCGACGACTATAGGGTCGTCCCCACGACCCCGGAACTAGATTGGCCCGCCACCGTCATGTCCGACGACTATAGGGTCGTCCCCACGACCCCGGGCCAATGTTGGCCAATCGCCGACATGTCCGACGACTATAGGGTCGTCCCTACGACCCCGGGACTAGATTGGCCCGCCACCGTCATGTCCAACGACTATAGGGTCGTCCCCACGACCACGGGCCAAAGTTGGCCAGCCTCCGACTTGTCCGACGACTATAGGGTTGTCCCTACAACCCCGGGCCAAAGTTGGCCAGCCGCCGACTTGTCCGAGGACTATAGGGTCGTCCCCACGGACCCGGGACTAGGTTGGCCAGCCGCCGACTAGTCCGACCACTATAGGGTCGTCCCCACGACCCCGGGCAAAAGTTGGCCAGCCGCCGACTTGTCCGACGACTATAGGGTCGTCCCCACGACGCCGGGACTAGATTGGCCCCCACCGTCTTGTCCGACGACTATAGGGTCGTCCCCACGACCCCGGGACTAGATTGGCCCGCCACCGTCAAGTCCGACGACTATAGGGTCGTCCCCACGACCCCGGGACTAGATTGGCCCGCCACCGTCAAGTCCGACGACTATAGGGTCGTCCCCACGACCCCGGGCCAAAGCTGGACAGCCGCCGACTTGTCCGACGACTATAGGGTCGTCCCCACGACCCCGGGCCAAAGCTGGACAGCCGACGACTTGTCCGACGACTATAGGGTCGTCCCCACGACCACGGGCCAAAGTTGGCCAGCCGGCGACATTTCCGACGACTATAGGGTCGTGCCCACGACCCGGGACTAGACTGGCCCGCCACCGTCATGTCCAACGACTATGGGGTCGTCCCCACGACCCCGGGACTAGATTGGCCCGCCACCGTCATGTCCGACGACTATAGGGTCGTCCCCACGACCCCCGGACTAGGTTGGCCGGCCGCCGACTTGTCCGACGACTATAGGGTCGTCCCCACGACCCCCGGACTAGGTGGGCTCGCCCCCGACTTGTCCGACGACTATAGGGTCGTTCCCACGACCCCGGGCCAAAGTTGGCAAGCTGCCGACTTATCCGACGACTATAGGGTCGTCCCCACGACCCCGGGACTAGGTAGGCCCGCCCCCGACTTGTCCGACGACTATAGGGTCGTCCCCACGACCCCGGGACTAGATTGGCCCGCCACCGTTCTGTCCGACGACTATAGGGTCGTCCCCACGACCACGGGCCAAAGTTGGCCAGCCGGCGACATGTCCGACGACTATAGGGTCGTCCCCACGACCCGGGACTAGACTGGCCCGCCACCGTCATGTCCGACGACTATAGGGTCATCCCCACGACCCCGGGACTAGGTTGGCCCGCCGCCGACTTGTCCGGCGACTATAGGGTCGTCCCCACGACCCCGGGACTAGATTGGCCCGCCACCGTCATTTCCGACGACTATAGGGTCGTCCCCACGACCACGAGCCAAAGTTGGCCAGCCGCCGACATATCCGACGACTGTAGGGTCGTCCCCACGACCCCGGGACTAGATTGGCCCGCCACCGTCCTTTCCGACGACTATAGGGTCGTCCCCACGACCACGGGCCAAAGTTGGCCAGCCGCCGACATGTCCGACGACTATAGGGTCGTCCCCACGACCACGAGCCAAAGTTGGCCAGCCGCTGATATGTCCGACGACTATAGGGTCGTCCCCACGACCCCGGGACTAGATTGGCCCGCCAACGCCATTTCCGACGACTATAGGGTCGTCCCCACGACCACGGGCCAAAGTTGGCCAGCCGCCGACATGTCCGACGACTATAGGGTCGTCCCTACGACCCGGGACTAGACTGGCCCGCCACCGTCATGTCCGACGACTATAGGGTCGTCCCCACGACCCCCGGACTAGGTTGGCCGGCCGCCGACTTATCCGACGACTATAGGGTCGTCCCCACGACCCCCCGACTAGGTTGGCCGGCCGCCGACTTGTCCGACGACTATAGGGTCGTCCCCACGACCCCCCGACTAGGTGGGCTCGCCGCCGACTTGTCCGACGACTATAGGGTCGTCCCCACGACCCCGGGACTAGGTTGGCTCGCCACCGTCATGTCTGACGAATATAGGGTCGTCCCCACGACCCCGTGCCAAAGTTGGCAAGCCGCCGAAATGTCCGACGACTGTAGGGTCGTCCCCACGACCCCGAGACTAGATTGGCCCGCCACCGTCAAGTCCGACGACTATAGGGTCGTCCCCAGGACATTGGGACTAGACTGGCCCGCCACCGTCAAGTCCGACGACTATAGGGTCGTCCCCACGACCCCGGGCCAAAGTTGGCAAGCCGCTGATATTTCCGACGACTATACGGTCGTCCCCACGACCCCGGGAATAGATTGGCTGACCACCGACATGTCCGACGACTATAGGGTCGTCCCCACGACCACGGGCCAAAGTTGGCCAGCCGCCGACATATCCGACGACTATAGTGTCGTCCCCACGACCACGGGCCAATGTTGGCCAGCCGCTGACTTGTCCGACGACTATAGGGTCGTCCCCACGACCCCTGGGCCAAAGTTGGACAGCCACCGACATTTCCGACGCCTATAGGGTCGTCCCCACGACCACGGGCCAAAGTTGGCCAGCCGCCGACATGTCCGACGACTATAGGGTCGTCCCCACGACCCGGGACTAGACTGGCCCCCCACCGACATGTCCGACGACTATAGAGTCGTCCCCACGACCCCGGGCCAAAGGTGGCATGCCGCCGACTTGTCCGATGACTATAGGGTCGTCCCCACGACCCCGGGACTAGATTGGCCCGCCACCGTCTTGTCCGACGACTATAGGGTCGTCCTCACGACCACGGGCCAAATTTGGCCAGCCGCCGACTTGTCCGACGACTATAGGGTCGTCCCCACGACCCCGGAACTAGATTGGCCCGCCACCGTCATGTCCGACGACTATAGATTCGTCCCCACGACCCCGGGCCAAAGTTGGCCAGCCGCCGACTTGTCCGACGACTATGGGGTCGTCCCTACGATCCCGGGACTAGATTGGGCAGCCGCCGACTTGTCCGACGACTATAGGGTCGTCCCCACGACCCCGGGACTAGATTGGCCCGCCACCGTCTTGTCCGACGACTATAGGGTCGTCTTCACGACCACGGGCCAAAGTTCGCCAGCCGCCGACATTTCCGACGACAATAGGGTCGTCCTCACGACCACAGGCCAAATTTGGCCAGCCGCCGACTTGTCCGACGACAATAGGGTCGTCCCCACGACCCCGGGACTAGATTGGCCCGCCACCGTCTTGTCCGACGACTATAGGGTCGTCTTCACGACCACGGGCCAAAGTTGGCCAGCCGCCGACATTTCCGACGACAATAGGGTCGTCCTCACGACCACGGGCCAAATTTGGCCAGCCGCCGACTTGTCCGACGACTATAGGGTCGTCCCCACGACCCCCGGACTAGCTTGGCTCGCCGCCGACTTGTCCGACGACTATAGGGTCGTCCCCACGACCCCGGGTAAACGTTGGCCAGCCGCCGACTTGTCCGACGACTATAGGGTCGTCCCTACGATCCCGGGACTAGATTGGGCAGCCGCCGACTTGTCCGACGACTATAGGGTCGTCCCCACGGCCACGGGCCAAAGTTGGCCAGCCGCCGACATGTCCGACGACTATAGATTCGTCCCCACAACCCCGCGCCAAAGATGGCCAGCCGCCGACTTGTCCGACGACTATAGGGTCGTCCCTACGATCCCGGGACTGGATTGGGCCGCCACCGCCATGTCCGACGACAATAAGGTCGTCCCCACGGCCACGGGCCAAAGTTGGCCAGCCGCCGACATGTCCGACGACTATAGATTCGTCCCCACGACCCCGGGCCAAAGTTGGCCAGCCGCCGACTTGTCCGACGACTATGGGGTCGTCCCTACGATCCCGGGACTAGATTGGGCAGCCGCCGACTTGTCCGACGACTATAGGGTCGTCCCCACGACCCCGGGACTAGATTGGCCCGCCACCGTCTTGTCCGACGACTATAGGGTCGTCTTCACGACCACGGGCCAAAGTTGGCCAGCCGCCGACATTTCCGACGACAATACGGTCGTCCTCACGACCACGGGCCAAATTTGGCCAGCCGCCGACTTGTCCGACGACTATAGGGTCGTCCCCACGACCCCGGAACTAGATTGGCCCGCCACCGTCATGTCCGACGACTATAGGGTCGTCCCCACGACCCCGGGCCAAAGTTGGCCAGCCTCCGACTTGTCCGACGACTATAGGGTTGTCCCTACAACCCCGGGCCAAAGTTGGCCAGCCGCCGACTTGTCCGAGGACTATAGGGTCGTCCCCACGGACCCGGGACTAGGTTGGCCAGCCGCCGACTAGTCCGACCACTATAGGGTCGTCCCCACGACCCCGGGCAAAAGATGGCCAGCCGCCGACTTGTCCGACGACTATAGGGTCGTCCCCACGACCACGGGCCAAAGTTGGCCAGCCGGCGACATTTCCGACGACTATAGGGTCGTGCCCACGACCCGGGACTAGACTGGCCCGCCACCGTCATGTCCAACGACTATGGGGTCGTCCCCACGACCCCGGGACTAGATTGGCCCGCCACCGTCATGTCCGACGACTATAGGGTCGTCCCCACGACCCCCGGACTAGGTTGGCCGGCCGCCGACTTGTCCGACGACTATAGGGTCGTCCCCACGACCCCCGGACTAGGTGGGCTCGCCCCCGACTTGTCCGACGACTATAGGGTCGTCCCCACGACCACGGGCCAAAGTTGGCCAGCCGGCGACATTTCCGACGACTATAGGGTCGTGCCCACGACCCGGGACTAGACTGGCCCGCCACCGTCATGTCCAACGACTATGGGGTCGTCCCCACGACGCCGGGACTAGATTAGCCCCCACCGTCTTGTCCGACGACTATAGGGTCGTCCCCACGACCCCGGGACTAGATTGGCCCGCCACCGTCAAGTCCGACGACTATAGGGTCGTCCCCACGACCCCGGGCCAAAGTTGGCCAGCCGCCGACTTGTCCGACGACTATGGGTTCGTCCCCACGACCCCAGGACTAGATTGGCCCGCCACCGTCATGTCCGACGACAATAGGGTCGTCCCCACAACCCCGGGACTAGATTGGCCCGCCACCGTCAAGTCCGACGACTATAGGATCGTCTCCACGACCACGGGCCAAAGTTGGCCAGCCGCTGACATGTCCGTCGACTGTAGGGTCGTCCCCACGACCCCGGGCCAATGTTGGCCAATCGCCGACATGTCCGACGACTATAGGGTCGTCCCCACGACCCCGGGACTAGGTTGACAAGGCGTCGAAATGTCCGACGACTATAGGGTCGTCCCCACGACCCCGGGCCAAAGTTGGCAAGCCGCCGAAATGTCCGACGACTATAGGGTCGTCCCCACAACCCCGGGACTAGATTGGCCCGCCACCGTCAAGTCCGACGACTATAGGATCGTCTCCACGACCACGGGCCAAAGTTGGCCAGCCGCTGACATGTCCGTCGACTGTAGGGTCGTCCCCACGACCCCGGGCCAATGTTGGCCAATCGCCGACATGTCCGACGACTATAGGGTCGTCCCTACGACCCCGGGACTAGATTGGCCCGCCACCGTCATGTCCGACGACTATAGGGTCGTCCCCACGACCCCGGGACTAGGTTGACAAGGCGTCGAAATGTCCGACGACTATAGGGTCCTCCCCACGACCGCGAGCCAAGGATGTCCAGCCGCCGACATATCCGACGACTATAGGGTCGTCCCCACGACCCCGGGCCGAAGTTGGCAAGCCGCCGAAATGTCCGACGACTATAGGGTCGTCCCCACGACCGCGGGCCAAAGATGTCCAGCCGCCGTCTTGTCCGACGACTATAGGGTCGTCCCCACGACCCCGGGACTAGATTGGCCCGCCACCGTCATGTCCAACGACTATAGGGTCGTCCCCACGACCATGGGCCAAAGTTGGCCAGCCGCCGATATGTCCAACGACTTTTGGGTCGTCCCCACGACCCCGGGATAAGATTGGCCCGCCACCGTCAAGTCCGACGACTATAGGGTCGTCCCCACGACCCCGGGCGGAAGTTGGCAAGCCGCCGAAATGTCCGACGACTGTAGGGTCGTCCCCACGACCGCGGGGCTAGATTGGCTCGCCGCCGTCATTTCCGACGACAATAGGGTCGTCCCCACGACCACGGGTCAAAGTTGGCCAGCCGCCGACATATCCGACGACTATAGGGTCGTCCACACGACCACGGGCCAAAGTTGTCCAGCCGCCGACTTGTCCGAAGACTATAGGCTCGTCCCCACGTCCCCGGGTCATATTTGGCCAGCCGCCGACATGTCCGACGACTATAGGGTCGTCCCCACGACCCCGGGACTAGGTTGGCTCGCCACCGACATGTCTGACGACTATAGGGTCGTCCCCACGACCCCGGGACTAGATTGGCCCGCCACCGTCAAGTCCGACGACTATAGGGTCGTCCCCACGACCCCGGGCCAAAGTTGGACAGCCGCCGACTTGTCCGACGACTATAGGGTCGTCCCCACGACCACGGGCCAAAGTTGGCCAGCCGCCGGCTTGTCCGACGATTATTGGGTCGTCCCCACGACCCCGGGACTAGGTTGGCCCGCCGCCGACTTGTCCGACGACTATAGGGTCGTCCCCACGACCCCGGGCCAAAGTTGGCCAGCCGCTGATATTTCCGACGACTATACGGTCGTCCCCACGACCCCGGGAATAGATTGGCCCGCCACCGTCATTTCCGACGACTATAGGGTCGTCCCCACGACCACGGGCCAAAGTTGGCCAGCCGCCGGCATGTCCGACGACTATAGGGTCGTCCCCACGACCCGGGACTAGACTGGACCGCCACCGTCATGTCCGACGACTATAGGGTCGTCCCCACGACCCCCGGACTAGGTTGGCCGGCCGCCGACTTGTCCGACGACTATAGGGTCGTCCCCACGACCCCCGGACTAGGTTGGCTGACCACCGACATGTCCGACGACTATAGGGTCGTCCCCACGACCACGGGCCAAAGTTGGCCAGCCGCCGACATATCCGACGACTATAGTGTCGTCCCCACGACCACGGGCCAATGTTGGCCAGCCGCTGACTTGTCCGACGACTATAGGGTCGTCCCCACGACCCCTGGGCCAAAGTTGGACAGCCAGCGACATTTCCGACGCCTATAGGGTCGTCCCCACGACCACGGGCCAAAGTTGGCCAGCCGCCGACATGTCCGACGACTATAGGGTCGTCCCCACGACCCGGGACTAGACTGGCCCCCCACCGACATGTCCGACGACTATAGAGTCGTCCCCACGACCCCGGGCCAAAGGTGGCATGCCGCCGACTTGTCCGATGACTATAGGGTCGTCCCCACGACCCCGGGACTAGATTGGCCCGCCACCGTCTTGTCCGACGACTATAGGGTCGTCTTCACGACCACGGGCCAAAGTTGGCCAGCCGCCGACATTTCCGACGACAATAGGGTCGTCCTCACGACCACGGGCCAAATTTTGCCAGCCGCCGACTTGTCCGACGACTATAGGGTCGTCCCCACGACCCCGGAACTAGATTGGCCCGCCACCGTCATGTCCGACGACTATAGATTCGTCCCCACGACCCCGGGTCAAAGTTGGCCAGCCGCCGACTTGTCCGACGACTATGGGGTCGTCCCTACGATCCCGGGACTAGATTGGGCAGCCGCCGACTTGTCCGACGACTATAGGGTCGTCCCCACGACCCCGGGACTAGATTGGCCCGCCACCGTCTTGTCCGACGACTATAGGGTCGTCTTCACGACCACGGGCCAAAGTTGGCCAGCCGCCGACATTTCCGACGACAATAGGGTCGTCCTCACGACCACAGGCCAAATTTGGCCAGCCGCCGACTTGTCCGACGACTATAGGGTCGTCCCCACGGCCCCGGGACTAGGTTGGCCCGCAGCCGACTTGTCCGACGACTATAGGGTCGTCCCCACGACTACGGTCTAAAGTTGGCTCGCCGCCGACATGTCCGACGACTATAGGCTCGTCCCCACGACCCCCGGACTAGCTTGGCTCGCCGCCGACTTGTCCGACGACTATAGGGTCGTCCCCACGACCCCGGGTAAACGTTGGCCAGCCGCCGACTTGTCCGACGACTATAGGGTCGTCCCTACGATCCCGGGACTAGATTGGGCAGCCGCCGACTTGTCCGACGACTATAGGGTCGTCCCCACGGCCACGGGCCAAAGTTGGCCAGCCGCCGACATGTCCGACGACTATAGATTCGTCCCCACAACCCCGCGCCAAAGATGGCCAGCCGCCGACTTGTCCGACGACTATAGGGTCGTCCCTACGATCCCGGGACTGGATTGGGCCGCCACCGCCATGTCCGACGACAATAAGGTCGTCCCCACGGCCACGGGCCAAAGTTGGCCAGCCGCCGACATGTCCGACGACTATAGATTCGTCCCCACGACCCCGGGCCAAAGTTGGCCAGCCGCCGACTTGTCCGACGACTATGGGGTCGTCCCTACGATCCCGGGACTAGATTGGGCAGCCGCCGACTTGTCCGACGACTATAGGGTCGTCCCCACGACCCCGGGACTAGATTGGCCCGCCACCGTCTTGTCCGACGACTATAGGGTCGTCTTCACGACCACGGGCCAAAGTTGGCCAGCCGCCGACATTTCCGACGACAATACGGTCGTCCTCACGACCACGGGCCAAATTTGGCCAGCCGCCGACTTGTCCGACGACTATAGGGTCGTCCCCACGACCCCGGAACTAGATTGGCCCGCCACCGTCATGTCCGACGACTATAGGGTCGTCCCCACGACCCCGGGCCAATGTTGGCCAATCGCCGACATGTCCGACGACTATAGGGTCGTCCCTACGACCCCGGGACTAGATTGGCCCGCCACCGTCATGTCCAACGACTATAGGGTCGTCCCCACGACCACGGACCAAAGTTGGCCAGCCTCCGACTTGTCCGACGACTATAGGGTTGTCCCTACAACCCCGGGCCAAAGTTGGCCAGCCGCCGACTTGTCCGAGGACTATAGGGTCGTCCCCACGGACCCGGGACTAGGTTGGCCAGCCGCCGACTAGTCCGACCACTATAGGGTCGTCCCCACGACCCCGGGCAAAAGTTGGCCAGCCGCCGACTTGTCCGACGACTATAGGGTCGTCCCCACGACGCCGGGACTAGATTGGCCCCCACCGTCTTGTCCGACGACTATAGGGTCGTCCCCACGACCCCGGGACTAGATTGGCCCGCCACCGTCAAGTCCGACGACTATAGGGTCGTCCCCACGACCCCGGGACTAGATTGGCCCGCCACCGTCAAGTCCGACGACTATAGGGTCGTCCCCACGACCCCGGGATAAGATTGGCCCGCCACCGTCAAGTCCGACGACTATAGGGTCGTCCCCACGACCCCGGGCGGAAGTTGGCAAGCCGCCGAAATGTCCGACGACTGTAGGGTCGTCCCCACGACCGCGGGGCTAGATTGGCTCGCCGCCGTCATTTCCGACGACAATAGGGTCGTCCCCACGACCACGGGTCAAAGTTGGCCAGCCGCCGACATATCCGACGACTATAGGGTCGTCCACACGACCACGGGCCAAAGTTGTCCAGCCGCCGACTTGTCCGAAGACTATAGGCTCGTCCCCACGTCCCCGGGTCATATTTGGCCAGCCGCCGACATGTCCGACGACTATAGGGTCGTCCCCACGACCCCGGGACTAGGTTGGCTCGCCACCGACATGTCTGACGACTATAGGGTCGTCCCCACGACCCCGGGACTAGATTGGCCCGCCACCGTCAAGTCCGACGACTATAGGGTCGTCCCCACGACCCCGGGCCAAAGTTGGACAGCCGCCGACTTGTCCGACGACTATAGGGTCGTCCCCACGACCACGGGCCAAAGTTGGCCAGCCGCCGGCTTGTCCGACGATTATTGGGTCGTCCCCACGACCCCGGGACTAGGTTGGCCCGCCGCCGACTTGTCCGACGACTATAGGGTCGTCCCCACGACCCCGGGCCAAAGTTGGCCAGCCGCTGATATTTCCGACGACTATACGGTCGTCCCCACGACCCCGGGAATAGATTGGCCCGCCACCGTCATTTCCGACGACTATAGGGTCGTCCCCACGACCACGGGCCAAAGTTGGCCAGCCGCCGGCATGTCCGACGACTATAGGGTCGTCCCCACGACCCGGGACTAGACTGGACCGCCACCGTCATGTCCGACGACTATAGGGTCGTCCCCACGACCCCCGGACTAGGTTGGCCGGCCGCCGACTTGTCCGACGACTATAGGGTCGTCCCCACGACCCCCGGACTAGGTTGGCTGACCACCGACATGTCCGACGACTATAGGGTCGTCCCCACGACCACGGGCCAAAGTTGGCCAGCCGCCGACATATCCGACGACTATAGTGTCGTCCCCACGACCACGGGCCAATGTTGGCCAGCCGCTGACTTGTCCGACGACTATAGGGTCGTCCCCACGACCCCTGGGCCAAAGTTGGACAGCCACCGACATTTCCGACGCCTATAGGGTCGTCCCCACGACCACGGGCCAAAGTTGGCCAGCCGCCGACATGTCCGACGACTATAGGGTCGTCCCCACGACCCGGGACTAGACTGGCCCCCCACCGACATGTCCGACGACTATAGAGTCGTCCCCACGACCCCGGGCCAAAGGTGGCATGCCGCCGACTTGTCCGATGACTATAGGGTCGTCCCCACGACCCCGGGACTAGATTGGCCCGCCACCGTCTTGTCCGACGACTATAGGGTCGTCTTCACGACCACGGGCCAAAGTTGGCCAGCCGCCGACATTTCCGACGACAATAGGGTCGTCCTCACGACCACGGGCCAAATTTTGCCAGCCGCCGACTTGTCCGACGACTATAGGGTCGTCCCCACGACCCCGGAACTAGATTGGCCCGCCACCGTCATGTCCGACGACTATAGATTCGTCCCCACGACCCCGGGTCAAAGTTGGCCAGCCGCCGACTTGTCCGACGACTATGGGGTCGTCCCTACGATCCCGGGACTAGATTGGGCAGCCGCCGACTTGTCCGACGACTATAGGGTCGTCCCCACGACCCCGGGACTAGATTGGCCCGCCACCGTCTTGTCCGACGACTATAGGGTCGTCTTCACGACCACGGGCCAAAGTTGGCCAGCCGCCGACATTTCCGACGACAATAGGGTCGTCCTCACGACCACAGGCCAAATTTGGCCAGCCGCCGACTTGTCCGACGACTATAGGGTCGTCCCCACGGCCCCGGGACTAGGTTGGCTCGCAGCCGACTTGTCCGACGACTATAGGGTCGTCCCCACGACTACGGTCTAAAGTTGGCTCGCCGCCGACATGTCCGACGACTATAGGCTCGTCCCCACGACCCCCGGACTAGCTTGGCTCGCCGCCGACTTGTCCGACGACTATAGGGTCGTCCCCACGACCCCGGGTAAACGTTGGCCAGCCGCCGACTTGTCCGACGACTATAGGGTCGTCCCTACGATCCCGGGACTAGATTGGGCAGCCGCCGACTTGTCCGACGACTATAGGGTCGTCCCCACGGCCACGGGCCAAAGTTGGCCAGCCGCCGACATGTCCGACGACTATAGATTCGTCCCCACAACCCCGCGCCAAAGATGGCCAGCCGCCGACTTGTCCGACGACTATAGGGTCGTCCCTACGATCCCGGGACTGGATTGGGCCGCCACCGCCATGTCCGACGACAATAAGGTCGTCCCCACGGCCACGGGCCAAAGTTGGCCAGCCGCCGACATGTCCGACGACTATAGATTCGTCCCCACGACCCCGGGCCAAAGTTGGCCAGCCGCCGACTTGTCCGACGACTATGGGGTCGTCCCTACGATCCCGGGACTAGATTGGGCAGCCGCCGACTTGTCCGACGACTATAGGGTCGTCCCCACGACCCCGGGACTAGATTGGCCCGCCACCGTCTTGTCCGACGACTATAGGGTCGTCTTCACGACCACGGGCCAAAGTTGGCCAGCCGCCGACATTTCCGACGACAATACGGTCGTCCTCACGACCACGGGCCAAATTTGGCCAGCCGCCGACTTGTCCGACGACTATAGGGTCGTCCCCACGACCCCGGAACTAGATTGGCCCGCCACCGTCATGTCCGACGACTATAGGGTCGTCCCCACGACCCCGGGCCAATGTTGGCCAATCGCCGACATGTCCGACGACTATAGGGTCGTCCCTACGACCCCGGGACTAGATTGGCCCGCCACCGTCATGTCCAACGACTATAGGGTCGTCCCCACGACCACGGGCCAAAGTTGGCCAGCCTCCGACTTGTCCGACGACTATAGGGTTGTCCCTACAACCCCGGGCCAAAGTTGGCCAGCCGCCGACTTGTCCGAGGACTATAGGGTCGTCCCCACGGACCCGGGACTAGGTTGGCCAGCCGCCGACTAGTCCGACCACTATAGGGTCGTCCCCACGACCCCGGGCAAAAGTTGGCCAGCCGCCGACTTGTCCGACGACTATAGGGTCGTCCCCACGACGCCGGGACTAGATTGGCCCCCACCGTCTTGTCCGACGACTATAGGGTCGTCCCCACGACCCCGGGACTAGATTGGCCCGCCACCGTCAAGTCCGACGACTATAGGGTCGTCCCCACGACCCCGGGACTAGATTGGCCCGCCACCGTCAAGTCCGACGACTATAGGGTCGTCCCCACGACCCCGGGCCAAAGCTGGACAGCCGCCGACTTGTCCGACGACTATAGGGTCGTCCCCACGACCCCGGGCCAAAGCTGGACAGCCGACGACTTGTCCGACGACTATAGGGTCGTCCCCACGACCACGGGCCAAAGTTGGCCAGCCGGCGACATTTCCGACGACTATAGGGTCGTGCCCACGACCCGGGACTAGACTGGCCCGCCACCGTCATGTCCAACGACTATGGGGTCGTCCCCACGACCCCGGGACTAGATTGGCCCGCCACCGTCATGTCCGACGACTATAGGGTCGTCCCCACGACCCCCGGACTAGGTTGGCCGGCCGCCGACTTGTCCGACGACTATAGGGTCGTCCCCACGACCCCCGGACTAGGTGGGCTCGCCCCCGACTTGTCCGACGACTATAGGGTCGTTCCCACGACCCCGGGCCAAAGTTGGCAAGCTGCCGACTTATCCGACGACTATAGGGTCGTCCCCACGACCCCGGGACTAGGTAGGCCCGCCCCCGACTTGTCCGACGACTATAGGGTCGTCCCCACGACCCCGGGACTAGATTGGCCCGCCACCGTTCTGTCCGACGACTATAGGGTCGTCCCCACGACCACGGGCCAAAGTTGGCCAGCCGGCGACATGTCCGACGACTATAGGGTCGTCCCCACGACCCGGGACTAGACTGGCCCGCCACCGTCATGTCCGACGACTATAGGGTCATCCCCACGACCCCGGGACTAGGTTGGCCCGCCGCCGACTTGTCCGGCGACTATAGGGTCGTCCCCACGACCCCGGGACTAGATTGGCCCGCCACCGTCATTTCCGACGACTATAGGGTCGTCCCCACGACCACGAGCCAAAGTTGGCCAGCCGCCGACATATCCGACGACTGTAGGGTCGTCCCCACGACCCCGGGACTAGATTGGCCCGCCACCGTCCTTTCCGACGACTATAGGGTCGTCCCCACGACCACGGGCCAAAGTTGGCCAGCCGCCGACATGTCCGACGACTATAGGGTCGTCCCCACGACCACGAGCCAAAGTTGGCCAGCCGCTGATATGTCCGACGACTATAGGGTCGTCCCCACGACCCCGGGACTAGATTGGCCCGCCAACGTCATTTCCGACGACTATAGGGTCGTCCCCACGACCACGGGCCAAAGTTGGCCAGCCGCCGACATGTCCGACGACTATAGGGTCGTCCCTACGACCCGGGACTAGACTGGCCCGCCACCGTCATGTCCGACGACTATAGGGTCGTCCCCACGACCCCCGGACTAGGTTGGCCGGCCGCCGACTTATCCGACGACTATAGGGTCGTCCCCACGACCCCCCGACTAGGTTGGCCGGCCGCCGACTTGTCCGACGACTATAGGGTCGTCCCCACGACCCCCCGACTAGGTGGGCTCGCCGCCGACTTGTCCGACGACTATAGGGTCGTCCCCACGACCCCGGGACTAGGTTGGCTCGCCACCGTCATGTCTGACGAATATAGGGTCGTCCCCACGACCCCGTGCCAAAGTTGGCAAGCCGCCGAAATGTCCGACGACTGTAGGGTCGTCCCCACGACCCCGAGACTAGATTGGCCCGCCACCGTCAAGTCCGACGACTATAGGGTCGTCCCCAGGACCTTGGGACTAGACTGGCCCGCCACCGTCAAGTCCGACGACTATAGGGTCGTCCCCACGACCCCGGGCCAAAGTTGGCAAGCCGCTGATATTTCCGACGACTATACGGTCGTCCCCACGACCCCGGGAATAGATTGGCCCGCCACCGTCATTTCCGACGACTATAGGGTCGTCCCCACGACCACGGGCCAAAGTTGGCCAGCCGCCGGCATGTCCGACGACTATAGGGTCGTCCCCACGACCCGGGACTAGACTGGACCGCCACCGTCATGTCCGACGACTATAGGGTCGTCCCCACGACCCCCGGACTAGGTTGGCCGGCCGCCGACTTGTCCGACGACTATAGGGTCGTCCCCACGACCCCCGGACTAGGTTGGCTGACCACCGACATGTCCGACGACTATAGGGTCGTCCCCACGACCACGGGCCAAAGTTGGCCAGCCGCCGACATATCCGACGACTATAGTGTCGTCCCCACGACCACGGGCCAATGTTGGCCAGCCGCTGACTTGTCCGACGACTATAGGGTCGTCCCCACGACCCCTGGGCCAAAGTTGGACAGCCACCGACATTTCCGACGCCTATAGGGTCGTCCCCACGACCACGGGCCAAAGTTGGCCAGCCGCCGACATGTCCGACGACTATAGGGTCGTCCCCACGACCCGGGACTAGACTGGCCCCCCACCGACATGTCCGACGACTATAGAGTCGTCCCCACGACCCCGGGCCAAAGGTGGCATGCCGCCGACTTGTCCGATGACTATAGGGTCGTCCCCACGACCCCGGGACTAGATTGGCCCGCCACCGTCTTGTCCGACGACTATAGGGTCGTCCTCACGACCACGGGCCAAATTTGGCCAGCCGCCGACTTGTCCGACGACTATAGGGTCGTCCCCACGACCCCGGAACTAGATTGGCCCGCCACCGTCATGTCCGACGACTATAGATTCGTCCCCACGACCCCGGGCCAAAGTTGGCCAGCCGCCGACTTGTCCGACGACTATGGGGTCGTCCCTACGATCCCGGGACTAGATGGGGCAGCCGCCGACTTGTCCGACGACTATAGGGTCGTCCCCACGGCCGCGGGCCAAAGTTGGCCAGCCGCCGACTTGTCCGACGACAATAGGGTCGTCCCCACGACCCCGGGACTAGATTGGCCCGCCACCGTCTTGTCCGACGACTATAGGGTCGTCTTCACGACCACGGGCCAAAGTTGGCCAGCCGCCGACATTTCCGACGACAATAGGGTCGTCCTCACGACCACAGGCCAAATTTGGCCAGCCGCCGACTTGTCCGACGACAATAGGGTCGTCCCCACGACCCCGGGACTAGATTGGCCCGCCACCGTCTTGTCCGACGACTATAGGGTCGTCTTCACGACCACGGGCCAAAGTTGGCCAGCCGCCGACATTTCCGACGACAATAGGGTCGTCCTCACGACCACGGGCCAAATTTGGCCAGCCGCCGACTTGTCCGACGACTCTAGGGTCGTCCCCACGACCCCCGGACTAGCTTGGCTCGCCGCCGACTTGTCCGACGACTATAGGGTCGTCCCCACGACCCCGGGTAAACGTTGGCCAGCCGCCGACTTGTCCGACGACTATAGGGTCGTCCCTACGATCCCGGGACGAGATTGGGCAGCCGCCGACTTGTCCGACGACTATAGGGTCGTCCCCACGGCCACGGGCCAAAGTTGGCCAGCCGCCGACATGTCCGACGACTATAGATTCGTCCCCACAACCCCGCGCCAAAGATGGCCAGCCGCCGACTTGTCCGACGACTATAGGGTCGTCCCTACGATCCCGGGACTGGATTGGGCCGCCACCGCCATGTCCGACGACAATAAGGTCGTCCCCACGGCCACGGGCCAAAGTTGGCCAGCCGCCGACATGTCCGACGACTATAGATTCGTCCCCACGACCCCGGGCCAAAGTTGGCCAGCCGCCGACTTGTCCGACGACTATGGGGTCGTCCCTACAATCCCGGGACTAGATTGGGCAGCCGCCGACTTGTCCGACGACTATAGGGTCGTCCCCACGACCCCGGGACTAGATTGGCCCGCCACCGTCTTGTCCGACGACTATAGGGTCGTCTTCACGACCACGGGCCAAAGTTGGCCAGCCGCCGACATTTCCGACGACAATAGGGTCGTCCTCACGACCACGGGCCAAATTTGGCCAGCCGCCGACTTGTCCGACGACTATAGGGTCGTCCCCACGGCCCCGGGACTAGGTTGGCCCGCAGCCGACTTGTCCGACGACTATAGGGTCGTCCCCACGACTACGGTCTAAAGTTGGCTCGCCGCCGACATGTCCGACGACTATAGGCTCGTCCCCACGACCCCCGGACTAGCTTGGCTCGCCGCCGACTTGTCCGACGACTATAGGGTCGTCCCCACGACCCCGGGTAAACGTTGGCCAGCCGCCGACTTGTCCGACGACTATAGGGTCGTCCCTACGATCCCGGGACTAGATTGGGCAGCCGCCGACTTGTCCGACGACTATAGGGTCGTCCCCACGGCCGCGGGCCAAAGTTGGCCAGCCGCCGACATGTCCGACGACTATAGATTCGTCCCCACAACCCCGGGCCAAAGATGGCCAGCCGCCGACTTGTCCGACGACTATAGGGTCGTCCCTACGATCCCGGGACTGGATTGGGCCGCCACCGCCATGTCCGACGACAATAAGGTCGTCCCCACGGCCACGGGCCAAAGTTGGCCAGCCGCCGACATGTCCGACGACTATAGATTCGTCCCCACGACTACGGTCTAAAGTTGGCTCGCCGCCGACATGTCCGACGACTATAGGCTCGTCCCCACGACCCCCGGACTAGCTTGGCTCGCCGCCGACTTGTCCGACGACTATAGGGTCGTCCCCACGACCCCGGGTAAACGTTGGCCAGCCGCCGACTTGTCCGACGACTATAGGGTCGTCCCTACGATCCCGGGACTAGATTGGGCAGCCGCCGACTTGTCCGACGACTATAGGGTCGTCCCCACGGCCGCGGGCCAAAGTTGGCCAGCCGCCGACATGTCCGACGACTATAGATTCGTCCCCACAACCCCGGGCCAAAGATGGCCAGCCGCCGACTTGTCCGACGACTATAGGGTCGTCCCTACGATCCCGGGACTGGATTGGGCCGCCACCGCCATGTCCGACGACAATAAGGTCGTCCCCACGGCCACGGGCCAAAGTTGGCCAGCCGCCGACATGTCCGACGACTATAGATTCGTCCCCACGACCCCGGGCCAAAGGTGGCCAGCCGCCGACTTGTCCGACGACTATGGGGTCGTCCCTACGATCCCGGGACTAGATTGGGCAGCCGCCGACTTGTCCGACGACTATAGGGTCGTCCCCACGACCCCGGGACTAGATTGGCCCGCCACCGTCTTGTCCGACGACTATAGGGTCGTCTTCACGACCACGGGCCAAAGTTGGCCAGCCGCCGACATTTCCGACGACAATACGGTCGTCCTCACGACCACGGGCCAAATTTGGCCAGCCGCCGACTTGTCCGACGACTATAGGGTCGTCCCCACGACCCCGGAACTAGATTGGCCCGCCACCGTCATGTCCGACGACTATAGGGTCGTCCCCACGACCCCGGGCCAATGTTGGCCAATCGCCGACATGTCCGACGACTATAGGGTCGTCCCTACGACCCCGGGACTAGATTGGCCCGCCACCGTCATGTCCAACGACTATAGGGTCGTCCCCACGACCACGGGCCAAAGTTGGCCAGCCTCCGACTTGTCCGACGACTATAGGGTTGTCCCTACAACCCCGGGCCAAAGTTGGCCAGCCGCCGACTTGTCCGAGGACTATAGGGTCGTCCCCACGGACCCGGGACTAGGTTGGCCCGCAGCCGACTTGTCCGACGACTATAGGGTCGTCCCCACGACCCCGGAACTAGATTGGCCCGCCACCGTCATGTCCGACGACTATAGGGTCGTCCCCACGACCCCGGGCCAAAGGTGGCATGCCGCCGAAATGTCCGACGACTATAGGGTCGTCCCCACGACCCCGGGCCAATAATGGCCAATCGCCGACATGTCCGACGACTATAGGGTCGTACCCACGACCCCGGGACTAGATTGGCCCGCCACCGTCATGTCCGACGACTATAGGGTCGTCCCCACGACCACGGGCCAAAGTTGGCCAGCCGCCGACTTGTCCGACGACTATAGGGTCGTCCCCATGACCCGGGACTAGACTGGCCCGCCACCGTCATATCCGACGACTATAGGGTCGTCCCCACGACCCCCGGACTAGGTTGGTACGCCGCCGACTTGTCCGACGAGTATAGGGTCCTCCCCACGACCACGGGCCAAAGTTGGCCAGCCGCCGACATGTCCGACGACTATAGGGTCGTCCCCACGACCCGGGACTAGACTGGCCCGCCACCGACATGTCCGACGACTATAGAGTCGTCCCCACGACCCCGGGTCAATGTTGGCTCGCCGCCGACATGTCCGACGACTATAGGGTCGTCCCCACGACCCCGGGACTAGGTAGGCCCGCCACCGTCATGTCCGACGACTATAGGGTCGTCCCCACGACCACGGGCCAAAGTTGGCCAGCCGCCGACATGTCCGACGACTATTGGTTCGTCCCCACGACCCCGGGCCAATGTTGGCCAGCCGCCGACATGTCCGACGACTATTGGGTCGTCCCCACGACCCCGGGACAAGGGTGGCCTGCAGCCGACATGTCCGACGACTATAGAGTCGTCCCCAAGACACCGGGCCAAAGTTGGACAGCCGCCGACATGTCCGACGACTATAGGGTCGTCCACACGATCCTGAGAATAGATTGGGCCGCCGCCGTCATGTCCGACGACTATCGGATCGACCCCACGACCACGGACCAAAGTTGGCCAATCGCCGACATGTCCGACGACTATAGGGTCGTCCCTATGACCCCGGGACTAGATTGGCCCGCCACCGTCATGTCCGACGACAATAGGGTCGTCCCCACGACCCTGGGTCTAGATTGGCCGGCCGCCGACATGACCGACGACTAAACAGTCGTCCCCACGACCACGGGCCAAAGTTGGCCAGCCGCCGACATGTCCGACGGCTATAGGGTCGTCACCACGACCCCGGGACTAGATTGGCCGCCACCGTCATGTCCGACGACTATCGTATCGACCCCACGACCACGGGCCAAAGTTGGCCAATCGCCGACATGTCCGACGACTATAGGGTCGTCCCTATGACCCCGGGACTAGATTGGCCCGCCACCGTCATGTCCGACGACAATAGGGTCGTCCCCACGACCCCGGGTCCAGGTTGGCCAGCCGCCGATATGTCCGACGAATATAGAGTCGTCCCCACGACCCCGGGCCAATGTTGGCAAATCGCCGACATGTCCGACGACAATAGGGTCGTCCCCACGACCCCGGGTCCAGGTCGGCCAGCCGCCGACATGTCCGACGAATATAGAGTCGTCCCCACGACACCGGGCCAAATTTGGCCAGCCGGCGACATGTCCGACGACTATCGGGTCGTCCCCACGACCCCGGGACTAGATTGACCCTAGACCGTCATGTCCGACGACTATCGGATCGTCCCCACGACCACGGGCGAAAGCTGGCCAGCCGCCGACATGTCCGACGACTATTGAGTCGTCCCCACGACCACGGGCCAAAGTTGGCCAGCCGCCGACATGTGCGACGACTATAGGGTCGTCCCCACGACCCCGGGACTAGATTGGCCCGCCACCGTCATGTCCGACGACTATAGGGTCGTCCCCACGACCCCGGTACAAGGTTGGCCCGCCGCCGACTTGCCCGTCGACTATAGGGTCGTCCCCACGACCCCGGGGCTAGATTGGCCCGCCACCGTCATGTCCGACGACTATAGGGTCGTCCCCACGACCACGGGCGAAAGCTGGCCAGCCGCCGACATGTCCGACGACTATTGAGGCGTCCCCACGACCACGGGCCAAAGTTGTCCAGCCGCCGACATGTCCGACGACTATAGGGTCGTCCCCACAACCCCGGGACTAGATGGGCCGCCACCGTCATGTCCAACGACTATCGGAACGTGCCAACGACCCCGGGCCAATATTGGCCAATCGCCGACATGTCCGACGACTATAGGGTCGTACCTACGACCCCGGGACTAGATTGCCCCGCCACCGTCATGTCCGACGACAATAGGGTCGTCCCCACGACCCTGGGTCTAGATTGGCCAGCCGCCGACATGTCCGACAACTAAACAGTCGTCCCCACGACCACCGGCCAAAGTTGGCCAGCCGCCGTCATGTCCGACGACTATCGGATCGACCCAACGACCACGGACCAAAGTTGGCCAATCGCCGACATGTCCGACGACTATACGGTCGTCCCTATGACCCCGGGACTAGATTGGCCCGCCACCGTCATGTCCGACGACAATAGGGTCGTCCCCACGACCCCGGGTCTAGGTTGGCCAGCCGCCGACATGTCCGACGACTAAACAGTCGTCCCCACGACCACGGGCCAAAGTTGGCCAGCCGCCGTCATGTCCGACGACTATCGGATCGACCCCACAACCACGGACCAAAGTTGGCCAGCCGCCGACATGTGCGACGACTATAGGGTCGTCGCTATGACCCCGGGGCTAGTTTGGCCCGCCACCGTCATGTCCGACGACAATAGGGTCGTCCCCACGACCCCGGGTCCAGGTCGGCCAGCCGCCGACATGTCCGACGAATATAGAGTCGTCCCCACGACACCGGGCCAAAGTTGGCCAGCCGGCGACATGTCCGACGACCATAGGGCCGTCCCCACGACCCCCGGACTAGATTGGCCTTCCACCGTCATGTCCGACGACTATCGGATCGTCCCCACGACCACGGGCCAAAGTTGTCCAATCGCCGACATGTCCGACGACTATAGGGTCGTCCCTATGACCCCGGGACTAGATTGGCCCGCCACCGTCATGTCCGACGACAATAGGGTCGTCCCCACGACCCCGGGTCTAGGTTGGCCAGCCGCCGACATGTCCGACGACTAAACAGTCGTCCCCACGTCCACGGGCCAAAGTTGGCCAGCCGCCGTCATGTCCGACGACTATCGGATCGACCCCACGACCACGGACCAAAGTTGGCCAGCCGCCGACATGTGCGACGACTATAGGGTCGTCCCCACGACCCCGGGACTAGATTGGCCCGCCGCCGACTTGTCCGACGACTATAGGGTCCTCTTCACGACCACGGGCCAAAGTTGGCCAGCCGCCGACATTTCCGACGACTATAGGGTCGTCCCCACGACCACGGGCCAAATTTGGCCAGCCGCCGTCTTGTCCGACGACTATAGGGTCGTTCCCACGACCACGGGCCAATATTGGACAATCGCCGACATGTCCGACGACTATAGGGTCGTACCTACGACCCCGGGACTAGATTGGCCCGCCACCGTCATGTCCGACGACAATAGGATCGTCCCCACGACCCCCGGACTAGATTGGCCCTCCACCGTCATGTCCGACGACTATCGGATCGTCCCCACGACCACGGGCCAAAGTTGTCCAATCGCCGACATGTCCGACGACTATAGGGTCGTCCCTATGACCCCGGGACTAGATTGGCCCGCCACCGTCATGTCCGACGACAATAGGGTCGTCCCCACGACCCCGGGTCTAGGTTGGCCCGCCACCGTCATGTCCGACGACAATAGGGTCGTCCCCACGACCCCGGGTCCAGGTTGGCCAGCCGCCGACATGTCCGACGAATATAGAGTCGCCCCACGACACCGGGCCAAAGTTGGCCAGCCGGCGACATGTACGACGACTATAGGGTCGTCCCCACGACCCCGGGACTAGATTGGCCCGCCAACGTCATGTCCGACGTCTATAGGGTCGTCCCCACGACAACGGGCCTACGTTGGCCAGCCGCCGACATGTCCGACGACTATAGGTTCGTCCCCACGACCCCGGGACTAGATTGGCCCGCCACCGTCATGTCCGACGACAATAGGATCGTCCCCACGACCCTGGGTCTAGATTGGCCAGCCGCCGACATGTCCGACGACTAAACAGTCGTCCCCACGACCACAGGCCAAAGTTGGCCAGCCGCCGACATGTCCGACGGCTATTGGGTCGTCCCCACGACCCCGGGACTAGATTGTCCCTCCACCGTCATGTCCGACGACTATCGGATCGTCCCCACGACCACGGGCCAAAGTTGGCCAATCGCCGACATGTCCGACGACTATAGGGTCGTCCCTGTGACCCCGGGACTAGATTGGCCAGCCGCCGACATTTCCGACGACTATAGGGTCGTCCCCACGACCCCGGGACTAGGTTGGCTCGCCGCCGACTTGTCCGATGACTATAGGTTCGTCCCCACGACCCCCGGAGTAGGTTGGCTCGCCGCCGACTTGTCCGACGACTATAGGGTCGTCCCCACGACCCCGGGACTAGATTGGCCCGCCACCGTCATGTCCAACGACTATCGGATCGTCCCCACGACCACGGGCCAAAGTTGGCCAGCCGTCGACATGTTCGACGACAATAGGGTCGTCCCCACGACCCCGGGACTAGATTGGCCCGCCGCCGACTTGTCCGACGACTATAGGGTCATCCCTACGACCCCGGGACTAGATTGGCCCGCTACCGTCATGTCCGACGACAATAGGGTCGTCCCCACGACCCCGGGAATAGATTAGCCCGCCGCCGACATGTCCGACGACTATAGGGTCGTCCCCACGACCCCGGGACTAGATTGGCCCGCCACCGTCATGTCCGACGACTATAGGTTCGTCCCCACGACCCCGGGACTAGATTGTCCCTCCACCGTCATGTCCGACGACTATCGGATCGTCCCCACGACCACGGGCCAAAGTTGGCCAATCGCCGACATGTCCGGCGACTATAGGGTCGTCCCTATGACCCCGGGACTAGATTGGCCAGCCGCCGACATTTCCGACGACTATAGGGTCGTCCCCACGACCCCGGGACTAGGTTGGCTCGCCGCCGACTTGTCCGACGACTATAGGGTCGTACCCTCGACCCCGGGACTAGATTGGCCCGCCACCGTCATGTCCGACGACTATGGGTTCGTCCCCACGACCCCCGGAGTAGGTTGGCTCGCCGCCGACTTGTCCGACGACTATAGGGTCGTCCCCACGACCCCGGGACTAGATTGGCCCGCCGCCGACTTGTCCGTCGACTATAGGGTCATCCCTACGACCCCGGGAATAGATTGGACCGCCGCCGACATGTCCGACGACTATAGGGTCGTCCCCACGACCCCGGGACTAGATTGGCCCGCCACCGTCATGTCCGACGACTATAGGTTCGTCCCCACGACCCCCGGAGTAGGTTGGCTCGCCGCCGACTTGTCCGACGACTATAGGGTCGTCCCCACGACCCCGGGACTAGATTGGGCCGCCACCGTCTTGTCCGACGACTATAGGGTCCTCTTCACGACCACGGGCCAAAGTTGGCCAGCCGCCGACATTTCCGACGACTATAGGGTCGTCCCCACGACCACGGGCCAAATTTGGCCAGCCGCCGTCTTGTCCGACGACTATAGGGTCGTTCCCACGACCACGGGCCAATATTGGACAATCGCCGACATGTCCGACGACTATAGGGTCGTACCTACGACCCCGGGACTAGATTGGCCCGCCACCGTCATGTCCGACGACAATAGGATCGTCCCCACGACCCTGGGTCTAGATTGGCCAGCCGCCGACATGTCCGACGACTAAACAGTCGTCCCCACGACCACGGGACTCGATTGGCCCTCCACCGTCATGTCCGACGACTATCGGATCGTCCCCACGACTACGGGCCAAAGTTGGCCAGCCGCCGACATGTCCGACGACTATTGAGTCGTCCCCACGACCACGGGCCAAAGTTGGCCAGCCGCCGACATGTCCGACGACTATAGGTTCGTCCCCAGGACCCCGGGTCTAGATTGGCCCGCCACCGTCATGTCCGACGACAATAGGGTCGTCCCCACGACCCCGGGTCCAGGTTGGCCAGCCGCCGACATGGCCGACGAATATAGAGTCGCCCCACGACACTGGGCCAAAGTTGGCCAGCCGGCGACATGTACGACGACTATAAGGTCGTCCCCACGACCCCGGGACTAGATTGGCCCGCCAACGTCATGTCCGACGTCTATAGTGTCGTCCCCACGACAACGGGCCTACGTTGGCCAGCCGCCGACATCTCCGACGACTATAGGGTCGTCCCCACGACCCCGGGACTAGGTTGGCCAGCCGGCGACATGTCCGACGACTACAGGGTCGTACCTACGACCCCGGGACTAGATTGGCCCGCCACCGTCATTTCGGACGTCTATAGGGTCGTCCCCACGACCACGGGCCTACGTTGACCTTCCGCCAACATGTCCGACGACTATAGGGTCGTCCCCACGACCACGGGCCAAAGTTGTCCAGCCGCCGACATGTCCGACGACTATAGGGTCGTCCCCACGACCACGGGCCAAAGTTGTCCAGCCGCCGACATGTCCGACGACTATAGGGTCGTCCCCACGACCCCGGTACAAGGTTGGCCCGCCGCCGACATGTCCGACGACTATAGGGTCGTACCTACGACCCCGGGACTAGATTGCCCCGCCACCGTCATGTCCGACGACAATAGGGTCGTCCCCACGACCCTGGGTCTAGATTGGCCAGCCGCCGCCATGTCCGACGACTAAACAGTCGTCCCCACGACCACGGGCCAAAGTTGGCCAGCCGCCGACATGTCCGACGACTATAGGGTCGCCCCACGACCACGGGCCAAAGTTGGACAGCCGCCGACATGTCCGACGACTATAGGGTCGCCCCACGACCCCGGTACAAGGTTGGCCCGCCGCCGACATGTCCGACGACTATAGGGTCGTACCTACGACCCCGGGACTAGATTGCCCCGCCACCGTCACGTCCGACGACAATAGGGTCGTCCCCACGACCCTGGGTCTAGATTGGCCAGCCGCCGACATGTCCGACGACTAAACAGTCGTCCCCACGACCACGGGCCAAAGTTGGCCAGCCGCCGACATGTCCGACGGCTATTGGGTCGTCCCCACGACCCCGGGACTAGATTGTCCCTCCACCGTCATCTCCGACGACTATCGGATCGTCCCCACGACCACGGGCCAAAGTTGGCCAATCGCCGACATGTCCGACGACTATAGGGTCGTCCCTATGACCCCGGGACTAGATTGGCTCGCCACCGTCATGTCCGACGACAATAGGGTCGTCCCCACGACCCCGGGTCTAGGTTGGCCAGCCGCCGACATGTCCGACGACTAAACAGTCGTCCCCACGACCACGGGCCAAAGTTGGCCAGCCGCCGTCATGTCCGACGACTATCGGATCGACCCCACGACCACGGACCAAAGTTGGCCAATCGCCGACATGTCCGACGACTATAGGGTCGTCCCCACGACCCCGGGACTAAATTGGCCAGCCGCCGACATTTCCGACGACTATAGGGTCGTCCCCACGACCCCGGGACTAGAGTGGCCAGCCGCCGACATGTCCGACGACTATATGGTCGTCCCCACGACCACGGGCCAATGTTGGCCAGCCGCTGACTTGTCCGACGACTATAGGGTCGTCCCCTCGACCCCGGGACTAGATTGGCCCGCCACCGTCATGTCCGACGACTATCGGATCGTCCCCACGACCACGGGCCAAAGTTGGCCAGCCGCCAACATGTCCGACGACTATAGGGTCGTCCCCACGACCCCGGTACAAGGTTGGCCCGCCGCCGACTTGCCCGGCGACTATAGGGCCGTCCCCACGACCCCGGGACTAGATTGGCCCGCCACCGTCATGTCCGACGACTATCGGATCGTCCCCACGACCCCGGGCCAATATTGGCCCACCACCGTCATGTCGGACGTCTATAGGGTCGTCCCCACGACCACGGGCCTACGTTGACCTTCCGCCAACATGTCCGACGACTATAGGGTCGTCCCCACGACCACGGGCCAAAGTTGTCCAGCCGCCGACATGTCCGACGACTATAGGGTCGCCCCACGACCCCGGTACAAGGTTGGCCCGCCGCCGACATGTCCGACGACTATAGGGTCGTACCTACGACCCCGGGACTAGATTGCCCCGCCACCGTCATGTCCGACGACAATAGGGTCGTCCCCACGACCCTGGGTCTAGATTGGCCAGCCGCCGCCATGTCCGACGACTAAACAGTCGTCCCCACGACCACGGGCCAAAGTTGGCCAGCCGCCGACATGTCCGACGACTATAGGGTCGCCCCACGACCACGGGCCAAAGTTGGACAGCCGCCGACATGTCCGACGACTATAGGGTCGTCCCCACGACCCCGGGACTAGATTGGCCCGCCACCGTCATTTCCGGCGACTATCGGATCGACCCCACGACCACGGACCAAAGTCGGCCAATCGCCGACAAGTCCGACGACTATAGGGTCGTCCCTATGACCCCGGGACTAGATTTGCCCGCCACCGTCATGTCCGACGACAATAGGGTCGTCCCCACGACCCCGGGTCCAGGTTGGCCAGCCGCCGACATGTCCGACGAATATAGAGTCGTCCCCACGACACCGGTCCAAAGTTGGCCAGCCGGCGACATGTCCGACGACTATAGGGTCGTCCCCTCGACCCCGGGACTAGATTGGCCCGCCACCGTCATGTCCGACGACAATAGGGTCGTCCCCACGACCCCGGGTCTAGGTTGGCTAGCCGCCGACATGTCCGACAACTATACAGTCGTCCCCACGACCACGGATCAAAGTTGGCCAGCCGCCGTCATGTCCGACGACTATCGGATCGACCCAACGACCACGGACCAAAGCTGGCCAGCCGCCGACATGTCCGACGACTATTAAGTCGTCCCCACGACCACGGGCCAAAGTTGGCCAGCCGCCGACATGTCCGACGGCTATTGGGTCGTCCCCACGACCCCGGGACTAGATTGGCCCTCCACCGTCATGTCCGACGACTATCGGATCGTCCCCACGACTACGGGCCAAAGTTGGCCAGCCGCCGACATGTCCGACGACTATTGAGTCGTCCCCACGACCACGGGCCAAAGTTGGCCAGCCGCCGACATGTCCGACGACTATAGGTTCGTCCCCACGACCCCGGGACTAGATTGGCCCGCCACCGTCATGTCCGACGACAATAGGGTCGTCCCCACGACCCCGGGTCCAGGTTGGCCAGCCGCCGACATGGCCGACGAATGTAGAGTCGCCCCACGACACTGGGCCAAAGTTGGCCAGCCGGTGACATGTACGACGACTATAAGGTCGTCCCCACGACCCCGGGACTAGATTGGCCCGCCAGCGTCATGTCCGACGACTATAGGATCGTCCCCACGACCCTGGGTCTAGATTGGCCAGCCGCCGACATGTCCGACGACTAAACAGTCGTCCCCACGACCACGGGCCAAAGTTGGCCAGCCGCCGACATGTCCGACGGCTATTGGGTCGTCCCCACGACCCCGGGACTAGATTGTCCCTCCACCGTCATCTCCGACGACTATCGGATCGTCCCCACGACCACGGGCCAAAGTTGGCCAATCGCCCACATGTCCGACGACTATAGGGTCGTCCCTATGACCCCGGGACTAGATTGGCTCGCCACCGTCATGTCCGACGACAATAGGGTCGTCCCCACGACCCCGGGTCTAGGTTGGCCAGCCGCCGACATGTCCGACGACTAAACAGTCGTCCCCACGACCACGGGCCAAAGTTGGCCAGCTGCCGTCATGTCCGACGACTATCGGATCGACCCCACGACCACGGACCAAAGTTGGCCAATCGCCGACATGTCCGACGACTATAGGGTCGTCCCCACGACCCCGGGACTAAATTGGCCAGCCGCCGACATTTCCGACGACTATAGGGTCGTCCCCACGACCCCGGGACTAGGTTGGCTCGCCGCCGACTTGTCCGACGACTATAGGGTCGTCCCCACGACCCCGGGACTAGATTGGCACGCCACCGTCATGTCCGACGACTATAGGTTCGTCCCCACGACCCCCGGAGTAGGTTGGCTCGCCGCCGACTTGTCCGACGACTATAGGGTCGTCCCCACGACCCCGGGACTAGATTGGCCCGCCACCGTCATGTCCAACGACTATCGGATCGTCCCCACGACCACGGGCCAAAGTTGGCCAGCCGTCGACATGTTCGACGACAATAGGGTCGTCCCCACGACCCCGGGACTAGATTGGCCCGCCGCCGACTTGTCCGACGACTATAGGGTCATCCCTACGACCCCGGGACTAGATTGGCCCGCCACCGTCATGTCCGACAACAATAGGGTCGTCCCCACGACCCCGGGAATAAATTGGCCCGCCGCCGACATGTCCGACGACTATAGGGTCGTCCCCACGACCCCGGGACTAGATTGGCCCGCCACCGTCATGTCCGACGACTATAGGTTCGTCCCCACGACCCCCGGAGTAGGTTGGCTCGCCGCCGACTTGTCCGACGACTATAGGGTCATCCCCACGACCCCGGGACTAGGTTGGCCCGCCGCCGACTTGTCCGACGACTATAGGGTCGTCCCCACGACCCCGGGACTAGGTTGGCTCGCCACCGACATGTCTGACGACGATAGGGTCGTCCCCACGACCCCGGGACTAGATTGGCCCGCCACCGTCAAGTCCGACGACTATAGGGTCGTCCCCACGACCACGGGCCAATGTTGGCCAGCCGCCGGCTTGTCCGACGAATATAGGGTCGTCCCCACGACCCCGGGACTAGGTTGGCCCGCCGCCGACTTGTCCGACGACTATAGGGTCGTCCCCACGACCACGGGCCAAAGTTGGCCTGCCGCCGACATATCCGACGACTATAGGGTCGTCCCCACGACCCCGGGCCAAAGTTGGCCAGCCGCCGACATGTCCGACGACTATACGGTCGTCCCCACGACCCGGGACTAGAGTGGCCAGCCGCCGACATGTCCGACGACTATATGGTCGTCCCCACGACCACGGGCCAATGTTGGCCAGCCGCTGACTTGTCCGACGACTATAGGGTCGTCCCCTCGACCCCGGGACTAGATTGGCCCGCCACCGTCATGTCCGACGACTATCGGATCGTCCCCACGACCACGGGCCAAAGTTGGCCAGCCGCCGACATGTCCGACGACTATAGGGTCGTCCCCACGACACCGGGCCAAAGTTGGCCAATCGCCAACATGTCCGACGATTATAGGGTCGTCCCCACGACCCCGGTACAAGGTTGGCCCGCCGCCGACTTGTCCGACGACTATAGGGTCGTCCCCACGACCCCGGGACTAGATTGGCACGCCACCGTCATGTCCGACGACTATAGATTCGTCCCCACGACCCCCGGAGTAGGTTGGCTCGCCGCCGACTTGTCCGACGACTATAGGGTCGTCCCCACGACCCCGGGACTAGATTGGCCAGCCGCCGACATGTCCGACGACTAAACAGTCGTCCCCACGACCACGGGCCAAAGTTGGCCAGCCGCCGACATGTCCGACGGCTATTGGGTCGTCCCCACGACCCCGGGACTAGATTGCCCCTCCACCGTCATCTCCGACGACTATCGGATCGTCCCCACGACCACGGGCCAAAGTTGGCCAATCGCCGACATGTCCGACGACTATAGGGTCGTCCCTATGACCCCGGGACTAGATTGGCTCGCCACCGTCATGTCCGACGACAATAGGGTCGTCCCCACGACCCCGGGTCTAGGTTGGCCAGCCGCCGACATGTCCGACGACTAAACAGTCGTCCCCACGACCACGGGCCAAAGTTGGCCAGCCGCCGACATGTCCGACGACTAAACAGTCGTCCCCACGACCACGGGCCAAAGTTGGCCAGCCGCCGTCATGTCCGACGACTATCGGATCGACCCCACGACCACGGACCAAAGTTGGCCAATCGCCGACATGTCCGACGACTATAGGGTCGTCCCTACGACCCCGGGACTAGGTTGGCTCGCCGCCGACTTGTCCGACGACTATAGGTTCGTCCCCACGACCCCCGGAGTAGGTTGGCTCGCCGCCGACTTGTCCGACGACTATAGGGTCGTCCCCACGACCCCGGGACTAGATTGGCCCGCCACCGTCATGTCCAACGACTATCGGATCGTCCCCACGACCACGGGCCAAAGTTGGCCAGCCGTCGACATGTTCGACGACAATAGGGTCGTCCCCACGACCCCGGGACTAGATTGGCCCGCCGCCGACTTGTCCGACGACTATAGGGTTATCCCTACGACCCCGGGACTAGATTGGCCCGCCACCGTCATGTCCGACAACAATAGGGTCGTCCCCACGACCCCGGGAATAAATTGGCCCGCCGCCGACATGTCCGACGACTATAGGGTCGTCCCCACGACCCCGGGACTAGATTGGCCCGCCACCGTCATGTCCGACGACTATAGGTTCGTCCCCACGACCCCCGGAGTAGGTTGGCTCGCCGCCGACTTGTCCGACGACTATAGGGTCATCCCCACGACCCCGGGACTAGGTTGGCCCGCCGCCGACTTGTCCGACGACTATAGGGTCGTCCCCACGACCCCGGGACTAGGTTGGCTCGCCACCGACATGTCTGACGACTATAGGGTCGTCCCCACGACCCCGGGACTAGATTGGCCCGCCACCGTCAAGTCCGACGACTTTAGGGTCGTCCCCACGACCCCGGGCCAAAGTTGGACAGCCGCCGACTAGTCCGACGACTATAGGGTCGTCCCCACGACCACGGGCCAATGTTGGCCAGCCGCCGGCTTGTCCGACGAATATAGGGTCGTCCCCACGACCCCGGGACTAGGTTGGCCCGCCGCCGACTTGTCCGACGACTATAGGGTCGTCCCCACGACCACGGGCCAAAGTTGGCCTGCCGCCGAAATATCCGACGACTATAGGGTCGTCCCCACGACCCCGGGCCAAAGTTGGCCAGCCGCCGACATGTCCGACGACTATACGGTCGTCCCCACGACCCGGGACTAGAGTGGCCAGCCCCCGACATGTCCGACGACTATATGGTCGTCCCCACGACCACGGGCCAATGTTGGCCAGCCGCTGACTTGTCCGACGACTATAGGGTCGTCCCCTCGACACCGGGACTAGATTGGCCCGCCACCGTCATGTCCGACGACTATCGGATCGTCCCCACGACCACGGGCCAAAGTTGGCCAGCCGCCGACATGTCCGACGACTATAGGGTCGTCCCCACGACACCGGGCCAAAGTTGGCCAATCGCCAACATGTCCGACGATTATAGGGTCGTCCCCACGACCCCGGTACAAGGTTGGCCCGCCGCCGACTTGCCCGGCGACTATAGGGCCGTCCCCACGACCCCGGGACTAGATTGGCCCGCCACCGTCATGTCCGACGACTATCGGATCGTCCCCACGACCCCGGGCCAATATTGGCCCACCACCGTCATGTCTGACGACTATAGGGTCGTCCCCACGACCCCGGGACTAGATTGGCCAATCGCCAACATGTCCGACGATTATAGGGTCGTCCCCACGACCCCGGTACAAGGTTGGCCCGCCGCCGACTTGCCCGGCGACTATAGGGCCGTCCCCACGACCCCGGGACTAGATTGGCCCGCCACCGTCATGTCCGACGACTATCGGATCGTCCCCACGACCCCGGGCCAATATTGGCCCACCACCGTCAAGTCCGACGACTATAGGGTCGTCCCCACGTCCCCGGGCCAAAGTTCGACAGCCGCCGACTTGTCCGACGACTATAGGGTCGTCCCTACGACCACGGGCCAAAGTTGGCCAGCCGCCGGCTTGTCCGACGACTATAGGGTCGTCCCCACGACCGCGGGACTAGATTGGCTCGCCGCCGACTTGTCCGACGACTGTAGGGTCGTCCCCACGACCCCGGGACTAGATTGGCCCGCCACCGTCAAGTCCGACGACTATAGGGTCGTCCCCACGACCCCGGGCCAAAGTTGGCCAGCCGCTGATATGTCCGACGACTATACGTTCGTCCCCACGACCCCGGGAATAGATTGGCGCGCCACCGTCATTTCCGACGACTATAGGGTCGTCCCCACGACCCCGGGCCAATGTTGGCTAGCCGCTGACTTGTCCGACGACTGTAGGGTCGTCCCCACGACCCCGGGACTAGATTGGCCCGCCACCGTCAAGTCCGACGACTATAGGGTCGTCCCCACGACCCCGGGCCAAAGTTGGCCAGCCGCTGATATGTCCGACGACTATACGTTCGTCCCCACGACCCCGGGAATAGATTGGCGCGCCACCGTCATTTCCGACGACTATAGGGTCGTCCCCACGACCACGGGCCAAAGTTGGCCAGCCGCCGACATGTCCGACGGCTATTGGGTCGTCCCCACGACCCCGGGACTAGATTGTCCCTCCACCGTCATCTCCGACGACTATCGGATCGTCCCCACGACCACGGGCCAAAGTTGGCCAATCGCCGACATGTCCGACGACTATAGGGTCGTCCCTATGACCCCGGGACTAGATTGGCACGCCACCGTCATGTCCGACGACTATAGGTTCGTCCCCACGACCCCCGGAGTAGGTTGGCTCGCCGCCGACTTGTCCGACGACTATAGGGTCGTCCCCACGACCCCGGGACTAGATTGGCCCGCCACCGTCATGTCCAACGACTATCGGATCGTCCCCACGACCACGGGCCAAAGTTGGCCAGCCGTCGACATGTTCGACGACAATAGGGTCGTCCCCACGACCCCGGGACTAGATTGGCCCGCCGCCGACTTGTCCGACGACTATAGGGTCATCCCTACGACCCCGGGACTAGATTGGCCCGCCACCGTCATGTCCGACAACAATAGGGTCGTCCCCACGACCCCGGGAATAAATTGGCCCGCCGCCGACATGTCCGACGACTATAGGGTCGTCCCCACGACCCCGGGACTAGATTGGCCCGCCACCGTCATGTCCGACGACTATAGGTTCGTCCCCACGACCCCCGGAGTAGGTTGGCTCGCCGCCGACTTGTCCGACGACTATAGGGTCATCCCCACGACCCCGGGACTAGGTTGGCCCGCCGCCGACTTGTCCGACGACTATAGGGTCGTCCCCACGACCCCGGGACTAGGTTGGCTCGCCACCGACATGTCTGACGACTATAGGGTCGTCCCCACGACCCCGGGACTAGATTGGCCCGCCACCGTCAAGTCCGACGACTATAGGGTCGTCCCCACGACCCCGGGCCAAAGTTGGACAGCCGCCGACTTGTCCGACGACTATAGGGTCGTCCCCACGACCACGGGCCAAAGTTGGCCAGCCGCCGGCTTGTCTGACGAATATAGGGTCGTCCCCACGACCCCGGGACTAGGTTGGCCCGCCGCCGACTTGTCCGACGACTATAGGGTCGTCCCCACGACCACGGGCCAAAGTTGGCCTGCCGCCAACATATCCGACGACTATAGGGTCGTCCCCACGACCCCGGGCCAAAGCTGGCCAGCCGCCGACATGTCCGACGACTATACGGTCGTCCCCACGACCCGGGACTAGAGTGGCCAGCCGCCGACATGTCCGACGACTATATGGTCGTCCCCACGACCACGGGCCAATGTTGGCCAGCCGCTGACTTGTCCGACGACTATAGGGTCGTCCCCTCGACCCCGGGACTAGATTGGCCCGCCACCGTCATGTCCGACGACTATCGGATCGTCCCCACGACCACGGGCCAAAGTTGGCCAGCCGCCGACATGTCCGACGACTATAGGGTCGTCCCCACGACACCGGGCCAAAGTTGGCCAATCGCCAACATGTCCGACGATTATAGGGTCGTCCCCACGACCCCGGTACAAGGTTGGCCCGCCGCCGACTTGCCCGGCGACTATAGGGCCGTCCCCACGACCCCGGGACTAGATTGGCCCGCCACCGTCATGTCCGACGACTATCGGATCGTCCCCACGACCCCGGGCCAATATTGGCCCACCACCGTCATGTCTGACGACTATAGGGTCGTCCCCACGACCCCGGGACTAGATTGGCCCGCCACCGTCAAGTCCGACGACTATAGGGTCGTCCCCACGTCCCCGGGACAAAGTTCGACAGCCGCCGACTTGTCCGACGACTATAGGGTCGTCCCTACGACCACGGGCCAAAGTTGGCCAGCCGCCGGCTTGTCCGACGACTATAGGGTCGTCCCCACGACCGCGGGACTAGATTGGCTCGCCGCCGACTTGTCCGACGACTGTAGGGTCGTCCCCACGACCCCGGGACTAGATTGGCCCGCCACCGTCAAGTCCGACGACTATAGGGTCGTCCCCACGACCCCGGGCCAAAGTTGGCCAGCCGCTGATATGTCCGACGACTATACGTTCGTCCCCACGACCCCGGGAATAGATTGGCGCGCCACCGTCATTTCCGACGACTATAGGGTCGTCCCCACGACCCCGGGCCAATGTTGGCTAGCCGCTGACTTGTCCGACGACTATAGGGTCGTCCCCACGAGCGCGGGACTAGATTGGCTCGCCGCCGACTTGTCCGACGACTGTAGGGTCGTCCCCACGACCCCGGGACTAGATTGGCCCGCCACCGTCATTTCCGACGACTATAGGGTCGTCCCCACGACCACGGGCCAAAGCTGGCCAGCCGCCGGCTTGTCCGACGACTATAGGGTCGTCCCCATGACCCGGGACTAGACTGGCCCGCCACCGTCATGTCCGACGACTACAGGGTCGTCCCCACTACCCCCGGACTAGGTTGGTACGCCGCCGACTTGTCCGACGAGTATAGGGTCCTCCCCACGACCACGGGCCAAAGTTGGCCAGCCGCCGACATGTCCGACGACTATAGGGTCGTCCCCACGACCCGGGACTAGACTGGCCCGCCACCGACATGTCCGACGACTATAGAGTCGTCCCCACGGCCCCGGGTCAATGTTGGCTCGCCGCCGACATGTCCGACGACTATAGGGTCGTCCCCACGACCCCTGGGCCAAAGTTGGACAGCCACCGACATGTCCGACGACTATAGGGTCGTCCCCACGACCCGGGACTAGACTGGCCCGCCACCGTCATGTCCGACGACTATAGGGTCGTCCCCACGACCGCGAGCCAAGGATGTCCAGCCGCCGTCTTGTCCGACGACTATAGGGGCGTCCCCACGACCCGGGACTAGATTGGCCCGCCACCGTCATGTCCGACGACTATAGGGTCGTCCCCACGACCCCGTGACAAGGTTGGCCCGCCGCCGACTTGTCCGACGACTATAGGGTCGTACCCACGACCGCGAGCCAAGGATGTCCAGCCGCCGTCTTGTCCGACGACTATAGGGGCGTCCCCACGACCCGGGACTAGATTGGCCCGCCACCGTCATGTCCGACGACTATAGGGTCGTCCCCACGACCCCGTGACAAGGTTGGCCCGCCGCCGACTTGTCCGACGACTATAGGGTCGTACCCACGACCCCGGGACTAGGCTGAGAAGCCGCCAACATGTCCGACGACTATAGAGTCGTCCCCACGACCCCGGGCCAATGTTGGCCAATCGCCAACATGTCCGACGACTATAGGGTCGTCCCTACGACCCCGGGACTAGACTGGCCCGCCACCGTCATGTCCAACGACTATAGGGTCGTCCCCACGACCACGGGCCAAAGTTAACCAGCCGCCGACATGTCCGACGACTATAGGGTCGTCCCTACGACCCCGGGCCAAAGTTGGCAAGCCGCCGAAATGTCCGTCGACAATAGGGTCGTCCCCACGACCCCGGGTCTAGGTTGGCCAGCCGCCGACTTGTCCGACGACTATAGGGTCGTCCCCACGACCCCGGGACTAGGTTGGCTCGCCACCGACATGTCTGACGACGATAGGGTCGTCCCCACGACCCCGGGACTAGATTGGCCCGCCACCGTCAAGTCCGACGACAATAGGGTCGTCCCCACGACCCCGGGCCAAAGTTGGACAGCCGCCGACTTGTCCGACGACTATAGGGTCGTCCCCACGACCACGGGCCAGAGTTGGCCAGCCGCTGACTTGTCCGACGACTATAGGGTCGTCCCCATGACCACGGGCCAAAGTTGGCCAGCCGCCGACATATCCGACGACTATAGTGTCGTCCCCACGACCACGGGCCAATGTTGGCCAGCCGCTGACTTGTCCGACGACTATTGGGTCGTCCCCACGACCCCTGGGCCAATGTTGGACAGCCACCGACATTTCCGACGACTATAGGGTCGTCCCCACGACCACGGGCCAAAGTTGGCCAGCCGCCGACATGTCCGACGACTATAGGGTCGTCCCCACGACCAAGGGCCAAAGTTGGCCAGCCTCCGACTTGTCCGACGACTATAGGGTTGTCCCTACGACCCCGGGCCAAAGTTGGCCAGTCGCCGACTTGTCCGAGGACTATAGGGTCGTCCCCACGGACCCGGGACTAGGTTGGCCAGCCGCCGACTAGTCCGACCACTATAGGGTCGTCCCCACGACCCCGGGCAAAAGTTGGCCAGCCGCCGACTTGTCCGACGAGTATAGGGTCGTCCCCACGACCACGGGCCAAAGTTGGCCAGCCTCCGACTTGTCCGACGACTATAGGGTTGTCCCTACGACCCCGGGCCAAAGTTGGCCAGTCGCCGACTTGTCCGAGGACTATAGGGTCGTCCCCACGGACCCGGGACTAGGTTGGCCAGCCGCCGACTAGTCCGACCACTATAGGGTCGTCCCCACGACCCCGGGCAAAAGTTGGCCAGCCGCCGACTTGTCCGACGAGTATAGGGTCGTCCCCACGACGCCTTCACTAGATTGGCCCACCACCGTCTTGTCCGACGACAATAGGGTCGTCTTTACGACCACGGGCCAAAGTTGGCCAGCCCCCGACATTTCCGACGACTATAGGGTCGTCCCCACGATCACGGACCAAATTTGGCCAGCCGCCGACTTGTCCGAGGACCATAGGGTCGTCCCCACGACCCCGGGGCTAGGTTGGCCAGCCGCCGACATGTCCGACGACTATAGGGTCGTCCCCACGACCACGGGCCAAAGTTGGCCAGCCGCCGACATTTCCGACGACTATAGGGTCGCCCCGACGACACCGGGCCAAAGTTGGTCAGCCGCCGATTTGTCCGACGACTATAGGGTCGTCCCTACGACCACGGTCAAAAGTTGGCCAGCCGCCGACATGTCCGAGGACTATAGGGTTGTCCCCACGACCACGGGTCAAAGTTGGCCAGCCGCCGTCATGTCCGACGACTATAGGGTCGTCCCCACGACCTCGGGACTAGGTTGGCTCGCTGCCGACTTGTCCGACGACTATAGGGTCGTCCCGACGACCCCGGGCCAAAGTTGGTCAGCCGCCGATTTGTCCGACGACTATAGGGTCGTCCCCACGACCACGGGCCAAAGTTGGCCAGCCGCCGACATGTCCGACGACTATAGGGTCGTCCCCACGACCCGGGACTAGACTGGCCCGCCACCGTCATGTCCGACGACTATAGGGTCGTCCCCACGACCACGGGCCAAAGTTGGCCAGCCGCCGACATATCCGACGACTATAGTGTCGTCCCCACGACCACGGGCCAAAGTTGGCCAGCCGCCGACATGTCCGACGACTATAGGGTCGTCCCCACGACCCGGGACTAGACTGGCCCGCCACCGTCATGTCCGACGACTATAGGGTCGTCCCCACGACCTCGGGACTAGGTTGGCCAGCCGCCGACATGTCCGACGATTATAGGGTCGTCCCCACGACCACGGGCCAAAGTTGGCAAGCCGCCGACTTTTCCGACGACTATATGCGTCGTCCCCACGACCACGGGCCAAAGTTGGCCAGCCGCCGACATGTCCGACGACTATTGGGTCGTCCCCACGAACCCGGGCCAAAGTTGGCCAGCCGCCGACTTGTCCGACGACTATGGGGTCGTCCCCACGACCCCAGGACTAGATTGGCCCGCCACCGTCATGTCCGACGACAATAGGGTCGTCCCCACGACCCCGGGGCTAGGATGGCCCGCCGCCGACATGTTCAACGACTATTGGGCCGTCCCCACGACCCCGGGCCAATGTTGGCCAACCGCCGAAATGTCCGACGACTATAGAGTCGTCCCCACAACCCCGGGCCAAAGTTGGCAAGCTGCCGACTTGTCCGACGACTATAGGGTCGTCCCCACGACCCCGGGACTAGGTAGACCCGCCGCCGATGTGTCCGACAACTATAGGGTCGTCCCCACGACCCCGGGCCAAAGTTGGCAAGCCGCCGAAATGTCCGACGACTATAGGGTGGTCCCCACAACCCCGGGACAAGATTGGCCCGCCACCGTCAAGTCCGACCACTATAGGATCGTCTCCACGACCACGGGCCAAAGTTGGCCAGCCGCCGACATGTCCGTCGACTATAGGGTCGTCCCCACGACCCCGGGCCAATGTTGGCCAATCGCCGACATGTCCGACGACTATAGGGTCGTCCCTACGACCCCGGGACTAGATTGGCCCGCCACCGTCATGTCCGACGACTATAGGGTCGTCCCCACGACCCCGGGACTAGGTTGACAAGCCGCCGAAATGTCCGACGACTATAGGGTCGTCCCCACGACCGCGAGCCAAGGATGTCCAGCCGCCGTCTTGTTCGACGACTATAGGGTCGTACCCACGACCCCGGGACTAGATTGGCCCGCCACCGTCATGTCCAACGACTATAGGGTCGTCCCCACGACCCCGGGACTAGGTTGACAAGCCGCCGAAATGTCCGACGACTATAGGGTCGTCCCCACGACCGCGAGCCAAGGATGTCCAGCCGCCGTCTTGTTCGACGACTATAGGGTCGTCCCCACGACCCCGGGCAAATTTGGCAAGCCGCCGACATATCCGACGACTATAGGGTCGTCCCCACAACCCCGGGACTAGATTGGCCCGCCACCCTCAAGTCCGACGACTATAGGATCGTCTCCACGACCACGGCCCAAATTTGGCCAGCCGCCGACATGTCCAACGACTATTGGGTCGTCCCCACGACCCCGGGCCAAAGTTGGCAAGCCGCCGAAATGTCCGACGACTATAGGGTCGTCCCCACGACCGCGGGCCAAAGATGTCAAGCCGCCGTCTTGTCCGACGACTATAGGGTCGTCCCCACGACCCCGGGACTAGATTGGCCCGCCACCGTCATGTCCAACGATTATAGGGTCGTCCCCACGACCATGGGCCAAAGTTGGCCAGCCGCCGATATGTCCAACGACTTTTGGGTCGTCCCCACGACCCCGGGACTAGATTAGCCCGCCATCATCAAGTCCGACGACTATAGGGTCGTCCCCACGACCCCGGGCAAATTTGGCAAGCCGCCGACATATCCGACGACTATAGGGTCGTCCCCACTAGAGCTGTTCAAGTACCCGGTTAAAGCAAGCCGAGTCTGACTCGGCTCGAAAAACCGAGCCGAGCCAGGTACCCGAAAGAACCGAGCGGCTCGGATCGAACCAAGTACTTGAATTTTTTTCATGCGGCCCGAAAGAACCAGGCGGATTGGTTAGAACCGAGCGGATTGGATAGAACCGAGCGGCTCGGATAGAACCGAGTACTTGAATTTTTCCAAGCGGCCCGAAAGAAACCGGGCGGATTGGATATAACCAAGCGGATTGAATTTTTCCAAGCGGCCCGAAAGAAACCGGGCGGATTGGATAGAACCAAGCGGCCCGAAAGAAACCGGGCGGCTTGGAAAGAAACGAGCGGTCCGAAAGAAGTTCGAGCAGATCGAAAACTATTTGTCCGATTTATTTCAAACTTGGTACACATATTCTTAATGGTATTATCTAAACTGTATGATATCCTTTTTAATGCGATAACCCATTCGTATATAATAAACGTTTTAAGTTTGTCTTGTTAGGTAAAAAATGAATAGTGATATTTACCTTGCTCTCATTTGTACAATAATTTTTTTCTTCTCAAATCCGTATGCTACCTTGTAGATATTTGATTAATGAACACTAGAATCATGGTCTTTCTGATGTTAGATAAACCTGGGCATCATAATTTGATACATCGCTCGCGCGCGTAATATTTATACAACATATGCCTTAATACATGCTCTGCACATAAGAATTAACGAAATAATTTCCAACCTCATACTATCTGTAAAAAGAATTCGTCTAACCCCTTAATAAAGGGTGTTGCCTGTTAATGGCTAAATAAGTATAAATGAATAAATAAAGAAATAGGTATAATATAGACTGCGGAATTTAGTCGGAATTTACTCTGTCTAATTTACACAGAGCGTAGCCAAGCGGTCATTTAGCTGTCGTCAAGGAGCGCCTCGCGCTTGGGGGTGTCATAAACCGGGGTTTTCCGGGGACTTTGTTGGGGCCTAAAGAGTCAGAAGCTCGAAGCGACTGCGTTGCCTTGGGGCATTCGCGAATGCATCGCCGACAACGACACTTCGCTGCATTCTCGTATTTTTTCCTGTGTCGTAATTTTGTTACCTTTGTTAAACTATTATAATTCCACAAAAAGTGAGGTAGATGTTTTAGATAAATTAGTAAGGGAATACTCTTGTAGGCGTTGCACCCGCCGTTGGCCATTATCATTATCTATGCCAGGCCTTCCCAAGTAGGGGAAATCTGCTCCCAAAACAGATGTTTCGGTTCTTCCTCCAACGCTGCGCCTTAGCTGCTAAGGCCGCTAAGGTGGGACGAGTTCTGCTACCCTCTCTCCGAGGGCACAGTAACGTCGCTGGGAAGCATGTTGGGCGCTTTAGGGCGAAAGTACCAAATGTGTCAAATTTTTATAGGAAATTTCATAATGACTTAAAAATAGTAGGAAAAATTAAAATTTAAACTAGCATTTCAAAATGACGTAAAAAGAATTTAAAAAAATGTATTACATACAACGATACAGTAATACAATAATCGTAGTGATGTCTTTTCATTAGAAAATATATTCATTTTTATAAAAATACAACTAGTAGTTATTTTCTAAATTTTCGTACAATACATAAATACCTACATTTTATATTTTAAACAACTTTCGTACAATGCAAATGTGTTATACATTTTATTCAGTTTTATGAAAATGTAATCACTACTTATTTTATAAATTTTTGTACAATATATACATATTATATACATGTTATAGAATCTATAGCATAGTTATAGAATCTATAACATGTATATAATATGTATATATTTTTGTACCTATAAAAATTTGACACATTTGGTACTTTCGCCCTAAAGCGCCCAACATGCTTCCCAGCGACGTTACTGTACCCTCGGAGAGAGGGTAGCAGAACTCGTCCCACCTTAGCGGTCTTAGCAGCTAAGGCGCAGCGTTGGAGGGAGAACCGAAACATCTGTTTTGGGAGCAGATTTCCCCTACTTGGGAAGGCCTGATCTATGCACTATATCGACATCGCCGCATATAATGCTTTTGTTATATGGCATACTAAGAATCCTACATGGGAACTTAGACATTTGTCAAAAATGAGGCGAAAGTTATTTTTAGAAGAATTAGCAAAAAAATATTGATAGACGGGCTATTAAATTTGAAAATGAAGAAGGAGGGCTACATGCAAATGTTGCAATCGCAATAGAAGCGACGGGAAGAAAAATTGTAAAGAAGAAAAAACTAGCAGGTCACAAGCGTAGTAGATGTTGTTTCTGTGTGGGGAACAATAATAAATATCACACTGTATGTGATTCTTGTAAAAAATATGTGTGTAAAAACCACTGTACAGAAAACCGCACACTTTTATGCAATACGCGTACTAATATAAATGTTGAATAAACATCATTTTTTATAATTCACAAATCGCAACCCTATTATTGTTTCGTATATGTAGAACAAGTATCCAAACGTAATCCGAAACCCTCTTCCACCACGTTCCGTAGTATTTCGGCGAGGATCTCGAGCTTGAGCGACCATCCCCACCTGAGTACTGTATCGGTGAGGGTCTCGAGCAACCGTGAATATGTATTAGTGAACTATCAGTGTGGGTCTGCAAAGACCCAGCATCAGGACTCGAAGTCCAGTACTCGGAGGGTTAAATATAATTATTTCATTTCTTGTAATTTCATACGCTCTTGCAGAAGTATTCCCCATCCTCATTCAAACGGATTGGTACTGCGTTCTTGCATTAATTAAATAAAAAAAATTGTACGCACTTCCGTGGGGATTAGAAAATTCATATAATCTTGTTTCATCAATATACAATCTATCAGTACATTCGCATGATATGTGCATTATACAAACTATTACAAGTATCACTGTACCTGCTATTAAATTACTAAACTTTTGAATATAATGTAACTATTACACTTACATAAACTTTTTAACATAGGTATGAAGCTATTAAATTTTAAAGTCGAGGTTCAGCAACTTCTAACAATTACTCGAGCTAATTTGTAAACACATTCCGTATATGCAAGAACCATGAAAAATACCCAAAATATGCAAAATTACAAATATATTTTTTAAATCCTCTCAATGATGAAATATAGATCGGTCAAAGTCCCACTTGTTTAATCCATTACTACAAAAACATGCATTTGCACTAAATTCCGCAGTCTATATTATACCTATTTCTTTATATATTCATTTATACTTATTTAGCCATTAACAGGCAACACCCTTTATTAAGGGGTTAGACGAATTCTTTTTACAGATAGTATGAGGTTGGAAATTATTTCGTTAATTCTTATGTGCAGAGCATGTATTAAGGCATATGTTGTATAAATATTACGCGCGCGAGCGATGTATCAAATTATGATGCCCAGGTTTATCTAACATCAGAAAGATCATGATTCTAGTGTTCATTAATCAAATATCTACAAGGTAGCATACAGATTTGAGAAGAAAAAATTTATTGTACAAATGAGAGCAAGGTAAATTTCACTATTCATTTTTTACCTAACAAGACAAACTTAAAACGTTTATTATATACGAATGGGTTATCGCATAAAAAATGATATCATACAGTTTAGATAATACCATTAAGAATATGTGTACCAAGTTTGAAATAAATCGGACAAATAGTTTTCGATCTGCTCGAACTTCTTTCGGACCGCTCGTTTCTTTCCAAGCCGCCCGGTTTCTTTCGGGCCGCTTGGTTCTATCCAATCCGCCCGGTTTCTTTCGGGCCGCTTGGAAAAATTCAATCCGCTTGGTTATATCCAATCCGCCCGGTTTCTTTCGGGCCGCTTGGAAAAATTCAAGTACTCGGTTCTATCCGAGCCGCTCGGTTCTATCCAATCCGCTCGGTTCTAACCAATCCGCCCGGTTCTTTCGGGCCGCTTGAAAAAAATTCAAGTACTTGGTTCGATCCGAGCCGCTCGGTTCTTTCGGGTACCTGGCTCGGCTCGGAAACCGAGTCCCGGATTGGTTCGGTTTTCAAGCTACCCGAATATTCAAGTACTCGTACAGCTCTAGTCCCCACAACCCCGGGACTAGATTGGCCCGCCACCCTCAAGTCCGACGACTATAGGATCGTCTCCACGACCCCGGGCCAAAGTTGGCAAGCCGCCGAAATGTCCGACGACTATAGGGTCGTCCCCACGACCGCGGGCCAAAGATGTCCTGCCGCCGTCTTGTCCGACGACTATAGGGTCGTCCCCACGACCCCGGGACTAGATTGGCCCGCCACCGTCATGTCCAACGACTATAGGGTCGTCCCCACGACCCCGGGACTAGATTGGCCCGCCACCGTGAAGTCCGACGACTATAGGGTCGTCCCCACGACCCCGGGCCAAAGTTGGCCAGCCGCCGACTTGTCCGACGACTATGGGTTCGTCCCCACGACCCCAGGACTAGATTGGCCCGCCACCGTCATGTCCGACGACAATAGGGTCGTCCCCACGACCACGGGCCAAAGTTGGCAAGCTGCCGACTTGTCCGACGACTATAGGGTCGTCCCCACGACCCCGGGACTAGGTAGACCCGCCGCCGACGTGTCCGACAACTATAGGGTCGTCCCCACGACCCCGGGCCAAAGTTGGCAAGCCGCCGAAATGTCCGACGACAATAGGGTCGTCCCCACAACCCCGGGACTAGATTGGCCCGCCACCGTCAAGTCCGACGACTATAGGATCGTCTCCACGACAACGGGCCAAAGTTGGCCAGCCGCTGACATGTCCGTCGACTGTAGGGTCGTCCCCACGACCCCGGGCCAATGTTGGCCAATCGCCGACATGTCCGACGACTATAGGGTCGTCCCTACGAACCCGGGACTAGATTGGCCCGCCACCGTCATGTCCGACGACTATAGGGTCGTCCCCACGACCCCGGGACTAGGTTGACAAGGCGTCGAAATGTCCGACGACTATAGGGTCCTCCCCACGACCGCGAGCCAAGGATGTCCAGCCGCCGACATATCCGACGACTATAGGGTCGTCCCCACGACCCCGGGCCGAAGTTGGCAAGCCGCCGAAATGTCCGACGACTATAGGGTCGTCCCCACGACCGCGGGCCAAAGATGTCCAGCCGCCGTCTTGTCCGACGACTATAGGGTCGTCCCCACGACCCCGGGACTAGATTGGCCCGCCACCGTCATGTCCAACGACTATAGGGTCGTCCCCACGACCATGGGCCAAAGTTGGCCAGCCGCCGATATGTCCAACGACTTTTGGGTCGTCGCCACGACCCCGGGATAAGATTGGCCCGCCACCGTCAAGTCCGACGACTATAGGGTCGTCCCCACGACCCCGGGCGGAAGTTGGCAAGCCGCCGAAATGTCCGACGACTGTAGGGTCGTCCCCACGACCGCGGGGCTAGATTGGCTCGCCGCCGTCATTTCCGACGACAATAGGGTCGTCCCCACGACCACGGGTCAAAGTTGGCCAGCCGCCGACATATCCGACGACTATAGGGTCGTCCACACGACCACGGGCCAAAGTTGTCCAGCCGCCGACTTGTCCGAAGACTATAGGCTCGTCCCCACGTCCCCGGGTCATATTTGGCCAGCCGCCGACATGTCCGACGACTATAGAGTCGTCCCCACGACCCCCCGACTAGGTGGGCTCGCCGCCGTCTTGTCCGACGACTATAGGGTCGTCCCCACGACCCCGGGACTAGGTTGGCTCGCCACCGTCATGTCTGACGACTATAGGGTCGTCCCCAAGACCACGGGTCAAAGTTGGCCAGCCGCCGACATATCCGACGACTATAGGGTCGTCCACACGACCACGGGCCAAAGTTGTCCAGCCGCCGACTTGTCCGAAGACTATAGGCTCGTCCCCACGTCCCCGGGTCATATTTGGCCAGCCGCCGACATGTCCGACGACTATAGGGTCGTCCCCACGACCCCGGGACTAGGTTGGCTCGCCACCGACATGTCTGACGACTATAGGGTCGTCCCCACGACCCCGGGACTAGATTGGCCCGCCACCGTCAAGTCCGACGACTATAGGGTCGTCCCCACGACCCCGGGCCAAAGTTGGACAGCCGCCGACTTGTCCGACGACTATAGGGTCGTCCCCACGACCACGGGCCAAAGTTGGCCAGCCGCCGGCTTGTCCGACGATTATTGGGTCGTCCCCACGACCCCGGGACTAGGTTGGCCCGCCGCCGACTTGTCCGACGACTATAGGGTCGTCCCCACGACCCCGGGCCAAAGTTGGCCAGCCGCTGATATTTCCGACGACTATACGGTCGTCCCCACGACCCCGGGAATAGATTGGCCCGCCACCGTCATTTCCGACGACTATAGGGTCGTCCCCACGACCACGGGCCAAAGTTGGCCAGCCGCCGGCATGTCCGACGACTATAGGGTCGTCCCCACGACCCGGGACTAGACTGGACCGCCACCGTCATGTCCGACGACTATAGGGTCGTCCCCACGACCCCCGGACTAGGTTGGCCGGCCGCCGACTTGTCCGACGACTATAGGGTCGTCCCCACGACCCCCGGACTAGGTTGGCTGACCACCGACATGTCCGACGACTATAGGGTCGTCCCCACGACCACGGGCCAAAGTTGGCCAGCCGCCGACATATCCGACGACTATAGTGTCGTCCCCACGACCACGGGCCAATGTTGGCCAGCCGCTGACTTGTCCGACGACTATAGGGTCGTCCCCACGACCCCTGGGCCAAAGTTGGACAGCCACCGACATTTCCGACGCCTATAGGGTCGTCCCCACGACCACGGGCCAAAGTTGGCCAGCCGCCGACATGTCCGACGACTATAGGGTCGTCCCCACGACCCGGGACTAGACTGGCCCCCCACCGACATGTCCGACGACTATAGAGTCGTCCCCACGACCCCGGGCCAAAGGTGGCATGCCGCCGACTTGTCCGATGACTATAGGGTCGTCCCCACGACCCCGGGACTAGATTGGCCCGCCACCGTCTTGTCCGACGACTATAGGGTCGTCTTCACGACCACGGGCCAAAGTTGGCCAGCCGCCGACATTTCCGACGACAATAGGGTCGTCCTCACGACCACGGGCCAAATTTGGCCAGCCGCCGACTTGTCCGACGACTATAGGGTCGTCCCCACGACCCCGGAACTAGATTGGCCCGCCACCGTCATGTCCGACGACTATAGATTCGTCCCCACGACCCCGGGTCAAAGTTGGCCAGCCGCCGACTTGTCCGACGACTATGGGGTCGTCCCTACGATCCCGGGACTAGATTGGGCAGCCGCCGACTTGTCCGACGACTATAGGGTCGTCCCCACGACCCCGGGACTAGATTGGCCCGCCACCGTCTTGTCCGACGACTATAGGGTCGTCTTCACGACCACGGGCCAAAGTTGGCCAGCCGCCGACATTTCCGACGACAATAGGGTCGTCCTCACGACCACAGGCCAAATTTGGCCAGCCGCCGACTTGTCCGACGACTATAGGGTCGTCCCCACGGCCCCGGGACTAGGTTGGCCCGCAGCCGACTTGTCCGACGACTATAGGGTCGTCCCCACGACTACGGTCTAAAGTTGGCTCGCCGCCGACATGTCCGACGACTATAGGCTCGTCCCCACGACCCCCGGACTAGCTTGGCTCGCCGCCGACTTGTCCGACGACTATAGGGTCGTCCCCACGACCCCGGGTAAACGTTGGCCAGCCGCCGACTTGTCCGACGACTATAGGGTCGTCCCTACGATCCCGGGACTCGATTGGGCAGCCGCCGACTTGTCCGACGACTATAGGGTCGTCCCCACGGCCACGGGCCAAAGTTGGCCAGCCGCCGACATGTCCGACGACTATAGATTCGTCCCCACAACCCCGCGCCAAAGATGGCCAGCCGCCGACTTGTCCGACGACTATAGGGTCGTCCCTACGATCCCGGGACTGGATTGGGCCGCCACCGCCATGTCCGACGACAATAAGGTCGTCCCCACGGCCACGGGCCAAAGTTGGCCAGCCGCCGACATGTCCGACGACTATAGATTCGTCCCCACGACCCCGGGCCAAAGTTGGCCAGCCGCCGACTTGTCCGACGACTATGGGGTCGTCCCTACGATCCCGGGACTAGATTGGGCAGCCGCCGACTTGTCCGACGACTATAGGGTCGTCCCCACGACCCCGGGACTAGATTGGCCCGCCACCGTCTTGTCCGACGACTATAGGGTCGTCTTCACGACCACGGGCCAAAGTTGGCCAGCCGCCGACATTTCCGACGACAATACGGTCGTCCTCACGACCACGGGCCAAATTTGGCCAGCCGCCGACTTGTCCGACGACTATAGGGTCGTCCCCACGACCCCGGAACTAGATTGGCCCGCCACCGTCATGTCCGACGACTATAGGGTCGTCCCCACGACCCCGGGCCAATGTTGGCCAATCGCCGACATGTCCGACGACTATAGGGTCGTCCCTACGACCCCGGGACTAGATTGGCCCGCCACCGTCATGTCCAACGACTATAGGGTCGTCCCCACGACCACGGGCCAAAGTTGGCCAGCCTCCGACTTGTCCGACGACTATAGGGTTGTCCCTACAACCCCGGGCCAAAGTTGGCCAGCCGCCGACTTGTCCGAGGACTATAGGGTCGTCCCCACGGACCCGGGACTAGGTTGGCCAGCCGCCGACTAGTCCGACCACTATAGGGTCGTCCCCACGACCCCGGGCAAAAGTTGGCCAGCCGCCGACTTGTCCGACGACTATAGGGTCGTCCCCACGACGCCGGGACTAGATTGGCCCCCACCGTCTTGTCCGACGACTATAGGGTCGTCCCCACGACCCCGGGACTAGATTGGCCCGCCACCGTCAAGTCCGACGACTATAGGGTCGTCCCCACGACCCCGGGACTAGATTGGCCCGCCACCGTCAAGTCCGACGACTATAGGGTCGTCCCCACGACCCCGGGCCAAAGCTGGACAGCCGCCGACATGTCCGACGACTATAGGGTCGTCCCCACGACCCCGGGCCAAAGCTGGACAGCCGACGACTTGTCCGACGACTATAGGGTCGTCCCCACGACCACGGGCCAAAGTTGGCCAGCCGGCGACATTTCCGACGACTATAGGGTCGTGCCCACGACCCGGGACTAGACTGGCCCGCCACCGTCATGTCCAACGACTATGGGGTCGTCCCCACGACCCCGGGACTAGATTGGCCCGCCACCGTCATGTCCGACGACTATAGGGTCGTCCCCACGACCCCCGGACTAGGTTGGCCGGCCGCCGACTTGTCCGACGACTATAGGGTCGTCCCCACGACCCCCGGACTAGGTGGGCTCGCCCCCGACTTGTCCGACGACTATAGGGTCGTTCCCACGACCCCGGGCCAAAGTTGGCAAGCTGCCGACTTATCCGACGACTATAGGGTCGTCCCCACGACCCCGGGACTAGGTAGGCCCGCCCCCGACTTGTCCGACGACTATAGGGTCGTCCCCACGACCCCGGGACTAGATTGGCCCGCCACCGTTCTGTCCGACGACTATAGGGTCGTCCCCACGACCACGGGCCAAAGTTGGCCAGCCTCCGACTTGTCCGACGACTATAGGGTCGTCCCCACGACCCGGGACTAGACTGTCCCGCCACCGTCATGTCCGACGACTATAGGGTCATCCCCACGACCCCGGGACTAGGTTGGCCCGCCGCCGACTTGTCCGGCGACTATAGGGTCGTCCCCACGACCCCGGGACTAGATTGGCCCGCCACCGTCATTTCCGACGACTATAGGGTTGTCCCCACGACCACGAGCCAAAGTTGGCCAGCCGCCGACATATCCGACGACTGTAGGGTCGTCCCCACGACCCCGGGACTAGATTGGCCCGCCACCGTCCTTTCCGACGACTATAGGGTCGTCCCCACGACCACGGGCCAAAGTTGGCCAGCCGCCGACATGTCCGACGACTATAGGGTCGTCCCCACGACCACGAGCCAAAGTTGGCCAGCCGCTGATATGTCCGACGACTATAGGGTCGTCCCCACGACCCCGGGACTAGATTGGCCCGCCAACGTCATTTCCGACGACTATAGGGTCGTCCCCACGACCACGGGCCAAAGTTGGCCAGCCGCCGACATGTCCGACGACTATAGGGTCGTCCCTACGACCCGGGACTAGACTGGCCCGCCACCGTCATGTCCGACGACTATAGGGTCGTCCCCACGACCCCCGGACTAGGTTGGCCGGCCGCCGACTTGTCCGACGACTATAGGGTCGTCCCCACGACCCCCCGACTAGGTTGGCCGGCCGCCGACTTGTCCGACGACTATAGGGTCGTCCCCACGACCCCCCGACTAGGTGGGCTCGCCGCCGACTTGTCCGACGACTATAGGGTCGTCCCCACGACCCCGGGACTAGGTTGGCTCGCCACCGTCATGTCTGACGAATATAGGGTCGTCCCCACGACCCCGTGCCAAAGTTGGCAAGCCGCCGAAATGTCCGACGACTGTAGGGTCGTCCCCACGACCCCGAGACTAGATTGGCCCGCCACCGTCAAGTCCGACGACTATAGGGTCGTCCCCAGGACCTTGGGACTAGACTGGCCCGCCACCGTCAAGTCCGACGACTATAGGGTCGTCCCCACGACCCCGGGCCAAAGTTGGCAAGCCGCTGATATTTCCGACGACTATACGGTCGTCCCCACGACCCCGGGAATAGATTGGCCCGCCACCGTCATTTCCGACGACTATAGGGTCGTCCCCACGACCACGGGCCAAAGTTGGCCAGCCGCCGGCATGTCCGACGACTATAGGGTCGTCCCCACGACCCGGGACTAGACTGGACCGCCACCGTCATGTCCGACGACTATAGGGTCGTCCCCACGACCCCCGGACTAGGTTGGCCGGCCGCCGACTTGTCCGACGACTATAGGGTCGTCCCCACGACCCCCGGACTAGGTTGGCTGACCACCGACATGTCCGACGACTATAGGGTCGTCCCCACGACCACGGGCCAAAGTTGGCCAGCCGCCGACATATCCGACGACTATAGTGTCGTCCCCACGACCACGGGCCAATGTTGGCCAGCCGCTGACTTGTCCGACGACTATAGGGTCGTCCCCACGACCCCTGGGCCAAAGTTGGACAGCCACCGACATTTCCGACGCCTATAGGGTCGTCCCCACGACCACGGGCCAAAGTTGGCCAGCCGCCGACATGTCCGACGACTATAGGGTCGTCCCCACGACCCGGGACTAGACTGGCCCGCCACCTTCATGTCCGACGACTATAGGGTCGTCCCCACGACCACGGGCCAAAGTTGGCCAGCCGCCGACTTGTCCGACGACTATAGGGTCGTCCCCATGACCCGGGACTAGACTGGCCCGCCACCGTCATATCCGACGACTATAGGGTCGTCCCCACGACCCCCGGACTAGGTTGGTACGCCGCCGACTTGTCCGACGAGTATAGGGTCCTCCCCACGACCACGGGCCAAAGTTGGCCAGCCGCCGACATGTCCGACGACTATAGGGTCGTCCCCACGACCCGGGACTAGACTGGCCCGCCACCGACATGTCCGACGACTATAGAGTCGTCCCCACGACCCCGGGTCAATGTTGGCTCGCCGCCGACATGTCCGACGACTATAGGGTCGTCCCCACGACCCCGGGACTAGGTAGGCCCGCCACCGTCATGTCCGACGACTATAGGGTCGTCCCCACGACCCCCGGACTAGGTTGGCCGGCCGCCGACTTGTCCGACGACTATAGGGTCGTCCCCACGACCCCCGGACTAGGTGGGCTCGCCCCCGAATTGTCCGACGACTATAGGGTCGTCCCCACGACCCCGGGCCAAAGCTGGACAGCCGCCGACTTGTCCGACGACTATAGGGTCGTCCCCACAACCACGGGCCAAAGTTGGCCAGCCGGCGACATTTCCGACGACTATAGGGTCGTGCCCACGACCCGGGACTAGAGTGGCCCGCCACCGTCATGTCCAACGACTATGGGGTCGTCCCCACGACCCCGGGACTACATTGGCCCGCCACCGTCATGTCCGACGACTATAGGGTCGTCCCCACGACCCCCGGACTAGGTTGGCCGGCCGCCGACTTGTCCGACGACTATAGGGTCGTCCCCACGACCCCCGGACTAGGTGGGCTCGCCCCCGACTTGTCCGACGACTATAGGGTCGTTCCCACGACCCCGGGCCAAAGTTGGCAAGCTGCCGACTTATCCGACGACTATAGGGTCGTCCCCACGACCCCGGGACTAGATTGGCCCGCCACCGTCATTTCCGACGACTATAGGGTCGTCCCCACGACCACGGGCCAAAGTTGGCCAGCCGCCGACATATCCGAAGACTGTAGGGTCGTCCCCACGACCCCGGGCCAAAGTTGGCCAGCCGCTGATATGTCCGACGACTATAGGGTCGTCCCCACGACCCCGGGACTAGATTGGCCCGCCACCGTCATGTCCGACGACTATAGGGTCGTCCCCACGACCACGGGCCAAAGATGGCCAGCCGCCGACTTGTCCGACGACTATAGGGTCGTCCCCATGACCCGGGACTAGACTGGCCCGCCACCGTCATATCCGACGACTATAGGGTCGTCCCCACGACCCCCGGACTAGGTTGGTACGCCGCCGACTTGTCCGACGAGTATAGGGTCCTCCCCACGACCACGGGCCAAAGTTGGCCAGCCGCCGACATGTCCGACGACTATAGGGTCGTCCCCACGACCCGGGACTAGACTGGCCCGCCACCGACATGTCCGACGACTATAGAGTCGTCCCCACGACCCCGGGTCAATGTTGGCTCGCCGCCGACATGTCCGACGACTATAGGGTCGTCCCCACGACCCCCGGGCCAAAGTTGGACAGCCACCGACATTTCCGACGACTATAGGGTCGTCCCCACGACCACGGGCCAAAGTTGGCCAGCCGCCGACATGTCCGACGACTATAGGGTCGTCCCCACGACCCGGGACTAGACTGGCCCGCCACCGTCATGTCCGACGACTATAGGGTCGTCCCCACGACCCCCGGACTAGGTTGGCCGGCCGCCGACTTGTCCGACGACTATAGGGTCGTCCCCACGACCCCCCGACTAGGTGGGCTCGCCGCCGACTTGTCCGACGACTATAGGGTCGTCCCCACGACCCCGGGACTAGGTTGGCTCGCCACCGTCATGTCTGACGACTATAGGGTCGTCCCCACGACCACGGGCCAAAGTTGGCCAGCCGGCGTCATTTCCGACGACTATAGGGTCGTGCCCACGACCCCGGGCCAAAGTTGGCAAGCCGCCGTAATGTCCAACGACTATTGGGTCGTCCCCACGACCCCGGGACTAGATTGGCCCGCCACCGTCAAGTCCGACGACTATAGGGTCGTCCTCACGACCCCGGGCAAATTTGGCAAGCCGCCGACATATCCGACGACTATAGGGTCGTCCCCACAACCCCGGGACTAGATTGGCAAGCTACCGTCAAGTCCGACGACTATAGGATCGTCTCCACGACCACGGCCCAAAGTTGGCCAGCCGCCGACATGTCCGACGACTATTGGGTCGTCCCCACGACCACGGGCCAAAGTTAGCCAGCCGCCGACATGTCCAACGACTATAGGGTCGTCCCCACGACCCCGGGCCAAAGTTGGCAAGCCGCCGAAATGTCCGACGACTATAGGGTCGTCCCCACGACCGCGAGCCAAGAATATCCAGCCGCCGTCTTGTCCGACGACTATAGGGTCGTCCCCACGACCCCGGGCCAACGTTGGCCAATCGCCGACATGTCCGACGACTATAGGGTCGTTCCTACGACCCCGGGACTAGATTGGCCCGCCACCGTCATGTCCGACGACTATAGGGTCGTCCCCACGACCCCGGGCCAAAGTTGGCAAGCCGCCGAAATGTCCGACGACTGTGGGGTCGTCCCACGACCCCGGTACTAGATTGGCCCGCCACCGTCATGTCCAACGACTATAGGGTCGTCCCCACGACCCCGGGACTAGGTTGACAAGCCGCCAACATATCGGACGACTATACGGTCGTCCCCACGACCTCGGGACTAGGTCGGACAGCCGCCGACTTGTCCGACGACTATAGGGTCGTCCCCACGACCCCGGGCCAAAGATGGACAGCCGCCGACTTGTCCGACGACTATAGGGTCGTCCCCACGACCACGGGCCAAAGTTGGCCAGCCGGCGACATTTCCGACGACTATAGGGTCGTGCCCACGACCCGGGACTAGACTGGCCCGCCACCGTCATGTCCAACGGATATGGGGTCGTCCCCACGACCCCGGGACTAGATTGGCTCGCCACCGTCATGTCCGACGACTATGGGGTCGTCCACACGACCCCGAGACTAGATTGGCCCGCCACCGTCAAGTCCGACGACTATAGGGTCGTCCCCACGACCACGGGCCAAAGTTGGCCAGCCGCCGACTTGTCCGACGACTATAGAGTCGTCCCCACGACCCTGGGACTAGATTGGCCCGCCACCGTCATGTCCGACGACTATAGGGTCGTCCCCACGATCCCGGGACTAGATTGGCCCGACACCGTCATGTCCGACGACTATAGGGTCGTCCCCACGACCACGGGCCAAATTTGGCCAGCCGCCGACTTGTCCGCAGACTATAGGGTCGTCCCCACGTCCGCGGGCCAAAGTTGGCCCGCCACCGTTATGTCCGACGACTATAGGGTCGTCCCCACGACCCCGGGCCAAAGCTGGACAGCCGCCGACTTGTCCGACGACTATAGGGTCGTCCCCACGATCCCGGGACTAGATTGGCCCGACACCGTCATGTCCGACGACTATAGGGTCGTCCCCACGACCCCGGGCCAAAGCTGGACAGCCGCCGACTTGTCCGACGACTATAGGGTCGTCCCCACGACCACGGGCCAAAGTTGGCCAGCCGCCGACATGTCCGACGACTATAGGGTCGTCCCCACGACCCCGAGACTAGATTGGCCCGCCACCGTCAAGTCCGACGACTATAGGGTCGTCCCCACGACCACGGGCCAAAGTTGGCCAGCCGCCGACTTGTCCGACGACTATAGAGTCGTCCCCACGACCCCGGGACTAGATTGGCCCGCCACCGTCATGTCCGACGACTATAGGGTCGTCCCCACGATCCCGGGACTAGATTGGCCCGACACCGTCATGTCCGACGACTATAGGGTCGTCCCCACGACCACGGGCCAAATTTGGCCAGCCGCCGACTTGTACGCAGACTATAGGGTCGTCCCCACGTCCCCGGGCCAAAGTTGGCCCGCCACCGTTATGTCCGACGACTATAGGGTCGTCCCCACGACCCCGGGCCAAAGCTGGACAGCCGCCGACTTGTCCGACGACTATAGGGTCGTCCCCACGATCCCGGGACTAGATTGGCCCGACACCGTCATGTCCGACGACTATAGGGTCGTCCCCACGACCCCGGGCCAAAGCTGGACAGCCGCCGACTTGTCCGACGACTATAGGGTCGTCCCCACGACCACGGGCCAAAGTTGGCCAGCCGGCGACATTTCCGACGACTATAGGGTCGTGACCACGACCCGGGACTAGACTGGCCCGCCACCGTCATGTCCAACGACTATGGGGTCGTCCCCACGACCCCGGGACTAGATTGGCCCGCCACCGTCATGTCCGACGACTATAGGGTCGTCCCCACGACCCCCGGACTAGGTTGGCCGGCCGCCGACTTGTCCGACGACTATAGGGTCGTCCCCACGACCCCCGGACTAGGTGGGCTCGCCCCCGACTTGTCCGACGACTATAGGGTCGTTCCCACGACCCCGGGCCAAAGTTGGCAAGCTGCCGACTTATCCGACGACTATAGGGTCGTCCCCACGACCCCGGGACTAGGTAGGCCCGCCCCCGACTTGTCCGACGACTATAGGGTCGTCCCCACGACCCCGGGACTAGATTGGCCCGCCACCGTTCTGTCCGACGACTATAGGGTCGTCCCCACGACCCGGGACTAGACTGGCCCGCCACCGACTTGTCCGACGACTATAGGGTCGTCCCCACGACCCCCCGACTACGTGGGCTCGCCGCCGACTTGTCCGACGACTATAGGGTCGTCCCCACGACCCCGGGACTAGGTTGGCTCGCCACCGTCATGTCTGACGACTATAGGGTCGTCCCCACGACCACGGGCCAAAGTTGGCCAGCCGCCGGCTTGTCCGACGATTATAGGGTCGTCCCCACGACCCCGGGACTAGGTTGGCCCGCCGCCGACTTGTCCGACGACTATAGGGTCGTCCCCACGACCCCGGGACTAGGTTGGCTCGCCACCGTCATGTCTGACGACTATAGAGTCGTCCCCACGACCACGGGCCAAAGTTGGCCAGCCGCCGACATGTCCGACGACTATAGGGTCGTCCCCACGACCCGGGACTAGACTGGCCCGCCACCGTCAGGTCCGACGACTATAGGGTCGTCCCCACGACCCCCGGACTAGGTTGGCCGGCCGCCGACTTGTCCGACGACTATAGGGTCGTCCCCACGACCCCCCGACTAGGTGGGCTCGCCGCCGACTTGTCCGACGACTATAGGGTCGTCCCCACGACCCCGGGACTAGGTTGGCTCGCCACCGTCATGTCTGCCGACTATAGGGTCGTCCCCACGACCACGGGCCAAAGTTGGCCAGCCGCCGACATGTCCGACGACTATAGGGTCGTCCCCACGACCCGGGACTAGACTGGCCCGCCACCGTCATGTCCGACGACTATAGGGTCATCCCCACGACCCCGGGTCTAGGTTCGCCCGCCGCCGACTTGTCCGACGACTATAGGGTCGTCCCCACGACCCCGGGACTAGGTTGGCTCGCCACCGATATGTCTGACGACTATAGGGTCGTCCCCACGACCCCGGGACTAGATTGGCCCGCCACCGTCAAGTCCGACGACTATAGGGTCGTCCCCACGACCCCGGGCCAAAGTTGGACAGCCGCCGACATGTCCGACGACTATAGGATCGTCCCCACGACCCGGGACTAGAGTGGCCCGCCACCGTCATGTCCGACGACTATACGGTCGTCCCCACGACCACGGGCCAATGTTGGCCAGCCGCCGACATGTCCGACGACTATAGGATCGTCCCCACGACCCGGGACTAGAGTGGCCCGCCACCGTCATGTCCGACGACTATACGGTCGTCCCCACGACCACGGGCCAATGTTGGCTAGCCGCTGACTTGTCCGACGACTATAGGGTCGTCCCCACGACCGCGGGACTAGATTGGCTCGCCGCCGACTTGTCCGACGACTGTAGGGTCGTCCCCACGACCGCGGGACTAGATTGGCCCGCCACCGTCATTTCCGACGACTATAGGGTCGTCCCCACGACCACGGGCCAATGTTGGCTAGCCGCTGACTTGTCCGACGACTATAGGGTCGTCCCCACGACCGCGGGACTAGATTCGCTCGCCGCCGACTTGTCCGACGACTGTAGGGTCGTCCCCACGACCCCGGGACTAGATTGGCCCGCCACCGTCATTTCCGACGACTATAGGGTCGTCCCCACGACCACGGGCCAAAGCTGGCTAGCCGCTGACTTGTCCGACGACTATAGGGTCGTCCCCACGACCGCGGGACTAGATTGGCTCGCCGCCGACTTGTCCGACGACTGTAGGGTCGTCCTCACGACCCCGGGACTAGATTGGCCCGCCACCGGCATGTCCGACGACTATAGGGTCGTCCCCACGACCCCCGGACTAGGTTGGTACGCCGCCGACTTGTCCGACGAGTATAGGGTCCTCCCCACGACCGCGGGCCAAAGTTGGCCAGCCGCCGACATGTCCGACGACTATAGGGTCGTCCCCACGACCCGGGACTAGGTTGGCTCGCCACCGTCATGTCTGACGACTATAGGGTCGTCCCCACGACCACGGGCCAAAGTTGGCCAGCCGCCGGCTTGTCCGACGATTATAGGGTCGTCCCCACGACCCCGGGACTAGGTTGGCCCGCCGCCGACTTGTCCGACGACTATAGGGTCGTCCCCACGACCCCGGGACTAGGTTGGCTCGCCACCGTCATGTCTGACGACTATAGAGTCGTCCCCACGACCACGGGCCAAAGTTGGCCAGCCGCCGACATGTCCGACGACTATAGGGTCGTCCCCACGACCCGGGACTAGACTGGCCCGCCACCGTCAGGTCCGACGACTATAGGGTCGTCCCCACGACCCCCGGACTAGGTTGGCCGGCCGCCGACTTGTCCGACGACTATAGGGTCGTCCCCACGACCCCCCGACTAGGTGGGCTCGCCGCCGACTTGTCCGACGACTATAGGGTCGTCCCCACGACCCCGGGACTAGGTTGGCTCGCCACCGTCATGTCTGCCGACTATAGGGTCGTCCCCACGACCACGGGCCAAAGTTGGCCAGCCGCCGACATGTCCGACGACTATAGGGTCGTCCCCACGACCCGGGACTAGACTGGCCCGCCACCGTCATGTCCGACGACTATAGGGTCATCCCCACGACCCCGGGTCTAGGTTCGCCCGCCGCCGACTTGTCCGACGACTATAGGGTCGTCCCCACGACCCCGGGACTAGGTTGGCTCGCCACCGATATGTCTGACGACTATAGGGTCGTCCCCACGACCCCGGGACTAGATTGGCCCGCCACCGTCAAGTCCGACGACTATAGGGTCGTCCCCACGACCCCGGGCCAAAGTTGGACAGCCGCCGACATGTCCGACGACTATAGGATCGTCCCCACGACCCGGGACTAGAGTGGCCCGCCACCGTCATGTCCGACGACTATACGGTCGTCCCCACGACCACGGGCCAATGTTGGCCAGCCGCCGACATGTCCGACGACTATAGGATCGTCCCCACGACCCGGGACTAGAGTGGCCCGCCACCGTCATGTCCGACGACTATACGGTCGTCCCCACGACCACGGGCCAATGTTGGCTAGCCGCTGACTTGTCCGACGACTATAGGGTCGTCCCCACGACCGCGGGACTAGATTGGCTCGCCGCCGACTTGTCCGACGACTGTAGGGTCGTCCCCACGACCGCGGGACTAGATTGGCCCGCCACCGTCATTTCCGACGACTATAGGGTCGTCCCCACGACCACGGGCCAATGTTGGCTAGCCGCTGACTTGTCCGACGACTATAGGGTCGTCCCCACGACCGCGGGACTAGATTCGCTCGCCGCCGACTTGTCCGACGACTGTAGGGTCGTCCCCACGACCCCGGGACTAGATTGGCCCGCCACCGTCATTTCCGACGACTATAGGGTCGTCCCCACGACCACGGGCCAAAGCTGGCTAGCCGCTGACTTGTCCGACGACTATAGGGTCGTCCCCACGACCCCCGGACTAGGTTGGTACGCCGCCGACTTGTCCGACGAGTATAGGGTCCTCCCCACGACCGCGGGACTAGAGTGGCCCGCCACCGTCATGTCCGACGACTATATGGTCGTCCCCACGACCACGGGCCAATGTTGGCCAGCCGCTGACTTGTCCGACGACTATAGGGTCGTCCCCACGACCGCGGGACTAGATTGGCTCGCCGCCGACTTGTCCGACGACTGTAGGGTCGTCCCCACGACCCCGGGACTAGATTGGCCCGCCACCGTCATTTCCGACGACTATAGGGTCGTCCCCACGACCACGGGCCAAAGTTGGCCAGCCGCCGACTTGTCCGACGACTATAGGGTCGTCCCCACGACCACGGGCCAAAGTTGGCCAGCCGCCGACTTGTCCGACGACTATAGGGTCGTCCCCATGACCCGGGACTAGATTGGCTCGCCACCGTCATGTCCGACGACTATACGGTCGTCCCCACGACCACGGGCCAATTTTGGCTAGCCGCTGACTTGTCCGACGACTATAGGGTCGTCCCCACGACCACGGGCCAAAGTTGGCCAGCCGCCGACATGTCCGACGACTATAGGGTCGTCCCCACGACCCGGGACTAGACTGGCCCGCCACCGACATGTCCGACGACTATAGAGTCGTCCCCACGACCCCGGGTCAATGTTGGCTCGCCGCCGACATGTCCGACGACTATAGGGTCGTCCCCACGACCCCCGGGCCAAAGTTGGACAGCCACCGACATTTCCGACGACTATAGGTTCGTCCCCACGACCACGGGCCAAAGTTGGCCAGCCGCCGACATGTCCGACGACTATAGGGTCGTCCCCACGACCCGGGACTAGACTGGCCCGCCACTGTCATGTCCGACGACTATAGGGTCGTCCCCACGACCCCCGGACTAGGTTGGCCGGCCGCCGACTTGTCCGACGACTATAGGGTCGTCCCCACGACCCCCGGACTAGGTGGGCTCGCCCCCGACTTGTCCGACGACTATAGGGTCGTTCCCACGACCCCGGGCCAAAGTTGGCAAGCTGCCGACTTATCCGACGACTATAGGGTCGTCCCCACGACCCCGGGACTAGGTAGGCCCGCCCCCGACTTGTCCGACGACTATAGGGTCGTCCCCACGACCCCGGGACTAGATTGGCCCGCCACCGTTCTGTCCGACGACTATAGGGTCGTCCCCACGACCATGGGCCAAAGTTGGCCAGCCGGCGACATGTCCGACGACTATAGGGTCGTCCCCACGACCCGGGACTAGACTGGCCCGCCACCGTCATGTCCGACGACTATAGGGTCATCCCCACGACCCCGGGACTAGGTTGGCCCGCCGCCGACTTGTCCGACGACTATAGGGTCGTCCCCACGACCCCGGGACTAGATTGGCCCGCCACCGTAATTTCCGACGACTATACGGTCGTCCCCACGACCACGGGCCAAAGTTGGCCAGCCGCCGACATATCCGACGACTGTAGGGTCGTCCCCACGACCCCGGGCCAAAGTTGGCCAGCCGCTGATATGTCCGACGACTATAGGGTCGTCCCCACGACCCCGGGACTAGATTGGCCCGCCACCGTCATTTCCGACGACTATAGGGTCGTCCCCACGACCACGGGCCAAAGTTGGCCAGCCGCCGACTTGTCCGACGACTATAGGGGCGTCCCCATGACCCGGGACTAGACTGGCCCGCCACCGTCATATCCGACGACTATAGGGTCGTCCCCACGACCCCCGGACTAGGTTGGTACGCCGCCGACTTGTCCGACGAGTATAGGGTCCTCCCCACGACCACGGGCCAATGTTGGCCAGCCGCCGACTTGTCCGACGACTATAGGGTCGTCCCCATGACCCGGGACTAGATTGGCTCGCCACCGTCATGTCCGACGACTATACGGTCGTCCCCACGACCACGGGCCAATTTTGGCTAGCCGCTGACTTGTCCGACGACTATAGGGTCGTCCCCACGACCACGGGCCAAAGTTGGCCAGCCGCCGACATGTCCGACGACTATAGGGTCGTCCCCACGACCCGGGACTAGACTGGCCCGCCACCGACATGTCCGACGACTATAGAGTCGTCCCCACGACCCCGGGTCAATGTTGGCTCGCCGCCGACATGTCCGACGACTATAGGGTCGTCCCCACGACCCCCGGGCCAAAGTTGGACAGCCACCGACATTTCCGACGACTATAGGTTCGTCCCCACGACCACGGGCCAAAGTTGGCCAGCCGCCGACATGTCCGACGACTATAGGGTCGTCCCCACGACCCGGGACTAGACTGGCCCGCCACCGTCATGTCCGACGACTATAGGGTCGTCCCCACGACCCCCGGACTAGGTTGGCCGGCCGCCGACTTGTCCGACGACTATAGGGTCGTCCCCACGACCCCCGGACTAGGTGGGCTCGCCCCCGACTTGTCCGACGACTATAGGGTCGTTCCCACGACCCCGGGCCAAAGTTGGCAAGCTGCCGACTTATCCGACGACTATAGGGTCGTCCCCACGACCCCGGGACTAGGTAGGCCCGCCCCCGACTTGTCCGACGACTATAGGGTCGTCCCCACGACCCCGGGACTAGATTGGCCCGCCACCGTTCTGTCCGACGACTATAGGGTCGTCCCCACGACCATGGGCCAAAGTTGGCCAGCCCGCGACATGTCCGACGACTATAGGGTCGTCCCCACGACCCGGGACTAGACTGGCCCGCCACCGTCATGTCCGACGACTATAGGGTCATCCCCACGACCCCGGGACTAGGTTGGCCCGCCGCCGACTTGTCCGACGACTATAGGGTCGTCCCCACGACCCCGGGACTAGATTGGCCCGCCACCGTAATTTCCGACGACTATACGGTCGTCCCCACGACCACGGGCCAAAGTTGGCCAGCCGCCGACATATCCGACGACTGTAGGGTCGTCCCCACGACCCCGGGCCAAAGTTGGCCAGCCGCTGATATGTCCGACGACTATAGGGTCGTCCCCACGACCCCGGGACTAGATTGGCCCGCCACCGTCATTTCCGACGACTATAGGGTCGTCCCCACGACCACGGGCCAAAGTTGGCCAGCCGCCGACTTGTCCGACGACTATAGGGTCGTCCCCATGACCCGGGACTAGACTGGCCCGCCACCGTCATATCCGACGACTATAGGGTCGTCCCCACGACCCCCGGACTAGGTTGGTACGCCGCCGACTTGTCCGACGAGTATAGGGTCCTCCCCACGACCACGGGCCAAAGTTGGCCAGCCGCCGACATGTCCGACGACTATAGGGTCGTCCCCACGACCCGGGACTAGACTGGCCCGCCACCGACATGTCCGACGACTATAGAGTCGTCCCCACGACCCCGGGTCAATGTTGGCTCGCCGCCGACATATCCGACGACTATAGGGTCGTCCCCACGACCCCCGGGCCAAAGATGGACAGCCGCCGACTTGTCCGACGACTATAGGGTCGTCCCCACGACCCCGGGACTAGATTGGCCCGCCACCGTCATTTCCGACGACTATAGGGTCGTCCCCACGACCACGGGCCAAAGTTGGCCAGCCGGCGACATTTCCGACGACTATAGGGTCGTGACCACGACCCGGGACTAGACTGGCCCGCCACCGTCATGTCCAACGACTATGGGGTCGTCCCCACGACCCCGGGACTAGATTGGCCCGCCACCGTCATGTCCGACGACTATAGGGTCGTCCCCACGACCCCCGGACTAGGTTGGCCGGCCGCCGACTTGTCCGACGACTATAGGGTCGTCCCCACGACCCCCGGACTAGGTGGGCTCGCCCCCGACTTGTCCGACGACTGTAGGGTCGTCCCCACGACCCCGGGCCAAAGTTGGCCAGCCGCCGACATGTCCGACGACTATAGGGTCGTCCCCACGACCCGGGACTAGAGTGGCCCGCCACCGTCATGTCCGACGACTATATGGTCGTCCCCACGACCACGGGCCAATGTTGGCCAGCCGCTGACATGTCCGACGACTATAGGGTCGTCCCCACGACCGCGGGACTAGATTGGCTCGCCGCCGACTTGTCCGACGACTGTAGGGTCGTCCCCACGACCCCGGGACTAGATTGGCCCGCCACCGTCATTTCCGACGACTATAGGGTCGTCCCCACGACCACGGGCCAAAGTTGGCCAGCCGCCGACTTGTCCGACGACTATAGGGTCGTCCCCATGACCCGGGACTAGACTGGCCCGCCACCGTCATGTCCGACGACTATAGGGTCGTCCCCACGACCCCCGGACTAGGTTGGTACGCCGCCGACTTGTCCGACGAGTATAGGGTCCTCCCCACGACCACGGGCCAAAGTTGGCCAGCCGCCGACATGTCCGACGACTATAGGGTCGTCCCCACGACCCGGGACTAGACTGGCCCGCCACCGACATGTCCGACGACTATAGGGTCGTCCCCACGACCCCCGGGCCAAAGTTGGACAGCCACCGACATTTCCGACGACTATAGGATCGTCCCCACGACCACGGGCCAAAGTTGGCCAGCCGCCGACATGTCCGACGACTATAGGGTCGTCCCCACGACCCGGGACTAGACTGGCCCGCCACCGTCATGTCCGACGACTATAGTGTCGTCCCCACGACCCCCGGACTAGGTTGGCCGGCCGCCGACTTGTCCGACGACTATAGGGTCGTCCCCACGACCCGGGACTAGACTGGCCCGCCACCGACATGTCCGACGACTATAGGGTCGTCCCCACGACCCCCGGGCCAAAGTTGGACAGCCACCGACATTTCCGACGACTATAGGGTCGTCCCCACGACCACGGGCCAAAGTTGGCCAGCCGCCGACTTGTCCGACGACTATAGAGTCGTCCCCACGACCCCGGGACTAGATTGGCCCGCCACCGTCATGTCCGACGACTATAGGGTCGTCCCCACGATCCCGGGACTAGATTGGCCCGACACCGTCATGTCCGACGACTGTAGGGTCATCCCCACGACCACGGGCCAAATTTGGCCAGCCGCCGACTTGTCCGCAGACTATAGGGTCGTCCCCACGTCCCCGGGCCAAAGTTGGCCCGCCACCGTTATGTCCGACGACTATTGGGTCGTCCCCACGACCCCGGGCCAAAGCTGGACAGCCGCCGACTTGTCCGACGACTATAGAGTCGTCCCCACGACCCCGGGACTAGATTGGCCCGCCACCGTCATGTCCGACGACTATAGGGTCGTCCCCATGACCCCGGGCCAATAATGGCCAATCGCCGACATGTCCGACGACTATAGGGTCGTACCCACGACCCCGGGACTTGATTGGCCCGGCACCGTCATGTCCAACGACTATCGGATCGTCCCTACGACCGCGGGCCTAAGTTGACCAGCCGCCGACATGTCCGACGACTATAGGGTCGTCCCTACGACCCCGGGACTAGATTGGCCCGCCACCGTCATTTCCGACGACTATAGGGTCGTCCCCACGACCACGGGCCAAAGTTGGCCAGCCGCCGACATATCCGACGACTGTAGGGTCGTCCCCACGACCCCGGGCCAAAGTTGGCCAGCCGCCGACATGTCCGACGACTATAGGGTCGTGCCCACGACCCGGGACTAGACTGGCCCGCCACCGTCATGTCCAACTACTATGGGGTCGTCCCCACGACCCCGGGACTAGATTGGCCCGCCACCGTCATGTCCGACGACTATGGGGTCGTCCACACGACCCCGAGACTAGATTGGCCCGCCACCGTCAAGTCCGACGACTATAGGGTCGTCCCCACGACCACGGGCCAAAGTTGGCCAGCCGCCGACTTGTCCGACGACTATAGAGTCGTCCCCACGACCCCGGGACTAGATTGGCCCGCCACCGTCATGTCCGACGACTATAGGGTCGTCCCCACGATCCCGGGACTAGACTGGCCCGCCACCGTCATGTCCGACGACTATAGGGTCATCCCCACGACCCCGGGACTAGGTTGGCCCGCCACCGACTTGTCCGACGACTATAGGGTCGTCCCCACGACCCCGGGACTAGATTGGCCCGCCACCGTCATGTCCGACGACTATACGGTCGTCCCCACGACCCCGGGAATAGATTGGCCCGCCACCGTCATTTCCGACGACTATAGGGTCGTCCACACGACCCCGGGCCAAAGTTGGACAGCCGCCGACATGTCCGACGACTATAGGGTCGTCCCCACGACCACGGGCCAATGTTGGCTAGCCGCTGACTTGTCCGACGACTATAGGGTCGTCCCCAGGACCGCGGGACTAGATTGGCTCGCCGCCGACTTGTCCGACGACTGTAGGGTCGTCCCCACGACCCCGGGACTAGAGTGGCCCGCCACCGTCATGTCCGACGACTATATGGTCGTCCCCACGACCACGGGCCAATGTTGGCTAGCCGCTGACTTGTCCGATGACTATAGGGTCGTCCCCACGACCGCGGGACTAGATTGGCTCGCCGCCGACTTGTCCGACGACTGTAGGGTCGTCCCCACGACCCCGGGACTAGATTGGCCCGCCACCGTCATTTCCGACGACTATAGGGTCGTCCCCACGACCACGGGCCAATGTTGGCTAGCCGCTGACTTGTCCGACGACTATAGGGTCGTCCCCACGACCGCGGGACTAGATTGGCTCGCCGCCGACTTGTCCGACGACTCTAGGGTCGTCCCCACGACCCCAGGACTAGATTGGCCCGCCACCGTCATTTCCGACGACTATAGGGTCGTCCCCACGACCACGGGCCAAAGCTGGGCAGCCGCCGGCTTGTCCGACGACTATAGGGTCGTCCCCATGACCCGGGACTAGACTGGCCCGCCACCGCCATGTCCGACGACTACAGGGTCGTCCCCACGACCCCCGGACTAGGTTGGTACGCCGCCGACTTGTCCGACGAGTATAGGGTCCTCCCCACGACCACGGGCCAAAGTTGGCCAGCCGCCGACATGTCCGACGACTATAGGGTCGTCCCCACGACCCGGGACTAGACTGGCCCGCCACCGATATGTCTAACGACTATGGCGTCGTCCCCACGACCCCGGGACTAGATTGGCCCGCCACCGTCATGTCGGACGACTATGGGGTCGTCCACACGACCACGGGCCAATGTTGGCCAGCCGCTGACTTGTCCGACGACTATAGGGTCGTCCCCACGACCCGGGACTAGACTGGCTCGCCACCGTCATGTCCGACGACTATAGGGTCGTCCCCACGACCCCCGGACTAGGTTGGCCGGCCGCCGACTTGTCCGACGACTATAGGGTCGTCCCCACGACCCCCCGACTATGTGGGCTCGCCGCCGACTTGTCCGACGATTATAGGGTCGTCCCCACGACCCCGGGACTAGGTTGGCTCGCCACCGTCATGTCTGACGACTATAGGGTCGTCCCCACGACCACGGGCCAAAGTTGGCCAGCTGGCGTCATTTCCGACGACTATAGGGTCGTGCCCACGACCCTGGAGTAGACTGGCCCGCCACCGTCAAGTCCGACGACTATAGGGTCGTCCCCACGACCCCGGGACTAGATTGGCCCGCCACCGTCAAGTCCGACGACTATAGGGTCGTCCCCACGACCCGGGACTAGACTGGCCCGCCACCGACTTGTCCGACGACTATAGGGTCGTCCCCACGACCCCCCGACTACGTGGGCTCGCCGCCGACTTGTCCGACGACTATAGGGTCGTCCCCACGACCCCGGGACTAGGTTGGCTCGCCACCGTCATGTCTGACGACTATAGGGTCGTCCCCACGACCACGGGCCAAAGTTGGCCAGCCGCCGGCTTGTCCGACGATTATAGGGTCGTCCCCACGACCCCGGGACTAGGTTGGCCCGCCGCCGACTTGTCCGACGACTATAGGGTCGTCCCCACGACCCCGGGACTAGGTTGGCTCGCCACCGTCATGTCTGACGACTATAGAGTCGTCCCCACGACCACGGGCCAAAGTTGGCCAGCCGCCGACATGTCCGACGACTATAGGGTCGTCCCCACGACCCGGGACTAGACTGGCCCGCCACCGTCAGGTCCGACGACTATAGGGTCGTCCCCACGACCCCCGGACTAGGTTGGCCGGCCGCCGACTTGTCCGACGACTATAGGGTCGTCCCCACGACTCCCCGACTAGGTGGGCTCGCCGCCGACTTGTCCGACGAATATAGGGTCGTCCCCACGACCCCGGGACTAGGTTGGCTCGCCACCGTCATGTCTGCCGACTATAGGGTCGTCCCCACGACCACGGGCCAAAGTTGGCCAGCCGCCGACTTGTCCGACGACTATAGGGTCGTCCCCATGACCCGGGACTAGACTGGCCCGCCACCGTCATGTCCGACGACTATAGGGTCGTCCCCACGACCCCCGGACTAGGTTGGTACGCCGCCGACTTGTCCGACGAGTATAGGGTCCTCCCCACGACCACGGGCCAAAGTTGGCCAGCCGCCGACATGTCCGACGACTATAGGGTCGTCCCCACGACCCGGGACTAGACTGGCCCGCCACCGACATGTCCGACGACTATAGGGTCGTCCCCACGACCCCCCGACTAGGTGGGCTCGCCGCCGACTTGTCCGACGACTATAGGGTCGTCCCCACGACCCCGGGACTAGGTTGGCTCGCCACAGTCATGTCTGACGACTATAGGGTCGTCCCCACGACCACGGGCCAAAGTTGGCCAGCCGCCGACATGTCCGACGACTATAGGGTCGTCCCCACGACCCGGGACTAGACTGGCCCGCCACCGTCATGTCCGACGACTATAGGGTCATCCCCACGACCCCGGGTCTAGGTTCGCCCGCCGCCGACTTGTCCGACGACTATAGGGTCGTCCCCACGACCCCGGGACTAGGTTGGCTCGCCACCGATATGTCTGACGACTATAGGGTCGTCCCCACGACCCCGGGACTAGATTGGCCCGCCACCGTCAAGTCCGACGACTATAGGGTCGTCCCCACGACCCCGGGCCAAAGTTGGACAGCCGCTGACTTGTCCGACGACTATAGGGTCGTCCCCACGACCGCGGGACTAGATTGACTCGCCGCCGACTTGTCCGACGACTGTACGGTCGTCCCCACGACCCCGGGACTAGATTGGCCCGCCTCCGTCATTTCCGACGACTATAGGGTCGTCCCCACGACCACGGGCCAAAGCTGGCTAGCCGCTGACTTGTCCGACGACTATAGGGTCGTCCCCACGACCGCGGGACTAGATTGGCTCGCCGCTGACTTGTCCGACGACTGTAGGGTCGTCCCCACGACCCCGGGACTAGATTGGCCCGCCACCGTCATTTCCGACGACTATAGGGTCGTCCCCACGACCACGGGCCAATGTTGGCTAGCCGCTGACTTGTCCGACGACTATAGGGTCGTCCCCACGACCCTTGGGCCAAAGTTGGACAGCCACCGACATTTCCGACGACTATACGGTCGTCCCCACGACCCCGGGTCAATGTTGGCACGCCGCCGACATGTCCGACGACTATAGGGTCGTCCCCACGACCCCTGGGCCAAAGTTGGACAGCCACCGACATTTCCGACGACTATACGGTCGTCCCCACGACCACGGGCCAAAGTCGGCCAGCCGCCGACATGTCCGACGACTATAGGGTCGTCCCATGGACCCCGGGACTAGATTGGCCCGCCACCGTCATGTCCGACGACTATAAGGTCGTCCCCACGACCCCCGGACTAGGTTGGCTCGCCGCCGACTTGTCCGACGACTATAGGGTCGTCCCCACGACCCCAGCACTATATTGGCCCGCCACCGTCATGTCCGACGACTATAGGGTCGTTCCCACGGCCCCGGGCCAAAGTTGGCCAGCCGCCGACTTGTCCGACGACTATACGGTCGTACCCACGACCCCGGGACTAGATTGGCCCGCCACCGTCAAGTCCGACGACTATACGGTCGTCCCCACGACCCCGGGACTAGATTGGCCCGCCACCGTCATGTCCGACGACTTCAGGGTCGTCCCCACGACCACGGGCCAAAGTTGGCCAGCCGCCGACATGTCCGACGACTGTAGGATCGTCCCCACGAACCCGGGACTAGATTGGCCCGCCACCGTCCAGTCCGACGACCTCGGGACTAGGTTGGCCAGCCGCCGACATGTCCGACGACTATAGGGTCGCCCCACGACCTCGGGACTAGGTTGGCCAGCCGCCGACAGGTCCGACGACAATAGGGTCGTCCCCACGACCCCGGGTCTAGGTTGGCCAGCCGCCGACATGTCCGACGACTATAGAGTCGTCCCCACGACACCGGGCCAAAGTTGGCCAGCCGCCGACATGTCCGACGACTATAGGGTCGTCCCCACGACCCCGGGACTAGATTGGCCCGCCACCGTCATGTCCGACGATTATAGGGTCGTCCCCACGACCGCGAGACTAGATTGGCCCGCCACCGTCATGTCCGACGACAATAGGGTCGTCCCCACGACCCCGGGTCCAGGTTGGCCAGCCGCCGACATTTCCGACGACTATAGAGTCGTCCCCACGACACCGGGCCAAAGTTGGCCAGCCGCCGACATGTCCGACGATTATAGGGTCGTCCCCACGACCCCGGGACAAGGTTGGCCCGCCGCCGACTTGTCCGACGACTATAGGGTCGTACCCACGACCCTGGGACTAGGCTGACAAGCCGCCAACATGTCCGACGACTATAGGGTCGTCCCCACGACCCCGGGCCAAAGATGTCCAGCCGCCGTCTTGTCCGACGACTATAGGGTCGTCCCCACGACCCCGGGACTAGATTGGCTCGCCGCCGACTTGTCCGACGACTGTAGGGTCGTCCTCACGACCCCGGGACTAGATTGGCCCGCCACCGTCATTTCCGACGACTATAGGGTCGTCCCCACGACCACGGGCCAAAGTTGGCCAGCCGCCGACTTGTCCGACGACTATAGGGTCGTCCCCATGACCCGGGACTAGACTGGCCCGCCACCGTCATGTCCGACGACTATAGGGTCGTCCCCACGACCCCCGGACTAGGTTGGTACGCCGCCGACTTGTCCGACGAGTATAGGGTCCTCCCCACGACCACGGGCCAAAGTTGGCCAGCCGCCGACATGTCCGACGACTATAGGGTCGTCCCCACGACCCGGGACTAGACTGGCCCGCCACCGACATGTCCGACGACTATAGGGTCGTCCCCACGACCCCCCGACTAGGTGGGCTCGCCGCCGACTTGTCCGACGACTATAGGGTCGTCCCCACGAACCCGGGACTAGATTGGCCCGCCACCGTCCAGTCCGACGACCTCGGGACTAGGTTGGCCAGCCGCCGACATGTCCGACGACTATAGGGTCGCCCCACGACCTCGGGACTAGGTTGGCCAGCCGCCGACAGGTCCGACGACAATAGGGTCGTCCCCACGACCCCGGGTCTAGGTTGGCCAGCCGCCGACATGTCCGACGACTATAGAGTCGTCCCCACGACACCGGGCCAAAGTTGGCCAGCCGCCGACATGTCCGACGACTATAGGGTCGTCCCCACGACCCCGGGACTAGATTGGCCCGCCACCGTCATGTCCGACGATTATAGGGTCGTCCCCACGACCGCGAGACTAGATTGGCCCGCCACCGTCATGTCCGACGACAATAGGGTCGTCCCCACGACCCCGGGTCCAGGTTGGCCAGCCGCCGACATTTCCGACGACTATAGAGTCGTCCCCACGACACCGGGCCAAAGTTGGCCAGCCGCCGACATGTCCGACGATTATAGGGTCGTCCCCACGACCCCGGGACAAGGTTGGCCCGCCGCCGACTTGTCCGACGACTATAGGGTCGTACCCACGACCCTGGGACTAGGCTGACAAGCCGCCAACATGTCCGACGACTATAGGGTCGTCCCCACGACCCCGGGCCAAAGATGTCCAGCCGCCGTCTTGTCCGACGACTATAGGGTCGTCCCCACGACCCCGGGACTAGATTGGCTCGCCGCCGACTTGTCCGACGACTGTAGGGTCGTCCTCACGACCCCGGGACTAGATTGGCCCGCCACCGTCATTTCCGACGACTATAGGGTCGTCCCCACGACCACGGGCCAAAGTTGGCCAGCCGCCGACTTGTCCGACGACTATAGGGTCGTCCCCATGACCCGGGACTAGACTGGCCCGCCACCGTCATGTCCGACGACTATAGGGTCGTCCCCACGACCCCCGGACTAGGTTGGTACGCCGCCGACTTGTCCGACGAGTATAGGGTCCTCCCCACGACCACGGGCCAAAGTTGGCCAGCCGCCGACATGTCCGACGACTATAGGGTCGTCCCCACGACCCGGGACTAGACTGGCCCGCCACCGACATGTCCGACGACTATAGGGTCGTCCCCACGACCCCCCGACTAGGTGGGCTCGCCGCCGACTTGTCCGACGACTATAGGGTCGTCCCCACGACCCCGGGACTAGATTGGCCCGCCACCGTCAAGTCCGACGACTATAGGGTCGTCCCCACGATCCCGGGCCAAAGTTGGACAGCCGCCGACATGTCCGACGACTATAGGATCGTCCCCACGACCCGGGACTAGAGTGGCCCGCCACCGTCATGTCCGACGACTATACGGTCGTCCCCACGACCACGGGCCAATGTTGGCCAGCCGCCGACATGTCCGACGACTATAGGATCGTCCCCACGACCCGGGACTAGAGTGGCCCGCCACCGTCATGTCCGACGACTATACGGTCGTCCCCACGACCACGGGCCAATGTTGGCTAGCCGCTGACTTGTCCGACGACTATAGGGTCGTCCCCACGACCGCGGGACTAGATTGGCTCGCCGCCGACTTGTCCGACGACTGTAGGGTCGTCCCCACGACCGCGGGACTAGATTGGCCCGCCACCGTCATTTCCGACGACTATAGGGTCGTCCCCACGACCACGGGCCAATGTTGGCTAGCCGCTGACTTGTCCGACGACTATAGGGTCGTCCCCACGACCGCGGGACTAGATTGGCTCGCCGCCGACTTGTCCGACGACTATAGGGTCGTCCCCACGACCCCGGGACTAGATTGGCCCGCCACCGTCATTTCCGACGACTATAGGGTCGTCCCCACGACCACGGGCCAAAGCTGGCTAGCCGCTGACTTGTCCGACGACTATAGGGTCGTCCCCACGACCGCGGGACTAGATTGGCTCGCCGCCGACTTGTCCGACGACTGTAGGGTCGTCCTCACGACCCCGGGACTAGATTGGCCCGCCACCGTCATTTCCGACGACTATAGGGTCGTCCCCACGACCACGGGCCAAAGTTGGCCAGCCGCCGACTTGTCCGACGACTATAGGGTCGTCCCCATGACCCGGGACTAGACTGGCCCGCCACCGTCATGTCCGACGACTATAGGGTCGTCCCCACGACCCCCGGACTAGGTTGGTACGCCGCCGACTTGTCCGACGAGTATAGGGTCCTCCCCACGACCACGGGCCAAAATTGGCCAGCCGCCGACATGTCCGACGACTATAGGGTCGTCCCCACGACCCGGGACTAGACTGGCCCGCCACCGACATCTCCGACGACTATAGAGTCGTCCCCACGACCCCGGGTCAATGTTGGCTCGCCGCCGACATGTCCGACGACTATAGGGTCGTCCCCACGACCCCCGGGCCAAAGTTGGACAGCCACCGACATTTCCGACGACTATAGGGTCGTCCCCACGACCACGGGCCAAACTTGGCCAGCCGCCGACATGTCCGACGACTATAGGGTCGTCCCCACGACCCGGGACTAGACTGGCCCGCCACCGTCATGTCCGACGACTATAGGGTCGTCCCCACGACCCCCGGACTAGGTTGGCCGGCCGCCGACTTGTCCGACGACTATAGGGTCGTCCCCACGACCCCCCGACTAGGTGGGCTCGCCGCCGACTTGTCCGACGACTATAGGGTCGTCCCCACGACCCCCGGACTAGGTTGGTACGCCGCCGACTTGTCCGACGAGTATAGGGTCCTCCCCACGACCACGGGCCAAAGTTGGCCAGCCGCCGACATGTCCGACGACTATAGGGTCGTCCCCACGACCCGGGACTAGACTGGCCCGCCACCGACATGTCCGACGACTATAGAGTCGTCCCCACGACCCCGGGTCAATGTTGGCTCGCCGCCGACATGTCCGACGACTATAGGGTCGTCCCCACGACCCCCGGGCCAAAGTTGGACAGCCACCGACATTTCCGACGACTATAGGGTCGTCCCCACGACCACGGGCCAAAGTTGGCCAGCCGCCGACATGTCCGACGACTATAGGGTCGTCCCCACAACCCGGGACTAGACTGGCCCGCCACCGTCATGTCCGACGACTATAGGGTCGTCCCCACGACCCCCGGACTAGGTTGGCCGGCCGCCGACTTGTCCGACGACTATAGGGTCGTCCCCACGACCCCCCGACTAGGTGGGCTCGCCGCCGACTTGTCCGACGACTATAGGGTCGTCCCCACGACCCCCGGACTAGGTTGGTACGCCGCCGACTTGTCCGACGAGTATAGGGTCCTCCCCACGACCACGGGCCAAAGTTGGCCAGCCGCCGACATGTCCGACGACTATAGGGTCGTCCCCACGACCCGGGACTAGACTGGCCCGCCACCGACATGTCCGACGACTATAGAGTCGTCCCCACGACCCCGGGTCAATGTTGGCCAGCCGCCGACTTGTCCGACGACTATAGGGTCGTCCCCATGACCCGGGACTAGATTGGCCCGCCACCGGCATGTCCGACGACTATAGGGTCGTCCGCACGACCCCCGGACTAGGTTGGCCGGCCGCCGACTTGTCCGACGACTATAGGGTCGTCCCCACGACCCGGGACTAGACTGGCCCGCCACCGACATGTCCGACGACTATAGAGTCGTCCCCACGACCCCGGGTCAATGTTGGCTCGCCGCCGACATTTCCGACGACTATAGGGTCGTCCCCACGACCACGGGCCAAAGTTGGCCAGCCGCCGACATGTCCGACGACTATAGGGTCGTCCCCACGACCCGGGACTAGATTGGCCCGCCTCCGTCATTTCCGACGACTATAGGGTCGTCCCCACGACCACGGGCCAAAGCTGGCTAGCCGCTGACTTGTCCGACGACTATAGGGTCGTCCCCACGACCGCGGGACTAGATTGGCTCGCCGCTGACTTGTCCGACGACTGTAGGGTCGTCCCCACGACCCCGGGACTAGATTGGCCCGCCACCGTCATTTCCGACGACTATAGGGTCGTCCCCACGACCACGGGCCAATGTTGGCTAGCCGCTGACTTGTCCGACGACTATAGGGTCGTCCCCACGACCCTTGGGCCAAAGTTGGACAGCCACCGACATTTCCGACGACTATACGGTCGTCCCCACGACCCCGGGTCAATGTTGGCACGCCGCCGACATGTCCGACGACTATAGGGTCGTCCCCACGACCCCTGGGCCAAAGTTGGACAGCCACCGACATTTCCGACGACTATACGGTCGTCCCCACGACCACGGGCCAAAGTCGGCCAGCCGCCGACATGTCCGACGACTATAGGGTCGTCCCATGGACCCCGGGACTAGATTGGCCCGCCACCGTCATGTCCGACGACTATAAGGTCGTCCCCACGACCCCCGGACTAGGTTGGCTCGCCGCCGACTTGTCCGACGACTATAGGGTCGTCCACACGACCCCAGCACTATATTGGCCCGCCACCGTCATGTCCGACGACTATAGGGTCGTTCCCACGGCCCCGGGCCAAAGTTGGCCAGCCGCCGACTTGTCCGACGACTATACGGTCGTACCCACGACCCCGGGACTAGATTGGCCCGCCACCGTCAAGTCCGACGACTATACGGTCGTCCCCACGACCCCGGGACTAGATTGGCCCGCCACCGTCATGTCCGACGACTTCAGGGGCGTCCCCACGACCACGGGCCAAAGTTGGCCAGCCGCCGACATGTCCGACGACTGTAGGATCGTCCCCACGAACCCGGGACTACATTGGCCCGCCACCGTCCAGTCCGACGACCTCGGGACTAGGTTGGCCAGCCGCCGACATGTCCGACGACTATAGGGTCGCCCCACGACCTCGGGACTAGGTTGGCCAGCCGCCGACAGGTCCGACGACAATAGGGTCGTCCCCACGACCCCGGGTCTAGGTTGGCCAGCCGCCGACATGTCCGACGACTATAGAGTCGTCCCCACGACACCGGGCCAAAGTTGGCCAGCCGCCGACATGTCCGACGACTATAGGGTCGTCCCCACGACCCCGGGACTAGATTGGCCCGCCACCGTCATGTCCGACGATTATAGGGTCGTCCCCACGACCGCGAGACTAGATTGGCCCGCCACCGTCATGTCCGACGACAATAGGGTCGTCCCCACGACCCCGGGTCCAGGTTGGCCAGCCGCCGACATTTCCGACGACTATAGAGTCGTCCCCACGACACCGGGCCAAAGTTGGCCAGCCGCCGACATGTCCGACGATTATAGGGTCGTCCCCACGACCCCGGGACAAGGTTGGCCCGCCGCCGACTTGTCCGACGACTATAGGGTCGTACCCACGACCCTGGGACTAGGCTGACAAGCCGCCAACATGTCCGACGACTATAGGGTCGTCCCCACGACCCCGGGCCAAAGATGTCCAGCCGCCGTCTTGTCCGACGACTATAGGGTCGTCCCCACGACCCCGGGCCAAAGTTGGACAGCCGCTGACTTGTCCGACGACTATAGGGTCGTCCCCACGACCGCGGGACTAGATTGACTCGCCGCCGACTTGTCCGACGACTGTACGGTCGTCCCCACGACCCCGGGACTAGATTGGCCCGCCTCCGTCATTTCCGACGACTATAGGGTCGTCCCCACGACCACGGGCCAAAGCTGGCTAGCCGCTGACTTGTCCGACGACTATAGGGTCGTCCCCACGACCGCGGGACTAGATTGGCTCGCCGCTGACTTGTCCGACGACTGTAGGGTCGTCCCCACGACCCCGGGACTAGATTGGCCCGCCACCGTCATTTCCGACGACTATAGGGTCGTCCCCACGACCACGGGCCAATGTTGGCTAGCCGCTGACTTGTCCGACGACTATAGGGTCGTCCCCACGACCCTTGGGCCAAAGTTGGACAGCCACCGACATTTCCGACGACTATACGGTCGTCCCCACGACCCCGGGTCAATGTTGGCACGCCGCCGACATGTCCGACGACTATAGGGTCGTCCCCACGACCCGGGACTAGACTGGCCCGCCACCGTCATGTCCGACGACTATAGGGTCATCCCCACGACCCCGGGTCTAGGTTCGCCCGCCGCCGACTTGTCCGACGACTATAGGGTCGTCCCCACGACCCCGGGACTAGGTTGGCTCGCCACCGATATGTCTGACGACTATAGGGTCGTCCCCACGACCCCGGGACTAGATTGGCCCGCCACCGTCAAGTCCGACGACTATAGGGTCGTCCCCACGATCCCGGGCCAAAGTTGGACAGCCGCCGACATGTCCGACGACTATAGGATCGTCCCCACGACCCGGGACTAGAGTGGCCCGCCACCGTCATGTCCGACGACTATACGGTCGTCCCCACGACCACGGGCCAATGTTGGCCAGCCGCCGACATGTCCGACGACTATAGGATCGTCCCCACGACCCGGGACTAGCGTGGCCCGCCACCGTCATGTCCGACGACTATACGGTCGTCCCCACGACCACGGGCCAATGTTGGCTAGCCGCTGACTTGTCCGACGACTATAGGGTCGTCCCCACGACCGCGGGACTAGATTGGCTCGCCGCCGACTTGTCCGACGACTGTAGGGTCGTCCCCACGACCGCGGGACTAGATTGGCCCGCCACCGTCATTTCCGACGACTATAGGGTCGTCCCCACGACCACGGGCCAAAGTTGGCCAGCCGCCGACATGTCCGACGACTATAGGGTCGTCCCCACGACCCGGGACTAGACTGGCCCGCCACCGTCATGTCCGACGACTATAGGGTCGTCCCCACGACCCGGGACTAGACTGGCCCGCCACCGACATGTCCGACGACTATAGAGTCGTCCCCACGACCCCGGGTCAATGTTGGCTCGCCGCCGACATTTCCGACGACTATAGGGTCGTCCCCACGACCACGGGCCAAAGTTGGCCAGCCGCCGACATGTCCGACGACTATAGGGTCGTCCCCACGACCCGGGACTAGACTGGCCCGCCACCGTCATGTCCGACGACTATAGGGTCGTCCCCACGACCCCCGGACTAGGTTGGCCGGCCGCCGACTTGTCCGACGACTATAGGGTCGTCCCCACGACCCCCGGACTAGGTTGGTACGCCGCCGACTTGTCCGACGAGTATAGGGTCCTCCCCACGACCACGGGCCAAAGTTGGCCAGCCGCCGACATGTCCGACGACTATAGGGTCGTCCCCACGACCCGGGACTAGACTGGCCCGCCACCGACATGTCCGACGACTATAGAGTCGTCCCCACGACCCCGGGTCATTGTTGGCTCGCCGCCGACATGTCCGACGACTATAGGGTCGTCCCCACGACCCCCGGGCCAAAGTTGGACAGCCACCGACATTTCCGACGACTATAGGGTCGTCCCCACGACCACGGGCCAAAGTTGGCCAGCCGCCGACATGTCCGACGACTATAGGGTCGTCCCCACGACCCGGGACTAGACTGGCCCGCCACCGTCATGTCCGACGACTATAGGGTCGTCCCCACGACCCCCGGACTAGGTTGGCCGGCCGCCGACTTGTCCGGCGACTATAGGGTCGTCCCCACGACCCCCCGACTAGGTGGGCTCGCCGCCGACTTGTCCGACGACTATAGGGTCGTCCCCACGACCCCGGGCCAATGTTGGCCAGCCGCCGACATGTCCGACGACTATAGGGTCGTCTCCACGACCCCGGGACTAGAGTGGCCCGCCACCGTCATGTCCGACGACTATACGGTCGTCCCCACGACCACGGGCCAATGTTGGTTAGCCGCTGACTTGTCCGTCGACTATAGGGTCGTCCCCACGACCGCGGGACTAGATTGGCTCGCCGCCGACTTGTCCGACGACTGTAGGGTCGTCCCCACGACCCCGGGACTAGATTGGCCCGCCACCGTCATTTCCGACGACTATAGGGTCGTCCCCACGACCACGGGCCAATGTTGGCTAGCCGCTGACTTGTCCGACGACTATAGGGTCGTCCCCACGACCGCGGGACTAGATTGGCTCGCCGCCGACTTGTCCGACGACTGTACGGTCGTCCCCACGACCCCGGGACTAGATTGGCCCGCCACCGTCATTTCCGACGACTATAGGGTCGTCCCCACGACCACGGGCCAAAGCTGGCTAGCCGCTGACTTGTCCGACGACTATAGGGTCGTCCCCACGACCGCGGGACTAGATTGGCTCGCCGCTGACTTGTCCGACGAATGTACGGTCGTCCCCACGACCCCGGGACTAGATTGGCCCGCCACCGTCATTTCCGACGACTATAGAGTCGTCCCCACGACACCGGGCCAAAGTTGGCCAGCCGCCGACATGTCCGACGACTATAGGGTCGTCCCCACGACACCGGGCCAAAGTTGGCCAGCCGCTGACATGTCCAACGACTATAGGGTCGTCCCCACGACCTCGGGTCTAGATTGGCCCGCTACCGTCATGTCCGAAGACTATAGGGTCGTCCCCAAGACCCCGGGTCTAGGTTGGCCAGCCGCCGACATGTCCGACGACAATCGGATCGTCCCCACGACCACGCGCCAAAGTTGGCCAGCCGCCGACATGTCCGACGACTTTTGGATCGTCCCCACGACCACGGGCCAAAGTTGGCCAGCCGCCGACATGTCCGACGACTGTAGGGTCGTCCCCACGACCCCGGGACTAGATTGGTCCGCCACCGTCATGTCCGACGACTATAGGGTCGTCCCCACGACCCCGGGCCAAAGTTGGCAAGACGCCGAAATGTCCGACGACTGTAGGGTCGTCCCCACGACCCCGGGACTAGATTGGCCCGCCACCGTTAAGTCCGACGACTATAGGGTCGCCCCCACGACCCCGGGCCAAAGTTGGCAAGCCGCCGAAATGTCCGACGACTGTAGGGTCGTCCCCACGACCCCGGGACTAGATTGGCCCGCCACCGTCAAGTCCGACGACCTCGGGACTAGGTTGGCCAGCCGCCGACATGTCCGACGACAATCGGATCGTCCCCACGACCACGCGCCAAAGTTGGCCAGCCGACGACATGTCCGACGACTTTTGGATCGTCCCCACGACCCCGGGCCAAAGTTGGACAGCCGCCGACTTGTCCGACGACTAAAGGGTCGTCCCCACGACCACGGGCCAAAGTTGGCCAGCCGGCGACATTTCCGACGACTATAGGGTCGTCCCCACGGCCACGGGCCAAAGTTGGCCAGCCGCCGACATGTCCGACGACTATAGATTCGTCCCCACAACCCCGGGCCAAAGATGGCCAGCCGCCGACTTGTCCGACGACTATAGGGTCGTCCCCACGACCCCCCGACTAGGTGGGCTCGCCGCCGACTTGTCCGACGACTATAGGGTCGTCCCCACGACCCCCGGACTAGGTTGGTACGCCGCCGACTTGTCCGACGAGTATAGGGTCCTCCCCACGACCACGGGCCAAAGTTGGCCAGCCGCCGCCATGTCCGACGACTATAGGGTCGTCCCCACGACCCGGGACTAGACTGGCCCGCCACCGACATGTCCGACGACTATAGAGTCGTCCCCACGACCCCGGGTCAATGTTGGCTCGCCGCCGACATGTCCGACGACTATAGGGTCGTCCCCACGACCCCCGGGCCAAAGTTGGACAGCCACCGACATTTCCGACGACTATTGGGTCGTCCCCACGACCACGGGCCAAAGTTGGCCAGCCGCCGACATGTCCGACGACTATAGGGTCGTCCCCACGACCCGGGACTAGACTGGCCCGCCACCGTCATGTCCGACGACTATAGGGTCGTCCCCACGACCCCCGGACTAGGTTGGCCGGCCGCCGACTTGTCCGACGACTATAGGGTCGTCCCCACGACCCCCCGACTAGGTGGGCTCGCCGCCGACTTGTCCGACGACTATAGGGTCGTCCCCACGACCCCGGGCCAAAGTTGGCCAGCCGCCGACATGTCCGACGACTATAGGGTCGTCCCCACGACCCCGGGACTAGAGTGGCCCGCCACCGTCATGTCCGACGACTATACGGTCGTCCCCACGACCACGGGCCAATGTTGGCTAGCCGCTGACTTGTCCGTCGACTATAGGGTCGTCCCCACGACCGCGGGACTAGATTGGCTCGCCGCCGACTTGTCCGACGACTGTAGGGTCGTCCCCACGACCCCGGGACTAGATTGGCCCGCCACCGTCATTTCCGACGACTATAGGGTCGTCCCCACGACCACGGGCCAATGTTGGCTAGCCGCTGACTTGTCCGACGACTATAGGGTCGTCCCCACGACCGCGGGACTAGATTGGCTCGCCGCTGACTTGTCCGACGAATGTACGGTCGTCCCCACGACCCCGGGACTAGATTGGCCCGCCACCGTCATTTCCGACGACTATAGAGTCGTCCCCACGACACCGGGCCAAAGTTGGCCAGCCGCCGACATGTCCGACGACTATAGGGTCGTCCCCACGACACCGGGCCAAAGTTGGCCAGCCGCTGACATGTCCAACGACTATAGGGTCTTCCCCACGACCTCGGGTCTAGATTGGCCCGCTACCGTCATGTCCGAAGACTATAGGGTCGTCCCCAAGACCCCGGGTCTAGGTTGGCCAGCCGCCGACATGTCCGACGACAATCGGATCGTCCCCACGACCACGCGCCAAAGTTGGCCAGCCGCCGACATGTCCGACGACTTTTGGATCGTCCCCACGACCACGGGCCAAAGTTGGCCAGCCGCCGACATGTCCGACGACTATAGGGTCGTCCCCACGACCCCGGGACTAGATTGGTCCGCCACCGTCATGTCCGACGACTATAGGGTCGTCCCCACGACCCCGGGCCAAAGTTGGCAAGACGCCGAAATGTCCGACGACTGTAGGGTCGTCCCCACGACCCCGGGACTAGATTGGCCCGCCACCGTTAAGTCCGACGACTATAGGGTCGCCCCCACGACCCCGGGCCAAAGTTGGCAAGCCGCCGAAATGTCCGACGACTGTAGGGTCGTCCCCACGACCCCGGGACTAGATTGGCCCGCCACCGTCAAGTCCGACGACCTCGGGACTAGGTTGGCCAGCCGCCGACATGTCCGACGACAATCGGATCGTCCCCACGACCACGCGCCAAAGTTGGCCAGCCGCCGACATGTCCGACGACTTTTGGATCGTCCCCACGACCCCGGGCCAAAGTTGGACAGCCGCCGACTTGTCCGACGACTAAAGGGTCGTCCCCACGACCACGGGCCAAAGTTGGCCAGCCGGCGACATTTCCGACGACTATAGGGTCGTCCCCACGGCCACGGGCCAAAGTTGGCCAGCCGCCGACATGTCCGACGACTATAGATTCGTCCCCACAACCCCGGGCCAAAGATGGCCAGCCGCCGACTTGTCCGACGACTATAGGGTCGTCCCTACGATCCCGGGACTAGATTGGACCGCCACCGCCATGTCCGACGACAATAAGGTCGTCCCCACGGCCACGGGCCAAAGTTGGCCAGCCGCCGACATGTCCGACGACTATAGGGTCGTCCCTACGACCCCGGACTAGGTTGGCCAGCCGCCGACATGTCCGACGACTATAGGGTCGTCCCCACGACCCCGGGCCAAAGTTGGCAAGCCGCCGACATGTCCGATGACTATAGGGTCGTCCCCACGACCCCGGGACTAGGTTGGCCCACCGCCGACTTGTCCGACGACAATAGGGTCGTCCCCACGACCCCGGGTCTAGGTTGGCCAGCTGCCGACATGTCCGACGATTATAGGGTCGTCCCCATGACCAGGGGCCAAAGTTGGCCTGCCGCCGAAATGTCCGACAACTATACAGTCGTCCCCACGACATCAGGCCAAAGTTGGCCAGCCGCCGACATGTCCGACGACTATTGGGTCGTCCCCACGACACCGGGCCAAAGTTGGCCAGCCGCTGACATGTCCAACGATTATAGGGTCGTCCCCACAACCACGGGCCAAAGTTGACCAGCCGCCGACATGTCCGACGACTATTGGGTCGTCCCCACGACACCGGGCCAAAGTTGGCCAGCCGCTGACATGTCCAACGACTATAGGGTCGTCCCCACAACCACGGGCCAAAGTTGACCAGCCGCCGACATGTCCGACGACTATTGGATCGTCCCCACGACCCCGGGCCAAAGTTGGCAAGCCGCCGACATTGTCCGATGACTATAGGGTCGTCCCCACGACCCCGGGTCTAGGTTGGCCCACCGCCGACTTGTCCGACGACAATAGGGTCGTCCCCACGACCCCGGGTCTACGTTGGCCAGCTGCCGACATGTCCGACGATTATAGGGTCGTCCCCATGACCAGGGGCCAAAGTTGGCCTGCCGCCGAAATGTCCGACAACTATACAGTCGTCCCCACGACACCAGGCCAAAGTTGGCCAGCCGCCGACATGTCCGACGACTATTGGGTCGTCCCCACGACCCCGGACTAGGTTGGCCAGCCGCCGACATGTCCGACGACTGTAGGGTCGTCCCCACGACCCCGGGCCAAAGTTGGCAAGCCGCCGACATGTCCGATGACTATAGGGTCGTCCCCACGACCCCGGGACTAGGTTGGCCCACCGCCGACTTGTCCGATGACTATAGGGTCGTCCCCACGACCCCGGGACTAGGTTGGCCCACCGCCGACTTGTCCGACGACAATAGGGTCGTCCCCACGACCCCGGGTCTAGGTTGGCCAGCTGCCGACATGTCCGACGATTATAGGGTCGTCCCCATGACCAGGGGCCAAAGTTGGCCTGCCGCCGAAATGTCCGACAACTATACAGTCGTCCCCACGACACCAGGCCAAAGTTGGCCAGCCGCCGACATGTCCGACGACTATTGGGTCGTCCCCACGACACCGGGCCAAAGTTGGCCAGCCGCTGACATGTCCAACGACTATAGGGTCGTCCCCACAACCACGGGCCAAAGTTGACCAGCCGCCGACTTGTCCGACGACTATTGGGTCGTCCCCACGACACCGGGCCAAAGTTGGCCAGCCGCTGACATGTCCAACGACTATAGGGTCGTCCCCACAACCACGGGCCAAAGTTGAACAGCCGCCGACATGTCCGACGACTATTGGATCGTCCCCACGACCCCGGGCCAAAGTTGGCAAGCCGCCGACATTGTCCGATGACTATAGGGTCGTCCCCACGACCCCGGGTCTAGGTTGGCCCACCGCCGACTTGTCCGACGACAATAGGGTCGTCCCCACGACCCCGGGTCTACGTTGGCCAGCTGCCGACATGTCCGACGATTATAGGGTCGTCCCCATGACCAGGGGCCAAAGTTGGCCTGCCGCCGAAATGTCCGACAACTATACAGTCGTCCCCACGACACCAGGCCAAAGTTGGCCAGCCGCCGACATGTCCGACGACTATTGGGTCGTCCCCACGACCCCGGACTAGGTTGGCCAGCCGCCGACATGTCCGACGACTGTAGGGTCGTCCCCACGACCCCGGGCCAAAGTTGGCAAGCCGCCGACATGTCCGATGACTATAGGGTCGTCCCCACGACCCCGGGACTAGGTTGGCCCACCGCCGACTTGTCCGATGACTATAGGGTCGTCCCCACGACCCCGGGACTAGGTTGGCCCACCGCCGACTTGTCCGACGACAATAGGGTCGTCCCCACGACCCCGGGTCTAGGTTGGCCAGCTGCCGACATGTCCGACGATTATAGGGTCGTCCCCATGACCAGGGGCCAAAGTTGGTCTGCCGCCGAAATGTCCGACAACTATACAGACGTCCCCACGACACCAGGCCAAAGCTGGCCAGCCGCCGACAGGTCCGACGACTATTGGGTCGTCCCCACGACACCGGGCCAAAGTTGGCCAGCCGCTGACATGTCCAACGACTATAGGGTCGTCCCCACAACCACGGGCCAAAGTTGACCAGCCGCCGACATGTCCGACGACTATTGGATCGTCCCCACGACCCCGGGCCAAAGTTGGCCAGCCGCCGACATGTCCGACGAATATAGGGTCGTCCCCACGACCCCGGAAGTAGGTTGGCCAGCCGCCGACATGTCCGACGACTATAGGGTCGTCCCCACGACCCCGGGCCAAAGTTGGCAAGCCGCCGAAATGTCCGACGACAATAGGGTCGTCCCCACGACCCCGGGATTAGGTTGGCCAGCCGCCGACATGTCCGACGACTATTGGATCGTCCCCACGACCACGGGCCAAAGTTGGCCAGCCGCCGACATGTCCGACGAATATAGGGTCGTCCCCACGACCCCGGAACTAGGTTGGCCAGCCGCCGACATGTCCGACGACTATAGGGTCGTCCCGACGACCCCGGGCCAATGTTGGCCAATCGCCAACATGTCCGACGACTATAGGGTCGTCCCCACGACCCCGGGACTAGATTGGTCCGCCACCGTCATGTCCGACGACTATAGGGTCGTCCCGATGACCCCGGGCCAATGTTGGCCAATCGCCAACATGTCCGACGACTATAGGGTCGTCCCTACGACCCCGGGACTAGATTGGCCCGCCACCGTCAAGTCCAACGATTATAGGGTCGTCCCCACGACCCCGGGACTAGATTGGCCCGCCGCCGACATGTCCGACGACTATTGGATCGTCCCCACGACCACGGGCCAAAGTTGGCCAGCCGCCGACATGTCCGACGAATATAGGGTCGTCCCCACGACCCCGGAACTAGGTTGGCCAGCCGCCGACATGTCCGACGACTATAGGGTCGTCCCGACGACCCCGGGCCAATGTTGGCCAATCGCCAACATGTCCGACGACTATAGGGTCGTCCCTACGACCCCGGGACTATATTGGCCCGCCACCGTCATGTCCAACGATTATAGGGTCGTCCCCACGACCCCGGGACTAGATTGGCCCGCCACCGTCATGTCCGACGATTATAGGGTCGTCCCCACGACCCCGGGACAAGCTTGGCCCGCCGCCGACTTGTCCGACGACTATAGGGTCGTCCCCACGACCCCGGGACTAGATTGGCCCGCCACCGTCATGTCCGACGACAATAGGGTCGTCCCCACGACCCCGGGTCTAGGTGGGCCAGCCGCCGACATGTCCGACGACTATAGAGTCGTCCCCACGACACCGGGCCAAAGTTGGCCAGCCGCCGACATGTCCGACGACTATAGGGTCGTCCCCACGACACCGGGCCAAAGTTGGCCAGCCGCTGACATGTCCAACGACTATAGGGTCGTCCCCACGACCACGCGCCAAAGTTGGCCAGCCGCCGACATGTCCGACGACTTTTGGATCGTCCCCACGACCACGGGCCAAAGTTGGCCAGCCGCCGACATGTCCGACGACTATAGGGTCGTCCCCACGACCCCGGGACTAGATTGGTCCGCCACCGTCATGTCCGACGACTATAGGGTCGTCCCCACGACCCCGGGCCAAAGTTGGCAAGACGCCGAAATGTCCGCCGACTGTAGGGTCGTCCCCACGACCCCGGGACTAGATTGGCCCGCCACCGTCAAGTCCGACGACTATAGGGTCGCCCCCACGACCCCGGGCCAAAGTTGGCAAGCCGCCGAAATGTCCGACGACTATTGGGTCGTCCCCACGACCCCGGACTAGGTTGGCCAGCCGCCGACATGTCCGACGACTGTAGGGTCGTCCCCACGACCCCGGGCCAAAGTTGGCAAGCCGCCGACATGTCCGATGACTATAGGGTCGTCCCCACGACCCCGGGACTAGGTTGGCCCACCGCCGACTTGTCCGATGACTATAGGGTCGTCCCCACGACCCCGGGACTAGGTTGGCCCACCGCCGACTTGTCCGACGACAATAGGGTCGTCCCCACGACCCCGGGTCTAGGTTGGCCAGCTGCCGACATGTCCGACGATTATAGGGTCGTCCCCATGACCAGGGGCCAAAGTTGGCCTGCCGCCGAAATGTCCGACAACTATACAGTCGTCCCCACGACACCAGGCCAAAGCTGGCCAGCCGCCGACATGTCCGACGACTATTGGGTCGTCCCCACGACACCGGGCCAAAGTTGGCCAGCCGCTGACATGTCCAACGACTATAGGGTCGTCCCCACAACCACGGGCCAAAGTTGACCAGCCGCCGACATGTCCGACGACTATAGAGTCGTCCCCACGACACCGGGCCAAAGTTGGCCAGCCGCCGACATGTCCGACGACTATAGGGTCGTCCCCACGACACCGGGCCAAAGTTGGCCAGCCGCTGACATGTCCAACGACTATAGGGTCGTCCCCACGACCTCGGGTCTAGATTGGCCCGCTACCGTCATGTCCGAAGATTATAGGGTCGTCCCCACGACCCCGGGACTAGATTGGCCTGCCACCGTCATGTCCAACGACTATCGGATCGTCCCCACGACCACGGGCCAAAGTTGGCCAGCCGCCGACATGTCCGACGATAATCGGATCGTCCCCACGACCACGCGCCAAAGTTGGCCAGCCGCCGACATGTCCGACGACTATAGGGTCGTCCCCACGACCCCGGGCCAATGTTGGCCAATCGCCGACATGTCCAACGACTATAGGGTCGTCCCTACGACCCCGGGACTAGATTAGCCCGCCACCGTCATGTCCAACAACTATAGGGTCGTCCCCACGACCACGGGCCAAAGTTGGCATGCCGCCGAAATGTCCGACGACTATAGGGTCGTCCCCACGACACCGGGCCAAAGTTGGCCAGCCGCCGACATGTCCGACGACTATAGGGTCGTCCCCACGACCCCGGGACTAGATTGGCCCGCCACCGTCATGTCCGACGATTATAGGGTCGTCCCCACGACCGCGAGACTAGATTGGCCCGCCACCGTCATGTCCGACGACAATAGGGTCGTCCCCACGACCCCGGGTCCAGTTTGGCCAGCCGCCGACATGTCTGACGACTATTGGATCGTCCCCACGACCACGGTGCCAAAGTTGGACAGCCGCCGACATGTCCGACGACAATCGGATCGTCCCCACGACCCCGGGTCTAGGTTGGCCAGCCGCCGACATGTCCGACGATTATAGGGTCGTCCCCACGACCCCGGGACAAGCTTGGCCCGCCGCCGTCTTGCCCGACGACTATAGGGTCGTCCCTACGACCCCGGGACTAGATTGGCCCGCCACCGTCATGTCCAACGATTATAGGGTCGTCCCCACGACCCCGGGACTAGATTGGCCCGCCACCGTCATGTCCGACGATTATAGGGTCGTCCCCACGACCCCGGGACAAGCTTGGCCCGCCGCCGACGTGTCCGACGACAATAGGGTCGTCCCCACGACCCCGGGTCCAGGTTGGCCAGCCGCCGACATTTCCGACGACTATAGAGTCGTCCCCACGACACCGGGCCAAAGTTGGCCAGCCGCCGACATGTCCGACGACTATAGGGTCGTCCCCACGACCCCGGGACTAGATTGGCCCGCCACCGTCATGTCCGACGATTATAGGGTCGTCCCCACGACCCCGGGACTAGATTGGCCCGCCACCGTCATGTCCAACGACTATAGGGTCGTCCCCACAACCACGGGCCAAAGTTGGCCAGCCGCCGACATGTCCGACGACTATAGGGTCGTCCCTACGACCCCGGGACTAGATTGGCCCGCCACCGTCATGTCCAACGATTATAGGGTCGTCCCCACGACCCCGGGACTAGATTGGCCCGCCACCGTCATGTCCGACGATTATAGGGTCGTCCCCACGACCCCGGGACAAGCTTGGCCCGCCGCCGACTTGTCCGACGACTGTAGGGTCGTCCCCACGACCCCGGGGCTAGATTGGCCCGCCACCGTCATGTCCGACGACAATATGGTCGTCCCCACGTCCCCGGGGCTAGGTTGGCCAGCCGCCGACATGTCCGACGACTATAGAGTCGTCCCCACGACTCCGGGCCAAAGTTGGACAGCCGCCGACATGTCCGACTACTATAGGGTCGTCCCCAGGACCTCGGGTCTAGATTGGCCCGCTACCGTCATGTCCGAAGACTATAGGGTCGTCCCCACGACCACGGGACTAGATTGGCCCGCCACCGCCATGTCCGACGACAATAGGGTCGTCCCCACGACCCCGGGACTAGGTTGGCCAGCCGCCGACATGTCCGACGACTATAGGGTCGTCCCCACGACCCCGGGCCAATGTTGGCCAATCGCCGACATGTCCAACGACTATAGGGTCGTCCCTACGACCCCGGGACTAGATTAGCCCGCCACCGTCATGTCCAACAACTATAGGGTCGTCCCCACGACCACGGGCCAAAGTTGGCATGCCGCCGACATGTCCGATGACTATAGGGTCGTCCCCACGACCCCGGGACTAGGTTGGCCCACCGCCGACTTGTCCGACGACAATAGGGTCGTCCCCACGACCCCGGGTCTAGGTTGGCCAGCTGCCGACATGTCCGACGATTATAGGGTCGTCCCCATGACCAGGGGCCAAAGTTGGCCTGCCGCCGAAATGTCCGACAACTATAAAGTCGTCCCCACGACACCAGGCCAAAGATGGCCAGCCGCCGACATGTCCGACGACTATTGGGTCGTCCCCACGACACCGGGCCAAAGTTGGCCAGCCGCTGACATGTCCAACGACTATAGGGTCGTCCCCACAACCACGGGCCAAAGTTGGCCAGCCGCCGACATGTCCGACGACTATAGAGTCGTCCCCACGACCCCGGGACTAGATTGGTCCGCCACCGTCTTGTCCGACGCCTATAGGGTCGTCCCCACGACCACGGGCCAAAGTTGACCAGCCGCCGACATGTCCGACGACTATAGGGTCGTCCCCACGACCCCGAGTACAGGTTGACAGCCGCCGACATTTCCGACGACTATAGAGTCGTCCCCACGACCCCGGGCCAAAGTTGGCATGCCGCCGAAATGTCCGACGACTGTAGGGTCGTCCCCACAACCCCGAGACTAGATTGGCCCGCCACCGTCAAGTCCGACGACTATAGGGTCGTCCCCACGACCCCGGGACTAGATTGGCCCGCCACCGTCATGTCCAACGACTATCGGATCGTCCCCACGACCACGGGCCAAAGTTGGCCAGCCGCCGACATGTCCGACGACTATAGGGTCGTCCCCACGACCCCGGGACTAGATTGGCCCGCCACCGTCATGTCCGACGACAATAGGGTCGTCCCCACGACCCCGGGTCTAGGTTGGCCAGCCGCCGACATGTCCGACGACTACAGAGTCGTCCCCACGACATCGGGCCAAAGTTGGCCAGCCGCCGACATGTCCGACGACTATAGGGTCGTCCCCACGACCCCGGGACAAGGTTGGCCCGCCGCCGACTTGTCCGACGACTATAGGGTCGTACCCACGACCCTGGGACTAGGCTGACAAGCCGCCAACATGTCCGACGACTATAGGGTCGTCTCCACGACCCCCGGATTAGGTTGGCCAGCCGCCGACATGTCCGACGACTATAGGGTCGTCCCGACGACCCCGGGCCAATGTTGGCCAATCGCCAACATGTCCGACGACTATAGGGTCGTCCCTACGACCCCGGGACTATATTGGCCCGCCACCGTCATCTCCAACGATTATAGGGTCGTCCCCACGACCCCGGGACTAGATTGGCCCGCCACCGTCATGTCCGACGATTATAGGGTCGTCCCCACGACCCCGGGACAAGCTTGGCCCGCCGCCGACTTGTCCGACGACTATAGGGTCGTCCCCACGACCCCGGGACTAGATTGGCCCGCCACCGTCATGTCCGACGACAATAGGGTCGTCCCCACGACCCCGGGTCTAGGTTGGCCAGCCGCCGACATGTCCGACGACAATCGGATCGTCCCCACGATCACGCGCCAAAGTTGGCCAGCCGCCGACATGTCCGACGACTTTTGGATCGTCCCCACGACCACGGGCCAAAGTTGGCCAGCCGCCGACATGTCCGACGACTATAGGGTCGTCCCCACGACCCCGGGACTAGATTGGTCCGCCACCGTCATGTCCGACGACTATAAGGTCGTCCCCACGACCCCGGGCCAAAGTTGGCCAGCCGCCGACATGTCCGACGACTATAGGGTCGTCCCCACGACCCCGGGACTAGATTGGCCCGCCACCGTCATGTCCAACGATTATAGGGTCGTCCCCACGACCCCGGGACTAGATTGGCCCGCCACCGTCATGTCCGACGATTATAGGGTCGTCCCCACGACCCCGGGACAAGCTTGGCCCGCCGCCGACTTGTCCGACGACTGTAGGGTCGTCCCCACGACCCCGGGGCTAGATTGGCCCGCCACCGTCATGTCCGACGACAATAGGGTCGTCCCCACGTCCCCGGGGCTAGGTTGGCCAGCCGCCGACATGTCCGACGACTATAGAGTCGTCCCCACGACTCCGGGCCAAAGTTGGACAGCCGCCGACATGTCCGAATACTATAGGGTCGTCCCCAGGACCTCGGGTCTAGATTGGCCCGCTACCGTCATGTCCGAAGACTATAGGGTCGTCCCCACGACCACGGGACTAGATTGGCCAGCCGCCGACATGTCCGACGACTGTAGGGTCGTCCCCACGACCCCGGGCCAAAGTTGGCAAGCCGCCGACATGTCCGATGACTATAGGGTCGTCCCCACGACCCCGGGACTAGGTTGGCCCACCGCCGACTTGTCCGATGACTATAGGGTCGTCCCCACGACCCCGGGACTAGGTTGGCCCACCGCCGACATGTCCGACGATTATAGGGTCGTCCCCATGACCAGGGGCCAAAGTTGGCCTGCCGCCGAAATGTCCGACAACTATAAAGTCGTCCCCACGACACCAGGCCAAAGATGGCCAGCCGCCGACATGTCCGACGACTATTGGGTCGTCCCCACGACACCGGGCCAAAGTTGGCCAGCCGCTGACATGTCCAACGACTATAGGGTCGTCCCCACAACCACGGGCCAAAGTTGGCCAGCCGCCGACATGTCCGACGACTATAGAGTCGTCCCCACGACCCCGGGACTAGATTGGTCCGCCACCGTCTTGTCCGACGCCTATAGGGTCGTCCCCACGACCACGGGCCAAAGTTGACCAGCCGCCGACATGTCCGACGACTATAGGGTCGTCCCCACGACCCCGAGTACAGGTTGACAGCCGCCGACATTTCCGACGACTATAGAGTCGTCCCCACGACCCCGGGCCAAAGTTGGCCACACGCCGACATGTCCGACGACTATAGGGTCGTCCCCACGACCCCGAGACTAGATTGGCCCGCCACCGTCATGTCCGACGACAATAGGGTCGTCCCCACGACCCCGGGTCCAGGTTGGCCAGCCGCCGACATTTCCGACGACTATAGAGTCGTCCCCACGACACGGGGCCAAAGTTGGCCAGCCGCCGACATGTCCGACGACTATAGGGTCGTCCCCACGACCCCGGGGCTAGATTGGCCCGCCAACGTCATGTCCGACGATTATAGGGTCGTCCCCACGACCGCGAGACTAGATTGGCCCGCCACCGTCATGTCCGACGACAATAGGGTCGTCCCCACGACCCCGGGTCCAGGTTGGCCAGCCGCCGACATTTCCGACGACTATAGAGACGTCCCCACGACACCGGGCCAAAGTTGGCCAGCCGCCGACATGTCTGACGTCTATAGGGTCGTCCCCACGACCCCGGGACTAGATTGGCCCGCCACCGTCATGTCCAACGACTATAGGGTCGTCCCCACAACCACGGGCCAAAGTTGGCAAGACGCCGAAATGTCCGACGACTGTAGGGTCGTCCCCACGACCCCGGGACTAGATTGGTCCGCCACCGTCATGTCCGACGACTATAGGGTCGTCCCCACGACCCCGGGCCAAAGTTGGCAAGACGCCGAAATGTCCGACGACTGTAGGGTCGTCCCCACGACCCCGGGACTAGATTGGCCCGCCACCGTCAAGTCCGACGACTATAGGGTCGCCCCCACGACCCCGGACTAGATTGGTCCGCCACCGTCATGTCCGACGACTATAGGGTCGTCCCCACGACCCCGGGCCAAAGTTGGCAAGACGCCGAAATGTCCGACGACTGTAGGGTCGTCCCCACGACCCCGGGACTAGATTGGCCCGCCACCGTCAAGTCCGACGACTATAGGGTCGCCCCCACGACCCCGGACTAGGTTGGCCAGCCGCCGACATGTCCGACGACTATAGAGTCGTCCCCACGACCCCGGGACTAGATTGGTCCGCCACCGTCTTGTCCGACGACTATAGGGTCGTCCCCACGACCACGGGCCAAAGTTGACCAGCCGCCGACATGTCCGACGACTATTGGATCGTCCCCACCACCCCGGGCCAAAGTTGGCAAGCCGCCGACATGTCCGATGACTATAGGGTCGTCCCCACGACCCCGGGACTAGGTTGGCCCACCGCCGACTTGTCCGACGACAATAGGGTCGTCCCCACGACCCCGGGTCTAGGTTGGCCAGCTGCCGACATGTCCGACGATTATAGGGTCGTCCCCATGACCAGGGGCCAAAGTTGGCCTGCCGCCGAAATGTCCGACAACTATACAGTCGTCCCCACGACACCAGGCCAAAGTTGGCCAGCCGCCGACATGTCCGACGACTATTGGGTCGTCCCCACGACACCGGGCCAAAGTTGGCCAGCCGCTGACATGTCCAACGACTATTGGGTCGTCCCCACAACCACGGGCCAAAGTTGACCAGCCGCCGACATGTCCGACGACTATTGGGTCGTCCCCACGACACCGGGCCAAAGTTGGCCAGCCGCTGACATGTCCAACGACTATAGGGTCGTCCCCACAACCACGGGCCAAAGTTGACCAGCCGCCGACATGTCCGACGACTATTGGATCGTCCCCACGACCCCGGGCCAAAGTTGGCAAGCCGCCGACATTGTCCGATGACTACAGGGTCGTCCCCACGACCCCTGGACTAGGTTGGCCCACCGCCGACTTGTCCGACGACAATAGGGTCGTCCCCACGACCCCGGGTCTAGGTTGGCCAGCTGCCGACATGTCCGACGATTATAGGGTCGTCCCCATGACCAGGGGCCAAAGTTGGCCTGCAGCCGAAATGTCCGACAACTATACAGTCGTCCCCACGACACCAGGCCAAAGTTGGCCAGCCGCCGACATGTCCGACGACTATTGGGTCGTCCCCACGACCCCGGACTAGGTTGGCCAGCCGCCGACATGTCCGACGACTGTAGGGTCGTCCCCACGACCCCGGGCCAAAGTTGGCAAGCCGCCGACATGTCCGATGACTATAGGGTCGTCCCCACGACCCCGGGACTAGGTTGGCCCACCGCCGACTTGTCCGAGGACTATAGGGTCGTCCCCACGACCCCGGGACTAGGTTGGCCCACCGCCGACTTGTCCGACGACAATAGGGTCGTCCCCACGACCCCGGGTCTAGGTTGGCCAGCTGCCGACATGTCCGACGATTATAGGGTCGTCCCCATGACCAGGGGCCACAGTTGGCCTGCCGCCGAAATGTCCGACAACTATACAGACGTCCCCACGACACCAGGCCAAAGCTGGCCAGCCACCGACATGTCCGACGACTATTGGGTCGTCCCCACGACCCCGGGCCAAAGTTGGCAAGACGCCGAAATGTCCGACGACTGTAGGGTCGTCCCCACGACCCCGGGACTAGATTGGCCCGCCACCGTCAAGTCCGACGACTATAGGGTCGTCCCCACGACCCCGGGACTAGATTGGCCCGCCACCGTCATGTCCAACGACTATCGGATCGTCCCCACGACCACGGGCGAAAGTTGGCCAGCCGCCGACATGTCCGACGACTATAGGGTCGTCCCCACGACCCCGGGACTAGATTGGCCCGCCACCGTCATGTCCAACGATTATAGGGTCGTCCCCACGACCCCGGGACTAGATTGGCCCGCCACCGTCATATCCGACGATTATAGGGTCGTCCCCACGACCCCGGGACAAGCTTGGCCCGCCGCCGACTTGTCCGACGACAATAGGGTCGTCCCCACGACCCCGGGTCCAGGTTGGCCAGCCGCCGACATTTCCGACGACTATAGAGTCGTCCCCACGACACCGGGCCAAAGTTGGCCAGCCGCCGACATGTCCGACGACTATAGGGTCGTCCCCACGACCCCGGGACTAGACTGGCCCGCCACCGTCATGTCCGACGATTATAGGGTCGTCCCCACGACCCCGGGACTAGATTGGCCCGCCACCGTCATGTCCAACGACTATAGGGTCGTCCCCACAACCACGGGCCAAAGTTGGCCAGCCGCCGACATGTCCGACGACTATAGGGTCGTCCCTACGACCCCGGGACTAGATTGGTCCGCCACCGTCATGTCCAACGATTATAGGGTCGTCCCCACGACCCCGGGACTAGATTGGCCCGCCACCGTCATGTCCGACGATTATAGGGTCGTCCCCACGACCCCGGGACAAGCTTGGCCCGCCGCCGACTTGTCCGACGACTGTAGGGTCGTCCCCACGACCCCGGGGCTAGATTGGCCCGCCACCGTCATGTCCGACGACAATAGGGTCGTCCCCACGTCCCCGGGGCTAGGTTGGCCAGCCGCCGACATGTCCGACGACTATAGAGTCGTCCCCACGACTCCGGGCCAAAGTTGGACAGCCGCCGACATGTCCGACTACTATAGGGTCGTCCCCAGGACCTCGGGTCTAGATTGGCCCGCTACCGTCATGTCCGAAGACTATAGGGTCGTCCCCACGACCACGGGACTAGATTGGCCCGCCACCGCCATGTCCGACGACAATAGGGTCGTCCCCACGACCCCGGGACTAGGTTGGCCAGCCGCCGACATGTCCGACGACTATAGGGTCGTCCCCACGACCCCGGGCCAATGTTGGCCAATCGCCGACATGTCCAACGACTATAGGGTCGTCCCTACGACCCCGGGACTAGATTAGCCCGCCACCGTCATGTCCAACAACTATAGGGTCGTCCCCACGACCACGGGCCAAAGTTGGCATGCCGCCGAAATGTCCGACGACTATAGGGTCGTCCACACGACACCGGGCCAAAGTTGGCCAGCCGCCGACATGTCCGACGACTATAGGGTCGTCCCCACGACCCCGGGACTAGATTGGCCCGCCACCGTCATGTCCGACGATTATAGGGTCGTCCCCACGACCGCGAGACTAGATTGGCCCGCCACCGTCATGTCCGACGACAATAGGGTCGTCCCCACGACCCCGGGTCCAGGCAGGCCAGCCGCCGACATTTCCGACGACTATAGAGTCGTCCCCACGACACCGGGCCAAAGTTGGCCAGCCGCCGACATGTCCGACGACTATAGGGTCGTCCCCACGACCCCGGGACTAGATTGGCCCGCCACCGTCATGTCCAACGACTATAGGGTCGTCCCCACAACCACGGGCCAAAGTTGGCCAGCCGCCGACATGTCCGACGACTATAGGGTCGTCCCCACGACCCCGGGCCAATGTTGGCCAATCGCCGACATGTCCAACGACTATAGGGTCGTCCCTACGACCCCGGGACTAGATTAGCCCGCCACCGTCATGTCCAACAACTATAGGGTCGTCCCCACGACCACGGGCCAAAGTTGGCATGCCGCCGAAATGTCCGACGACTGTAGGGTCGTCCCCACAACCCCGAGACTAGATTGGCCCGCCACCGTCAAGTCCGACGACTATAGGGTCGTCCCCACGACCCCGGGACTAGATTGGCCCGCCACCGTCATGTCCAACGACTATCGGATCGTCCCCACGACCACGGGCCAAAGTTGGCCAGCCGCCGACATGTCCGACGACTATAGGGTCGTCCCCACGACCCCGGGACTAGATTGGCCCGCCACCGTCATGTCCGACGACAATAGGGTCGTCCCCACGACCCCGGGTCTAGGTTGGCCAGCCGCCGACATGTCCGACGACTACAGAGTCGTCCCCACGACATCGGGCCAAAGTTGGCCAGCCGCCGACATGTCCGACGACTATAGGGTCGTCCCCACGACCCCGGGACAAGGTTGGCCCGCCGCCGACTTGTCCGACGACTATAGGGTCGTACCCACGACCCTGGGACTAGGCTGACAAGCCGCCAACATGTCCGACGACTATAGGGTCGTCTCCACGACCCCCGGATTAGGTTGGCCAGCCGCCGACATGTCCGACGACTATAGGGTCGTCCCGACGACCCCGGGCCAATGTTGGCCAATCGCCAACATGTCCGACGACTATAGGGTCGTCCCTACGACCCCGGGACTATATTGGCCCGCCACCGTCATGTCCAACGATTATAGGGTCGTCCCCACGACCCCGGGACTAGATTGGCCCGCCACCGTCATGTCCGACGATTATAGGGTCGTCCCCACGACCCCGGGACAAGCTTGGCCCGCCGCCGACTTGTCCGACGACTATAGGGTCGTCCCCACGACCCCGGGACTAGATTGGCCCGCCACCGTCATGTCCGACGACAATAGGGTCGTCCCCACGACCCCGGGTCTAGGTTGGCCAGCCGCCGACATGTCCGACGACAATCGGATCGTCCCCACGATCACGCGCCAAAGTTGGCCAGCCGCCGACATGTCCGACGACTTTTGGATCGTCCCCACGACCACGGGCCAAAGTTGGCCAGCCGCCGACATGTCCGACGACTATAGGGTCGTCCCCACGACCCCGGGACTAGATTGGTCCGCCACCGTCATGTCCGACGACTATAGGGTCGTCCCCACGACCCCGGGCCAAAGTTGGCAAGACGCCGAAATGTCCGACGACTGTAGGGTCGTCCCCACGACCCCGGGACTAGATTGGCCCGCCACCGTCAAGTCCGACGACTATAGGGTCGCCCCCACGACCCCGGACTAGGTTGGCCAGCCGCCGACATGTCCGACGACTATAGGGTCGTCCCCACGACCCCGGGCCAAAGTTGGCAAGCCGCCGACATGTCCGATGACTATAGGGTCGTCCCCACGACCCCGGGACTAGGTTGGCCCACCGCCGACTTGTCCGACGACAATAGGGTCGTCCCCACGACCCCGGGTCTAGGTTGGCCAGCTGCCGACATGTCCGACGATTATAGGGTCGTCCCCATGACCAGGGGCCAAAGTTGGCCTGCCGCCGAAATGTCCGACAACTATAAAGTCGTCCCCACGACACCAGGCCAAAGATGGCCAGCCGCCGACATGTCCGACGACTATTGGGTCGTCCCCACGACACCGGGCCAAAGTTGGCCAGCCGCTGACATGTCCAACGACTATAGGGTCGTCCCCACAACCACGGGCCAAAGTTGACCAGCCGCCGACATGTCCGACGACTATTGGGTCGTCCCCACGACACCGGGCCAAAGTTGGCCAGCCGCTGACATGTCCAACGACTATAGGGTCGTCCCCACAACCACGGGCCAAAGTTGACCAGCCGCCGACATGTCCGACGACTATTGGATCGTCCCCACGACCCCGGGCCAAAGTTGGCAAGCCGCCGACATTGTCCGATGACTATAGGGTCGTCCCCACGACCCCGGGACTAGGTTGGCCCACCGCCGACTTGTCCGACGACAATAGGGTCGTCCCCACGACCCCGGGTCTAGGTTGGCCAGCTGCCGACATGTCCGACGATTATAGGGTCGTCCCCATGACCAGGGGCCAAAGTTGGCCTGCAGCCGAAATGTCCGCCAACTATACAGTCGTCCCCACGACACCAGGCCAAAGTTGGCCAGCCGCCGACATGTCCGACGACTATTGGGTCGTCCCCACGACCCCGGACTAGGTTGGCCAGCCGCCGACATGTCCGACGACTGTAGGGTCGTCCCCACGACCCCGGGCCAAAGTTGGCAAGCCGCCGACATGTCCGATGACTATAGGGTCGTCCCCACGACCCCGGGACTAGGTTGGCCCACCGCCGACTTGTCCGATGACTATAGGGTCGTCCCCACGACCCCGGGACTAGGTTGGCCCACCGCCGACTTGTCCGACGACAATAGGGTCGTCCCCACGACCCCGGGTCTAGGTTGGCCAGCTGCCGACATGTCCGACGATTATAGGGTCGTCCCCATGACCAGGGGCCAAAGTTGGCCTGCCGCCGAAATGTCCGACAACTATACAGACGTCCCCACGACACCAGGCCAAAGCTGGCCAGCCACCGACATGTCCGACGACTATTGGGTCGTCCCCACGACACCGGGCCAAAGTTGGCCAGCCGCTGACATGTCCAACGACTATAGGGTCGTCCCCACAACCACGGGCCAAAGTTGACCAGCCGCCGACATGTCCGACGACTATAGAGTCGTCCCCACGACACCGGGCCAAAGTTGGCCAGCCGCCGACAGGTCCGACGACTATTGGGTCGTCCCCACGACACCGGGCCAAAGTTGGCCAGCCGCTGACATGTCCAACGACTATAGGGTCGTCCCCACAACCACGGGCCAAAGTTGACCAGCCGCCGACATGTCCGACGACTATTGGATCGTCCCCACGACCCCGGGCCAAAGTTGGCCAGCCGCCGACATGTCCGACGAATATAGGGTCGTCCCCACGACCCCGGAACTAGGTTGGCCAGCCGCCGACATGTCCGACGACTATAGGGTCGTCCCCACGACCCCGGGCCAAAGTTGGCAAGCCGCCGAAATGTCCGACGACTATAGGGTCGTCCCCACGACCCCGGGATTAGGTTGGCCAGCCGCCGACATGTCCGACGACTATTGGATCGTCCCCACGACCACGGGCCAAAGTTGGCCAGCCGCCGACATGTCCGACGAATATAGGGTCGTCCCCACGACCCCGGAACTAGGTTGGCCAGCCGCCGACATGTCCGACGACTATAGGGTCGTCCCGACGACCCCGGGCCAATGTTGGCCAATCGCCAACATGTCCGACGACTATAGGGTCGTCCCCACGACCCCGGGACTAGATTGGTCCGCCACCGTCATGTCCGACGACTATAGGGTCGTCCCGAGGACCCCGGGCCAATGTTGGCCAATCGCCAACATGTCCGACGACTATAGGGTCGTCCCTACGACCCCGGGACTAGATTGGCCCGCCACCGTCAAGTCCAACGATTATAGGGTCGTCCCCACGACCCCGGGACTAGATTGGCCCGCCGCCGACATGTCCGACGACTATTGGATCGTCCCCACGACCACGGGCCAAAGTTGGCCAGCCGCCGACATGTCCGACGAATATAGGGTCGTCCCCACGACCCCGGAACTAGGTTGGCCAGCCGCCGACATGTCCGACGACTATAGGGTCGTCCCGACGACCCCGGGCCAATGTTGGCCAATCGCCAACATGTCCGACGACTATAGGGTCGTCCCTACGACCCCGGGACTATATTGGCCCGCCACCGTCATGTCCAACGATTATAGTGTCGTCCCCACGACCCCGGGACTAGATTGGCCCTCCACCGTCATGTCCGACGATTATAGGGTCGTCCCCACGACCCCGGGACAAGCTTGGCCCGCCGCCGACTTGTCCGACGACTATAGGGTCGTCCCCACGACCCCGGGACTAGATTGGCCCGCCACCGTCATGTCCGACGACAATAGGGTCGTCCCCACGACCCCGGGTCTAGGTTGGCCAGCCGCCGACATGTCCGACGACTATAGAGTCGTCCCCACGACACCGGGCCAAAGTTGGCCAGCCGCCGACATGTCCGACGACTATAGGGTCGTCCCCACGACACCGGGCCAAAGTTGGCCAGCCGCTGACATGTCCAACGACTATAGGGTCGTCCCCACGACCTCGGGTCTAGATTGGCCCGCTACCGTCATGTCCGAAGACTATAGGGTCGTCCCCACGACCCCGGGTCTAGGTTGGCCAGCCGCCGACATGTCCGACGACAATCGGATCGTCCCCACGACCACGCGCCAAAGTTGGCAAGCCGCCGACATGTCCGATGACTATAGGGTCGTCCCCACGACCCCGGGACTAGGTTGGCCCACCGCCGACTTGTCCGATGACTATAGGGTCGTCCCCACGACCCCGGGACTAGGTTGGCCCACCGCCGACTTGTCCGACGACAATAGGGTCGTCCCCACGACCCCGGGTCTAGGTTGGCCAGCTGCCGACATGTCCGAGGATTATAGGGTCGTCCCCATGACCAGGGGCCAAAGTTGGCCTGCCGCCGAAATGTCCGACAACTATACAGTCGTCCCCACGACACCAGGCCAAAGCTGGCCAGCCGCCGACATGTCCGACGACTATTGGGTCGTCCCCACGACTCCGGGCCAAAGTTGGCCAGCCGCTGACATGTCCAACGACTATAGGGTCGTCCCCACAACCACGGGCCAAGGTTGACCAGCCGCCGACATGTCCGACGACTATAGAGTCGTCCCCACGACACCGGGCCAAAGTTGGCCAGCCGCCGACAGGTCCGACGACTATTGGGTCGTCCCCACGACACCGGGCCAAAGTTGGCCAGCCGCTGACATGTCCAACGACTATAGGGTCGTCCCCACAACCACGGGCCAAAGTTGACCAGCCGCCGACATGTCCGACGACTATTGGATCGTCCCCACGACCACGGGCCAAAGTTGGCCAGCCGCCGACATGTCCGACGAATATAGGGTCGTCCCCACGACCCCGGAACTAGGTTGGCCAGCCGCCGACATGTCCGACGACTATAGGGTCGTCCCGACGACCCCGGGCCAATGTTGGCCAATCGCCAACATGTCCGACGACTATAGGGTCGTCCCCATGACCCCGGGACTAGTTTGGTCCGCCACCGTCATGTCCGACGACTATAGGGTCGTCCCGACGACCCCGGGCCAATGTTGGCCAATCGCCAACATGTCCGACGACTATAGGGTCGTCCCTACGACCCCGGGACTAGATTGGCCCGCCACCGTCAAGTCCAACGATTATAGGGTCGTCCCCACGACCCCGGGACTAAATTGGCCCGCCGCCGACATGTCCGACGACTATTGGATCGTCCCCACGACCACGGGCCAAAGTTGGCCAGCCGCCGACATGTCCGACGAATATAGGGTCGTCCCCACGACCCCGGGACTAGATTGGCCCGCCACCGTCATGTCCGACGACAATAGGGTCGTCCCCACGACCCCGGGTCTAGGTTGGCCAGCCGCCGACATGTCCGACGACTATAGAGTCGTCCCCACGACACCGAGCCAAAGTTGGCCAGCCGCCGACATGTCCGACGACTATAGGGTCGTCCCCACGACACCGGGCCAAAGTTGGCCAGCCGCTGACATGTCCAACGACTATAGGGTCGTCCCCACGACCTCGGGTCTAGATTGGCCCGCTACCGTCATGTCCGAAGACTATAGGGTCGTCCCCACGACCCCGGGTCTAGGTTGGCCAGCCGCCGACATGTCCGACGACAATCGGATCGTCCCCACGACCACGCGCCAAAGTTGGCAAGCCGCCGACATGTCCGATGACTATAGGGTCGTCCCCACGACCCCGGGACTAGGTTGGCCCACCGCCGACTTGTCCGATGACTATAGGGTCGTCCCCACGACCCCGGGACTAGGTTGGCCCACCGCCGACTTGTCCGACGACAATAGGGTCGTCCCCACGACCCCGGGTCTAGGTTGGCCAGCTGCCGACATGTCCGACGATTATTGGGTCGTCCCCATGACCAGGGGCCAAAGTTGGCCTGCCGCCGAAATGTCCGACAACTATACAGTCGTCCCCACGACACCAGGCCAAAGCTGGCCAGCCGCCGACATGTCCGACGACTATTGGGTCGTCCCCACGACTCCGGGCCAAAGTTGGCCAGCCGCTGACATGTCCAACGACTATAGGGTCGTCCCCACAACCACGGGCCAAAGTTGACCAGCCGCCGACATGTCCGACGACTATAGAGTCGTCCCCACGACACCGGGCCAAAGTTGGCCAGCCGCCGACAGGTCCGACGACTATTGGGTCGTCCCCACGACACCGGGCCAAAGTTGGCCAGCCGCTGACATGTCCAACGACTATTGGATCGTCCCCACGACCCCGGGCCAAAGTTGGCCAGCCGCCGACATGTCCGACGAATATAGGGTCGTCCCCACGACCCCGGAACTAGGTTGGCCAGCCGCCGACATGTCCGACGACTATAGGGTCGTCCCCACGACCCCGGGCCAAAGTTGGCAAGCCGCCGAAATGTCCGACGACTATAGGGTCGTCCCCACGACCCCGGGATTAGGTTGGCCAGCCGCCGACATGTCCGACGACTATTGGATCGTCCCCACGACCACGGGCCAAAGTTGGCCAGCCGCCGACATGTCCGACGAATATAGGGTCGTCCCCACGACCCCGGAACTAGGTTGGCCAGCCGCCGACATGTCCGACGACTATAGGGTCGTCCCCACGACCCCGGGCCAAAGTTGGCAAGCCGCCGAAATGTCCGACGACTATAGGGTCGTCCCCACGACCCCGGGATTAGGTTGGCCAGCCGCCGACATGTCCGACGACTATTGGATCGTCCCCACGACCACGGGCCAAAGTTGGCCAGCCGCCGACATGTCCGACGAATATAGGGTCGTCCCCACGACCCCGGAACTAGGTTGGCCAGCCGCCGACATGTCCGACGACTATAGGGTCGTCCCGACGACCCCGGGCCAATGTTGGCCAATCGCCAACATGTCCGACGAATATAGGGTCGTCCCCACGACCCCGGGACAAGCTTGGCCCGCCGCCGACTTGTCCGACGACTATAGGGTCGTCCCCACGATCCCGGGACTAGATTGGCCCGCCACCGTCATGTCCGACGACAATAGGGTCGTCCCCACGACCCCGGGTCTAGGTTGCCCAGCCGCCGACATGTCCGACTACTATAGGGTCGTCCCCACGACCTCGGGTCTAGATTGGCCCGCTATCGTCATGTCCGAAGACTATAGGGTCGTCCCCACGACCACGGGCCAAAGTTTGCCAGCCGCCGACTTGTCCGACGACTATAGGGTCGTCCCCACGACCCCGGGTCAAAGTTGGCCAGCCACCGACATGTCCGACGACTATAGGGTCGTCCCCACGACCCCCGCACAAGGTTGGCTCGCCGCCGACATGTCCGACGACTATAGGGTCGTCCCCACGACCCCGGTTCAAAGTTGGCCAGCCACCGACATGTCCGACGACTATAGGGTCGTCCCCACGACCCCCGCACAAGGTTGGCTCGCCGCCGACTTGTCCGACGACTATAGTGTCGTCCCCACGACCCCCGGACTAGGTTGGCTCGCCGCCGACTTGTCCGACGACTATAGGGTCGTCCCCACGACCCTGGGCCAATATTGGCCATCTGCCGGCTTGACCGACGACTATAGGGTCGACCCCACGACCCCGGGACTAGATTGGCCCGCCACCGTCATGTCCGACGACTATAAGGTCGGCCCCACGACCCCGGGCCAAAGTTGGCCAGCCGCCGACATGTCCGACGATTATAGTGTCGTCCAAACGACCCCGGGAATAGATTGGCCCGCCCCCGACAAGTCCGACGACTATAGGGTCGTCCCCACGACCTCGGGACTAGGTTGGCCAGCCGCCGACATGTCCGACGACTATAGGGTCGTCGCCACGACCCCGGGCCAATGTTGGCCTATCGCCGACATGTCCGACGACTATAGGGTCGTCCCTACGACCCCGGGACTAGATTGGCCCGCCACCGTCAAGTCCAACGATTATAGGGTCGTCCCCACAACCACGGGCCAAAGCTGGCCAGCCGCCGACATGTCCGACGACTATTGGATCGTCCCCACCACCACGGGCCAAAGTTGGCCAGCCGCCGACATGTCCGACGACTATAGAGTCGTCCCCACGACCCCGGGACTAGATTGGTCCGCCACCGTCTTGTCCGACGACTATAGGGTCGTCCCCACGACCACGGGCCAAAGTTGACCAGCCGCCGACATGTCCGACGACTATAGGGTCGTCCCCACGACCCCGGGGCTAGATTGGCCCGCCAACGTCATGTCCGACGATTATAGGGTCGTCCCCACGACCGCGAGACTAGATTGGCCCGCCACCGTCATGTCCGACGACAATAGGGTCGTCCCCACGACCCCGGGTCCAGGTTGGCCAGCCGCCGACATTTCCGACGACTATAGAGACGTCCCCACGACACCGGGCCAAAGTTGGCCAGCCGCCGACATGTCCGACGACTATAGGGTCGTCCCGACGACCCCGGGCCAATGTTGGCCAATCGCCAACATGTCCGACGACTATAGGGTCGTCCCTACGACCCCGGGACTATATTGGCCCGCCACCGTCATGTCCAACGATTATAGGGTCGTCCCCACGACCCCGGGACTAGATTGGCCCGCCACCGTCATGTCCGACGATTATAGGGTCGTCCCCACGACCCCGGGACAAGCTTGGCCCGCCGCCGACTTGTCCGACGACTATAGGGTCGTCCCCACGACCCCGGGACTAGATTGGCCCGCCACCGTCATGTCCGACGACAATAGGGTCGTCCCCACGACCCCGGGTCTAGGTTGGCCAGCCGCCGACATGTCCGACGACTATAGAGTCGTCCCCACGACACCGGGCCAAAGTTGGCCAGCCGCCGATATGTCCGACGACTATAGGGTCGTCCCCACGACACCGGGCCAAAGTTGGCCAGCCGCTGACATGTCCAACGATTATAGGGTCGTCCCCACGACCTCGGGTCTAGATTGGCCCGCTACCGTCATGTCCGAAGACTATAGGGTCGTCCCCACGACCCCGGGTCTAGGTTGGCCAGCCGCCGACATGTCCGACGACAATCGGATCGTCCCCACGACCACGCGCCAAAGTTGGCCAGCCGCCGACATGTCCGACGACTTTTGGATCGTCCCCACGACCACGGGCCAAAGTTGGCCAGCCGCCGACATGTCCGACGACTATAGGGTCGTCCCCACGACCCCGGGACTAGATTGGTCCGCCACCGTCATGTCCGACGACTATAGGATCGTCCCCACGACCCCGGGCCAAAGTTGGCAAGACGCCGAAATGTCCGCCGACTGTAGGGTCGTCCCCACGACCCCGGGACAAGCTTGGCCCGCCGCCGACTTGTCCGACGACTATAGGGTCGTCCCCACGACCCCGGGACTAGATTGGCCCGCCACCGTCATGTCCGACGACAATAGGGTCGTCCCCACGACCCCGGGTCTAGGTTGGCCAGCCGCCGACATGTCCGACGACTATAGAGTCGTCCCCACGACACCGGGCCAAAGTTGGCCAGCCGCCGATATGTCCGACGACTATAGGGTCGTCCCCACGACACCGGGCCAAAGTTGGCCAGCCGCTGACATGTCCAACGATTATAGGGTCGTCCCCACGACCTCGGGTCTAGATTGGCCCGCTACCGTCATGTCCGAAGACTATAGGGTCGTCCCCACGACACCGGGCCAAAGTTGGCCAGCCGCTGACATGTCCAACGATTATAGGGTCGTCCCCACGACCGCGAGACTAGATTGGCCCGCCACCGTCATGTCCGACGACAATAGGGTCGTCCCCACGACCCCGGGTCCAGGCTGGCCAGCCGCCGACATTTCCGACGACTATAGAGTCGTCCCCACGACACCGGGCCAAAGTTGGCCAGCCGCCGACATGTCCGACGACTATAGGGTCGTCCCCACGACCCCGGGACTAGATTGGCCCGCCACCGTCATGTCCAACGACTATAGGGTCGTTCCCACAACCACGGGCCAAAGTTGGCCAGCCGCCGACATGTCCGACGACTATAGGGTCGTCCCCACGACCCCGGGCCAATGTTGGCCAATCGCCGACATGTCCAACGACTATAGGGTCGTCCCTACGACCCCCGGACTAGCTTGGCTCGCCGCCGACTTGTCCGACGACTATAGGGTCGTCCCCACGACCCCGGGTAAACGTTGGCCAGCCGCCGACTTGTCCGACGACTATAGGGTCGTCCCTACGATCCCGGGACTAGATTGGGCAGCCGCCGACTTGTCCGACGACTATAGGGTCGTCCCCACGGCCACGGGCCAAAGTTGGCCAGCCGCCGACATGTCCGACGACTATAGATTCGTCCCCACAACCCCGCGCCAAAGATGGCCAGCCGCCGACTTGTCCGACGACTATAGGGTCGTCCCTACGATCCCGGGACTGGATTGGGCCGCCACCGCCATGTCCGACGACAATAAGGTCGTCCCCACGGCCACGGGCCAAAGTTGGCCAGCCGCCGACATGTCCGACGACTATAGATTCGTCCCCACGACCCCGGGCCAAAGTTGGCCAGCCGCCGACTTGTCCGACGACTATGGGGTCGTCCCTACGATCCCGGGACTAGATTGGGCAGCCGCCGACTTGTCCGACGACTATAGGGTCGTCCCCACGACCCCGGGACTAGATTGGCCCGCCACCGTCTTGTCCGACGACTATAGGGTCGTCTTCACGACCACGGCCCAAAGTTGGCCAGCCGCCGACATTTCCGACGACAATACGGTCGTCCTCACGACCACGGGCCAAATTTGGCCAGCCGCCGACTTGTCCGACGACTATAGGGTCGTCCCCACGACCCCGGAACTAGATTGGCCCGCCACCGTCATGTCCGACGACTATAGGGTCGTCCCCACGACCCCGGGCCAATGTTGGCCAATCGCCGACATGTCCGACGACTATAGGGTCGTCCCTACGACCCCGGGACTAGATTGGCCCGCCACCGTCATGTCCAACGACTATAGGGTCGTCCCCACGACCACGGGCCAAAGTTGGCCAGCCTCCGACTTGTCCGACGACTATAGGGTTGTCCCTACAACCCCGGGCCAAAGTTGGCCAGCCGCCGACTTGTCCGAGGACTATAGGGTCGTCCCCACGGACCCGGGACTAGGTTGGCCAGCCGCCGACTAGTCCGACCACTATAGGGTCGTCCCCACGACCCCGGGCAAAAGTTGGCCAGCCGCCGACTTGTCCGACGACTATAGGGTCGTCCCCACGACGCCGGGACTAGATTGGCCCCCACCGTCTTGTCCGACGACTATAGGGTCGTCCCCACGACCCCGGGACTAGATTGGCCCGCCACCGTCAAGTCCGACGACTATAGGGTCGTCCCCACGACCCCGGGACTAGATTGGCCCGCCACCGTCAAGTCCGACGACTATAGGGTCGTCCCCACGACCCCGGGCCAAAGCTGGACAGCCGCCGACTTGTCCGACGACTATAGGGTCGTCCCCACGACCCCGGGCCAAAGCTGGACAGCCGACGACTTGTCCGACGACTATAGGGTCGTCCCCACGACCACGGGCCAAAGTTGGCCAGCCGGCGACATTTCCGACGACTATAGGGTCGTGCCCACGACCCGGGACTAGACTGGCCCGCCACCGTCATGTCCAACGACTATGGGGTCGTCCCCACGACCCCGGGACTAGATTGGCCCGCCACCGTCATGTCCGACGACTATAGGGTCGTCCCCACGACCCCCGGACTAGGTTGGCCGGCCGCCGACTTGTCCGACGACTATAGGGTCGTCCCCACGACCCCCGGACTAGGTGGGCTCGCCCCCGACTTGTCCGACGACTATAGGGTCGTTCCCACGACCCCGGGCCAAAGTTGGCAAGCTGCCGACTTATCCGACGACTATAGGGTCGTCCCCACGACCCCGGGACTAGGTAGGCCCGCCCCCGACTTGTCCGACGACTGTAGGGTCGTCCCCACGACCCCGGGACTAGATTGGCCCGCCACCGTTCTGTCCGACGACTATAGGGTCGTCCCCACGACCACGGGCCAAAGTTGGCCAGCCGGCGACATGTCCGACGACTATAGGGTCGTCCCCACGACCCGGGACTAGACTGGCCCGCCACCGTCATGTCCGACGACTATAGGGTCATCCCCACGACCCCGGGACTAGGTTGGCCCGCCGCCGACTTGTCCGGCGACTATAGGGTCGTCCCCACGACCCCGGGACTAGATTGGCCCGCCACCGTCATTTCCGACGACTATAGGGTCGTCCCCACGACCACGAGCCAAAGTTGGCCAGCCGCCGACATATCCGACGACTGTAGGGTCGTCCCCACGACCCCGGGACTAGATTGGCCCGCCACCGTCCTTTCCGACGACTATAGGGTCGTCCCCACGACCACGGGCCAAAGTTGGCCAGCCGCCGACATGTCCGACGACTATAGGGTCGTCCCCACGACCACGAGCCAAAGTTGGCCAGCCGCTGATATGTCCGACGACTATAGGGTCGTCCCCACGACCCCGGGACTAGATTGGCCCGCCAACGTCATTTCCGACGACTATAGGGTCGTCCCCACGACCACGGGCCAAAGTTGGCCAGCCGCCGACATGTCCGACGACTATAGGGTCGTCCCTACGACCCGGGACTAGACTGGCCCGCCACCGTCATGTCCGACGACTATAGGGTCGTCCCCACGACCCCCGGACTAGGTTGGCCGGCCGCCGACTTATCCGACGACTATAGGGTCGTCCCCACGACCCCCCGACTAGGTTGGCCGGCCGCCGACTTGTCCGACGACTATAGGGTCGTCCCCACGACCCCCCGACTAGGTGGGCTCGCCGCCGACTTGTCCGACGACTATAGGGTCGTCCCCACGACCCCGGGACTAGGTTGGCTCGCCACCGTCATGTCTGACGAATATAGGGTCGTCCCCACGACCCCGTGCCAAAGTTGGCAAGCCGCCGAAATGTCCGACGACTGTAGGGTCGTCCCCACGACCCCGAGACTAGATTGGCCCGCCACCGTCAAGTCCGACGACTATAGGGTCGTCCCCAGGACCTTGGGACTAGACTGGCCCGCCACCGTCAAGTCCGACGACTATAGGGTCGTCCCCACGACCCCGGGCCAAAGTTGGCAAGCCGCTGATATTTCCGACGACTATACGGTCGTCCCCACGACCCCGGGAATAGATTGGCCCGCCACCGTCATTTCCGACGACTATAGGGTCGTCCCCACGACCACGGGCCAAAGTTGGCCAGCCGCCGGCATGTCCGACGACTATAGGGTCGTCCCCACGACCCGGGACTAGACTGGACCGCCACCGTCATGTCCGACGACTATAGGGTCGTCCCCACGACCCCCGGACTAGGTTGGCCGGCCGCCGACTTGTCCGACGACTATAGGGTCGTCCCCACGACCCCCGGACTAGGTTGGCTGACCACCGACATGTCCGACGACTATAGGGTCGTCCCCACGACCACGGGCCAAAGTTGGCCAGCCGCCGACATATCCGACGACTATAGTGTCGTCCCCACGACCACGGGCCAATGTTGGCCAGCCGCTGACTTGTCCGACGACTATAGGGTCGTCCCCACGACCCCTGGGCCAAAGTTGGACAGCCACCGACATTTCCGACGCCTATAGGGTCGTCCCCACGACCACGGGCCAAAGTTGGCCAGCCGCCGACATGTCCGACGACTATAGGGTCGTCCCCACGACCCGGGACTAGACTGGCCCCCCACCGACATGTCCGACGACTATAGAGTCGTCCCCACGACCCCGGGCCAAAGGTGGCATGCCGCCGACTTGTCCGATGACTATAGGGTCGTCCCCACGACCCCGGGACTAGATTGGCCCGCCACCGTCTTGTCCGACGACTATAGGGTCGTCCTCACGACCACGGGCCAAATTTGGCCAGCCGCCGACTTGTCCGACGACTATAGGGTCGTCCCCACGACCCCGGAACTAGATTGGCCCGCCACCGTCATGTCCGACGACTATAGATTCGTCCCCACGACCCCGGGCCAAAGTTGGCCAGCCGCCGACTTGTCCGACGACTATGGGGTCGTCCCTACGATCCCGGGACTAGATTGGGCAGCCGCCGACTTGTCCGACGACTATAGGGTCGTCCCCACGACCCCGGGACTAGATTGGCCCGCCACCGTCTTGTCCGACGACTATAGGGTCGTCTTCACGACCACGGGCCAAAGTTGGCCAGCCGCCGACATTTCCGACGACAATAGGGTCGTCCTCACGACCACAGGCCAAATTTGGCCAGCCGCCGACTTGTCCGACGACAATAGGGTCGTCCCCACGACCCCGGGACTAGATTGGCCCGCCACCGTCTTGTCCGACGACTATAGGGTCGTCTTCACGACCACGGGCCAAAGTTGGCCAGCCGCCGACATTTCCGACGACAATAGGGTCGTCCTCACGACCACGGGCCAAATTTGGCCAGCCGCCGACTTGTCCGACGACTATAGGGTCGTCCCCACGACCCCCGGACTAGCTTGGCTCGCCGCCGACTTGTCCGACGACTATAGGGTCGTCCCCACGACCCCGGGTAAACGTTGGCCAGCCGCCGACTTGTCCGACGACTATAGGGTCGTCCCTACGATCCCGGGACTAGATTGGGCAGCCGCCGACTTGTCCGACGACTATAGGGTCGTCCCCACGGCCACGGGCCAAAGTTGGCCAGCCGCCGACATGTCCGACGACTATAGATTCGTCCCCACAACCCCGCGCCAAAGATGGCCAGCCGCCGACTTGTCCGACGACTATAGGGTCGTCCCTACGATCCCGGGACTGGATTGGGCCGCCACCGCCATGTCCGACGACAATAAGGTCGTCCCCACGGCCACGGGCCAAAGTTGGCCAGCCGCCGACATGTCCGACGACTATAGATTCGTCCCCACGACCCCGGGCCAAAGTTGGCCAGCCGCCGACTTGTCCGACGACTATGGGGTCGTCCCTACAATCCCGGGACTAGATTGGGCAGCCGCCGACTTGTCCGACGACTATAGGGTCGTCCCCACGACCCCGGGACTAGATTGGCCCGCCACCGTCTTGTCCGACGACTATAGGGTCGTCTTCACGACCACGGGCCAAAGTTGGCCAGCCGCCGACATTTCCGACGACAATAGGGTCGTCCTCACGACCACGGGCCAAATTTGGCCAGCCGCCGACTTGTCCGACGACTATAGGGTCGTCCCCACGGCCCCGGGACTAGGTTGGCCCGCAGCCGACTTGTCCGACGACTATAGGGTCGTCCCCACGACTACGGTCTAAAGTTGGCTCGCCGCCGACATGTCCGACGACTATAGGCTCGTCCCCACGACCCCCGGACTAGCTTGGCTCGCCGCCGACTTGTCCGACGACTATAGGGTCGTCCCCACGACCCCGGGTAAACGTTGGCCAGCCGCCGACTTGTCCGACGACTATAGGGTCGTCCCTACGATCCCGGGACTAGATTGGGCAGCCGCCGACTTGTCCGACGACTATAGGGTCGTCCCCACGGCCGCGGGCCAAAGTTGGCCAGCCGCCGACATGTCCGACGACTATAGATTCGTCCCCACAACCCCGGGCCAAAGATGGCCAGCCGCCGACTTGTCCGACGACTATAGGGTCGTCCCTACGATCCCGGGACTGGATTGGGCCGCCACCGCCATGTCCGACGACAATAAGGTCGTCCCCACGGCCACGGGCCAAAGTTGGCCAGCCGCCGACATGTCCGACGACTATAGATTCGTCCCCACGACCCCGAGCCAAAGTTGGCCAGCCGCCGACCTGTCCGACGACTATGGGGTCGCCCCTACGATCCCGGGACTAGATTGGGCAGCCGCCGACTTGTCCGACGACTATAGGGTCGTCCCCACGACCCCGGGACTAGATTGGCCCGCCACCGTCTTGTCCGACGACTATAGGGTCGTCTTCACGACCACGGGCCAAAGTTGGCCAGCCGCCGACATTTCCGACGACAATACGGTCGTCCTCACGACCACGGGCCAAATTTGGCCAGCCGCCGACTTGTCCGACGACTATAGGGTCGTCCCCACGACCCCGGAACTAGATTGGCCCGCCACCGTCATGTCCGACGACTATAGGGTCGTCCCCACGACCCCGGGCCAATGTTGGCCAATCGCCGACATGTCCGACGACTATAGGGTCGTCCCTACGACCCCGGGACTAGATTGGCCCGCCACCGTCATGTCCAACGACTATAGGGTCGTCCCCACGACCACGGGCCAAAGTTGGCCAGCCTCCGACTTGTCCGACGACTATAGGGTTGTCCCTACAACCCCGGGCCAAAGTTGGCCAGCCGCCGACTTGTCCGAGGACTATAGGGTCGTCCCCACGGACCCGGGACTAGGTTGGCCAGCCGCCGACTAGTCCGACCACTATAGGGTCGTCCCCACGACCCCGGGCAAAAGTTGGCCAGCCGCAGACTTGTCCGACGACTATAGGGTCGTCCCCACGACGCCGGGACTAGATTGGCCCCCACCGTCTTGTCCGACGACTATAGGGTCGTCCCCACGACCCCGGGACTAGATTGGCCCGCCACCGTCAAGTCCGACGACTATAGGGTCGTCCCCACGACCCCGGGACTAGATTGGCCCGCCACCGTCAAGTCCGACGACTATAGGGTCGTCCCCACGACCCCGGGCCAAAGCTGGACAGCCGCCGACTTGTCCGACGACTATAGGGTCGTCCCCACGACCCCGGGCCAAAGCTGGACAGCCGCCGACTTGTCCGACGACTATAGGGTCGTCCCCACGACCCCGGGCCAAAGTTGGCCAGCCGCCGACATGTCCGACGACTATTGGGTCGTCCCCACGACACCGGGCCAAAGTTGGCCAGCCGCTGACATGTCCAACGACTATAGGGTCGTCCCCACGACCCCGGGCCAAAGTTGGCAAGCCGCCGACATGTCCGACGACTATAGGGTCGTCCCCACGACCTCGGGACTAGGTTGGCCACCCGCCGACATGTCCGACGATTATAGGGTCGTCCCCACGACCCCGGGTCTATGTTGGCCAGCCGCCGACATGTCCGACGACTATTGGGTCGTCCCCACGACACCGGGCCAAAGTTGGCCAGCCGCCGACATCTCCGAAGACTATAGGGTCGTCCCCACGACCCCGGGACTAGATTGGCCAGCCGCCGACATGTCCGACGACTATAGAGTCGTCCCCACGACACCGGGTCAAAGTTGGCCATCCGCTGACATTTCCAACGACTATTGGGTCGTCCCCACGACCACGGGCCAATGTTGGCAAGCCGCCGACATGTCCGACGACTATAGGGTCGTCCCCACGACCACGGGCCAAAGTTGGACAGCCGCCGACTTGTCCGACGACTATAGGGTCGTCCCTACGATCCCGGGACCAGATTGGGCAGCCGCCGACTTGTCCGACGACTATAGGGTCGTCCCCACGGCCACGGGCCAAAGTTGGCCAGCCGCCGACATGTCCGACGACTATAGATTCGTCCCCACGACCACGGGCCAAAGTTTGCCAGCCGCCGACTTGTCCGACGACTATAGGGTCGTCCCCACGGCCCCGGGACTAGGTTGGCCCGCAGCCGACTTGTCCGACGACTATAGGGTCGTCCCCACGACTACGGTCTAAAGTTGGCTCGCCGCCGACATGTCCGACGACTATAGGCTCGTCCCCACGACCCCCGGACTAGCTTGGCTCGCCGCCGACTTGTCCGACGACTATAGGGTCGTCTTCACGACCACGGGCCAAAGTTGGCCAGCCGCCGACATTTCCGACGACAATAGGGTCGTCCTCACGACCACGGGCCAAATTTGGCCAGCCGCCGACTTGTCCGACGACTATAGGGTCGTCCCCACGACCCCGGAACTAGATTGGCCCGCCACCGTCATGTCCGACGACTATAGATTCGTCCCCACGACCCCGGGCCAAAGTTGGCCAGCCGCCGACTTGTCCGACGACTATGGGGTCGTCCCTACGATCCCGGGACTAGATTGGGCAGCCGCCGACTTGTCCGACGACTATAGGGTCGTCCCCACGACCCCGGGACTAGATTGGCCCGCCACCGTCTTGTCCGACGACTATAGGGTCGTCTTCACGACCACGGGCCAAAGTTGGCCAGCCGCCGACATTTCCGACGACAATAGGGTCGTCCTCACGACCACGGGCCAAATTTGGCCAGCCGCCGACTTGTCCGACGACTATAGGGTCGTCCCCACGGCCCCGGGACTAGGTTGGCCCGCAGCCGACTTGTCCGACGACTATAGGGTCGTCCCCACGACTACGGTCTAAAGTTGGCTCGCCGCCGACATGTCCGACGACTATAGGCTCGTCCCCACGACCCCCGGACTAGCTTGGCTCGCCGCCGACTTGTCCGACGACTATAGGGTCGTCCCCACGACCCCGGGTAAACGTTGGCCAGCCGCCGACTTGTCCGACGACTATAGGGTCGTCCCTACGATCCCGGGACTAGATTGGGCAGCCGCCGACTTGTCCGACCACTATAGGGTCGTCCCCACGGCCGCGGGCCAAAGTTGGCCAGCCGCCGACATGTCCGACGACTATAGATTCGTCCCCACAACCCCGGGCCAAAGATGGCCAGCCGCCGACTTGTCCGACGACTATAGGGTCGTCCCTACGATCCCGGGACTGGATTGGGCCGCCACCGCCATGTCCGACGACAATAAGGTCGTCCCCACGGCCACGGGCCAAAGTTGGCCAGCCGCCGACATGTCCGACGACTATAGATTCGTCCCCACGACCCCGGGCCAAAGGTGGCCAGCCGCCGACTTGTCCGACGACTATGGGGTCGTCCCTACGATCCCGGGACTAGATTGGGCAGCCGCCGACTTGTCCGACGACTATAGGGTCGTCCCCACGACCCCGGGACTAGATTGGCCCGCCACCGTCTTGTCCGACGACTATAGGGTCGTCTTCACGACCACGGGCCAAAGTTGGCCAGCCGCCGACATTTCCGACGACAATACGGTCGTCCTCACGACCACGGGCCAAATTTGGCCAGCCGCCGACTTGTCCGACGACTATAGGGTCGTCCCCACGACCCCGGAACTAGATTGGCCCGCCACCGTCATGTCCGACGACTATAGGGTCGTCCCCACGACCCCGGGCCAATGTTGGCCAATCGCCGACATGTCCGACGACTATAGGGTCGTCCCTACGACCCCGGGACTAGATTGGCCCGCCACCGTCATGTCCAACGACTATAGGGTCGTCCCCACGACCACGGGCCAAAGTTGGCCAGCCTCCGACTTGTCCGACGACTATAGGGTTGTCCCTACAACCCCGGGCCAAAGTTGGCCAGCCGCCGACTTGTCCGAGGACTATAGGGTCGTCCCCACGGACCCGGGACTAGGTTGGCCCGCAGCCGACTTGTCCGACGACTATAGGGTCGTCCCCACGACCCCGGAACTAGATTGGCCCGCCACCGTCATGTCCGACGACTATAGGGTCGTCCCCACGACCCCGGGCCAAAGGTGGCATGCCGCCGAAATGTCCGACGACTATAGGGTCGTCCCCACGACCCCGGGCCAATAATGGCCAATCGCCGACATGTCCGACGACTATAGGGTCGTACCCACGACCCCGGGACTAGATTGGCCCGCCACCGTCATGTCCGACGACTATAGGGTCGTCCCCACGACCACGGGCCAAAGTTGGCCAGCCGCCGACTTGTCCGACGACTATAGGGTCGTCCCCATGACCCGGGACTAGACTGGCCCGCCACCGTCATATCCGACGACTATAGGGTCGTCCCCACGACCCCCGGACTAGGTTGGTACGCCGCCGACTTGTCCGACGAGTATAGGGTCCTCCCCACGACCACGGGCCAAAGTTGGCCAGCCGCCGACATGTCCGACGACTATAGGGTCGTCCCCACGACCCGGGACTAGACTGGCCCGCCACCGACATGTCCGACGACTATAGAGTCGTCCCCACGACCCCGGGTCAATGTTGGCTCGCCGCCGACATGTCCGACGACTATAGGGTCGTCCCCACGACCCCGGGACTAGGTAGGCCCGCCACCGTCATGTCCGACGACTATAGGGTCGTCCCCACGACCACGGGCCAAAGTTGGCCAGCCGCCGACATGTCCGACGACTATTGGTTCGTCCCCACGACCCCGGGCCAATGTTGGCCAGCCGCCGACATGTCCGACGACTATTGGGTCGTCCCCACGACCCCGGGACAAGGGTGGCCTGCAGCCGACATGTCCGACGACTATAGAGTCGTCCCCAAGACACCGGGCCAAAGTTGGACAGCCGCCGACATGTCCGACGACTATAGGGTCGTCCACACGATCCTGAGAATAGATTGGGCCGCCGCCGTCATGTCCGACGACTATCGGATCGACCCCACGACCACGGACCAAAGTTGGCCAATCGCCGACATGTCCGACGACTATAGGGTCGTCCCTATGACCCCGGGACTAGATTGGCCCGCCACCGTCATGTCCGACGACAATAGGGTCGTCCCCACGACCCTGGGTCTAGATTGGCCGGCCGCCGACATGACCGACGACTAAACAGTCGTCCCCACGACCACGGGCCAAAGTTGGCCAGCCGCCGACATGTCCGACGGCTATAGGGTCGTCACCACGACCCCGGGACTAGATTGGCCGCCACCGTCATGTCCGACGACTATCGTATCGACCCCACGACCACGGGCCAAAGTTGGCCAATCGCCGACATGTCCGACGACTATAGGGTCGTCCCTATGACCCCGGGACTAGATTGGCCCGCCACCGTCATGTCCGACGACAATAGGGTCGTCCCCACGACCCCGGGTCCAGGTTGGCCAGCCGCCGATATGTCCGACGAATATAGAGTCGTCCCCACGACCCCGGGCCAATGTTGGCAAATCGCCGACATGTCCGACGACAATAGGGTCGTCCCCACGACCCCGGGTCCAGGTCGGCCAGCCGCCGACATGTCCGACGAATATAGAGTCGTCCCCACGACACCGGGCCAAATTTGGCCAGCCGGCGACATGTCCGACGACTATCGGGTCGTCCCCACGACCCCGGGACTAGATTGACCCTAGACCGTCATGTCCGACGACTATCGGATCGTCCCCACGACCACGGGCGAAAGCTGGCCAGCCGCCGACATGTCCGACGACTATTGAGTCGTCCCCACGACCACGGGCCAAAGTTGGCCAGCCGCCGACATGTGCGACGACTATAGGGTCGTCCCCACGACCCCGGGACTAGATTGGCCCGCCACCGTCATGTCCGACGACTATAGGGTCGTCCCCACGACCCCGGTACAAGGTTGGCCCGCCGCCGACTTGCCCGTCGACTATAGGGTCGTCCCCACGACCCCGGGGCTAGATTGGCCCGCCACCGTCATGTCCGACGACTATAGGGTCGTCCCCACGACCACGGGCGAAAGCTGGCCAGCCGCCGACATGTCCGACGACTATTGAGTCGTCCCCACGACCACGGGCCAAAGTTGTCCAGCCGCCGACATGTCCGACGACTATAGGGTCGTCCCCACAACCCCGGGACTAGATGGGCCGCCACCGTCATGTCCAACGACTATCGGAACGTGCCAACGACCCCGGGCCAATATTGGCCAATCGCCGACATGTCCGACGACTATAGGGTCGTACCTACGACCCCGGGACTAGATTGCCCCGCCACCGTCATGTCCGACGACAATAGGGTCGTCCCCACGACTCTGGGTCTAGATTGGCCAGCCGCCGACATGTCCGACAACTAAACAGTCGTCCCCACGACCACCGGCCAAAGTTGGCCAGCCGCCGTCATGTCCGACGACTATCGGATCGACCCAACGACCACGGACCAAAGTTGGCCAATCGCCGACATGTCCGACGACTATACGGTCGTCCCTATGACCCCGGGACTAGATTGGCCCGCCACCGTCATGTCCGACGACAATAGGGTCGTCCCCACGACCCCGGGTCTAGGTTGGCCAGCCGCCGACATGTCCGACGACTAAACAGTCGTCCCCACGACCACGGGCCAAAGTTGGCCAGCCGCCGTCATGTCCGACGACTATCGGATCGACCCCACAACCACGGACCAAAGTTGGCCAGCCGCCGACATGTGCGACGACTATAGGGTCGTCGCTATGACCCCGGGGCTAGTTTGGCCCGCCACCGTCATGTCCGACGACAATAGGGTCGTCCCCACGACCCCGGGTCCAGGTCGGCCAGCCGCCGACATGTCCGACGAATATAGAGTCGTCCCCACGACACCGGGCCAAAGTTGGCCAGCCGGCGACATGTCCGACGACCATAGGGCCGTCCCCACGACCCCCGGACTAGATTGGCCTTCCACCGTCATGTCCGACGACTATCGGATCGTCCCCACGACCACGGGCCAAAGTTGTCCAATCGCCGACATGTCCGACGACTATAGGGTCGTCCCTATGACCCCGGGACTAGATTGGCCCGCCACCGTCATGTCCGACGACAATAGGGTCGTCCCCACGACCCCGGGTCTAGGTTGGCCAGCCGCCGACATGTCCGACGACTAAACAGTCGTCCCCACGTCCACGGGCCAAAGTTGGCCAGCCGCCGTCATGTCCGACGACTATCGGATCGACCCCACGACCACGGACCAAAGTTGGCCAGCCGCCGACATGTGCGACGACTATAGGGTCGTCCCCACGACCCCGGGACTAGATTGGCCCGCCGCCGACTTGTCCGACGACTATAGGGTCCTCTTCACGACCACGGGCCAAAGTTGGCCAGCCGCCGACATTTCCGACGACTATAGGGTCGTCCCCACGACCACGGGCCAAATTTGGCCAGCCGCCGTCTTATCCGACGACTATAGGGTCGTTCCCACGACCACGGGCCAATATTGGACAATCGCCGACATGTCCGACGACTATAGGGTCGTACCTACGACCCCGGGACTAGATTGGCCCGCCACCGTCATGTCCGACGACAATAGGATCGTCCCCACGACCCCCGGACTAGATTGGCCCTCCACCGTCATGTCCGACGACTATCGGATCGTCCCCACGACCACGGGCCAAAGTTGTCCAATCGCCGACATGTCCGACGACTATAGGGTCGTCCCTATGACCCCGGGACTAGATTGGCCCGCCACCGTCATGTCCGACGACAATAGGGTCGTCCCCACGACCCCGGGTCTAGGTTGGCCCGCCATCGTCATGTCCGACGACAATAGGGTCGTCCCCACGACCCCGGGTCCAGGTTGGCCAGCCGCCGACATGTCCGACGAATATAGAGTCGCCCCACGACACCGGGCCAAAGTTGGCCAGCCGGCGACATGTACGACGACTATAGGGTCGTCCCCACGACCCCGGGACTAGATTGGCCCGCCAACGTCATGTCCGACGTCTATAGGGTCGTCCCCACGACAACGGGCCTACGTTGGCCAGCCGCCGACATGTCCGACGACTATAGGTTCGTCCCCACGACCCCGGGACTAGATTGGCCCGCCACCGTCATGTCCGACGACAATAGGATCGTCCCCACGACCCTGGGTCTAGATTGGCCAGCCGCCGACATGTCCGACGACTAAACAGTCGTCCCCACGACCACAGGCCAAAGTTGGCCAGCCGCCGACATGTCCGACGGCTATTGGGTCGTCCCCACGACCCCGGGACTAGATTGTCCCTCCACCGTCATGTCCGACGACTATCGGATCGTCCCCACGACCACGGGCCAAAGTTGGCCAATCGCCGACATGTCCGACGACTATAGGGTCGTCCCTGTGACCCCGGGACTATTTTGGCCAGCCGCCGACATTTCCGACGACTATAGGGTCGTCCCCACGACCCCGGGACTAGGTTGGCTCGCCGCCGACTTGTCCGATGACTATAGGTTCGTCCCCACGACCCCCGGAGTAGGTTGGCTCGCCGCCGACTTGTCCGACGACTATAGGGTCGTCCCCACGACCCCGGGACTAGATTGGCCCGCCACCGTCATGTCCAACGACTATCGGATCGTCCCCACGACCACGGGCCAAAGTTGGCCAGCCGTCGACATGTCCGACGACTATAGGGTCGTCCCCACGACCACGGGCCAAAGTTGGACAGCCGCCGACTTGTCCGACGACTATAGGGTCGTCCCTACGATCCCGGGACTAGATTGGGCAGCCGCCGACTTGTCCGACGACTATAGGGTCGTCCCCACGGCCACGGGCCAAAGTTGGCCAGCCGCCGACATGTCCGACGACTATAGATTCGTCCCCACGACCACGGGCCAAAGTTTGCCAGCCGCCGACTTGTCCGACGACTATAGGGTCGTCCCCACGGCCCCGGGACTAGGTTGGCCCGCAGCCGACTTGTCCGACGACTATAGGGTCGTCCCCACGACTACGGTCTAAAGTTGGCTCGCCGCCGACATGTCCGACGACTATAGGCTCGTCCCCACGACCCCCGGACTAGCTTGGCTCGCCGCCGACTTGTCCGACGACTATAGGGTCGTCTTCACGACCACGGGCCAAAGTTGGCCAGCCGCCGACATTTCCGACGACAATAGGGTCGTCCTCACGACCACGGGCCAAATTTGGCCAGCCGCCGACTTGTCCGACGACTATAGGGTCGTCCCCACGACCCCGGAACTAGATTGGCCCGCCACCGTCATGTCCGACGACTATAGATTCGTCCCCACGACCCCGGGCCAAAGTTGGCCAGCCGCCGACTTGTCCGACGACTATGGGGTCGTCCCTACGATCCCGGGACTAGATTGGGCAGCCGCCGACTTGTCCGACGACTATAGGGTCGTCCCCACGACCCCGGGACTAGATTGGCCCGCCACCGTCTTGTCCGACGACTATAGGGTCGTCTTCACGACCACGGGCCAAAGTTGGCCAGCCGCCGACATTTCCGACGACAATAGGGTCGTCCTCACGACCACGGGCCAAATTTGGCCAGCCGCCGACTTGTCCGACGACTATAGGGTCGTCCCCACGGCCCCGGGACTAGGTTGGCCCGCAGCCGACTTGTCCGACGACTATAGGGTCGTCCCCACGACTACGGTCTAAAGTTGGCTCGCCGCCGACATGTCCGACGACTATAGGCTCGTCCCCACGACCCCCGGACTAGCTTGGCTCGCCGCCGACTTGTCCGACGACTATAGGGTCGTCCCCACGACCCCGGGTAAACGTTGGCCAGCCGCCGACTTGTCCGACGACTATAGGGTCGTCCCTACGATCCCGGGACTAGATTGGGCAGCCGCCGACTTGTCCGACGACTATAGGGTCGTCCCCACGGCCGCGGGCCAAAGTTGGCCAGCCGCCGACATGTCCGACGACTATAGATTCGTCCCCACAACCCCGGGCCAAAGATGGCCAGCCGCCGACTTGTCCGACGACTATAGGGTCGTCCCTACGATCCCGGGACTGGATTGGGCCGCCACCGCCATGTCCGACGACAATAAGGTCGTCCCCACGGCCACGGGCCAAAGTTGGCCAGCCGCCGACATGTCCGACGACTATAGATTCGTCCCCACGACCCCGGGCCAAAGGTGGCCAGCCGCCGACTTGTCCGACGACTATGGGGTCGTCCCTACGATCCCGGGACTAGATTGGGCAGCCGCCGACTTGTCCGACGACTATAGGGTCGTCCCCACGACCCCGGGACTAGATTGGCCCGCCACCGTCTTGTCCGACGACTATAGGGTCGTCTTCACGACCACGGGCCAAAGTTGGCCAGCCGCCGACATTTCCGACGACAATACGGTCGTCCTCACGACCACGGGCCAAATTTGGCCAGCCGCCGACTTGTCCGACGACTATAGGGTCGTCCCCACGACCCCGGAACTAGATTGGCCCGCCACCGTCATGTCCGACGACTATAGGGTCGTCCCCACGACCCCGGGCCAATGTTGGCCAATCGCCGACATGTCCGACGACTATAGGGTCGTCCCTACGACCCCGGGACTAGATTGGCCCGCCACCGTCATGTCCAACGACTATAGGGTCGTCCCCACGACCACGGGCCAAAGTTGGCCAGCCTCCGACTTGTCCGACGACTATAGGGTTGTCCCTACAACCCCGGGCCAAAGTTGGCCAGCCGCCGACTTGTCCGAGGACTATAGGGTCGTCCCCACGGACCCGGGACTAGGTTGGCCCGCAGCCGACTTGTCCGACGACTATAGGGTCGTCCCCACGACCCCGGAACTAGATTGGCCCGCCACCGTCATGTCCGACGACTATAGGGTCGTCCCCACGACCCCGGGCCAAAGGTGGCATGCCGCCGAAATGTCCGACGACTATAGGGTCGTCCCCACGACCCCGGGCCAATAATGGCCAATCGCCGACATGTCCGACGACTATAGGGTCGTACCCACGACCCCGGGACTAGATTGGCCCGCCACCGTCATGTCCGACGACTATAGGGTCGTCCCCACGACCACGGGCCAAAGTTGGCCAGCCGCCGACTTGTCCGACGACTATAGGGTCGTCCCCATGACCCGGGACTAGACTGGCCCGCCACCGTCATATCCGACGACTATAGGGTCGTCCCCACGACCCCCGGACTAGGTTGGTACGCCGCCGACTTGTCCGACGAGTATAGGGTCCTCCCCACGACCACGGGCCAAAGTTGGCCAGCCGCCGACATGTCCGACGACTATAGGGTCGTCCCCACGACCCGGGACTAGACTGGCCCGCCACCGACATGTCCGACGACTATAGAGTCGTCCCCACGACCCCGGGTCAATGTTGGCTCGCCGCCGACATGTCCGACGACTATAGGGTCGTCCCCACGACCCCGGGACTAGGTAGGCCCGCCACCGTCATGTCCGACGACTATAGGGTCGTCCCCACGACCACGGGCCAAAGTTGGCCAGCCGCCGACATGTCCGACGACTATTGGTTCGTCCCCACGACCCCGGGCCAATGTTGGCCAGCCGCCGACATGTCCGACGACTATTGGGTCGTCCCCACGACCCCGGGACAAGGGTGGCCTGCAGCCGACATGTCCGACGACTATAGAGTCGTCCCCAAGACACCGGGCCAAAGTTGGACAGCCGCCGACATGTCCGACGACTATAGGGTCGTCCACACGATCCTGAGAATAGATTGGGCCGCCGCCGTCATGTCCGACGACTATCGGATCGACCCCACGACCACGGACCAAAGTTGGCCAATCGCCGACATGTCCGACGACTATAGGGTCGTCCCTATGACCCCGGGACTAGATTGGCCCGCCACCGTCATGTCCGACGACAATAGGGTCGTCCCCACGACCCTGGGTCTAGATTGGCCGGCCGCCGACATGACCGACGACTAAACAGTCGTCCCCACGACCACGGGCCAAAGTTGGCCAGCCGCCGACATGTCCGACGGCTATAGGGTCGTCACCACGACCCCGGGACTAGATTGGCCGCCACCGTCATGTCCGACGACTATCGTATCGACCCCACGACCACGGGCCAAAGCTGGCCAATCGCCGACATGTCCGACGACTATAGGGTCGTCCCTATGACCCCGGGACTAGATTGGCCCGCCACCGTCATGTCCGACGACAATAGGGTCGTCCCCACGACCCCGGGTCCAGGTTGGCCAGCCGCCGATATGTCCGACGAATATAGAGTCGTCCCCACGACCCCGGGCCAATGTTGGCAAATCGCCGACATGTCCGACGACAATAGGGTCGTCCCCACGACCCCGGGTCCAGGTCGGCCAGCCGCCGACATGTCCGACGAATATAGAGTCGTCCCCACGACACCGGGCCAAATTTGGCCAGCCGGCGACATGTCCGACGACTATCGGGTCGTCCCCACGACCCCGGGACTAGATTGACCCTAGACCGTCATGTCCGACGACTATCGGATCGTCCCCACGACCACGGGCGAAAGCTGGCCAGCCGCCGACATGTCCGACGACTATTGAGTCGTCCCCACGACCACGGGCCAAAGTTGGCCAGCCGCCGACATGTGCGACGACTATAGGGTCGTCCCCACGACCCCGGGACTAGATTGGCCCGCCACCGTCATGTCCGACGACTATAGGGTCGTCCCCACGACCCCGGTACAAGGTTGGCCCGCCGCCGACTTGCCCGTCGACTATAGGGTCGTCCCCACGACCCCGGGGCTAGATTGGCCCGCCACCGTCATGTCCGACGACTATAGGGTCGTCCCCACGACCACGGGCGAAAGCTGGCCAGCCGCCGACATGTCCGACGACTATTGAGTCGTCCCCACGACCACGGGCCAAAGTTGTCCAGCCGCCGACATGTCCGACGACTATAGGGTCGTCCCCACAACCCCGGGACTAGATGGGCCGCCACCGTCATGTCCAACGACTATCGGAACGTGCCAACGACCCCGGGCCAATATTGGCCAATCGCCGACATGTCCGACGACTATAGGGTCGTACCTACGACCCCGGGACTAGATTGCCCCGCCACCGTCATGTCCGACGACAATAGGGTCGTCCCCACGACCCTGGGTCTAGATTGGCCAGCCGCCGACATGTCCGACAACTAAACAGTCGTCCCCACGACCACCGGCCAAAGTTGGCCAGCCGCCGTCATGTCCGACGACTATCGGATCGACCCAACGACCACGGACCAAAGTTGGCCAATCGCCGACATGTCCGACGACTATACGGTCGTCCCTATGACCCCGGGACTAGATTGGCCCGCCACCGTCATGTCCGACGACAATAGGGTCGTCCCCACGACCCCGGGTCTAGGTTGGCCAGCCGCCGACATGTCCGACGACTAAACAGTCGTCCCCACGACCACGGGCCAAAGTTGGCCAGCCGCCGTCATGTCCGACGACTATCGGATCGACCCCACAACCACGGACCAAAGTTGGCCAGCCGCCGACATGTGCGACGACTATAGGGTCGTCGCTATGACCCCGGGGCTAGTTTGGCCCGCCACCGTCATGTCCGACGACAATAGGGTCGTCCCCACGACCCCGGGTCCAGGTCGGCCAGCCGCCGACATGTCCGACGAATATAGAGTCGTCCCCACGACACCGGGCCAAAGTTGGCCAGCCGGCGACATGTCCGACGACCATAGGGCCGTCCCCACGACCCCCGGACTAGATTGGCCTTCCACCGTCATGTCCGACGACTATCGGATCGTCCCCACGACCACGGGCCAAAGTTGTCCAATCGCCGACATGTCCGACGACTATAGGGTCGTCCCTATGACCCCGGGACTAGATTGGCCCGCCACCGTCATGTCCGACGACAATAGGGTCGTCCCCACGACCCCGGGTCTAGGTTGGCCAGCCGCCGACATGTCCGACGACTAAACAGTCGTCCCCACGTCCACGGGCCAAAGTTGGCCAGCCGCCGTCATGTCCGACGACTATCGGATCGACCCCACGACCACGGACCAAAGTTGGCCAGCCGCCGACATGTGCGACGACTATAGGGTCGTCCCCACGACCCCGGGACTAGATTGGCCCGCCGCCGACTTGTCCGACGACTATAGGGTCCTCTTCACGACCACGGGCCAAAGTTGGCCAGCCGCCGACATTTCCGACGACTATAGGGTCGTCCCCACGACCACGGGCCAAATTTGGCCAGCCGCCGTCTTGTCCGACGACTATAGGGTCGTTCCCACGACCACGGGCCAATATTGGACAATCGCCGACATGTCCGACGACTATAGGGTCGTACCTACGACCCCGGGACTAGATTGGCCCGCCACCGTCATGTCCGACGACAATAGGATCGTCCCCACGACCCCCGGACTAGATTGGCCCTCCACCGTCATGTCCGACGACTATCGGATCGTCCCCACGACCACGGGCCAAAGTTGTCCAATCGCCGACATGTCCGACGACTATAGGGTCGTCCCTATGACCCCGGGACTAGATTGGCCCGCCACCGTCATGTCCGACGACAATAGGGTCGTCCCCACGACCCCGGGTCTAGGTTGGCCCGCCACCGTCATGTCCGACGACAATAGGGTCGTCCCCACGACCCCGGGTCCAGGTTGGCCAGCCGCCGACATGTCCGACGAATATAGAGTCGCCCCACGACACCGGGCCAAAGTTGGCCAGCCGGCGACATGTACGACGACTATAGGGTCGTCCCCACGACCCCGGGACTAGATTGGCCCGCCAACGTCATGTCCGACGTCTATAGGGTCGTCCCCACGACAACGGGCCTACGTTGGCCAGCCGCCGACATGTCCGACGACTATAGGTTCGTCCCCACGACCCCGGGACTAGATTGGCCCGCCACCGTCATGTCCGACGACAATAGGATCGTCCCCACGACCCTGGGTCTAGATTGGCCAGCCGCCGACATGTCCGACGACTAAACAGTCGTCCCCACGACCACAGGCCAAAGTTGGCCAGCCGCCGACATGTCCGACGGCTATTGGGTCGTCCCCACGACCCCGGGACTAGATTGTCCCTCCACCGTCATGTCCGACGACTATCGGATCGTCCCCACGACCACGGGCCAAAGTTGGCCAATCGCCGACATGTCCGACGACTATAGGGTCGTCCCTGTGACCCCGGGACTAGATTGGCCAGCCGCCGACATTTCCGACGACTATAGGGTCGTCCCCACGACCCCGGGACTAGGTTGGCTCGCCGCCGACTTGTCCGATGACTATAGGTTCGTCCCCACGACCCCCGGAGTAGGTTGGCTCGCCGCCGACTTGTCCGACGACTATAGGGTCGTCCCCACGACCCCGTGACTAGATTGGCCCGCCACCGTCATGTCCAACGACTATCGGATCGTCCCCACGACCACGGGCCAAAGTTGGCCAGCCGTCGACATGTTCGACGACAATAGGGTCGTCCCCACGACCCCGGGACTAGATTGGCCCGCCGCCGACTTGTCCGACGACTATAGGGTCATCCCTACGACCCCGGGACTAGATTGGCCCGCTACCGTCATGTCCGACGACAATAGGGTCGTCCCCACGACCCCGGGAATAGATTAGCCCGCCGCCGACATGTCCGACGACTATAGGGTCGTCCCCACGACCCCGGGACTAGATTGGCCCGCCACCGTCATGTCCGACGACTATAGGTTCGTCCCCACGACCCCGGGACTAGATTGTCCCTCCACCGTCATGTCCGACGACTATCGGATCGTCCCCACGACCACGGGCCAAAGTTGGCCAATCGCCGACATGTCCGGCGACTATAGGGTCGTCCCTATGACCCCGGGACTAGATTGGCCAGCCGCCGACATTTCCGACGACTATAGGGTCGTCCCCACGACCCCGGGACTAGGTTGGCTCGCCGCCGACTTGTCCGACGACTATAGGGTCGTACCCTCGACCCCGGGACTAGATTGGCCCGCCACCGTCATGTCCGACGACTATGGGTTCGTCCCCACGACCCCCGGAGTAGGTTGGCTCGCCGCCGACTTGTCCGACGACTATAGGGTCGTCCCCACGACCCCGGGACTAGATTGGCCCGCCGCCGACTTGTCCGTCGACTATAGGGTCATCCCTACGACCCCGGGAATAGATTGGCCCGCCGCCGACATGTCCGACGACTATAGGGTCGTCCCCACGACCCCGGGACTAGATTGGCCCGCCACCGTCATGTCCGACGACTATAGGTTCGTCCCCACGACCCCCGGAGTAGGTTGGCTCGCCGCCGACTTGTCCGACGACTATATGGTCGTCCCCACGACCCCGGGACTAGATTGGGCCGCCACCGTCTTGTCCGACGACTATAGGGTCCTCTTCACGACCACGGGCCAAAGTTGGCCAGCCGCCGACATTTCCGACGACTATAGGGTCGTCCCCACGACCACGGGCCAAATTTGGCCAGCCGCCGTCTTGTCCGACGACTATAGGGTCGTTCCCACGACCACGGGCCAATATTGGACAATCGCCGACATGTCCGACGACTATAGGGTCGTACCTACGACCCCGGGACTAGATTGGCCCGCCACCGTCATGTCCGACGACAATAGGATCGTCCCCACGACCCTGGGTCTAGATTGGCCAGCCGCCGACATGTCCGACGACTAAACAGTCGTCCCCACGACCACGGGACTAGATTGGCCCTCCACCGTCATGTCCGACGACTATCGGATCGTCCCCACGACTACGGGCCAAAGTTGGCCAGCCGCCGACATGTCCGACGACTATTGAGTCGTCCCCACGACCACGGGCCAAAGTTGGCCAGCCGCCGACATGTCCGACGACTATAGGTTCGTCCCCAGGACCCCGGGTCTAGATTGGCCCGCCACCGTCATGTCCGACGACAATAGGGTCGTCCCCACGACCCCGGGTCCAGGTTGGCCAGCCGCCGACATGGCCGACGAATATAGAGTCGCCCCACGACACTGGGCCAAAGTTGGCCAGCCGGCGACATGTACGACGACTATAAGGTCGTCCCCACGACCCCGGGACTAGATTGTCCCTCCACCGTCATCTCCGACGACTATCGGATCGTCCCCACGACCACGGGCCAAAGTTGGCCAATCGCCGACATGTCCGACGACTATAGGGTCGTCCCTATGACCCCGGGACTAGATTGGCTCGCCACCGTCATGTCCGACGACAATAGGGTCGTCCCCACGACCCCGGGTCTAGGTTGGCCAGCCGCCGACATGTCCGACGACTAAACAGTCGTCCCCACGACCACGGGCCAAAGTTGGCCAGCCGCCGTCATGTCCGACGACTATCGGATCGACCCCACGACCACGGACCAAAGTTGGCCAATCGCCGACATGTCCGACGACTATAGGGTCGTCCCCACGACCCCGGGACTAAATTGGCCAGCCGCCGACATTTCCGACGACTATAGGGTCGTCCCCACGACCCCGGGACTAGAGTGGCCAGCCGCCGACATGTCCGACGACTATATGGTCGTCCCCACGACCACGGGCCAATGTTGGCCAGCCGCTGACTTGTCCGACGACTATAGGGTCGTCCCCTCGACCCCGGGACTAGATTGGCCCGCCACCGTCATGTCCGACGACTATCGGATCGTCCCCACGACCACGGGCCAAAGTTGGCCAGCCGCCAACATGTCCGACGACTATAGGGTCGTCCCCACGACCCCGGTACAAGGTTGGCCCGCCGCCGACTTGCCCGGCGACTATAGGGCCGTCCCCACGACCCCGGGACTAGATTGGCCCGCCACCGTCATGTCCGACGACTATCGGATCGTCCCCACGACCCCGGGCCAATATTGGCCCACCACCGTCATGTCGGACGTCTATAGGGTCGTCCCCACGACCACGGGCCTACGTTGACCTTCCGCCAACATGTCCGACGACTATAGGGTCGTCCCCACGACCACGGGCCAAAGTTGTCCAGCCGCCGACATGTCCGACGACTATAGGGTCGCCCCACGACCCCGGTACAAGGTTGGCCCGCCGCCGACATGTCCGACGACTATAGGGTCGTACCTACGACCCCGGGACTAGATTGCCCCGCCACCGTCATGTCCGACGACAATAGGGTCGTCCCCACGACCCTGGGTCTAGATTGGCCAGCCGCCGCCATGTCCGACGACTAAACAGTCGTCCCCACGACCACGGGCCAAAGTTGGCCAGCCGCCGACATGTCCGACGACTATAGGGTCGCCCCACGACCACGGGCCAAAGTTGGACAGCCGCCGACATGTCCGACGACTATAGGGTCGTCCCCACGACCCCGGGACTAGATTGGCCCGCCACCGTCATTTCCGGCGACTATCGGATCGACCCCACGACCACGGACCAAAGTCGGCCAATCGCCGACAAGTCCGACGACTATAGGGTCGTCCCTATGACCCCGGGACTAGATTTGCCCGCCACCGTCATGTCCGACGACAATAGGGTCGTCCCCACGACCCCGGGTCCAGGTTGGCCAGCCGCCGACATGTCCGACGAATATAGAGTCGTCCCCACGACACCGGTCCAAAGTTGGCCAGCCGGCGACATGTCCGACGACTATAGGGTCGTCCCCTCGACCCCGGGACTAGATTGGCCCGCCACCGTCATGTCCGACGACAATAGGGTCGTCCCCACGACCCCGGGTCTAGGTTGGCTAGCCGCCGACATGTCCGACAACTATACAGTCGTCCCCACGACCACGGATCAAAGTTGGCCAGCCGCCGTCATGTCCGACGACTATCGGATCGACCCAACGACCACGGACCAAAGCTGGCCAGCCGCCGACATGTCCGACGACTATTAAGTCGTCCCCACGACCACGGGCCAAAGTTGGCCAGCCGCCGACATGTCCGACGGCTATTGGGTCGTCCCCACGACCCCGGGACTAGGTTGGCTCGCCACCGACATGTCTGACGACGATAGGGTCGTCCCCACGACCCCGGGACTAGATTGGCCCTCCACCGTCATGTCCGACGACTATCGGATCGTCCCCACGACTACGGGCCAAAGTTGGCCAGCCGCCGACATGTCCGACGACTATTGAGTCGTCCCCACGACCACGGGCCAAAGTTGGCCAGCCGCCGACATGTCCGACGACTATAGGTTCGTCCCCACGACCCCGGGACTAGATTGGCCCGCCACCGTCATGTCCGACGACAATAGGGTCGTCCCCACGACCCCGGGTCCAGGTTGGCCAGCCGCCGACATGGCCGACGAATGTAGAGTCGCCCCACGACACTGGGCCAAAGTTGGCCAGCCGGTGACATGTACGACGACTATAAGGTCGTCCCCACGACCCCGGGACTAGATTGGCCCGCCAGCGTCATGTCCGACGTCTATAGGGTCGTCCTCACGACAACGGGCCTACGTTGGCCAGCCGCCGACATGTCCGACGACTATAGGGTCGTTCCCACGACCACGGGCCAATATTGGACAATCGCCGACATGTCCGACGACTATAGGGTCGTACCTACGCCCCGGGACTAGATTGGACCGCCACCGTCATGTCCGACGACTATAGGATCGTCCCCACGACCCTGGGTCTAGATTGGCCAGCCGCCGACATGTCCGACGACTAAACAGTCGTCCCCACGACCACGGGCCAAAGTTGGCCAGCCGCCGACATGTCCGACGGCTATTGGGTCGTCCCCACGACCCCGGGACTAGATTGTCCCTCCACCGTCATCTCCGACGACTATCGGATCGTCCCCACGACCACGGGCCAAAGTTGGCCAATCGCCCACATGTCCGACGACTATAGGGTCGTCCCTATGACCCCGGGACTAGATTGGCTCGCCACCGTCATGTCCGACGACAATAGGGTCGTCCCCACGACCCCGGGTCTAGGTTGGCCAGCCGCCGACATGTCCGACGACTAAACAGTCGTCCCCACGACCACGGGCCAAAGTTGGCCAGCCGCCGTCATGTCCGACGACTATCGGATCGACCCCACGACCACGGACCAAAGTTGGCCAATCGCCGACATGTCCGACGACTATAGGGTCGTCCCCACGACCCCGGGACTAAATTGGCCAGCCGCCGACATTTCCGACGACTATAGGGTCGTCCCCACGACCCCGGGACTAGGTTGGCTCGCCGCCGACTTGTCCGACGACTATAGGGTCGTCCCCACGACCCCGGGACTAGATTGGCCCGCCACCGTCATGTCCAACGACTATCGGATCGTCCCCACGACCACGGGCCAAAGTTGGCCAGCCGTCGACATGTTCGACGACAATAGGGTCGTCCCCACGACCCCGGGACTAGATTGGCCCGCCGCCGACTTGTCCGACGACTATAGGGTCATCCCTACGACCCCGGGACTAGATTGGCCCGCCACCGTCATGTCCGACAACAATAGGGTCGTCCCCACGACCCCGGGAATAAATTGGCCCGCCGCCGACATGTCCGACGACTATAGGGTCGTCCCCACGACCCCGGGACTAGATTGGCCCGCCACCGTCATGTCCGACGACTATAGGTTCGTCCCCACGACCCCCGGAGTAGGTTGGCTCGCCGCCGACTTGTCCGACGACTATAGGGTCATCCCCACGACCCCGGGACTAGGTTGGCCCGCCGCCGACTTGTCCGACGACTATAGGGTCGTCCCCACGACCCCGGGACTAGGTTGGCTCGCCACCGACATGTCTGACGACGATAGGGTCGTCCCCACGACCCCGGGACTAGATTGGCCCGCCACCGTCAAGTCCGACGACTATAGGGTCGTCCCCACGACCACGGGCCAAAGTTGGCCAGCCGCCGGCTTGTCCGACGAATATAGGGTCGTCCCCACGACCCCGGGACTAGGTTGGCCCGCCGCCGACTTGTCCGACGACTATAGGGTCGTCCCCACGACCACGGGCCAAAGTTGGCCTGCCGCCGACATATCCGACGACTATAGGGTCGTCCCCACGACCCCGGGCCAAAGTTGGCCAGCCGCCGACATGTCCGACGACTATACGGTCGTCCCCACGACCCGGGACTAGAGTGGCCAGCCGCCGACATGTCCGACGACTATATGGTCGTCCCCACGACCACGGGCCAATGTTGGCCAGCCGCTGACTTGTCCGACGACTATAGGGTCGTCCCCTCGACCCCGGGCCAAAGTTGGCCAATCGCCAACATGTCCGACGATTATAGGGTCGTCCCCACGACCCCGGTACAAGGTTGGCCCGCCGCCGACTTGTCCGACGACTATAGGGTCGTCCCCACGACCCCGGGACTAGATTGGCACGCCACCGTCATGTCCGACGACTATAGATTCGTCCCCACGACCCCCGGAGTAGGTTGGCTCGCCGCCGACTTGTCCGACGACTATAGGGTCGTCCCCACGACCCCGGGACTAGATTGGCCAGCCGCCGATATGTCCGACGACTAAACAGTCGTCCCCACGACCACGGGCCAAAGTTGGCCAGCCGCCGACATGTCCGACGGCTATTGGGTCGTCCCCACGACCCCGGGACTAGATTGTCCCTCCACCGTCATCTCCGACGACTATCGGATCGTCCCCACGACCACGGGCCAAAGTTGGCCAATCGCCGACATGTCCGACGACTATAGGGTCGTCCCTATGACCCCGGGACTAGATTGGCTCGCCACCGTCATGTCCGACGACAATAGGGTCGTCCCCACGACCCCGGGTCTAGGTTGGCCAGCCGCCGACATGTCCGACGACTAAACAGTCGTCCCCACGACCACGGGCCAAAGTTGGCCAGCCGCCGTCATGTCCGACGACTATCGGATCGACCCCACGACCACGGACCAAAGTTGGCCAATCGCCGACATGTCCGACGACTATAGGGTCGTCCCTACGACCCCGGGACTAGGTTGGCTCGCCGCCGACTTGTCCGACGACTATAGGTTCGTCCCCACGACCCCCGGAGTAGGTTGGCTCGCCGCCGACTTGTCCGACGACTATAGGGTCGTCCCCACGACCCCGGGACTAGATTGGCCCGCCACCGTCATGTCCAACGACTATCGGATCGTCCCCACGACCACGGGCCAAAGTTGGCCAGCCGTCGACATGTTCGACGACAATAGGGTCGTCCCCACGACCCCGGGACTAGATTGGCCCGCCGCCGACTTGTCCGACGACTATAGGGTCATCCCTACGACCCCGGGACTAGATTGGCCCGCCACCGTCATGTCCGACAACAATAGGGTCGTCCCCACGACCCCGGGAATAAATTGGCCCGCCGCCGACATGTCCGACGACTATAGGGTCGTCCCCACGACCCCGGGACTAGATTGGCCCGCCACCGTCATGTCCGACGACTATAGGTTCGTCCCCACGACCCCCGGAGTAGGTTGGCTCGCCGCCGACTTGTCCGACGACTATAGGGTCATCCCCACGACCCCGGGACTAGGTTGGCCCGCCGCCGACTTGTCCGACGACTATAGGGTCGTCCCCACGACCCCGGGACTAGGTTGGCTCGCCACCGACATGTCTGACGACTATAGGGTCGTCCCCACGACCCCGGGACTAGATTGGCCCGCCACCGTCAAGTCCGACGACTTTAGGGTCGTCCCCACGACCCCGGGCCAAAGTTGGACAGCCGCCGACTAGTCCGACGACTATAGGGTCGTCCCCACGACCACGGGCCAATGTTGGCCAGCCGCCGGCTTGTCCGACGAATATAGGGTCGTCCCCACGACCCCGGGACTAGGTTGGCCCGCCGCCGACTTGTCCGACGACTATAGGGTCGTCCCCACGACCACGGGCCAAAGTTGGCCTGCCGCCGACATATCCGACGACTATAGGGTCGTCCCCACGACCCCGGGCCAAAGTTGGCCAGCCGCCGACATGTCCGACGACTATACGGTCGTCCCCACGACCCGGGACTAGAGTGGCCAGCCCCCGACATGTCCGACGACTATATGGTCGTCCCCACGACCACGGGCCAATGTTGGCCAGCCGCTGACTTGTCCGACGACTATAGGGTCGTCCCCTCGACACCGGGACTAGATTGGCCCGCCACCGTCATGTCCGACGACTATCGGATCGTCCCCACGACCACGGGCCAAAGTTGGCCAGCCGCCGACATGTCCGACGACTATAGGGTCGTCCCCACGACACCGGGCCAAAGTTGGCCAATCGCCAACATGTCCGACGATTATAGGGTCGTCCCCACGACCCCGGTACAAGGTTGGCCCGCCGCCGACTTGCCCGGCGACTATAGGGCCGTCCCCACGACCCCGGGACTAGATTGGCCCGCCACCGTCATGTCCGACGACTATCGGATCGTCCCCACGACCCCGGGCCAATATTGGCCCACCACCGTCATGTCTGACGACTATAGGGTCGTCCCCACGACCCCGGGACTAGATTGGCCAATCGCCAACATGTCCGACGATTATAGGGTCGTCCCCACGACCCCGGTACAAGGTTGGCCCGCCGCCGACTTGCCCGGCGACTATAGGGCCGTCCCCACGACCCCGGGACTAGATTGGCCCGCCACCGTCATGTCCGACGACTATCGGATCGTCCCCACGACCCCGGGCCAATATTGGCCCACCACCGTCAAGTCCGACGACTATAGGGTCGTCCCCACGTCCCCGGGCCAAAGTTCGACAGCCGCCGACTTGTCCGACGACTATAGGGTCGTCCCTACGACCACGGGCCAAAGTTGGCCAGCCGCCGGCTTGTCCGACGACTATAGGGTCGTCCCCACGACCGCGGGACTAGATTGGCTCGCCGCCGACCTGTCCGACGACTGTAGGGTCGTCCCCACGACCCCGGGACTAGATTGGCCCGCCACCGTCAAGTCCGACGACTATAGGGTCGTCCCCACGACCCCGGGCCAAAGTTGGCCAGCCGCTGATATGTCCGACGACTATACGTTCGTCCCCACGACCCCGGGAATAGATTGGCGCGCCACCGTCATTTCCGACGACTATAGGGTCGTCCCCACGACCCCGGGCCAATGTTGGCTAGCCGCTGACTTGTCCGACGACTGTAGGGTCGTCCCCACGACCCCGGGACTAGATTGGCCCGCCACCGTCAAGTCCGACGACTATAGGGTCGTCCCCACGACCCCGGGCCAAAGTTGGCCAGCCGCTGATATGTCCGACGACTATACGTTCGACCCCACGACCCCGGGAATAGATTGGCGCGCCACCGTCATTTCCGACGACTATAGGGTCGTCCCCACGACCACGGGCCAAAGTTGGCCAGCCGCCGACATGTCCGACGGCTATTGGGTCGTCCCCACGACCCCGGGACTAGATTGTCCCTCCACCGTCATCTCCGACGACTATCGGATCGTCCCCACGACCACGGGCCAAAGTTGGCCAATCGCCGACATGTCCGACGACTATAGGGTCGTCCCTATGACCCCGGGACTAGATTGGCACGCCACCGTCATGTCCGACGACTATAGGTTCGTCCCCACGACCCCCGGAGTAGGTTGGCTCGCCGCCGACTTGTCCGACGACTATAGGGTCGTCCCCACGACCCCGGGACTAGATTGGCCCGCCACCGTCATGTCCAACGACTATCGGATCGTCCCCACGACCACGGGCCAAAGTTGGCCAGCCGTCGACATGTTCGACGACAATAGGGTCGTCCCCACGACCCCGGGACTAGATTGGCCCGCCGCCGACTTGTCCGACGACTATAGGGTCATCCCTACGACCCCGGGACTAGATTGGCCCGCCACCGTCATGTCCGACAACAATAGGGTCGTCCCCACGACCCCGGGAATAAATTGGCCCGCCGCCGACATGTCCGACGACTATAGGGTCGTCCCCACGACCCCGGGACTAGGTTGGCTCGCCACCGACATGTCTGACGACTATAGGGTCGTCCCCACGACCCCGGGACTAGATTGGCCCGCCACCGTCAAGTCCGACGACTATAGGGTCGTCCCCACGACCCCGGGCCAAAGTTCGACAGCCGCCGACTTGTCCGACGACTATAGGGTCGTCCCCACGACCACGGGCCAAAGTTGGCCAGCCGCCGGCTTGTCTGACGAATATAGGGTCGTCCCCACGACCCCGGGACTAGGTTGGCCCGCCGCCGACTTGTCCGACGACTATAGGGTCGTCCCCACGACCACGGGCCAAAGTTGGCCTGCCGCCGACATATCCGACGACTATAGGGTCGTCCCCACGACCCCGGGCCAAAGCTGGCCAGCCGCCGACATGTCCGACGACTATACGGTCGTCCCCACGACCCGGGACTAGAGTGGCCAGCCGCCGACATGTCCGACGACTATATGGTCGTCCCCACGACCACGGGCCAATGTTGGCCAGCCGCTGACTTGTCCGACGACTATAGGGTCGTCCCCTCGACCCCGGGACTAGATTGGCCCGCCACCGTCATGTCCGACGACTATCGGATCGTCCCCACGACCACGGGCCAAAGTTGGCCAGCCGCCGACATGTCCGACGACTATAGGGTCGTCCCCACGACACCGGGCCAAAGTTGGCCAATCGCCAACATGTCCGACGATTATAGGGTCGTCCCCACGACCCCGGTACAAGGTTGGCCCGCCGCCGACTTGCCCGGCGACTATAGGGCCGTCCCCACGACCCCGGGACTAGATTGGCCCGCCACCGTCATGTCCGACGACTATCGGATCGTCCCCACGACCCCGGGCCAATATTGGCCCACCACCGTCATGTCTGACGACTATAGGGTCGTCCCCACGACCCCGGGACTAGATTGGCCCGCCACCGTCAAGTCCGACGACTATAGGGTCGTCCCCACGTCCCCGGGACAAAGTTCGACAGCCGCCGACTTGTCCGACGACTATAGGGTCGTCCCTACGACCACGGGCCAAAGTTGGCCAGCCGCCGGCTTGTCCGACGACTATAGGGTCGTCCCCACGACCGCGGGACTAGATTGGCTCGCCGCCGACTTGTCCGACGACTGTAGGGTCGTCCCCACGACCCCGGGACTAGATTGGCCCGCCACCGTCAAGTCCGACGACTATAGGGTCGTCCCCACGACCCCGGGCCAAAGTTGGCCAGCCGCTGATATGTCCGACGACTATACGTTCGTCCCCACGACCCCGGGAATAGATTGGCGCGCCACCGTCATTTCCGACGACTATAGGGTCGTCCCCACGACCCCGGGCCAATGTTGGCTAGCCGCTGACTTGTCCGACGACTATAGGGTCGTCCCCACGAGCGCGGGACTAGATTGGCTCGCCGCCGACTTGTCCGACGACTGTAGGGTCGTCCCCACGACCCCGGGACTAGATTGGCCCGCCACCGTCATTTCCGACGACTATAGGGTCGTCCCCACGACCACGGGCCAAAGCTGGCCAGCCGCCGGCTTGTCCGACGACTATAGGGTCGTCCCCATGACCCGGGACTAGACTGGCCCGCCACCGTCATGTCCGACGACTACAGGGTCGTCCCCACTACCCCCGGACTAGGTTGGTACGCCGCCGACTTGTCCGACGAGTATAGGGTCCTCCCCACGACCACGGGCCAAAGTTGGCCAGCCGCCGACATGTCCGACGACTATAGGGTCGTCCCCACGACCCGGGACTAGACTGGCCCGCCACCGACATGTCCGACGACTATAGAGTCGTCCCCACGGCCCCGGGTCAATGTTGGCTCGCCGCCGACATGTCCGACGACTATAGGGTCGTCCCCACGACCCCTGGGCCAAAGTTGGACAGCCACCGACATGTCCGACGACTATAGGGTCGTCCCCACGACCCGGGACTAGACTGGCCCGCCACCGTCATGTCCGACGACTATAGGGTCGGTCCCACGACCCCCGGACTAGGTTGGCCGGCCGCCGACTTGTCCGACGACTATAGGGTCGTCCCCACGACCCCGGGCCAATGTTGGCCAATCGCCAACATGTCCGACGACTATAGGGTCGTCCCTACGACCCCGGGACTAGACTGGCCCGCCACCGTCATGTCCAACGACTATAGGGTCGTCCCCACGACCACGGGCCAAAGTTAACCAGCCGCCGACATGTCCGACGACTATAGGGTCGTCCCTACGACCCCGGGCCAAAGTTGGCAAGCCGCCGAAATGTCCGACGACTGTAGGGTCGTCCCCACGACCCCGGGACTAGATTGGCCCGCCACCGTGAAGTCCGACGACTATAGGGTCGTCCCCACGACCTTGGGACTAGGTTGTCCAGCCGCCGACATGTCCGACGACAATAGGGTCGTCCCCACGACCCTGGGTCTAGGTTGGCCAGCCGCCGACATGTCCGACGACTAAACAGTCGTCCCAACGATCACGGGCAAAAGTTGGCTGAGCCGCCGACATGTCCGACGACTATAGGGTCGTCCGTACGACCCCGGGAATAGATTGGCCCGCCACCGTCATGTCCGTCGACAATAGGGTCGTCCCCACGACCCCGGGTCTAGGTTGGCCAGCCGCCGACTTGTCCGACGACTATAGGGTCGTCCCCACGACCCCGGGACTAGGTTGGCTCGCCACCGACATGTCTGACGACGATAGGGTCGTCCCCACGACCCCGGGACTAGATTGGCCCGCCACCGTCAAGTCCGACGACAATAGGGTCGTCCCCACGACCCCGGGCCAAAGTTGGACAGCCGCCGACTTGTCCGACGACTATAGGGTCGTCCCCACGACCACGGGCCAGAGTTGGCCAGCCGCTGACTTGTCCGACGACTATAGGGTCGTCCCCATGACCACGGGCCAAAGTTGGCCAGCCGCCGACATATCCGACGACTATAGTGTCGTCCCCACGACCACGGGCCAATGTTGGCCAGCCGCTGACTTGTCCGACGACTATTGGGTCGTCCCCACGACCCCTGGGCCAATGTTGGACAGCCACCGACATTTCCGACGACTATAGGGTCGTCCCCACGACCACGGGCCAAAGTTGGCCAGCCGCCGACATGTCCGACGACTATAGGGTCGTCCCCACGACCAAGGGCCAAAGTTGGCCAGCCTCCGACTTGTCCGACGACTATAGGGTTGTCCCTACGACCCCGGGCCAAAGTTGGCCAGTCGCCGACTTGTCCGAGGACTATAGGGTCGTCCCCACGGACCCGGGACTAGGTTGGCCAGCCGCCGACTAGTCCGACCACTATAGGGTCGTCCCCACGACCCCGGGCAAAAGTTGGCCAGCCGCCGACTTGTCCGACGAGTATAGGGTCGTCCCCACGACCACGGGCCAAAGTTGGCCAGCCTCCGACTTGTCCGACGACTATAGGGTTGTCCCTACGACCCCGGGCCAAAGTTGGCCAGTCGCCGACTTGTCCGAGGACTATAGGGTCGTCCCCACGGACCCGGGACTAGGTTGGCCAGCCGCCGACTAGTCCGACCACTATAGGGTCGTCCCCACGACCCCGGGCAAAAGTTGGCCAGCCGCCGACTTGTCCGACGAGTATAGGGTCGTCCCCACGACGCCTTCACTAGATTGGCCCACCACCGTCTTGTCCGACGACAATAGGGTCGTCTTTACGACCACGGGCCAAAGTTGGCCAGCCCCCGACATTTCCGACGACTATAGGGTCGTCCCCACGATCACGGACCAAATTTGGCCAGCCGCCGACTTGTCCGAGGACCATAGGGTCGTCCCCACGACCCCGGGGCTAGGTTGGCCAGCCGCCGACATGTCCGACGACTATGGAGTCGTCCCCACGACACCGGGACTAGGTTGGCTCGCTGCCGACTTGTCCGACGACTATAGGGTCGTCCCGACGACCCCGGGCCAAAGTTGGTCAGCCGCCGATTTGTCCGACGACTATAGGGTCGTCCCCACGACCACGGGCCAAAGTTGGCCAGCCGCCGACATTTCCGACGACTATAGGGTCGCCCCGACGACACCGGGCCAAAGTTGGTCAGCCGCCGATTTGTCCGACGACTATAGGGTCGTCCCTACGACCACGGTCAAAAGTTGGCCAGCCGCCGACATGTCCGAGGACTATAGGGTTGTCCCCACGACCACGGGTCAAAGTTGGCCAGCCGCCGTCATGTCCGACGACTATAGGGTCGTCCCCACGACCTCGGGACTAGGTTGGCTCGCTGCCGACTTGTCCGACGACTATAGGGTCGTCCCGACGACCCCGGGCCAAAGTTGGTCAGCCGCCGATTTGTCCGACGACTATAGGGTCGTCCCCACGACCACGGGCCAAAGTTGGCCAGCCGCCGACATGTCCGACGACTATAGGGTCGTCCCCACGACCCGGGACTAGACTGGCCCGCCACCGTCATGTCCGACGACTATAGGGTCGTCCCCACGACCACGGGCCAAAGTTGGCCAGCCGCCGACATATCCGACGACTATAGTGTCGTCCCCACGACCACGGGCCAAAGTTGGCCAGCCGCCGACATGTCCGACGACTATAGGGTCGTCCCCACGACCCGGGACTAGACTGGCCCGCCACCGTCATGTCCGACGACTATAGGGTCGTCCCCACGACCTCGGGACTAGGTTGGCCAGCCGCCGACATGTCCGACGATTATAGGGTCGTCCCCACGACCACGGGCCAAAGTTGGCAAGCCGCCGACTTTTCCGACGACTATATGCGTCGTCCCCACGACCACGGGCCAAAGTTGGCCAGCCGCCGACATGTCCGACGACTATTGGGTCGTCCCCACGAACCCGGGCCAAAGTTGGCCAGCCGCCGACTTGTCCGACGACTATGGGGTCGTCCCCACGACCCCAGGACTAGATTGGCCCGCCACCGTCATGTCCGACGACAATAGGGTCGTCCCCACGACCCCGGGGCTAGGATGGCCCGCCGCCGACATGTTCAACGACTATTGGGCCGTCCCTACGACCCCGGGCCAATGTTGGCCAACCGCCGAAATGTCCGACGACTATAGAGTCGTCCCCACAACCCCGGGCCAAAGTTGGCAAGCTGCCGACTTGTCCGACGACTATAGGGTCGTCCCCACGACCCCGGGACTAGGTAGACCCGCCGCCGATGTGTCCGACAACTATAGGGTCGTCCCCACGACCCCGGGCCAAAGTTGGCAAGCCGCCGAAATGTCCGACGACTATAGGGTGGTCCCCACAACCCCGGGACTAGATTGGCCCGCCACCGTCAAGTCCGACCACTATAGGATCGTCTCCACGACCACGGGCCAAAGTTGGCCAGCCGCCGACATGTCCGTCGACTATAGGGTCGTCCCCACGACCCCGGGCCAATGTTGGCCAATCGCCGACATGTCCGACGACTATAGGGTCGTCCCTACGACCCCGGGACTAGATTGGCCCGCCACCGTCATGTCCGACGACTATAGGGTCGTCCCCACGACCCCGGGACTAGGTTGACAAGCCGCCGAAATGTCCGACGACTATAGGGTCGTCCCCACGACCGCGAGCCAAGGATGTCCAGCCGCCGTCTTGTTCGACGACTATAGGGTCGTACCCACGACCCCGGGACTAGATTGGCCCGCCACCGTCATGTCCAACGACTATAGGGTCGTCCCCACGACCCCGGGACTAGGTTGACAAGCCGCCGAAATGTCCGACGACTATAGGGTCGTCCCCACGACCGCGAGCCAAGGATGTCCAGCCGCCGTCTTGTTCGACGACTATAGGGTCGTCCCCACGACCCCGGGCAAATTTGGCAAGCCGCCGACATATCCGACGACTATAGGGTCGTCCCCACAACCCCGGGACTAGATTGGCCCGCCACCCTCAAGTCCGACGACTATAGGATCGTCTCCACGACCACGGCCCAAAGTTGGCCAGCCGCCGACATGTCCAACGACTATTGGGTCGTCCCCACGACCCCGGGCCAAAGTTGGCAAGCCGCCGAAATGTCCGACGACTATAGGGTCGTCCCCACGACCGCGGGCCAAAGATGTCCAGCCGCCGTCTTGTCCGACGACTATAGGGTCGTCCCCACGACCCCGGGACTAGATTGGCCCGCCACCGTCATGTCCAACGATTATAGGGTCGTCCCCACGACCATGGGCCAAAGTTGGCCAGCCGCCGATATGTCCAACGACTTTTGGGTCGTCCCCACGACCCCGGGACTAGATTAGCCCGCCATCATCAAGTCCGACGACTATAGGGTCGTCCCCACGACCCCGGGCAAATTTGGCAAGCCGCCGACATATCCGACGACTATAGGGTCGTCCCCACTAGAGCTGTTCAAGTACCCGGTTAAAGCAAGCCGAGTCTGACTCGGCTCGAAAAACCGAGCCGAGCCAGGTACCCGAAAGAACCGAGCGGCTCGGATCGAACCAAGTACTTGAATTTTTTTCATGCGGCCCGAAAGAACCAGGCGGATTGGTTAGAACCGAGCGGATTGGATAGAACCGAGCGGCTCGGATAGAACCGAGTACTTGAATTTTTCCAAGCGGCCCGAAAGAAACCGGGCGGATTGGATATAACCAAGCGGATTGAATTTTTCCAAGCGGCCCGAAAGAAACCGGGCGGATTGGATAGAACCAAGCGGCCCGAAAGAAACCGGGCGGCTTGGAAAGAAACGAGCGGTCCGAAAGAAGTTCGAGCAGATCGAAAACTATTTGTCCGATTTATTTCAAACTTGGTACACATATTCTTAATGGTATTATCTAAACTGTATGATATCCTTTTTAATGCGATAACCCATTCGTATATAATAAACGTTTTAAGTTTGTCTTGTTAGGTAAAAAATGAATAGTGATATTTACCTTGCTCTCATTTGTACAATAATTTTTTTCTTCTCAAATCCGTATGCTACCTTGTAGATATTTGATTAATGAACACTAGAATCATGGTCTTTCTGATGTTAGATAAACCTGGGCATCATAATTTGATACATCGCTCGCGCGCGTAATATTTATACAACATATGCCTTAATACATGCTCTGCACATAAGAATTAACGAAATAATTTCCAACCTCATACTATCTGTAAAAAGAATTCGTCTAACCCCTTAATAAAGGGTGTTGCCTGTTAATGGCTAAATAAGTATAAATGAATAAATAAAGAAATAGGTATAATATAGACTGCGGAATTTAGTCGGAATTTACTCTGTCTAATTTACACAGAGCGTAGCCAAGCGGTCATTTAGCTGTCGTCAAGGAGCGCCTCGCGCTTGGGGGTGTCATAAACCGGGGTTTTCCGGGGACTTTGTTGGGGCCTAAAGAGTCAGAAGCTCGAAGCGACTGCGTTGCCTTGGGGCATTCGCGAATGCATCGCCGACAACGACACTTCGCTGCATTCTCGTATTTTTTCCTGTGTCGTAATTTTGTTACCTTTGTTAAACTATTATAATTCCACAAAAAGTGAGGTAGATGTTTTAGATAAATTAGTAAGGGAATACTCTTGTAGGCGTTGCACCCGCCGTTGGCCATTATCATTATCTATGCCAGGCCTTCCCAAGTAGGGGAAATCTGCTCCCAAAACAGATGTTTCGGTTCTTCCTCCAACGCTGCGCCTTAGCTGCTAAGGCCGCTAAGGTGGGACGAGTTCTGCTACCCTCTCTCCGAGGGCACAGTAACGTCGCTGGGAAGCATGTTGGGCGCTTTAGGGCGAAAGTACCAAATGTGTCAAATTTTTATAGGAAATTTCATAATGACTTAAAAATAGTAGGAAAAATTAAAATTTAAACTAGCATTTCAAAATGACGTAAAAAGAATTTAAAAAAATGTATTACATACAACGATACAGTAATACAATAATCGTAGTGATGTCTTTTCATTAGAAAATATATTCATTTTTATAAAAATACAACTAGTAGTTATTTTCTAAATTTTCGTACAATACATAAATACCTACATTTTATATTTTAAACAACTTTCGTACAATGCAAATGTGTTATACATTTTATTCAGTTTTATGAAAATGTAATCACTACTTATTTTATAAATTTTTGTACAATATATACATATTATATACATGTTATAGAATCTATAGCATAGTTATAGAATCTATAACATGTATATAATATGTATATATTTTTGTACCTATAAAAATTTGACACATTTGGTACTTTCGCCCTAAAGCGCCCAACATGCTTCCCAGCGACGTTACTGTACCCTCGGAGAGAGGGTAGCAGAACTCGTCCCACCTTAGCGGTCTTAGCAGCTAAGGCGCAGCGTTGGAGGGAGAACCGAAACATCTGTTTTGGGAGCAGATTTCCCCTACTTGGGAAGGCCTGATCTATGCACTATATCGACATCGCCGCATATAATGCTTTTGTTATATGGCATACTAAGAATCCTACATGGGAACTTAGACATTTGTCAAAAATGAGGCGAAAGTTATTTTTAGAAGAATTAGCAAAAAAATATTGATAGACGGGCTATTAAATTTGAAAATGAAGAAGGAGGGCTACATGCAAATGTTGCAATCGCAATAGAAGCGACGGGAAGAAAAATTGTAAAGAAGAAAAAACTAGCAGGTCACAAGCGTAGTAGATGTTGTTTCTGTGTGGGGAACAATAATAAATATCACACTGTATGTGATTCTTGTAAAAAATATGTGTGTAAAAACCACTGTACAGAAAACCGCACACTTTTATGCAATACGCGTACTAATATAAATGTTGAATAAACATCATTTTTTATAATTCACAAATCGCAACCCTATTATTGTTTCGTATATGTAGAACAAGTATCCAAACGTAATCCGAAACCCTCTTCCACCACGTTCCGTAGTATTTCGGCGAGGATCTCGAGCTTGAGCGACCATCCCCACCTGAGTACTGTATCGGTGAGGGTCTCGAGCAACCGTGAATATGTATTAGTGAACTATCAGTGTGGGTCTGCAAAGACCCAGCATCAGGACTCGAAGTCCAGTACTCGGAGGGTTAAATATAATTATTTCATTTCTTGTAATTTCATACGCTCTTGCAGAAGTATTCCCCATCCTCATTCAAACGGATTGGTACTGCGTTCTTGCATTAATTAAATAAAAAAAATTGTACGCACTTCCGTGGGGATTAGAAAATTCATATAATCTTGTTTCATCAATATACAATCTATCAGTACATTCGCATGATATGTGCATTATACAAACTATTACAAGTATCACTGTACCTGCTATTAAATTACTAAACTTTTGAATATAATGTAACTATTACACTTACATAAACTTTTTAACATAGGTATGAAGCTATTAAATTTTAAAGTCGAGGTTCAGCAACTTCTAACAATTACTCGAGCTAATTTGTAAACACATTCCGTATATGCAAGAACCATGAAAAATACCCAAAATATGCAAAATTACAAATATATTTTTTAAATCCTCTCAATGATGAAATATAGATCGGTCAAAGTCCCACTTGTTTAATCCATTACTACAAAAACATGCATTTGCACTAAATTCCGCAGTCTATATTATACCTATTTCTTTATATATTCATTTATACTTATTTAGCCATTAACAGGCAACACCCTTTATTAAGGGGTTAGACGAATTCTTTTTACAGATAGTATGAGGTTGGAAATTATTTCGTTAATTCTTATGTGCAGAGCATGTATTAAGGCATATGTTGTATAAATATTACGCGCGCGAGCGATGTATCAAATTATGATGCCCAGGTTTATCTAACATCAGAAAGATCATGATTCTAGTGTTCATTAATCAAATATCTACAAGGTAGCATACAGATTTGAGAAGAAAAAATTTATTGTACAAATGAGAGCAAGGTAAATTTCACTATTCATTTTTTACCTAACAAGACAAACTTAAAACGTTTATTATATACGAATGGGTTATCGCATAAAAAATGATATCATACAGTTTAGATAATACCATTAAGAATATGTGTACCAAGTTTGAAATAAATCGGACAAATAGTTTTCGATCTGCTCGAACTTCTTTCGGACCGCTCGTTTCTTTCCAAGCCGCCCGGTTTCTTTCGGGCCGCTTGGTTCTATCCAATCCGCCCGGTTTCTTTCGGGCCGCTTGGAAAAATTCAATCCGCTTGGTTATATCCAATCCGCCCGGTTTCTTTCGGGCCGCTTGGAAAAATTCAAGTACTCGGTTCTATCCGAGCCGCTCGGTTCTATCCAATCCGCTCGGTTCTAACCAATCCGCCCGGTTCTTTCGGGCCGCTTGAAAAAAATTCAAGTACTTGGTTCGATCCGAGCCGCTCGGTTCTTTCGGGTACCTGGCTCGGCTCGGAAACCGAGTCCCGGATTGGTTCGGTTTTCAAGCTACCCGAATATTCAAGTACTCGTACAGCTCTAGTCCCCACAACCCCGGGACTAGATTGGCCCGCCACCCTCAAGTCCGACGACTATAGGATCGTCTCCACGACCCCGGGCCAAAGTTGGCAAGCCGCCGAAATGTCCGACGACTATAGGGTCGTCCCCACGACCGCGGGCCAAAGATGTCCTGCCGCCGTCTTGTCCGACGACTATAGGGTCGTCCCCACGACCCCGGGACTAGATTGGCCCGCCACCGTCATGTCCAACGACTATAGGGTCGTCCCCACGACCCCGGGACTAGATTGGCCCGCCACCGTGAAGTCCGACGACTATAGGGTCGTCCCCACGACCCCGGGCCAAAGTTGGCCAGCCGCCGACTTGTCCGACGACTATGGGTTCGTCCCCACGACCCCAGGACTAGATTGGCCCGCCACCGTCATGTCCGACGACAATAGGGTCGTCCCCACGACCACGGGCCAAAGTTGGCAAGCTGCCGACTTGTCCGACGACTATAGGGTCGTCCCCACGACCCCGGGACTAGGTAGACCCGCCGCCGACGTGTCCGACAACTATAGGGTCGTCCCCACGACCCCGGGCCAAAGTTGGCAAGCCGCCGAAATGTCCGACGACTATAGGGTCGTCCCCACAACCCCGGGACTAGATTGGCCCGCCACCGTCAAGTCCGACGACTATAGGATCGTCTCCACGACCACGGGCCAAAGTTGGCCAGCCGCTGACATGTCCGTCGACTGTAGGGTCGTCCCCACGACCCCGGGCCAATGTTGGCCAATCGCCGACATGTCCGACGACTATAGGGTCGTCCCTACGACCCCGGGACTAGATTGGCCCGCCACCGTCATGTCCGACGACTATAGGGTCGTCCCCACGACCCCGGGACTAGGTTGACAAGGCGTCGAAATGTCCGACGACTATAGGGTCCTCCCCACGACCGCGAGCCAAGGATGTCCAGCCGCCGACATATCCGACGACTATAGGGTCGTCCCCACGACCCCGGGCCGAAGTTGGCAAGCCGCCGAAATGTCCGACGACTATAGGGTCGTCCCCACGACCGCGGGCCAAAGATGTCCAGCCGCCGTCTTGTCCGACGACTATAGGGTCGTCCCCACGACCCCGGGACTAGATTGGCCCGCCACCGTCATGTCCAACGACTATAGGGTCGTCCCCACGACCATGGGCCAAAGTTGGCCAGCCGCCGATATGTCCAACGACTTTTGGGTCGTCGCCACGACCCCGGGATAAGATTGGCCCGCCACCGTCAAGTCCGACGACTATAGGGTCGTCCCCACGACCCCGGGCGGAAGTTGGCAAGCCGCCGAAATGTCCGACGACTGTAGGGTCGTCCCCACGACCGCGGGGCTAGATTGGCTCGCCGCCGTCATTTCCGACGACAATAGGGTCGTCCCCACGACCACGGGTCAAAGTTGGCCAGCCGCCGACATATCCGACGACTATAGGGTCGTCCACACGACCACGGGCCAAAGTTGTCCAGCCGCCGACTTGTCCGAAGACTATAGGCTCGTCCCCACGTCCCCGGGTCATATTTGGCCAGCCGCCGACATGTCCGACGACTATAGAGTCGTCCCCACGACCCCCCGACTAGGTGGGCTCGCCGCCGTCTTGTCCGACGACTATAGGGTCGTCCCCACGACCCCGGGACTAGGTTGGCTCGCCACCGTCATGTCTGACGACTATAGGGTCGTCCCCAAGACCACGGGTCAAAGTTGGCCAGCCGCCGACATATCCGACGACTATAGGGTCGTCCACACGACCACGGGCCAAAGTTGTCCAGCCGCCGACTTGTCCGAAGACTATAGGCTCGTCCCCACGTCCCCGGGTCATATTTGGCCAGCCGCCGACATGTCCGACGACTATAGGGTCGTCCCCACGACCCCGGGACTAGGTTGGCTCGCCACCGACATATCTGACGACTATAGGGTCGTCCCCACGACCCCGGGACTAGATTGGCCCGCCACCGTCAAGTCCGACGACTATAGGGTCGTCCCCACGACCCCGGGCCAAAGTTGGACAGCCGCCGACTTGTCCGACGACTATAGGGTCGTCCCCACGACCACGGGCCAAAGTTGGCCAGCCGCCGGCTTGTCCGACGATTATTGGGTCGTCCCCACGACCCCGGGACTAGGTTGGCCCGCCGCCGACTTGTCCGACGACTATAGGGTCGTCCCCACGACCCCGGGCCAAAGTTGGCCAGCCGCTGATATTTCCGACGACTATACGGTCGTCCCCACGACCCCGGGAATAGATTGGCCCGCCACCGTCATTTCCGACGACTATAGGGTCGTCCCCACGACCACGGGCCAAAGTTGGCCAGCCGCCGGCATGTCCGACGACTATAGGGTCGTCCCCACGACCCGGGACTAGACTGGACCGCCACCGTCATGTCCGACGACTATAGGGTCGTCCCCACGACCCCCGGACTAGGTTGGCCGGCCGCCGACTTGTCCGACGACTATAGGGTCGTCCCCACGACCCCCGGACTAGGTTGGCTGACCACCGACATGTCCGACGACTATAGGGTCGTCCCCACGACCACGGGCCAAAGTTGGCCAGCCGCCGACATATCCGACGACTATAGTGTCGTCCCCACGACCACGGGCCAATGTTGGCCAGCCGCTGACTTGTCCGACGACTATAGGGTCGTCCCCACGACCCCTGGGCCAAAGTTGGACAGCCACCGACATTTCCGACGCCTATAGGGTCGTCCCCACGACCACGGGCCAAAGTTGGCCAGCCGCCGACATGTCCGACGACTATAGGGTCGTCCCCACGACCCGGGACTAGACTGGCCCCCCACCGACATGTCCGACGACTATAGAGTCGTCCCCACGACCCCGGGCCAAAGGTGGCATGCCGCCGACTTGTCCGATGACTATAGGGTCGTCCCCACGACCCCGGGACTAGATTGGCCCGCCACCGTCTTGTCCGACGACTATAGGGTCGTCTTCACGACCACGGGCCAAAGTTGGCCAGCCGCCGACATTTCCGACGACAATAGGGTCGTCCTCACGACCACGGGCCAAATTTGGCCAGCCGCCGACTTGTCCGACGACTATAGGGTCGTCCCCACGACCCCGGAACTAGATTGGCCCGCCACCGTCATGTCCGACGACTATAGATTCGTCCCCACGACCCCGGGTCAAAGTTGGCCAGCCGCCGACTTGTCCGACGACTATGGGGTCGTCCCTACGATCCCGGGACTAGATTGGGCAGCCGCCGACTTGTCCGACGACTATAGGGTCGTCCCCACGACCCCGGGACTAGATTGGCCCGCCACCGTCTTGTCCGACGACTATAGGGTCGTCTTCACGACCACGGGCCAAAGTTGGCCAGCCGCCGACATTTCCGACGACAATAGGGTCGTCCTCACGACCACAGGCCAAATTTGGCCAGCCGCCGACTTGTCCGACGACTATAGGGTCGTCCCCACGGCCCCGGGACTAGGTTGGCCCGCAGCCGACTTGTCCGACGACTATAGGGTCGTCCCCACGACTACGGTCTAAAGTTGGCTCGCCGCCGACATGTCCGACGACTATAGGCTCGTCCCCACGACCCCCGGACTAGCTTGGCTCGCCGCCGACTTGTCCGACGACTATAGGGTCGTCCCCACGACCCCGGGTAAACGTTGGCCAGCCGCCGACATATCCGACGACTATAGTGTCGTCCCCACGACCACGGGCCAATGTTGGCCAGCCGCTGACTTGTCCGACGACTATAGGGTCGTCCCCACGACCCCTGGGCCAAAGTTGGACAGCCACCGACATTTCCGACGCCTATAGGGTCGTCCCCACGACCACGGGCCAAAGTTGGCCAGCCGCCGACATGTCCGACGACTATAGGGTCGTCCCCACGACCCGGGACTAGACTGGCCCCCCACCGACATGACCGACGACTATAGAGTCGTCCCCACGACCCCGGGCCAAAGGTGGCATGCCGCCGACTTGTCCGATGACTATAGGGTCGTCCCCACGACCCCGGGACTAGATTGGCCCGCCACCGTCTTGTCCGACGACTATAGGGTCGTCTTCACGACCACGGGCCAAAGTTGGCCAGCCGCCGACATTTCCGACGACAATAGGGTCGTCCTCACGACCACGGGCCAAATTTGGCCAGCCGCCGACTTGTCCGACGACTATAGGGTCGTCCCCACGACCCCGGAACTAGATTGGCCCGCCACCGTCATGTCCGACGACTATAGATTCGTCCCCACGACCCCGGGCCAAAGTTGGCCAGCCGCCGACTTGTCCGACGACTATGGGGTCGTCCCTACGATCCCGGGACTAGATTGGGCAGCCGCCGACTTGTCCGACGACTATAGGGTCGTCCCCACGACCCCGGGACTAGATTGGCCCGCCACCGTCTTGTCCGACGACTATAGGGTCGTCTTCACGACCACGGGCCAAAGTTGGCCAGCCGCCGACATTTCCGACGACAATAGGGTCGTCCTCACGACCACAGGCCAAATTTGGCCAGCCGCCGACTTGTCCGACGACAATAGGGTCGTCCCCACGACCCCGGGACTAGATTGGCCCGCCACCGTCTTGTCCGACGACTATAGGGTCGTCTTCACGACCACGGGCCAAAGTTGGCCAGCCGCCGACATTTCCGACGACAATAGGGTCGTCCTCACGACCACGGGCCAAATTTGGCCAGCCGCCGACTTGTCCGACGACTATAGGGTCGTCCCCACGACCCCCGGACTAGCTTGGCTCGCCGCCGACTTGTCCGACGACTATAGGGTCGTCCCCACGACCCCGGGTAAACGTTGGCCAGCCGCCGACTTGTCCGACGACTATGGGGTCGTCCCCACGACCCCCGGACTAGGTTGGTACGCCGCCGACTTGTCCGACGAGTATAGGGTCCTCCCCACAACCACGGGCCAAAGTTGGCCAGCCGCCGACATGTCCGACGACTATAGGGTCGTCCCCACGACCCGGGACTAGACTGGCCCGCCACCGACATGTCCGACGACTATAGAGTCGTCCCCACGACCCCGGGCAAAAGTTGGCCAGCCGCAGACTTGTCCGACGACTATAGGGTCGTCCCCACGACGCCGGGACTAGATTGGCCCCCACCGTCTTGTCCGACGACTATAGGGTCGTCCCCACGACCCCGGGACTAGATTGGCCCGCCACCGTCAAGTCCGACGACTATAGGGTCGTCCCCACGACCCCGGGACTAGATTGGCCCGCCACCGTCAAGTCCGACGACTATAGGGTCGTCCCCACGACCCCGGGCCAAAGCTGGACAGCCGCCGACTTGTCCGACGACTATAGGGTCGTCCCCACGACCCCGGGCCAAAGCTGGACAGCCGACGACTTGTCCGACGACTATAGGGTCGTCCCCACGACCCCGGGCCAAAGCTGGACAGCCGACGACTTGTCCGACGACTATAGGGTCGTCCCCACGACCACGGGCCAAAGTTGGCCAGCCGGCGACATTTCCGACGACTATAGGGTCGTGCCCACGACCCGGGACTAGACTGGCCCGCCACGGTCATGTCCAACGACTATGGGGTCGTCCCCACGACCCCGGGACTAGATTGGCCCGCCACCGTCATGTCCGACGACTATAGGGTCGTCCCCACGACCCCCGGACTAGGTTGGCCGGCCGCCGACTTGTCCGACGACTATAGGGTCGTCCCCACGACCCCCGGACTAGGTGGGCTCGCCCCCGACTTGTCCGACGACTATAGGGTCGTTCCCACGACCCCGGGCCAAAGTTGGCAAGCTGCCGACTTATCCGACGACTATAGGGTCGTCCCCACGACCCCGGGACTAGGTAGGCCCGCCCCCGACTTGTCCGACGACTATAGGGTCGTCCCCACGACCCCGGGACTAGATTGGCCCGCCACCGTTCTGTCCGACGACTATAGGGTCGTCCCCACGACCAAGGGCCAAAGTTGGCCAGCCGGCGACATGTCCGACGACTATAGGGTCGTCCCCACGACCCGGGACTAGACTGGCCCGCCACCGTCATGTCCGACGACTATAGGGTCATCCCCACGACCCCGGGACTAGGTTGGCCCGCCGCCGACTTGTCCGGCGACTATAGGGTCGTCCCCACGACCCCGGGACTAGATTGGCCCGCCACCGTCATTTCCGACGACTATAGGGTCGTCCCCACGACCACGAGCCAAAGTTGGCCAGCCGCCGACATATCCGACTACTGTAGGGTCGTCCCCACGACCCCGGGACTAGATTGGCCCGCCACCGTCATTTCCGACGACTATAGGGTCGTCCCCACGACCACGGGCCAAAGTTGGCCAGCCGCCGACATGTCCGACGAATATAGGGTCGTCCCCACGACCACGAGCCAAAGTTGGCCAGCCGCTGATATGTCCGACGACTATAGGGTCGTCCCCACGACCCCGGGACTAGATTGGCCCGCCACCGTCATTTCCGACGACTATAGGGTCGTCCCCACGACCACGGGCCAAAGTTGGCCAGCCGCCGACATGTCCGACGACTATAGGGTCGTCCCTACGACCCGGGACTAGACTGGCCCGCCACCGTCATGTCCGACGACTATAGGGTCGTCCCCACGACCCCCGGACTAGGTTGGCCGGCCGCCGACTTGTCCGACGACTATAGGGTCGTCCCCACGACCCCCCGACTAGGTTGGCCGGCCGCCGACTTGTCCGACGACTATAGGGTCGTCCCCACGACCCCCCGACTAGGTGGGCTCGCCACCGTCATGTCTGACGACTATAGGGTCGTCCCCACGACCCCGTGCCAAAGTTGGCAAGCCGCCGAAATGTCCGACGACTGTAGGGTCGTCCCCATGACCCCGAGACTAGATTGGCCCGCCACCGTTAAGTCCGACGACTATAGGGTCGTCCCCAGGACCTTGGGACTAGATTGGCCCGCCACCGTCAAGTCCGACGACTATAGGGTCGTCCCCACGACCCCGGGCCAAAGTTGGCAAGCCGCCGAAATGTCCGACGACTGTAGGGTCGTCCCCACGACCCCGGGACTAGATTGGTCCGCCACCTTCATGTCCGACGACTATAGGGTCGTCCCCACGACCCCGGGCCAAAGTTGGCCAGCCGCCGACATGTCCGACGACTATAGGGTCGTCTTCACGACCACGGGCCAAAGTTGGCCAGCCGCCGACATTTCCGACGACAATAGGGTCGTCCCCACGACCCCGGAACTAGATTGGCCCGCCACCGTCATGTCCGACGACTATAGGGTCGTCCCCACGACCCCGGGCCAAAGTTGGCCAGCCGCCGACATTTCCGACGACAATAGGGTCGTCCTCACGACCACGGGCCAAATTTGGCCAGCCGCCGACTTGTCCGACGACTATAGGGTCGTCCCCACGGCCCCGGGACTAGGTTGGCCCGCAGCCGACTTGTCCGACGACTATAGGGTCGTCCCCACGACCCCGGAACTAGATTGGCCCGCCACCGTCATGTCCGACGACTATAGGGTCGTCCCCACGACCCCGGGCCAAAGGTGGCATGCCGCCGAAATGTCCGACGACTATAGGGTCGTCCCCACGACCCCGGGCCAATAATGGCCAATCGCCGACATGTCCGACGACTATAGGGTCGTACCCACGACCCCGGGACTAGATTGGCCCGCCACCGTCATGTCCGACGACTATAGGGTCGTCCCCACGACCACGGGCCAAAGTTGGCCAGCCGCCGACTTGTCCGACGACTATAGGGTCGTCCACATGACCCGGGACTAGACTGGCCCGCCACCGTCATATCCGACGACTATAGGGTCGTCCCCACGACCCCCGGACTAGGTTGGTACGCCGCCGACTTGTCCGACGAGTATAGGGTCCTCCCCACGACCACGGGCCAAAGTTGGCCAGCCGCCGACATGTCCGACGACTATAGGGTCGTCCCCACGACCCGGGACTAGACTGGCCCGCCACCGACATGTCCGACGACTATAGAGTCGTCCCCACGACCCCGGGTCAATGTTGGCTCGCCGCCGACATGTCCGACGACTATAGGGTCGTCCCCACGACCCCGGGACTAGGTAGGCCCGCCACCGTCATGTCCGACGACTATAGGGTCGTCCCCACGACCCCCGGACTAGGTTGGCCGGCCGCCGACTTGTCCGACGACTATAGGGTCGTCCCCACGACCCCCGGACTAGGTGGGCTCGCCCCCGAATTGTCCGACGACTATAGGGTCGTTCCCACGACCCCGGGCCAAAGTTGGCAAGCTGCCGACTTATCCGACGACTATAGGGTCGTCCCCACGACCCCGGGACTAGGTAGGCCCGCCCCCGACTTGTCCGACGACTATAGGGTCGTCCCCACGACCCCGGGCCAAAGCTGGACAGCCGCCGACTTGTCCGACGAGTATAGGGTCGTCCCCACGACGCCGGGACTAGATTGGCCCGCCACCGTCATATCCGACGACTATAGGGTCGTCCCCACGACCCCCGGACTAGGTTGGTACGCCGCCGACTTGTCCGACGAGTATAGGGTCCTCCCCACGACCACGGGCCAAAGTTGGCCAGCCGCCGACATGTCCGACGACTATAGGGTCGTCCCCACGACCCGGGACTAGACTGGCCCGCCACCGACATGTCCGACGACTATAGAGTCGTCCCCACGACCCCGGGTCAATGTTGGCTCGCCGCCGACATGTCCGACGACTATAGGGTCGTCCCCACGACCCCGGTACTAGGTAGGCCCGCCACCGTCATGTCCGACGACTATAGGGTCGTCCCCACGACCCCCGGACTAGGTTGGCCGGCCGCCGACTTGTCCGACGACTATAGGGTCGTCCCCACGACCCCCGGACTAGGTGGGCTCGCCCCCGACTTGTCCGACGACTATAGGGTCGTCCCCACGACCCCGGGCCAAAGCTGGACAGCCGCCGACTTGTCCGACGACTATAGGGTCGTCCCCACAACCACGGGCCAAAGTTGGCCAGCCGGCGACATTTCCGACGACTATAGGGTCGTGCCCACGACCCGGGACTAGAGTGGCCCGCCACCGTCATGTCCAACGACTATGGGGTCGTCCCCACGACCCCGGGACTACATTGGCCCGCCACCGTCATGTCCGACGACTATAGGGTCGTCCCCACGACCCCCGGACTAGGTTGGCCGGCCGCCGACTTGTCCGACGACTATAGGGTCGTCCCCACGACCCCCGGACTAGGTGGGCTCGCCCCCGACTTTTCCGACGACTATAGGGTCGTTCCCACGACCCCGGGCCAAAGTTGGCAAGCTGTCGACTTATCCGACGACTATAGGGTCGTCCCCACGACCCCGGGACTAGATTGGCCCGCCACCGTCATTTCCGACGACTATAGGGTCGTCCCCACGACCACGGGCCAAAGTTGGCCAGCCGCCGACATATCCGAAGACTGTAGGGTCGTCCCCACGACCCCGGGCCAAAGTTGGCCAGCCGCTGATATGTCCGACGACTATAGGGTCGTCCCCACGACCCCGGGACTAGATTGGCCCGCCACCGTCATGTCCGACGACTATAGGGTCGTCCCCACGACCACGGGCCAAAGATGGCCAGCCGCCGACTTGTCCGACGACTATAGGGTCGTCCCCATGACCCGGGACTAGACTGGCCCGCCACCGTCATATCCGACGACTATAGGGTCGTCCCCACGACCCCCGGACTAGGTTGGTACGCCGCCGACTTGTCCGACGAGTATAGGGTCCTCCCCACGACCACGGGCCAAAGTTGGCCAGCCGCCGACATGTCCGACGACTATAGGGTCGTCCCCACGACCCGGGACTAGACTGGCCCGCCACCGACATGTCCGACGACTATAGAGTCGTCCCCACGACCCCGGGTCAATGTTGGCTCGCCGCCGACATGTCCGACGACTATAGGGTCGTCCCCACGACCCCCGGGCCAAAGTTGGACAGCCACCGACATTTCCGACGACTATAGGGTCGTCCCCACGACCACGGGCCAAAGTTGGCCAGCCGCCGACATGTCCGACGACTATAGGGTCGTCCCCACGACCCGGGACTAGACTGGCCCGCCACCGTCATGTCCGACGACTATAGGGTCGTCCCCACGACCCCCGGACTAGGTTGGCCGGCCGCCGACTTGTCCGACGACTATAGGGTCGTCCCCACGACCCCCCGACTAGGTGGGCTCGCCGCCGACTTGTCCGACGACTATAGGGTCGTCCCCACGACCCCGGGACTAGGTTGGCTCGCCACCGTCATGTCTGACGACTATAGGGTCGTCCCCACGACCACGGGCCAAAGTTGGCCAGCCGGCGTCATTTCCGACGACTATAGGGTCGTGCCCACGACCCCGGGCCAAAGTTGGCAAGCCGCCGTAATGTCCAACGACTATTGGGTCGTCCCCACGACCCCGGGACTAGATTGGCCCGCCACCGTCAAGTCCGACGACTATAGGGTCGTCCTCACGACCCCGGGCAAATTTGGCAAGCCGCCGACATATCCGACGACTATAGGGTCGTCCCCACAACCCCGGGACTAGATTGGCAAGCTACCGTCAAGTCCGACGACTATAGGATCGTCTCCACGACCACGGCCCAAAGTTGGCCAGCCGCCGACATGTCCGACGACTATTGGGTCGTCCCCACGACCACGGGCCAAAGTTAGCCAGCCGCCGACATGTCCAACGACTATAGGGTCGTCCCCACGACCCCGGGCCAAAGTTGGCAAGCCGCCGAAATGTCCGACGACTATAGGGTCGTCCCCACGACCGCGAGCCAAGAATATCCAGCCGCCGTCTTGTCCGACGACTATAGGGTCGTCCCCACGACCCCGGGCCAACGTTGGCCAATCGCCGACATGTCCGACGACTATAGGGTCGTTCCTACGACCCCGGGACTAGATTGGCCCGCCACCGTCATGTCCGACGACTATAGGGTCGTCCCCACGACCACGGGCCAAAGTTGGCCAGCCGGCGACATTTCCGACGACTATAGGGTCGTGCCCACGACCCGGGACTAGACTGGCCCGCCACCGTCATGTCCAACGGATATGGGGTCGTCCCCACGACCCCGGGACTAGATTGGCTCGCCACCGTCATGTCCGACGACTATGGGGTCGTCCACACGACCCCGAGACTAGATTGGCCCGCCACCGTCAAGTCCGACGACTATAGGGTCGTCCCCACGACCACGGGCCAAAGTTGGCCAGCCGCCGACTTGTCCGACGACTATAGAGTCGTCCCCACGACCCTGGGACTAGATTGGCCCGCCACCGTCATGTCCGACGACTATAGGGTCGTCCCCACGATCCCGGGACTAGATTGGCCCGACACCGTCATGTCCGACGACTATAGGGTCGTCCCCACGACCACGGGCCAAATTTGGCCAGCCGCCGACTTGTCCGCAGACTATAGGGTCGTCCCCACGTCCCCGGGCCAAAGTTGGCCCGCCACCGTTATGTCCGACGACTATAGGGTCGTCCCCACGACCCCGGGCCAAAGCTGGACAGCCGCCGACTTGTCCGACGACTATAGGGTCGTCCCCACGATCCCGGGACTAGATTGGCCCGACACCGTCATGTCCGACGACTATAGGGTCGTCCCCACGACCCCGGGCCAAAGCTGGACAGCCGCCGACTTGTCCGACGACTATAGGGTCGTCCCCACGACCACGGGCCAAAGTTGGCCAGCCGCCGACATGTCCGACGACTATAGGGTCGTCCCCACGACCCCGAGACTAGATTGGCCCGCCACCGTCAAGTCCGACGACTATAGGGTCGTCCCCACGACCACGGGCCAAAGTTGGCCAGCCGCCGACTTGTCCGACGACTATAGAGTCGTCCCCACGACCCCGGGACTAGATTGGCCCGCCACCGTCATGTCCGACGACTATAGGGTCGTCCCCACGATCCCGGGACTAGATTGGCCCGACACCGTCATGTCCGACGACTATAGGGTCGTCCCCACGACCACGGGCCAAATTTGGCCAGCCGCCGACTTGTCCGCAGACTATAGGGTCGTCCCCACGTCCCCGGGCCAAAGTTGGCCCGCCACCGTTATGTCCGACGACTATAGGGTCGTCCCCACGACCCCGGGCCAAAGCTGGACAGCCGCCGACTTGTCCGACGACTATAGGGTCGTCCCCACGATCCCGGGACTAGATTGGCCCGACACCGTCATGTCCGACGACTATAGGGTCGTCCCCACGACCCCGGGCCAAAGCTGGACAGCCGCCGACTTGTCCGACGACTATAGGGTCGTCCCCACGACCACGGGCCAAAGTTGGCCAGCCGGCGACATTTCCGACGACTATAGGGTCGTGACCACGACCCGGGACTAGACTGGCCCGCCACCGTCATGTCCAACGACTATGGGGTCGTCCCCACGACCCCGGGACTAGATTGGCCCGCCACCGTCATGTCCGACGACTATAGGGTCGTCCCCACGACCCCCGGACTAGGTTGGCCGGCCGCCGACTTGTCCGACGACTATAGGGTCGTCCCCACGACCCCCGGACTAGGTGGGCTCGCCCCCGACTTGTCCGACGACTATAGGGTCGTTCCCACGACCCCGGGCCAAAGTTGGCAAGCTGCCGACTTATCCGACGACTATAGGGTCGTCCCCACGACCCCGGGACTAGGTAGGCCCGCCCCCGACTTGTCCGACGACTATAGGGTCGTCCCCACGACCCCGGGACTAGATTGGCCCGCCACCGTTCTGTCCGACGACTATAGGGTCGTCCCCACGACCCGGGACTAGACTGGCCCGCCACCGACTTGTCCGACGACTATAGGGTCGTCCCCACGACCCCCCGACTACGTGGGCTCGCCGCCGACTTGTCCGACGACTATAGGGTCGTCCCCACGACCCCGGGACTAGGTTGGCTCGCCACCGTCATGTCTGACGACTATAGGGTCGTCCCCACGACCACGGGCCAAAGTTGGCCAGCCGCCGGCTTGTCCGACGATTATAGGGTCGTCCCCACGACCACGGGCCAAAGTTGGCCAGCCGGCGTCATTTCCGACGACTATAGGGTCGTGCCCACGACCCCGGGCCAAAGTTGGCAAGCCGCCGTAATGTCCGACGACTATAGGGTCGTCCCCACAACCACGGGCCAAAGTTGGCCAGCCGGCGACATTTCCGACGACTATAGGGTCGTGCCCACGACCCGGGACTAGAGTGGCCCGCCACCGTCATGTCCAACGACTATGGGGTCGTCCCCACGACCCCGGGACTACATTGGCCCGCCACCGTCATGTCCGACGACTATAGGGTCGTCCCCACGACCCCCGGACTAGGTTGGCCGGCCGCCGACTTGTCCGACGACTATAGGGTCGTCCCCACGACCCCCGGACTAGGTGGGCTCGCCCCCGACTTTTCCGACGACTATAGGGTCGTTCCCACGACCCCGGGCCAAAGTTGGCAAGCTGTCGACTTATCCGACGACTATAGGGTCGTCCCCACGACCCCGGGACTAGATTGGCCCGCCACCGTCATTTCCGACGACTATAGGGTCGTCCCCACGACCACGGGCCAAAGTTGGCCAGCCGCCGACATATCCGAAGACTGTAGGGTCGTCCCCACGACCCCGGGCCAAAGTTGGCCAGCCGCTGATATGTCCGACGACTATAGGGTCGTCCCCACGACCCCGGGACTAGATTGGCCCGCCACCGTCATGTCCGACGACTATAGGGTCGTCCCCACGACCACGGGCCAAAGATGGCCAGCCGCCGACTTGTCCGACGACTATAGGGTCGTCCCCATGACCCGGGACTAGACTGGCCCGCCACCGTCATATCCGACGACTATAGGGTCGTCCCCACGACCCCCGGACTAGGTTGGTACGCCGCCGACTTGTCCGACGAGTATAGGGTCCTCCCCACGACCACGGGCCAAAGTTGGCCAGCCGCCGACATGTCCGACGACTATAGGGTCGTCCCCACGACCCGGGACTAGACTGGCCCGCCACCGACATGTCCGACGACTATAGAGTCGTCCCCACGACCCCGGGTCAATGTTGGCTCGCCGCCGACATGTCCGACGACTATAGGGTCGTCCCCACGACCCCCGGGCCAAAGTTGGACAGCCACCGACATTTCCGACGACTATAGGGTCGTCCCCACGACCACGGGCCAAAGTTGGCCAGCCGCCGACATGTCCGACGACTATAGGGTCGTCCCCACGACCCGGGACTAGACTGGCCCGCCACCGTCATGTCCGACGACTATAGGGTCGTCCCCACGACCCCCGGACTAGGTTGGCCGGCCGCCGACTTGTCCGACGACTATAGGGTCGTCCCCACGACCCCCCGACTAGGTGGGCTCGCCGCCGACTTGTCCGACGACTATAGGGTCGTCCCCACGACCCCGGGACTAGGTTGGCTCGCCACCGTCATGTCTGACGACTATAGGGTCGTCCCCACGACCACGGGCCAAAGTTGGCCAGCCGGCGTCATTTCCGACGACTATAGGGTCGTGCCCACGACCCCGGGCCAAAGTTGGCAAGCCGCCGTAATGTCCAACGACTATTGGGTCGTCCCCACGACCCCGGGACTAGATTGGCCCGCCACCGTCAAGTCCGACGACTATAGGGTCGTCCTCACGACCCCGGGCAAATTTGGCAAGCCGCCGACATATCCGACGACTATAGGGTCGTCCCCACAACCCCGGGACTAGATTGGCAAGCTACCGTCAAGTCCGACGACTATAGGATCGTCTCCACGACCACGGCCCAAAGTTGGCCAGCCGCCGACATGTCCGACGACTATTGGGTCGTCCCCACGACCACGGGCCAAAGTTAGCCAGCCGCCGACATGTCCAACGACTATAGGGTCGTCCCCACGACCCCGGGCCAAAGTTGGCAAGCCGCCGAAATGTCCGACGACTATAGGGTCGTCCCCACGACCGCGAGCCAAGAATATCCAGCCGCCGTCTTGTCCGACGACTATAGGGTCGTCCCCACGACCCCGGGCCAACGTTGGCCAATCGCCGACATGTCCGACGACTATAGGGTCGTTCCTACGACCCCGGGACTAGATTGGCCCGCCACCGTCATGTCCGACGACTATAGGGTCGTCCCCACGACCACGGGCCAAAGTTGGCCAGCCGGCGACATTTCCGACGACTATAGGGTCGTGCCCACGACCCGGGACTAGACTGGCCCGCCACCGTCATGTCCAACGGATATGGGGTCGTCCCCACGACCCCGGGACTAGATTGGCTCGCCACCGTCATGTCCGACGACTATGGGGTCGTCCACACGACCCCGAGACTAGATTGGCCCGCCACCGTCAAGTCCGACGACTATAGGGTCGTCCCCACGACCACGGGCCAAAGTTGGCCAGCCGCCGACTTGTCCGACGACTATAGAGTCGTCCCCACGACCCTGGGACTAGATTGGCCCGCCACCGTCATGTCCGACGACTATAGGGTCGTCCCCACGATCCCGGGACTAGATTGGCCCGACACCGTCATGTCCGACGACTATAGGGTCGTCCCCACGACCACGGGCCAAATTTGGCCAGCCGCCGACTTGTCCGCAGACTATAGGGTCGTCCCCACGTCCCCGGGCCAAAGTTGGCCCGCCACCGTTATGTCCGACGACTATAGGGTCGTCCCCACGACCCCGGGCCAAAGCTGGACAGCCGCCGACTTGTCCGACGACTATAGGGTCGTCCCCACGATCCCGGGACTAGATTGGCCCGACACCGTCATGTCCGACGACTATAGGGTCGTCCCCACGACCCCGGGCCAAAGCTGGACAGCCGCCGACTTGTCCGACGACTATAGGGTCGTCCCCACGACCACGGGCCAAAGTTGGCCAGCCGCCGACATGTCCGACGACTATAGGGTCGTCCCCACGACCCCGAGACTAGATTGGCCCGCCACCGTCAAGTCCGACGACTATAGGGTCGTCCCCACGACCACGGGCCAAAGTTGGCCAGCCGCCGACTTGTCCGACGACTATAGAGTCGTCCCCACGACCCCGGGACTAGATTGGCCCGCCACCGTCATGTCCGACGACTATAGGGTCGTCCCCACGATCCCGGGACTAGATTGGCCCGACACCGTCATGTCCGACGACTATAGGGTCGTCCCCACGACCACGGGCCAAATTTGGCCAGCCGCCGACTTGTCCGCAGACTATAGGGTCGTCCCCACGTCCCCGGGCCAAAGTTGGCCCGCCACCGTTATGTCCGACGACTATAGGGTCGTCCCCACGACCCCGGGCCAAAGCTGGACAGCCGCCGACTTGTCCGACGACTATAGGGTCGTCCCCACGATCCCGGGACTAGATTGGCCCGACACCGTCATGTCCGACGACTATAGGGTCGTCCCCACGACCCCGGGCCAAAGCTGGACAGCCGCCGACTTGTCCGACGACTATAGGGTCGTCCCCACGACCACGGGCCAAAGTTGGCCAGCCGGCGACATTTCCGACGACTATAGGGTCGTGACCACGACCCGGGACTAGACTGGCCCGCCACCGTCATGTCCAACGACTATGGGGTCGTCCCCACGACCCCGGGACTAGATTGGCCCGCCACCGTCATGTCCGACGACTATAGGGTCGTCCCCACGACCCCCGGACTAGGTTGGCCGGCCGCCGACTTGTCCGACGACTATAGGGTCGTCCCCACGACCCCCGGACTAGGTGGGCTCGCCCCCGACTTGTCCGACGACTATAGGGTCGTTCCCACGACCCCGGGCCAAAGTTGGCAAGCTGCCGACTTATCCGACGACTATAGGGTCGTCCCCACGACCCCGGGACTAGGTAGGCCCGCCCCCGACTTGTCCGACGACTATAGGGTCGTCCCCACGACCCCGGGACTAGATTGGCCCGCCACCGTTCTGTCCGACGACTATAGGGTCGTCCCCACGACCCGGGACTAGACTGGCCCGCCACCGACTTGTCCGACGACTATAGGGTCGTCCCCACGACCCCCCGACTACGTGGGCTCGCCGCCGACTTGTCCGACGACTATAGGGTCGTCCCCACGACCCCGGGACTAGGTTGGCTCGCCACCGTCATGTCTGACGACTATAGGGTCGTCCCCACGACCACGGGCCAAAGTTGGCCAGCCGCCGGCTTGTCCGACGATTATAGGGTCGTCCCCACGACCCCGGGACTAGGTTGGCCCGCCGCCGACTTGTCCGACGACTATAGGGTCGTCCCCACGACCCCGGGACTAGGTTGGCTCGCCACCGTCATGTCTGACGACTATAGAGTCGTCCCCACGACCACGGGCCAAAGTTGGCCAGCCGCCGACATGTCCGACGACTATAGGGTCGTCCCCACGACCCGGGACTAGACTGGCCCGCCACCGTCAGGTCCGACGACTATAGGGTCGTCCCCACGACCCCCGGACTAGGTTGGCCGGCCGCCGACTTGTCCGACGACTATAGGGTCGTCCCCACGACCCCCCGACTAGGTGGGCTCGCCGCCGACTTGTCCGACGACTATAGGGTCGTCCCCACGACCCCGGGACTAGGTTGGCTCGCCACCGTCATGTCTGCCGACTATAGGGTCGTCCCCACGACCACGGGCCAAAGTTGGCCAGCCGCCGACATGTCCGACGACTATAGGGTCGTCCCCACGACCCGGGACTAGACTGGCCCGCCACCGTCATGTCCGACGACTATAGGGTCATCCCCACGACCCCGGGTCTAGGTTCGCCCGCCGCCGACTTGTCCGACGACTATAGGGTCGTCCCCACGACCCCGGGACTAGGTTGGCTCGCCACCGATATGTCTGACGACTATAGGGTCGTCCCCACGACCCCGGGACTAGATTGGCCCGCCACCGTCAAGTCCGACGACTATAGGGTCGTCCCCACGACCCCGGGCCAAAGTTGGACAGCCGCCGACATGTCCGACGACTATAGGATCGTCCCCACGACCCGGGACTAGAGTGGCCCGCCACCGTCATGTCCGACGACTATACGGTCGTCCCCACGACCACGGGCCAATGTTGGCCAGCCGCCGACATGTCCGACGACTATAGGATCGTCCCCACGACCCGGGACTAGAGTGGCCCGCCACCGTCATGTCCGACGACTATACGGTCGTCCCCACGACCACGGGCCAATGTTGGCTAGCCGCTGACTTGTCCGACGACTATAGGGTCGTCCCCACGACCGCGGGACTAGATTGGCTCGCCGCCGACTTGTCCGACGACTGTAGGGTCGTCCCCACGACCGCGGGACTAGATTGGCCCGCCACCGTCATTTCCGACGACTATAGGGTCGTCCCCACGACCACGGGCCAATGTTGGCTAGCCGCTGACTTGTCCGACGACTATAGGGTCGTCCCCACGACCGCGGGACTAGATTCGCTCGCCGCCGACTTGTCCGACGACTGTAGGGTCGTCCCCACGACCCCGGGACTAGATTGGACCGCCACCGCCATGTCCGACGACAATAAGGTCGTCCCCACGGCCACGGGCCAAAGTTGGCCAGCCGCCGACATGTCCGACGACTATAGGGTCGTCCCTACGACCCCGGACTAGGTTGGCCAGCCGCCGACATGTCCGACGACTATAGGGTCGTCCCCACGACCCCGGGCCAAAGTTGGCAAGCCGCCGACATGTCCGATGACTATAGGGTCGTCCCCACGACCCCGGGACTAGGTTGGCCCACCGCCGACTTGTCCGACGACAATAGGGTCGTCCCCACGACCCCGGGTCTAGGTTGGCCAGCTGCCGACATGTCCGACGATTATAGGGTCGTCCCCATGACCAGGGGCCAAAGTTGGCCTGCCGCCGAAATGTCCGACAACTATACAGTCGTCCCCACGACATCAGGCCAAAGTTGGCCAGCCGCCGACATGTCCGACGACTATTGGGTCGTCCCCACGACACCGGGCCAAAGTTGGCCAGCCGCTGACATGTCCAACGATTATAGGGTCGTCCCCACAACCACGGGCCAAAGTTGACCAGCCGCCGACATGTCCGACGACTTTTGGGTCGTCCCCACGACACCGGGCCAAAGTTGGCCAGCCGCTGACATGTCCAACGACTATAGGGTCGTCCCCACAACCACGGGCCAAAGTTGACCAGCCGCCGACATGTCCGACGACTATTGGATCGTCCCCACGACCCCGGGCCAAAGTTGGCAAGCCGCCGACATTGTCCGATGACTATAGGGTCGTCCCCACGACCCCGGGTCTAGGTTGGCCCACCGCCGACTTGTCCGACGACAATAGGGTCGTCCCCACGACCCCGGGTCTACGTTGGCCAGCTGCCGACATGTCCGACGATTATAGGGTCGTCCCCATGACCAGGGGCCAAAGTTGGCCTGCCGCCGAAATGTCCGACAACTATACAGTCGTCCCCACGACACCAGGCCAAAGTTGGCCAGCCGCCGACATGTCCGACGACTATTGGGTCGTCCCCACGACCCCGGACTAGGTTGGCCAGCCGCCGACATGTCCGACGACTGTAGGGTCGTCCCCACGACCCCGGGCCAAAGTTGGCAAGCCGCCGACATGTCCGATGACTATAGGGTCGTCCCCACGACCCCGGGACTAGGTTGGCCCACCGCCGACTTGTCCGATGACTATAGGGTCGTCCCCACGACCCCGGGACTAGGTTGGCCCACCGCCGACTTGTCCGACGACAATAGGGTCGTCCCCACGACCCCGGGTCTAGGTTGGCCAGCTGCCGACATGTCCGACGATTATAGGGTCGTCCCCATGACCAGGGGCCAAAGTTGGCCTGCCGCCGAAATGTCCGACAACTATACAGTCGTCCCCACGACACCAGGCCAAAGTTGGCCAGCCGCCGACATGTCCGACGACTATTGGGTCGTCCCCACGACACCGGGCCAAAGTTGGCCAGCCGCTGACATGTCCAACGACTATAGGGTCGTCCCCACAACCACGGGCCAAAGTTGACCAGCCGCCGACTTGTCCGACGACTATTGGGTCGTCCCCACGACACCGGGCCAAAGTTGGCCAGCCGCTGACATGTCCAACGACTATAGGGTCGTCCCCACAACCACGGGCCAAAGTTGAACAGCCGCCGACATGTCCGACGACTATTGGATCGTCCCCACGACCCCGGGCCAAAGTTGGCAAGCCGCCGACATTGTCCGATGACTATAGGGTCGTCCCCACGACCCCGGGTCTAGGTTGGCCCACCGCCGACTTGTCCGACGACAATAGGGTCGTCCCCACGACCCCGGGTCTACGTTGGCCAGCTGCCGACATGTCCGACGATTATAGGGTCGTCCCCATGACCAGGGGCCAAAGTTGGCCTGCCGCCGAAATGTCCGACAACTATACAGTCGTCCCCACGACACCAGGCCAAAGTTGGCCAGCCGCCGACATGTCCGACGACTATTGGGTCGTCCCCACGACCCCGGACTAGGTTGGCCAGCCGCCGACATGTCCGACGACTGTAGGGTCGTCCCCACGACCCCGGGCCAAAGTTGGCAAGCCGCCGACATGTCCGATGACTATAGGGTCGTCCCCACGACCCCGGGACTAGGTTGGCCCACCGCCGACTTGTCCGATGACTATAGGGTCGTCCCCACGACCCCGGGACTAGGTTGGCCCACCGCCGACTTGTCCGACGACAATAGGGTCGTCCCCACGACCCCGGGTCTAGGTTGGCCAGCTGCCGACATGTCCGACGATTATAGGGTCGTCCCCATGACCAGGGGCCAAAGTTGGCCTGCCGCCGAAATGTCCGACAACTATACAGACGTCCCCACGACACCAGGCCAAAGCTGGCCAGCCGCCGACAGGTCCGACGACTATTGGGTCGTCCCCACGACACCGGGCCAAAGTTGGCCAGCCGCTGACATGTCCAACGACTATAGGGTCGTCCCCACAACCACGGGCCAAAGTTGACCAGCCGCCGACATGTCCGACGACTATTGGATCGTCCCCACGACCCCGGGCCAAAGTTGGCCAGCCGCCGACATGTCCGACGAATATAGGGTCGTCCCCACGACCCCGGAAGTAGGTTGGCCAGCCGCCGACATGTCCGACGACTATAGGGTCGTCCCCACGACCCCGGGCCAAAGTTGGCAAGCCGCCGAAATGTCCGACGACAATAGGGTCGTCCCCACGACCCCGGGATTAGGTTGGCCAGCCGCCGACATGTCCGACGACTATTGGATCGTCCCCACGACCACGGGCCAAAGTTGGCCAGCCGCCGACATGTCCGACGAATATAGGGTCGTCCCCACGACCCCGGAACTAGGTTGGCCAGCCGCCGACATGTCCGACGACTATAGGGTCGTCCCGACGACCCCGGGCCAATGTTGGCCAATCGCCAACATGTCCGACGACTATAGGGTCGTCCCCACGACCCCGGGACTAGATTGGTCCGCCACCGTCATGTCCGACGACTATAGGGTCGTCCCGATGACCCCGGGCCAATGTTGGCCAATCGCCAACATGTCCGACGACTATAGGGTCGTCCCTACGACCCCGGGACTAGATTGGCCCGCCACCGTCAAGTCCAACGATTATAGGGTCGTCCCCACGACCCCGGGACTAGATTGGCCCGCCGCCGACATGTCCGACGACTATTGGATCGTCCCCACGACCACGGGCCAAAGTTGGCCAGCCGCCGACATGTCCGACGAATATAGGGTCGTCCCCACGACCCCGGAACTAGGTTGGCCAGCCGCCGACATGTCCGACGACTATAGGGTCGTCCCGACGACCCCGGGCCAATGTTGGCCAATCGCCAACATGTCCGACGACTATAGGGTCGTCCCTACGACCCCGGGACTATATTGGCCCGCCACCGTCATGTCCAACGATTATAGGGTCGTCCCCACGACCCCGGGACTAGATTGGCCCGCCACCGTCATGTCCGACGATTATAGGGTCGTCCCCACGACCCCGGGACAAGCTTGGCCCGCCGCCGACTTGTCCGACGACTATAGGGTCGTCCCCACGACCCCGGGACTAGATTGGCCCGCCACCGTCATGTCCGACGACAATAGGGTCGTCCCCACGACCCCGGGTCTAGGTGGGCCAGCCGCCGACATGTCCGACGACTATAGAGTCGTCCCCACGACACCGGGCCAAAGTTGGCCAGCCGCCGACATGTCCGACGACTATAGGGTCGTCCCCACGACACCGGGCCAAAGTTGGCCAGCCGCTGACATGTCCAACGACTATAGGGTCGTCCCCACGACCCCGGGTCTAGGTTGGCCAGCCGCCGACATGTCCGACGACAATCGGATCGTCCCCACGACCACGCGCCAAAGTTGGCCAGCCGCCGACATGTCCGACGACTTTTGGATCGTCCCCACGACCACGGGCCAAAGTTGGCCAGCCGCCGACATGTCCGACGACTATAGGGTCGTCCCCACGACCCCGGGACTAGATTGGTCCGCCACCGTCATGTCCGACGACTATAGGGTCGTCCCCACGACCCCGGGCCAAAGTTGGCAAGACGCCGAAATGTCCGCCGACTGTAGGGTCGTCCCCACGACCCCGGGACTAGATTGGCCCGCCACCGTCAAGTCCGACGACTATAGGGTCGCCCCCACGACCCCGGGCCAAAGTTGGCAAGCCGCCGAAATGTCCGACGACTATTGGGTCGTCCCCACGACCCCGGACTAGGTTGGCCAGCCGCCGACATGTCCGACGACTGTAGGGTCGTCCCCACGACCCCGGGCCAAAGTTGGCAAGCCGCCGACATGTCCGATGACTATAGGGTCGTCCCCACGACCCCGGGACTAGGTTGGCCCACCGCCGACTTGTCCGATGACTATAGGGTCGTCCCCACGACCCCGGGACTAGGTTGGCCCACCGCCGACTTGTCCGACGACAATAGGGTCGTCCCCACGACCCCGGGTCTAGGTTGGCCAGCTGCCGACATGTCCGACGATTATAGGGTCGTCCCCATGACCAGGGGCCAAAGTTGGCCTGCCGCCGAAATGTCCGACAACTATACAGTCGTCCCCACGACACCAGGCCAAAGCTGGCCAGCCGCCGACATGTCCGACGACTATTGGGTCGTCCCCACGACACCGGGCCAAAGTTGGCCAGCCGCTGACATGTCCAACGACTATAGGGTCGTCCCCACAACCACGGGCCAAAGTTGACCAGCCGCCGACATGTCCGACGACTATAGAGTCGTCCCCACGACACCGGGCCAAAGTTGGCCAGCCGCCGACATGTCCGACGACTATAGGGTCGTCCCCACGACACCGGGCCAAAGTTGGCCAGCCGCTGACATGTCCAACGACTATAGGGTCGTCCCCACGACCTCGGGTCTAGATTGGCCCGCTACCGTCATGTCCGAAGATTATAGGGTCGTCCCCACGACCCCGGGTCTAGGTTGGCCAGCCGCCGACATGTCCGACGACAATCGGATCGTCCCCACGACCACGCGCCAAAGTTGGCCAGCCGCCGACATGTCCGACGACTTTTGGATCGTCCCCACGACCACGGGCCAAAGTTGGCCAGCCGCCGACATGTCCGACGACTATAGGGTCGTCCCCACGACCCCGGGACTAGATTGGTCCGCCACCGTCATGTCCGACGACTATAGGGTCGTCCCCACGACCCCGGGCCAAAGTTGGCAAGACGCCGAAATGTCCGCCGACTGTAGGGTCGTCCCCACGACCCCGGGACTAGATTGGCCCGCCACCGTCAAGTCCGACGACTATAGGGTCGCCCCCACGACCCCGGGCCAAAGTTGGCAAGCCGCCGAAATGTCCGACGACTGTAGGGTCGTCCCCACAACCCCGAGAGTAGATTGGCCCGCCACCGTCAAGTCCGACGACTATAGGGTCGTCCCCACGACCCCGGGACTAGATTGGCCTGCCACCGTCATGTCCAACGACTATCGGATCGTCCCCACGACCACGGGCCAAAGTTGGCCAGCCGCCGACATGTCCGACGACTATTGGATCGTCCCCACGACCACGGGCCAAAGTTGGCCAGCCGCCGACATGTCCGACGATAATCGGATCGTCCCCACGACCACGCGCCAAAGTTGGCCAGCCGCCGACATGTCCGACGACTATAGGGTCGTCCCCACGACCCCGGGCCAATGTTGGCCAATCGCCGACATGTCCAACGACTATAGGGTCGTCCCTACGACCCCGGGACTAGATTAGCCCGCCACCGTCATGTCCAACAACTATAGGGTCGTCCCCACGACCACGGGCCAAAGTTGGCATGCCGCCGAAATGTCCGACGACTATAGGGTCGTCCCCACGACACCGGGCCAAAGTTGGCCAGCCGCCGACATGTCCGACGACTATAGGGTCGTCCCCACGACCCCGGGACTAGATTGGCCCGCCACCGTCATGTCCGACGATTATAGGGTCGTCCCCACGACCGCGAGACTAGATTGGCCCGCCACCGTCATGTCCGACGACAATAGGGTCGTCCCCACGACCCCGGGTCCAGTTTGGCCAGCCGCCGACATGTCTGACGACTATTGGATCGTCCCCACGACCACGGTGCCAAAGTTGGCCAGCCGCCGACATGTCCGACGACTATTGGATCGTCCCCACGACCACGGGCCAAAGTTGGCCAGCCGCCGACATGTCCGACGATAATCGGATCGTCCCCACGACCACGCGCCAAAGTTGGCCAGCCGCCGACATGTCCGACGACTATAGGGTCGTCCCCACGACCCCGGGCCAATGTTGGCCAATCGCCGACATGTCCAACGACTATAGGGTCGTCCCTACGACCCCGGGACTAGATTAGCCCGCCACCGTCATGTCCAACAACTATAGGGTCGTCCCCACGACCACGGGCCAAAGTTGGCATGCCGCCGAAATGTCCGACGACTATAGGGTCGTCCCCACGACACCGGGCCAAAGTTGGCCAGCCGCCGACATGTCCGACGACTATAGGGTCGTCCCCACGACCCCGGGACTAGATTGGCCCGCCACCGTCATGTCCGACGATTATAGGGTCGTCCCCACGACCCCGGGACAAGCTTGGCCCGCCGCCGTCTTGCCCGACGACTATAGGGTCGTCCCTACGACCCCGGGACTAGATTGGCCCGCCACCGTCATGTCCAACGATTATAGGGTCGTCCCCACGACCCCGGGACTAGATTGGCCCGCCACCGTCATGTCCGACGATTATAGGGTCGTCCCCACGACCCCGGGACAAGCTTGGCCCGCCGCCGACTTGTCCGACGACAATAGGGTCGTCCCCACGACCCCGGGTCCAGGTTGGCCAGCCGCCGACATTTCCGACGACTATAGAGTCGTCCCCACGACACCGGGCCAAAGTTGGCCAGCCGCCGACATGTCCGACGACTATAGGGTCGTCCCCACGACCCCGGGACTAGATTGGCCCGCCACCGTCATGTCCGACGATTATAGGGTCGTCCCCACGACCCCGGGACTAGATTGGCCCGCCACCGTCATGTCCAACGACTATAGGGTCGTCCCCACAACCACGGGCCAAAGTTGGCCAGCCGCCGACATGTCCGACGACTATAGGGTCGTCCCTACGACCCCGGGACTAGATTGGCCCGCCACCGTCATGTCCAACGATTATAGGGTCGTCCCCACGACCCCGGGACTAGATTGGCCCGCCACCGTCATGTCCGACGATTATAGGGTCGTCCCCACGACCCCGGGACAAGCTTGGCCCGCCGCCGACTTGTCCGACGACTGTAGGGTCGTCCCCACGACCCCGGGGCTAGATTGGCCCGCCACCGTCATGTCCGACGACAATATGGTCGTCCCCACGTCCCCGGGGCTAGGTTGGCCAGCCGCCGACATGTCCGACGACTATAGAGTCGTCCCCACGACTCCGGGCCAAAGTTGGACAGCCGCCGACATGTCCGACTACTATAGGGTCGTCCCCAGGACCTCGGGTCTAGGTTGGCCCGCTACCGTCATGTCCGAAGACTATAGGGTCGTCCCCACGACCACGGGACTAGATTGGCCCGCCACCGCCATGTCCGACGACAATAGGGTCGTCCCCACGACCCCGGGACTAGGTCGGCCAGCCGCCGACATGTCCGACGACTATAGGGTCGTCCCCACGACCCCGGGCCAATGTTGGCCAATCGCCGACATGTCCAACGACTATAGGGTCGTCCCTACGACCCCGGGACTAGATTAGCCCGCCACCGTCATGTCCAACAACTATAGGGTCGTCCCCACGACCACGGGCCAAAGTTGGCATGCCGCCGAAATGTCCGACGACTATAGGGTCGTCCACACGACACCGGGCCAAAGTTGGCCAGCCGCCGACATGTCCGACGACTATAGGGTCGTCCCCACGACCCCGGGACTAGATTGGCCCGCCACCGTCATGTCCGACGATTATAGGGTCGTCCCCACGACCGCGAGACTAGATTGGCCCGCCACCGTCATGTCCGACGACAATAGGGTCGTCCCCACGACCCCGGGTCCAGTTTGGCCAGCCGCCGACATGTCTGACGACTATTGGATCGTCCCCACGACCACGGTGCCAAAGTTGGACAGCCGCCGACATGTCCGACGACAATCGGATCGTCCCCACGACCCCGGGTCTAGGTTGGCCAGCCGCCGACATGTCCGACGATTATAGGGTCGTCCCCACGACACCGGGCCAAAGTTGGCCAGCCGCTGACATGTCCAACGACTATAGGGTCGTCCCCACAACCACGGGCCAAAGTTGACCAGCCGCCGACATGTCCGACGACTATAGAGTCGTCCCCACGACCCCGGGCCAAAGTTGGCAAGACGCCGAAATGTCCGCCGACTGTAGGGTCGTCCCCACGACCCCGGGACTAGATTGGCCCGCCACCGTCAAGTCCGACGACTATAGGGTCGCCCCCACGACCCCGGGCCAAAGTTGGCAAGCCGCCGAAATGTCCGACGACTGTAGGGTCGTCCCCACAACCCCGAGACTAGATTGGCCTGCCGCCGAAATGTCCGACAACTATACAGTCGTCCCCACGACACCAGGCCAAAGCTGGCCAGCCGCCGACATGTCCGACGACTATTGGGTCGTCCCCACGACACCGGGCCAAAGTTGGCCAGCCGCTGACATGTCCAACGACTATAGGGTCGTCCCCACAACCACGGGCCAAAGTTGACCAGCCGCCGACATGTCCGACGACTATAGAGTCGTCCCCACGACACCGGGCCAAAGTTGGCCAGCCGCCGACATGTCCGACGACTATAGGGTCGTCCCCACGACACCGGGCCAAAGTTGGCCAGCCGCTGACATGTCCAACGACTATAGGGTCGTCCCCACGACCTCGGGTCTAGATTGGCCCGCTACCGTCATGTCCGAAGATTATAGGGTCGTCCCCACGACCCCGGGTCTAGGTTGGCCAACCGCCGACATGTCCGACGACAATCGGATCGTCCCCACGACCACGCGCCAAAGTTGGCCAGCCGCCGACATGTCCGACGACTTTTGGATCGTCCCCACGACCACGGGCCAAAGTTGGCCAGCCGCCGACATGTCCGACGACTATAGGGTCGTCCCCACGACCCCGGGACTAGATTGGTCCGCCACCGTCATGTCCGACGACTATAGGGTCGTCCCCACGACCCCGGGCCAAAGTTGGCAAGACGCCGAAATGTCCGCCGACTGTAGGGTCGTCCCCACGACCCCGGGACTAGATTGGCCCGCCACCGTCAAGTCCGACGACTATAGGGTCGCCCCCACGACCCCGGGCCAAAGTTGGCAAGCCGCCGAAATGTCCGACGACTGTAGGGTCGTCCCCACAACCCCGAGACTAGATTGGCCCGCCACCGTCAAGTCCGACGACTATAGGGTCGTCCCCACGACCCCGGGACTAGATTGGCCTGCCACCGTCATGTCCAACGACTATCGGATCGTCCCCACGACCACGGGCCAAAGTTGGCCAGCCGCCGACATGTCCGACGATAATCCGATCGTCCCCACGACCACGCGCCAAAGTTGGCCAGCCGCCGACATGTCCGACGACTATAGGGTCGTCCCCACGACCCCGGGCCAATGTTGGCCAATCGCCGACATGTCCAACGACTATAGGGTCGTCCCTACGACCCCGGGACTAGATTAGCCCGCCACCGTCATGTCCAACAACTATAGGGTCGTCCCCACGACCACGGGCCAAAGTTGGCATGCCGCCGAAATGTCCGACGACTATAGGGTCGTCCCCACGACACCGGGCCAAAGTTGGCCAGCCGCCGACATGTCCGACGACTATAGGGTCGTCCCCACGACCCCGGGACTAGATTGGCCCGCCACCGTCATGTCCGACGATTATAGGGTCGTCCCCACGACCGCGAGACTAGATTGGCCCGCCACCGTCATGTCCGACGACAATAGGGTCGTCCCCACGACCCCGGGTCCAGTTTGGCCAGCCGCCGACATGTCTGACGACTATTGGATCGTCCCCACGACCACGGTGCCAAAGTTGGACAGCCGCCGACATGTCCGACGACAATCGGATCGTCCCCACGACCCCGGGTCTAGGTTGGCCAGCCGCCGACATGTCCGACGATTATAGGGTCGTCCCCACGACCCCGGGACAAGCTTGGCCCGCCGCCGTCTTGCCCGACGACTATAGGGTCGTCCCTACGACCCCGGTACTAGATTGGCCCGCCACCGTCATGTCCAACGATTATAGGGTCGTCCCCACGACCCCGGGACTAGATTGGCCCGCCACCGTCATGTCCGACGATTATAGGGTCGTCCCCACGACCCCGGGACAAGCTTGGCCCGCCGCCGACGTGTCCGACGACAATAGGGTCGTCCCCACGACCCCGGGTCCAGGTTGGCCAGCCGCCGACATTTCCGACGACTATAGAGTCGTCCCCACGACACCGGGCCAAAGTTGGCCAGCCGCCGACATGTCCGACGACTATAGGGTCGTCCCCACGACCCCGGGACTAGATTGGCCCGCCACCGTCATGTCCGACGATTATAGGGTCGTCCCCACGACCCCGGGACTAGATTGGCCCGCCACCGTCATGTCCAACGACTATAGGGTCGTCCCCACAACCACGGGCCAAAGTTGGCCAGCCGCCGACATGTCCGACGACTATAGGGTCGTCCCTACGACCCCGGGACTAGATTGGCCCGCCACCGTCATGTCCAACGATTATAGGGTCGTCCCCACGACCCCGGGACTAGATTGGCCCGCCACCGTCATGTCCGACGATTATAGGGTCGTCCCCACGACCCCGGGACAAGCTTGGCCCGCCGCCGACTTGTCCGACGACTGTAGGGTCGTCCCCACGACCCCGGGGCTAGATTGGCCCGCCACCGTCATGTCCGACGACAATATGGTCGTCCCCACGTCCCCGGGGCTAGGTTGGCCAGCCGCCGACATGTCCGACGACTATAGAGTCGTCCCCACGACTCCGGGCCAAAGTTGGACAGCCGCCGACATGTCCGACTACTATAGGGTCGTCCCCAGGACCTCGGGTCTAGATTGGCCCGCTACCGTCATGTCCGAAGACTATAGGGTCGTCCCCACGACCACGGGACTAGATTGGCCCGCCACCGCCATGTCCGACGACAATAGGGTCGTCCCCACGACCCCGGGACTAGGTTGGCCAGCCGCCGACATGTCCGACGACTATAGGGTCGTCCCCACGACCCCGGGCCAATGTTGGCCAATCGCCGACATGTCCAACGACTATAGGGTCGTCCCTACGACCCCGGGACTAGATTAGCCCGCCACCGTCATGTCCAACAACTATAGGGTCGTCCCCACGACCACGGGCCAAAGTTGGCATGCCGCCGACATGTCCGATGACTATAGGGTCGTCCCCACGACCCCGGGACTAGGTTGGCCCACCGCCGACTTGTCCGACGACAATAGGGTCGTCCCCACGACCCCGGGTCTAGGTTGGCCAGCTGCCGACATGTCCGACGATTATAGGGTCGTCCCCATGACCAGGGGCCAAAGTTGGCCTGCCGCCGAAATGTCCGACAACTATAAAGTCGTCCCCACGACACCAGGCCAAAGATGGCCAGCCGCCGACATGTCCGACGACTATTGGGTCGTCCCCACGACACCGGGCCAAAGTTGGCCAGCCGCTGACATGTCCAACGACTATAGGGTCGTCCCCACAACCACGGGCCAAAGTTGGCCAGCCGCCGACATGTCCGACGACTATAGAGTCGTCCCCACGACCCCGGGACTAGATTGGTCCGCCACCGTCTTGTCCGACGCCTATAGGGTCGTCCCCACGACCACGGGCCAAAGTTGACCAGCCGCCGACATGTCCGACGACTATAGGGTCGTCCCCACGACCCCGAGTACAGGTTGACAGCCGCCGACATTTCCGACGACTATAGAGTCGTCCCCACGACCCCGGGCCAAAGTTGGCATGCCGCCGAAATGTCCGACGACTGTAGGGTCGTCCCCACAACCCCGAGACTAGATTGGCCCGCCACCGTCAAGTCCGACGACTATAGGGTCGTCCCCACGACCCCGGGACTAGGTCGGCCAGCCGCCGACATGTCCGACGACTATAGGGTCGTCCCCACGACCCCGGGCCAATGTTGGCCAATCGCCGACATGTCCAACGACTATAGGGTCGTCCCTACGACCCCGGGACTAGATTAGCCCGCCACCGTCATGTCCAACAACTATAGGGTCGTCCCCACGACCACGGGCCAAAGTTGGCATGCCGCCGAAATGTCCGACGACTATAGGGTCGTCCACACGACACCGGGCCAAAGTTGGCCAGCCGCCGACATGTCCGACGACTATAGGGTCGTCCCCACGACCCCGGGACTAGATTGGCCCGCCACCGTCATGTCCGACGATTATAGGGTCGTCCCCACGACCGCGAGACTAGATTGGCCCGCCACCGTCATGTCCGACGACAATAGGGTCGTCCCCACGACCCCGGGTCCAGTTTGGCCAGCCGCCGACATGTCTGACGACTATTGGATCGTCCCCACGACCACGGTGCCAAAGTTGGACAGCCGCCGACATGTCCGACGACAATCGGATCGTCCCCACGACCCCGGGTCTAGGTTGGCCAGCCGCCGACATGTCCGACGATTATAGGGTCGTCCCCACGACACCGGGCCAAAGTTGGCCAGCCGCTGACATGTCCAACGACTATAGGGTCGTCCCCACAACCACGGGCCAAAGTTGACCAGCCGCCGACATGTCCGACGACTATAGAGTCGTCCCCACGACCCCGGGCCAAAGTTGGCAAGACGCCGAAATGTCCGCCGACTGTAGGGTCGTCCCCACGACCCCGGGACTAGATTGGCCCGCCACCGTCAAGTCCGACGACTATAGGGTCGCCCCCACGACCCCGGGCCAAAGTTGGCAAGCCGCCGAAATGTCCGACGACTGTAGGGTCGTCCCCACAACCCCGAGACTAGATTGGCCTGCCGCCGAAATGTCCGACAACTATACAGTCGTCCCCACGACACCAGGCCAAAGCTGGCCAGCCGCCGACATGTCCGACGACTATTGGGTCGTCCCCACGACACCGGGCCAAAGTTGGCCAGCCGCTGACATGTCCAACGACTATAGGGTCGTCCCCACAACCACGGGCCAAAGTTGACCAGCCGCCGACATGTCCGACGACTATAGAGTCGTCCCCACGACACCGGGCCAAAGTTGGCCAGCCGCCGACATGTCCGACGACTATAGGGTCGTCCCCACGACACCGGGCCAAAGTTGGCCAGCCGCTGACATGTCCAACGACTATAGGGTCGTCCCCACGACCTCGGGTCTAGATTGGCCCGCTACCGTCATGTCCGAAGATTATAGGGTCGTCCCCACGACCCCGGGTCTAGGTTGGCCAACCGCCGACATGTCCGACGACAATCGGATCGTCCCCACGACCACGCGCCAAAGTTGGCCAGCCGCCGACATGTCCGACGACTTTTGGATCGTCCCCACGACCACGGGCCAAAGTTGGCCAGCCGCCGACATGTCCGACGACTATAGGGTCGTCCCCACGACCCCGGGACTAGATTGGTCCGCCACCGTCATGTCCGACGACTATAGGGTCGTCCCCACGACCCCGGGCCAAAGTTGGCAAGACGCCGAAATGTCCGCCGACTGTAGGGTCGTCCCCACGACCCCGGGACTAGATTGGCCCGCCACCGTCAAGTCCGACGACTATAGGGTCGCCCCCACGACCCCGGGCCAAAGTTGGCAAGCCGCCGAAATGTCCGACGACTGTAGGGTCGTCCCCACAACCCCGAGACTAGATTGGCCCGCCACCGTCAAGTCCGACGACTATAGGGTCGTCCCCACGACCCCGGGACTAGATTGGCCTGCCACCGTCATGTCCAACGACTATCGGATCGTCCCCACGACCACGGGCCAAAGTTGGCCAGCCGCCGACATGTCCGACGATAATCCGATCGTCCCCACGACCACGCGCCAAAGTTGGCCAGCCGCCGACATGTCCGACGACTATAGGGTCGTCCCCACGACCCCGGGCCAATGTTGGCCAATCGCCGACATGTCCAACGACTATAGGGTCGTCCCTACGACCCCGGGACTAGATTAGCCCGCCACCGTCATGTCCAACAACTATAGGGTCGTCCCCACGACCACGGGCCAAAGTTGGCATGCCGCCGAAATGTCCGACGACTATAGGGTCGTCCCCACGACACCGGGCCAAAGTTGGCCAGCCGCCGACATGTCCGACGACTATAGGGTCGTCCCCACGACCCCGGGACTAGATTGGCCCGCCACCGTCATGTCCGACGATTATAGGGTCGTCCCCACGACCGCGAGACTAGATTGGCCCGCCACCGTCATGTCCGACGACAATAGGGTCGTCCCCACGACCCCGGGTCCAGTTTGGCCAGCCGCCGACATGTCTGACGACTATTGGATCGTCCCCACGACCACGGTGCCAAAGTTGGACAGCCGCCGACATGTCCGACGACAATCGGATCGTCCCCACGACCCCGGGTCTAGGTTGGCCAGCCGCCGACATGTCCGACGATTATAGGGTCGTCCCCACGACCCCGGGACAAGCTTGGCCCGCCGCCGTCTTGCCCGACGACTATAGGGTCGTCCCTACGACCCCGGTACTAGATTGGCCCGCCACCGTCATGTCCAACGATTATAGGGTCGTCCCCACGACCCCGGGACTAGATTGGCCCGCCACCGTCATGTCCGACGATTATAGGGTCGTCCCCACGACCCCGGGACAAGCTTGGCCCGCCGCCGACGTGTCCGACGACAATAGGGTCGTCCCCACGACCCCGGGTCCAGGTTGGCCAGCCGCCGACATTTCCGACGACTATAGAGTCGTCCCCACGACACCGGGCCAAAGTTGGCCAGCCGCCGACATGTCCGACGACTATAGGGTCGTCCCCACGACCCCGGGACTAGATTGGCCCGCCACCGTCATGTCCGACGATTATAGGGTCGTCCCCACGACCCCGGGACTAGATTGGCCCGCCACCGTCATGTCCAACGACTATAGGGTCGTCCCCACAACCACGGGCCAAAGTTGGCCAGCCGCCGACATGTCCGACGACTATAGGGTCGTCCCTACGACCCCGGGACTAGATTGGCCCGCCACCGTCATGTCCAACGATTATAGGGTCGTCCCCACGACCCCGGGACTAGATTGGCCCGCCACCGTCATGTCCGACGATTATAGGGTCGTCCCCACGACCCCGGGACAAGCTTGGCCCGCCGCCGACTTGTCCGACGACTGTAGGGTCGTCCCCACGACCCCGGGGCTAGATTGGCCCGCCACCGTCATGTCCGACGACAATATGGTCGTCCCCACGTCCCCGGGGCTAGGTTGGCCAGCCGCCGACATGTCCGACGACTATAGAGTCGTCCCCACGACTCCGGGCCAAAGTTGGACAGCCGCCGACATGTCCGACTACTATAGGGTCGTCCCCAGGACCTCGGGTCTAGATTGGCCCGCTACCGTCATGTCCGAAGACTATAGGGTCGTCCCCACGACCACGGGACTAGATTGGCCCGCCACCGCCATGTCCGACGACAATAGGGTCGTCCCCACGACCCCGGGACTAGGTTGGCCAGCCGCCGACATGTCCGACGACTATAGGGTCGTCCCCACGACCCCGGGCCAATGTTGGCCAATCGCCGACATGTCCAACGACTATAGGGTCGTCCCTACGACCCCGGGACTAGATTAGCCCGCCACCGTCATGTCCAACAACTATAGGGTCGTCCCCACGACCACGGGCCAAAGTTGGCATGCCGCCGACATGTCCGATGACTATAGGGTCGTCCCCACGACCCCGGGACTAGGTTGGCCCACCGCCGACTTGTCCGACGACAATAGGGTCGTCCCCACGACCCCGGGTCTAGGTTGGCCAGCTGCCGACATGTCCGACGATTATAGGGTCGTCCCCATGACCAGGGGCCAAAGTTGGCCTGCCGCCGAAATGTCCGACAACTATAAAGTCGTCCCCACGACACCAGGCCAAAGATGGCCAGCCGCCGACATGTCCGACGACTATTGGGTCGTCCCCACGACACCGGGCCAAAGTTGGCCAGCCGCTGACATGTCCAACGACTATAGGGTCGTCCCCACAACCACGGGCCAAAGTTGGCCAGCCGCCGACATGTCCGACGACTATAGAGTCGTCCCCACGACCCCGGGACTAGATTGGTCCGCCACCGTCTTGTCCGACGCCTATAGGGTCGTCCCCACGACCACGGGCCAAAGTTGACCAGCCGCCGACATGTCCGACGACTATAGGGTCGTCCCCACGACCCCGAGTACAGGTTGACAGCCGCCGACATTTCCGACGACTATAGAGTCGTCCCCACGACCCCGGGCCAAAGTTGGCATGCCGCCGAAATGTCCGACGACTGTAGGGTCGTCCCCACAACCCCGAGACTAGATTGGCCCGCCACCGTCAAGTCCGACGACTATAGGGTCGTCCCCACGACCCCGGGACTAGATTGGCCCGCCACCGTCATGTCCAACGACTATCGGATCGTCCCCACGACCACGGGCCAAAGTTGGCCAGCCGCCGACATGTCCGACGACTATAGGGTCGTCCCCACGACCCCGGGACTAGATTGGCCCGCCACCGTCATGTCCGACGACAATAGGGTCGTCCCCACGACCCCGGGTCTAGGTTGGCCAGCCGCCGACATGTCCGACGACTACAGAGTCGTCCCCACGACATCGGGCCAAAGTTGGCCAGCCGCCGACATGTCCGACGACTATAGGGTCGTCCCCACGACCCCGGGACAAGGTTGGCCCGCCGCCGACTTGTCCGACGACTATAGGGTCGTACCCACGACCCTGGGACTAGGCTGACAAGCCGCCAACATGTCCGACGACTATAGGGTCGTCTCCACGACCCCCGGATTAGGTTGGCCAGCCGCCGACATGTCCGACGACTATAGGGTCGTCCCGACGACCCCGGGCCAATGTTGGCCAATCGCCAACATGTCCGACGACTATAGGGTCGTCCCTACGACCCCGGGACTATATTGGCCCGCCACCGTCATCTCCAACGATTATAGGGTCGTCCCCACGACCCCGGGACTAGATTGGCCCGCCACCGTCATGTCCGACGATTATAGGGTCGTCCCCACGACCCCGGGACAAGCTTGGCCCGCCGCCGACTTGTCCGACGACTATAGGGTCGTCCCCACGACCCCGGGACTAGATTGGCCCGCCACCGTCATGTCCGACGACAATAGGGTCGTCCCCACGACCCCGGGTCTAGGTTGGCCAGCCGCCGACATGTCCGACGACAATCGGATCGTCCCCACGATCACGCGCCAAAGTTGGCCAGCCGCCGACATGTCCGACGACTTTTGGATCGTCCCCACGACCACGGGCCAAAGTTGGCCAGCCGCCGACATGTCCGACGACTATAGGGTCGTCCCCACGACCCCGGGACTAGATTGGTCCGCCACCGTCATGTCCGACGACTATAGGGTCGTCCCCACGACCCCGGGCCAAAGTTGGCCAGCCGCCGACATGTCCGACGACTATAGGGTCGTCCCCACGACCCCGGGGCTAGATTGGCCCGCCACCGTCATGTCCAACGATTATAGGGTCGTCCCCACGACCCCGGGACTAGATTGGCCCGCCACCGTCATGTCCGACGATTATAGGGTCGTCCCCACGACCCCGGGACAAGCTTGGCCCGCCGCCGACTTGTCCGACGACTGTAGGGTCGTCCCCACGACCCCGGGGCTAGATTGGCCCGCCACCGTCATGTCCGACGACAATAGGGTCGTCCCCACGTCCCCGGGGCTAGGTTGGCCAGCCGCCGACATGTCCGACGACTATAGAGTCGTCCCCACGACTCCGGGCCAAAGTTGGACAGCCGCCGACATGTCCGACTACTATAGGGTCGTCCCCAGGACCTCGGGTCTAGATTGGCCCGCTACCGTCATGTCCGAAGACTATAGGGTCGTCCCCACGACCACGGGACTAGATTGGCCAGCCGCCGACATGTCCGACGACTGTAGGGTCGTCCCCACGACCCCGGGCCAAAGTTGGCAAGCCGCCGACATGTCCGATGACTATAGGGTCGTCCCCACGACCCCGGGACTAGGTTGGCCCACCGCCGACTTGTCCGATGACTATAGGGTCGTCCCCACGACCCCGGGACTAGGTTGGCCCACCGCCGACATGTCCGACGATTATAGGGTCGTCCCCATGACCAGGGGCCAAAGTTGGCCTGCCGCCGAAATGTCCGACAACTATAAAGTCGTCCCCACGACACCAGGCCAAAGATGGCCAGCCGCCGACATGTCCGACGACTATTGGGTCGTCCCCACGACACCGGGCCAAAGTTGGCCAGCCGCTGACATGTCCAACGACTATAGGGTCGTCCCCACAACCACGGGCCAAAGTTGGCCAGCCGCCGACATGTCCGACGACTATAGAGTCGTCCCCACGACCCCGGGACTAGATTGGTCCGCCACCGTCTTGTCCGACGCCTATAGGGTCGTCCCCACGACCACGGGCCAAAGTTGACCAGCCGCCGACATGTCCGACGACTATAGGGTCGTCCCCACGACCCCGAGTACAGGTTGACAGCCGCCGACATTTCCGACGACTATAGAGTCGTCCCCACGACCCCGGGCCAAAGTTGGCCACACGCCGACATGTCCGACGACTATAGGGTCGTCCCCACGACCCCGAGACTAGATTGGCCCGCCACCGTCATGTCCGACGACAATAGGGTCGTCCCCACGACCCCGGGTCCAGGTTGGCCAGCCGCCGACATTTCCGACGACTATAGAGTCGTCCCCACGACACGGGGCCAAAGTTGGCCAGCCGCCGACATGTCCGACGACTATAGGGTCGTCCCCACGACCCCGGGGCTAGATTGGCCCGCCAACGTCATGTCCGACGATTATAGGGTCGTCCCCACGACCGCGAGACTAGATTGGCCCGCCACCGTCATGTCCGACGACAATAGGGTCGTCCCCACGACCCCGGGTCCAGGTTGGCCAGCCGCCGACATTTCCGACGACTATAGAGACGTCCCCACGACACCGGGCCAAAGTTGGCCAGCCGCCGACATGTCTGACGACTATAGGGTCGTCCCCACGACCCCGGGACTAGATTGGCCCGCCACCGTCATGTCCAACGACTATAGGGTCGTCCCCACAACCACGGGCCAAAGTTGGCAAGACGCCGAAATGTCCGACGACTGTAGGGTCGTCCCCACGACCCCGGGACTAGATTGGTCCGCCACCGTCATGTCCGACGACTATAGGGTCGTCCCCACGACCCCGGGCCAAAGTTGGCAAGACGCCGAAATGTCCGACGACTGTAGGGTCGTCCCCACGACCCCGGGACTAGATTGGCCCGCCACCGTCAAGTCCGACGACTATAGGGTCGCCCCCACGACCCCGGACTAGATTGGTCCGCCACCGTCATGTCCGACGACTATAGGGTCGTCCCCACGACCCCGGGCCAAAGTTGGCAAGACGCCGAAATGTCCGACGACTGTAGGGTCGTCCCCACGACCCCGGGACTAGATTGGCCCGCCACCGTCAAGTCCGACGACTATAGGGTCGCCCCCACGACCCCGGACTAGGTTGGCCAGCCGCCGACATGTCCGACGACTATAGAGTCGTCCCCACGACCCCGGGACTAGATTGGTCCGCCACCGTCTTGTCCGACGACTATAGGGTCGTCCCCACGACCACGGGCCAAAGTTGACCAGCCGCCGACATGTCCGACGACTATTGGATCGTCCCCACCACCCCGGGCCAAAGTTGGCAAGCCGCCGACATGTCCGATGACTATAGGGTCGTCCCCACGACCCCGGGACTAGGTTGGCCCACCGCCGACTTGTCCGACGACAATAGGGTCGTCCCCACGACCCCGGGTCTAGGTTGGCCAGCTGCCGACATGTCCGACGATTATAGGGTCGTCCCCATGACCAGGGGCCAAAGTTGGCCTGCCGCCGAAATGTCCGACAACTATACAGTCGTCCCCACGACACCAGGCCAAAGTTGGCCAGCCGCCGACATGTCCGACGACTATTGGGTCGTCCCCACGACACCGGGCCAAAGTTGGCCAGCCGCTGACATGTCCAACGACTATAGGGTCGTCCCCACAACCACGGGCCAAAGTTGACCAGCCGCCGACATGTCCGACGACTATTGGGTCGTCCCCACGACACCGGGCCAAAGTTGGCCAGCCGCTGACATGTCCAACGACTATAGGGTCGTCCCCACAACCACGGGCCAAAGTTGACCAGCCGCCGACATGTCCGACGACTATTGGATCGTCCCCACGACCCCGGGCCAAAGTTGGCAAGCCGCCGACATTGTCCGATGACTACAGGGTCGTCCCCACGACCCCTGGACTAGGTTGGCCCACCGCCGACTTGTCCGACGACAATAGGGTCGTCCCCACGACCCCGGGTCTAGGTTGGCCAGCTGCCGACATGTCCGACGATTATAGGGTCGTCCCCATGACCAGGGGCCAAAGTTGGCCTGCAGCCGAAATGTCCGACAACTATACAGTCGTCCCCACGACACCAGGCCAAAGTTGGCCAGCCGCCGACATGTCCGACGACTATTGGGTCGTCCCCACGACCCCGGACTAGGTTGGCCAGCCGCCGACATGTCCGACGACTGTAGGGTCGTCCCCACGACCCCGGGCCAAAGTTGGCAAGCCGCCGACATGTCCGATGACTATAGGGTCGTCCCCACGACCCCGGGACTAGGTTGGCCCACCGCCGACTTGTCCGATGACTATAGGGTCGTCCCCACGACCCCGGGACTAGGTTGGCCCACCGCCGACTTGTCCGACGACAATAGGGTCGTCCCCACGACCCCGGGTCTAGGTTGGCCAGCTGCCGACATGTCCGACGATTATAGGGTCGTCCCCATGACCAGGGGCCACAGTTGGCCTGCCGCCGAAATGTCCGACAACTATACAGACGTCCCCACGACACCAGGCCAAAGCTGGCCAGCCACCGACATGTCCGACGACTATTGGGTCGTCCCCACGACCCCGGGCCAAAGTTGGCAAGACGCCGAAATGTCCGACGACTGTAGGGTCGTCCCCACGACCCCGGGACTAGATTGGCCCGCCACCGTCAAGTCCGACGACTATAGGGTCGTCCCCACGACCCCGGGACTAGATTGGCCCGCCACCGTCATGTCCAACGACTATCGGATCGTCCCCACGACCACGGGCCAAAGTTGGCCAGCCGCCGACATGTCCGACGACTATAGGGTCGTCCCCACGACCCCGGGACTAGATTGGCCCGCCACCGTCATGTCCAACGATTATAGGGTCGTCCCCACGACCCCGGGACTAGATTGGCCCGCCACCGTCATATCCGACGATTATAGGGTCGTCCCCACGACCCCGGGACAAGCTTGGCCCGCCGCCGACTTGTCCGACGACAATAGGGTCGTCCCCACGACCCCGGGTCCAGGTTGGCCAGCCGCCGACATTTCCGACGACTATAGAGTCGTCCCCACGACACCGGGCCAAAGTTGGCCAGCCGCCGACATGTCCGACGACTATAGGGTCGTCCCCACGACCCCGGGACTAGACTGGCCCGCCACCGTCATGTCCGACGATTATAGGGTCGTCCCCACGACCCCGGGACTAGATTGGCCCGCCACCGTCATGTCCAACGACTATAGGGTCGTCCCCACAACCACGGGCCAAAGTTGGCCAGCCGCCGACATGTCCGACGACTATAGGGTCGTCCCTACGACCCCGGGACTAGATTGGTCCGCCACCGTCATGTCCAACGATTATAGGGTCGTCCCCACGACCCCGGGACTAGATTGGCCCGCCACCGTCATGTCCGACGATTATAGGGTCGTCCCCACGACGCCGGGACAAGCTTGGCCCGCCGCCGACTTGTCCGACGACTGTAGGGTCGTCCCCACGACCCCGGGGCTAGATTGGCCCGCCACCGTCATGTCCGACGACAATAGGGTCGTCCCCACGTCCCCGGGGCTAGGTTGGCCAGCCGCCGACATGTCCGACGACTATAGAGTCGTCCCCACGACTCCGGGCCAAAGTTGGACAGCCGCCGACATGTCCGACTACTATAGGGTCGTCCCCAGGACCTCGGGTCTAGATTGGCCCGCTACCGTCATGTCCGAAGACTATAGGGTCGTCCCCACGACCACGGGACTAGATTGGCCCGCCACCGCCATGTCCGACGACAATAGGGTCGTCCCCACGACCCCGGGACTAGGTTGGCCAGCCGCCGACATGTCCGACGACTATAGGGTCGTCCCCACGACCCCGGGCCAATGTTGGCCAATCGCCGACATGTCCAACGACTATAGGGTCGTCCCTACGACCCCGGGACTAGATTAGCCCGCCACCGTCATGTCCAACAACTATAGGGTCGTCCCCACGACCACGGGCCAAAGTTGGCATGCCGCCGAAATGTCCGACGACTATAGGGTCGTCCACACGACACCGGGCCAAAGTTGGCCAGCCGCCGACATGTCCGACGACTATAGGGTCGTCCCCACGACCCCGGGACTAGATTGGCCCGCCACCGTCATGTCCGACGATTATAGGGTCGTCCCCACGACCGCGAGACTAGATTGGCCCGCCACCGTCATGTCCGACGACAATAGGGTCGTCCCCACGACCCCGGGTCCAGGCAGGCCAGCCGCCGACATTTCCGACGACTATAGAGTCGTCCCCACGACACCGGGCCAAAGTTGGCCAGCCGCCGACATGTCCGACGACTATAGGGTCGTCCCCACGACCCCGGGACTAGATTGGCCCGCCACCGTCATGTCCAACGACTATAGGGTCGTCCCCACAACCACGGGCCAAAGTTGGCCAGCCGCCGACATGTCCGACGACTATAGGGTCGTCCCCACGACCCCGGGCCAATGTTGGCCAATCGCCGACATGTCCAACGACTATAGGGTCGTCCCTACGACCCCGGGACTAGATTAGCCCGCCACCGTCATGTCCAACAACTATAGGGTCGTCCCCACGACCACGGGCCAAAGTTGGCATGCCGCCGAAATGTCCGACGACTGTAGGGTCGTCCCCACAACCCCGAGACTAGATTGGCCCGCCACCGTCAAGTCCGCCGACTATAGGGTCGTCCCCACGACCCCGGGACTAGATTGGCCCGCCACCGTCATGTCCAACGACTATCGGATCGTCCCCACGACCACGGGCCAAAGTTGGCCAGCCGCCGACATGTCCGACGACTATAGGGTCGTCCCCACGACCCCGGGACTAGATTGGCCCGCCACCGTCATGTCCGACGACAATAGGGTCGTCCCCACGACCCCGGGATTAGGTTGGCCAGCCGCCGACATGTCCGACGACTATTGGATCGTCCCCACGACCACGGGCCAAAGTTGGCCAGCCGCCGACATGTCCGACGAATATAGGGTCGTCCCCACGACCCCGGAACTAGGTTGGCCAGCCGCCGACATGTCCGACGACTATAGGGTCGTCCCGACGACCCCGGGCCAATGTTGGCCAATCGCCAACATGTCCGACGACTATAGGGTCGTCCCCACGACCCCGGGACTAGATTGGTCCGCCACCGTCATGTCCGACGACTATAGGGTCGTCCCGACGACCCCGGGCCAATGTTGGCCAATCGCCAACATGTCCGACGACTATAGGGTCGTCCCTACGACCCCGGGACTAGATTGGCCCGCCACCGTCAAGTCCAACGATTATAGGGTCGTCCCCACGACCCCGGGACTAGATTGGCCCGCCGCCGACATGTCCGACGACTATTGGATCGTCCCCACGACCACGGGCCAAAGTTGGCCAGCCGCCGACATGTCCGACGAATATAGGGTCGTCCCCACGACCCCGGAACTAGGTTGGCCAGCCGCCGACATGTCCGACGACTATAGGGTCGTCCCGACGACCCCGGGCCAATGTTGGCCAATCGCCAACATGTCCGACGACTATAGGGTCGTCCCTACGAACCCGGGACTATATTGGCCCGCCACCGTCATGTCCAACGATTATAGTGTCGTCCCCACGACCCCGGGACTAGATTGGCCCTCCACCGTCATGTCCGACGATTATAGGGTCGTCCCCACGACCCCGGGACAAGCTTGGCCCGCCGCCGACTTGTCCGACGACTATAGGGTCGTCCCCACGACCCCGGGACTAGATTGGCCCGCCACCGTCATGTCCGACGACAATAGGGTCGTCCCCACGACCCCGGGTCTAGGTTGGCCAGCCGCCGACATGTCCGACGACTATAGAGTCGTCCCCACGACACCGGGCCAAAGTTGGCCAGCCGCCGACATGTCCGACGACTATAGGGTCGTCCCCACGACACCGGGCCAAAGTTGGCCAGCCGCTGACATGTCCAACGACTATAGGGTCGTCCCCACGACCTCGGGTCTAGATTGGCCCGCTACCGTCATGTCCGAAGACTATAGGGTCGTCCCCACGACCCCGGGTCTAGGTTGGCCAGCCGCCGACATGTCCGACGACAATCGGATCGTCCCCACGACCACGCGCCAAAGTTGGCAAGCCGCCGACATGTCCGATGACTATAGGGTCGTCCCCACGACCCCGGGACTAGGTTGGCCCACCGCCGACTTGTCCGATGACTATAGGGTCGTCCCCACGACCCCGGGACTAGGTTGGCCCACCGCCGACTTGTCCGACGACAATAGGGTCGTCCCCACGACCCCGGGTCTAGGTTGGCCAGCTGCCGACATGTCCGACGATTATAGGGTCGTCCCCATGACCAGGGGCCAAAGTTGGCCTGCCGCCGAAATGTCCGACAACTATACAGTCGTCCCCACGACACCAGGCCAAAGCTGGCCAGCCGCCGACATGTCCGACGACTATTGGGTCGTCCCCACGACTCCGGGCCAAAGTTGGCCAGCCGCTGACATGTCCAACGACTATAGGGTCGTCCCCACAACCACGGGCCAAGGTTGACCAGCCGCCGACATGTCCGACGACTATAGAGTCGTCCCCACGACACCGGGCCAAAGTTGGCCAGCCGCCGACAGGTCCGACGACTATTGGGTCGTCCCCACGACACCGGGCCAAAGTTGGCCAGCCGCTGACATGTCCAACGACTATAGGGTCGTCCCCACAACCACGGGCCAAAGTTGACCAGCCGCCGACATGTCCGACGACTATTGGATCGTCCCCACGACCACGGGCCAAAGTTGGCCAGCCGCTGACATGTCCGACGAATATAGGGTCGTCCCCACGACCCCGGAACTAGGTTGGCCAGCCGCCGACATGTCCGACGACTATAGGGTCGTCCCGACGACCCCGGGCCAATGTTGGCCAATCGCCAACATGTCCGACGACTATAGGGTCGTCCCCATGACCCCGGGACTAGTTTGGTCCGCCACCGTCATGTCCGACGACTATAGGGTCGTCCCGACGACCCCGGGCCAATGTTGGCCAATCGCCAACATGTCCGACGACTATAGGGTCGTCCCTACGACCCCGGGACTAGATTGGCCCGCCACCGTCAAGTCCAACGATTATAGGGTCGTCCCCACGACCCCGGGACTAAATTGGCCCGCCGCCGACATGTCCGACGACTATTGGATCGTCCCCACGACCACGGGCCAAAGTTGGCCAGCCGCCGACATGTCCGACGAATATAGGGTCGTCCCCACGACCCCGGAACTAGGTTGGCCAGCCGCCGACATGTCCGACGACTATAGGGTCGTCCCGACGACCCCGGGCCAATGTTGGCCAATCGCCAACATGTCCGACGACTATAGGGTCGTCCCTACGACCCCGGGACTATATTGGCCCGCCACCGTCATGTCCAACGATTATAGGGTCGTCCCCACGACCCCGGGACTAGATTGGCCCTCCACCGTCATGTCCGACGATTATAGGGTCGTCCCCACGACCCCGGGACAAGCTTGGCCCGCCGCCGACTTGTCCGACGACTATAGGGTCGTCCCCACGACCCCGGGACTAGATTGGCCCGCCACCGTCATGTCCGACGACAATAGGGTCGTCCCCACGACCCCGGGTCTAGGTTGGCCAGCCGCCGACATGTCCGACGACTATAGAGTCGTCCCCACGACACCGAGCCAAAGTTGGCCAGCCGCCGACATGTCCGACGACTATAGGGTCGTCCCCACGACACCGGGCCAAAGTTGGCCAGCCGCTGACATGTCCAACGACTATAGGGTCGTCCCCACGACCTCGGGTCTAGATTGGCCCGCTACCGTCATGTCCGAAGACTATAGGGTCGTCCCCACGACCCCGGGTCTAGGTTGGCCAGCCGCCGACATGTCCGACGACAATCGGATCGTCCCCACGACCACGCGCCAAAGTTGGCAAGCCGCCGACATGTCCGATGACTATAGGGTCGTCCCCACGACCCCGGGACTAGGTTGGCCCACCGCCGACTTGTCCGATGACTATAGGGTCGTCCCCACGACCCCGGGACTAGGTTGGCCCACCGCCGACTTGTCCGACGACAATAGGGTCGTCCCCACGACCCCGGGTCTAGGTTGGCCAGCTGCCGACATGTCCGACGATTATAGGGTCGTCCCCATGACCAGGGGCCAAAGTTGGCCTGCCGCCGAAATGTCCGACAACTATACAGTCGTCCCCACGACACCAGGCCAAAGCTGGCCAGCCGCCGACATGTCCGACGACTATTGGGTCGTCCCCACGACTCCGGGCCAAAGTTGGCCAGCCGCTGACATGTCCAACGACTATAGGGTCGTCCCCACAACCACGGGCCAAAGTTGACCAGCCGCCGACATGTCCGACGACTATAGAGTCGTCCCCACGACACCGGGCCAAAGTTGGCCAGCCGCCGACAGGTCCGACGACTATTGGGTCGTCCCCACGACACCGGGCCAAAGTTGGCCAGCCGCTGACATGTCCAACGACTATTGGATCGTCCCCACGACCCCGGGCCAAAGTTGGCCAGCCGCCGACATGTCCGACGAATATAGGGTCGTCCCCACGACCCCGGAACTAGGTTGGCCAGCCGCCGACATGTCCGACGACTATAGGGTCGTCCCCACGACCCCGGGCCAAAGTTGGCAAGCCGCCGAAATGTCCGACGACTATAGGGTCGTCCCCACGACCCCGGGATTAGGTTGGCCAGCCGCCGACATGTCCGACGACTATTGGATCGTCCCCACGACCACGGGCCAAAGTTGGCCAGCCGCCGACATGTCCGACGAATATAGGGTCGTCCCCACGACCCCGGAACTAGGTTGGCCAGCCGCCGACATGTCCGACGACTATAGGGTCGTCCCCACGACCCCGGGCCAAAGTTGGCAAGCCGCCGAAATGTCCGACGACTATAGGGTCGTCCCCACGACCCCGGGATTAGGTTGGCCAGCCGCCGACATGTCCGACGACTATTGGATCGTCCCCACGACCACGGGCCAAAGTTGGCCAGCCGCCGACATGTCCGACGAATATAGGGTCGTCCCCACGACCCCGGAACTAGGTTGGCCAGCCGCCGACATGTCCGACGACTATAGGGTCGTCCCGACGACCCCGGGCCAATGTTGGCCAATCGCCAACATGTCCGACGACTATAGGGTCGTCCCCACGACCCCGGGACTAGATTGGTCCGCCACCGTCATGTCCGACGACTATAGGGTCGTCCCGACGACCCCGGGCCAATGTTGGCCAATCGCCAACATGTCCGACGACTATAGGGTCGTCCCTACGACCCCGGGACTAGATTGGCCCGCCACCGTCAAGTCCAACGATTATAGGGTCGTCCCCACGACCCCGGGACTAGATTGGCCCGCCGCCGACATGTCCGACGACTATTGGATCGTCCCCACGACCACGGGCCAAAGTTGGCCAGCCGCCGACATGTCCGACGAATATAGGGTCGTCCCCACGACCCCGGAACTAGGTTGGCCAGCCGCCGACATGTCCGACGACTATAGGGTCGTCCCCACGACCCCGGGACTAGATTGGCCCGCCACCGTCATGTCCGACGATTATAGGGTCGTCCCCACGACCGCGAGACTAGATTGGCCCGCCACCGTCATGTCCGACGACAATAGGGTCGTCCCCACGACCCCGGGTCCAGGTTGGCCAGCCGCCGACATGTCTGACGACTATTGGATCGTCCCCACGACCACGGTGCCAAAGTTGGACAGCCGCCGAAATGTCCGACGACAATCGGATCGTCCCCACGACCCCGGGTCTAGGTTGGCCAGCCGCCGACATGTCCGACGATTATAGGGTCGTCCCCACGACCCCGGGACAAGCTTGGCCCGCCGCCGACTTGTCCGACGACTGTAGGGTCGTCCCCACGACCCCGGGGCTAGATTGGCCCGCCACCGTCATGTCCGACGACAATAGGGTCGTCCCCACGACCCCGGGTCTAGGTTGGCCAGCCGCCGTCATGTCCGACGACTATAGAGTCGTCCCCACGACTCCGGGCCAAAGTTGGACAGCCGCCGACATGTCCGACTACTATAGGGTCGTCCCCAGGACCTCGGGTCTAGATTGGCCCGCTACCGTCATGTCCGAAGACTATAGGGTCGTCCCCACGACCACGGGACTAGATTGGCCCGCCACCGCCATGTCCGACGACAATAGGGTCGTCCCCACGACCCCGGGACTAGGTTGGCCAGCCGCCGACATGTCCGACGACTATAGGGTCGTCCCCACGACCCCGGGCCAATGTTGGCCAATCGCCGACATGTCCAACCACTATAGGGTCGTCCCTACGACCCCGGGACTAGATTAGCCCGCCACCGTCATGTCCAACAACTATAGGGTCGTCCCCACGACCACGGGCCAAAGTTGGCATGCCGCCGAAATGTCCGACGACTATAGGGTCGTCCACACGACACCGGGCCAAAGTTGGCCAGCCGCCGACATGTCCGACGACTATAGGGTCGTCCCCACGTCCCCGGGACTAGATTGGCCCGCCACCGTCATGTCCGACGATTATAGGGTCGTCCCCACGACCGCGAGACTAGATTGGCCCGCCACCGTCATGTCCGACGACAATAGGGTCGTCCCCACGACCCCGGGTCCAGGCTGGCCAGCCGCCGACATTTCCGACGACTATAGAGTCGTCCCCACGACACCGGGCCAAAGTTGGCCAGCCGCCGACATGTCCGACGACTATAGGGTCGTCCCCACGACCCCGGGACTAGATTGGCCCGCCACCGTCATGTCCAACGACTATAGGGTCGTTCCCACAACCACGGGCCAAAGTTGGCCAGCCGCCGACATGTCCGACGACTATAGGGTCGTCCCCACGACCCCGGGCCAATGTTGGCCAATCGCCGACATGTCCAACGACTATAGGGTCGTCCCTACGACCCCGGGACTAGATTAGCCCGCCACCGTCATGTCCAACAACTATAGGGTCGTCCCCACGACCACGGGCCAAAGTTGGCATGCCGCCGAAATGTCCGACGACTGTAGGGTCGTCCCCACAACCCCGAGACTAGATTGGCCCGCCACCGTCAAGTCCGACGACTATAGGGTCGTCCCCACGACCCCGGGACTAGATTGGCCCGCCACCGTCATGTCCAACGACTATCGGATCGTCCCCACGACCACGGGCCAAAGTTGGCCAGCCGCCGACATGTCCGACGACTATAGGGTCGTCCCCACGACCCCGGGACCAGATTGGCCCGCCACCGTCATGTCCGACGACAATAGGGTCGTCCCCACGACCCCGGGTCTAGGTTGGCCAGCCGCCGACATGTCCGACGACTATAGGGTCGTCCCCACGACCCCGGGACTAGATTGCCCCGCCACCGTCATGTCCGACGATTATAGGGTCGTCCCCACGACCCCGGGACAAGCTTGGCCCGCCGCCGACTTGTCCGACGACTATAGGGTCGTCCCCACGACCCCGGGACTAGATTGGCCCGCCACCGTCATGTCCGACGACAATAGGGTCGTCCCCACGACCCCGGGCCAAAGTTGGCAAGCCGCCGACATGTCCGATGACTATAGGGTCGTCCCCACGACCCCGGGACTAGGTTGGCCCACCGCCGACTTGTCCGACGACAATAGGGTCGTCCCCACGACCCCGGGTCTAGGTTGGCCAGCTGCCGACATGTCCGACGATTATAGGGTCGTCCCCATGACCAGGGGCCAAAGTTGGCCTGCCGCCGAAATGTCCGACAACTATACAGTCGTCCCCACGACACCAGGCCAAAGCTGGCCAGCCGCCGACATGTCCGACGACTATTGGGTCGTCCCCACGACACCGGGCCAAAGTTGGCCAGCCGCTGACATGTCCAACGACTATAGGGTCGTCCCCACAACCACGGGCCAAAGTTGGCCAGCCGCCGACATGTCCGACGACTATTGGATCGTCCCCACCACCACGGGCCAAAGTTGGCCAGCCGCCGACATGTCCGACGACTATAGAGTCGTCCCCACGACCCCGGGACTAGATTGGTCCGCCACCGTCTTGTCCGACGCCTATAGGGTCGTCCCCACGACCACGGGCCAAAGTTGACCAGCCGCCGACATGTCCGACGACTGTAGGGTCGTCCCCACGACCCCGAGTACAGGTTGACAGCCGCCGACATTTCCGACGACTATAGAGTCGTCCCCACGACCCCGGGCCAAAGTTGGCCACACGCCGACATGTCCGACGACTATAGGGTCGTCCCCACGACCCCGAGACTAGATTGGCCCGCCACCGTCATGTCCGACGACGATAGGGTCGTCCCCAAGACCCCGGGTCCAGGTTGGCCAGCCGCCGACATTTCCGACGACTATAGAGTCGTCCCCACGACACGGGGCCAAAGTTGGCCAGCCGCCGACATGTCCGACGACTATAGGGTCGTCCCCACGACCCCGGGGCTAGATTGGCCCGCCAACGTCATGTCCGACGATTATAGGGTCGTCCCCACGACCGCGAGACTAGATTGGCCCGCCACCGTCATGTCCGACGACAATAGGGTCGTCCCCACGACCCCGGGTCCAGGTTGGCCAGCCGCCGACATTTCCGACGACTATAGAGACGTCCCCACGACACCGGGCCAAAGTTGACCAGCCGCCGACATGTCCGACGACTATAGGGTCGTCCCCACGACCCCGGGGCTAGATTGGCCCGCCAACGTCATGTCCGACGATTATAGGGTCGTCCCCACGACCGCGAGACTAGATTGGCCCGCCACCGTCATGTCCGACGACAATAGGGTCGTCCCCACGACCCCGGGTCCAGGTTGGCCAGCCGCCGACATTTCCGACGACTATAGAGACGTCCCCACGACACCGGGCCAAAGTTGGCCAGCCGCCGACATGTCCGACGACTATAGGGTCGTCCCCACGACCCCGGGACAAGGTTGGCCCGCCGCCGACTTGTCCGACGACTATAGGGTCGTACCCACGACCCTGGGACTAGGCTGACAAGCCGCCAACATGTCCGACGACTATAGGGTCGTCCCCACGACCCCGGGCCAAAGATGTCCAGCCGCCGTCATGTCCGACGACAATAGGGTCGTCCCCACGACCCCGGGTCCAGGTTGGCCAGCCGCCGACATTTCCGACGACTATAGAGTCGTCCCCACGACACCGGGCCAAAGTTGGCCAGCCGCCGACATGTCCGACGACTATAGGGTCGTCCCCACGACCCCGGGACAAGGTTGGCCCGCCGCCGACTTGTCCGACGAATATAGGGTTGTCCCCACGACCCCGGGCCAAAGTTGGCAAGCCGCCGAAATGTCCGACGACTATAGAGTCGTCCCCACGACACCGCGCCAAAGTTGGACAGCCGCCGACATGTCCGACTACTATAGGGTCGTCCCCACGACCTCGGGTCTAGATTGGCCCGCTACCGTCATGTCCGAAGACTATAGGGTCGTCCCCACGACCACGGGCCAAAGTTTGCCAGCCGCCGACTTGTCCGACGACTATAGGGTCGTCCCCACGACCCCGGGTCAAAGTTGGCCAGCCACCGACATGTCCGACGACTATAGGGTCGTCCCCACGACCCCCGCACAAGGTTGGCTCGCCGCCGACATGTCCGACGACTATAGGGTCGTCCCCACGACCCCGGTTCAAAGTTGGCCAGCCACCGACATGTCCGACGACTATAGGGTCGTCCCCACGACCCCCGCACAAGGTTGGCTCGCCGCCGCCTTGTCCGACGACTATAGTGTCGTCCCCACGACCCCCGGACTAGGTTGGCTCGCCGCCGACTTGTCCGACGACTATAGGGTCGTCCCCACGACCCTGGGCCAATATTGGCCATCTGCCGGCTTGACCGACGACTATAGGGTCGACCCCACGACCCCGGGACTAGATTGGCCCGCCACCGTCATGTCCGACGACTATAAGGTCGTCCCCACGACCCCGGGCCAAAGTTGGCCAGCCGCCGACATGTCCGACGATTATAGTGTCGTCCAAACGACCCCGGGAATAGATTGGCCCGCCCCCGACAAGTCCGACGACTATAGGGTCGTCCCCACGACCTCGGGACTAGGTTGGCCAGCCGCCGACATGTCCGACGACTATAGGGTCGTCGCCACGACCCCGGGCCAATGTTGGCCTATCGCCGACATGTCCGACGACTATAGGGTCGTCCCTACGACCCCGGGACTAGATTGGCCCGCCACCGTCAAGTCCAACGATTATAGGGTCGTCCCCACAACCACGGGCCAAAGTTGGCCAGCCGCCGACATGTCCGACGACTATTGGATCGTCCCCACCACCACGGGCCAAAGTTGGCCAGCCGCCGACATGTCCGACGACTATAGAGTCGTCCCCACGACCCCGGGACTAGATTGGTCCGCCACCGTCTTGTCCGACGACTATAGGGTCGTCCCCACGACCACGGGCCAAAGTTGACCAGCCGCCGACATGTCCGACGACTATAGGGTCGTCCCCACGACCCCGGGGCTAGATTGGCCCGCCAACGTCATGTCCGACGATTATAGGGTCGTCCCCACGACCGCGAGACTAGATTGGCCCGCCACCGTCATGTCCGACGACAATAGGGTCGTCCCCACGACCCCGGGTCCAGGTTGGCCAGCCGCCGACATTTCCGACGACTATAGAGACGTCCCCACGACACCGGGCCAAAGTTGGCCAGCCGCCGACATGTCCGACGACTATAGGGTCGTCCCGACGACCCCGGGCCAATGTTGGCCAATCGCCAACATGTCCGACGACTATAGGGTCGTCCCTACGACCCCGGGACTATATTGGCCCGCCACCGTCATGTCCAACGATTATAGGGTCGTCCCCACGACCCCGGGACTAGATTGGCCCGCCACCGTCATGTCCGACGATTATAGGGTCGTCCCCACGACCCCGGGACAAGCTTGGCCCGCCGCCGACTTGTCCGACGACTATAGGGTCGTCCCCACGACCCCGGGACTAGATTGGCCCGCCACCGTCATGTCCGACGACAATAGGGTCGTCCCCACGACCCCGGGTCTAGGTTGGCCAGCCGCCGACATATCCGACGACTATAGAGTCGTCCCCACGACACCGGGCCAAAGTTGGCCAGCCGCCGATATGTCCGACGACTATAGGGTCGTCCCCACGACACCGGGCCAAAGTTGGCCAGCCGCTGACATGTCCAACGATTATAGGGTCGTCCCCACGACCTCGGGTCTAGATTGGCCCGCTACCGTCATGTCCGAAGACTATAGGGTCGTCCCCACGACCCCGGGTCTAGGTTGGCCAGCCGCCGACATGTCCGACGACAATCGGATCGTCCCCACGACCACGCGCCAAAGTTGGCCAGCCGCCGACATGTCCGACGACTTTTGGATCGTCCCCACGACCACGGGCCAAAGTTGGCCAGCCGCCGACATGTCCGACGACTATAGGGTCGTCCCCACGACCCCGGGACTAGATTGGTCCGCCACCGTCATGTCCGACGACTATAGGATCGTCCCCACGACCCCGGGCCAAAGTTGGCAAGACGCCGAAATGTCCGCCGACTGTAGGGTCGTCCCCACGACCCCGGGACAAGCTTGGCCCGCCGCCGACTTGTCCGACGACTATAGGGTCGTCCCCACGACCCCGGGACTAGATTGGCCCGCCACCGTCATGTCCGACGACAATAGGGTCGTCCCCACGACCCCGGGTCTAGGTTGGCCAGCCGCCGACATGTCCGACGACTATAGAGTCGTCCCCACGACACCGGGCCAAAGTTGGCCAGCCGCCGATATGTCCGACGACTATAGGGTCGTCCCCACGACACCGGGCCAAAGTTGGCCAGCCGCTGACATGTCCAACGATTATAGGGTCGTCCCCACGACCTCGGGTCTAGATTGGCCCGCTACCGTCATGTCCGAAGACTATAGGGTCGTCCCCACGACACCGGGCCAAAGTTGGCCAGCCGCTGACATGTCCAACGATTATAGGGTCGTCCCCACGACCGCGAGACTAGATTGGCCCGCCACCGTCATGTCCGACGACAATAGGGTCGTCCCCACGACCCCGGGTCCAGGCTGGCCAGCCGCCGACATTTCCGACGACTATAGAGTCGTCCCCACGACACCGGGCCAAAGTTGGCCAGCCGCCGACATGTCCGACGACTATAGGGTCGTCCCCACGACCCCGGGACTAGATTGGCCCGCCACCGTCATGTCCAACGACTATAGGGTCGTTCCCACAACCACGGGCCAAAGTTGGCCAGCCGCCGACATGTCCGACGACTATAGGGTCGTCCCCACGACCCCGGGCCAATGTTGGCCAATCGCCGACATGTCCAACGACTATAGGGTCGTCCCTACGACCCCGGGACTAGATTAGCCCGCCACCGTCATGTCCAACAACTATAGGGTCGTCCCCACGACCACGGGCCAAAGTTGGCATGCCGCCGAAATGTCCGACGACTGTAGGGTCGTCCCCACAACCCCGAGACTAGATTGGCCCGCCACCCTCAAGTCCGACGACTATAGGGTCGTCCCCACGACCCCGGGACTAGATTGGCCCGCCACCGTCATGTCCAACGACTATCGGATCGTCCCCACGACCACGGGCCAAAGTTGGCCAGCCGCCGACATGTCCGACGACTATAGGGTCGTCCCCACGACCCCGGGACTAGATTGGCCCGCCACCGTCATGTCCGACGACAATAGGGTCGTCCCCACGACCCCGGGTCTAGGTTGGCCAGCCGCCGACATGTCCGACGACTATAGGGTCGTCCCCACGACCCCGGGACTAGATTGGCCCGCCACCGTCATGTCCGACGATTATAGGGTCGTCCCCACGACCCCGGGACAAGCTTGGCCCGCCGCCGACTTGTCCGACGACTATAGGGTCGTCCCCACGACCCCGGGACTAGATTGGCCCGCCACCGTCATGTCCGACGACAATAGGGTCGTCCCCACGACCCCGGGCCAAAGTTGGCAAGCCGCCGACATGTCCGATGACTATAGGGTCGTCCCCACGACCCCGGGACTAGGTTGGCCCACCGCCGACTTGTCCGACGACAATAGGGTCGTCCCCACGACCCCGGGTCTAGGTTGGCCAGCTGCCGACATGTCCGACGATTATAGGGTCGTCCCCATGACCAGGGGCCAAAGTTGGCCTGCCGCCGAAATGTCCGACAACTATACAGTCGTCCCCACGACACCAGGCCAAAGCTGGCCAGCCGCCGACATGTCCGACGACTATTGGGTCGTCCCCACGACACCGGGCCAAAGTTGGCCAGCCGCTGACATGTCCAACGACTATAGGGTCGTCCCCACAACCACGGGCCAAAGTTGGCCAGCCGCCGACATGTCCGACGACTATTGGATCGTCCCCACCACCACGGGCCAAAGTTGGCCAGCCGCCGACATGTCCGACGACTATAGAGTCGTCCCCACGACCCCGGGACTAGATTGGTCCGCCACCGTCTTGTCCGACGCCTATGGGGTCGTCCCCACGACCACGGGCCAAAGTTGACCAGCCGCCGACATGTCCGACGACTGTAGGGTCGTCCCCACGACCCCGAGTACAGGTTGACAGCCGCCGACATTTCCGACGACTATAGAGTCGTCCCCACGACCCCGGGCCAAAGTTGGCCACACGCCGACATGTCCGACGACTATAGGGTCGTCCCCACGACCCCGAGACTAGATTGGCCCGCCACCGTCATGTCCGACGACGATAGGGTCGTCCCCAAGACCCCGGGTCCAGGTTGGCCAGCCGCCGACATTTCCGACGACTATAGAGTCGTCCCCACGACACGGGGCCAAAGTTGGCCAGCCGCCGACATGTCCGACGACTATAGGGTCGTCCCCACGACCCCGGGGCTAGATTGGCCCGCCAACGTCATGTCCGACGATTATAGGGTCGTCCCCACGACCGCGAGACTAGATTGGCCCGCCACCGTCATGTCCGACGACAATAGGGTCGTCCCCACGACCCCGGGTCCAGGTTGGCCAGCCGCCGACATTTCCGACGACTATAGAGACGTCCCCACGACACCGGGCCAAAGTTGGCCAGCCGCCGACATGTCCGACGACTATAGGGTCGTCCCCACGACCCCGGGACAAGGTTGGCCCGCCGCCGACTTGTCCGACGACTATAGGGTCGTACCCACGACCCTGGGACTAGGCTGACAAGCCGCCAACATGTCCGACGACTATAGGGTCGTCCCCACGACCCCGGGCCAAAGATGTCCAGCCGCCGTCATGTCCGACGACAATAGGGTCGTCCCCACGACCCCGGGTCCAGGTTGGCCAGCCGCCGACATTTCCGACGACTATAGAGTCGTCCCCACGACACCGGGCCAAAGTTGGCCAGCCGCCGACATGTCCGACGACTATAGGGTCGTCCCCACGACCCCGGGACAAGGTTGGCCCGCCGCCGACTTGTCCGACGAATATAGGGTTGTCCCCACGACCCCGGGCCAAAGTTGGCAAGCCGCCGAAATGTCCGACGACTATAGAGTCGTCCCCACGACACCGCGCCAAAGTTGGACAGCCGCCGACATGTCCGACTACTATAGGGTCGTCCCCACGACCTCGGGTCTAGATTGGCCCGCTACCGTCATGTCCGAAGACTATAGGGTCGTCCCCACGACCCCGGGACTAGATTGGCCCGCCACCGTCATGTCCGACGAATATAGGGTCGTCCCCACGACCCCGGGACAAGCTTGGCCCGCCGCCGACTTGTCCGACGACTATAGGGTCGTCCCCACGATCCCGGGACTAGATTGGCCCGCCACCGTCATGTCCGACGACAATAGGGTCGTCCCCACGACCCCGGGTCTAGGTTGGCCAGCCGCCGACATTTCCGACGACTATAGAGTCGTCCCCACGACACCGGGCCAAAGTTGGCCAGCCGCCGACATGTCCGACGACTATAGGGTCGTCCCCACGACCCCGGGACAAGGTTGGCCCGCTGCCGACATGTCCGACGACTATAGAGTCGTCCCCACGACACCGCGCCAAAGTTGGACAGCCGCCGACATGTCCGACTACTATAGGGTCGTCCCCACGACCTCGGGTCTAGATTGGCCCGCTACCGTCATGTCCGAAGACTATAGGGTCGTCCCCACGACCACGGGCCAAAGTTTGCCAGCCGCCGACTTGTCCGACGACTATAGGGTCGTCCCCACGACCCCGGGTCAAAGTTGGCCAGCCACCGACATGTCCGACGACTATAGGGTCGTCCCCACGACCCCCGCACAAGGTTGGCTCGCCGCCGACATGTCCGACGACTATAGGGTCGTCCCCACGACCCCGGGTCAAAGTTGGCCAGCCACCGAAATGTCCGACGACTATAGGGTCGTCCCCACGACCCCCGCACAAGGTTGGCTCGCCGCCGACTTGTCCGACGACTATAGTGTCGTCCCCACGACCCCCGGACTAGGTTGGCTCGCCGCCGACTTGTCCGACGACTATAGGGTCGTCCCCACGACCCTGGGCCAATATTGGCCATCTGCCGGCTTGACCGACGACTATAGGGTCGACCCCACGACCCCGGGACTAGATTGGCCCGCCACCGTCATGTCCGACGACTATAAGGTCGTCCCCACGACCCCGGGCCAAAGTTGGCCAGCCGCCGACATGTCCGACGATTATAGTGTCGTCCAAACGACCCCGGGAATAGATTGGCCCGCCCCCGACAAGTCCGACGACTATAGGGTCGTCCCCACGACCTCGGGACTAGGTTGGCCAGCCGCCGACATGTCCGACGACTATAGGGTCGTCGCCACGAACCCGGGCCAATGTTGGCCTATCGCCGACATGTCCGACGACTATAGGGTCGTCCCTACGACCCCGGGACTAGATTGGCCCGCCACCGTCAAGTCCAACGATTATAGGGTCGTCCCCACAACCACGGGCCAAAGTTGGCCAGCTGCCGACATGTCCGACGACTATTGGATCGTCCCCACCACCACGGGCCAAAGTTGGCCAGCCGCCGACATGTCCGACGACTATAGAGTCGTCCCCACGACCCCGGGACTAGATTGGTCCGCCACCGTCTTGTCCGACGACTATAGGGTCGTCCCCACGACCACGGGCCAAAGTTGACCAGCCGCCGACATGTCCGACGACTATAGGGTCGTCCCCACGACCCCGGGGCTAGATTGGCCCGCCAACGTCATGTCCGACGATTATAGGGTCGTCCCCACGACCGCGAGACTAGATTGGCCCGCCACCGTCATGTCCGACGACAATAGGGTCGTCCCCACGACCCCGGGTCCAGGTTGGCCAGCCGCCGACATTTCCGACGACTATCGAGACGTCCCCACGACACCGGGCCAAAGTTGGCCAGCCGCCGACATGTCCGACGACTATAGGGTCGTCCCCACGACCCCGGGCCAATGTTGGCCAATCGCCAACATGTCCGACGACTATAGGGTCGTCCCTACGACCCCGGGACTAGATTGACCCGCCACCGTCAAGTCCAACGATTATAGGGTCGTCCCCACGACCCCGGAACTAGGTTGGCCAGCCGCCGACATGTCCGACGACTATAGGGTCGTCCCGACGACCCCGGGCCAATGTTGGCCAATCGCCAACATGTCCGACGACTATAGGGTCGTCCCTACGACCCCGGGACTATATTGGCCCGCCACCGTCATGTCCAACGATTATAGGGTCGTCCCCACGACCCCGGGACTAGATTGGCCCGCCACCGTCATGTCCGACGATTATAGGGTCGTCCCCACGACCCCGGGACAAGCTTGGCCCGCCGCCGACTTGTCCGACGACTATAGGGTCGTCCCCACGACCCCGGGACTAGATTGGCCCGCCACCGTCATGTCCGACGACAATAGGGTCGTCCCCACGACCCCGGGTCTAGGTTGGCCAGCCGCCGACATGTCCGACGACTATAGAGTCGTCCCCACGACACCGGGCCAAAGTTGGCCAGCCGCCGATATGTCCGACGACTATAGGGTCGTCCCCACGACACCGGGCCAAAATTGGCCAGCCGCTGACATGTCCAACGATTATAGGGTCGTCCCCACGACCTCGGGTCTAGATTGGCCCGCTACCGTCATGTCCGAAGACTATAGGGTCGTCCCCACGACCCCGGGTCTAGGTTGGCCAGCCGCCGACATGTCCGACGACAATCGGATCGTCCCCACGACCACGCGCCAAAGTTGGCCAGCCGCCGACATGTCCGACGACTTTTGGATCGTCCCCACGACCACGGGCCAAAGTTGGCCAGCCGCCGACATGTCCGACGACTATAGGGTCGTCCCCACGACCCCGGGACTAGATTGGTCCGCCACCGTCATGTCCGACGACTATAGGATCGTCCCCACGACCCCGGGCCAAAGTTGGCAAGACGCCGAAATGTCCGCCGACTGTAGGGTCGTCCCCACGACCCCGGGACAAGCTTGGCCCGCCGCCGACTTGTCCGACGACTATAGGGTCGTCCCCACGACCCCGGGACTAGATTGGCCCGCCACCGTCATGTCCGACGACAATAGGGTCGTCCCCACGACCCCGGGTCTAGGTTGGCCAGCCGCCGACATGTCCGACGACTATAGAGTCGTCCCCACGACACCGGGCCAAAGTTGGCCAGCCGCCGATATGTCCGACGACTATAGGGTCGTCCCCACGACACCGGGCCAAAGTTGGCCAGCCGCTGACATGTCCAACGATTATAGGGTCGTCCCCACGACCTCGGGTCTAGATTGGCCCGCTACCGTCATGTCCGAAGACTATAGGGTCGTCCCCACGACACCGGGCCAAAGTTGGCCAGCCGCTGACATGTCCAACGATTATAGGGTCGTCCCCACGACCTCGGGTCTAGATTGGCCCGCCACCGTCAAGTCCGACGACTATAGGGTCGCCCCCACGACCCCGGGCCAAAGTTGGCAAGCCGCCGAAATGTCCGACGACTGTAGGGTCGTCCCCACGACCCCGGGACTAGATTGGCCCGCCACCGTCAAGTCCGACGACCTCGGGACTAGGTTGGCCAGCCGCCGACATGTCCGACGACTATAGGGTCGCCCCCACGACCTCGGGCCAATTTTGGCCAGCCGCCGACATGTCCGACGACTATAGGGTCGTCCCCACGACCCCGGGCCAAACTTGGCAAGACGCCGAAATGTCCGCCGACTGTAGGGTCGTCCCCACGACCGCGAGACTAGATTGGCCCGCCACCGTCATGTCCGACGACAATAGGGTCGTCCCCACGACCCCGGGTCCAGGTTGGCCAGCCGCCGACATGTCTGACGACTATTGGATCGTCCCCACGACCACGGTGCCAAAGTTGGACAGCCGCCGACATGTCCGACGACAATCGGATCGTCCCCACGACCCCGGGTCTAGGTTGGCCAGCCGCCGACATGTCCGACGACTATAGAGTCGTCCCCACGACACCGGGCCAAAGTTGGCCAGCCGCCGACATGTCCGACGACTATTGGATCGTCCCCACCACCACGGGCCAAAGTTGGCCAGCCGCCGACATGTCCGACGACTATAGGGTCGTCCCCACGACCCCGGGACAAGGTTGGCCCGCCGCCGACTTGTCCGACGACTATAGGGTCGTACCCACCACCCCGGGACTAGGCTGACAAGCCGTCAACATGTCCGACGACTATAGGGTCGTCCCCACGACCCCGGGACTAGATTGGCCCGCCACCGTCATGTCCGACGATTATAGGGTCGTCCCCACGACGGCGAGACTAGATTGGCCCGCCACCGTCATGTCCGACGACAATAGGGTCGTCCCCACGACCCCGGGTCCAGGTTGGCCAGCCGCCGACATTTCCGACGACTATAGAGTCGTCCCCACGACACCGGGCCAACGTTGGCCAGCCGCCGACATGTCCGACGACTATAGGGTCGTCCCCACGACCCCGGGACAAGCTTGGCCCGCCGCCGACTTGTCCGACGAATATAGGGTCGTCCCCACGACCCCGGGCCAAAGTTGGCAAGCCGCCGAAATGTCCGACGACTATAGAGTCGTCCCCACGACACCGCGCCAAAGTTGGACAGCCGCCGACATGTCCGACTACTATAGGGTCGTCCCCACGACCTCGGGTCTAGATTGGCCCGCTACCGTCATGTCCGAAGACTATAGGGTCGTCCCCACGACCCCGGGACTAGATTGGCCCGCCACCGTCATGTCCGACGAATATAGGGTCGTCCCCACGACCCCGGGACAAGCTTGGCCCGCCGCCGACTTGTCCGACGACTATAGGGTCGTCCCCACGATCCCGGGACTAGATTGGCCCGCCACCGTCATGTCCGACGACAATAGGGTCGTCCCCACGACCCCGGGTCTAGGTTGCCCAGCTGCCGACATGTCCGACGACTATAGAGTCGTCCCCACGACACCGCGCCAAAGTTGGACAGCCGCCGACATGTCCGACTACTATAGGGTCGTCCCCACGACCTCGGGTCTAGATTGGCCCGCTACCGTCATGTCCGAAGACTATAGGGTCGTCCCCACGACCACGGGCCAAAGTTTGCCAGCCGCCGACTTGTCCGACGACTATAGTGTCGTCCCCACGACCCCCGGACTAGGTTGGGTCGCCGCCGACTTGTCCGACGACTATAGGGTCGTCCCCACGACCCCGGGCCAATATTGGCCAGCTGCCGGCTTGACCGACGACTATAGGGTCGACCCCACGACCCCGGGACTAGATTGGCCCGCCACCGTCATGTCCGACGACTATAAGGTCGTCCCCACGACCCCGGGCCAAAGTTGGCCAGCCGCCGACATGTCCGACGATTATAGTGTCGTCCAAACGACCCCGGGAATAGATTGGCCCGCCCCCGACAAGTCCGACGACTATAGGGTCGTCCCCACGACCTCGGGACTAGGTTGGCCAGCCGCCGACATGTCCGACGACTATAGGGTCGTCGCCACGACCCCGGGCCAATGTTGGCCTATCGCCGACATGTCCGACGACTGTAGGGTCGTCCCTACGACCCCGGGACTAGATTGGCCCGCCACCGTCAAGTCCAACGATTATAGGGTCGTCCCCACGACCCCGGGACTAGATTGGCCCGCCGCCGACATGTCCGACGACTATTGGATCGTCCCCACGACCACGGGCCAAAGTTGGCCAGCCGCCGACATGTCCGACGACAATCGGATCGTCCCCACGACCACGCGCCAAATTTGGCCAGCCGCCGACATGTCCGACGACTTTTGGATCGTCCCCACGACCACGGGCCAAAGTTGGCCAGCCGCCGACATGTCCGACGACTATAGGGTCGTCCCCACGACCCCCGGGCCAAAGTTGGACAGCCACCGACATTTCCGACGACTATAGGGTCGTCCCCACGGACCCCGGGACTAGATTGGCCCGCCACCGTCAAGTCCGACGATTATAGGGTCGTCCCCACGACCTCGGGACTAAGTTGGCCAGCCGCCGACATGTCCGACGACTATAGGGTCGTCCCCACGACCCCGGGTCTAGGTTGGCCAGCCGCCGACATGTCCGACGACAATAGAGTCGTCCCCACGACACCGGGCCAAAGTTGGCCAGCCGCTGACATGTCCAACGAATATAGGGTCGTCCCCACGACCCCGGGTCTAGGTTGGCCAGCCGCCGACATGTCCAACGACTATAGGGTCGTCCCCACGACCACGGGCCAAAGTTGGCCAGCCGCCGACATATCCGACGACTATTGGATCGTCCCCACGACCACGGGCCAAAGTTGGCCAGCCGCCGACATGTCCGACGACTATAGGGTCGTCCCCACGACCCGGGACTAGACTGGCCCGCCACCGTCATGTCCGACGACTATAGGGTCGTCCCCACGACCCCGGGACTAGATTGGCCCGCCACCGTCATGTCCAACGACTATAGGGTCGTCCCCACAACCACGGGCCAAAGTTGGCCAGCCGCCGACATGTCCGACGACTATTGGATCGTCCCTACGACCCCGGGACTAGGTTGACAAGCCGCCAACATGTGCGACGACTATAGGGTCGTCCCCACGACCCCGGGCCAAAGTTGGACAGCCGCCGACATGTCCGACGACTATTGGGTCGTCCCCACGACCACGGGCCAAAGTTGGCCAGCCGCCGACATGTCCGACGACTATAGGGTCGTCCCCATGACCCGGGACTAGACTGGCCCGCCACCGCCATGTCCGACGACTATAGGGTTGTCCCCACGACCACGGGACAAAGTTGGCCAGCCGCCGACATGTCCGACGACTATAGGGTCGTCCCCACGACCCGGGACTAGACTGGCCCGCCACCGACATGTCCGACGACTATAGGGTCGTCCCCACGACCCGGGACTAGACTGGCCCGCCACCGTCATGTCCGACGACTATAGGGTCGTCCCCACGACCACGGGCCAAAGTTGGCCAGCCGCCGACATGTCCGACGACTATAGGGTCGTCCCCATGACCCGGGACTAGATTGGCCCGCCACCGTCATGTCCAACGACTATAGGGTCGTTCCCACAACCACGGGCCAAAGTTGGCCAGCCGCCGACATGTCCGACGACTATTGGATCGTCCCCACGACCACGGGCCAAAGTTGGCCAGCCGCCGACATGTCCGACGACTATAGGGTCGTCCCCACGACCCCGGGACTAGATTGGCCCGCCACCGTCATGTCCGACGATTATAGGGTCGTCCCCACGACCGCGAGACTAGATTGGCCCGCCACCGTCATGTCCGACGACAATAGGGTCGTCCCCACGACCCCGGGTCCAGGTTGGCCAGCCGCCGACATTTCCGACGACTATAGAGTCGTCCCCACGACACCGGGCCAAAGTTGGCCAGCCGCCGACATGTCCGACGACTATAGGGTCGTCCCCACGACCCCGGGACAAGGTTGGCCCGCCTCCGACTTGTCCGACGACTATAGGGTCGTACCCACGACCCTGGGACTAGGCTGACAAGCCGCCAACATGTCCGACGACTATAGGGTCGTCCCCACGACCCCGGGCCAACGATGTCCAGCCGCCGTCTTGTCCGACGACTATAGTGTCGTCCCCACGACCCCGGGCCAAAGTTGGCCAGCCGCCGACATGTCCGACGACTATAGAGTCGTCCCCACGACACCGGGCCAAAGTTGGCCAGCCGCTGACATGTCCAACGACTATCGGATCGTCCCCACGACCACGGGCCAAAGTTGGCCAGCCGCCGACATGTCCGACGACTATTGGATCGTCCCCACGACCACGGGCCAAAGTTGGCCAGCCGCCGACATGTCCGACGACTATTGGGTCGTCCCCACGACCACGGGCCAAAGTTGGCCAGCCGCCGACATGTCCGACGACTATTGGATCGTCCCCACGGCCACGGTGCCAAAGTTGGCCAGCCGCCGACATGTCCGACGACAATCGGATCGTCCCCACGACCACGCGCCAAAGTTGGCCAGCCGCCGACATGTCCGACGACTATAGGGTCGTCCCCACGACACCGGGACAAAGTTGGCCAGCCGCCGACATGTCCGACGACTATAGGGTCGTCCCCACGACCACGCGCCAAAGTTGGCCAGCCGCCGACATGTCCGTCGACTATAGGGTCGTCCCCACGACCCCGGGACTAGATTGGCCCGCCACCGTCATGTCCGACGACAATAGGGTCGTCCCCACGACCCCGGGTCTAGGTTGGCCAGCCGCCGACTTGTCCGACGACTATAGGGTCGTCCCCAGGACCTCGGGACTAGATTGGCCCGCCACCGTCATGTCCAACGACTATAGGGTCGTCCCCACAACCACGGGCCAAAGTTGGCCAGCCGCCGACATGTCCGACGACTATTGGATCGTCCCCACGACCACGGGCCAAAGTTGGCCAGCCGCCGACATGTCCGAAGACTATAGGGTCGTCCCCACGACCACGGGTCTAGGTTGGCCAGCCGCCGACATGTCCGACGACAATCGGATCGTCCCCACGACCTCGCGCCAAAGTTGGCCAGCCGCCGACATGTCCGACGACTATTGGATCGTCCCCACGACCACGGTGCCAAAGTTGGCCAGCCGCCGACATGTCCGACGACAATCGGATCGTCCCCACGACCACGCGCCAAAGTTGGCCAGCCGCCGACATGTCCGACGACTATAGGGTCGTCCCCACGACACCGGGACAAAGTTGGCCAGCCGCCGACATGTCCGACGACTATAGGGTCGTCCCCACGACCACGCGCCAAAGTTGGCCAGCCGCCGACATGTCCGTCGACTATAGGGTCGTCCCCACGACCCCGGGACTAGATTGGCCCGCCACCGTCATGTCCGACGACAATAGGGTCGTCCCCACGACCCCGGGTCTAGGTTGGCCAGCCGCCGACTTGTCCGACGACTATAGGGTCGTCCCCAGGACCTCGGGACTAGATTGGACCGCCACCGTCATGTCCAACGACTACAGGGTCGTCCCCACGACCACGGGCCAAAGTTGGCATGCCGCCGAAATGTCCGACGATTATAGGGTCGTCCCCACGACCCCGGGACTAGTTTGGCCCGCCACCGTCATGTCCAACGACTATAGGGTCGTCCCCAGGACCTCGGGACTAGATTGGCCCGCCACCGTCATGTCCAACGACTACAGGGTCGTCCCCACGACCACGGGCCAAAGTTGGCATGCCGCCGAAATGTCCGACGATTATAGGGTCGTCCCCACGACCCCGGGACTAGGTTGGCCAGCCGCCGACTTGTCCGACGACTATAGGGTCGTCCCCAGGACCTCGGGACTAGATTGGCCCGCCACCGTCATGTCCAACGACTACAGGGTCGTCCCCACGACCACGCGCCAAAGTTGGCCAGCCGCCGACATGTCCGTCGACTATAGGGTCGTCCCCACGACCCCGGGACTAGATTGGCCCGCCACCGTCATGTCCGACGACAATAGGGTCGTCCCCACGACCCCGGGTCTAGGTTGGCCAGCCGCCGACTTGTCCGACGACTATAGGGTCGTCCCCAGGACCTCGGGACTAGTTTGGCCCGCCACGGTCATGTCCAACGACTATAGGGTCGTCCCCACAACCACGGGCCAAAGTTGGCCAGCCGCCGACATGTCCGACGACTATAGGGTCGTCCCCACTACCCCGGGCCAAAGTTGGCCAGCCGCCGACATGTCCGACGACTATAGGGTCGTCCCCACGACCCCGGGCCAAAGTTGGCAAGCCGCCGAAATGTCCGACGACTATAGGGTCGTCCCCACGACCCCGGGACTAGGTTGGCCAGCCGCCGACATGTCCGACGACTATAGGGTCGTCCCCACGACCCCGAGACTAGATTGGCGCGCCACCGTCATGTCCGACGACAATAGGGTCGTCCCCACGACCCCGGGTCCAGGTTGGCCAGCCGCCGACATTTCCGACGACTATAGAGTCGTCCCCACGACACCGGGCCAAAGTTGGCCAGCCGCCGACATGTCCGACGACTATAGGGTCGTCCCCACGACCCCGGGACTAGATTGGCCCGCCACCGTCATGTCCGACGACAATAGGGTCGTCCCCAGGACCCCGGGTCTAGGTTGGCCAGCCGCCGACTTGTCCGACGACTATAGGGTCCTACCCACGACCCCGGGACTAGGCTGACAAGCCGCCAACATGTCCGACGACTATAGGGTCGTCCCCACGACCCCGGGCCAAAGATGTCCAGCCGCCGTCTTGTCCGACGACTATAGGGTCGTCCCCACGACCCCGGGACTAGATTGGCCCGCCACCGTCATGTCCAACGACTATAGGGTCGTCCCCACAACCACGGGCCAAAGTTGGCCAGCCGCCGACATGTCCGACGACTATTGGATCGTCCCCACGACCACGGGCCAAAGTTGGCCAGCCGCCGACATGTCCGAAGACTATAGGGTCGTCCCCACGACCACGGGTCTAGGTTGGCCAGCCGCCGACATGTCCGACGACAATCGGATCGTCCCCACGACCTCGCGCCAAAGTTGGCCAGCCGCCGACATGTCCGACGACTATTGGATCGTCCCCACGACCACGGTGCCAAAGTTGGCCAGCCGCCGACATGTCCGACGACAATCGGATCGTCCCCACGACCACGCGCCAAAGTTGGCCAGCCGCCGACATGTCCGACGACTATAGGGTCGTCCCCACGACACCGGGACAAAGTTGGCCAGCCGCCGACATGTCCGACGACTATAGGGTCGTCCCCACGACCACGCGCCAAAGTTGGCCAGCCGCCGACATGTCCGTCGACTATAGGGTCGTCCCCACGACCCCGGGACTAGATTGGCCCGCCACCGTCATGTCCGACGACAATAGGGTCGTCCCCACGACCCCGGGTCTAGGTTGGCCAGCCGCCGACTTGTCCGACGACTATAGGGTCGTCCCCAGGACCTCGGGACTAGATTGGCCCGCCACCGTCATGTCCAACGACTATAGGGTCGTCCCCACGACCACGGGCCAAAGTTGGCATGCCGCCGAAATGTCCGACGATTATAGGGTCGTCCCCACGACCCCGGGACTAGTTTGGCCCGCCACCGTCATGTCCAACGACTATAGGGTCGTCCCCACAACCACGGGCCAAAGTTGGCCAGCCGCCGACATGTCCGACGACTATAGGATCGTCCCCACGACCCCGGGCCAATGTTGGCCAATCGCCGACATGTCCAACGACTATAGGGTCGTCCCTACGACCCCGGGACTAGATTGGCCCGCCACCGTCATGTCCAACGACTATAGGGTCGTCCCCACGATCACGGGCCAAAGTTGGCATGCCGCCGAAATGTCCGACGATTATAGGGTCGTCCCCACGACCCCGGGACTAGTTTGGCCCGCCACCGTCATGTCCGACGACAATAGGGTCGTCCCCACGACCCCGGGTCTAGGTTGGCCAGCCGCCGACTTGTCACGACGACTATAGGGTCGTCCCCAGGACCTCGGGACTAGATTGGCCCGCCACCGTCATGTCCAACGACTATAGGGTCGTCCCCACGACCACGGGCCAAAGTTGGCATGCCGCCGAAATGTCCGACGATTATAGGGTCGTCCCCACGACCCCGGGCCAAAGTTGGCAAGCCGCCGAAATGTCCGAAGACTGTAGGGTCGTCCCCACGACCCCGGGCCAAAGATGTCCAGCCGCCATCTTGTCCGACGACTATAGGGTCGTCCCCACGACCCCGGGACTAGTTTGGCCCGCCACGGTCATGTCCAACGACTATAGGGTCGTCCCCACAACCACGGGCCAAAGTTGGCCAGCCGCCGACATGTCCGACGACTATAGGGTCGTCCCCACTACCCCGGGCCAAAGTTGGCCAGCCGCCGACATGTCCGACGACTATAGGGTCGTCCCCACGACCCCGGGCCAAAGTTGGCAAGCCGCCGAAATGTCCGACGACTATAGGGTCGTCCCCACGACCCCGGGACTAGGTTGGCCAGCCGCCGACATGTCCGACGACTATAGGGTCGTCCCCACGACCCCGAGACTAGATTGGCGCGCCACCGTCATGTCCGACGACAATAGGGTCGTCCCCACGACCCCGGCTCCAGGTTGGCCAGCCGCCGACATTTCCGACGACTATAGAGTCGTCCCCACGACACCGGGCCAAAGTTGGCCAGCCGCCGACATGTCCGACGACTATAGGGTCGTCCCCACGACCCCGGGACTAGATTGGCCCGCCACCGTCATGTCCGACGACAATAGGGTCGTCCCCACGACCCCGGGTCTAGGTTGGCCAGCCGCCGACTTGTCCGACGACTATAGGGTCCTACCCACGACCCCGGGACTAGGCTGACAAGCCGCCAACATGTCCGACGACTATAGGGTCGTCCCCACGACCCCGGGCCAAAGATGTCCAGCCGCCGACATGTCCGTCGACTATAGGGTCGTCCCCACGACCCCGGGACTAGATTGGCCCGCCACCGCCATGTCCGACGACAATAGGGTCGTCCCCACGACCCCGGGTCTAGGTTGGCCAGCCGCCGACTTGTCCGACGACTATAGGGTCGTCCCCAGGACCTCGGGACTAGATTGGCCCGCCACCGTCATGTCCAACGACTATAGGGTCGTCCCCACGACCACGGGCCAAAGTTGGCATGCCGCCGAAATGTCCGACGATTATAGGGTCGTCCCCACGACCCCGGGACTAGTTTGGCCCGCCACCGTCATGTCCAACGACTATAGGGTCGTCCCCACAACCACGGGCTAAAGTTGGCCAGCCGCCGACATGTCCGACGACTATAGGATCGTCCCCACGACCCCGGGCCAATGTTGGCCAATCGCCGACATGTCCAACGACTATAGGATCGTCCCCACGACCCCGGGCCAATGTTGGCCAATCGCCGACATGTCCAACGACTATAGGGTCGTCCCTACGACCCCGGGACTAGATTAGCCCGCCACCGTCATGTCCAACAACTATAGGGTCGTCCCCACGACCACGGGCCAAAGTTGGCATGCCGCCGAAATGTCCGACGACTATAGGGTCGTCCCCACGACACCGGGCCAAAGTTGGCCAGCCGCCGACATGTCCGACGACTATAGGATCGTCCCCACGACCCCGGGCCAATGTTGGCCAATCGCCGACATGTCCAACGACTATTGGGTCGTCCCTACGACCCCGGGACTAGATTGGCCCGCCACCGTCATGTCCAACGAATATAGGGTCGTTCCCACAACCACGGGCCAAAGTTGGCCAGCCGCCGACATGTCCGACGACTATTGGATCGTCCCCACGACCACGGGCCAAAGTTGGCCAGCCGCCGACATGTCCGACGACTATAGGGTCGTCCCCACGACCCCGGGACTAGATTGGCCCGCCACCGTCATGTCCGACGATTATAGGGTCGTCCACACGACCGCGAGACTAGATTGGCCCGCCACCGTCATGTCCGACGACAATAGGGTCGTCCCCACGACCCCGGGTCCAGGTTGGCCAGCTGCCGACATTTCCGACGACTATAGAGTCGTCCCCACGACACCGGGCCAAAGTTGGCCAGCCGCCGACATGTCCGACGACTATAGGGTCGTCCCCACGACCCCTGGACAAGGTTGGCCCACCTCCGACTTGTCCGACGACTATAGGGTCGTACCCACGACCCTGGGACTAGGCTGACAAGCCGCCAACATGTCCGACGACTATAGGGTCGTCCCCACGACCCCGGGCCAACGATGTCCAGCCGCCGTCTTGTCCGACGACTATTGTGTCGTCCCCACGACCCCGGGACTAGATTGGCCCGCCACCGTCATGTCCAACGACTATAGGGTCGTCCCCACAACCACGGGCCAAAGTTGGCCAGCCGCCGACATGTCCGACGACTATAGGGTCGTCCCCACGACCCCGGGCCAAAGTTGGCCAGCTGCCGACATGTCCGACGATTATAGGGTCGTCCCCACGACCCCGGGACAAGGTTGGCCCGCCGCCGACTTGTCCGACGACTATAGGGATCGTACCCACCACCTCGGGACTAGGCTGACAAGCCGCCAACATGTCCGACGACTATAGGGTTCGTCCTCACGACCCCGGGCCAAAGATGTCCAGCCGCCGTCTTGTCCTACGACTATAGGGTCGTCCCCACGACCCCGGGACTAGATTGGCCCGCCACCGTCATGTCCGACGACAATAGGGTCGTCCCCACGACCCCGGGTCTAGGTTGGCCAGCCGCCGACTTGTCACGACGACTATAGGGTCGTCCCCAGGACCTCGGGACTAGATTGGCCCGCCACCGTCATGTCCAACGACTATAGGGTCGTCCCCACGACCACGGGCCAAAGTTGGCATGCCGCCGAAATGTCCGACGATTATAGGGTCGTCCCCACGACCCCGGGCCAAAGTTGGCAAGCCGCCGAAATGTCCGAAGACTGTAGGGTCGTCCCCACGACCCCGGGACTAGATTGGCCCGCCACCGTCATGTCCAACGACTATAGGGTCGTCCCCACGACCGCGAGACTAGATTGGCCCGCCACCGTCATGTCCGACGACAATAGGGTCGTCCCCACGACCCCGGGTCCAGGTTGGCCAGCCGCCGACATTTCCGACGACTATAGAGTCGTCCCCACGTCACCGGGCCAAAGTTGGCCAGCCGGCGACATGTCCGACGACTATAGGGTCGTCCCCACGACCCCGGGACAAGGTTGGCCCGCCGCCGACTTGTCCGACGACTATAGGGTCGTACCCACGACCCCGGGACTAGGCTGACAAGCCGCCAACAGGTCCGACGACTATAGGGTCGTCCCCACGACCCCGGGCCAGAGATGTCCAGCCGCCATCTTGTCCGACGACTATAGGGTCGTCCCCACGACCCCGGGCCAAAGTTGGCCAGCCGCCGACATGTCCGACGACTATAGGGTCGTCCCCACGACCCCGGGCCAAAGTTGGCAAGCCGCCGAAATGTCCGACGACTATAGGGTCGTCCCCACGACCCCGGAACTAGGTTGGCCAGCCGCCGACATGTCCGACGACTATAGGGTCGTCCCCACGACCCCGAGACTAGATTGGCGCGCCACCGTCATGTCCGACGACAATAGGGTCGTCCCCACGACCCCGGGTCCAGGTTGGCCAGCCGCCGACATTTCCGACGACTATAGAGTCGTCCCCACGACACCGGGCCAAAGTTGGCCAGCCGCCGACATGTCCGACGACTATAGGGTCGTCCCCACGACCCCGGGACTAGATTGACCCGCCACCGTCATGTCCGACGACAATAGGGTCGTCCCCACGACCCCGGGTCTAGGTTGGCCAGCCGCCGACTTGTCCGACGACTATAGGGTCCTACCCACGACCCCGGGACTAGGCTGACAAGCCGCCAACATGTCCGACGACTATAGGGTCGTCCCCACGACCCCGGGCCAAAGATGTCCAGCCGCCGTCTTGTCCGACGACTATAGGATCGTCCCCACGACCACGGGTCTAGGTTGGCCAGCCGCCGACATGTCCGACGACAATCGGATCGTCCCCACGACCTCGCGCCAAAGTTGGCCAGCCGCCGACATGTCCGACGACTATTGGATCGTCCCCACGACCACGGTGCCAAAGTTGGCCAGCCGCCGACATGTCCGACGACAATCGGATCGTCCCCACGACCACGCGCCAAAGTTGGCCAGCCGCCGACATGTCCGACGACTATAGGGTCGTCCCCACGACACCGGGACAAAGTTGGCCAGCCGCCGACATGTCCGACGACTATAGGGTCGTCCCCACGACCACGCGCCAAAGTTGGCCAGCCGCCGACATGTCCGTCGACTATAGGGTCGTCCCCACGACCCCGGGACTAGATTGGCCCGCCACCGTCATGTCCGACGACAATAGGGTCGTCCCCACGACCCCGGGTCTAGGTTGGCCAGCCGCCGACTTGTCCGACGACTATAGGGTCGTCCCCAGGACCTCGGGACTAGATTGGCCCGCCACCGTCATGTCCAACGACTATAGGGTCGTCCCCACGACCACGGGCCAAAGTTGGCATGCCGCCGAAATGTCCGACGATTATAGGGTCGTCCCCACGACCCCGGGACTAGTTTGGCCCGCCACCGTCATGTCCAACGACTATAGGGTCGTCCCCACGACCCCGGGACTAGATTGGCCCGCCACCGTCATGTCCAACGACTATAGGGTCGTCCCCACAACCACGGGCCAAAGTTGGCCAGCCGCCGACATGTCCGACGACTATTGGATCGTCCCCACGACCACGGGCCAAAGTTGGCCAGCCGCCGACATGTCCGAAGACTATAGGGTCGTCCCCACGACCACGGGTCTAGGTTGGCCAGCCGCCGACATGTCCGACGACAATCGGATCGTCCCCACGACCTCGCGCCAAAGTTGGCCAGCCGCCGACATGTCCGACGACTATTGGATCGTCCCCACGACCACGGTGCCAAAGTTGGCCAGCCGCCGACATGTCCGACGACAATCGGATCGTCCCCACGACCACGCGCCAAAGTTGGCCAGCCGCCGACATGTCCGACGACTATAGGGTCGTCCCCACGACACCGGGACAAAGTTGGCCAGCCGCCGACATGTCCGACGACTATAGGGTCGTCCCCACGACCACGCGCCAAAGTTGGCCAGCCGCCGACATGTCCGTCGACTATAGGGTCGTCCCCACGACCCCGGGACTAGATTGGCCCGCCACCGTCATGTCCGACGACAATAGGGTCGTCCCCACGACCCCGGGTCTAGGTTGGCCAGCCGCCGACTTGTCCGACGACTATAGGGTCGTCCCCAGGACCTCGGGACTAGATTGGCCCGCCACCGTCATGTCCAACGACTATAGGGTCGTCCCCACGACCACGGGCCAAAGTTGGCATGCCGCCGAAATGTCCGACGATTATAGGGTCGTCCCCACGACCCCGGGACTAGTTTGGCCCGCCACCGTCATGTCCAACGACTATAGGGTCGTCCCCACAACCACGGGCCAAAGTTGGCCAGCCGCCGACATGTCCGACGACTATAGGATCGTCCCCACGACCCCGGGCCAATGTTGGCCAATCGCCGACATGTCCAACGACTATAGGGTCGTCCCTACGACCCCGGGACTAGATTAGCCCGCCACCGTCATGTCCAACAACTATAGGGTCGTCCCCACGACCACGGGCCAAAGTTGGCATGCCGCCGAAATGTCCGACGACTATAGGGTCGTCCCCACGACACCGGGCCAAAGTTGGCCAGCCGCCGACATGTCCGACGACTATAGGGTCGTCCCCACGACCCCGGGACTAGATTGGCCCGCCACCGTCATGTCCAACGATTATAGGGTCGTCCCCACGACCGCGAGACTAGATTGGCCCGCCACCGTCATGTCCGACGACAATAGGGTCGTCCCCACGACCCCGGGTCCAGGTTGGCCAGCCGCCGACATTTCCGACGACTATAGAGTCGTCCCCACGACACCGGGCCAAAGTTGGCCAGCCGCCGACATGTCCGACGACTATAGGGTCGTCCCCACGACCCCGGGACAAGGTTGGCCCGCCGCCGACTTGTCCGACGACTATAGAGTCGTCCCCACGACCCCGGGACTAGGTTGGCCCGCCACCGTCATTTCTGACGACTATAGGGTCGTCCCCACGACCACGGGCCAAAGTTGGCCAGCCGCCGACATATCCGACGACTATAGGGCCGTCCCCACGATCACAGGCCAAAGTTGACCAGCCGCCGACATGTCCGACGACTATTGGATCGTCCCCACGACCCCGGGCCAAAGTTGGCAAGCCGCCGACATATCCGACGACTATAGGGTCGTCCCCACGACCTCGGGACTAGGTTGGCCACCCGCCGACATGTCCGACGACTATAGGGTCGTGCCCACGACCCCGGGTCTAGGTTGGCCAGCCGCCGACATGTCCGACGACTATAGAGTCGTCCCCACGACACCGGGCCAATATTGGCCAGCTGCCGGCTTGACCGACGACTATAGGGTCGACCCCACGACCCCGGGACTAGATTGGCCCGCCACCGTCATGTCCGACGACTATAAGGTCGTCCCCACGACCCCGAGCCAAAGTTGGCCAGCCGCCGACATGTCCGACGATTATAGTGTCGTCCAAACGACCCCGGGAATAGATTGGCCCGCCCCCGACAAGTCCGACGACTATAGGGTCGTCCCCACGACCTCGGGACTAGGTTGGCCAGCCGCCGACATGTCCGACGACTATAGGGTCGTCGCCACGACCCCGGGCCAATGTTGGCCTATCGCCGACATGTCCGACGACTATAGGGTCGTCCCTACGACCCCGGACTAGGTTGGCCAGCCGCCGACATGTCCGACGACTATAGGGTCGTCCCCACGACCCCGGGTCTAGGTTGGCCAGCTGCCGACATGTCCGACGATTATAGGGTCGTCCCCATGACCAGGGGCCAAAGTTGGCCTGCCGCCGAAATGTCCGACAACTATACAGTCGTCCCCACGACACCAGGCCAAAGTTGGCCAGCCGCCGACATGTCCGATGACTATAGGGTCGTCCCCACGACCCCGGGACTAGGTTGGCCCACCGCCGACTTGTCCGACGACAATAGGGTCGTCCCCACGACCCCGGGTCTAGGTTGGCCAGCTGCCGACATGTCCGACGATTATAGGGTCGTCCCCATGACCAGGGGCCAAAGTTGGCCTGCCGCCGAAATGTCCGACAACTATACAGTCGTCCCCACGACACCAGGCCAAAGCTGGCCAGCCGCCGACATGTCCGACGACTATTGGGTCGTCCCCACAACCACGGGCCAAAGTTGACCAGCCGCCGACATGTCAGACGACTATTGGATCGTCCCCACGACCCCGGGCCAAAGTTGGCAAGCCGCCGACATATCCGACGACTATAGGGTCGTCCCCACGACCTCGGGACGAGGTTGGCCACCCGCCGACATGTCCGACGATTATAGGGTCGTGCCCACGACCCCGGGTCTAGGTTGGCCAGCCGCCGACATGTCCGACGACTATAGAGTCGTCCCCACGACACCGGGCCAAAGTTGGCCAGCCGCCGACATGTCCGACGACTATTGGGTCGTCCCCACGACACCGGGCCAAAGCTGGCCAGCCGCTGACATGTCCAACGACTATAGGGTCGTCCCCACGACCACGGGCCAAAGTTGACCAGCCGCCGACATGTCCGACGACTATTGGATCGTCCCCACGACCCCGGGCCAAAGTTGGCAAGCCGTCGAAATGTCCGACGACTGTAGGGTCGTCCCCACAACCCCGGGACTAGGTTGGCCCACCGCCGACTTGTCCGACGACAATAGGGTCGTCCCCACGACCCCGGGTCTAGGTTGGCCAGCTGCCGACATGTCCGACGATTATAGGGTCGTCCCCATGACCAGGGGCCAAAGTTGGCCTGCCGCCGAAATGTCCGACAACTATACAGTCGTCCCCACGACACCAGGCCAAAGTTGGCCAGCCGCCGACATGTCCGACGACTATTGGGTCGTCCCCACGACCCCGGACTAGGTTGGCCAGCCGCCGACATGTCCGACGACTATAGGGTCGTCCCCACGACCCCGGGCCAAAGTTGGCAAGCCGCCGAAATGTCCGACGACTGTAGGGTCGTCCCCACGACCCCCGGACTAGATTGGCCCGCCACCGTCATGTCCAACGATTATAGGGTCGTCCCCACGACCCCGGGACTAGATTGGCCCGCCACCGTCATGTCCGACGATTATAGGGTCGTCCCCACGACCCCGGGACAAGCTTGGCCCGCCGCCGACTTGTCCGACGACTATAGGGTCGTCCCCACGACCCCGGGACTAGATTGGCCCGCCACCGTCATGTCCAACGACTGTCGGATCGTCCCCACGACCACGGGCCAAAGTTGGCCAGCCGCCGACATGTCCGACGACTATTGGATCGTCCCCACGACCACGGGCCAAAGTTGGCCAGCCGCCGACATGTCCGACGATAATAGATTCGTCCCCACGACCCCGGGCCAATGTTGACCAGCCGCCGACATGTCCGACGACTATTGGATCGTCCCCACGACCCCGGGCCAAAGTTGGCAAGCCGTCGAAATGTCCGACGACTGTAGGGTCGTCCCCACAACCCCGGGACTAGGTTGGCCCACCGCCGACTTGTCCGACGACAATAGGGTCGTCCCCACGACCCCGGGTCTAGGTTGGCCAGCTGCCGGCATGTCCGACGATTATAGGGTCGTCCCCATGACCAGGGGCCAAAGTTGGCCTGCCGCCGAAATGTCCGACAACTATACAGTCGTCCCCACGACACCAGGCCAAAGTTGGCCAGCCGCCGACATGTCCGACGACTATTGGGTCGTCCCCACGACCCCGGACTAGGTTGGCCAGCCGCCGACATGTCCGACGACTATAGGGTCGTCCCCACGACCCCGGGCCAAAGTTGGCAAGCCGCCGACATGTCCGATGACTATAGGGTCGTCCCCACGACCCCGGGACTAGGTTGGCCCACCGCCGACTTGTCCGACGACAATAGGGTCGCACCCACGACCCCGGGTCTAGGTTGGCCAGCTGCCGACATGTCCGACGATTATAGGGTCGTCCCCATGACCAGGGGCCAAAGTTGGCCTGCCGCCGAAATGTCCGACAACTATACAGTCGTCCCCACGACACCAGGCCAAAGCTGGCCAGCGGCCGACATGTCCGACGACTATTGGGTCGTCCCCACGACACCGGGCCAAAGTTGGCCAGCCGCTGACATGTCCAACGACTATAGGGTCGTTCCCACAACCACGGGCCAAAGTTGACCAGCCGCCGACATGTCCGACGACTATAGAGTCGTCCCCACGACCCCGGGACTAGGATGGCCCGCCACCGTCATTTCCGACGACTATAGGGTCGTCCCCACGACCACGGGCCAAAGTTGGCCAGCCGCCGACATATCCGACGACTATAGGGCCGTCCCCACGATCACAGGCCAAAGTTGACCAGCCGCCGACATGTCCGACGACTATTGGATCGTCCCCACGACCCCGGGCCAAAGTTGGCAAGCCGCCGACATATCCGACGACTATAGGGTCGTCCCCACGACCTCGGGACTAGGTTGGCCACCCGCCGACATGTCCGACGACTATAGGGTCGTGCCCACGACCCCGGGTCTAGGTTGGCCAGCCGCCGACATGTCCGACGACTATAGAGTCGTCCCCACGACACCGGGCCAATATTGGCCAGCTGCCGGCTTGACCGACGACTATAGGGTCGACCCCACGACCCCGGGACTAGATTGGCCCGCCACCGTCATGTCCGACGACTATAAGGTCGTCCCCACGACCCCGAGCCAAAGTTGGCCAGCCGCCGACATGTCCGACGATTATAGTGTCGTCCAAACGACCCCGGGAATAGATTGGCCCGCCCCCGACAAGTCCGACGACTATAGGGTCGTCCCCACGACCTCGGGACTAGGTTGGCCAGCCGCCGACATGTCCGACGACTATAGGGTCGTCGCTACGACCCCGGGCCAATGTTGGCCTATCGCCGACATGTCCGACGACTATAGGGTCGTCCCTACGACCCCGGACTAGGTTGGCCAGCCGCCGACATGTCCGACGACTATAGGTTCGTCCCCACGACCCCGGGTCTAGGTTGGCCAGCTGCCGACATGTCCGACGATTATAGGGTCGTCCCCATGACCAGGGGCCAAAGTTGGCCTGCCGCCGAAATGTCCGACAACTATACAGTCGTCCCCACGACACCAGGCCAAAGTTGGCCAGCCGCCGACATGTCCGATGACTATAGGGTCGTCCCCACGACCCCGGGACTAGGTTGGCCCACCGCCGACTTGTCCGACGACAATAGGGTCGTCCCCACGACCCCGGGTCTAGGTTGGCCAGCTGCCGACATGTCCGACGATTATAGGGTCGTCCCCATGACCAGGGGCCAAAGTTGGCCTGCCGCCGAAATGTCCGACAACTATACAGTCGTCCCCACGACACCAGGCCAAAGCTGGCCAGCCGCCGACATGTCCGACGACTATTGGGTCGTCCCCACGACACCGGGCCAAAGTTGGCCAGCCGCTGACATGTCCAACGACTATAGAGTCGTCCCCACAACCACGGGCCAAAGTTGACCAGCCGCCGACATGTCCGACGACTATAGAGTCGTCCCCACAACACCGGGCCAAAGTTGGCCAGCCGCCGACATGTCCGACGACTATAGATTCGTCCCCACAACCCCGGGCCAAAGATGGCCAGCCGCCGACTTGTCCGATGACTATAGGGTCGTCCCTACGATCCCGGGACTAGATTGGGCCGCCACCGCCATGTCCGACGACAATAAGGTCGTCCCCACGGCCACGGGCCAAAGTTGGCCAGCCGCCGACATGTCCGACGACAATAGATTCGTCCCCACGACCCCGGGCCAAAGTTGGCCAGCCGCCGACTTGTCCGACGACTATAGGGTCGTCCCTACGATCCCGGGACTAGATTGGGCAGCCGCCGACTTGTCCGACGACTATAGGGTCGTCCCCACGATCCCGGGACTAGATTGGCCCGCCACCGCCATGTCCGACGACAATAGGGTCGTCCCCACGATCCCGGGACTAGATTGGCCCGCCACCGCCATGTCCGACGATTATAGGGTTGTCCCCACGACCACGGGCCAACTTTGGCCAGCCGCCGACATATCCGACGACTAAAGGGTCGTCCCCACGACCACGGGCCAAAGTTTGCCAGCCGCCGACTTGTCCGACGACTATAGGGTCGTCCCCACGACCCCGGGTCAAAGTTGGCCAGCCACCGACATGTCCGACGACTATAGGGTCGTCCCCACGACCCCCGCACAAGGTTGGCTCGCCGCCGACTTGTCCGACGACTATAGTGTCGTCCCCACGACCCCCGGACTAGGTTGGCTCGCCGCCGACTTGTCCGACGACTATAGGGTCGTCCCCACGACCCCGGGCCAATATTGGCCAGCTGCCGGCTTGACCGACGACTATAGGGTCGACCCCACGACCCCGGGACTAGATTGGCCCGCCACCGTCATGTCCGACGACTATAAGGTCGTCCCCACGACCCCGGGCCAAAGTTGGCCAGCCGCCGACATGTCCGACGATTATAGTGTCGTCCAAACGACCCCGGGAATAGATTGGCCCGCCCCCGACAAGTCCGACGACTATAGGGTCGTCCCCACGACCTCGGGACTAGGTTGGCCAGCCGCCGACATGTCCGACGACTATAGGGTCGTCGCCACGACCCCGGGCCAATGTTGGCCTATCGCCGACATGTCCGACGACTATAGGGTCGTCCCTACGACCCCGGACTAGGTTGGCCAGCCGCCGACATGTCCGACGACTATAGGGTCGTCCCCACGACCCCGGGCCAAAGTTGGCAAGCCGCCGACATGTCCGATGACTATAGGGTCGTCCCCACGACCCCGGGACTAGGTTGGCCCACCGCCGACTTGTCCGACGACAATAGGGTCGCACCCACAACCACGGGCCAAAGTTGACCAGCCGCCGACATGTCCGACGACTATAGAGTCGTCCCCACGACCCCGGGTCTAGGTTGGCCAGCTGCCGACATGTCCGACGATTATAGGGTCGTCCCCATGACCAGGGGCCAAAGTTGGCCTGCCGCCGAAATGTCCGACAACTATACAGTCGTCCCCACGACACCAGGCCAAAGCTGGCCAGCCGCCGACATGTCCGACGACTATTGGGTCGTCCCCACGACACCGGGCCAAAGTTGGCCAGCCGCTGACATGTCCAACGACTATAGGGTCGTCCCCACAACCACGGGCCAAAGTTGACCAGCCGCCGACATGTCCGACGACTATAGAGTCGTCCCCACAACACCGGGCCAAAGTTGGCCAGCCGCCGACATGTCCGACGACTATTGGGTCGTCCCCACGACACCGGGCCAAAGTTGGCCAGCCGCTGACATGTCCAACGACTATAGGGTCGTCCCCACAACCACGGGCCAAAGTTGACCAGCCGCCGACATGTCCGACGACTATTGGATCGTCCCCACGACCCCGGGCCAAAGTTGGCAAGCCGCCGACATATCCGACGACTATAGGGTCGTCCCCACGACCTCGGGACGAGGTTGGCCACCCGCCGACATGTCCGACGATTATAGGGTCGTGCCCACGACCCCGGGTCTAGGTTGGCCAGCCGCCGACATGTCCGACGACTATAGAGTCGTCCCCACGACACCGGGCCAAAGTTGGCCAGCCGCCGACATGTCCGACGACTATTGGGTCGTCCCCACGACACCGGGCCAAAGCTGGCCAGCCGCTGACATGTCCAACGACTATAGGGTCGTCCCCACGACCACGGGCCAAAGTTGACCAGCCGCCGACATGTCCGACGACTATTGGATCGTCCCCACGACCCCGGGCCAAAGTTGGCAAGCCATCGAAATGTCCGACGACTGTAGGGTCGTCCCCACAACCCCGGGACTAGGTTGGCCCACCGCCGACTTGTCCGACGACAATAGGGTCGTTCCCACGACCCCGGGTCTAGGTTGGCCAGCTGCCGACATGTCCGACGATTATAGGGTCGTCCCCATGACCAGGGGCCAAAGTTGGCCTGCCGCCGAAATGTCCGACAACTATACAGTCGTCCCCACGACACCAGGCCAAAGTTGGCCAGCCGCCGACATGTCCGACGACTATTGGGTCGTCCCCACGACCCCGGACTAGGTTGGCCAGCCGCCGACATGTCCGACGACTATAGGGTCGTCCCCACGACCCCGGGCCAAAGTTGGCAAGCCGCCGACATGTCCGATGACTATAGGGTCGTCCCCACGACCCCGGGACTAGGTTGGCCCACCGCCGACTTGTCCGACGACAATAGGGTCGCACCCACGACCCCGGGTCTAGGTTGGCCAGCTGCCGACATGTCCGACGATTATAGGGTCGTCCCCATGACCAGGGGCCAAAGTTGGCCTGCCGCCGAAATGTCCGACAACTATACAGTCGTCCCCACGACACCAGGCCAAAGCTGGCCAGCGGCCGACATGTCCGACGACTATTGGGTCGTCCCCACGACACCGGGCCAAAGTTGGCCAGCCGCTGACATGTCCAACGACTATAGGGTCGTTCCCACAACCACGGGCCAAAGTTGACCAGCCGCCGACATGTCCGACGACTATAGAGTCGTCCCCACGACCCCGGGACTAGGTTGGCCCGCCACCGTCATTTCCGACGACTATAGGGTCGTCCCCACGACCACGGGCCAAAGTTGGCCAGCCGCCGACATATCCGACGACTATAGGGTCGTCCCCACGACCCCGGGCCAACGATGTCCAGCCGCCGTCTTGTCCGACGACTATAGGGTCGTCCCCACGACCCCGGGCCAATGTTGGCCAATCGCCGACATGTCCGACGACTATAGGGTCGTCCCCACTACCCCGGGACAAGGTTGGCCCGCCGCCGACTGGTCCGACGACTATAGGGTCGTACCCACGACCCCGGGACTAGGCTGACAAGCCGCCAACATGTCCGACGACTATTGGGTCGTCCCCACGACCCCGGGCCAAAGTTGGCCAGCCGCCGACATGTCTGACGACTATAGGGTCGTCCCCACGACCCCGAGACTAGATTGGGCCGCCACCGTCAAGTCCGACGACCTCGGGACTAGGTTGGCCAGCCGCCGACATGTCCGACGACTATAGGGTCGTCCCCACGACCCCGGGCCAACGATGTCCAGCCGCCGTCTTGTCCGACGACTATAGGGTCGTCCCCACGACCCCGGGCCAATGTTGGCCAATCGCCGACATGTCCGACGACTATAGGGTCGTCCCTACGACCCCTGGACTAGATTGGCCCGCCACCGTCATGTCCAACGACTATAGGGTCGTCCCCACGACCCCGGGACTAGGTTGACAAGCCGCCAACATGTCCGACGACTATAGGGTCGTCCCCACGACCCCGGGCTCAAGATGGCATGCCGCCGAAATGTCCGACGACTATAGGGTCGTCCCCGCGACCGCGGGCCAAAGATGTCCAGCCGCCGTCTTATCCGACGACTATAGGGTCGTCCCCACGACCCCGGGACTAGATTGGCCCGCCACCGTCGTGTCCGACGACAATAGGGTCGTCCCCACGACCCCGGGTCCAGGTTGGCCAAGCGCCGACATTTCCGACGACTATAGACGCGTCCCCACGACACCGGGCCAAAGTTGGCCAGCCGCCGACATGTCCGACGACTATAGGGTCGTCCCCACGACCCCGGGCCAAAGATGTCCAGCCGCCGTCTTGTCCGACGACTATAGGGTCGTCCCCACGACCCCGGGTCTAGGTTGACAACACGCCAAAATGTTCGACGAATATAGGGTCGTCCCCACGACCCCGGGCTAAAGATGGCATGCCGCCGAAATGTCCGACGACTATAGGGTCGTCCCCACGACCGCGGGACTAGGCTGACAAGCCGCCAACATGTCCGACGACTATAGGGTCGTCCCCACGACCCCGGGCCAAAGTTGGCCAGCCGCCGACATGTCCGACGACTCTAGGGTCGTCCCCACGACCCCGAGACTAGATTGGCCCGCCACCGTCATGTCCGACGACAATAGGGTCGTCCCCACGAACCCGGGTCCAGGTTGGCCAGGCTCCGACATTTCCGACGACTGTAGAGTCGTCCCCACGACACCGGGCCAAAGTTGGCCAGCCGCCGACATGTCCGACGACTATAGGGTCGTCCCCACCACCCCGGGCCAAAGTTGGCAAGCGGCCGAAATGTCCGACGACTCTAGGGTCGTCCCCAAGACCCCGGGACTAGATTGGCCCGCCACCGTCAAGTCCGACGAGTATAGGGTCGTCCCCACGACCCCGGGCCAAAGTTGGGCAGCCGCCGAAATGTCCGACGACTGTAGGGTCGTCCCCACGACCCCGGGACTAGATTGGCCCGCCACCGTCAAGTCCGACGACTATAGGGTCGTCCCAACGACCTCGGGACTAGGTTGGCCAGCCGCCGACATGTCCGACGACTATAGGGTCATCCCCACGACCCCGGGCCAAAGATGTCCAGCCGCCGTCTTGTCCGACGAGTATAGGGTCTTCCCCACGACCCCGGGACTAGATTGGTCCGCCACTGTCATGTCCGACGACTATGGGGTCGTCCCCACGACCCCGGGCCAAAGTTGGCAAGCCGCCGAAATGTCCGACGACTGTAGGGTCGTCCCCACAACCCCGGGACTAGATTGGTCCGCCACCGTCATGTCCGACGACTATAGGGTCGTCCCCACGACCCCGGGCCAAAGTTGGCAAGCCGCCGAAATGTCCGACGACTGTAGGGTCGTCCCAACGACCTCGGGACTAGGTTGGCCAGCCGCCGACATGTCCGACGACTATAGGGTCGTCCCCACGACCCCGGGCCAAAGATGTCCAGCCGCCGTCTTGTCCGACGAGTATAGGGTGTTCCCCACGACCCCGGGACTAGATTGGTCCGCCACTGTCATGTCCGACGACTATGGGGTCGTCCCCACGACCCCGGGCCAAAGTCGGCAAGCCGCCGAAATGTCCGAAGACTGTAGGGTCGTCCCCACGACCCCGGGACTAGATTGGCCCGCCACCGTCATGTCCAACGACTATAGGCACGTCCCCACAACCACGGGCCAATGTTGGCCAGCCGCCGACATGTCCGACGACTATTGGATCGTCCCCACGACCACGGGCCAAAGTTGGCCAGCCGCCGACATGTCCGACGAGTATAGGGTCTTCCCCACGACCCCGGGACTAGATTGGTCCGCCACTGTCATGTCCGACGACTATGGGGTCGTCCCCACGACCCCGGGCCAAAGTTGGCAAGCCGCCGAAATGTCCGACGACTGTAGGGTCGTCCCCACGACCCCGGGACTAGATTGGTCCGCCACCGTCATGTCCGACGACTATAGGGTCGTCCCCACGACCCCGGGCCAAAGCTGGCAAGCCGCCGAAATGTCCGACGACTGTAGGGTCGTCCCCACGACCCCGGGATTAGATTGGCCCGCCACCGTCAAGTCCGACGACTATAGGGTCGTCCCCACGACCTCGGGACTAGGTTGGCCAGCCGCCGACATGTCCGACGACTATAGGGTCGTCCCCACGACCCCGGGCCAATGTTGGCCAATCGCCGACATGTCCGACGACTATAGGGTCGTCCCTACGACCCCGGGACTAGATTGGGCCGCCACCGTCATGTCCAACGAATATAGGGTCGTCCCCACGACCCCGGGACTAGGTTGACAAGCCGCCAACATGTCCGACGACTATAGGGTCGTCCCCACGACCCCGGGTCCTGGTTGGCCAAGCGCCGACATTTCCGACGACTATAGACGCGTCCCCACGACACCGGGCCAAAGTTGGCCAGCCGCCGACATGTCCGACGACTATAGGGTCGTCCCCACGACCCCGGGCCAAAGATGTCCAGCCGCCGTCTTGTCCGACGACTATAGGGTCGTCCCCACGTCCTCGGGTCTAGATTGGCCCGCCACTGTCATGTCCGACGACAATAGGGTCGTCCCCACGACCCCGGGTCCTGGTTGGCCAAGCGCCGACATTTCCGACGACTATAGACGCGTCCCCACGACACCGGGCCAAAGTTGGCCAGCCGCCGACATGTCCGACGACTATAGGGTCGTCCCCACGACCCCGGGCCAAAGATGTCCAGCCGCCGTCTTGTCCGACGACTATAGGGTCGTCCCCACGTCCTCGGGTCTAGATTGGCCCGCCACTGTCATGTCCGACGACAATAGGGTCGTCCCCACGACCCCGGGTCCTGGTTGGCCAAGCGCCGACATTTCCGACGACTATAGACGCGTCCCCACGACACCGGGCCAAAGTTGGCCAGCCGCCGACATGTCCGACGACTCTAGGGTCGTCCCCACGACCCCGAGACTAGATTGGCCCGCCACCGTCATGTCCGACGACAATAGGGTCGTCCCCACGAACCCGGGTCCAGGTTGGCCAGGCTCCGACATTTCCGACGACTGTAGAGTCGTCCCCACGACACCGGGCCAAAGTTGGCCAGCCGCCGACATGTCCGACGACTATAGGGTCGTCCCCACCACCCCGGGCCAAAGTTGGCAAGCGGCCGAAATGTCCGACGACTCTAGGGTCGTCCCCAAGACCCCGGGACTAGATTGGCCCGCCACCGTCAAGTCCGACGAGTATAGGCTCGTCCCCACGACCCCGGGCCAAAGTTGGGCAGCCGCCGAAATGTCCGACGACTGTAGGGTCGTCCCCACGACCCCGGGACTAGATTGGCCCGCCACCGTCAAGTCCGACGACTATAGGGTCGTCCCAACGACCTCGGGACTAGGTTGGCCAGCCGCCGACATGTCCGACGACTATAGGGTCATCCCCACGACCCCGGGCCAAAGATGTCCAGCCGCCGTCTTGTCCGACGAGTATAGGGTCTTCCCCACGACCCCGGGACTAGATTGGTCCGCCACTGTCATGTCCGACGACTATGGGGTCGTCCCCACGACCCCGGGCCAAAGTTGGCAAGCCGCCGAAATGTCCGACGACTGTAGGGTCGTCCCCACAACCCCGGGACTAGATTGGTCCGCCACCGTCATGTCCGACGACTATAGGGTCGTCCCCACGACCCCGGGCCAAAGTTGGCAAGCCGCCGAAATGTCCGACGACTGTAGGGTCGTCCCAACGACCTCGGGACTAGGTTGGCCAGCCGCCGTCATGTCCGACGACTATAGGGTCGTCCCCACGACCCCGGGCCAAAGATGTCCAGCCGCCGTCTTGTCCGACGAGTATAGGGTGTTCCCCACGACCCCGGGACTAGATTGGTCCGCCACTGTCATGTCCGACGACTATGGGGTCGTCCCCACGACCCCGGGCCAAAGTTGGCAAGCCGCCGAAATGTCCGAAGACTGTAGGGTCGTCCCCACGACCCCGGGACTAGATTGGCCCGCCACCGTCATGTCCAACGACTATAGGGTCGTCCCCACAACCACGGGCCAATGTTGGCCAGCCGCCGACATGTCCGACGACTATTGGATCGTCCCCACGACCACGGGCCAATGTTGGCCAGCCGCCGACATGTCCGACGAGTATAGGGTCTTCCCCACGACCCCGGGACTAGATTGGTCCGCCACTGTCATGTCCGACGACTATGGGGTCGTCCCCACGACCCCGGGCCAAAGTTGGCAAGCCGCCGAAATGTCCGACGACTGTAGGGTCGTCCCCACGACCCCGGGACTAGATTGGTCCGCCACCGTCATGTCCGACGACTATAGGGTCGTCCCCACGACCCCGGGCCAAAGTTGGCAAGCCGCCGAAATGTCCGACCACTGTAGGCTCGTCCCCACGACCCCGGGATTAGATTGGCCCGCCACCGTCAAGTCCGATGACTATAGGGTCGTCCCCACGACCTCGGGACTAGGTTGGCCAGCCGCCGACATGTCCGACGACTATAGGGTCGTCCCCACGACCCCGGGACTAGGTTGACAAGCCGCCAACATGTCCGACGACTATAGGGTCGTCCCCACGACCCCGGGCCAATGTTGGCCAATCGCCGACATGTCCGACGACTACAGGGTCGTCCCTACGACCCCGAGACTAGATAGGCCCGCCACCGTCATGTCCGACGACTATCGGATTGTCCCCACGACCACGGGCCAAAGTTGGCCAGCCGCCGACTTGTCCGACGACTATAGGGTCGTCCCTACGAACCCGGGACTGGATTGGCCCGCCGCCGTCTTGTCCGACGACTATAGGGTCGTCCCCACGACCCCGGGACTAGATTGGCCCGCCACCGTCATGTCCGACGATTATAGTGTCGTCCCCACGACCCCGGGACAAGCTTGGCCCGCCGCCGACTTGTTCGACGACTATAGGGTCGTCCCCACGACCCCGGGACTAGATTGGCCCGCCACCGTCGTGTCCGACGACAATAGGGTCGTCCCCACGACCCCGGGTCTAGGTTGGCCAGCCGCCGACATGTCCGACGACTATAGAGTCGTCCCCACGACACCGGGCCAAAGTTGGACAACCGCCGACATGTCCGACTACTATAGGGTCGTCCCCACGACCCCGGGTCCAGGTTGGCCAGCCGCCGACATTTCCGACGACTATAGAGTCGTCCCCACGACACCGGGCCAAAGTTGGCCAGCCGCCGACATGTCCGACGACTATAGGGTCGTCCCCACGACCTCGGGTCTAGATTGGCCCGCTACCGTCATGTCCGAAGACTATAGGGTCGTCCCCACGACCACGGGACTAGATTGGCCCGCCACCGCCATGTCCGACGACAATAGGGTCGTCCCCACGACCCCGGGTCTAGGTTGGCCAGCCGCCGACATGTCCGACGACTATCGGATCGTCCCCACGACCTCGGGTCTAGATTGGCCCGCTACCGTCATGTCCGAAGACTATAGGGTCGTCCCCACGACCACGGGACTAGATTGGCCCGCCACCGCCATGTCCGACGAGAATAGGGTCGTCCCCACGACCCCGGGTCTAGGTTGGCCAGCCGCCGACATGTCCGACGACTATCGGATCGTCCCCACGACCACGGGACAAAGTTGGCCAGCCGCGGACATGTCCGACGACTATTGGATCGTCCCCACGACCACGGGCCAAAGTTGGCCAGCCGCCGACATGTCCGACGACTATAGGGTCGTCCCCACGAGCACGGGACTAGATTGGCCCGCCACCGCCATGTCCGACGACAATAGGGTCGTCCCCACGACCCCGGGTCTAGGTTGGCCAGCCGCCGACATGTCCGACGACTATCGGATCGTCCCCACGACCTCGGGTCTAGATTGGCCCGCTACCGTCATGTCCGAAGACTATAGGGTCGTCCCCACGACCACGGGACTAGATTGGCCCGCCACCGCCATGTCCGACGACAATAGGGTCGTCCCCACGACCCCGGGTCTAGGTTGGCCAGCCGCCGACATGTCCGACGACTATCGGATCGTCCCCACGACCACGGGACAAAGTTGGCAAGCCGCCGAAATGTCCGACCACTGTAGGCTCGTCCCCACGACCCCGGGATTAGATTGGCCCGCCACCGTCAATTCCGATGACTATAGGGTCGTCCCCACGACCTCGGGACTAGGTTGGCCAGCCGCCGACATGTCCGACGACTATAGGGTCGTCCCCACGACCCCGGGACTAGGTTGACAAGCCGCCAACATGTCCGACGACTATAGGGTCGTCCCCACGACCCCGGGCCAATGTTGGCCAATCGCCGACATGTCCGACGACTACAGGGTCGTCCCTACGACCCCGAGACTAGATAGGCCCGCCACCGTCATGTCCGACGACTGTCGGATTGTCCCCACGACCACGGGCCAAAGTTGGCCAGCCGCCGACTTGTCCGACGACTATAGGGTCGTCCCTACGAACCCGGGACTGGATTGGCCCGCCGCCGTCTTGTCCGACGACTATAGGGTCGTCCCCACGACCCCGGGACTAGATTGGCCCGCCACCGTCATGTCCGACGATTATAGTGTCGTCCCCACGACCCCGGGACAAGCTTGGCCCGCCGCCGACTTGTTCGACGACTATAGGGTCGTCCCCACGACCCCGGGACTAGATTGGCCCGCCACCGTCGTGTCCGACGACAATAGGGTCGTCCCCACGACCCCGGGTCTAGGTTGGCCAGCCGCCGACATGTCCGACGACTATAGAGTCGTCCCCACGACACCGGGCCAAAGTTGGACAACCGCCGACATGTCCGACTACTATAGGGTCGTCCCCACGACCTCGGGTCTAGATTGGCCCGCTACCGTCATGTCCGAACACTATAGGGTCGTCCCTACGACCACGGGACTTGAATGGCCCGCCACCGCCATGTCCGACGACTATAGGGCCGTCCCCACGACCCCGGGCCAAAGATGTCCAGCCGCCGTCTTGTCCGACGACTATAGGGTCGTCCCCACGACCCCGGGACTAGATTGGCCCGCCACCGTCAAGTCCGACGACCGCGGGACTAGGCTGACAAGCCGCCTACATGTCCGACGACTATAGGGTCGTCCGCACGACCCCGGGCCAAAGTTGGCCAGCCGCCGACATGTCCGACGACTATAGGGTCGTCCCCACGACCCCGAGACTAGATTGGCCCGCCACCGTCATGTCCGACGACGATGGGGTCGTCCCCACGACCCCGGGTCCAGGTTGGCCAGCCGCCGAAATGTCCGACGACTGTAGGGTCGTCCCCACGACCCCGGGACTAGATTGGTCCGCCACCGTCATGTCCAACGACTATAGGGTCGTCCCCACAACCACGGGCCAAAGTTGGCCAGCCGCCGACATGTCCGACGACTATAGGGTCGTCCCCACGACCCCGGGCCAAAGTTGGCAAGCCGCCGAAATGTCCGACGACTATAGGGTCGTCCCCACGACCCCGGGACTAGGTTGGCCAGCCGCCGACATGTCTGACGACTATAGGGTCGTCCCGACGACCCCGGGTCCAGGTTGGCCCGCCACCGTCATGTCCGACGACAATAGGGTCGTCCCCACGACCCCGGGTCCAGGTTGGCCAGCCGCCGACATTTCCGACGACTATAGAGTCGTCCCCACGACACCGGGCCAAAGTTGGCCAGCCGCCGACATGTCCGACGACTATAGGGTCGTCCCCACGACCTCGGGTCTAGATTGGCCCGCTACCGTCATGTCCGAAGACTATAGGGTCGTCCCCACGACCACGGGACTAGATTGGCCCGCCACCGCCATGTCCGACGACAATAGGGTCGTCCCCACGACCCCGGGTCTAGGTTGGCCAGCCGCCGACATGTCCGACGACTATCGGATCGTCCCCACGACCTCGGGTCTAGATTGGCCCGCTACCGTCATGTCCGAAGACTATAGGGTCGTCCCCACGACCACGGGACTAGATTGGCCCGCCACCGCCATGTCCGACGAGAATAGGGTCGTCCCCACGACCCCGGGTCTAGGTTGGCCAGCCGCCGACATGTCCGACGACTATCGGATCGTCCCCACGACCACGGGACAAAGTTGGCCAGCCGCGGACATGTCCGACGACTATTGGATCGTCCCCACGACCACGGGCCAAAGTTGGCCAGCCGCCGACATGTCCGACGACTATAGGGTCGTCCCCACGAGCACGGGACTAGATTGGCCCGCCACCGCCATGTCCGACGACAATAGGGTCGTCCCCACGACCCCGGGTCTAGGTTGGCCAGCCGCCGACATGTCCGACGACTATCGGATCGTCCCCACGACCACGGGCCAATGTTGGCCCGCCGCCGACTTGTCCGACGACTATAGGGTCGTCCCCACGACCACGGGACTAGATTGGCCCGCCACCGCCATGTCCGACGACAATAGGGTCGTCCCCACGAACCCGGGTCTAGGTTGGCCAGCCGCCGACATGTCCGACGACTATCGGATCGTCCCCACGACCTCGGGTCTAGATTGGCCCGCTACCGTCATGTCCGAAGACTATAGGGTCGTCCCCACGACCACGGGACTAGATTGGCCCGCCACCGCCATGTCCGACGACAATAGGGTCGTCCCCACGGCCCCGGGTCTAGGTTGGCCCGCCACCGTCAAGTCCGACGACCTCGGGACTAGGTTGGCCAGCCGCCGACATGTCCGACGACTGTAGGGTCGCCTCCACGACCTCGGGACTAGGTTGGCCAGCCACCGTCATGTCCGACGACTATAGGGTCGTCCCCACGACCCCGTCCCAAAGTTGGCAAGCCGCCGAAATGTCCGACGACTGTAGGGTCGTCCCCACGACCCCGGGACTAGATTGGCCCGCCACCGTCAAGTCCGACGACCTCGGGACTAGGTTGGCCAGCCGCCGACATGTCCAACGACTATAGGGTCGTCCCCACGACCCCGGGTCTAGGTTGGCCAGCCGCCGACTTGTCCGACGACTGTAGGGTCGTCCCCACGACCCCGGGACTAGATTGGCCCGCCACCGTCATTTCCGACGAGTATAGGGTCCTCCCCACGACCACGGGCCAAAGTTGGCCAGCCGCCGACATGTCCGACGAATATAGGGTCGTCCCTACGACCCCGGGACTAGGTTGGCTTGCCACCGACATGTCCGACGACTATAGGGTCGTCCCCACGACCCGGGACTAGACTGGCCCGCCACCTTCAAGTCCGACGACTATAGGGTCGTCCCCACGACCCCGGGCCAAAGTTGGACAGCCGCCGACTTGTCCGACGACTATAGGGTCGTCCCCACGACCACGGGCCAAAGTTGGCCAGCCGCCGACATGTCCGACGACTATAGGGTCGTCCCCACGACCCCGGGCCAAAGTTGGCAAGCCGCCGAAATGTCCGACGACTGTAGGGTCGTCCCCACGACCCCGGGACTAGATTGGCCCGCCACCGTCATGTCCGATGATTATAGGGTCGTCCCCACGACCCCGGGTCTAGGTTGGCCCGCTACCGTCAAGTCCGACGACCTCGGGACTAGGTTGGCCCGCCGCCGACTTGTCCGACGACTATAGGGTCGTCCCCACGACCCCGGGACTAGAGTGGCCCGCCACCGTTATGTCCGACGACTATAGGGTCGTCCCCACGACCACGGGCCAAAGTTGGCCAGCCGCCGACATGTCCGACGACTATAGGGTCGTCCCCACGAGCACGGGACTAGATTGGCCCGCCACCGCCATGTCCGACGACAATAGGGTCGTCCCCACGACCCCGGGTCTAGGTTGGCCAGCCGCCGACATGTCCGACGACTATCGGATCGTCCCCACGACCACGGGCCAAAGTTGGCCCGCCGCCGACTTGTCCGACGACTATAGGGTCGTCCCCACGACCACGGGACTAGATTGGCCCGCCACCGCCATGTCCGACGACAATAGGGTCGTCCCCACGAACCCGGGTCTAGGTTGGCCAGCCGCCGACATGTCCGACGACTATCGGATCGTCCCCACGACCTCGGGTCTAGATTGGCCCGCTACCGTCATGTCCGAAGACTATAGGGTCGTCCCCACGACCACGGGACTAGATTGGCCCGCCACCGCCATGTCCGACGACAATAGGGTCGTCCCCACGGCCCCGGGTCTAGGTTGGCCCGCCACCGTCAAGTCCGACGACCTCGGGACTAGGTTGGCCAGCCGCCGACATGTCCGACGACCTCGGGACTAGGTTGGCCAGCCGCCGACATGTCCGACGACTGTAGGGTCGCCTCCACGACCTCGGGACTAGGTTGGCCAGCCACCGTCATGTCCGACGACTATAGGGTCGTCCCCACGACCCCGTCCCAAAGTTGGCAAGCCGCCGAAATGTCCGACGACTGTAGGGTCGTCCCCACGACCCCGGGACTAGATTGGCCCGCCACCGTCAAGTCCGACGACCTCGGGACTAGGTTGGCCAGCCGCCGACATGTCCGACGACTATAGGGTCGTCCCCACGACCCCGGGTCTAGGTTGGCCAGCCGCCGACTTGTCCGACGACTGTAGGGTCGTCCCCACGACCCCGGGACTAGATTGGCCCGCCACCGTCATTTCCGACGAGTATAGGGTCCTCCCCACGACCACGGGCCAAAGTTGGCCAGCCGCCGACATGTCCGACGAATATAGGGTCGTCCCTACGACCCCGGGACTAGGTTGGCTTGCCACCGACATGTCCGACGACTATAGGGTCGTCCCCACGACCCGGGACTAGACTGGCCCGCCACCTTCAAGTCCGACGACTATAGGGTCGCCCCCACGACCCCGGGCCAAAGTTGGACAGCCGCCGACTTGTCCGACGACTATAGGGTCGTCCCCACGACCACGGGCCAAAGTTGGCCAGCCGCCGACATGTCCGACGACTATAGGGTCGTCCCCACGACCCCGGGCCAAAGTTGGAAAGCCGCCGAAATGTCCGACGACTGTAGGGTCGTCCCCACGACCCCGGGACTAGATTGGCCCGCCACCGTCATGTCCGATGATTATAGGGTCGTCCCCACGACCCCGGGTCTAGGTTGGCCCGCTACCGTCAAGTCCGACGACCTCGGGACTAGGTTGGCCCGCCGCCGACTTGTCCGACGACTATAGGGTCGTCCCCACGACCCCGGGACTAGGTTGACAAGCCGCCAACATGTCCGACGACTATAGGGTCGTCCCCACGACCCCGGGCCAATGTTGGCCAATCGCCGACATGTCCGACGACTACAGGGTCGTCCCTACGACCCCGAGACTAGATAGGCCCGCCACCGTCATGTCCGACGACTATCGGATTGTCCCCACGACCACGGGCCAAAGTTGGCCAGCCGCCGACTTGTCCGACGACTATAGGGTCGTCCCTACGAACCCGGGACTGGATTGGCCCGCCGCCGTCTTGTCCGACGACTATAGGGTCGTCCCCACGACCCCGGGACTAGATTGGCCCGCCACCGTCATGTCCGACGATTATAGTGTCGTCCCCACGACCCCGGGACAAGCTTGGCCCGCCGCCGACTTGTTCGACGACTATAGGGTCGTCCCCACGACCCCGGGACTAGATTGGCCCGCCACCGTCGTGTCCGACGACAATAGGGTCGTCCCCACGACCCCGGGTCTAGGTTGGCCAGCCGCCGACATGTCCGACGACTATAGAGTCGTCCCCACGACACCGGGCCAAAGTTGGACAACCGCCGACATGTCCGACTACTATAGGGTCGTCCCCACGACCTCGGGTCTAGATTGGCCCGCTACCGTCATGTCCGAACACTATAGGGTCGTCCCTACGACCACGGGACTTGAATGGCCCGCCACCGCCATGTCCGACGACTATAGGGCCGTCCCCACGACCCCGGGCCAAAGATGTCCAGCCGCCGTCTTGTCCGACGACTATAGGGTCGTCCCCACGACCCCGGGACTAGATTGGCCCGTCACCGTCAAGTCCGACGACCGCGGGACTAGGCTGACAAGCCGCCAACATGTCCGACGACTATAGGGTCGTCCGCACGACCCCGGGCCAAAGTTGGCCAGCCGCCGACATGTCTGACGACTATAGGGTCGTCCCCACGACCCCGGGACAAGGGTGGCCAGCCGCCGGCATTTCCGACGACTATAGAGTCGTCCCCACGACACCGGGCCAAAGTTGGCCCGCCGCCGACATGTCCGACGACTATAGGGTCGTCCCCACTACCCCGGGACAAGGTTGGCCCGCCGCCGACTGGTCCGACGACTATAGGGTCGTACCCACGACCCCGGGACTAGGCTGACAAGCCGCCAACATGTCCGACGACTATTGGGTCGTCCCCACGACCCCGGGCCAAAGTTGGCCAGCCGCCGACATGTCTGACGACTATAGGGTCGTCCCCACGACCCCGAGACTAGATTGGGCCGCCACCGTCAAGTCCGACGACCTCGGGACTAGGTTGGCCAGCCGCCGACATGTCCGACGACTATAGGGTCGTCCCCACGACCCCGGGCCAACGATGTCCAGCCGCCGTCTTGTCCGACGACTATAGGGTCGTCCCCACGACCCCGGGCCAATGTTGGCCAATCGCCGACATGTCCGACGACTATAGGGTCGTCCCTACGACCCCTGGACTAGATTGGCCCGCCACCGTCATGTCCAACGACTATAGGGTCGTCCCCACGACCCCGGGACTAGGTTGACAAGCCGCCAACATGTCCGACGACTATAGGGTCGTCCCCACGACCCCGGGCTCAAGATGGCATGCCGCCGAAATGTCCGACGACTATAGGGTCGTCCCCGCGACCGCGGGCCAAAGATGTCCAGCCGCCGTCTTATCCGACGAGTATAGGGTCGTCCCCACGACCCCGGGACTAGATTGGCCCGCCACCGTCGTGTCCGACGACAATAGGGTCGTCCCCACGACCCCGGGTCCAGGTTGGCCAAGCGCCGACATTTCCGACGACTATAGACGCGTCCCCACGACACCGGGCCAAAGTTGGCCAGCCGCCGACATGTCCGACGACTATAGGGTCGTCCCCACGACCCCGGGCCAAAGATGGCATGCCGCCGAAATGTCCGACGACTATAGGGTCGTCCCCACGACCGCGGGACTAGGCTGACAAGCCGCCAACATGTCCGACGACTATAGGGTCGTCCCCACGACCCCGGGCCAAAGTTGGCCAGCCGCCGACATGTCCGACGACTCTAGGGTCGTCCCCACGACCCCGAGACTAGATTGGCCCGCCACCGTCATGTCCGACGACAATAGGGTCGTCCCCACGAACCCGGGTCCAGGTTGGCCAGGCTCCGACATTTCCGACGACTGTAGAGTCGTCCCCACGACACCGGGCCAAAGTTGGCCAGCCGCCGACATGTCCGACGACTATAGGGTCGTCCCCACCACCCCGGGCCAACGTTGGCAAGCGGCCGAAATGTCCGACGACTCTAGGGTCGTCCCCAAGACCCCGGGACTAGATTGGCCCGCCACCGTCAAGTCCGACGAGTATAGGGTCGTCCCCACGACCCCGGGCCAAAGTTGGGCAGCCGCCGAAATGTCCGACGACTGTAGGGTCGTCCCCACGACCCCGGGACTAGATTGGCCCGCCACCGTCAAGTCCGACGACTATAGGGTCGTCCCAACGACCTCGGGACTAGGTTGGCCAGCCGCCGACATGTCCGACGACTATAGGGTCATCCCCACGACCCCGGGCCAAAGATGTCCAGCCGCCGTCTTGTCCGACGAGTATAGGGTCTTCCCCACGACCCCGGGACTAGATTGGTCCGCCACTGTCATGTCCGACGACTATGGGGTCGTCCCCACGACCCCGGGCCAAAGTTGGCAAGCCGCCGAAATGTCCGACGACTGTAGGGTCGTCCCCACAACCCCGGGACTAGATTGGTCCGCCACCGTCATGTCCGACGACTATAGGGTCGTCCCCACGACCCCGGGCCAAAGTTGGCAAGCCGCCGAAATGTCCGACGACTGTAGGGTCGTCCCAACGACCTCGGGACTAGGTTGGCCAGCCGCCGACATGTCCGACGACTATAGGGTCGTCCCCACGACCCCGGGCCAAAGTTGGCAAGCCGCCGAAATGTCCGAAGACTGTAGGGTCGTCCCCACGACCCCGGGACTAGATTGGCCCGCCACCGTCATGTCCAACGACTATAGGGTCGTCCCCACAACCACGGGCCAATGTTGGCCAGCCGCCGACATGTCCGACGACTATTGGATCGTCCCCACGACCACGGGCCAAAGTTGGCCAGCCGCCGACATGTCCGACGAGTATAGGGTCTTCCCCACGACCCCGGGACTAGATTGGTCCGCCACTGTCATGTCCGACGACTATGGGGTCGTCCCCACGACCCCGGGCCAAAGTTGGCAAGCCGCCGAAATGTCCGACGACTGTAGGGTCGTCCCCACGACCCCGGGACTAGATTGGTCCGCCACCGTCATGTCCGACGACTATAGGGTCGTCCCCACGACCCCGGGCCAAAGTTGGCAAGCCGCCGAAATGTCCGACCACTGTAGGCTCGTCCCCACGACCCCGGGATTAGATTGGCCCGCCACCGTCAAGTCCGATGACTATAGGGTCGTCCCCACGACCTCGGGACTAGGTTGGCCAGCCGCCGACATGTCCGACGACTATAGGGTCGTCCCCACGACCCCGGGACTAGGTTGACAAGCCGCCAACATGTCCGACGACTATAGGGTCGTCCCCACGACCCCGGGCCAATGTTGGCCAATCGCCGACATGTCCGACGACTACAGGGTCGTCCCTACGACCCCGAGACTAGATAGGCCCGCCACCGTCATGTCCGACGACTATCGGATTGTCCCCACGACCACGGGCCAAAGTTGGCCAGCCGCCGACTTGTCCGACGACTATAGGGTCGTCCCTACGAACCCGGGACTGGATTGGCCCGCCGCCGTCTTGTCCGACGACTATAGGGTCGTCCCCACGACCCCGGGACTAGATTGGCCCGCCACCGTCATGTCCGACGATTATAGTGTCGTCCCCACGACCCCGGGACAAGCTTGGCCCGCCGCCGACTTGTTCGACGACTATAGGGTCGTCCCCACGACCCCGGGACTAGATTGGCCCGCCACCGTCGTGTCCGACGACAATAGGGTCGTCCCCACGACCCCGTGTCTAGGTTGGCCAGCCGCCGACATGTCCGACGACTATAGAGTCGTCCCCACGACACCGGGCCAAAGTTGGACAACCGCCGACATGTCCGACTACTATAGGGTCGTCCCCACGACCTCGGGTCTAGATTGGCCCGCTACCGTCATGTCCGAACACTATAGGGTCGTCCCTACGACCACGGGACTTGAATGGCCCGCCACCGCCATGTCCGACGACTATAGGGCCGTCCCCACGACCCCGGGCCAAAGATGTCCAGCCGCCGTCTTGTCCGACGACTATAGGGTCGTCCCCACGACCCCGGGACTAGATTGGCCCGCCACCGTCAAGTCCGACGACCGCGGGACTAGGCTGACAAGCCGCCAACATGTCCGACGACTATAGGGTCGTCCGCACGACCCCGGGCCAAAGTTGGCCAGCCGCCGACATGTCCGACGACTATAGGGTCGTCCCCACGACCCCGAGACTAGATTGGCCCGCCACCGTCATGTCCGACGACAATAGGGTCGTCCCCACGAACCCGGGTCCAGGTTGGCCAGGCTCCGACATTTCCGACGACTGTAGAGTCGTCCCCACGACACCGGGCCAAAGTTGGCCAGCCGCCGACATGTCCGACGACTATAGGGTCGTCCCACCACCCCGGGCCAAAGTTGGCAAGCGGCCGAAATGTCCGACGACTCTAGGGTCGTCCCCAAGACCCCGGGACTAGATTGGCCCGCCACCGTCAAGTCCGACGAGTATAGGGTCGTCCCCACGACCCCGGGCCAAAGTTGGGCAGCCGCCGAAATGTCCGACGACTGTAGGGTCGTCCCCACGACCCCGGGACTAGATTGGCCCGCCACCGTCAAGTCCGACGACTATAGGGTCGTCCCAACGACCTCGGGACTAGGTTGGCCAGCCGCCGACATGTCCGACGACTATAGGGTCATCCCCACGACCCCGGGCCAAAGATGTCCAGCCGCCGTCTTGTCCGACGAGTATAGGGTCTTCCCCACGACCCCGGGACTAGATTGGTCCGCCACTGTCATGTCCGACGACTATGGGGTCGTCCCCACGACCCCGGGCCAAAGTTGGCAAGCCGCCGAAATGTCCGACGACTGTAGGGTCGTCCCCACAACCCCGGGACTAGATTGGTCCGCCACTGTCATGTCCGACGACTATGGGGTCGTCCCCACGACCCCGGGCCAAAGATGTCCAGCCGCCGTCTTGTCCGACGAGTATAGGGTGTTCCCCACGACCCCGGGACTAGATTGGTCCGCCACTGTCATGTCCGACGACTATGGGGTCGTCCCCACGACCCCGGGCCAAAGTTGGCAAGCCGCCGAAATGTCCGAAGACTGTAGGGTCGTCCCCACGACCCCGGGACTAGATTGGCCCGCCACCGTCATGTCCAACGACTATAGGGTCGTCCCCACAACCACGGGCCAATGTTGGCCAGCCGCCGACATGTCCGACGACTATTGGATCGTCCCCACGACCACGGGCCAAAGTTGGCCAGCCGCCGACATGTCCGACGAGTATAGGGTCTTCCCCACGACCCCGGGACTAGATTGGTCCGCCACTGTCATGTCCGACGACTATGGGGTCGTCCCCACGACCCCGGGCCAAAGTTGGCAAGCCGCCGAAATGTCCGACGACTGTAGGGTCGTCCCCACGACCCCGGGACTAGATTGGTCCGCCTCCGTCATGTCCGACGACTATAGGGTCGTCCCCACGACCCCGGGCCAAAGTTGGCAAGCCGCCGAAATGTCCGACGACTGTAGGGTCGTCCCCACGACCCCGGGACTAGATTGGCCCGCCACCGTCATGTCCGATGATTATAGGGTCGTCCCCACGACCCCGGGTCTAGGTTGGCCCGCTACCGTCAAGTCCGACGACCTCGGGACTAGGTTGGCCCGCCGCCGACTTGTCCGACGACTATAGGGTCGTCCCCACGTCCCCGGGACTAGGTTGACAAGCCGCCAACATGTCCGACGACTATAGGGTCGTCCCCACGACCCCGGGCCAATGTTGGCCAATCGCCGACATGTCCGACGACTACAGGGTCGTCCCTACGACCCCGAGACTAGATAGGCCCGCCACCGTCATGTCCGACGACTATCGGATTGTCCCCACGACCACGGGCCAAAGTTGGCCAGCCGCCGACTTGTCCGACGACTATAGGGTCGTCCCTACGAACCCGGGACTAGGTTGGCTTGCCACCGACATGTCCGACGACTATAGGGTCGTCCCCACGACCCGGGACTAGACTGGCCCGCCACCTTCAAGTCCGACGACTATAGGGTCGCCCCCACGACCCCGGGCCAAAGTTGGACAGCCGCCGACTTGTCCGACGACTATAGGGTCGTCCCCACGACCACGGGCCAAAGTTGGCCAGCCGCCGACATGTCCGACGACTATAGGGTCGTCCCCACGACCCCGGGCCAAAGTTGGCAAGCCGCCGAAATGTCCGACGACTGTAGGGTCGTCCCCACGACCCCGGGACTAGATTGGCCCGCCACCGTCATGTCCGATGATTATAGGGTCGTCCCCACGACCCCGGGTCTAGGTTGGCCCGCTACCGTCAAGTCCGACGACCTCGGGACTAGGTTGGCCCGCCGCCGACTTGTCCGACGACTATAGGGTCGTCCCCACGACCCCGGGACTAGAGTGGCCCGCCACCGTTATGTCCGACGACTATAGGGTCGTCCCCACGACCACGGGCCAAAGTTGGCCAGCCGCCGACATGTCCGACGACTATAGGGTCGTCCCCACGAGCACGGGACTAGATTGGCCCGCCACCGCCATGTCCGACGACAATAGGGTCGTCCCCACGACCCCGGGTCTAGGTTGGCCAGCCGCCGACATGTCCGACGACTATCGGATCGTCCCCACGACCACGGGCCAAAGTTGGCCCGCCGCCGACTTGTCCGACGACTATAGGGTCGTCCCCACGACCACGGGACTAGATTGGCCCGCCACCGCCATGTCCGACGACAATAGGGTCGTCCCCACGAACCCGGGCCAAAGTTGGCCAGCCGCCGACATTTCCGACGACTATAGAGTCGTCCCCACGACACCGGGCCAAAGTTGGCCAGCCGCCGACATGTCCGAAGACTATAGGGTCGTCCCCACGACCACGGGACTAGATTGGCCCGCCACCGCCATGTCCGACGACAATAGGGTCGTCCCCACGGCCCCGGGTCTAGGTTGGCCCGCCACCGTCAAGTCCGACGACCTCGGGACTAGGTTGGCCAGCCGCCGACATGTCCGACGACTGTAGGGTCGCCTCCACGACCTCGGGACTAGGTTGGCCAGCCACCGTCATGTCCGACGACTATAGGGTCGTCCCCACGACCCCGTCCCAAAGTTGGCAAGCCGCCGAAATGTCCGACGACTGTAGGGTCGTCCCCACGACCCCGGGACTAGATTGGCCCGCCACCGTCAAGTCCGACGACCTCGGGACTAGGTTGGCCAGCCGCCGACATGTCCGACGACTCTAGGGTCGTCCCCACGACCCCGAGACTAGATTGGCCCGCCACCGTCATGTCCGACGACAATAGGGTCGTCCCCACGAACCCGGGTCCAGGTTGGCCAGGCTCCGACATTTCCGACGACTGTAGAGTCGTCCCCACGACACCGGGCCAAAGTTGGCCAGCCGCCGACATGTCCGACGACTATAGGGTCGTCCCCACCACCCCGGGCCAACGTTGGCAAGCGGCCGAAATGTCCGACGACTCTAGGGTCGTCCCCAAGACCCCGGGACTAGATTGGCACGCCACCGTCAAGTCCGACGAGTATAGGGTCGTCCCCACGACCCCGGGCCAAAGTTGGGCAGCCGCCGAAATGTCCGACGACTGTAGGGTCGTCCCCACGACCCCGGGACTAGATTGGCCCGCCACCGTCAAGTCCGACGACTATAGGGTCGTCCCAACGACCTCGGGACTAGGTTGGCCAGCCGCCGACATGTCCGACGACTATAGGGTCATCCCCACGACCCCGGGCCAAAGATGTCCAGCCGCCGTCTTGTCCGACGAGTATAGGGTCTTCCCCACGACCCCGGGACTAGATTGGTCCGCCACTGTCATGTCCGACGACTATGGGGTCGTCCCCACGACCCCGGGCCAAAGTTGGCAAGCCGCCGAAATGTCCGACGACTGTAGGGTCGTCCCCACAACCCCGGGACTAGATTGGTCCGCCACCGTCATGTCCGACGACTATAGGGTCGTCGCCACGACCCCGGGCCAAAGTTGGCAAGCCGCCGAAATGTCCGACGACTGTAGGGTCGTCCCAACGACCTCGGGACTAGGTTGGCCAGCCGCCGACATGTCCGACGACTATAGGGTCGTCCCCACGACCCCGGGCCAAAGATGTCCAGCCGCCGTCTTGTCCGACCAGTATAGGGTGTTCCCCACGACCCCGGGACTAGATTGGTCCGCCACTGTCATGTCCGACGACTATGGGGTCGTCCCCACGACCCCGGGCCAAAGTTGGCAAGCCGCCGAAATGTCCGAAGACTGTAGGGTCGTCCCCACGACCCCGGGACTAGATTGGCCCGCCACCGTCATGTCCAACGACTATAGGGTCGTCCCCACAACCACGGGCCAATGTTGGCCAGCCGCCGACATGTCCGACGACTATTGGATCGTCCCCACGACCACGGGCCAAAGTTGGCCAGCCGCCGACATGTCCGACGAGTATAGGGTCTTCCCCACGACCCCGGGACTAGATTGGTCCGCCACTGTCATGTCCGACGACTATGGGGTCGTCCCCACGACCCCGGGCCAAAGTTGGCAAGCCGCCGAAATGTCCGACGACTGTAGGGTCGTCCCCACGACCCCGGGACCAGATTGGTCCGCCTCCGTCATGTCCGACGACTATAGGGTCGTCCCCACGACCCCGGGCCAAAGTTGGCAAGCCGCCGAAATGTCCGACCACTGTAGGCTCGTCCCCACGACCCCGGGATTAGATTGGCCCGGCACCGTCAAGTCCGATGACTATAGGGTCGTCCCCACGACCTCGGGACTAGGTTGGCCAGCCGCCGACATGTCCGACGACTATAGGGTCGTCCCCACGACCCCGGGACTAGGTTGACAAGCCGCCAACATGTCCGACGACTATAGGGTCGTCCCCACGACCCCGGGCCAATGTTGGCCAATCGCCGACATGTCCGACGACTACAGGGTCGTCCCTACGACCCCGAGACTAGATAGGCCCGCCACCGTCATGTCCGACGACTATCGGATTGTCCCCACGACCACGGGCCAAAGTTGGCCAGCCGCCGACTTGTCCGACGACTATAGGGTCGTCCCTACGAACCCGGGACTGGATTGGCCCGCCGCCGTCTTGTCCGACGACTATAGGGTCGTCCCCACGACCCCGGGACTAGATTGGCCCGCCACCGTCATGTCCGACGATTATAGTGTCGTCCCCACGACCCCGGGACAAGCTTGGCCCGCCGCCGACTTGTTCGACGACTATAGGGTCGTCCCCACGACCCCGGGACTAGATTGGCCCGCCACCGTCGTGTCCGACGACAATAGGGTCGTCCCCACGACCCCGGGTCTAGGTTGGCCAGCCGCCGACATGTCCGACGACTATAGAGTCGTCCCCACGACACCGGGCCAAAGTTGGACAACCGCCGACATGTTCGACTACTATAGGGTCGTCCCCACGACCTCGGGTCTAGATTGGCCCGCTACCGTCATGTCCGAACACTATAGGGTCGTCCCTACGACCACGGGACTTGAATGGCCCGCCACCGCCATGTCCGACGACTATAGGGCCGTCCCCACGACCCCGGGCCAAAGATGTCCAGCCGCCGTCTTGTCCGACGACTATAGGGTCGTCCCCACGACCCCGGGACTAGATTGGCCCGCCACCGTCAAGTCCGACGACCGCGGGACTAGGCTGACAAGCCGCCAACATGTCCGACGACTATAGGGTCGTCCGCACGACCCCGGGCCAAAGTTGGCCAGCCGCCGACATGTCCGACGACTATAGGGTCGTCCCCACGACCCCGAGACTAGATTGGCCCGCCACCGTCATGTCCGACGACAATGGGGTCGTCCCCACGACCCCGGGTCCAGGTTGGCCAGCCGCCGAAATGTCCGACGACTGTAGGGTCGTCCCCACGACCCCGGCACTAGATTGGTCCGCCACCGTCATGACCGACGACTATAGGGTCGTCCCCACGACCCCGGGCCAAAGTTGGCAAGCCGCCGAAATGTCCGACGACTGTAGGGTCGTCCCCACGACCCCGGGTCCAGGTTGGCCAGCCGCCGACATTTCCGACGACTATAGAGTCGTCCCCACGACACCGGGCCAAAGTTGGCCAGCCGCCGACATGTCCGACGACTATAGGGTCGTCCCCACGACCCCGGGACTAGATTGGCCCGCCACCGTCATGTCCAACGACTATAGGGTCGTCCCCACAACCACGGGCCAAAGTTGGCCAGCCGCCGACATGTCCGACGACTATAGGGTCGTCCCCACGACCCCGGGCCAAAGTTGGCAAGCCGCCGAAATGTCCGACGACTGTAGGGTCGTCCCCACGACCCCGGGTCCAGGTTGGCCAGCCGCCGACATTTCCGACGACTATAGAGTCGTCCCCACGACACCGGGCCAAAGTTGGCCAGCCGCCGACATGTCCGACGACTATAGGGTCGTCCCCACGACCTCGGGTCTAGATTGGCCCGCTACCGTCATGTCCGAAGACTATAGGGTCGTCCCCACGACCACGGGACTAGATTGGCCCGCCACCGCCATGTCCGACGACAATAGGGTCGTCCCCACGACCCCGGGTCTAGGTTGGCCAGCCGCCGACATGTCCGACGACTATCGGATCGTCCCCACGACCTCGGGTCTAGATTGGCCCGCTACCGTCATGTCCGAAGACTATAGGGTCGTCCCCACGACCACGGGACTAGATTGGCCCGCCACCGCCATGTCCGACGACAATAGGGTCGTCCCCACGACCCCGGGTCTAGGTTGGCCAGCCGCCGACATGTCCGACGACTATCGGATCGTCCCCACGACCACGGGACAATGTTGGCCAGCCGCGGACATGTCCGACGACTATTGGATCGTCCCCACGACCACGGGCCAAAGTTGGCCAGCCGCCGACATGTCCGACGACTATAGGGTCGTCCCCACGAGCACGGGACTAGATTGGCCCGCCACCGCCATGTCCGACGACAATAGGGTCGTCCCCACGACCCCGGGTCTAGGTTGGCCAGCCGCCGACATGTCCGACGACTATCGGATCGTCCCCACGACCACGGGCCAATGTTGGCCCGCCGCCGACTTGTCCGACGACTATAGGGTCGTCCCCACGACCACGGGACTAGATTGGCCCGCCACCGCCATGTCCGACGACAATAGGGTCGTCCCCACGAACCCGGGTCTAGGTTGGCCAGCCGCCGACATGTCCGACGACTATCGGATCGTCCCCACGACCTCGGGTCTAGATTGGCCCGCTACCGTCATGTCCGAAGACTATAGGGTCGTCCCCACGACCACGGGACTAGATTGGCCCGCCACCGCCATGTCCGACGACAATAGGGTCGTCCCCACGGCCCCGGGTCTAGGTTGGCCCGCCACCGTCAAGTCCGACGACCTCGGGACTAGGTTGGCCAGCCGCCGACATGTCCGACGACTGTAGGGTCGCCTCCACGACCTCGGGACTAGGTTGGCCAGCCACCGTCATGTCCGACGACTATAGGGTCGTCCCCACGACCCCGTCCCAAAGTTGGCAAGCCGCCGAAATGTCCGACGACTGTAGGGTCGTCCCCACGACCCCGGGACTAGATTGGCCCGCCACCGTCAATTCCGACGAGTATAGGGTCCTCCCCACGACCACGGGCCAAAGTTGGCCAGCCGCCGACATGTCCGACGAACATAGGGTCGTCCCTACGACCCCGGGACTAGGTTGGCTTGCCACCGACATGTCCGACGACTATAGGGTCGTCCCCACGACCCGGGACTAGACTGGCCCGCCACCTTCAAGTCCGACGACTATAGGGTCGTCCCCACGACCCCGGGCCAAAGTTGGACAGCCGCCGACTTGTCCGACGACTATAGGGTCGTCCCCACGACCACGGGCCAAAGTTGGCCAGCCGCCGACATGTCCGACGACTATAGGGTCGTCCCCACGACCCCGGGCCAAAGTTGGCAAGCCGCCGAAATGTCCGACGACTGTAGGGTCGTCCCCACGACCCCGGGACTAGATTGGCCCGCCACCGTCATGTCCGATGATTATAGGGTCGTCCCCACGACCCCGGGTCTAGGTTGGCCCGCTACCGTCAAGTCCGACGACCTCGGGACTAGGTTGGCCCGCCGCCGACTTGTCCGACGACTATAGGGTCGTCCCCACGACCCCGGGACTAGAGTGGCCCGCCACCGTTATGTCCGACGACTATAGGGTCGTCCCCACGACCACGGGCCAAAGTTGGCCAGCCGCCGACATGTCCGACGACTATAAGGTCGTCCCCACGAGCACGGGACTAGATTGGCCCGCCACCGCCATGTCCGACGACAATAGGGTCGTCCCCACGACCCCGGGTCTAGGTTGGCCAGCCGCCGACATGTCCGACGACTATCGGATCGTCCCCACGACCACGGGCCAAAGTTGGCCCGCCGCCGACTTGTCCGACGACTATAGGGTCGTCCCCACGACCACGGGACTAGATTGGCCCGCCACCGCCATGTCCGACGACAATAGGGTCGTCCCCACGAACCCGGGTCTAGGTTGGCCAGCCGCCGACATGTCCGACGACTATCGGATCGTCCCCACGACCTCGGGTCTAGATTGGCCCGCTACCGTCATGTCCGAAGACTATAGGGTCGTCCCCACGACCACGGGACTAGATTGGCCCGCCACCGCCATGTCCGACGACAATAGGGTCGTCCCCACGGCCCCGGGTCTAGGTTGGCCCGCCACCGTCAAGTCCGACGACCTCGGGACTAGGTTGGCCAGCCGCCGACATGTCCGACGACTGTAGGGTCGCCTCCACGACCTCGGGACTAGGTTGGCCAGCCACCGTCATGTCCGACGACTATAGGGTCGTCCCCACGACCCCGTCCCAAAGTTGGCAAGCCGCCGAAATGTCCGACGACTGTAGGGTCGTCCCCACGACCCCGGGACTAGATTGGCCCGCCACCGTCAAGTCCGACGACCTCGGGACTAGGTTGGCCAGCCGCCGACATGTCCGACGACTATAGGGTCGTCCCCACGACCCCGGGTCTAGGTTGGCCAGCCGCCGACTTGTCCGACGACTGTAGGGTCGTCCCCACGACCCCGGGACTAGATTGGCCCGCCACCGTCATTTCCGACGAGTATAGGGTCCTCCCCACGACCACGGGCCAAAGTTGGCCAGCCGCCGACATGTCCGACGAATATAGGGTCGTCCCTACGACCCCGGGACTAGGTTGGCTTGCCACCGACATGTCCGACGACTATAGGGTCGTCCCCACGACCCGGGACTAGACTGGCCCGCCACCTTCAAGTCCGACGACTATAGGGTCGCCCCCACGACCCCGGGCCAAAGTTGGACAGCCGCCGACTTGTCCGACGACTATAGGGTCGTCCCCACGACCACGGGCCAAAGTTGGCCAGCCGCCGACATGTCCGACGACTATAGGGTCGTCCCCACGACCCCGGGCCAAAGTTGGCAAGCCGCCGAAATGTCCGACGACTGTAGGGTCGTCCCCACGACCCCGGGACTAGATTGGCCCGCCACCGTCATGTCCGATGATTATAGGGTCGTCCCCACGACCCCGGGTCTAGGTTGGCCCGCTACCGTCAAGTCCGACGACCTCGGGACTAGGTTGGCCCGCCGCCGACTTGTCCGACGACTATAGGGTCGTCCCCACGACCCCGGGACTAGGTTGACAAGCCGCCAACATGTCCGACGACTATAGGGTCGTCCCCACGACCCCGGGCCAATGTTGGCCAATCGCCGACATGTCCGACGACTACAGGGTCGTCCCTACGACCCCGAGACTAGATAGGCCCGCCACCGTCATGTCCGACGACTATCGGATTGTCCCCACGACCACGGGCCAAAGTTGGCCAGCCGCCGACTTGTCCGACGACTATAGGGTCGTCCCTACGAACCCGGGACTGGATTGGCCCGCCGCCGTCTTGTCCGACGACTATAGGGTCGTCCCCACGACCCCGGGACTAGATTGGCCCGCCACCGTCAAGTCCGACGACCGCGGGACTAGGCTGACAAGCCGCCAACATGTCCGACGACTATAGGGTCGTCCGCACGACCCCGGGCCAATGTTGGCCAGCCGCCGACATGTCCGACGACTATAGGGTCGTCCCCACGACCCCGAGACTAGATTGGCCCGCCACCGTCATGTCCGACGACAATGGGGTCGTCCCCACGACCCCGGGTCCAGGTTGGCCAGCCGCCGAAATGTCCGACGACTGTAGGGTCGTCCCCACGACCCCGGGACTAGATTGGTCCGCCACCGTCATGTCCGACGACTATAGGGTCGTCCCCACGACCCCGGGCCAAAGTTGGCAAGCCGCCGAAATGTCCGACGACTGTAGGGTCGTCCCCACGACCCCGGGTCCAGGTTGGCCAGCCGCCGACATTTCCGACGACTATAGAGTCGTCCCCACGACACCGGGCCAAAGTTGGCCAGCCGCCGACATGTCGGACGACTATAGGGTCGTCCCCACGACCCCGGGACTAGATTGGCCCGCCACCGTCATGTCCAACGACTATAGGGTCGTCCCCACAACCACGGGCCAAAGTTGGCCAGCCGCCGACATGTCCGACGACTATAGGGTCGTCCCCACGACCCCGGGCCAAAGTTGGCAAGCCGCCGAAATGTCCGACGACTATAGGGTCGTCCCCACGACCCCGGGACTAGGTTGGCCAGCCGCCGACATGTCTGACGACTATAGGGTCGTCCCGACGACCCCGGATCCAGGTTGGCCCGCCACCGTCATGTCCGACGACAATAGGGTCGTCCCCACGACCCCGGGTCCAGGTTGGTCAGCCGCCGACATTTCCGACGACTATAGAGTCGTCCCCACGACACCGGGCCAAAGTTGGCCAGCCGCCGACATGTCCGACGACTATAGGGTCGTCCCCACGACCTCGGGTCTAGATTGGCCCGCTACCGTCATGTCCGAAGACTATAGGGTCGTCCCCACGACCACGGGACTAGATTGGCCCGCCACCGCCATGTCCGACGACAATAGGGTCGTCCCCACGACCCCGGGTCTAGGTTGGCCAGCCGCCGACATGTCCGACGACTATCGGAGCGTCCCCACGACCTCGGGTCTAGATTGGCCCGCTACCGTCATGTCCGAAGACTATAGGGTCGTCCCCACGACCACGGGACTAGATTGGCCCGCCACCGCCATGTCCGACGACAATAGGGTCGTCCCCACGACCCCGGGTCTAGGTTGGCCAGCCGCCGACATGTCCGACGACTATCGGATCGTCCCCACGACCACGGGACAAAGTTGGCCAGCCGCGGACATGTCCGACGACTATTGGATCGTCCCCACGACCACGGGCCAAAGTTGGCCAGCCGCCGACATGTCCGACGACTATAGGGTCGTCCCCACGACCCCGTCCCAAAGTTGGCAAGCCGCCGAAATGTTCGACGACTGTAGGGTCGTCCCCACGACCCCGGGACTAGATTGGCCCGCCACCGTCATGTCCGACGACCTCGGGACTAGGTTGGCCAGCCGCCGACATGTCCGACGACTATAGGGTCGTCCCCACGACCCCGGGTCTAGGTTGGCCAGCCGCCGACTTGTCCGACGACTGTAGGGTCGTCCCCACGACCCCGGGACTAGATTGGCCCGCCACCGTCATTTCCGACGAGTATAGGGTCCTCCCCACGACCACGGGCCAAAGTTGGCCAGCCGCCGACATGTCCGACGAATATAGGGTCGTCCCTACGACCCCGGGACTAGGTTGGCTTGCCACCGACATGTCCGACGACTATAGGGTCGTCCCCACGACCCGGGACTAGACTGGCCCGCCACCTTCAAGTCCGACGACTATAGGGTCGTCCCCACGACCCCGGGCCAAAGTTGGACAGCCGCCGACTTGTCCGACGACTATAGCGTCGTCCCCACGACCACGGGCCAAAGTTGGCCAGCCGCCGACATGTCCGACGACTATAGGGTCGTCCCCACGACCCCGGGCCAAAGTTGGCAAGCCGCCGAAATGTCCGACGACTGTAGGGTCGTCCCCACGACCCCGGGACTAGATTGGCCCGCCACCGTCATGTCCGATGATTATAGGGTCGTCCCCACGACCCCGGGTCTAGGTTGGCCCGCTACCGTCAAGTCCGACGACCTCGGGACTAGGTTGGCCCGCCGCCGACTTGTCCGACGACTATAGGGTCGTCCCCACGACCCCGGGACTAGAGTGGCCCGCCACCGTTATGTCCGACGACTATAGGGTCGTCCCCACGACCACGGGCCAAAGTTGGCCAGCCGCCGACATGTCCGACGACTATAGGGTCGTCCCCACGAGCACGGGACTAGATTGGCCCGCCACCGCCATGTCCGACGACAATAGGGTCGTCCCCACGACCCCGGGTCTAGGTTGGCCAGCCGCCGACATGTCCGACGACTATCGGATCGTCCCCACGACCACGGGCCAAAGTTGGCCCGCCGCCGACTTGTCCGACGACTATAGGGTCGTCTCCACGACCACGGGACTAGATTGGCCCGCCACCGCCATGTCCGACGACAATAGGGTCGTCCCCACGAACCCGGGTCTAGGTTGGCCAGCCGCCGACATGTCCGACGACTATCGGATCGTCCCCACGACCTCGGGTCTAGATTGGCCCGCTACCGTCATGTCCGAAGACTATAGGGTCGTCCCCACGACCACGGGACTAGATTGGCCCGCCACCGCCATGTCCGACGACAATAGGGTCGTCCCCACGGCCCCGGGTCTAGGTTGGCCCGCCACCGTCAAGTCCGACGACCTCGGGACTAGGTTGGCCAGCCGCCGACATGTCCGACGACTGTAGGGTCGCCTCCACGACCTCGGGACTAGGTTGGCCAGCCACCGTCATGTCCGACGACTATAGGGTCGTCCCCACGACCCCGTCCCAAAGTTGGCAAGCCGCCGAAATGTCCGACGACTGTAGGGTCGTCCCCACGACCCCGGGACTAGATTGGCCCGCCACCGTCAAGTCCGACGACCTCGGGACTAGGTTGGCCAGCCGCCGACATGTCCGACGACTATAGGGTCGTCCCCACGACCCCGGGTCTAGGTTGGCCAGCCGCCGACTTGTCCGACGACTGTAGGGTCGTCCCCACGACCCCGGGACTAGATTGGCCCGCCACCGTCATTTCCGACGAGTATAGGGTCCTCCCCACGACCACGGGCCAAAGTTGGCCAGCCGCCGACATGTCCGACGAATATAGGGTCGTCCCTACGACCCCGGGACTAGGTTGGCTTGCCACCGACATGTCCGACGACTATAGGGTCGTCCCCACGACCCGGGACTAGACTGGCCCGCCACCTTCAAGTCCGACGACTATAGGGTCGCCCCCACGACCCCGGGCCAAAGTTGGACAGCCGCCGACTTGTCCGACGACTATAGGGTCGTCCCCACGACCACGGGCCAAAGTTGGCCAGCCGCCGACATGTCCGACGACTATAGGGTCGTCCCCACGACCCCGGGCCAAAGTTGGCAAGCCGCCGAAATGTCCGACGACTGTAGGGTCGTCCCCACGACCCCGGGACTAGATTGGCCCGCCACCGTCATGTCCGATGATTATAGGGTCGTCCCCACGACCCCGGGTCTAGGTTGGCCCGCTACCGTCAAGTCCGACGACCTCGGGACTAGGTTGGCCCGCCGCCGACTTGTCCGACGACTATAGGGTCGTCCCCACGACCCCGGGACTAGAGTGGCCCGCCACCGTTATGTCCGACGACTATAGGGTCGTCCCCACGACCACGGGCCAAAGTTGGCCAGCCGCCGACATATCCGACGACTATAGGGTCGTCCCCACGACCACGGGCCATGGTTGGCCAGCCGCCGACATATCCGACGACTATAGGGTCGTCCCCACGACCCCGGGCCAAAGTTGGCAAGCTGCCGACTTGTCCGACGATTATAGGGTCGTCCCCACGACACCGGCACTAGGTTGGCCCGCCGCCGACTTGTCCGACGACGATAGGGTCATCCCCACGACCACGGGCCAAAGTTGGCCAGCCGCCGGCTTGCCCGACGACTATAGGGTCGTCCCCAAGACCCCGGGCCAAAGTTGGCAAGCTGCCGACTTGTCCGACGATTATAGGGTCGTCCCCACGACACCGGGACTAGGTTGGCCCGCCGCCGACTTGTCCGACGACGATAGGGTCGTCCCCACGACCCCGGGCCAGAGTTGGCCAGCCGCTGATATGTCCGACGACTATAGGGTCGTCCCCACGACCCTGGGACTACACTGGCCCGCCACCGTCATTTCCGACGATTATACGGTCGTTCCCACGATCCCGGGACTAGGTTGGCCAGCCGCCGACTTGTCCGACCTCTATAGGGTCGTCCCCACGACCGCGGGACTAGGTTGGCTCGCCGCCGACTTGTCCGACGACTACAGGGTCGTCCCCACGACCCCGGGCCAAAGTTGGCAAGCTGCCGACTTCTCCGACGACTATAGGGTCGTCCCCACGACCCCGGGACTAGATTGGCCCGCCACCGTCATGTCAGACGACTATAGGGTCGTCCCCACGACCCCGAGACTAGATTGGCCCGCCACCGCCATGTCCGACGACAATAGGGTCGTCCCCACGACCCCGGGACTAGATTGGCCCGCCACCGTCATGTCCGACGACAATAGGGTCGTCCCCACGACCCCGGGTCTAGGTTGGCCAGCCGCCGACATATCCGACGACTATAGAGTAGTCCCCACGACACCGGGCCAAAGTTGGACAGCCGCCGACATGTCCGACGACTATAGGGTCGTCCCCACGACCCCGGGCCAATGTTGGCCAATCGCCAACATGTCCGACGACTATAGGGTCGTCCCTACGACCCCGGGACTAGATTGGCCCGCCACCGTCATGTCCAACGATTATAGGGTCGTCCCCACGACCCCGGGACTAGATTGGCCCGCCACCGTCATGTCCGACGATTATAGGGTCGTCCCCACGACCCCGGGACAAGCTTGGCCCGCCGCCGACTTGTCCGACGACTATAGGGTCGTCCCCACGACACCGGGACTAGATTGGCCCGCCACCGTCATGTCCGACGACAATAGGGTCGTCCCCACGACCCCGGGTCTAGGTTGGCCAGCCGCCGACATGTCCGACGACTATAGAGTCGTCCCCACGACACCGGGCCAATGTTGGACAGCCGCCGACATGTCCGACTACTATAGGGTCGTCCCCAGGACCTCGGGACTAGATTGGCCCGCCACCGTCAAGTCCGACGACTATAGGATCGTCTCCACGACCACGGCCCAAAGTTGGCCAGCCGCCGACATGTCCAACGACTATTGGGTCGTCCCCACGACCACGGGCCAAAGTTAGCCAGCCGCCGACATGTGCGACGACTATAGGGTCGTCCCCACGACCCCGGGCCAAAGTTGGCAAGCCGCCGAAATGTCCGACGACCGAAGGGTCGTCCCCACGACCCCGAGACTAGATTGGCCCGCCAACGACAAGTCCGACGACTATAGGCTCGTCCCCACGACCCCGGGCCAAAGTTGGCATGCCGCCGAAATGTCCGACGACTATAGGGTCGTCCCCACGACCCCGGGCCAAAGTTGGCAAGCCGCCGAAATGTCCGACGACTATAGGGTCGTCCCCACGACCGCGAGCCAAGGATATCCAGCCGCCGTCTTGTCCGACGACTATAGGGTCGTCCCCACGACCCCGGGACTAGATTGGCCCGCCACCGTCATGTCCGACGACTATAGGGTCGTCCCCACGACCCCGGGACAAGGTTGGCCCGCCGCCGACTTGTCCGACGACTATAGGGTCGTACCCACGACCGCGGGACTAGATTGGCCCGCCACCGTCATGTCCAACGACTATAGGGTCGTCCCCACGACCCCGGGACAAGGTTGGCCCGCCGCCGACTTGTCCGACGACTATAGGGTCGTACCCACGACCCCGGGACTAGATTGGCCCGCCACCGTCATGTCCAACGACTATAGGGTCGTCCCCACGACCCCGGGCCAAAGTTGGCATGTCGCCGGAATGTCCGACGACTATAGGGTCGTCCCCACGACCCCGGGCCAAAGTTGGCAAGCCGCCGAAATGTCCGACGACTATAGGGTCGTCCCCACGACCGCGGGCCAAAGATGTCCAGCCGCCGTCTTGTCCGACGACTATAGGGTCGTCCCCACGACCTCGGGACTAGGTTGGCCAGCCGTCGACATGTCCGACGACTATAGGGTCGTCCCCACGACCCCGGGCCAAAGTTGGCAAGCCGCCGAAATGTCCGACGACTGTAGGGTCGTCCCCACGACCCCGGGACTAGATTGGCCCGCCAGCGACAAGTCCGACGACTATAGGGTCGTCCCCACGACCTCGGGACTAGGTTGGCCAGCCGCCGACATGTCCGACGACTATAGGGTCGTCCCCACGACCCCGGGCCAATGTTGGCCAATCGCCGACATGTCCGACGACTATAGGGTCGTCCCTACGACCCCGGGACTAGATTGGCCCGCCACCGTCATGTCCAACGACTATAGGGTCGTCCCGACGACCATGGGCCAAAGTTGGCCAGCCGCCGACATATCCGACGACTATAGGGTCGTCCCCACAACCCCGGGACTAGATTGGCCCGCCACCGTCAAGTCCGACGACTATAGGATCGTCTCCACGACCACGGCCCAAAGTTGGCCAGCCGCCGACATGTCCGACGACTATAGGGTCGTCCCCACGACCCCGGGCCAAAGTTGGCAAGCCGCCGAAATGTCCGACGACCGAAGGGTCGTCCCCACGACCCCGGGACTAGATTGGCCCACCAGCGACAAGTCCGACGACTATAGGGTCGTCCCCACGACCTCGGGACTAGGTTGGCCAGCCGCCGACATGTCCGACGACTATAGGGTCGTCCCCACGACCCCGGGCCAAAGATGGCAAGCCGCCGAAATGTCCGACGACTGTAGGGTCGTCCCCACGACCCCGGGACTAGATTGGCCCGCCAGCGACAAGTCCGACGACTATAGGGTCGTCCTCACGACCTCGGGACTAGGTTGGCCAGCCGCCGACATGTCCGACGACTATAGGGTCGTCCCCACGACCCCGGGCCAATGTTGGCCAATCGCCGACATGTCCGACGACTATAGGGTCGTCCCTACGACCCCGGGACTAGATTGGCCCGCCACCGTCATGTCCGACGACTATATGGTCGTCCCCACGACCACGGGCCAATGTTGGCCAGCCGCTGACTTGTCCGACGACTATAGGGTCGTCCCCACGACCGCGAGCCAAGGATGTCCAGCCGCCGTCTTGTCCGACGACTATAGGGTCGTCCCCATGACCCCGGGACTAGATTGGCCCGCCACCGTCATTTCCGACGACAATAGGGTCGTCCCCACGTACCACGGGCCAATGTTGGCCAGCCGCTGACTTGTCCGACGACTATAGGGTCGTCCCCACGACCGCGGGGCTAGATTGGCTCGCCGCCGACTTGTCCGACGACTGTAGGGTCGTCCCCACGACTCCGTGCCAAAGTTGGCAAGCTGCCGACTTGTCCGACGACTATAGGGTCGTCCCCACGACCCCGGGAATAGATTGGCCCGCCACCGTCATTTCCGACGACAATAGGGTCGTCCCCACGACCACGGGTCAAAGTTGGCCAGCCGCCGACATATCCGACGACTATAGGGTCGTCCACACAACCACGGGCCAAAGTTGGCCAGCCGCCGACTTGTCCGACGACTATAGGGTCGTCCCCACGACCCCGGGACTAGGTTGGCCCGCCGCCGACTTGTCCGACGACTATAGGGTCGACCCCACGACCACGGGCCAAAGTTGGCCTGCCGCCGACATATCCGACGACTATAGGGTCGTCCCCACGACCCCGGGCCAAAGTTGGCCAGCCGCCGACATGTCCGACGACTATAGGGACGTCCCCACGACCCGGTACTAGAGTGGCCCGCCACCGTCATGTCCGACGACTATATGGTCGTCCCCACGACCACGGGCCAATGTTGGCCAGCTGCCGACTTGTCCGACGACTATAGGGTCGTCCCCATGACCCCGGGACTAGATTGGCCCGCCACCGTCATTTCCGACGACAATAGGGTCGTCCCCACGTACCACGGGCCAATGTTGGCCAGCCGCTGACTTGTCCGACGACTATAGGGTCGTCCCCACGACCGCGGGGCTAGATTGGCTCGCCGCCGACTTGTCCGACGACTGTAGGGTCGTCCCCACGACTCCGTGCCAAAGTTGGCAAGCTGCCGACTTGTCCGACGACTATAGGGTCGTCCCCACGACCCCGGGAATAGATTGGCCCGCCACCGTCATTTCCGACGACAATAGGGTCGTCCCCACGACCACGGGTCAAAGTTGGCCAGCCGCCGACATATCCGACGACTATAGGGTCGTCCACACAACCACGGGCCAAAGTTGGCCAGCCGCCGACTTGTCCGACGACTATAGGGTCGTCCCCACGACCGCGGGACTAGATTGGCTCGCCGCCGTCATTTCCGACGACTATAGGGTCGTCCCCACGACCACGGGCCAAAGTTGGCCAGCCGCCGACTTGTCCGAAGACTATAGGGTCGTCCCCATGACCCGGGACTAGACTGGCCCGCCACCGTCATGTCCGACGACTATAGGGTCGTCCCCACGACCGCGGGGCTAGATTGGCTCGCCGCCGACTTGTCCGACGACTGTAGGGTCGTCCCCACGACTCCGTGCCAAAGTTGGCAAGCTGCCGACTTGTCCGACGACTATAGGGTCGTCCCCACGACCCCGGGAATAGATTGGCCCGCCACCGTCATTTCCGACGACAATAGGGTCGTCCCCACGACCACGGGTCAAAGTTGGCCAGCCGCCGACATATCCGACGACTATAGGGTCGTCCACACAACCACGGGCCAAAGTTGGCCAGCCGCTGACTTGTCCGACGACTATAAGGTCGTCCCCACGACCGCGGGACTAGATTGGCTCGCCGCCGACTTGTCCGACGACTGTAGGGTCGTCCCCACGACCCCGGGACTAGATTGGCCCGCCACCGTCATTTCCGACGACTATAGGGTCATCCCCACGACCACGGGCCAAAGTTGGCCAGGCGCCGACTTGTCCGACGACTATAGGGTCGTCCCCATGACTCGGGACTAGAGTGGCCCGCCACCGTCATGTCCGACGACTATAGGGTCGTCCCCACGACCCCCGGACTAGGTTGGTACGCCGCCGACTTGTCCGACGAGTATCGGGTCCTCCCCACGACCACGGGCCAAAGTTGGCCAGCCGCCGACATGTCCGACGACTATAGGGTCGTGCCCACGACCCGGGACTAGACTGGCCCGCCACCGACATGTCCGACGACTATAGAGTCGTCCCCACGACCCCGGGTCAATGTTGGCTCCCCGCCGACATGTCCGACGACTATAGGGTCGTCCCCACGACCCCCGGGCCAAAGTTGGACAGCCACCGACATTTCCGACGACTATAGGGTCGTCCCCACGACCACGGGCCAAAGTTGGCCAGCCGCCGACATGTCCGACGACTATAGGGTCGTCCCCACGACCCGGGACTAGACTGGCCCGCCACCGTCATGTCCGACGACTATAGGGTCGTCCCCACGACCCGGGACTAGACTGGCCCGCCACCGTCATGTCCGACGACTATAGGGCCGTCCCCACGACCCCCGGACTAGGTTGGCCGGCCGCCGACTTGTCCGACGACTATAGGGTCGTCCCCACGACCCCCGGACTAGGTGGGCTCGCCGCCGACTTGTCCGACGACTATAGGGTCGTTCCCACGACCCCGGGCCAAAGTTGGCAAGCTGCCGACTTATCCGACGACTATAGGGTCGTCCCCACGACCCCGGGACTAAGTAGGCCCGCCGCCGACTTGTCCGACGACTATAGGGTCGTCCCCACGACCCCGGGACTAGATTGGCCCGCCACCGTTATGTCCGACGACTATAGGGTCGTCCCCACGACCACGGGCCAAAGTTGGCCAGCCGGCGACATGTCCGACGACTATAGGGTCGTCCCTACGACCCCGGGACTAGGTTGGCTCGCCACCGACATGTCCGACGACTATAGGGTCGTCCCCACGACCCGGGACTAGACTGGCCCGCCACCGTCAAGTCCGACGACTATGGGGTCGTCCCCACGACCCCGGGCCAAAGTTGGACAGCCGCCGACTTGTCCGACGACTATAGGGTCGTCCCCACGACCACGGGCCAAAGTTGGCCAGCCGCCTGCTTGCCCGACGATTATAGGGTCGACCCCACGACCCCGGGACTAAGTTGGCCCGCCGCCGACTTGTCCGACGACTATAGGGTCGTCCCCACGACCACGGACCAAAGTTGGCCAGCCGCCGACATATCCGACGACAATAGGGTCGTCCCCACGACCCCGGGCCAAAGTTGGCCAGCCGCCGACATGTCCGACGACTATAGGGTCGTCCCCACGACCCGGGACTAGAGTGGCCCGCCACCGTCATGTCCGACGACTATATGGTCGTCCCCACGACCACGGGCCAATGTTGGCCAGCCGCTGACTTGTCCGACGACTATAAGGTCGTCCCCACGACCGCGGGACTAGATTGGCTCGCCGCCGACTTGTCCGACGACTGTAGGGTCGTCCCCACGACCCCGGGACTAGATTGGCCCGCCACCGTCATTTCCGACGACTATAGAGTCGTCCCCACGACCCCGGGTCAATGTTGGCTCGCCGCCGACATGTCCGACGACTATAGGGTCGTCCCCACGACCCCCGGGCCAAAGTTGGACAGCCACCGACATTTCCGACGACTATAGGGTCGTCCCCACGACCACGGGCCAAAGTTGGCCAGCCGCCGACTTGTCCGACGACTATAGGGTCGTCCCCACGACCCCGGGACTAGATTGGCCCGCCACCGTCATGTCCGACGACAATAGGGTCGTCCCCACGACCCCGGGTCTAGGTTGGCCAGCCGCCGACATATCCGACGACTATAGAGTAGTCCCCACGACACCGGGCCAAAGTTGGACAGCCGCCGACATGTCCGACGACTATAGGGTCGTCCCCACGACCCCGGGCCAATGTTGGCCAATCGCCAACATGTCCGACGACTATAGGGTCGTCCCTACGACCCCGGGACTAGATTGGCCCGCCACCGTCATGTCCAACGATTATAGGGTCGTCCCCACGACCCCGGGACTAGATTGGCCCGCCACCGTCATGTCCGACGATTATAGGGTCGTCCCCACGACCCCGGGACAAGCTTGGCCCGCCGCCGACTTGTCCGACGACTATAGGGTCGTCCCCACGACACCGGGACTAGATTGGCCCGCCACCGTCATGTCCGACGACAATAGGGTCGTCCCCACGACCCCGGGTCTAGGTTGGCCAGCCGCCGACATGTCCGACGACTATAGAGTCGTCCCCACGACACCGGGCCAATGTTGGACAGCCGCCGACATGTCCGACTACTATAGGGTCGTCCGCAGGACCTCGGGACTAGATTGGCCCGCCACCGTCAAGTCCGACGACTATAGGATCGTCTCCACGACCACGGCCCAAAGTTGGCCAGCCGCCGACATGTCCAACGACTATTGGGTCGTCCCCACGACCACGGGCCAAAGTTAGCCAGCCGCCGACATGTGCGACGACTATAGGGTCGTCCCCACGACCCCGGGCCAAAGTTGGCAAGCCGCCGAAATGTCCGACGACCGAAGGGTCGTCCCCACGACCCCGAGACTAGATTGGCCCGCCAACGACAAGTCCGACGACTATAGGCTCGTCCCCACGACCCCGGGCCAAAGTTGGCATGCCGCCGAAATGTCCGACGACTATAGGGTCGTCCCCACGACCCCGGGCCAAAGTTGGCAAGCCGCCGAAATGTCCGACGACTATAGGGTCGTCCCCACGACCGCGAGCCAAGGATATCCAGCCGCCGTCTTGTCCGACGACTATAGGGTCGTCCCCACGACCCCGGGACTAGATTGGCCCGCCACCGTCATGTCCGACGACTATAGGGTCGTCCCCACGACCCCGGGACAAGGTTGGCCCGCCGCCGACTTGTCCGACGACTATAGGGTCGTACCCACGACCGCGGGACTAGATTGGCCCGCCACCGTCATGTCCAACGACTATAGGGTCGTCCCCACGACCCCGGGACAAGGTTGGCCCGCCGCCGACTTGTCCGACGACTATAGGGTCGTACCCACGACCCCGGGACTAGATTGGCCCGCCACCGTCATGTCCAACGACTATAGGGTCGTCCCCACGACCCCGGGCCAAAGTTGGCATGTCGCCGGAATGTCCGACGACTATAGGGTCGTCCCCACGACCCCGGGCCAAAGTTGGCAAGCCGCCGAAATGTCCGACGACTATAGGGTCGTCCCCACGACCGCGGGCCAAAGATGTCCAGCCGCCGTCTTGTCCGACGACTATAGGGTCGTCCCCACGACCTCGGGACTAGGTTGGCCAGCCGTCGACATGTCCGACGACTATAGGGTCGTCCCCACGACCCCGGGCCAAAGTTGGCAAGCCGCCGAAATGTCCGACGACTGTAGGGTCGTCCCCACGACCCCGGGACTAGATTGGCCCGCCAGCGACAAGTCCGACGACTATAGGGTCGTCCCCACGACCTCGGGACTAGGTTGGCCAGCCGCCGACATGTCCGACGACTATAGGGTCGTCCCCACGACCCCGGGCCAATGTTGGCCAATCGCCGACATGTCCGACGACTATAGGGTCGTCCCTACGACCCCGGGACTAGATTGGCCCGCCACCGTCATGTCCAACGACTATAGGGTCGTCCCGACGACCATGGGCCAAAGTTGGCCAGCCGCCGACATATCCGACGACTATAGGGTCGTCCCCACAACCCCGGGACTAGATTGGCCCGCCACCGTCAAGTCCGACGACTATAGGATCGTCTCCACGACCACGGCCCAAAGTTGGCCAGCCGCCGACATGTCCAACGACTATTGGGTCGTCCCCACGACCACGGGCCAAAGTTAGCCAGCCGCCGACATGTCCGACGACTATAGGGTCGTCCCCACGACCCCGGGCCAAAGTTGGCAAGCCGCCGAAATGTCCGACGACCGAAGGGTCGTCCCCACGACCCCGGGACTAGATTGGCCCACCAGCGACAAGTCCGACGACTATAGGGTCGTCCCCACGACCTCGGGACTAGGTTGGCCAGCCGCCGACATGTCCGACGACTATAGGGTCGTCCCCACGACCCCGGGCCAAAGATGGCAAGCCGCCGAAATGTCCGACGACTGTAGGGTCGTCCCCACGACCCCGGGACTAGATTGGCCCGCCAGCGACAAGTCCGACGACTATAGGGTCGTCCTCACGACCTCGGGACTAGGTTGGCCAGCCGCCGACATGTCCGACGACTATAGGGTCGTCCCCACGACCCCGGGCCAATGTTGGCCAATCGCCGACATGTCCGACGACTATAGGGTCGTCCCTACGACCCCGGGACTAGATTGGCCCGCCACCGTCATGTCCGACGACTATATGGTCGTCCCCACGACCACGGGCCAATGTTGGCCAGCCGCTGACTTGTCCGACGACTATAGGGTCGTCCCCACGACCGCGAGCCAAGGATGTCCAGCCGCCGTCTTGTCCGACGACTATAGGGTCGTCCCCATGACCCCGGGACTAGATTGGCCCGCCACCGTCATTTCCGACGACTATAGGGTCGTCCCCACGACCACGGGCCAAAGTTGGCCAGCCGCCGACATGTCCGACGACTATTGGATCGTCCCCACGACCCCGGGACTAGATTGGTCCGCCACCGTCATGTCCGACGACTATAGGGTCGTCCCCACGACACCGGGCCAAAGTTGGCCAGCCGCCGACATATCCGACGACTATAGGGTCGTCCCCACGTACCACGGGCCAATGTTGGCCAGCCGCTGACTTGTCCGACGACTATAGGGTCGTCCCCACGACCGCGGGGCTAGATTGGCTCGCCGCCGACTTGTCCGACGACTGTAGGGTCGTCCCCACGACTCCGTGCCAAAGTTGGCAAGCTGCCGACTTGTCCGACGACTATAGGGTCGTCCCCACGACCCCGGGAATAGATTGGCCCGCCACCGTCATTTCCGACGACAATAGGGTCGTCCCCACGACCACGGGTCAAAGTTGGCCAGCCGCCGACATATCCGACGACTATAGGGTCGTCCACACAACCACGGGCCAAAGTTGGCCAGCCGCCGACTTGTCCGACGACTATAGGGTCGTCCCCACGACCCCGGGACTAGGTTGGCCCGCCGCCGACTTGTCCGACGACTATAGGGTCGACCCCACGACCACGGGCCAAAGTTGGCCTGCCGCCGACATATCCGACGACTATAGGGTCGTCCCCACGACCCCGGGCCAAAGTTGGCCAGCCGCCGACATGTCCGACGACTATAGGGACGTCCCCACGACCCGGTACTAGAGTGGCCCGCCACCGTCATGTCCGACGACTATATGGTCGTCCCCACGACCACGGGCCAATGTTGGCCAGCCGCTGACTTGTCCGACGACTATAGGGTCGTCCCCACGACCGCGGGACTAGATTGGCTCGCCGCCGTCATTTCCGACGACTATAGGGTCGTCCCCACGACCACGGGCCAAAGTTGGCCAGCCGCCGACTTGTCCGAAGACTATAGGGTCGTCCCCATGACCCGGGACTAGACTGGCCCGCCACCGTCATGTCCGACGACTATAGGGTCGTCCCCACGACCGCGGGGCTAGATTGGCTCGCCGCCGACTTGTCCGACGACTGTAGGGTCGTCCCCACGACTCCGTGCCAAAGTTGGCAAGCTGCCGACTTGTCCGACGACTATAGGGTCGTCCCCACGACCCCGGGAATAGATTGGCCCGCCACCGTCATTTCCGACGACAATAGGGTCGTCCCCACGACCACGGGTCAAAGTTGGCCAGCCGCCGACATATCCGACGACTATAGGGTCGTCCACACAACCACGGGCCAAAGTTGGCCAGCCGCTGACTTGTCCGACGACTATAAGGTCGTCCCCACGACCGCGGGACTAGATTGGCTCGCCGCCGACTTGTCCGACGACTGTAGGGTCGTCCCCACGACCCCGGGACTAGATTGGCCCGCCACCGTCATTTCCGACGACTATAGGGTCGTCCCCACGACCACGGGCCAAAGTTGGCCAGGCGCCGACTTGTCCGACGACTATAGGGTCGTCCCCATGACTCGGGACTAGAGTGGCCCGCCACCGTCATGTCCGACGACTATAGGGTCGTCCCCACGACCCCCGGACTAGGTTGGTACGCCGCCGACTTGTCCGACGAGTATCGGGTCCTCCCCACGACCACGGGCCAAAGTTGGCCAGCCGCCGACATGTCCGACGACTATAGGGTCGTGCCCACGACCCGGGACTAGACTGGCCCGCCACCGACATGTCCGACGACTATAGAGTCGTCCCCACGACCCCGGGTCAATGTTGGCTCCCCGCCGACATGTCCGACGACTATAGGGTCGTCCCCACGACCCCCGGGCCAAAGTTGGACAGCCACCGACATTTCCGACGACTATAGGGTCGTCCCCACGACCACGGGCCAAAGTTGGCCAGCCGCCGACATGTCCGACGACTATAGGGTCGTCCCCACGACCCGGGACTAGACTGGCCCGCCACCGTCATGTCCGACGACTATAGGGTCGTCCCCACGACCCGGGACTAGACTGGCCCGCCACCGTCATGTCCGACGACTATAGGGCCGTCCCCACGACCCCCGGACTAGGTTGGCCGGCCGCCGACTTGTCCGACGACTATAGGGTCGTCCCCACGACCCCCGGACTAGGTGGGCTCGCCGCCGACTTGTCCGACGACTATAGGGTCGTTCCCACGACCCCGGGCCAAAGTTGGCAAGCTGCCGACTTATCCGACGACTATAGGGTCGTCCCCACGACCCCGGGACTAAGTAGGCCCGCCGCCGACTTGTCCGACGACTATAGGGTCGTCCCCACGACCCCGGGACTAGATTGGCCCGCCACCGTTATGTCCGACGACTATAGGGTCGTCCCCACGACCACGGGCCAAAGTTGGCCAGCCGGCGACATGTCCGACGACTATAGGGTCGTCCCTACGACCCCGGGACTAGGTTGGCTCGCCACCGACATGTCCGACGACTATAGGGTCGTCCCCACGACCCGGGACTAGACTGGCCCGCCACCGTCAAGTCCGACGACTATGGGGTCGTCCCCACGACCCCGGGCCAAAGTTGGACAGCCGCCGACTTGTCCGACGACTATAGGGTCGTCCCCACGACCACGGGCCAAAGTTGGCCAGCCGCCTGCTTGCCCGACGATTATAGGGTCGACCCCACGACCCCGGGACTAAGTTGGCCCGCCGCCGACTTGTCCGACGACTATAGGGTCGTCCCCACGACCACGGACCAAAGTTGGCCAGCCGCCGACATATCCGACGACAATAGGGTCGTCCCCACGACCCCGTGCCAAAGTTGGCCAGCCGCCGACATGTCCGACGACTATAGGGTCGTCCCCACGACCCGGGACTAGAGTGGCCCGCCACCGTCATGTCCGACGACTATATGGTCGTCCCCACGACCACGGGCCAATGTTGGCCAGCCGCTGACTTGTCCGACGACTATAAGGTCGTCCCCACGACCGCGGGACTAGATTGGCTCGCCGCCGACTTGTCCGACGACTGTAGGGTCGTCCCCACGACCCCGGGACTAGATTGGCCCGCCACCGTCATTTCCGACGACTATAGGGTCGTCCCCACGCCCACGGGCCAAAGTTGGCCAGGCGCCGACTTGTCCGACGACTATAGGGTCGTCCCCATGACTCGGGACTAGAGTGGCCCGCCACCGTCATGTCCGACGACTATAGGGTCGTCCCCACGACCCCCGGACTAGGTTGGTACGCCGCCGACTTGTCCGACGAGTATCGGGTCCTCCCCACGACCACGGGCCAAAGTTGGCCAGCCGCCGACATGTCCGACGACTATAGGGTCGTGCCCACGACCCGGGACTAGACTGGCCCGCCACCGACATGTCCGACGACTATAGAGTCGTCCCCACGACCCCGGGTCAATGTTGGCTCCCCGCCGACATGTCCGACGACTATAGGGTCGTCCCCACGACCCCCGGGCCAAAGTTGGACAGCCACCGACATTTCCGACGACTATAGGGTCGTCCCCACGACCACGGGCCAAAGTTGGCCAGCCGCCGACATGTCCGACGACTATAGGGTCGTCCCCACGACCCGGGACTAGACTGGCACGCCACCGTCATGTCCGACGACTATAGGGTCGTCCCCACGACCCCCGGACTAGGTTGGCCGGCCGCCGACTTGTCCGACGACTATAGGGTCGTCCCCACGACCCCCCGATTAGGTGGGCTCGCCGCCGACTTGTCCGACGACTATAGGGTCGTCCCCACGACCGCGGGACTGGATTCGCTCGCCGCCGACTTGTCCGACGACTATAGGGTCGTCCCCACGACCACGGGCGAAAGTTGGCCAGCCGCCGACTTGTCCGACGACTATAGGGTCGTCCCCACGACCCCCGGACTAGGTTGGCCCGCCGCCGACTTGTCCGACGACTATAGGGTCGTCCCCACGACCCCGGGACTAGATTGGCCCGCCACCGTCAAGTCCGACGACTATAGGGTCGTCCCCACGACCCCGGGCCAAAGTTGGACAGCCGCCGACTTGTCCGACGACTATAGGGTCGTCCCCACGACCACGGGCCAAAGTTGGCCTGCCGCCGGCTTGTCCGACGATTATAGGGTCGTCCCCACGACCCCGGGACTAGGTTGGCCCGCCGCCGACTTGTCCGACGACTATAGGGTCGACCCCACGACCACGGGCCAAAGTTGGCCTGCCGCCTCCATATCCGACGACTATAGGGTCGTCCCCACGACCCCGGGCCAAAGTTGGCCCGCCACCGTCATGTCCGACCCACTATAGGGTCGTCCCCACGACCCCCGGACTAGGTTGGTACGCCGCCGACTTGTCCGACGAGTATAGGGTCCTCCCCACGACCACGGGCCAAAGTTGGCCAGCCGCCGACATGTCCGACGACTATAGGGTCGTCCCCACGACCCGGGACTAGACTGGCCCGCCACCGTCATGTCCGACGACTATAGGGTCGTCCCTACGACCCCGGGACTAGGTTGGCTCGCCACCGACATGTCCGACGACTGTAGGGTCGTCGCCACGACCCCGGGACTAGAGTGGCCCGCCACCGTTATGTCCGACGACTATAGGGTCGTCCCCACGACCACGAGCCAAAGTTGGCCAGCCGCCAACATGTCCGACTACTATTTGATCGTCCCCACGACCACGGGCCAAAGTTGGCCAGCCGCCGACATGTCCGACGAGTATAGGGTCGTCCCCACGACCCCGGGACTAGGTTGGCCAGCCGCCGACATGTCCGACGACTATCGGGTCGTCCCAACGACCCCGGGCCAATGTTGGCCAATCGCCATGTCCAACGATTATAGGGTCGTCCCCACGACCCCGGGACTAGACTGGCCCGCCACCGACATGTCCGACGACTATAGAGTCGTCCCCACGACCCCGGGTCAATGTTGGCTCGCCGCCGACATGTCCGACGACTATAGGGTCGTCCCCACGACCCCCGGGCCAAAGTTGGACAGCCACCGACATTTCCGACGACTATAGGGTCGTCCCCACGGAACCCGGGACTAGATTGGCCCGCCACCGTCAAGTCCGACGACTATAGGGTCGTCCCCACGACCACGGGCCAAAGTTGACCAGCCGCCGACATGTCCGACGACTATTGGATCGTCCCCACGACCCCGGGCCAAAGTTGGCAAGCCGTCGAAATGTCCGACGATTGTAGGGTCGTCCCCACAACCCCGGGACTAGATTGGCCCGCCACCGTCATGTCCAACGACTATAGGGTCGTCCCCACAACCACGGGCCAAAGTTGGCCAGCCGCCGAAATGTCCGACGACTATAGGGTCGTCCCCACGACCCCGGGCCAAAGTTGGCAAGCCGGCGAAATGTCCTACGACTATAGGGTCGTCCCCACGACCCCGGGACTAGGTTGGCCAGCCGCCGACATGTCCGACGACTATAGGGTCATCCCGACGACCCCGGGCCAATGTTGGCCAATCGCCAACATGTCCGACGACTATAGGGTCGTCCCTACGACCCCGGGACTAGATTGGCCCGCTACCGTCATGTCCGAAGACTATAGGGTCGTCCCCACGACCCCGGGACTAGATTGGCCCGCCACCGTCATGTCCAACGACTATAGGGTCGTCCCCACAACCACGGGCCAAAGTTGGCCAGCCGCCGACATGTCCGACGACTATAGGGTCGTCCCCACGACCCCGGGCCAAAGTTGGCAAGCCGCCGAAATGTCCGACGACTATAGGGTCGTCCCCACGACCCCGGGACTAGGTTGGCCAGCCGCCGACATGTCTGACGACTATAGGGTCGTCCCGACGACCCCGGGCCAATGTTGGCCAATCGCCAACATGTCCGACGACTATAGGGTCGTCCCTACGACCCCGGGACTAGATTGGCCCGCCACCGTCATGTCCAACGATTATAGGGTCGTCCCCACGACCCCGGGACTAGATTGGCCCGCCACCGTCATGTCCGACGATTATAGGGTCGTCCCCACGACCCCGGGACAAGCTTGGCCCGCCGCCGACTTGTCCGACGACTATAGGGTCGTCCCCACGACACCGGGACTAGATTGGCCCGCCACCGTCATGTCCGACGACAATAGGGTCGTCCCCACGAACCCGGGTCTAGGTTGGCCAGCCGCCGACATGTCCGACGACTATAGAGTCGTCCCCACGACACCGGGCCAATGTTGGATAGCCGCCGACATGTCCGACTACTATAGGGTCGTCCCCACGACCCCGGGACTAGATAGGCCCGCCACCGTCATGTCCGACGATTATAGGGTCGTCCCCACGACCCCGCGACAAGCTTGGCCCGCCGCCGACTTGTCCGACGACTATAGGGTCGTCCCCACGACCCCGGGACTAGATTGGCCCGCCACCGTCATGTCCGACGACAATAGGGTCGTCCCCACGACCCCGGGTCTAGGTTGGCCAGCCGCCGACATATCCGACGACTATAGAGTCGTCCCCACGACCCCGGGCCAAAGTTGGCAAGCCGCCGAAATGTCCGACGACTATAGGGTCGTCCCCACGACCGCGGGCCAAAGATGTCCAGCCGCCGTCTTGTCCGACGACTATAGGGTCGTCCCCACGACCGCGGGCCAAAGATGTCCAGCCGCCGTCTTGTCCGACGACTATAGGGTCGTCCCCACGACCTCGGGACTAGGTTGGCCAGCCGTCGACATGTCCGACGACTATAGGGTCGTCCCCACGACCCCGGGCCAAAGTTGGCAACCCGCCGAAATGTCCGACGACTGTAGGGTCGTCCCCACGACCCCGGGACTAGATTGGCCCGCCAGCGACAAGTCCGACGACTATAGGGTCGTCCCCACGACCTCGGGACTAGGTTGGCCAGCCGCCGACATGTCCGACGACTATAGGGTCGTCCCCACGACCCCGGGCCAATGTTGGCCAATCGCCGACATGTCCGACGACTATAGGGTCGTCCCTACGACCCCGGGACTAGATTGGCCCGCCACCGTCATGTCCAACGACTATAGGGTCGTCCCGACGACCATGGGCCAAAGTTGGCCAGCCGCCGACATATCCGACGACTATAGGGTCGTCCCCACAACCCCGGGACTAGATTGGCCCGCCACCGTCAAGTCCGACGACTATAGGATCGTCTCCACGACCACGGCCCAAAGTTGGCCAGCCGCCGACATGTCCAACGACTATTGGGTCGTCCCCACGACCACGGGCCAAAGTTAGCCAGCCGCCGACATGTCCGACGACTATAGGGTCGTCCCCACGACCCCGGGCCAAAGTTGGCAAGCCGCCGAAATGTCCGACGACCGGAGGGTCGTCCCCACGACCCCGGGACTAGATTGGCCCACCAGCGACAAGTCCGACGACTATAGGGTCGTCCCCACGTCCTCGGGACTAGGTTGGCCAGCCGCCGACATGTCCGACGACTATAGGGTCGTCCCCACGACCCCGGGCCAAAGATGGCAAGCCGCCGAAATGTCCGACGACTGTAGGGTCGTCCCCACGACCCCGGGACTAGATTGGCCCGCCAGCGACAAGTCCGACGACTATAGGGTCGTCCTCACGACCTCGGGACTAGGTTGGCCAGCCGCCGACATGTCCGACGACTATAGGGTCGTCCCCACGACCCCGGGCCAATGTTGGCCAATCGCCGACATGTCCGACGACTATAGGGTCGTCCCCACGACCCCGGGCCAATGTTGGCCAATCGCCAACATGTCCGACGACTATAGGGTCGTCCCTACGACCCCGGGACTAGATTGGCCCGCCACCGTCATGTCCAACGATTATAGGGTCGTCCCCACGACCCCGGGACTAGATTGGCCCGCCACCGTCATGTCCGACGATTATAGGGTCGTCCCCACGACCCCGGGTCTAGGTTGGCCAGCCGCCGACATGTCCGACGACTATAGAGTCGTCCCCACGACACCGGGCCAATGTTGGACAGCCGCCGACATGTCCGACTACTATAGGGTCGTCCCCAGGACCTCGGGACTAGATTGGCCCGCCACCGTCAAGTCCGACGACTATAGGATCGTCTCCACGACCACGGCCCAAAGTTGGCCAGCCGCCGACATGTCCAACGACTATTGGGTCGTCCCCACGACCACGGGCCAAAGTTAGCCAGCCGCCGACATGTGCGACGACTATAGGGTCGTCCCCACGACCCCGGGCCAAAGTTGGCAAGCCGCCGAAATGTCCGACGACCGAAGGGTCGTCCCCACGACCCCGGGACTAGATTGGCCCGCCAACGACAAGTCCGACGACTATAGGCTCGTCCCCACGACACCGGGCCAAAGTTGGCATGCCGCCGAAATGTCCGACGACTATAGGGTCGTCCCCACGACCCCGGGCCAAAGTTGGCAAGCCGCCGAAATGTCCGACGACTATAGGGTCGTCCCCACGACCGCGAGCCAAGGATATCCAGCCGCCGTCTTGTCTGACGACTATAGGGTCGTCCCCACGACCCCGGGACTAGATTGGCCCGCCACCGTCATGTCCGACGACTATAGGGTCGTCCCCACGACCCCGGGACAAGGTTGGCCCGCCGCCGACTTGTCCGACGACTATAGGGTCGTACCCACGACCGCGGGACTAGATTGGCCCGCCACCGTCATGTCCAACGACTATAGGGTCGTCCCCACGACCCCGGGACAAGGTTGGCCCGCCGCCGACTTGTCCGACGACTATAGGGTCGTACCCACGACCCCGGGACTAGATGGCCCGCCACCGTCATGTCCAACGACTATAGGGTCGTCCCCACGACCCCGGGCCAAAGTTGGCATGCCGCCGAAATGTCCGACGACTATAGGGTCGTCCCCACGACCCCGGGCCAAAGTTGGCAAGCCGCCGAAATGTCCGACGACTATAGGGTCGTCCCCACGACCGCGGGCCAAAGATGTCCAGCCGCCGTCTTGTCCGACGACTATAGGGTCGTCCCCACGACCTCGGGACTAGGTTGGCCAGCCGTCGACATGTCCGACGACTATAGGGTCGTCCCCACGACCCCGGGCCAAAGTTGGCAAGCCGCCGAAATGTCCGACGACTGTAGGGTCGTCCCCACGACCCCGGGACTAGATTGGCCCGCCAGCGACAAGTCCGACGACTATAGGGTCGTCCCCACGACCTCGGGACTAGGTTGGCCAGCCGCCGACATGTTCGACGACTATAGGGTCGTCCCCACGACCCCGGGCCAATGTTGGCCAATCGCCGACATGTCCGACGACTATAGGGTCGTCCCTACGACCCCGGGACTAGATTGGCCCGCCACCGTCATGTCCAACGACTATAGGGTCGTCCCGACGACCATGGGCCAAAGTTGGCCAGCCGCCGACATATCCGACGACTATAGGGTCGTCCCCACAACCCCGGGACTAGATTGGCCCGCCACCGTCAAGTCCGACGACTATAGGGTCGTCCCCACGTCCTCGGGACTGGGTTGGCCAGCCGCCGACATGTCCGACGACTATAGGGTCGTCCCCACGACCCCGGGCCAAAGATGGCAAGCCGCCGAAATGTCCGACGACTGTAGGGTCGTCCCCACGACCCCGGGACTAGATTGGCCCGCCAGCGACAAGTCCGACGACTATAGGGTCGTCCTCACGACCTCGGGACTAGGTTGGCCAGCCGCCGACATGTCCGACGACTATAGGGTCGTCCCCACGACCCCGGGCCAATGTTGGCCAATCGCCGACATGTCCGACGACTATAGGGTCGTCCCTACGACCCCGGGACTAGATTGGCCCGCCACCGTCATGTCCGACGACTATATGGTCGTCCCCACGACCACGGGCCAATGTTGGCCAGCCGCTGACTTGTCCGACGACTATAGGGTCGTCCCCACGACCGCGAGCCAAGGATGTCCAGCCGCCGTCTTGTCCGACGACTATAGGGTCGTCCCCATGACCCCGGGACTAGATTGGCCCGCCACCGTCATTTCCGACGACTATAGGGTCGTCCCCACGACCCCGGGCCAAAGTTGGCAAGCCGCCGAAATGTCCGACGACTATAGGGTCGTCCCCACGACCCCGGGCCAAAGTTGGCAAGCCGCCGAAATGTCCGACGACTGTAGGGTCGTCCCCACGACCCCGGGACTAGATTGGCCCGCCAGCGACAAGTCCGACGACTATAGGGTCGTCCCCACGACCTCGGGACTAGGTTGGCCAGCCGTCGACATGTCCGACGACTATAGGGTCGTCCCCACGACCCCGGGCCAAAGTTGGCAAGCCGCCGAAATGTCCGACGACTGTAGGGTCGTCCCCACGACCCCGGGACTAGATTGGCCCGCCAGCGACAAGTCCGACGACTATAGGGTCGTCCCCACGACCTCGGGACTAGGTTGGCCAGCCGCCGACATGTCCGACGACTATAGGGTCGTCCCCACGACCCCGGGCCAATGTTGGCCAATCGCCGACATGTCCGACGACTATAGGGTCGTCCCTACGACCCCGGGACTAGATTGGCCCGCCACCGTCATGTCCAACGACTATAGGGTCGTCCCGACGACCATGGGCCAAAGTTGGCCAGCCGCCGACATATCCGACGACTATAGGGTCGTCCCCACAACCCCGGGACTAGATTGGCCCGCCACCGTCAAGTCCGACGACTATAGGATCGTCTCCACGACCACGGCCCAAAGTTGGCCAGCCGCCGACATGTCCAACGACTATTGGGTCGTCCCCACGACCACGGGCCAAAGTTAGCCAGCCGCCGACATGTCCGACGACTATAGGGTCGTCCCCACGACCCCGGGCCAAAGTTGGCAATCCGCCGAAATGTCCGACGACTGTAGGGTCGTCCCCACGACCCCGGGACTAGATTGGCCCGCCACCGTCATGTCCAACGACTATAGGGTCGTCCCCACGACCCCGGGCCAAAGTTGGCATGCCGCCGAAATGTCCGACGACTATAGGGTCGACCCCACGACCCCTGGCCAAAGTTGGCAAGCCGCCGAAATGTCCGACGACTATAGGGTCGTCCCCACGACCGCGAGCCAAGGATATCCAGCCGCCGTCTTGTCCGACGACTATAGGGTCGTCCCCACGACCTCGGGACTAGGTTGGACAGCCGCCGACATGTCCGACGACTATAGGGTCGTCCCCACGACCCCGGGCCAATGTTGGCCAATCGCCGACAGGTCCGACGACTATAGGGTCGTCCCTTCGACCCCGGGACTAGATTGGCCCGCCACCGTCATGTCCAACGACTATAGGGTCGTCCCCACGACCCCGGGCCAAAGTTGGCATGCCGCCGAAATGTCCGACGACTATAGGGTCGTCCCCACGACCCCGGGCCAATGTTGGCAAGCCGCCGAAATGTCCGACGACTATAGGGTCGTCCCCACGAACGCGAGCCAAGGATATCCAGCCGCCGTCTTGTCCTACGACTATAGGGTCGTCCCCACGACCCCGGGACTAGATTGGCCCGCCACCGTCATGTCCGACGACTATAGGGTCGTCCCCACGACCACGGGCCAATGTTGGCCAGCCGCCGACATGTCCGACGACTATTGGATCGTCCCCACGACCACGGGCCAAAGTTGGCCAGCCGCTGACATGTCCGACGACTATAGGGTCGTCCCCACGACCCCGGGACTAGATTGGCCCGCCACCGTCATGTCCGACGACTATAGGGTCGTCCCCACGACCCCGGGACAAGGTTGGCCCGCCGCCGACTTGTCCAACGACAATAGGGTCGTACCCACGACCCCGGGACTAGATTGGCCCGCCACCGTCATGTCCAACGACTATAGGGTCGTCCCCACGACCCCGGGCAAAGTTGGCATGCCGCCGAAATGTCTGACGACTATAGGGTCGTCCCCGCGTCCCCGGGCCAAAGTTGGCAAGCCGCCGAAATGTCCGACGACTATAGGGTCGTCCCTACGACCCCGGGACTAGATTGGCCCGCCACTGTCATGTCCAACGACTATAGGGTCGTCCCGACGACCATGGGCCAAAGTTGGCCAGCCGCCGACATATCCGACGACTATAGGGTCGTCCCCACAACCCCGGGACTAGATTGGCCCGCCACCGTCAAGTCCGACGACTATAGGATCGTCTCCACGACCACGGCCCAAAGTTGGCCAGCCGCCGACATGTCCAACGACTATTGGGTCATCCCCACGACCCCGGGCCAAAGTTGGCAAGCCGCCGAAATGTCCGACGACCGAAGGGTCGTCCCCACGACCCCGGGCCAAAGTTGGCAAGCCACCGAAATGTCCGACGACCGAAGGGTCGTCCCCACGACCCCGGGACTAGATTGGCCCGCCAACGACAAGTCCGACGACTATAGGCTCGTCCCCACGACCCCGGACCAAAGTTGGCATGCCGCCGAAATGTCCGACGACTATAGGGTCGTCCCCACGACCCCGGGCCAAAGTTGGCAAGCCGCCGAAATGTCCGACGATTATAGGGTCGTCCCCACGACCGCGAGCCAAGGATATCCAGCCGCCGTCTTGTCCGACGACTATAGGGTCGTCCCCACGACCTCGGGACTAGGTTGCCCAGCCGCCGACATGTCCGACGACTATAGGGTCGTCCCCACGACCCCGGGCCAATGTTGGCCAATCGCCGACATGTCCGACGACTATAGGGTCGTCCCTACGACCCCGGGACTAGATTGGCCCGCCACCGTCATGTCCAACGACTATAGGGTCGTCCCGACGACCATGGGCCAAAGTTGGCCAGCCGCCGACATATCCGACGACTATAGGGTCGTCCCCACAACCCCGGGACTAGATTGGCCCGCCACCGTCAAGTCCGACGACTATAGGATCGTCTCCACGACCACGGCACAAAGTTGGCCAGCCGCCGACATGTCCAACGACTATTGGGTCGTCCCCACGACCACGGGCCAAAGTTAGCCAGCCGCCGACATGTCCGACGACTATAGGGTCGTCCCCACGACCCCGGGCCAAAGTTGGCAAGCCGCCGAAATGTCCGACGACCGAAGGGTCGTCCCCACGACCCCGGGACTAGATTGGCCCACCAGCGACAAGTGCGACGACTATAGGGTCGTCCCCACGACCTCGGGACTAGGTTGGCCAGCCGCCGACATGTCCGACGACTATAGGGTCGTCCCCACGACCCCGGGCCAAAGATGGCAAGCCGCCGAAATGTCCGACGACTGTAGGGTCGTCCCCACGACCCCGGGACTAGATTGGCCCGCCAGCGACAAGTCCGACGACTATAGGGTCGTCCCCACGACCTCGGGACTAGGTTGGCCAGCCGCCGACATGTCCGACGACTATAGGGTCGTCCCCACGACCCCGGGCCAATGTTGGCCAATCGCAGACATGTCCGACGACTATAGGGTCGTCCCTACGACCCCAGGACTAGATTGGCCCGCCACCGTCATGTCCGACGATTATAGGGTCGTCCCCACGACCTCGGGCCAAAGTTGGCAAGCCGCCGAAATGTCCGACGACTGTAGGGTCGTCCCCACGACCCCGGGACTAGATTGGCCCGCCACCGTCATGTCCAACGACTATAGGGTCGTCCCCACGACCCCGGGCCAAAGTTGGCATGCCGCCGAAATGTCCGACGACTATAGGGTCGTCCCCACGACCCCGGGCCAAAGTTGGCAAGCCGCCGAAATGTCCGACGACCGAAGGGTCGTCCCCACGACCCCGGGACTAGATTGGCCCGCCAACGACAAGTCCGACGACTATATGCTCGTCCCCACGACCCCGGGCCAAAGTTGGCATGCCGCCGAAATGTCCGACGACTATAGGGTCGTCCCCACGACCCCGGGCCAAAGTTGGCAAGCCGCCGAAATGTCCGACGATTATAGGGTCGTCCCCACGACCGCGAGCCAAGGATATCCAGCCGCCGTCTTGTCCGACGACTATAGGGTCGTCCCCACGACCCCGGGACTAGATTGGCCCGCCACCGTCATGTCCGACGACTATACGGTCGTCCCCACGACCCCGGGACAAGGTTGGCCCGCCGCCGACTTGTCCGACGACTATAGGGTCGTACCCACGACCCCGGGACTAGATTGGCCCGCCACCGTCATGTCCAACGACTATAGGGTCGTCCCCACGACCACGGGCCAATGTTGGCCAGCCGCTGACTTGTCCGACGACTATAGGGTCGTCCCCACGACCCCCCGACTAGGTGGGCTCGCCGCCGACTTGTCCGACGAGTATAGGGTCATCCCCACGACCCCGGGACTAGGTTGGCCCGCCGCCGACTTGTCCGACGACTATAGGGTCGTCCCCACGACCTCGGGACTAGGTTGGCCAGCCGCCGACATGTCCGACGACTATAGGGTCGTCCCCAGGACCCCGGGCCAAAGTTGGCCAGCCGCCGACATGTCCGACGACTATAGGGTCGTCCCCACGACCCCGGGACTAGATTGGTCCGCCACCGTCATGTCCGACGACTATAGGGTCGTCCCCACGACCCCGGGCCAAAGTTGGCAAGCCGCCGAAATGTCCGACGACTATAGGGTCGTCCCCACGACCCCGGGACTAGGTTGACAAGCCGCCAACATGTCCGACGACTATAGGGTCGTCCCCACGACCCCGGGCCAAAGATGGCATGCCGCCGAAATGGCCGACGACTATAGGGTCGTCCCCAGGACCGCGGGCCAAAGATGTCAAGCCGTCGTCTTCTCCGACGACTATAGGGTCGTCCCCACGACCCCGGGCCAATGTTGGCCAATTGCCGACATGTCCGACGACTATAGTGTCGTCCCTTCGACCCCGGGACTAGATTGGCCCGCCACCGTCATGTCCAATGACTATAGGGTCGTCCACACGACCCCGGGACTAGGTTGACAAGCCGCCGAAATGTCCGACGACTATAGGGTCGTCCCCACGACCGCGAGCCAAGGATGTCCAGCCGCCGTCTTGTCCGACGACTATAGGGTCGTCCCCATGACCACGGGCCGAAGTTGGCCAGCCGCCGACATGTCCGCCGCCTATAGGGTCGTCCCCACGACCATGGGCCAAAGTTGGCCAGCCGCCGATATGTCCAACGACTATAGGGTCGTCCCCACGACCCCGGGCCAAAGTTGGCAAGCCGCCGAAATGTCCGACGACTGTAGGGTCGCCCCCACGACCCCGGGGCTAGGTTGGCCAGCCGCCGACATGTCCGACGACTATACGGTCGTCCCCACGACCTCGGGACTAGGTTGGCCAGCCGCCGACATGTCCGACGACTATAGGGTCGTCCCCACGACCCCGGGCCAAAGGTGGCATGCCGCCGAAATGTCCGACGAGTATAGGGTCGTCCCCACGACCCCGGGCCAAAGTTGGCAAGCCGCCGAAATGTCCGACGACTATAGGGTCGTCCCCACGACCCCGGGACTCGGTTGACAAGCCGCCAACATGTCCGACGACTATAGGGTCGTCCCCACGACCCCGGGCCAAAGTTGGCATGCCGCCGAAATGTCCGACGACTATAGGGTCGTCCCCACGACCCCGGGCCAATGTTGGCAAGCCGCCGAAATGTCCGACGACTATAGGGTCGTCCCCACGAACGCGAGCCAAGGATATCCAGCCGCCGTCTTGTCCGACGACTATAGGGTCGTCCCCACGAACGCGAGCCAAGGATATCCAGCCGCCGTCTTGTCCGACGACTATAGGGTCGTCCCCACGACCCCGGGACTAGATTGGCCCGCCACCGTCATGTCCGACGACTATAGGGTCGTCCCCACGACCACGGGCCAATGTTGGCCAGCCGCCGACATGTCCGACGACTATTGGATCGTCCCCACGACCACGGGCCAAAGTTGGCCAGCCGCCGACATGTCCGACGACTATAGGGTCGTCCCCACGACCCCGGGACTAGATTGGTCCGCCACCGTCATGTCCGACGACTATAGGGTCGTCCCCACGACCCCGGGCCAAAGTTGGCAATCCGCCGAAATGTCCGACGACTGTAGGGTCGTCCCCACGACCCCGGGACTAGATTGGCCCGCCACCGTCATGTCCGACGACTATACGGTCGTCCCCACGACCCCGGGACAAGGTTGGCCCGCCGCCGACTTGTCCGACGACTATAGGGTCGTACCCACGACCCCGGGACTAGATTGGCCCGCCACCGTCATGTCCAACGATTATAGGGTCGTCCCCACGACCCCGGGTCTAGGTTGGCCAGCCGCCGACATGTCCGACGACTATAGAGTCGTCCCCACGACACCGGGCCAAAGTTGGACAGCCGCCGACATGTCCGACTACTATAGGGTCGTCCCCACGACCTCGGGTCTAGATTGGCCCGCTACCGTCATGTCCGAAGACTATAGGGTCGTCCCCACGACCACGGGACTAGATTGGCCCGCCACCGCCATGTCCGACGACAATAGGGTCGTCCCCACGACCCCGGGTCTAGGTTGGCCAGCCGCCGACATGTCCGACGACAATCGGATCGTCCCCACGACCACGCGCCAAAGTTGGCCAGCCGCCGACATGTCCGACGACTATAGGGTCGTCCCCACGACCCCGGGCCAATGTTGGCCAATCGCCGACATGTCCAACGACTATAGGGTCGTCCCTACGACCCCGGGACTAGATTGGCCCGCCACCGTCATGTCCAACGACTATAGGGTCGTCACCACGACCACGGGCCAAAGTTGGCATGCCGCCGAAATGTCCGACCACTATAGGGTCGTCCCCACGACCCCGGGCCAAAGTTGGCAAGCCGCCGAAATGTCCGACGACTATAGGGTCGTCCCCACAACCCCGGGACAAGATTGGCCCGCCACCGTCATGTCCGACGACTATAGGGTCGTCCCCACGACCCCGGGCCAAAGTTGGCAAGCCGCCGAAATGTCCGACGACTGTAGGGTCGTCTCCACGACCCCGGGTCCAGGTTGGCCAGCCGCCGACACTTCCGACGACTATAGAGTCGTCCCCACGACACCGGGCCAAAGTTGGCCAGCCGCCGACATGTCCGACGACTATAGGGTCGTCCCCACGACCCCGGGACTAGATTGGCCCGCCACCGTCATGTCCGACGATTATAGGGTCGTCCCCACGACCCCGGGACAAGCTTGGCCCGCCGCCGTCATGTCACACGACTATAGGGTCGTCCCCACGACGCCGGGACTAGATTGGTCCGCCACCGTCTTGTCTGACGACTATAGGGTCGTTCCCACGACCCCGGGTCCAGGTTGGCCAGCCGCCGACATTTCCGACGACTATAGAGTCGTCCCCACGACACCGGGCCAAAGTTGGCCAGCCGCCGACATCTCCGACGACTATAGGGTCGTCCCCACGACCGCGAGACTAGATTGGCCCGCCACCGTCATGTCCGACGACAATAGGGTCGTCCCCACGACCCCGGGTCCAGGTTGGCCAGCCGCCGACATTTCCGACGACTATAGAGTCGTCCCCACGACACCGGGCCAAAGTTGGCCAGCCGCCGACATATCCGACGACTATAGGGTCGTCCCCACGTACCACGGGCCAATGTTGGCCAGCCGCTGACTTGTCCGACGACTATAGGGTCGTCCCCACGACCGCGGGGCTAGATTGGCTCGCCGCCGACTTGTCCGACGACTGTAGGGTCGTCCCACGACCACGGGACTAGATTGGCCCGACACCGTCATGTCCGACGACTATAGGGTCGTCCCCACGACCCCCGGGCCAAAGTTGGCCCGCCACCGCCATGTCCGACGACAATAGGGTCGTGCCCACGACACCGGGTCTAGGTTGGCCAGCCGCCGACATGTCCGACGACTATTGGGTCGTCCCCACGACTCCGTGCCAAGGTTGGCCTGCCGCCGACATGTCCGACGACTATCGGATCGTCCCCACGACCATGGGCCAAAGATGGCCAGCCGCCGACATGTCCGACGACAATAGGGTCGTCCCCACGACTCCGTGCCAAAGTTGGCAAGCTGCCGACTTGTCCGACGACTATAGGGTCGTCCCCACGACCCCGGGAATAGATTGGCCCGCCACCGTCATTTCCGACGACAATAGGGTCGTCCCCACGACCACGGGTCAAAGTTGGCCAGCCGCCGACATATCCGACGACTATAGGGTCGTCCACACAACCACGGGCCAAAGTTGGCCAGCCGCCGACTTGTCCGAAGACTATAGGCTCGTCCCCACGTCCCCGGGTCATAGTTGGCAAGCCGCCGACATGTCCGACGACTATAGAATCGTCCCCACGACTCCGGGTCAATGTTGGCTCGCCGCCGACATGTCCGACGACTATAGGGTCGTCCCCACGACCCCCGGGCCAAAGTTGGACAGCCACCGACATTTCCGACGACTATTGGGTCGTCCCCACGACCACGGGCCAAAGTTGGCCAGCCGCCGACATGTCCGACGACTATAGGGTCGTCCCCACGACCCCGGGACTAGATTGGCCCGACACCGTCATGTCCGACGACTATAGGGTCGTACCCACGAGTACGGGCCAAAGTTGGCCAGCCGCCGACATGTCCGACGACTATAGGGTCGTCCCCACGACCCCCGGGCCAAAGTTGGACAGCCACCGACATTTCCGACGACTATAGGGTCGTCCCCACGACCACGGGCCACAGTTGGCCAGCCGCCGACATGTCCGACGACTATATGGTCGTCCCCACGACCACGGGACTAGATTGGCCCGCCACCGCCATGTCCGACGACAATAGGGTCGTGCCCACGACACCGGATCTAGGTTGGCCAGTCGCCGACATGTCCGACGACTATTGGATCGTCCCCACGACCACGGGCCAAAGTTGGCCAGCCGCCGACATGTCCGACGACTATCGGATCGTCCCCACGACCATGGGCCAAAGATGGCCAGCCGCCGACATGTCCGACGACAATAGGGTCGTCCCCACGACCCCGGGTCTAGGTTGGCCAGCCGCCGACTTGTCCGACGACTATAGGGTCGTCCCCACGACCCCGGGACTAGATTGGCCCGCCACCGTTATGTCCGACGACTATAGGGTCGTCCCCACGACCACGGGCCAAAGTTGGCCAGTCGGCGACATGTCCGACGACTATAGGGTCGTCCCTACGACCCCGGGACTAGGTTGGCCCGCCGCCGACTTCTCCGACGACTATAGGGTCGTCCCCACGACCCCCGGACTAGGTTGGCTCGCCGCCGACTTGTCCGACGAGTATAGGGTCGTCCCCACGACCACGGGCCAAATTTGGCCAGCCGGCGACATGTCCGACGACTATAGGGTCGTCCCTACGACCCCGGGACTAGGTTGGCCCGCCGCCGACTTCTCCGACGACTATAGGGTCGTCCCCACGACCCCCGGACTAGGTTGGCTCGCCGCCGACTTGTCCGACGAGTATAGGGTCGTCCCCACGACCACGGGCCAAATTTGGCCAGCCGGCGACATGTCCGACGACTATAGGGTCGTCCCTACGACCCCGGGACTAGGTTGGCCCGCCGCCGACTTCTCCGACGACTATAGGGTCGTCCCCACGACCCCCGGACTAGGTTGGCTCGCCGCCGACTTGTCCGACGAGTATAGGGTCGTCCCCACGACCACGGGCCAAATTTGGCCAGCCGGCGACATGTCCGACGACTATAGGGTCGTCCCTACGACCCCGGGACTAGGTTGGCCCGCCGCCGACTTCTCCGACGACTATAGGGTCGTCCCCACGACCCCCGGACTAGGTTGGCTCGCCGCCGACTTGTCTGACGACTATAGGGTCGTCCCCACAACCACGGGCCAAAGTTGGCCTGCCGCCGACATGTCCGACGACTATAGGGTCGTCCCCACGACCCCGGGCCAAAGTTGGCAAGCCGCCGAAATGTCCGACGACTATAGGGTCGTCCCCACGACCCCGGGACTAGGTTGGCCAGCCGCCGACATGTCTGACGACTATAGGGTCGTCCCGACGACCCCGGGCCAATGTTGGCCAATCGCCAACATGTCCGACGACTATAGGGTCGTCCCTACGACCCCGGGACTAGATTGGCCCGCCACCGTCATGTCCAACGATTATAGGGTCGTCCCCACGACCCCGGGACTAGATTGGCCCGCCACCGTCATGTCCGACGATTATAGGGTCGTCCCCACGACCCCGGGACAAGCTTGGCCCGCCGCCGACTTGTCCGACGACTATAGGGTCGTCCCCACGACACCGGGACTAGATTGGCCCGCCACCGTCATGTCCGACGACAATAGGGTCGTCCCCACGAACCCGGGTCTAGGTTGGCCAGCCGCCGACATGTCCGACGACTATAGAGTCGTCCCCACGACACCGGGCCAATGTTGGACAGCCGCCGACATGTCCGACTACTATAGGGTCGTCCCGAGGACCTCGGGTCTAGATTGGCCCGCTACCGTCATGTCCGGAGACTATAGGGTCGTCCCCACGACCACGGGACAAGATTGGCCTGCCACCGCCATGTCCGACGACAATAGGGTCGTCCCCACGACCCCGGGTCTAGGTTGGCCAGCCGCCGACTTGTCCGACGACTATAGGGTCGTACCCACGACCCCGGGACTAGGCTGACAAGCCGCCAACATGTCCGACGACTATAGGGTCGTCCCCACGACCCCGGGCCAAAGATGTCCAGCCGCCGTCTTGTCCGACGACTATAGGGTCGTCCCCACGACCCCGAGTCCAGGTTGGCCAGCCGCCGACATTCCGACGACTATAGAGTCGTCCCCACGACCCCGGGCCAACGTTGGCCAGCCGCCGACATGTCCGACGACTATAGGGGCGTCCCCACTACCCCGAGACTAGATTGGCCCGCCACCGTCATGTCCGACGACAATAGGGTCGTCCCCACGACCCCGGGTCCAGGTTGGCCAGCCGCCGACATTTCCGACGACTATAGAGTCGTCCCCACGACACCGGGCCAAAGTTGGCCAGCCGCCGACATGTCCGACGACTATAGGGTCGTCCCCACGACCCCGGGACTAGATTGGCCCGCCACCGTCATGTCCGACGATTATAGGGTCGTCCCCACGACCGCGAGACAAGATTAACCCGCCACCGTCATGTCCGACGACAATAGGGTCGTCCCCACGACCCCGGGTCCAGGTTGGCCAGCCGCCGACATTTCCGACGACTATAGAGACGTCCCCACGACACCGGGCCAAAGTTGGCCAGCCGCCGACATGTCCGACGACTATAGGGTCGTCCCCACGACCCCGGGACAAGGTTGGCCCGCCGCCGACTTGTCCGACGACTATAGGGTCGTACCCACGACCCTGGGACTAGGCTGAAAAGCCGCCAACATGTCCGACGACTATAGGGTCGTCCCTACGACCCCGGGACTAGATTGGCCCGCCACCGTCATGTCCGACGATTATAGGGTCGTCCCCACGACCCCGGGACTAGATAGGCCCGCCACCGTCATGTCCGACGATTATAGGATCGTCCCCACGACCCCGGGACAAGCTTGGCCCGCCGCCGACTTGTCCGACGACTATAGGGTCGTTCCCACGACACCGGGACTAGATTGGCCCGCCACCGTCATGTCCGACGACAATAGGGTCGTCCCCACGACCCCGGGTCTAGGTTGGCCAGCCGCCGACATGTCCGACGACTATAGAGTCGTCCCCACGACACCGGGCCAATGTTGGACAGCCGCCGACATGTCCGACTACTATAGGGTCGTTCCCAGGACCTCGGGACTAGATTGGCCCGCCACCGTCAAGTCCGACGACTATAGGATCGTCTCCACGACCACGGCCCAAAGTTGGCCAGCCGCCGACATGTCCAACGACTATTGGGTCGTCCCCACGACCACGGGCCAAAGTTAGCCAGCCGCCGACATGTGCGACGACTATAGGGTCGTCCCCACGACCCCGGGCCAAAGTTGGCAAGCCGCCGAAATGTCCGACGACCGAAGGGTCGTCCCCACGACCCCGGGACAAGGTTGGCCCGCCGCCGACTTGTCCGACGACTATAGGGTCGTCCCCACGACCCCCCGACTAGGTGGGCTCGCCGCCGACTTGTCCGACGAGTATAGGGTCATCCCCACGACCCCGGGACTAGATTGGCCCGCCAACGACAAGTCCGACGACTATAGGCTCGTCCCCACGACCCCGGGCCAAAGTTGGCATGCCGCCGAAATGTCCGACGACTATAGGGTCGTCCCCACGACCCCGGGCCAAAGTTGGCATGCCGCCGAAATGTCCGACGATTATAGGGTCGTCCCCACGACCGCGAGCCAAGGATATCCAGCCGCCGTCTTGTCCGACGACTATAGGGTCGTCCCCACGACCCCGGGACTAGATTGGCCCGCCACCGTCATGTCCGACGACTATAGGGTCGTCCCCACGACCCCGGGACAAGGTTGGCCCGCCGCCGACTTGTCCGACGACTATAGGGTCGTACCCACGACTCCGGGACTAGATTGGCCCGCCACCGTCATGTCCAACGACTATAGGGTCGTCCCCACGACCACGGGCCAATGTTGGCCAGCCGCTGACTTGTCCGACGACTATAGGGTCGTCCCCACGACCCCCCGACTAGGTGGGCTCGCCGCCGACTTGTCCGACGAGTATAGGGTCATCCCCACGACCCCGGGACTAGGTTGGCCCGCCGCCGACTTGTCCGACGACTATAGGGTCGTCCCCACGACCTCGGGACTAGGTTGGCCAGCCGCCGACATGTCCGACGACTATAGGGTCGTCCCCAGGACCCCGGGCCAAAGTTGGCCAGCCGCCGACATGTCCGACGACTATAGGGTCGTCCCCACGACCCCGGGACTAGATTGGTCCGCCACCGTCATGTCCGACGACTATAGGGTCGTCCCCACGACCCCGGGCCAAAGTTGGCAAGCCGCCGAAATGTCCGACGACTATAGGGTCGTCCCCACGACCCCGGGACTAGGTTGACAAGCCGCCAACATGTCCGACGACTATAGGGTCGTCCCCACGACCCCGGGCCAAAGATGGCATGCCGCCGAAATGGCCGACGACTATAGGGTCGTCCCCAGGACCGCGGGCCAAAGATGTCAAGCCGTCGTCTTCTCCGACGACTATAGGGTCGTCCCCACGACCCCGGGCCAATGTTGGCCAATTGCCGACATGTCCGACGACTATAGTGTCGTCCCTTCGACCCCGGGACTAGATTGGCCCGCCACCGTCATGTCCAATGACTATAGGGTCGTCCCCACGACCCCCCGACTAGGTGGGCTCGCCGCCGACTTGTCCGACGAGTATAGGGTCATCCCCACGACCCCGGGACTAGGTTGGCCCGCCGCCGACTTGTCCGACGACTATAGGGTCGTCCCCACGACCTCGGGACTAGGTTGGCCAGCCGCCAACATGTCCGACCACTATAGGGTCGTCCCTACGACCCCGGGACTAGATTGGCCCGCCACCGTCATGTCCGACGATTATAGGGTCGTCCCCACGACCCCGGGACTAGATAGGCCCGCCACCGTCATGTCCGACGATTATAGGATCGTCCCCACGACCCCGGGACAAGCTTGGCCCGCCGCCGACTTGTCCGACGACTATAGGGTCGTCCCCACGACACCGGGACTAGATTGGCCCGCCACCGTCATGTCCGACGACAATAGGGTCGTCCCCACGACCCCGGGTCTAGGTTGGCCAGCCGCCGACATGTCCGACGACTATAGAGTCGTCCCCACGACACCGGGCCAATGTTGGACAGCCGCCGACATGTCCGACTACTATAGGGTCGTTCCCAGGACCTCGGGACTAGATTGGCCCGCCACCGTCAAGTCCGACGACTATAGGATCGTCTCCACGACCACGGCCCAAAGTTGGCCAGCCGCCGACATGTCCAACGACTATTGGGTCGTCCCCACGACCACGGGCCAAAGTTAGCCAGCCGCCGACATGTGCGACGACTATAGGGTCGTCCCCACGACCCCGGGCCAAAGTTGGCAAGCCGCCGAAATGTCCGACGACCGAAGGGTCGTCCCCACGACCCCGGGACAAGGTTGGCCCGCCGCCGACTTGTCCGACGACTATAGGGTCGTCCCCACGACCCCCCGACTAGGTGGGCTCGCCGCCGACTTGTCCGAGGAGTATAGGGTCATCCCCACGACCCCGGGACTAGATTGGCCCGCCAACGACAAGTCCCACGACTATAGGCTCGTCCCCACGACCCCGGGCCAAAGTTGGCATGCCGCCGAAATGTCCGACGACTATAGGGTCGTCCCCACGACCCCGGGCCAAAGTTGGCATGCCGCCGAAATGTCCGACGATTATAGGGTCGTCCCCACGACCGCGAGCCAAGGATATCCAGCCGCCGTCTTGTCCGACGACTATAGGGTCGTCCCCACGACCCCGGGACTAGATTGGCCCGCCACCGTCATGTCCGACGACTATAGGGTCGTCCCCACGACCCCGGGACAAGGTTGGCCCGCCGCCGACTTGTCCGACGACTATAGGGTCGTACCCACGACTCCGGGACTAGATTGGCCCGCCACCGTCATGTCCAACGACTATAGGGTCGTCCCCACGACCACGGGCCAATGTTGGCCAGCCGCTGACTTGTCCGACGACTATAGGGTCGTCCCCACGACCCCCCGACTAGGTGGGCTCGCCGCCGACTTGTCCGACGAGTATAGGGTCATCCCCACGACCCCGGGACTAGGTTGGCCCGCCGCCGACTTGTCCGACGACTATAGGGTCGTCCCCACGACCTCGGGACTAGATTGGCCCGCCACCGTCATGTCCGACGATTATAGGGTCGTCCCCACGACCCCGGGACAAGCTTGGCCCGCCGCCGACTTGTTCGACGACTATAGGGTCGTCCCCACGACCCCGGGACTAGATTGGCCCGCGACCGTCATGTCCAACGAGTATAGGGTCGTCCCCACAACCACGGGCCAAAGTTGGCCAGCCGCCGACATGTCCGACGACTATTGGATCGTTCCCAGGACCGCGGGCCAAAGATGTCGAGCCGTCGTCTTCTCCGACGACTATAGGGTCGTCCCCACGACCCCGGGCCAATGTTGGCCAATTGCCGACATGTCCGACGACTATAGTGTCGTCCCTTCGACCCCGGGACTAGATTGGCCCGCCACCGTCATGTCCAATGACTATAGGGTCGTCCACACGACCCCGGGACTAGGTTGACAAGCCGCCGAAATGTCCGACGACTATAGGGTCGTCCCCACGACCGCGAGCCAAGGATGTCCAGCCGCCGTCTTGTCCGACGACTATAGGGTCGTCCCCATGACCCCGGGACTAGATTGGCCCGCCACCGTCATTTCCGACGACTATAGGGTCGTCCCCACGACCACGGGCCAATGTTGGCCAGCCGCCGACATGTCCGACGACTATTGGATCGTTCCCACGACCACGGGCCGAAGTTGGCCTGCCGCCGACATGTCCGCCGCCTATAGGGTCGTCCCCACGACCATAGGCCAAAGTTGGCCAGCCGCCGATATGTCCAACGACTATTGGGTCGTCCCCACGACCACGGGCCAAAGTTAGCCAGCCGCCGACATGTCCGACGACTATAGGGTCGTCCCCACGACCCCGGGCCAAAGTTGGCAAGCCGCCGAAATGTCCGACGACTGTAGGGTCGCCCCCACGACCCCGGGGCTAGGTTGGCCAGCCGCCGACATGTCCGACGACTATACGGTCGTCCCCACGACCTCGGGACTAGGTTGGCCAGCCGCCGACATGTCCGACGACTATAGGGTCGTCCCCACGACCCCGGGCCAAAGGTGGCATGCCGCCGAAATGTCCGACGAGTATAGGGTCGTACCCACGACCCCGGGCCAAAGTTGGCAAGCCGCCGAAATGTCCGACGAGTATAGGGTCGTACCCACGACCCCGGGCCAAAGTTGGCAAGCCGCCGAAATGTCCGACGACTATAGGGTCGTCCCCACGACCCCGGGACTCGGTTGACAAGCCGCCAACATGTCCGACGACTATAGGGTCGTCCCCACGACCCCGGGCCAAAGTTGGCATGCCGCCGAAATGTCCGACGACTATAGGGTCGTCCCCACGACCCCGGGCCAATGTTGGCAATCCGCCGAAATGTCCGACGACTGTAGGGTCGTCCCCACGACCCCGGGACTAGATTGGCCCGCCACCGTCATGTCCGACGACTATAGGGTCGTCCCCACGACCACGGGCCAAAGGTGGCATGCCGCCGAAATGTCCGACGAGTATAGGGTCGTACCCACGACCCCGGGCCAAAGTTGGCAAGCCGCCGAAATGTCCGACGACTATAGGGTCGTCCCCACGACCCCGGGACTCGGTTGACAAGCCGCCAACATGTCCGACGACTATAGGGTCGTCCCCACGACCCCGGGCCAAAGTTGGCATGCCGCCGAAATGTCCGACGACTATAGGGTCGTCCCCACGACCCCGGGCCAATGTTGGCAATCCGCCGAAATGTCCGACGACTGTAGGGTCGTCCCCACGACCCCGGGACTAGATTGGCCCGCCACCGTCATGTCCGACGACTATAGGGTCGTCCCCACGACCACGGGCCAATGTTGGCCAGCCGCCGACATGTCCGACGACTATTGGATCGTCCCCACGACCACGGGCCAAAGTTGGCCAGCCGCCGACATGTCCGACGACTATAGGGTCGTCCCCACGACCCCGGGACTAGATTGGTCCGCCACCGTCATGTCCGACGACTATAGGGTCGTCCCCACGACCCCGGGCCAAAGTTGGCAATCCGCCGAAATGTCCGACGACTGTAGGGTCGTCCCCACGACCCCGGGACTAGATTGGCCCGCCACCGTCATGTCCGACGACTATACGGTCGTCCCCACGACCCCGGGACAAGGTTGGCCCGCCGCCGACTTGTCCGACGACTATAGGGTCGTACCCACGACCCCGGGACTAGATTGTCCCGCCACCGTCATGTCCAACGATTATAGGGTCGTCCCCACGACCCCGGGTCTAGGTTGGCCAGCCGCCGACATGTCCGACGACTATAGAGTCGTCCCCACGACACCGGGCCAAAGTTGGACAGCCGCCGACATGTCCGACTACTATAGGGTCGTCCCCACGACCTCGGGTCTAGATTGGCCCGCTACCGTCATGTCCGAAGACTATAGGGTCGTCCCCACGACCCCGGGCCAAAGTTGGCAATCCGCCGAAATGTCCGACGACTGTAGGGTCGTCCCCACGACCCCGGGACTAGATTGGCCCGCCACCGTCATGTCCGACGACTATACGGTCGTCCCCACGACCCCGGGACAAGGTTGGCCCGCCGCCGACTTGTCCGACGACTATAGGGTCGTCCCCACGACCACGGGACTAGATTGGCCCGCCACCGCCATGTCCGACGACAATAGGGTCGTCCCCACGACCCCGGGTCTAGGTTGGCCAGCCGCCGACATGTCCGACGACAATCGGATCGTCCCCACGACCACGCGCCAAAGTTGGCCAGCCGCCGACATGTCCGACGACTATAGGGTCGTCCCCACGACCCCGGGCCAATGTTGGCCAATCGCCGACATGTCCAACGACTATAGGGTCGTCCCTACGACCCCGGGACTAGATCGGCCCGCCACCGTCATGTCCAACGACTATAGGGTCGTCACCACGACCACGGGCCAAAGTTGACAACCGCCGAAATGTCCGACCACTATAGGGTCGTCCCCACGACCCCGGGCCAAAGTTGGCAAGCCGCCGAAATGTCCGACGACTATAGGGTCGTCCCCACAACCCCGGGACTAGATTGGCCCGCCACCGTCATGTCCGACGACTATAGGGTCGTCCCCACGACCCCGGGCCAAAGTTGGCAAGCCGCCGAAATGTCCGACGACTGTAGGGTCGTCTCCACGACCCCGGGTCCAGGTTGGCCAGCCGCCGACACTTCCGACGACTATAGAGTCGTCCCCACGACACCGGGCCAAAGTTGGCCAGCCGCCGACATGTCCGACGACTATAGGGTCGTCCCCACGACCCCGGGACTAGATTGGCCCGCCACCGTCATGTCCGACGATTATAGGGTCGTCCCCACGACCCCGGGACAAGCTTGGCCCGCCGCCGTCATGTCACACGACTATAGGGTCGTCCCCACGACCCCGGGACTAGATTGGTCCGCCACCGTCTTGTCTGACGACTATAGGGTCGTTCCCACGACCCCGGGTCCAGGTTGGCCAGCCGCCGACATTTCCGACGACTATAGAGTCGTCCCCACGACACCGGGCCAAAGTTGGCCAGCCGCCGACATCTCCGACGACTATAGGGTCGTCCCCACGACCGCGAGACTAGATTGGCCCGCCACCGTCATGTCCGACGACAATAGGGTCGTCCCCACGACACCGGGTCCAGGTTGGCCAGCCGCCGACATTTCCGACGACTATAGAGTCGTCCCCACGACACCGGGCCAAAGTTGGCCAGCCGCCGACATATCCGACGACTATAGGGTCGTCCCCACGTACCACGGGCCAATGTTGGCCAGCCGCTGACTTGTCCGACGACTATAGGGTCGTCCCCACGACCGCGGGGCTAGATTGGCTCGCCGCCGACTTGTCCGACGACTGTAGGGTCGTCCCCACGACTCCGTGAAAAAGTTGGCAAGCTGCCGACTTGTCCGACGACTATAGGGTCGTCCCCACGACCCCGGGAATAGATTGGCCCGCCACCGTCATTTCCGACGACAATAGGGTCGTCCCCACGACCACGGGTCAAAGTTGGCCAGCCGCCGACATATCCGACGACTATAGGGTCGTCCACACAACCACGGGCCAAAGTTGGCCAGCCGCCGACTTGTCCGAAGACTATAGGCTCGTCCCCACGTCCCCGGGTCATAGTTGGCCAGCCGCCGACATGTCCGACGACTATAGAATCGTCCCCACGACCATGGGCCAAAGATGGCCAGCCGCCGACATGTCCGACGACAATAGGGTCGTCCCCACGACTCCGTGCCAAAGTTGGCAAGCTGCCGACTTGTCCGACGACTATAGGGTCGTCCCCACGACCCCGGGAATAGATTGGCCCGCCACCGTCATTTCCGACGACAATAGGGTCGTCCCCACGACCACGGGTCAAAGTTGGCCAGCCGCCGACATATCCGACGACTATAGGGTCGTCCACACAACCACGGGCCAAAGTTGGCCAGCCGCCGACTTGTCCGAAGACTATAGGCTCGTCCCCACGTCCCCGGGTCATAGTTGGCCAGCCGCCGACTTGTCCGACGACTATAGAATCGTCCCCACGACCCCGGGTCAATGTTGGCTCGCCGCCGACATGTCCGACGACTATAGGGTCGTACCCACGAGTACGGGCCAAAGTTGGCCAGCCGCCGACATGTCCGACGACTATAGGGTCGTCCCCACGACCCCCGGGCCAAAGTTGGACAGCCACCGACATTTCCGACGACTATAGGGTCGTCCCCACGACCACGGGCCACAGTTGGCCAGCCGCCGACATGTCCGACGACTATATGGTCGTCCCCACGACCACGGGACTAGATTGGCCCGCCACCGCCATGTCCGACGACAATAGGGTCGTGCCCACGACACCGGGTCTAGGTTGGCCAGCCGCCGACATGTCCGACGACTATTGGATCGTCCCCACGACCACGGGCCAAAGTTGGCCAGCCGCCGACATGTCCGACGACTATCGGATCGTCCCCACGACCATGGGCCAAAGATGGCCAGCCGCCGACATGTCCGACGACAATAGGGTCGTCCCCACGACCCCGGGTCTAGGTTGGCCAGCCGCCGACTTGTCCGACGACTATAGGGTCGTCCCCACGACCCCGGGACTAGATTGGCCCGCCACCGTTATGTCCGACGACTATAGGGTCGTCCCCACGACCACGGGCCAAAGTTGGCCAGCCGGCGACATGTCCGACGACTATAGGGTCGTCCCTACGACCCCGGGACTAGGTTGGCCCGCCGCCGACATCTCCGACGACTATAGGGTCGTCCCCACGACCCCCGGACTAGGTTGACTCGCCGCCGACTTGTCCGACGAGTATAGGGTCGTCCCCACGACCACGGGCCAAATTTGGCCAGCCGGCGACATGTCCGACGACTATAGGGTCGTCCCTACGACCCCGGGACTAGGTTGGCCCGCCGCCGACTTCTCCGACGACTATAGGGTCGTCCCCACGACCCCCGGACTAGGTTGGCTCGCCGCCGACTTGTCCGACGAGTATAGGGTCGTCCCCACGACCACGGGCCAAATTTGGCCAGCCGGCGACATGTCCGACGACTATAGGGTCGTCCCTACGACCCCGGGACTAGGTTGGCCCGCCGCCGACTTCTCCGACGACTATAGGGTCGTCCCCACGACCCCCGGACTAGGTTGGCTCGCCGCCGACTTGTCCGACGACTATAGGGTCGTCCCTACGACCCCGGGACTAGGTTGGCCCGCCGCCGACTTCTCCGACGACTATAGGGTCGTCCCCACGACCCCCGGACTAGGTTGGCTCGCCGCCGACTTGTCCGACGAGTATAGGATCGTCCCCACGACCCGGGACTAGACTGGCCCGCCACCGTCATGTCCGACGACTATAGGGTCGTCCCCACGACCGCGAGCCAAGGATGTCCAGCCGCCGTCTTGTCCGACGACTATAGGGTCGTCCCCACGACCCCGGGACTAGATTGGCCCGCCACCGTCATGTCTGACGACTATAGGGTCGTCCCCACGACCACGGGCCAATGTTGGCCAGCTGCCGACATGTCCGACGACTATAGGGTCGTCCCCACGACCCCGGGCCAAAGTTGGCAATCCGCCGAAATGTCCGACGACTGTAGGGTCGTCCCCACGACCCCGGGACTAGATTGGCCCGCCACCGTCATGTCCAACGACTATAGGGTCGTCCCCACGACCCCGGGCCAAAGTTGGCATGCCGCCGAAATGTCCGACGACTATAGGGTCGTCCCCACGACCCCGGGCCAAAGTTGGCAAGCCGCCGAAATGTCCGACGACTGTAGGGTCGTCCCCACGACCCCGGGACTAGATTGGCCCGCCACCGTCATGTCCAACGACTATAGGGTCGTCCCCACGACCCCGGGACTAGATTGGCCCGCCAACGACAAGTCCGACGACTGTAGGGTCGTCCCCACGACCCCGGGACTAGATTGGCCCGCCACCGTCATGTCCAACGACTATAGGGTCGTCCCCACGACCCCGGGCCAAAGTTGGCATGCCGCCGAAATGTCCGACGACTATAGGGTCGTCCCCACGACCCCGGGCCAAAGTTGGCAAGCCGCCGAAATGTCCGACGACTATAGGGTCGTCCCCACGACCGCGAGCCAAGGATATCCAGCCGCCGTCTTGTCCAACGACTATTGGGTCGTCCCCACGACCACGGGCCAAAGTTAGCCAGCCGCGGACATGTGCGACGACTATAGGGTCGTCCCCACGACCCCGGGCCAAAGTTGGCAAGCCGCCGAAATGTCCGACGACCGAAGGGTCGTCCCCACGACCCCGGGACTAGATTGGCCCGCCAACGACAAGTCCGACGACTATAGGCTCGTCCCCACGACCCCGGGCCAAAGTTGGCATGCCGCCGAAATGTCCGACGACTATAGGGACGTCCACACGGCCCCGGGCCAAAGTTGGCAAGCCGCCGAAATGTCCGACGACTATAGGGTCGTCCCCACGACCGCGAGCCAAGGATATCCAGCCGCCGTCTTGTCCAACGACTATTGGGTCGTCCCCACGACCACGGGCCAAAGTTAGCCAGCCGCGGACATGTGCGACGACTATAGGGTCGTCCCCACGACCCCGGGCCAAAGTTGGCAAGCCGCCGAAATGTCCGACGACCGAAGGGTCGTCCCCACGACCCCGGGACTAGATTGGCCCGCCAACGACAAGTCCGACGACTATAGGCTCGTCCCCACGACCCCGGGCCAAAGTTGGCATGCCGCCGAAATGTCCGACGACTATAGGGTCGTCCACACGACCCCGGGCCAAAGTTGGCAAGCCGCCGAAATGTCCGACGACTATAGGGTCGTCCCCACGACCGCGAGCCAAGGATATCCAGCCGCCGTCTTGTCCGACGACTATAGGGTCGTACCCACGACCCCGGGACTAGATTGGCCCGCCACCGTCATGTCCAACGACTATAGGGTCGTCCCCACGACCCCGGGCCAAAGTTGGCATGCCGCCGAAATGTCCGACGACTATAGGGTCGTCCCCACGACCCCGGGCCAAAGTTGGCAAGCCGCCGAAATGTCCGACGACTGTAGGGTCGTCCCCACGACCCCGGGACTAGATTGGCCCGCCAGCGACAAGTCCGACGACTATAGGGTCGTCCCCACGACCTCGGGACTAGGTTGGCCAGCCGCCGACATGTCCGACGACTATAGGGTCGTCCCCACGACCCCGGGCCAAAGATGGCAAGCCGCCGAAATGTCCGACGACAGTAGGGTCGTCCCCACGACCCCGGGACTAGATTGGCCAGCCAGCGACAAGTCCGACGACTATAGGGTCGTCCCCACGACCTCGGGACTAGGTTGGCCAGCCGCCGACATGTCCGACGACTATAGGGTCGTCCCCACGACCCCGGGCCAATGTTGGCCAATCGCCGACATGTCCGACGACTATAGGGTCGTCCCTACGACCCCGGGACTAGATTGGCCCGCCACCGTCATGTCCGACGATTATAGGGTCGTCCCCACGACCTCGGGCCAAAGTTGGCAAGCCGCCGAAATGTCCGACGACTGTAGGGTCGTCCCCACGACCCCGGGACTAGATTGGCCCGCTACCGTCATGTCCGACGACTATACGGTCGTCCCCACGACCCCGGGACAAGGTTGGCCCGCCGCCGACTTGTCCGACGACTATAGGGTCGTACCCACGACCCCGGGACTAGATTGGCCCGCCACCGTCATGTCCAACGACTATAGGGTCGTCCCCACGACCCCGGGACTAGGTTGACAAGCCGCCGAAATATCCGACGACTATAGGGTCGTCCCCACGACCACGAGCCAAGGATGTCCAGCCGCCGTCTTGTCCGACGACTATAGGGTCGTCCCCACGACCCCGGGACTAGATTGTCCCGCCACCGTCATGTCCGACGACTATAGGGTCGTCCCCACGACCACGGGCCAATGTTGGCCAGCCGCCGACATGTCCGACGACTATTGGTTCGTCCCCACGACCACGGGCCAAAGTTGGCCAGCCGCCGACATGTCCGACGACTATAGGGTCGTCCCTACGACCCCGGGACTAGATTGGCCCGCCACCGTCATGTCCAACGACTATAGGGTCGTCCCCACGACCCCGGGCCAAAGTTGGCATGCCGCCGAAATGTCCGACGACTATAGGGTCGTCCCCACGACACCGGGCCAAAGTTGGCCAGCCGCCGACATGTCCGACGACAATCGGATCGTCCCCACGACCACGCGCCAAAGTTGGCCAGCCGCCGACATGTCCGACGACTATAGGGTCGTCCCCACGACCTCGGGTCTAGATTGGCCCGCTACCGTCATGTCCGAAGACTATAGGGTCGTCCCCACGACCACGGGACTAGATTGGCCCGCCACCGCCATGTCCGACGACAATAGGGTCGTCCCCACGACCCCGGGTCTAGGTTGGCCAGCCGCCGACATGTCCGACGACAATCGGATCGTCCCCACGACCACGCGCCAAAGTTGGCCAGCCCCCGACATGTCCGACGACTATTGGATCGTCCCCACGACCACGGGCCAAAGTTGGCCAGCCGCCGACATGTCCGACGACAATCGGATCGTCCCCACGACCACGCGCCAAAGTTGGCCAGCCGCCGACATGTCCGACGACTATAGGGTCGTCCCCACGACCCCGGGCCAATGTTGGCCAATCGCCGACATGTCCAACGACTATAGGGTCGTCCCTACGACCCCGGGACTAGATTGGCCCGCCACCGTCATGTCCGACGATTATAGTGTCGTCCCCACGACCCCGGGACAAGCTTGGCCCGCCGCCGACTTGTTCGACGACTATAGGGTCGTCCCCACGACCCCGGGACTAGATTGGCCCGCCACCGTCATGTCCGACGATTATAGTGTCGTCCCCACGACCCCGGGACAAGCTTGGCCCGCCGCCGACTTGTTCGACGACTATAGGGTCGTCCCCACGACCCCGGGACTAGATTGGCCCGCCACCGTCGTGTCCGACGACAATAGGGTCGTCCCCACGACCCCGGGACAAGGTTGGCCAGCCGCCGACATGTCCGACGACTATTGGATCGTCCCCACGACCACGGGCCAAAGTTGGCCAGCCGCCGACATGTCCGACGACTATAGGGTCGTCCCCACGACCCCGAGACTAGATTGGCCCGCCACCGTCATGTCCGACGAAAATAGGGTCGTCCCCACGACCCCGGGTCCAGGTTGGCCAGCCGCCGACATTTTCGACGACTATAGAGTCGTCCCCACGACACCGGGCCATAGTTGGCCAGCCGCCGACATGTCCGACGACTATAGGGTCGTCCCCACGACCCCGGGACAAGGTTGGCCCGCCACCGTCTTGTCCGACGACTATAGGGTCGTCTTTACGACCACGGGCCAAAGTTGGCCAGCCGTCGACATTTCCGATGACTATAGGGTCGTCCCCACGACCCCGAGACTAGATTGGCCCGCCACCGTCATGTCCGACGACTATAGGGTCGTCCCCACGACCCCGGGACTAGATTGGTCCGCCACCGTCATGTCCGACGACTATAGGGTCGTCCCCACGACCCCGGGCCAAAGATGTCCAGCCGCCGTCTTCTCCGACGACTATAGGGTCGTCGTCACGACCCCGGGTCCAGGTTGGCCAGCCGCCGACATGTCCGACGACTATAGAGTCGTCCCCACGACACCGGGCCAAAGTTGGCCAGCCGCCGACATGTCCGACGACTATTGGGTCGTCCCCACGACCCCGGGCCAAAGTTGGCCAGCCGCCGACATGTCCGACGACTATGGGGTCGTCCCCACGACCCCGAGACTAGATTGGCCCGCCACCGTCATGTCCGACGACAATAGGGTCGTCCCCACGACCCCGGGTCCAGGTTGGCCAGCCGCCGACATTTCCGACGACTATAGAGTCGTCCCCACGACACCGGGCCAAAGTTGGCCAACCGCCGACATGTCCGACGACTATAGGGTCGTCCCCACGACCCCGGGACTAGATTGGTCCGCCACCGTCATGTCCGACGACTATAGGGTCGTCCCCACGACCCCGGGACTAGATTGGTCCGCCACCGTCATGTCCGACGACTATAGGGTCGTCCCCACGACCCCGGGCCAAAGATGTCCAGCCGCCGTCTTCTCCGACGACTATAGGGTCGTCGTCACGACCCCGGGTCCAGGTTGGCCAGCCGCCGACATTTCCGACGACTATAGAGTCGTCCCCACGACACCGGGCCAAAGTTGGACAGCCGCCGACATGTCCGACGACTATAGGGTCGTCCCCACGACCCCGGGCCAAAGATGTCCAGCCGCTGTCTTGTCCGACGACTATAGGGTCGTCCCCACGACCTCGGGACTAGGTTGGCCAGCCGTCGACATGTCCGACGACTATAGGGTCGTCCCCACGACCCCGGGCCAAAGTTGGCAAGCCGCCGAAATGTCCGACGACTGTAGGGTCGTCCCCACGACCCCGGGACTAGATTGGCCCGCCAGCGACAAGTCCGACGACTATAGGGTCGTCCCCACGACCCCGGGCCAAAGATGGCAAGCCGCCGAAATGTCCGACGACTGTAGGGTCGTCCCCACGACCCCGGGACTAGATTGGCCCGCCAGCGACAAGTCCGACGACTATAGGGTCGTCCCCACGACCTCGGGACTAGGTTGGCCAGCCGCCGACATGTCCGACGACTATAGGGTCGTCCCCACGACCCCGGGCCAATGTTGGCCAATCGCCGACATGTCCGACGACTAATGGGTCGTCCCTACGACCCCGGGACTAGATTGGCCCGCCACCGTCATGTCCAACGACTATAGGGTCGTCCCGACGACCATGGGCCAAAGTTGGCCAGCCGCCGACATATCCGACGACTATAGGGTCGTCCCCACAACCCCGGGACTAGATTGGCCCGCCACCGTCAAGTCCGACGACTATAGGATCGTCTCCACGACCACGGCACAAAGTTGGCCAGCCGCCGACATGTCCAACGACTATTGGGTCGTCCCCACGACCACGGGCCAAAGTTAGCCAGCCGCCGACATGTCCGACGACAATAGGGTCGTCCCCACGACCCCGGGTCTAGGTTGGCCAGCCGCCGACATGTCCGACGACAATCGGATCGTCCCCACGACCACGCGCCAAAGTTGGCCAGCCCCCGACATGTCCGACGACTATTGGATCGTCCCCACGACCACGGGCCAAAGTTGGCCAGCCGCCGACATGTCCGACGACAATCGGATCGTCCCCACGACCACGCGCCAAAGTTGGCCAGCCGCCGACATGTCCGACGACTATAGGGTCGTCCCCACGACCCCGGGCCAATGTTGGCCAATCGCCGACATGTCCAACGACTATAGGGTCGTCCCTACGACCCCGGGACTAGATTGGCCCGCCACCGTCATGTCCGACGATTATAGTGTCGTCCCCACGACCCCGGGACAAGCTTGGCCCGCCGCCGACTTGTTCGACGACTATAGGGTCGTCCCCACGACCCCGGGACTAGATTGGCCCGCCACCGTCATGTCCGACGATTATAGTGTCGTCCCCACGACCCCGGGACAAGCTTGGCCCGCCGCCGACTTGTTCGACGACTATAGGGTCGTCCCCACGACCCCGGGACTAGATTGGCCCGCCACCGTCGTGTCCGACGACAATAGGGTCGTCCCCACGACCCCGGGACAAGGTTGGCCAGCCGCCGACATGTCCGACGACTATTGGATCGTCCCCACGACCACGGGCCAAAGTTGGCCAGCCGCCGACATGTCCGACGACTATAGGGTCGTCCCCACGACCCCGAGACTAGATTGGCCCGCCACCGTCATGTCCGACGAAAATAGGGTCGTCCCCACGACCCCGGGTCCAGGTTGGCCAGCCGCCGACATTTTCGACGACTATAGAGTCGTCCCCACGACACCGGGCCATAGTTGGCCAGCCGCCGACATGTCCGACGACTATAGGGTCGTCCCCACGACCCCGGGACAAGGTTGGCCCGCCACCGTCTTGTCCGACGACTATAGGGTCGTCTTTACGACCACGGGCCAAAGTTGGCCAGCCGTCGACATTTCCGATGACTATAGGGTCGTCCCCACGACCCCGAGACTAGATTGGCCCGCCACCGTCATGTCCGACGACTATAGGGTCGTCCCCACGACCCCGGGACTAGATTGGTCCGCCACCGTCATGTCCGACGACTATAGGGTCGTCCCCACGACCCCGGGCCAAAGATGTCCAGCCGCCGTCTTCTCCGACGACTATAGGGTCGTCGTCACGACCCCGGGTCCAGGTTGGCCAGCCGCCGACATGTCCGACGACTATAGAGTCGTCCCCACGACACCGTGCCAAAGTTGGCCAGCCGCCGACATGTCCGACGACTATTGGGTCGTCCCCACGACCCCGGGCCAAAGTTGGCCAGCCGCCGACATGTCCGACGACTATGGGGTCGTCCCCACGACCCCGAGACTAGATTGGCCCGCCACCGTCATGTCCGACGACAATAGGGTCGTCCCCACGACCCCGGGTCCAGGTTGGCCAGCCGCCGACATTTCCGACGACTATAGAGTCGTCCCCACGACACCGGGCCAAAGTTGGCCAACCGCCGACATGTCCGACGACTATAGGGTCGTCCCCACGACCCCGGGACTAGATTGGTCCGCCACCGTCATGTCCGACGACTATAGGGTCGTCCCCACGACCCCGGGACTAGATTGGTCCGCCACCGTCATGTCCGACGACTATAGGGTCGTCCCCACGACCCCGGGCCAAAGATGTCCAGCCGCCGTCTTCTCCGACGACTATAGGGTCGTCGTCACGACCCCGGGTCCAGGTTGGCCAGCCGCCGACATTTCCGACGACTATAGAGTCGTCCCCACGACACCGGGCCAAAGTTGGACAGCCGCCGACATGTCCGACGACTATAGGGTCGTCCCCACGACCCCGGGCCAAAGATGTCCAGCCGCTGTCTTGTCCGACGACTATAGGGTCGTCCCCACGACCTCGGGACTAGGTTGGCCAGCCGTCGACATGTCCGACGACTATAGGGTCGTCCCCACGACCCCGGGCCAAAGTTGGCAAGCCGCCGAAATGTCCGACGACTGTAGGGTCGTCCCCACGACCCCGGGACTAGATTGGCCCGCCAGCGACAAGTCCGACGACTATAGGGTCGTCCCCACGACCCCGGGCCAAAGATGGCAAGCCGCCGAAATGTCCGACGACTGTAGGGTCGTCCCCACGACCCCGGGACTAGATTGGCCCGCCAGCGACAAGTCCGACGACTATAGGGTCGTCCCCACGACCTCGGGACTAGGTTGGCCAGCCGCCGACATGTCCGACGACTATAGGGTCGTCCCCACGACCCCGGGCCAATGTTGGCCAATCGCCGACATGTCCGACGACTAATGGGTCGTCCCTACGACCCCGGGACTAGATTGGCCCGCCACCGTCATGTCCAACGACTATAGGGTCGTCCCGACGACCATGGGCCAAAGTTGGCCAGCCGCCGACATATCCGACGACTATAGGGTCGTCCCCACAACCCCGGGACTAGATTGGCCCGCCACCGTCAAGTCCGACGACTATAGGATCGTCTCCACGACCACGGCACAAAGTTGGCCAGCCGCCGACATGTCCAACGACTATTGGGTCGTCCCCACGACCACGGGCCAAAGTTAGCCAGCCGCCGACATGTCCGACGACTATAGGGTCGTCCCCACGACCCCGGGCCAAAGTTGGCAAGCCGCCGAAATGTCCGACGACCGAAGGGTCGTCCCCACGACCCCGGGACTAGATTGGCCCAACAGCGACAAGTGCGACGACTATAGGGTCGTCCCCACGACCTCGGGACTAGGTTGGCCAGCCGCCGACATGTCCGACGACTATAGGGTCGTCCCCACGACCCCGGGCCAAAGATGGCAAGCCGCCGAAATGTCCGACGACTGTAGGGTCGTCCCCACGACCCCGGGACTAGATTGGCCCGCCAGCGACAAGTCCGACGACTATAGGGTCGTCCCCACGACCTCGGGACTAGGTTGGCCAGCCGCCGACATGTCCGACGACTATAGGGTCGTCCCCACGACCCCGGGCCAATGTTGGCCAATCGCCGACATGTCCGACGACTATAGGGTCGTCCCTACGACCCCAGGACTAGATTGGCCCGCCACCGTCATGTCCGACGATTATAGGGTCGTCCCCACGACCTCGGGCCAAAGTTGGCAAGCCGCCGAAATGTCCGACGACCGAAGGGTCGTCCCCACGACCCCGGGACTAGATTGGCCCGCCAACGACAAGTCCGACGACTATAGGCTCGTCCCCACGACCCCGGGCCAAAGTTGGCATGCCGCCGAAATGTCCGACGACTATAGGGTCGTCCCCACGACCCCGGGCCAAAGTTGGCAAGCCGCCGAAATGTCCGACGATTATAGGGTCGTCCCCACGACCGCGAGCCAAGGATATCCAGCCGCCGTCTTGTCCGACGACTATAGGGTCGTCCCCACGACCCCGGGACTAGATTGGCCCGCCACCGTCATGTCCGACGACTATAGGGTCGTCCCCACGACCCCGGGACAAGGTTGGCCCGCCGCCGACTTGTCCGACGACTATAGGGTCGTACCCACGACCCCGGGCCAAAGTTGGCATGCCGCCGAAATGTCCGACGACTATAGGGTCGTCCCCACGACCCCGGGCCAAAGTTGGCAAGCCGCCGAAATGTCTGACGATTATAGGGTCGTCCCCACGACCGCGAGCCAAGGATATCCAGCCGCCGTCTTGTCCGACGACTATAGGGTCGTCCCCACGACCCCGGGACTAGATTGGCCCGCCACCGTCATGTCCGACGACTATAGGGTCGTCCCCACGACCCCGGGACAAGGTTGGCCCGCCGCCGACTTGTCCGACGACTATAGGGTCGTACCCACGACCCCGGGACTAGATTGGCCCGCCACCGTCATGTCCAACGACTATAGGGTCGTCCCCACGACCACGGGCCAATGTTGGCCAGCCGCTGACTTGTCCGACGACTATAGGGTCGTCCCCACGACCCCCCGACTAGGTGGGCTCGCCGCCGACTTGTCCGACGAGTATAGGGTCATCCCCACGACCCCGGGACTAGGTTGGCCCGCCGCCGACTTGTCCGACGACTATAGGGTCGTCCCCACGACCTCGGGACTAGGTTGGCAAGCCGCCGAAATGTCCGACGACTATAGGGTCGTCCCCACGACCCCGGGACTAGGTTGACAAGCCGCCAACATGTCCGACGACTATAGGGTCGTCCCCACGACCCCGGGCCAAAGATGGCATGCCGCCGAAATGGCCGACGACTATGGGGTCGTCCCCAGGACCGCGGGCCAAAGATGTCGAGCCGTCGTCTTCTCCGACGACTATAGGGTCGTCCCCACGACCCCGGGCCAATGTTGGCCAATTGCCGACATGTCCGACGACTATAGTGTCGTCCCTTCGACCCCGGGACTAGATTGGCCCGCCACCGTCATGTCCAATGACTATAGGGTCGTCCACACGACCCCGGGACTAGGTTGACAAGCCGCCGAAATGTCCGACGACTATAGGGTCGTCCCCACGACCGCGAGCCAAGGATGTCCAGCCGCCGTCTTGTCCGACGACTATAGGGTCGTCCCCATGACCCCGGGACTAGATTGGCCCGCCACCGTCATTTCCGACGACTATAGGGTCGTCCCCACGACCACGGGCCAATGTTGGCCAGCCGCCGACATGTCCGACGACTATTGGATCGTTCCCACGACCACGGGCCGAAGTTGGCCTGCCGCCGACATGTCCGCCGCCTATAGGGTCGTCCCCACGACCATGGGCCAAAGTTGGCCAGCCGCCGATATGTCCAACGACTATTGGGTCGTCCCCACGACCACGGGCCAAAGTTAGCCAGCCGCCGACATGTCCGACGACTATAGGGTCGTCCCCACGACCCCGGGCCAAAGTTGGCAAGCCGCCGAAATGTCCGACGACTGTAGGGTCGCCCCCACGACCCCGGGGCTAGGTTGGCCAGCCGCCGACATGTCCGACGACTATACGGTCGTCCCCACGACCTCGGGACTAGGTTGGCCAGCCGCCGACATGTCCGACGACTATAGGGTCGTCCCCACGACCCCGGGCCAAAGGTGGCATGCCGCCGAAATGTCCGACGAGTATAGGGTCGTACCCACGACCCCGGGCCAAAGTTGGCAAGCCGCCGAAATGTCCGACGACTATAGGGTCGTCCCCACGACCCCGGGACTCGGTTGACAAGCCGCCAACATGTCCGACGACTATAGGGTCGTCCCCACGACCCCGGGCCAAAGTTGGCATGCCGCCGAAATGTCCGACGACTATAGGGTCGTCCCCACGACCCCGGGCCAAAGTTGGCAATCCGCCGAAATGTCCGACGACTGTAGGGTCGTCCCCACGACCCCGGGACTAGATTGGCCCGCCACCGTCATGTCCGACGACTATACGGTCGTCCCCACGACCCCGGGACAAGGTTGGCCCGCCGCCGACTTGTCCGACGACTATAGGGTCGTCCCCACGACCACGGGACTAGATTGGCCCGCCACCGCCATGTCCGACGACAATAGGGTCGTCCCCACGACCCCGGGTCTAGGTTGGCCAGCCGCCGACATGTCCGACGACAATCGGATCGTCCCCACGACCACGCGCCAAAGTTGGCCAGCCGCCGACATGTCCGACTACTATAGGGTCGTCCCCACGACCCCGGGCCAATGTTGGCCAATCGCCGACATGTCCAACGACTATAGGGTCGTCCCTACGACCCCGGGACTAGATCGGCCCGCCACCGTCATGTCCAACGACTATAGGGTCGTCACCACGACCACGGGCCAAAGTTGGCATGCCGCCGAAATGTCCGACCACTATAGGGTCGTCCCCACGACCCCGGGCCAAAGTTGGCAAGCCGCCGAAATGTCCGACGACTATAGGGTCGTCCCCACAACCCCGGGACTAGATTGGCCCGCCACCGTCATGTCCGACGACTATAGGGTCGTCCCCACGACCCCGGGCCAAAGTTGGCAAGCCGCCGAAATGTCCGACGACTGTAGGGTCGTCTCCACGACCCCGGGTCCAGGTTGGCCAGCCGCCGACACTTCCGACGACTATAGAGTCGTCCCCACGACACCGGGCCAAAGTTGGCCAGCCGCCGACATGTCCGACGACTATAGGGTCGTCCCCACGACCCCGGGACTAGATTGGCCCGCCACCGTCATGTCCGACGATTATAGGGTCGTCCCCACGACCCCGGGACAAGCTTGGCCCGCCGCCGTCATGTCACACGACTATAGGGTCGTCCCCACGACCCCGGGACTAGATTGGTCCGCCACCGTCTTGTCTGACGACTATAGGGTCGTTCCCACGACCCCGGGTCCAGGTTGGCCAGCCGCCGACATTTCCGACGACTATAGAGTCGTCCCCACGACACCGGGCCAAAGTTGGCCAGCCGCCGACATCTCCGACGACTATAGGGTCGTCCCCACGACCGCGAGACTAGATTGGCCCGCCACCGTCATGTCCGACGACAATAGGGTCGTCCCCACGACACCGGGTCCAGGTTGGCCAGCCGCCGACATTTCCGACGACTATAGAGTCGTCCCCACGACACCGGGCCAAAGTTGGCCAGCCGCCGACATATCCGACGACTATAGGGTCGTCCCCACGTACCACGGGCCAATGTTGGCCAGCCGCTGACTTGTCCGACGACTATAGGGTCGTCCCCACGACCGCGGGGCTAGATTGGCTCGCCGCCGACTTGTCCGACGACTGTAGGGTCGTCCCCACGACTCCGTGAAAAAGTTGGCAAGCTGCCGACTTGTCCGACGACTATAGGGTCGTCCCCACGACCCCGGGAATAGATTGGCCCGCCACCGTCATTTCCGACGACAATAGGGTCGTCCCCACGACCACGGGTCAAAGTTGGCCAGCCGCCGACATATCCGACGACTATAGGGTCGTCCACACAACCACGGGCCAAAGTTGGCCAGCCGCCGACTTCTCCGAAGACTATAGGCTCGTCCCCACGTCCCCGGGTCATAGTTGGCCAGCCGCCGACATGTCCGACGACTATAGAATCGTCCCCACGACCCCGGGTCAATGTTGGCTCGCCGCCGACATGTCCGACGACTATAGGGTCGTCCCCACGACACCGGGTCCAGGTTGGCCAGCCGCCGACATTTCCGACGACTATAGAGTTGTCCCCACGACCCCGGGCCAAAGTTGGCCAGCCGCCGACATGTCCGACGACTATGGGGTCGTCCCCACGACCCCGAGACTAGATTGGCCCGCCACCGTCATGTCCGACGACAATAGGGTCGTCCCCACGACCCCGGGTCCAGGTTGGCCAATTGCCAACATGTCCGACGACTATAGGGTCGTCCCTACGACCCCGGGACTAGATTGGCCCGCCACCGTCATGTCCAACGATTATAGGGTCGTCCCCACGACCCCGGGACTAGATTGGCCCGCCACCGACATTTCCGACGACTATAGAGTCGTCCCCACGACACCGGGCCAAAGTTGGCCAACCGCCGACATGTCCGACGACTATAGGGTCGTCCCCACGACCCCGGGACTAGATTGGTCCGCCACCGTCATGTCCGACGACTATAGGGTCGTCCCCACGACCCCGGGACTAGATTGGTCCGCCACCGTCATGTCCGACGACTATAGGGTCGTCCCCACGACCCCGGGCCAAAGATGTCCAGCCGCCGTCTTCTCCGACGACTATAGGGTCGTCGTCACGACCCCGGGTCCAGGTTGGCCAGCCGCCGACATTTCCGACGACTATAGGGTCGTCCCCACGACACCGGGTCCAGGTTGGCCAGCCGCCGACATTTCCGACGACTATAGAGTTGTCCCCACGACCCCGGGCCAAAGTTGGCCAGCCGCCGACATGTCCGACGACTATGGGGTCGTCCCCACGACCCCGAGACTAGATTGGCCCGCCACCGTCATGTCCGACGACAATAGGGTCGTCCCCACGACCCCGGGTCCAGGTTGGCCAGCCGCCGACATTTCCGACGACTATAGAGTCGTCCCCACGACACCGGGCCAAAGTTGGCCAACCGCCGAAATGTCCGACGACTGTAGGGTCGTCCCCACGACCCCGGGACTAGATTGGCCCGCCAGCGACAAGTCCGACGACTATAGGGTCGTCCCCACGACCTCGGGACTAGGTTGGCCAGCCGCCGACATGTCCGACGACTATAGGGTCGTCCCCACGACCCCGGGCCAATGTTGGCCAATCGCCGACATGTCCGACGACTATAGGGTCGTCCCTACGACCCCAGGACTAGATTGGCCCGCCACCGTCATGTCCGACGATTATAGGGTCGTCCCCACGACCTCGGGCCAAAGTTGGCAAGCCGCCGAAATGTCCGACGACTGTAGGGTCGTCCCCACGACCCCGGGACTAGATTGGCCCGCCACCGTCATGTCCGACGACTATAGGGTCGTCCCCACGACCCCGGGCCAAAGTTGGCAAGCCGCCGAAATGTCCGACGACTGTAGGGTCGTCTCCACGACCCCGGGTCCAGGTTGGCCAGCCGCCGACACTTCCGACGACTATAGAGTCGTCCCCACGACACCGGGCCAAAGTTGGCCAGCCGCCGACATGTCCGACGACTATAGGGTCGTCCCCACGACCCCGGGACTAGATTGGCCCGCCACCGTCATGTCCGACGATTATAGGGTCGTCCCCACGACCCCGGGACAAGCTTGGCCCGCCGCCGTCATGTCACACGACTATAGGGTCGTCCCCACGACCCCGGGACTAGATTGGTCCGCCACCGTCTTGTCTGACGACTATAGGGTCGTTCCCACGACCCCGGGTCCAGGTTGGCCAGCCGCCGACATTTCCGACGACTATAGAGTCGTCCCCACGACACCGGGCCAAAGTTGGCCAGCCGCCGACATCTCCGACGACTATAGGGTCGTCCCCACGACCGCGAGACTAGATTGGCCCGCCACCGTCATGTCCGACGACAATAGGGTCGTCCCCACGACACCGGGTCCAGGTTGGCCAGCCGCCGACATTTCCGACGACTATAGAGTCGTCCCCACGACACCGGGCCAAAGTTGGCCAGCCGCCGACATATCCGACGACTATAGGGTCGTCCCCACGTACCACGGGCCAATGTTGGCCAGCCGCTGACTTGTCCGACGACTATAGGGTCGTCCCCACGACCGCGGGGCTAGATTGGCTCGCCGCCGACTTGTCCGACGACTGTAGGGTCGTCCCCACGACTCCGTGAAAAAGTTGGCAAGCTGCCGACTTGTCCGACGACTATAGGGTCGTCCCCACGACCCCGGGAATAGATTGGCCCGCCACCGTCATTTCCGACGACAATAGGGTCGTCCCCACGACCACGGGTCAAAGTTGGCCAGCCGCCGACATATCCGACGACTATAGGGTCGTCCACACAACCACGGGCCAAAGTTGGCCAGCCGCCGACTTCTCCGAAGACTATAGGCTCGTCCCCACGTCCCCGGGTCATAGTTGGCCAGCCGCCGACATGTCCGACGACTATAGAATCGTCCCCACGACCCCGGGTCAATGTTGGCTCGCCGCCGACATGTCCGACGACTATAGGGTCGTCCCCACGACACCGGGTCCAGGTTGGCCAGCCGCCGACATTTCCGACGACTATAGAGTTGTCCCCACGACCCCGGGCCAAAGTTGGCCAGCCGCCGACATGTCCGACGACTATGGGGTCGTCCCCACGACCCCGAGACTAGATTGGCCCGCCACCGTCATGTCCGACGACAATAGGGTCGTCCCCACGACCCCGGGTCCAGGTTGGCCAATTGCCAACATGTCCGACGACTATAGGGTCGTCCCTACGACCCCGGGACTAGATTGGCCCGCCACCGTCATGTCCAACGATTATAGGGTCGTCCCCACGACCCCGGGACTAGATTGGCCCGCCACCGACATTTCCGACGACTATAGAGTCGTCCCCACGACACCGGGCCAAAGTTGGCCAACCGCCGACATGTCCGACGACTATAGGGTCGTCCCCACGACCCCGGGACTAGATTGGTCCGCCACCGTCATGTCCGACGACTATAGGGTCGTCCCCACGACCCCGGGACTAGATTGGTCCGCCACCGTCATGTCCGACGACTATAGGGTCGTCCCCACGACCCCGGGCCAAAGATGTCCAGCCGCCGTCTTCTCCGACGACTATAGGGTCGTCGTCACGACCCCGGGTCCAGGTTGGCCAGCCGCCGACATTTCCGACGACTATAGGGTCGTCCCCACGACACCGGGTCCAGGTTGGCCAGCCGCCGACATTTCCGACGACTATAGAGTTGTCCCCACGACCCCGGGCCAAAGTTGGCCAGCCGCCGACATGTCCGACGACTATGGGGTCGTCCCCACGACCCCGAGACTAGATTGGCCCGCCACCGTCATGTCCGACGACAATAGGGTCGTCCCCACGACCCCGGGTCCAGGTTGGCCAGCCGCCGACATTTCCGACGACTATAGAGTCGTCCCCACGACACCGGGCCAAAGTTGGCCAACCGCCGAAATGTCCGACGACTGTAGGGTCGTCCCCACGACCCCGGGACTAGATTGGCCCGCCAGCGACAAGTCCGACGACTATAGGGTCGTCCCCACGACCTCGGGACTAGGTTGGCCAGCCGCCGACATGTCCGACGACTATAGGGTCGTCCCCACGACCCCGGGCCAATGTTGGCCAATCGCCGACATGTCCGACGACTATAGGGTCGTCCCTACGACCCCAGGACTAGATTGGCCCGCCACCGTCATGTCCGACGATTATAGGGTCGTCCCCACGACCTCGGGCCAAAGTTGGCAAGCCGCCGAAATGTCCGACGACTGTAGGGTCGTCCCCACGACCCCGGGACTAGATTGGCCCGCCACCGTCATGTCCAACGACTATAGGGTCGTCCCCACGACCCCGGGACTCGGTTGACAAGCCGCCAACATGTCCGACGACTATAGGGTCGTCCCCACGACCCCGGGCCAAAGTTGGCATGCCGCCGAAATGTCCGACGACTATAGGGTCGTCCCCACGACCCCGGGCCAATGTTGGCAAGCCGCCGAAATGTCCGACGACTATAGGGTCGTCCCCACGAACGCGAGCCAAGGATATCCAGCCGCCGTCTTGTCCGACGACTATAGGGTCGTCCCCACGACCCCGGGACTAGATTGGCCCGCCACCGTCATGTCCGACGACTATAGGGTCGTCCCCACGACCACGGGCCAATGTTGGCCAGCCGCCGACATGTCCGACGACTATTGGATCGTCCCCACGACCACGGGCCAAAGTTGGCCAGCCGCCGACATGTCCGACGACTATAGGGTCGTCCCCACGACCCCGGGACTAGATTGGTCCGCCACCGTCATGTCCGACGACTATAGGGTCGTCCCCACGACCCCGGGCCAAAGTTGGCAATCCGCCGAAATGTCCGACGACTGTAGGGTCGTCCCCACGACCCCGGGACTAGATTGGCCCGCCACCGTCATGTCCGACGACTATACGGTCGTCCCCACGACCCCGGGACAAGGTTGGCCCGCCGCCGACTTGTCCGACGACTATAGGGTCGTACCCACGACCCCGGGACTAGATTGGCCCGCCACCGTCATGTCCAACGATTATAGGGTCGTCCCCACGACCCCGGGTCTAGGTTGGCCAGCCGCCGACATGTCCGACGACTATAGAGTCGTCCCCACGACACGGGCCAAAGTTGGACAGCCGCCGACATGTCCGACTACTATAGGGTCGTCCCCACGACCTCGGGTCTAGATTGGCCCGCTACCGTCATGTCCGAAGACTATAGGGTCGTCCCCACGACCCCGGGCCAAAGTTGGCAATCCGCCGAAATGTCCGACGACTGTAGGGTCGTCCCCACGACCCCGGGACTAGATTGGCCCGCCACCGTCATGTCCGACGACTATACGGTCGTCCCCACGACCCCGGGACAAGGTTGGCCCGCCGCCGACTTGTCCGACGACTATAGGGTCGTCCCCACGACCACGGGACTAGATTGGCCCGCCACCGCCATGTCCGACGACAATAGGGTCGTCCCCACGACCCCGGGTCTAGGTTGGCCAGCCGCCGACATGTCCGACGACAATCGGATCGTCCCCACGACCACGCGCCAAAGTTGGCCAGCCGCCGACATGTCCGACGACTATAGGGTCGTCCCCACGACCCCGGGCCAATGTTGGCCAATCGCCGACATGTCCAACGACTATAGGGTCGTCCCTACGACCCCGGGACTAGATCGGCCCGCCACCGTCATGTCCAACGACTATAGGGTCGTCACCACGACCACGGGCCAAAGTTGGCATGCCGCCGAAATGTCCGACCACTATAGGGTCGTCCCCACGACCCCGGGCCAAAGTTGGCAAGCCGCCGAAATGTCCGACGACTATAGGGTCGTCCCCACAACCCCGGGACTAGATTGGCCCGCCACCGTCATGTCCGACGACTATAGGGTCGTCCCCACGACCCCGGGCCAAAGTTGGCAAGCCGCCGAAATGTCCGACGACTGTAGGGTCGTCTCCACGACCCCGGGTCCAGGTTGGCCAGCCGCCGACACTTCCGACGACTATAGAGTCGTCCCCACGACACCGGGCCAAAGTTGGCCAGCCGCCGACATGTCCGACGACTATAGGGTCGTCCCCACGACCCCGGGACTAGATTGGCCCGCCACCGTCATGTCCGACGATTATAGGGTCGTCCCCACGACCCCGGGACAAGCTTGGCCCGCCGCCGTCATGTCACACGACTATAGGGTCGTCCCCACGACCCCGGGACTAGATTGGTCCGCCACCGTCTTGTCTGACGACTATAGGGTCGTTCCCACGACCCCGGGTCCAGGTTGGCCAGCCGCCGACATTTCCGACGACTATAGAGTCGTCCCCACGACACCGGGCCAAAGTTGGCCAGCCGCCGACATCTCCGACGACTATAGGGTCGTCCCCACGACCGCGAGACTAGATTGGCCCGCCACCGTCATGTCCGACGACAATAGGGTCGTCCCCACGACACCGGGTCCAGGTTGGCCAGCCGCCGACATTTCCGACGACTATAGAGTCGTCCCCACGACACCGGGCCAAAGTTGGCCAGCCGCCGACATATCCGACGACTATAGGGTCGTCCCCACGTACCACGGGCCAATGTTGGCCAGCCGCTGACTTGTCCGACGACTATAGGGTCGTCCCCACGACCGCGGGGCTAGATTGGCTCGCCGCCGACTTGTCCGACGACTGTAGGGTCGTCCCCACGACTCCGTGAAAAAGTTGGCAAGCTGCCGACTTGTCCGACGACTATAGGGTCGTCCCCACGACCCCGGGAATAGATTGGCCCGCCACCGTCATTTCCGACGACAATAGGGTCGTCCCCACGACCACGGGTCAAAGTTGGCCAGCCGCCGACATATCCGACGACTATAGGGTCGTCCACACAACCACGGGCCAAAGTTGGCCAGCCGCCGACTTCTCCGAAGACTATAGGCTCGTCCCCACGTCCCCGGGTCATAGTTGGCCAGCCGCCGACATGTCCGACGACTATAGAATCGTCCCCACGACCCCGGGTCAATGTTGGCTCGCCGCCGACATGTCCGACGACTATAGGGTCGTCCCCACGACACCGGGTCCAGGTTGGCCAGCCACCGACATTTCCGACGACTATAGAGTTGTCCCCACGACCCCGGGCCAAAGTTGGCCAGCCGCCGACATGTCCGACGACTATGGGGTCGTCCCCACGACCCCGAGACTAGATTGGCCCGCCACCGTCATGTCCGACGACAATAGGGTCGTCCCCACGACCCCGGGTCCAGGTTGGCCAATTGCCAACATGTCCGACGACTATAGGGTCGTCCCTACGACCCCGGGACTAGATTGGCCCGCCACCGTCATGTCCAACGATTATAGGGTCGTCCCCACGACCCCGGGACTAGATTGGCCCGCCACCGACATTTCCGACGACTATAGAGTCGTCCCCACGACACCGGGCCAAAGTTGGCCAACCGCCGACATGTCCGACGACTATAGGGTCGTCCCCACGACCCCGGGACTAGATTGGTCCGCCACCGTCATGTCCGACGACTATAGGGTCGTCCCCACGACCCCGGGACTAGATTGGTCCGCCACCGTCATGTCCGACGACTATAGGGTCGTCCCCACGACCCCGGGCCAAAGATGTCCAGCCGCCGTCTTCTCCGACGACTATAGGGTCGTCGTCACGACCCCGGGTCCAGGTTGGCCAGCCGCCGACATTTCCGACGACTATAGGGTCGTCCCCACGACACCGGGTCCAGGTTGGCCAGCCGCCGACATTTCCGACGACTATAGAGTTGTCCCCACGACCCCGGGCCAAAGTTGGCCAGCCGCCGACATGTCCGACGACTATGGGGTCGTCCCCACGACCCCGAGACTAGATTGGCCCGCCACCGTGATGTCCGACGACAATAGGGTCGTCCCCACGACCCCGGGTCCAGGTTGGCCAGCCGCCGACATTTCCGACGACTATAGAGTCGTCCCCACGACACCGGGCCAAAGTTGGCCAACCGCCGAAATGTCCGACGACTGTAGGGTCGTCCCCACGACCCCGGGACTAGATTGGCCCGCCAGCGACAAGTCCGACGACTATAGGGTCGTCCCCACGACCTCGGGACTAGGTTGGCCAGCCGCCGACATGTCCGACGACTATAGGGTCGTCCCCACGACCCCGGGCCAATGTTGGCCAATCGCCGACATGTCCGACGACTATAGGGTCGTCCCTACGACCCCAGGACTAGATTGGCCCGCCACCGTCATGTCCGACGATTATAGGGTCGTCCCCACGACCTCGGGCCAAAGTTGGCAAGCCGCCGAAATGTCCGACGACTGTAGGGTCGTCCCCACGACCCCGGGACTAGATTGGCCCGCCACCGTCATGTCCAACGACTATAGGGTCGTCCCCACGACCCCGGGCCAAAGTTGGCATGCCGCCGAAATGTCCGACGACTATAGGGTCGTCCCCACGACCCCGGGCCAAAGTTGGCAAGCCGCCGAAATGTCCGACGACCGAAGGGTCGTCCCCACGACCCCGGGACTAGATTGGCCCGCCAACGACAAGTCCGACGACTATAGGCTCGTCCCCACGACCCCGGGCCAAAGTTGGCATGCCGCCGAAATGTCCGACGACTATAGGGTCGTCCCCACGACCCCGGGCCAAAGTTGGCAAGCCGCCGAAATGTCCGACGATTATAGGGTCGTCCCCACGACCGCGAGCCAAGGATATCCAGCCGCCGTCTTGTCCGACGACTATAGGGTCGTCCCCACGACCCCGGGACTAGATTGGCCCGCCACCGTCATGTCCGACGACTATAGGGTCGTCCCCACGACCCCGGGACAAGGTTGGCCCGCCGCCGACTTGTCCGACGACTATAGGGTCGTACCCACGACCCCGGGACTAGATTGGCCCGCCACCGTCATGTCCAACGACTATAGGGTCGTCCCCACGACCACGGGCCAATGTTGGCCAGCCGCTGACTTGTCCGACGACTATAGGGTCGTCCCCACGACCCCCCGACTAGGTGGGCTCGCCGCCGACTTGTCCGACGAGTATAGGGTCATCCCCACGACCCCGGGACTAGGTTGGCCCGCCGCCGACTTGTCCGACGACTATAGGGTCGTCCCCACGACCTCGGGACTAGGTTGGCCAGCCGCCGACATGTCCGACGACTATAGGGTCGTCCCCAGGACCCCGGGCCAAAGTTGGCCAGCCGCCGACATGTCCGACGACTATAGGGTCGTCCCCACGACCCCGGGACTAGATTGGTCCGCCACCGTCATGTCCGACGACTATAGGGTCGTCCCCACGACCCCGGGCCAAAGTTGGCAAGCCGCCGAAATGTCCGACGACTATAGGGTCGTCCCCACGACCCCGGGACTAGGTTGACAAGCCGCCAACATGTCCGACGACTATAGGGTCGTCCCCACGACACCGGGCCAAAGTTGGCCAGCCGCCGACATGTCCGACGACTATAGGGTCGTCCCCACGACCCCGGGACAAGGTTGGCCCGCCGCCGACTTGTCCGACGACTATAGGGTCGTACCCACGACCCCGGGACTAGATTGGCCCGCCACCGTCATGTCCAACGACTATAGGGTCGTCCCCACGACCACGGGCCAATGTTGGCCAGCCGCTGACTTGTCCGACGACTATAGGGTCGTCCCCACGACCCCCCGACTAGGTGGGCTCGCCGCCGACTTGTCCGACGAGTATAGGGTCATCCCCACGACCCCGGGACTAGGTTGGCCCGCCGCCGACTTGTCCGACGACTATAGGGTCGTCCCCACGACCCCGGGACTAGATTGGCCCGCCACCGTCATGTCCGACGACTATAGGGTCGTCCCCACGACCCCGGGCCAAAGTTGGCAAGCCGCCGAAATGTCCGACGACTGTAGGGTCGTCCCCACGACCCCGGGACTAGGTTGGCCAGCCGCCGACATGTCCGACGACTATAGGGTCGTCCCGACGACCCCGGGCCAATGTTGGCCAATCGCCAACATGTCCGACGACTATTGGGTCGTCCCCACGACCGCGGGTCTAGGTTGGCCAGCCGCCGAAATGTCCGACGACAATCGGATCGTCCCCACGACCACGCGCCAAAGTTGGCCAGCCGCCGACATGTCCGACGACTATTGGATCGTCCCCACGACCACGGGCCAAAGTTGGCCAGCCGCCGACATGTCCGACGACAATCGGATCGTCCCCACGACCACGCGCCAAAGTTGGCCAGCCGCCGACATGTCCGACGACTATAGGGTCGTCCCCACGACCTCGGGTCTAGATTGGCCCGCTACCGTCATGTCCGAAGACTATAGGGTCGTCCCCACGACCACGGGACTAGATTGGCCCGCCACCGCCATGTCCGACGACAATAGGGTCGTCCCCACGACCCCGGGTCTAGGTTGGCCAGCCGCCGACATGTCCGACGACAATCGGATCGTCCCCACGACCACGCGCCAAAGTTGGCCAGCCCCCGACATGTCCGACGACTATTGGATCGTCCCCACGACCACGGGCCAAAGTTGGCCAGCCGCCGACATGTCCGACGACAATCGGATCGTCCCCATGACCACGCGCCAAAGTTGGCCAGCCGCCGACATGTCCGACGACTATTGGATCGTCCCCACGACCACGGGTCTAGATTGGCCCGCTACCGTCATGTCCGAAGACTATAGGGTCGTCCCCACGACCCCGGGACTAGATTGGCCCGCCACCGTCATGTCCGACGACTATAGGGTCGTCCCCACGACCCCGGGACTAGGTTGGCCAGCCGCCGACATGTCCGACGACTATAGGGTCGTCCCGACGACCCCGGGCCAATGTTGGCCAATCGCCAACATGTCCGACGACTATAGGGTCGTCCCCACGACCGCGGGTCTAGGTTGGCCAGCCGCCGACATGTCCGACGACAATCGGATCGTCCCCACGACCACGCGCCAAAGTTGGCCAGCCGCCGACATGTCCGACGACTATTGGATCGTCCCCACGACCACGGGCCAAAGTTGGCCAGCCGCCGACATGTCCGACGACAATCGGATCGTCCCCACGACCACGCGCCAAAGTTGGCCAGCCGCCGACATGTCCGACGACTATAGGGTCGTCCCCACGACCTCGGGTCTAGATTGGCCCGCTACCGTCATGTCCGAAGACTATAGGGTCGTCCCCACGACCACGGGACTAGATTGGCCCGCCACCGCCATGTCCGACGACAATAGGGTCGTCCCCACGACCCCGGGTCTAGGTTGGCCAGCCGCCGACATGTCCGACGACAATCGGATCGTCCCCACGACCACGCGCCAAAGTTGGCCAGCCCCCGACATGTCCGACGACTATTGGATCGTCCCCACGACCACGGGCCAAAGTTGGCCAGCCGCCGACATGTCCGACGACAATCGGATCGTCCCCACGACCACGCGCCAAAGTTGGCCAGCCGCCGACATGTCCGACGACTATAGGGTCGTCCCCACGACCCCGGGCCAATGTTGGCCAATCGCCGACATGTCCAACGACTATAGGGTCGTCCCTACGACCCCGGGACTAGATTGGCCCGCCACCGTCATGTCCGACGACTATAGGGTCGTCCCCACGACCCCGGGCTAAAGTTGGCAAGCCGCCGTCTTGTCCGACGACTATAGGGTCGTCCCCATGACCCCGAGACTAGATTGGCCCGCCACCGTCATTTCCGACGACTATAGGGTCGTCCCCACGACCACGGGCCAATGTTGGCCAGCCGCCGACATGTCCGACGACTATTGGATCGTCCCCACGACCACGGGCCAATGTTGGCCAGCCGCCGACATGTCCGACGACTATTGGGGCGTCCACACGACCACGGGCCAAAGTTAGCCAGCCGCCGACATGTCCGACGACTAAAGGGTCGTCCCCAAGACCCCGGGCCAAAGTTGGCAAGCCGCCGAAATGTCCGACGACTGTAGGGTCGCCCCCACGACCCCGGGGCTAGGTTGGCCAGCCGCCGACATGTCCGACGACTATACGGTCGTCCCCACGACCTCGGGACTAGGTTGGCCAGCCGCCGACATGTCCGACGACTATAGGGTCGTCCCCACGACCCCGGGCCAAAGGTGGCATGCCGCCGAAATGTCCGACGACTATAGGGTCGTCCCCACGACCCCGGGCCAAAGTTGGCAAGCCGCCGAAATGTCCGACGACTATAGGGTCGTCCCCACGACCCCCGGACTAGGTTGGCTCGCCGCCGACTTGTCCGACGACTATAGGGTCGTCCCCACGACCCCAGCACTATATTGGCCCGCCACCGTCATGTCCGACGACTATAGGGTCGTTCCCACGGCCCCGGGCCAAAGTTGGCCAGCCGCCGACTTGTCCGACTCCTATAGGGTCGTCCCCACTGCCCCGGGCCAGTGTTGGCCAGCCGGCGACATTTCCGACGACTATAGAGTCATGCCCACGACCCGGGGCCAAAGTTGGCAAGCCGCCGACAGGTCCGACGAATATAGGGTCGTCCCCACGACCCCTGGACTAGGTTGGCTCACCGCCGACTTGTCCGACGACAATAGCGTCGTCCCCACGACCCCGGGCCAATGTTGGCCAGCCGCCGATTTGTTTGACGACTATAGGGTCGTCCCCACGACCACGGGCCAAAGTTGGCCAGCCTCCGACTTGTCCGACGACCCCGGGACTAGGTTGGCTTGCCGCCGAGTTATCCGACGACTATAGGGTCGTCCCCACTACCACGGGCAAATTTGGCAAGCCGCCGACATGTCCGACGACTATAGGGTCGTCCCCACAACCCCGGGACTAGATTGGTCCGACACCGTCAAGTCCGACGACTATAGGGTCGTCCCCACGACCCCCGGGCTAGGTTGGCCCGCCGCCGACTTGTCCGAAGACTATAGGGTCGCCCCACGACCCCGGGACTAGGTTGACCTGCCGCCAACATGTCCGGCGACTATAGGGTCGTTCCCACAAACCTGGGCAAAAGTTGGCCAGCCGCCGACTTGTCCGAGGACTATAGGTTCGTCCCCACAACCCCGGGACTAGATTGGCCCGACACCGTCAAGTCCGACGACTATAGGGTCGTCCCCACGACCCCGGGACTAGGCTGACCTGCCGCCAACATGTCCGACGACTATAGGGTCGTCCCCACGACCCCGGGACTAGATTGGCCCGCCACCGTCATGTCCAACGACTATAGGGTCGTCCCCACAACCAAGGGCCAAAGTTGGCCAGCCGTCGACATGTCCGACGACTATAGGGTCGTCCCCTCGACCCCGGGCCTAAGTTGGCCAGCCGCCGACATGTCCGACGACTATAGGGTCGTCCCCACGACCCCGAGACTAGATTGGCCCGCCACCGTCATGTCCGACGACAATAGGGTCGGCCCCACGACTCCGGGTCCAGGTTGGCCAGCCGCCGACATTTCCGACGACTATAGAGTCGTCCCCACGACACCGGTCCAAAGTTGGCCAGCCGCCGACATGTCCGACGACTATAGGGTCGTCCCTACGACCCCGGGACTAGATTGGTCCGCCACCGTCATGTCCGACGACTATAGGGTCGTCCCACGACCCCGGGCCAAAGTTGGCAAGCCGCCGAAATGTCCGACGACTGTAGGGTCGTCTCCACGACCCCGGGACTAGATTGGCCCGCCACCGTCAAGTCCGACGACTATAGGGTCGTCCCCACGACCTCGGGACTAGTTTGGCCAGCCGCCGACATGTCCGACCACTATTGGGTCGTCCCCACGACCACGGGCCAAAGTTGGCCAGCCGCCGACATGTCCGACGACTATAGGGTCGTCCCTACGACCCCGGGCCAAAGATGTCCAGCCGCCGTCTTGTCCGACGCCTATAGGGTCGTCCCCACGACCCCGGGACTAGATTGGCCCGCCACCGTCATGTCCAACGACTATAGGGTCGTCCCCACCACCACGGGCCAAAGTTGGCCAGCCGCCGACATGTCCGACGATTATTGGATCGTCCCCACGACCCCGGGCCAAAGTTGGCCAGCCGCCGACATGTCCGACGACTATAGGGTCGTCCCCACGACCCCGAGACTAGATTGGCCCGCTACCGTCATGTCCGACGACAATAGGGTCGTCCCCACGACCCCGGGTCCAGGTTGGCCAGCCGCCGACATTTCCGACGACTATAGAGTCGTCCCCACGACACCGGGCCAAAGTTGGCCAGCCGCCGACATGTCCGACGACTATAGGGTCGTCCCCACGACCCCGGGACAAGGTTGGCCCGCCGCCGACATGTCCGACGAATATAGGGCCGTACCCACGACCCCGGGACTAGGCTGACAAGCCGCCAACATGTCCGACGACTATAGGGTCGTCCCCACGACCCCGGGCCAAAGTTGGTCAGCCGCCGAAATGTCCGACGACTATAGGGTCGTCCCCACGACCCCGGGCCAAAGTTGGCAAGCCGCTGAAATGTCCGACGACTATAGGGTCGTCCCCATGACCCCGGGCCAAAGATGTCCAGCCGCCGTCATGTCCAACGACTATAGGGTCGCCCCACAACCACGGGCCAAAGTTGGCCAGCCGCCGACATGTCCGACGACTATTGGATCGTCCCCACGACCACGGGCCAAAGTTGGCCAGCCGCCGACATGTCCGACGACTATAGGGTCGTCCCCACGACCCCGGGACTAGATTAGTCCGCCACCGTCTTGTCCGATGACTATAGGGTCGTCCCCACGACCACGGGCCAAAGTTGACCAGCCGCCGACATATCCGACGACTATAGGGTCGTCCCCACGACCCCGGGACTAGATTGGCCCGCCACCGTCATGTCCGACGATTATACGGTCGTGCCCACGACCGCGAGACTAGATTGGCCCGCCACCGTCATGTCCGACAACAGTAGGGTCGTCCCCACGACCCCGGGTCCAGGTTGGCCAGCCGCCGACATTTCCGACGACTATAGAGTCGTCCCCACGACACCGGGCCAAAGTTGGCCAGCCGCCGACATGTCCGACTACTATAGGGTCGTCCCCACGACCCCGGGACAAGGTTGGCCCGCCGCCGACTTGTCCGACGACTATAGGGTCGTACCCACGACCCTGGGACTAGGCTGACAAGCCGCCAACATGTCCGACGACTATAGGGTCGTCCCCACGACCCCGGGCCAAAGATGTCCAGCCGTCGTCTTGTCCGACGACTATAGGGTCGTCCCCACGACCCCGGGTCTAGGTTGGCCAGCCGCCGACTTGTCCGACGACTATTGGATCGTCCCCACGACCACGGGCCAATGTTGGCCAGCCGCCGACATGTCCGACGACTATAGGGTCGTCCCTATGACCCCGGGCCAAAGATGTCCAGCCGCCGTCTTGTCCGACGCCTATAGGGTCGTCCCCACGACCCCGGGACTAGATTGGCCCGCCACCGTCATGTCCAACGACTATAGGGTCGTCCCCACCACCACGGGCCAAAGTTGGCCAGCCGCCGACATGTCCGACGATTATTGGATCGTCCCCACGACCCCGGGCCAAAGTTGGCCAGCCGCCGACATGTCCGACGACTATAGGGTCGTCCCCACGACCCCGAGACTAGATTGGCCCGCTACCGTCATGTCCGACGACAATAGGGTCGTCCCCACGACCCCGGGTCCAGGTTGGCCAGCCGCCGACATTTCCGACGACTATAGAGTCGTCCCCACGACACCGGGCCAAAGTTGGGCAGCCGCCGACATGTCCGACGACTATAGGGTCGTCCCCACGACCCCGGGACAAGGTTGGCCCGCCGCCGACATGTCCGACGAATATAGGGCCGTACCCACGACCCCGGGACTAGGCTGACAAGCCGCCAACATGTCCGACGACTATAGGGTCGTCCCCACGACCCCGGGCCAAAGTTGGTCAGCCGCCGAAATGTCCGACGACTATAGGGTCGTCCCCACGACCCCGGGCCAAAGTTGGCAAGCCGCTGAAATGTCCGACGACTTTAGGGTTGTCCCCACGACCCCGGGACTACATTGGCCCGCCACCGTCAAGTCCGACGACTATAGGGTCGTCCCCAGGACCTCGGGACTAGATTGGCCCGCCACCGTCAAGTCCGACGACTATAGGGTCGTCCCCACGACCCCGGGTCTAGGTTGGCCAGCCGCCGACTTGTCCGACGACTATAGGGTCGTACCCACGACCCCGGGACTAGGCTGACAAGCCGCCAACATGTCCGACGACTATAGGGTCGTCCCCACGACCCCGGGCCAAAGATGTCCAGCCGCCGTCTTGTCCGACGACTATAGGGTCGTCCCCACGACCCCGGGACTAGATTGGCCCGCCACCGTCATGTCCAACGACTATAGGGTCGCCCCACAACCACGGGCCAAAGTTGGCCAGCCGCCGACATGTCCGACGACTATTGGATCGTCCCCACGACCACGGGCCAAAGTTGGCCAGCCGCCGACATGTCCGATGACTATAGGGTCGTCCCCACGACCACGGGCCAAAGTTGGCCAGCCGCCGACATGTCCGACGACTATTGGATCGTCCCCACGACCACGGGCCAAAGTTGGCCAGCCGCCGACATGTCCGACGACTATAGGGTCGTCCCCACGACCCCGGGACTAGATTAGTCCGCCACCGTCTTGTCCGATGACTATAGGGTCGTTCCCACGACCACGGGCCAAAGTTGACCAGCCGCCGACATATCCGACGACTATAGGGTCGTCCCTACGACCCCGGGACTAGATTGGCCCGCCACCGTCAAGTCCGACGACTATAGGGTCGTCCCCACGACCCCGGGTCCAGGTTGGCCAGCCGCCGACATTTCCGACCACTATAGAGTCGTCCCCACGACACCGGGCAAAAGTTGGCCAGCCGCCGACATTTCCGACGACTATAGAGTCGTCCCCACGACACCGGGCCAAAGTTGGCCAGCCGCCGACATGTCCGACGACTATAGGGTCGTCCGCACGACCCCGGGACAAGGTTGGCCCGCCGCCAACTTGTCCGACGACTATAGGGTCGTACCCACGACCCTGGGACTAGGCTGACAAGCCGCCAACATGTCCGACGACTATAGGGTCGTCCCCACGACCCCGGGCCAAAGATGTCCAGCCGCCGTCTTGTCCGATGACTATAGGGTCGTCCCCACGACCCCTGGACTAGATTGGCCCGCCACCGTCATGTCCAACGACTATAGGGTCGTCCCCACAACCACGGGCCAAAGTTGGCCAGCCGCCGACATGTCCGACGACTATAGGGTCGTCCCCACGACCCCGGGCCAAAGTTGGCCAGCTGCCGACATGTCCGACGACTATAGGGTCGTCCCCACGACCCCGGAACAAGGTTGGCCCGCCGTCGACTTGTCCGACGACTATAGGGTCGTACCCACCACCCCGGGACTAGGCTGACAAGCCGCCAACATGTCCGACGACTATAGGGTCGTCCCCACGACCCCGGGCCAAAGATGTCCAGCCGCCGTCTTGTCCGACGACTATAGGGTCGTCCCCACGACCCCGGGACTAGATTGGCCCGCCACCGTCATGTCCAACGACTATAGGGTCGTCCCCACAACCACGGGCCAAGTTGGCCAGCCGTCGACATGTCCGACGACTATAGGGTCGTCCCCACGACCCCGGGCCTAAGTTGGCCAGCCGCCGACATGTCCGACGACTATAGGGTCGTCCCCACGACCCCGAGACTAGATTGGCCCGCCACCGTCATGTCCGACGACAATAGGGTCGGCCCCACGACTCCGGGTCCAGGTTGGCCAGCCGCCGACATTTCCGACGACTATAGAGTCGTCCCCACGACACCGGGCCAAAGTTGGCCAGCCGCCGACATGTCCGACGACTATAGGGTCGTCCGCACGACCCCGGGACAAGGTTGGCCCGCCGCCAACTTGTCCGACGACTATAGGAACGTACCCACGACCCTGGGACTAGGCTGACAAGCCGCCAACATGTCCGACGACTATAGGGTCGTCCCCACGACCCCGGGCCAAAGATGTCCAGCCGCCGTCTTGTCCGATGACTATAGGGTCGTCCCCACGACCCCTGGACTAGATTGGCCCGCCACCGTCATGTCCAACGACTATAGGGTCGTCCCCACAACCACGGGCCAAAGTTGGCCAGCCGCCGACATGTCCGACGACTATAGGGTCGTCCCCACGACCCCGGGCCAAAGTTGGCCAGCTGCCGACATGTCCGACGACTATAGGGTCGTCCCCACGACCCCGGAACAAGGTTGGCCCGCCGTCGACTTGTCCGACGACTATAGGGTCGTACCCACCACCCCGGGACTAGGCTGACAAGCCGCCAACATGTCCGACGACTATAGGGTCGTCGCCACGACCCCGGGCCAAAGATGTCCAGCCGCCGTCTTGTCCGACGACTATAGGGTCGTCCCCACGACCCCGGGACTAGATTGGCCCGCCACCGTCATGTCCAACGACTATAGGGTCGTCCCCACAACCACGGGCCAAAGTTGGCCAGCCGCCGACATGTCCGACGACTATAGGGTCGTCCCCACGACCCCGGGCCAAAGTTGGCCAGCTGCCGACATGTCCGACGGCTATAGGGTCGTCCCCACGACCCCGGAACAAGGTTGGCCCGCCGTCGACTTGTCCGACGACTATAGGGTCGTACCCACCACCCCGGGACTAGGCTGACAAGCCGCCAACATGTCCGACGACTATAGGGTCGTCCCCACGACCCCGGGCCAAAGATGTCCAGCCGCCGTCTTGTCCGACGACTATAGGGTCGTCCCCACGACCCCGGGACTAGATTGGCCCGCCACCGTCATGTCCAACGACTATAGGGTCGTCCCCACAACCACGGGCCAAAGTTGGCCAGCCGTCGACATGTCCGACGACTATAGGGTCGTCCCCACGACCCCGGGCCTAAGTTGGCCAGCCGCCGACATGTCCGACGACTATAGGGTCGTCCCCACGACCCCGAGACTAGATTGGCCCGCCACCGTCATGTCCGACGACAATAGGGTCTGCCCCACGACTCCGGGTCCAGGTTGGCCAGCCGCCGACATTTCCGACGACTATAGAGTCGTCCCCACGACACCGGGCCAAAGTTGGCCAGCCGCCGACATGTCCGACGACTATAGGGTCGTACCCATGACCCCGGGACTAGGCTGACAAGCCGCCAACATGTCCGACGACTATAGGGTCGTCCCCACGACCCCGGGACTAGATTGGCCCGCCACCGTCATGTCCGACGACTGTAGGGTCGTCCCCGCGACCCCGGGACAAGGTTGGCCCGCCGCCGACATGTCCGACGAATATAGAGCCGTACCCACGACCCCGGGACTAGGCTGACAAGCCGCCAACATGTCCGACGACTATAGGGTCGTCCCCAGGACCTCGGGACTAGATTGGCCCGCCACCGTCAAGTCTGACGACTATAGGGTCGTCCCCACGACCCCGGGTCTAGGTTGGCCAGCCGCCGACTTGTCCGACGACTATAGGGTCGTACCCACGACCCCGGGACTAGGCTGACAAGCCGCCAACATGTCCGACGACTATAGGGTCGTCCCCACGACCCCGGGACTAGATTGGCCCGCCACCGTCATGTCCGACGATTATACGGTCGTCCCCACGACCGCGAGACTAGATTGGCCCGCCACCGTCATGTCCGACGAAAATAGGGTCGTCCCCACGACCCCGGGTCCAGGTTGGCCAGCCGCCGACATTTCCGACGACTATAGAGTCGTCCCCACGACACCGGGCCAAAGTTGGCCAGCCGCCGACATGTCCGACTACTATAGGGTCGTCCCCACGACCCCGGGACAAGGTTGGCCCGCCGCCGACTTGTCCGACGACTATAGGGTCGTACCCACGACCCTGGGACTAGGCTGACAAGCCGCCAACATGTCCGACGACTATAGGGTCGTCCCTACGACCCCGGGCCAAAGATGTCCAGCCGCCGTCTTGTCCGACGAATATAAGGTCGTCCCCACGACCCCGGGACTAGATTGGCCCGCCAGCGTCATGTCCAACGACTATAGGGTCGTCCCCACAACCACGGGCCAAAGTTGGCCAGCCGCCGACATGTCCAACGACTATAGGGTCGTGCCCACGACCACGGGCCAAAGTTGGCATGCCGCCGAAATGTCCGACGACTATAGGGTCGTCACCACGACCCCGGGACTAGATTGGCCCGCCACCGTCATGTCCGACGATTATAGGGTCGTCCCCACGACCCCGGGACAAGCTTGACCCGCCGCCGAATTGTTCGAAGACTATAGGGTCGTCCCCACGACCCCGGGACTAGATTGGCCCGCCACCGTCATGTCCGACGACAATACGGTCGTCCCCACGACCCCGGGTCTAGGTTGGCCCGCTACCGTCAAGTCCGAAGACTATAGGGTCGTCCCCACGACCTCGGGACTAGTTTGGCCCGCTACCGTCAAGTCCGACGACTATAGGGTCGTCCCACGACCCCGGGTCAAAGTTGGCAAGCCGGCGAAATGTCCGACGACTGTAGGGTCGTCTCCACGACCCCGGGACTAGATTGGCCCGCCACCGTCAAGTCCGACGACTATAGGGTCGTCCCCACGACCTCGGGACTAGGTTGGCCAGCCGCCGACATGTCCGACCCCTATTGGGTCGTCCCCACGACCACGGGCCAAAGTTGGCCAGCCGCCGACATGTCCGACGACTATAGGGTCGTCCCTACGACCCCGGGCCAAAGATGTCCAGCCGCCGTCTTGTCCGACGCCTATAGGGTCGTCCCCACGACCCCGGGACTAGATTGGCCCGCCACCGTCATGTCCAACGACTATAGGGTCGTCCCCACCACCACGGGCCAAAGTTGGCCAGCCGCCGACATGTCCGACGATTATAGGGTCGTCCCCACGACCCCGAGACTAGATTGGCCCGCTACCGTCATGTACGACGACAATAGGGACGTCCCCACGACCCCGGGTCCAGGTTGACCAGCCGCCGACATTTCCGACGACTATAGAGTCGTCCCCACGACACCGGGCCAAAGTTGGCCAGCCGCCGACATGTCCGACGACTATAGGGTCGTCCCCACGACCCCGGGACAAGGTTGGCCCGCCGCCGACATGTCCGACGAATATAGGGCCGTACCCACGACCCCGGGACTAGGCTGACAAGCCGCCAACATGTCCGACGACTATAGGGTCGTCCCCACGACCCCGGGCCAAAGTTGGCCAGCCGCCGAAATGTCCGACGACTATAGGGTCGTCCCCACGACCCCGGGCCAAAGTTGGCAAGCCGCTGAAATGTCCGACGACTTTAGGGTTGTCCCCACGACCCCGGGACTACATTGGCCCGCCACCGTCAAGTCCGATGACTATAGGGTCGTCCCCAGGACCTCGGGACTAGATTGGCCCGCCACCGTTAAGTCCGACGACTATAGGGTCGTCCCCACGACCCCGGGTCTAGGTTGGCCACCCGCCGACTTGTCCGACGACTATTGGATCGTCCCCACGACCACGGGCCAATGTTGGCCAGCCGCCGACATGTCCGACGACTATAGGGTCGTCCCCACGACCCCGGGACTAGATTGGTCCGCCACCATCATGTCCGACGACTATAGGGTCGTCCCCACGACCCCGAGACTAGATTGGCCCGCCACCGTCATGTCCGACGACAATAGGGTCGGCCCCACGACTCCGGGTCCAGGTTGGCCAGCCGCCGACATTTCCGACGACTATAGAGTCGTCCCCACGACACCGGTCTAAAGTTGGCCAGCCGCCGACATGTCCGACGACTATAGGGTCGTCCCTACGACCCCGGGACTAGATTGGCCCGCCACCGTCATGTCCAATGATTATAGGGTCGTCCCCACGACCCCGGGTCCAGGTTGGCCAGCCGCCGACATTTCCGACGACTATAGAGTCGTCCCCACGACACCGGGCCAAAGTTGGCCAGCCGCCGACATGTCCGACGACTATAGGGTCGTCCCCACGACCCCGGGACTAGATTGGCCCGCCACCGTCATGTCCGACGATTATAGGGTCGTCCCCACGACCGCGAGACTAGTTTGGCCCGCCACCGTCAAGTCCGACGACAATAGGGTCGTCCCCACGACCCCGGGTCCCGGTTGGCCAGCCGCCGACATTTCCGACGACTATAGAGTCGTCCCCACGACACCGGGCCAAAGTTGGCCAGCCGCCGACATGTCCGACGACTATAGGGTCGTCCCCACGACCCCGGGACAAGGTTGGCCCGCCGCAGACCTGTCCGACGACTATAGGGTCGTACCCACGACCCTGGGACTAGGCTGACAAGCCGCCAACATGTCCGACGACTATAGGGTCGTCCCCACGACCCCGGGCCAAAGATGTCCAGCCGCCGTCTTGTCCGACGACTATAGGGTCGTCCCCACGACCCCGGGACTAGATTGGCCCGACACCGTCACGTCCAACGACTATAGGGTCGTCCCCACAACCACGGGCCAAAGTTGGCCAGCCGCCGACATGTCCGACGACTATAGGGTCGTCCCCACGACCTCGGGACTAGGTTGGCCAGCCGCCGACATGTCCGACGACTATAGGGTCGTCCCCACGACCCCGGGCCAATGTTGGCCAATCGCCGACATGTCCGACGACTATAGGGTCGTCCCTACGACCCCGGGACTAGATTGGCCCGCCACCGTCATGTCCAACGACTATAGGGTCGTGCCCACGACCACGGGCCAAAGTTGGCATGCCGCCGAAATGTCCGACGACTATAGGGTCGTCACCACGACCCCGGGACTAGATTGGCCCGCCACCGTCATGTCCGACGATTATAGGGTCGTCCCCACGACCCCGGGACAAGCTTGACCCGCCGCCGAATTGTTCGAAGACTATAGGGTCGTCCCCACGACCCCGGGACTAGATTGGCCCGCCACCGTCATGTCCGACGACAATACGGTCGTCCCCACGACCCCGGGTCTAGGTTGGCCAGCTGCCGACATGTCCGACGACTATAGAGTCGTCCCCACGACACCGCGCCAAAGTTGAACAGCCGCCGACATGTCCGACTACTATAGGGTCATCCCCACGACCTCGGGTCTAGATTGGCCCGCTACCGTCAAGTCCGAAGACTATAGGGTCGTCCCCACGACCTCGGGACTAGTTTGGCCCGCTACCGTCAAGTCCGACGACTATAGGGTCGTCCCACGACCCCGGGTCAAAGTTGGCAAGCCGGCGAAATGTCCGACGACTGTAGGGTCGTCTCCACGACCCCGGGACTAGATTGGCCCGCCACCGTCAAGTCCGACGACTATAGGGTCGTCCCCACGACCTCGGGACTAGGTTGGCCAGCCGCCGACATGTCCGACCCCTATTGGGTCGTCCCCACGACCACGGGCCAAAGTTGGCCAGCCGCCGACATGTCCGACGACTATAGGGTCGTCCCTACGACCCCGGGCCAAAGATGTCCAGCCGCCGTCTTGTCCGACGCCTATAGGGTCGTCCCCACGACCCCGGGACTAGATTGGCCCGCCACCGTCATGTCCAACGACTATAGGGTCGTCCCCACCACCACGGGCCAAAGTTGGCCAGCCGCCGACATGTCCGACGATTATAGGGTCGTCCCCACGACCCCGAGACTAGATTGGCCCGCTACCGTCATGTACGACGACAATAGGGACGTCCCCACGACCCCGGGTCCAGGTTGACCAGCCGCCGACATTTCCGACGACTATAGAGTCGTCCCCACGACACCGGGCCAAAGTTGGCCAGCCGCCGACATGTCCGACGACTATAGGGTCGTCCCCACGACCCCGGGACAAGGTTGGCCCGCCGCCGACATGTCCGACGAATATAGGGCCGTACCCACGACCCCGGGACTAGGCTGACAAGCCGCCAACATGTCCGACGACTATAGGGTCGTCCCCACGACCCCGGGCCAAAGTTGGCCAGCCGCCGAAATGTCCGACGACTATAGGGTCGTCCCCACGACCCCGGGCCAAAGTTGGCAAGCCGCTGAAATGTCCGACGACTTTAGGGTTGTCCCCACGACCCCGGGACTACATTGGCCCGCCACCGTCAAGTCCGACGACTATAGGGTCGTCCCCAGGACCTCGGGACTAGATTGGCCCGCCACCGTTAAGTCCGACGACTATAGGGTCGTCCCCACGACCCCGGGTCTAGGTTGGCCACCCGCCGACTTGTCCGACGACTATTGGATCGTCCCCACGACCACGGGCCAATGTTGGCCAGCCGCCGACATGTCCGACGACTATAGGGTCGTCCCCACGACCCCGGGCCAAAGATGTCCAGCCGCCGTCTTGTCCGACGACTATAGGGTCGTCCCCACGACCCCGGGACTAGATTGGCCCGCCACCGTCATGTCCAACGACTATAGGGTCGTCCCCACAACCACGGGCCAAAGTTGGCCAGCCGCCGACATGTCCGACGACTATTGGATCGTCCCCACGACCACGGGCCAATGTTGACCAGCCGCCGACATGTCCGACGACTATAGGGTCGTCCCCACGACCCCGAGACTAGATTGGCCCGCCACCGTCATGTCCGACGACAATAGGGTCGTCCCCACGACCCCGGGACTAGGTTGGCCAGCCGCCGACATGTCCGACGACTATAGGGTCGTCCCGACGACCCCGGGCCAATGTTGGCCAATTGCCAACATGTCCGACGACTATAGGGTCGTCCCTACGACCCCGGGACTAGATTGGCCCGCCACCGTCATGTCCAACGATTATAGGGTCGTCCCCACGACCCCGGGACTAGATTGGCCCGCCACCGTCATGTCCGACGAATATAGGGTCGTCCCCACGACCCCGGGACAAGCTTGGCCCGCCGCCGACTTGTCCGACGACTATAGGGTCGTCCCCACGACCCCGGGACTAGATTGGCCCGCCACCGTCATGTCCGACGATTATAGGGTCGTCCCCACGACCGCGAGACTAGATTGGCCCGCCACCGTCATGTCCGACGACAATAGGGTCGTCCCCACGACTCCGGGTCCAGGTTGGCCAGCCGCCGACATTTCCGACGACTATAGAGTCGTCCCCACGACACCGGGCCAAAGTTGGGCAGCCGCCGACATGTCCGACGACTATAGGGTCGTCCCCACGACCCCGGGACAAGGTTGGCCCGCCGCCGACATGTCCGACGAATATAGGGCCGTACCCACGACCCCGGGACTAGGCTGACAAGCCGCCAACATGTCCGACGACTATAGGGTCGTCCCCACGACCCCGGGCCAAAGTTGGTCAGCCGCCGAAATGTCCGACGACTATAGGGTCGTCCCCACGACCCCGGGCCAAAGTTGGCAAGCCGCTGAAATGACCGACGACTTTAGGGTTGTCCCCACGACCCCGGGACTACATTGGCCCGCCACCGTCAAGTCCGACGACTATAGGGTCGTCCCCAGGACCTCGGGACTAGATTGGCCCGCCACCGTCAAGTCCGACGACTATAGGGTCGTCCCCACGACCCCGGGTCTAGGTTGGCCACCCGCCGACTTGTCCGACGACTATTGGATCGTCCCCACGACCACGGGCCAATGTTGGCCAGCCGCCGACATGTCCGACGACTATAGGGTCGTCCCCACGACCCCGGGACTAGATTGGTCCGCCACCATCATGTCCGACGACTATAGGGTCGTCCCCACGACCCCGAGACTAGATTGGCCCGCCACCGTCATGTCCGACGACAATAGGGTCGGCCCCACGACTCCGGGTCCAGGTTGGCCAGCCGCCGACATTTCCGACGACTATAGAGTCGTCCCCACGATACCTCTCCAAAGTTGGCCAGCCGCCGACATGTCCGACGACTATAGGGTCGTCCCTACGACCCCGGGACTAGATTGGCCCGCCACCGTCATGTCCAACGATTATAGGGTCGTCCCCACGACCCCGGGACTAGATTGGTCCGCCACCACCATGTCCGACGACTATAGGGTCGTCCCCACGACCCCGAGACTAGATTGGCCCGCCACCGTCATGTCCGACGACAATAGGGTCGGCCCCACGACTCCGGGTCCAGGTTGGCCAGCCGCCGACATTTCCGACGACTATAGAGTCGTCCCCACGACACCGGTCCAAAGTTGGCCAGCCGCCGACATGTCCGACGACTATAGGATCGTACCCACGACCCCGGGACTAGGCTGACAAGCCGCCAACATGTCCGACGACTATAGGGTCGTCCCCACGACCCCGGGCCAAAGATGTCCAGCCGCCGTCTTGTCCGACGACTATAGGGTCGTCCCCACGACCCCGGGACTAGATTGGCCCGCCACCGTCATGTCCAACGACTATAGGGTCGTCCCCACAACCACGGGCCAAAGTTGGCCAGCCGCCGACATGTCCGACGACTATTGGATCGTCCCCACGACCACGGGCCAATGTTGACCAGCCGCCGACATGTCCGACGACTATAGGGTCGTCCCCACGACCCCGAGACTAGATTGGCCCGCCACCGTCATGTCCGACGACAATAGGGTCGTCCCCACGACCCCGGGACTAGGTTGGCCAGCCGCCGACATGTCCGACGACTATAGGGTCGTCCCGACGACCCCGGGCCAATGTTGGCCAATTGCCAACATGTCCGACGACTATAGGGTCGTCCCTACGACCCCGGGACTAGATTGGCCCGCCACCGTCATGTCCAACGATTATAGGGTCGTCCCCACGACCCCGGGACTAGATTGGCCCGCCACCGTCATGTCCGACGAATATAGGGTCGTCCCCACGACCCCGGGACAAGCTTGACCCGCCGCCGACTTGTCCGACGACTATAGGGTCGTCCCCACGACCCCGGGACTAGATTGGCCCGCCACCGTCATGTCCGACGACAATAGGGTCGTCCCCACGACCCCGGGTCTAGGTTGCCCAGCTGCCGACATGTCCGACGACTATAGAGTCGTTCCCACGACACCGCGCCAAAGTTGGACAGCCGCCGACATGTCCGACTACTATAGGGTCGTCCCCACGACCTCGGGTCTAGATTGGCCCGCTACCGTCATGTCCGAAGACTATAGGGTCGTCCCCACGACCTCTGGACTAGATTGGCCCGCTACCGTCAAGTCCGACGACTATAGGGTCGTCCCACGACCCCGGGCCAAAGTTGGCAAGCCGCCGAAATGTCCGACGACTGTAGGGTCGTCCCCACGACCCCGGGACTAGATTGGCCCGCCACCGTCAAGTCCGACGACTATAGGGTCGTCCCCACGACCCCGGGTCCAGGTTGGCCAGCCGCCGACATTTCCGACGACTATAGAGTCGTCCCCACGACACCGGGCCAAAGTTGGCCAGCCGCCGACATGTCCGACGACTATAGGGTCGTCCCCACGACCCCGGGACTAGATTGGCCCGCCACCGTCATGTCCGACGATTATAGGGTCGTCCCCACGACCGCGAGACTAGATTGGCCCGCCACCGTCATGTCCGACGACAATAGGGTCGTCTCCACGACTCCGGGTCCAGGTTGGCCAGCCGCCGACATTTCCGACGACTATAGAGTCGTCCCCACGACACCGGGCCAAAGTTGGGCAGCCGCCGACATGTCCGACGACTATAGGGTCGTCCCCACGATCCCGGGACAAGGTTGGCCCGCCGCCGACATGTCCGACGAATATAGGGCCGTACCCACGACCCCGGGACTAGGCCTGACAAGCCGCCAACATGTCCGACGACTATAGGGTCGTCCCCACGACCCCGGGCCAAAGTTGGTCAGCCGCCGAAATGTCCGACGACTATAGGGTCGTCCCCACGACCCCGGGCCAAAGTTGGCAAGCCGCTGAAATGTCCGACGACTTTAGGGTTGTCCCCACGACCCCGGGACTACATTGGCCCGCCACCGTCAAGTCCGACGACTATAGGGTCGTCCCCAGGACCTCGGGACTAGATTGGCCCGCCACCGTCAAGTCCGACGACTATAGGGTCGTCCCCACGACCCCGGGTCTAGGTTGGCCACCCGCCGACTTGTCCGACGACTATTGGATCGTCCCCACGATCACGGGCCAATGTTGGCCAGCCGCCGACATGTCCGACGACTATAGGGTCGTCCCCACGACCCCGGACTAGATTGGTCCGCCACCATCATGTCCGACGACTATAGGGTCGTCCCCACGACCCCGAGACTAGATTGGCCCGCCACCGTCATGTCCGACGATAATAGGGTCGGCCCCACGACTCCGGGTCCAGGTTGGCCAGCCGCCGACATTTCCGACGACTATAGAGTCGTCCCCACGACACCGGTCCAAAGTTGGCCAGCCGCCGACATGTCCGACGACTATAGGGTCGTCCCTACGACCCCGGGACTAGATTGGCCCGCCACCGTCATGTCCAACGATTATAGGGTCGTCCCCACGACCCCGGGACTAGATTGGCCCGCCACCGTCATGTCCGACGAATATAGGGTCGTCCCCACGACCCCGGGACAAGCTTGGCCCGCCGCCGACTTGTCCGACGACTATAGGGTCGTCCCCACGACCCCGGGACTAGATTAGCCCGCCACCGTCATGCCCGACGACAATAGGGTCGTCCCCACGACCCCGGGTCTAGGTTGGCCAGCTGCCGACATGTCCGACGACTATAGGGTCGTCCCCACGACCCCGGGCCAAAGATGTCCAGCCGCCGTCTTGTCCGACGACTATAGGGTCGTCCCCACGACCCCGGGACTAGATTGGCCCGCCACCGTCATGTCCAACGACTATAGGGTCGTCCCCACAACCACGGGCCAAAGTTGGCCAGCCGCCGACATGTCCGACGACTATAGGGTCGTCCCCACGACCCCGAGACTAGATTGGCCCGCTACCGTCATGTCCGACGACAATAGGGTCGTCCCCACGACCCCGGGTCCAGGTTGGCCAGCCGCCGACATTTCCGACGACTATAGAGTCGTCCCCACGACACCGGGCCAAAGTTGGCCAGCCGCCGACATGTCCGACGACAATAGGGTCGTCCCCACGACCCCGGGACAAGGTTGGCCCGCCGCCGACATGTCCGACGAATATAGGGCCGTACCCACGACCCCGGGACTAGGCTGACAAGCCGCCAACATGTCCGACGACTATAGGGTCGTCCCCACGACCCCGGGCCAAAGTTGGTCAGGCGCCGAAATGTCCGACGACTATAGGGTCGTCCCCACGACCCCGGGCCAAAGTTGGCAAGCCGCTGAAATGTCCGACGATTTTAGGGTTGTCCCCACGACCCCGGGACTACATTGGCCCGCCACCGTCAAGTCCGACGACTATAGGGTCGTCCCCAGGACCTCGGGACTAGATTGGCCCGCCACCGTCAAGTCCGACGACTATAGGGTCGTCCCCACGACCCCGGGTCTAGGTTGGCCAGCCGCCGACTTGTCCGACGACTATAGGGTCGTACCCACGACCCCGGGACTAGGCTGACAAGCCGCCAACATGTCCGACGACTATAGGGTCGTCCCCACGACCCCGGGCCAAAGATGTCCAGCCGCCGTCTTGTCCGACGACTATAGGGTCGTCCCCACGACCCCGGGACTAGATTGGCCCGCCACCGTCATGTCCAACGACTATAGGGTCGTCCCCACAACCACGGGCCAAAGTTGGCCAGCCGCCGACATGTCCGACGACTATAGGGTCGTCCCCACGACCTCGGGACTAGGTTGGCCAGCCGCCGACATGTCCGACGACTATAGGGTCAACCCCACGACCCCGGGCCAATGTTGGCCAATCGCCGACATGTCCGACGACTATAGGGTCGTCCCTACGACCCCGGGACTAGATTGGCCCGCCACCGTCATGTCCAACGACTATAGGGTCGTGCCCACGACCACGGGCCAAAGTTGGCATGCCGCCGACATGTCCGACGACTATAGGGTCGTCACCACGACCCCGGGACTAGATTGGCCCGCCACCGTCATGTCCGACGATTATAGGGTCGTCCCCACGACCCCGGGACAAGCTTGACCCGCCGCCGAATTGTTCGAAGACTATAGGGTCGTCCCCACGACCCCGGGACTAGATTGGCCCGCCACCGTCATGTCCGACGACAATACGGTCGTCCCCACGACCCCGGGTCTAGGTTGGCCAGCCGCCGACTTGTCCGATGACTATAGGGTCGTCCCCAGGACCTCGGGACTAGATTGGCCCGCCACCGTCATGTCCAACGACTATAGGGTCGTCCCCACGACCGCGGGCCAAAGTTGGCCTGCCGCCGAAATGTCCGACGATTATAGGGTCGTCCCCACGACCCCGGGCCAAAGTTGGCAAGCCGCCGAAATGTCCGATGACTGTAGGGTCGTCCCCACGACCCCGGGACTAGATTGGCCCGCCACCGTCATGTCCAACGACTATAGGGTCGTTCCCACAACCACGGGCCAAAGTTGGCCAGCCGCCGACATGTCCGACGACTATTGGATCGTCCCCACGACCACGGGCCAAAGTTGGCCAGCCGCCGACATGTCCGACGACTATAGGGTCGTCCCCACGACCCCGGGACTAGATTGGTCCGCCACCGTCATGTCCGACGACTATAGGGTCGTCCCCACGACCCCGGACCAAAGATGTCCAGCCGCCGTCTTCTCCGACGACTATAGGGTCGTCGTCACGACCCCGGGTCCAGGTTGGCCAGCCGCCGACATTTCCGACGACTATAGAGTCGTCCCCACGACACCGGGCCAAAGTTGGCCAGCCGCCGACATGTCCGACGACTATAGGGTCGGCCCCACGACCCCGGGACATGGTTGGCCCGCCGCCGACTTGTCCGACGACTATAGGGTCGTACCCACGACCCTGGGACTAGGCTGACAAGCCGCCAACATGTCCGACGACTATAGGGTCGTCCCCCCGACCCCGGGCCAAAGATGTCCAGCCGCCGTCTTGTCCGACGACTATAGGGTCGTACCCCACGACCCCGGGTCTAGATTGGCCCGCCACCGTCATGTCCATCGACTATAGGGTCGTCCCCACAACCACGGGCCAAAGTTGGCCAGCCGCCGACATGTCCGACGACTATAGGGTCGTCCCCACGACCCCGGGCCAAAGTTGGCCAGCTGCCGACATGTCCGACGACTATAGGGTCGTCCCCACGACCCCGGGACAAGGTTGGCCCGCCGCCGACTTGTCCGACGACTATAGGGTCGTACCCACCACCCCGGGACTAGGCTGACAAGCCGCCAACATGTCCGACGACTATAGGGTCGTCCCCACGACCCCGGGCCAAAGATGTCCAGCCGCCGTCTTGTCCCACGACTATAGGGTCGTCCCCACGACCCCGAGTCCAGGTTGGCCAGCCGCCGACATTTCCGACGACTATAGAGTCGTCCCCACGACCCCGGGTCTAGGTTGGCCAGCCGCCGACTTGTCCGACGACTAAAGGGTCGTACCCACGACCCCGGGACTAGGCTGACAAGCCGCCAACATGTCCGACGACTATAGGGTCGTCCCCACGACCCCGGGCCAAAGATGTCCAGCCGCCGTCTTGTCCGACGACTATAGGGTCGTCCCCACGACCCCGGGACTAGATTGGCCCGCCACCGTCATGTCCAACGACTATAGGGTCGTCCCCACAACCACGGGCCAAAGTTGGCCAGCCGCCGACATGTCCGACGACTATAGGGTCGTCCCCACGACCCCGAGACTAGATTGGCCCGCCACCGTCATGTCCGACGACAATAGGGTCGTCCCCACGACCCCGGGTCCAGGTTGGCCAGCCGCCGACATTTCCGACGACTATAGAGTCGTCCCCACGACACCGGGCCAAAGTTGGCCAGCCGCCGACATGTCCGACGACTACAGGGTCGTCCCCACGACCCCGGGACTAGATTGGCCCGCCACCGTCATGTACGACGATTATAGGGTCGTCCCCACGACCCCGGGACAAGATTGGCCCGCCGCCGAATTGTTCGACGACTATAGGGTCGTCCCCACGACCCCGGGACTAGATTGGCCCGCCACCGTCATGTCCGACGACAATAGGGTCGTCCCCACGACCCCGGGTCTAGGTTGGCCAGCCGCCGACTTGTCCGACGACTATAGGGTCGTACCCACGACCCCGGGACTAGGCTGACAAGCCGCCAACATGTCCGACGACTATAGGGTCGTCCCCACGACCCCGGGCCAAAGATGTCCAGCCGCCGTCTTGTCCGACGACTATAGGGTCGTCCCCACGTCCCCGGGACTAGATTGGCCCGCCACCGTCATGTCCAACGACTATAGGGTCGTCCCCACAACCACGGGCCAAAGTTGGCCAGCCGCCGACATGTCCGACGACTATAGGGTCGTCCCCACGACCCCGAGACTAGATTGGCCCGCCACCGTCATGTCCGACGACAATAGGGTCGTCCCCACGACCCCGGGTCCAGGTTGGCCAGCCGCCGACATTTCCGACGACTATAGAGTCGTCCCCACGACACCGGGCCAAAGTTGGCCAGCCGCCGACATGTCCGACGACTACAGGGTCGTCCCCACGACCCCGGGACTAGATTGGCACGCCACCGTCATGTACGACGATTATAGGGTCGTCCCCACGACCCCGGGACAAGATTGGCCCGCCGCCGAATTGTTCGACGACTATAGGGTCGTCCCCACGACCCCGGGACTAGATTGGCCCGCCACCGTCATGTCCGACGACTATAGGGTCGTCCCCACGACCCCGGGACTAGATTGGTCCGCCACCGTCATGTCCGACGACTATAGGGTCGTCCCCACGACCCCGGGCCAAAGTTGGCCAGCCGCCGACATGTCCGACGACTATAGGGTCGTCCCCACGACCCCGAGACTAGATTGGCCCGCCACCGTCATGTCCGATGACAATAGGGTCGTCCCCACGACCCCGGGACTAGGTTGGCCAGCCGCCGACATGTCCGACGACTATAGGGTCGTCCCGACGACCTCGGGCCAATGTTGGCCAATTGCCAACATGTCCGACGACTATAGGGTCGTCCCTACGACCCCGGGACTAGATTGGCCCGCCACCGTCATGTCCAACGATTATAGGGTCGTCCCCACGACCTCGGGTCTAGATTGGCCCGCTACCGTCATGTCCGAAGACTATAGGGTCGTCCCCACGACCTCGGGACTAGTTTGGCCCGCTACCGTCAAGTCCGACGACTATAGGGTCGTCCCACGACCCCGGGTCAAAGTTGGCAAGCCGGCGAAATGTCCGACGACTGTAGGGTCGTCTCCACGACCCCGGGACTAGATTGGCCCGCCACCGTCAAGTCCGACGACTATAGGGTCGTCCCCACGACCTCGGGACTAGGTTGGCCAGCCGCCGACATGTCCGACCCCTATTGGGTCGTCCCCACGACCACGGGCCAAAGTTGGCCAGCCGCCGACATGTCCGACGACTATAGGGTCGTCCCTACGACCCCGGGCCAAAGATGTCCAGCCGCCGTCTTGTCCGACGCCTATAGGGTCGTCCCCACGACCCCGGGACTAGATTGGCCCGCCACCGTCATGTCCAACGACTATAGGGTCGTCCCCACCACCACGGGCCAAAGTTGGCCAGCCGCCGACATGTCCGACGATTATAGGGTCGTCCCCACGACCCCGAGACTAGATTGGCCCGCTACCGTCATGTACGACGACAATAGGGACGTCCCCACGACCCCGGGTCCAGGTTGACCAGCCGCCGACATTTCCGACGACTATAGAGTCGTCCCCACGACACCGGGCCAAAGTTGGCCAGCCGCCGACATGTCCGACGACTATAGGGTCGTCCCCACGACCCCGGGACAAGGTTGGCCCGCCGCCGACATGTCCGACGAATATAGGGCCGTACCCACGACCCCGGGACTAGGCTGACAAGCCGCCAACATGTCCGACGACTATAGGGTCGTCCCCACGACCCCGGGCCAAAGTTGGCCAGCCGCCGAAATGTCCGACGACTATAGGGTCGTCCCCACGACCCCGGGCCAAAGTTGGCAAGCCGCTGAAATGTCCGACGACTTTAGGGTTGTCCCCACGACCCCGGGACTACATTGGCCCGCCACCGTCAAGTCCGACGACTATAGGGTCGTCCCCAGGACCTCGGGACTAGATTGGCCCGCCACCGTTAAGTCCGACGACTATAGGGTCGTCCCCACGACCCCGGGTCTAGGTTGGCCACCCGCCGACTTGTCCGACGACTATTGGATCGTCCCCACGACCACGGGCCAATGTTGGCCAGCCGCCGACATGTCCGACGACTATAGGGTCGTCCCCACGACCCCGGGCCAAAGATGTCCAGCCGCCGTCTTGTCCGACGACTATAGGGTCGTCCCCACGACCCCGGGACTAGATTGGCCCGCCACCGTCATGTCCAACGACTATAGGGTCGTCCCCACAACCACGGGCCAAAGTTGGCCAGCCGCCGACATGTCCGACGACTATTGGATCGTCCCCACGACCACGGGCCAATGTTGACCAGCCGCCGACATGTCCGACGACTATAGGGTCGTCCCCACGACCCCGAGACTAGATTGGCCCGCCACCGTCATGTCCGACGACAATAGGGTCGTCCCCACGACCCCGGGACTAGGTTGGCCAGCCGCCGACATGTCCGACGACTATAGGGTCGTCCCGACGACCCCGGGCCAATGTTGGCCAATTGCCAACATGTCCGACGACTATAGGGTCGTCCCTACGACCCCGGGACTAGATTGGCCCGCCACCGTCATGTCCAACGATTATAGGGTCGTCCCCACGACCCCGGGACTAGATTGGCCCGCCACCGTCATGTCCGACGAATATAGGGTCGTCCCCACGACCCCGGGACAAGCTTGGCCCGCCGCCGACTTGTCCGACGACTATAGGGTCGTCCCCACGACCCCGGGACTAGATTGGCCCGCCACCGTCATGTCCGACGATTATAGGGTCGTCCCCACGACCGCGAGACTAGATTGGCCCGCCACCGTCATGTCCGACGACAATAGGGTCGTCCCCACGACTCCGGGTCCAGGTTGGCCAGCCGCCGACATTTCCGACGACTATAGAGTCGTCCCCACGACACCGGGCCAAAGTTGGGCAGCCGCCGACATGTCCGACGACTATAGGGTCGTCCCCACGACCCCGGGACAAGGTTGGCCCGCCGCCGACATGTCCGACGAATATAGGGCCGTACCCACGACCCCGGGACTAGGCTGACAAGCCGCCAACATGTCCGACGACTATAGGGTCGTCCCCACGACCCCGGGCCAAAGTTGGTCAGCCGCCGAAATGTCCGACGACTATAGGGTCGTCCCCACGACCCCGGGCCAAAGTTGGCAAGCCGCTGAAATGACCGACGACTTTAGGGTTGTCCCCACGACCCCGGGACTACATTGGCCCGCCACCGTCAAGTCCGACGACTATAGGGTCGTCCCCAGGACCTCGGGACTAGATTGGCCCGCCACCGTCAAGTCCGACGACTATAGGGTCGTCCCCACGACCCCGGGTCTAGGTTGGCCACCCGCCGACTTGTCCGACGACTATTGGATCGTCCCCACGACCACGGGCCAATGTTGGCCAGCCGCCGACATGTCCGACGACTATAGGGTCGTCCCCACGACCCCGGGACTAGATTGGTCCGCCACCATCATGTCCGACGACTATAGGGTCGTCCCCACGACCCCGAGACTAGATTGGCCCGCCACCGTCATGTCCGACGACAATAGGGTCGGCCCCACGACTCCGGGTCCAGGTTGGCCAGCCGCCGACATTTCCGACGACTATAGAGTCGTCCCCACGATACCTCTCCAAAGTTGGCCAGCCGCCGACATGTCCGACGACTATAGGGTCGTCCCTACGACCCCGGGACTAGATTGGCCCGCCACCGTCATGTCCAACGATTATAGGGTCGTCCCCACGACCCCGGGACTAGATTGGTCCGCCACCACCATGTCCGACGACTATAGGGTCGTCCCCACGACCCCGAGACTAGATTGGCCCGCCACCGTCATGTCCGACGACAATAGGGTCGGCCCCACGACTCCGGGTCCAGGTTGGCCAGCCGCCGACATTTCCGACGACTATAGAGTCGTCCCCACGACACCGGTCCAAAGTTGGCCAGCCGCCGACATGTCCGACGACTATAGGATCGTACCCACGACCCCGGGACTAGGCTGACAAGCCGCCAACATGTCCGACGACTATAGGGTCGTCCCCACGACCCCGGGCCAAAGATGTCCAGCCGCCGTCTTGTCCGACGACTATAGGGTCGTCCCCACGACCCCGGGACTAGATTGGCCCGCCACCGTCATGTCCAACGACTATAGGGTCGTCCCCACAACCACGGGCCAAAGTTGGCCAGCCGCCGACATGTCCGACGACTATTGGATCGTCCCCACGACCACGGGCCAATGTTGACCAGCCGCCGACATGTCCGACGACTATAGGGTCGTCCCCACGACCCCGAGACTAGATTGGCCCGCCACCGTCATGTCCGACGACAATAGGGTCGTCCCCACGACCCCGGGACTAGGTTGGCCAGCCGCCGACATGTCCGACGACTATAGGGTCGTCCCGACGACCCCGGGCCAATGTTGGCCAATTGCCAACATGTCCGACGACTATAGGGTCGTCCCTACGACCCCGGGACTAGATTGGCCCGCCACCGTCATGTCCAACGATTATAGGGTCGTCCCCACGACCCCGGGACTAGATTGGCCCGCCACCGTCATGTCCGACGAATATAGGGTCGTCCCCACGACCCCGGGACAAGCTTGACCCGCCGCCGACTTGTCCGACGACTATAGGGTCGTCCCCACGACCCCGGGACTAGATTGGCCCGCCACCGTCATGTCCGACGACAATAGGGTCGTCCCCACGACCCCGGGTCTAGGTTGCCCAGCTGCCGACATGTCCGACGACTATAGAGTCGTTCCCACGACACCGCGCCAAAGTTGGACAGCCGCCGACATGTCCGACTACTATAGGGTCGTCCCCACGACCTCGGGTCTAGATTGGCCCGCTACCGTCATGTCCGAAGACTATAGGGTCGTCCCCACGACCTCTGGACTAGATTGGCCCGCTACCGTCAAGTCCGACGACTATAGGGTCGTCCCACGACCCCGGGCCAAAGTTGGCAAGCCGCCGAAATGTCCGACGACTGTAGGGTCGTCCCCACGACCCCGGGACTAGATTGGCCCGCCACCGTCAAGTCCGACGACTATAGGGTCGTCCCCACGACCCCGGGTCCAGGTTGGCCAGCCGCCGACATTTCCGACGACTATAGAGTCGTCCCCACGACACCGGGCCAAAGTTGGCCAGCCGCCGACATGTCCGACGACTATAGGGTCGTCCCCACGACCCCGGGACTAGATTGGCCCGCCACCGTCATGTCCGACGATTATAGGGTCGTCCCCACGACCGCGAGACTAGATTGGCCCGCCACCGTCATGTCCGACGACAATAGGGTCGTCTCCACGACTCCGGGTCCAGGTTGGCCAGCCGCCGACATTTCCGACGACTATAGAGTCGTCCCCACGACACCGGGCCAAAGTTGGGCAGCCGCCGACATGTCCGACGACTATAGGGTCGTCCCCACGATCCCGGGACAAGGTTGGCCCGCCGCCGACATGTCCGACGAATATAGGGCCGTACCCACGACCCCGGGACTAGGCTGACAAGCCGCCAACATGTCCGACGACTATAGGGTCGTCCCCACGACCCCGGGCCAAAGTTGGTCAGCCGCCGAAATGTCCGACGACTATAGGGTCGTCCCCACGACCCCGGGCCAAAGTTGGCAAGCCGCTGAAATGTCCGACGACTTTAGGGTTGTCCCCACGACCCCGGGACTACATTGGCCCGCCACCGTCAAGTCCGACGACTATAGGGTCGTCCCCAGGACCTCGGGACTAGATTGGCCCGCCACCGTCAAGTCCGACGACTATAGGGTCGTCCCCACGACCCCGGGTCTAGGTTGGCCACCCGCCGACTTGTCCGACGACTATTGGATCGTCCCCACGATCACGGGCCAATGTTGGCCAGCCGCCGACATGTCCGACGACTATAGGGTCGTCCCCACGACCCCGGGACTAGATTGGTCCGCCACCATCATGTCCGACGACTATAGGGTCGTCCCCACGACCCCGAGACTAGATTGGCCCGCCACCGTCATGTCCGACGATAATAGGGTCGGCCCCACGACTCCGGGTCCAGGTTGGCCAGCCGCCGACATTTCCGACGACTATAGAGTCGTCCCCACGACACCGGTCCAAAGTTGGCCAGCCGCCGACATGTCCGACGACTATAGGGTCGTCCCTACGACCCCGGGACTAGATTGGCCCGCCACCGTCATGTCCAACGATTATAGGGTCGTCCCCACGACCCCGGGACTAGATTGGCCCGCCACCGTCATGTCCGACGAATATAGGGTCGTCCCCACGACCCCGGGACAAGCTTGGCCCGCCGCCGACTTGTCCGACGACTATAGGGTCGTCCCCACGACCCCGGGACTAGATTAGCCCGCCACCGTCATGCCCGACGACAATAGGGTCGTCCCCACGACCCCGGGTCTAGGTTGGCCAGCTGCCGACATGTCCGACGACTATAGGGTCGTCCCCACGACCCCGGGCCAAAGATGTCCAGCCGCCGTCTTGTCCGACGACTATAGGGTCGTCCCCACGACCCCGGGACTAGATTGGCCCGCCACCGTCATGTCCAACGACTATAGGGTCGTCCCCACAACCACGGGCCAAAGTTGGCCAGCCGCCGACATGTCCGACGACTATAGGGTCGTCCCCACGACCCCGAGACTAGATTGGCCCGCTACCGTCATGTCCGACGACAATAGGGTCGTCCCCACGACCCCGGGTCCAGGTTGGCCAGCCGCCGACATTTCCGACGACTATAGAGTCGTCCCCACGACACCGGGCCAAAGTTGGCCAGCCGCCGACATGTCCGACGACAATAGGGTCGTCCCCACGACCCCGGGACAAGGTTGGCCCGCCGCCGACATGTCCGACGAATATAGGGCCGTACCCACGACCCCGGGACTAGGCTGACAAGCCGCCAACATGTCCGACGACTATAGGGTCGTCCCCACGACCCCGGGCCAAAGTTGGTCAGGCGCCGAAATGTCCGACGACTATAGGGTCGTCCCCACGACCCCGGGCCAAAGTTGGCAAGCCGCTGAAATGTCCGACGATTTTAGGGTTGTCCCCACGACCCCGGGACTACATTGGCCCGCCACCGTCAAGTCCGACGACTATAGGGTCGTCCCCAGGACCTCGGGACTAGATTGGCCCGCCACCGTCAAGTCCGACGACTATAGGGTCGTCCCCACGACCCCGGGTCTAGGTTGGCCAGCCGCCGACTTGTCCGACGACTATAGGGTCGTACCCACGACCCCGGGACTAGGCTGACAAGCCGCCAACATGTCCGACGACTATAGGGTCGTCCCCACGACCCCGGGCCAAAGATGTCCAGCCGCCGTCTTGTCCGACGACTATAGGGTCGTCCCCACGACCCCGGGACTAGATTGGCCCGCCACCGTCATGTCCAACGACTATAGGGTCGTCCCCACAACCACGGGCCAAAGTTGGCCAGCCGCCGACATGTCCGACGACTATAGGGTCGTCCCCACGACCTCGGGACTAGGTTGGCCAGCCGCCGACATGTCCGACGACTATAGGGTCAACCCCACGACCCCGGGCCAATGTTGGCCAATCGCCGACATGTCCGACGACTATAGGGTCGTCCCTACGACCCCGGGACTAGATTGGCCCGCCACCGTCATGTCCAACGACTATAGGGTCGTGCCCACGACCACGGGCCAAAGTTGGCATGCCGCCGACATGTCCGACGACTATAGGGTCGTCACCACGACCCCGGGACTAGATTGGCCCGCCACCGTCATGTCCGACGATTATAGGGTCGTCCCCACGACCCCGGGACAAGCTTGACCCGCCGCCGAATTGTTCGAAGACTATAGGGTCGTCCCCACGACCCCGGGACTAGATTGGCCCGCCACCGTCATGTCCGACGACAATACGGTCGTCCCCACGACCCCGGGTCTAGGTTGGCCAGCCGCCGACTTGTCCGATGACTATAGGGTCGTCCCCAGGACCTCGGGACTAGATTGGCCCGCCACCGTCATGTCCAACGACTATAGGGTCGTCCCCACGACCGCGGGCCAAAGTTGGCCTGCCGCCGAAATGTCCGACGATTATAGGGTCGTCCCCACGACCCCGGGCCAAAGTTGGCAAGCCGCCGAAATGTCCGATGACTGTAGGGTCGTCCCCACGACCCCGGGACTAGATTGGCCCGCCACCGTCATGTCCAACGACTATAGGGTCGTTCCCACAACCACGGGCCAAAGTTGGCCAGCCGCCGACATGTCCGACGACTATTGGATCGTCCCCACGACCACGGGCCAAAGTTGGCCAGCCGCCGACATGTCCGACGACTATAGGGTCGTCCCCACGACCCCGGGACTAGATTGGTCCGCCACCGTCATGTCCGACGACTATAGGGTCGTCCCCACGACCCCGGACCAAAGATGTCCAGCCGCCGTCTTCTCCGACGACTATAGGGTCGTCGTCACGACCCCGGGTCCAGGTTGGCCAGCCGCCGACATTTCCGACGACTATAGAGTCGTCCCCACGACACCGGGCCAAAGTTGGCCAGCCGCCGACATGTCCGACGACTATAGGGTCGGCCCCACGACCCCGGGACATGGTTGGCCCGCCGCCGACTTGTCCGACGACTATAGGGTCGTACCCACGACCCTGGGACTAGGCTGACAAGCCGCCAACATGTCCGACGACTATAGGGTCGTCCCCCCGACCCCGGGCCAAAGATGTCCAGCCGCCGTCTTGTCCGACGACTATAGGGTCGTACCCCACGACCCCGGGTCTAGATTGGCCCGCCACCGTCATGTCCATCGACTATAGGGTCGTCCCCACAACCACGGGCCAAAGTTGGCCAGCCGCCGACATGTCCGACGACTATAGGGTCGTCCCCACGACCCCGGGCCAAAGTTGGCCAGCTGCCGACATGTCCGACGACTATAGGGTCGTCCCCACGACCCCGGGACAAGGTTGGCCCGCCGCCGACTTGTCCGACGACTATAGGGTCGTACCCACCACCCCGGGACTAGGCTGACAAGCCGCCAACATGTCCGACGACTATAGGGTCGTCCCCACGACCCCGGGCCAAAGATGTCCAGCCGCCGTCTTGTCCCACGACTATAGGGTCGTCCCCACGACCCCGAGTCCAGGTTGGCCAGCCGCCGACATTTCCGACGACTATAGAGTCGTCCCCACGACCCCGGGTCTAGGTTGGCCAGCCGCCGACTTGTCCGACGACTAAAGGGTCGTACCCACGACCCCGGGACTAGGCTGACAAGCCGCCAACATGTCCGACGACTATAGGGTCGTCCCCACGACCCCGGGCCAAAGATGTCCAGCCGCCGTCTTGTCCGACGACTATAGGGTCGTCCCCACGACCCCGGGACTAGATTGGCCCGCCACCGTCATGTCCAACGACTATAGGGTCGTCCCCACAACCACGGGCCAAAGTTGGCCAGCCGCCGACATGTCCGACGACTATAGGGTCGTCCCCACGACCCCGAGACTAGATTGGCCCGCCACCGTCATGTCCGACGACAATAGGGTCGTCCCCACGACCCCGGGTCCAGGTTGGCCAGCCGCCGACATTTCCGACGACTATAGAGTCGTCCCCACGACACCGGGCCAAAGTTGGCCAGCCGCCGACATGTCCGACGACTACAGGGTCGTCCCCACGACCCCGGGACTAGATTGGCCCGCCACCGTCATGTACGACGATTATAGGGTCGTCCCCACGACCCCGGGACAAGATTGGCCCGCCGCCGAATTGTTCGACGACTATAGGGTCGTCCCCACGACCCCGGGACTAGATTGGCCCGCCACCGTCATGTCCGACGACAATAGGGTCGTCCCCACGACCCCGGGTCTAGGTTGGCCAGCCGCCGACTTGTCCGACGACTATAGGGTCGTACCCACGACCCCGGGACTAGGCTGACAAGCCGCCAACATGTCCGACGACTATAGGGTCGTCCCCACGACCCCGGGCCAAAGATGTCCAGCCGCCGTCTTGTCCGACGACTATAGGGTCGTCCCCACGTCCCCGGGACTAGATTGGCCCGCCACCGTCATGTCCAACGACTATAGGGTCGTCCCCACAACCACGGGCCAAAGTTGGCCAGCCGCCGACATGTCCGACGACTATAGGGTCGTCCCCACGACCCCGAGACTAGATTGGCCCGCCACCGTCATGTCCGACGACAATAGGGTCGTCCCCACGACCCCGGGTCCAGGTTGGCCAGCCGCCGACATTTCCGACGACTATAGAGTCGTCCCCACGACACCGGGCCAAAGTTGGCCAGCCGCCGACATGTCCGACGACTACAGGGTCGTCCCCACGACCCCGGGACTAGATTGGCACGCCACCGTCATGTACGACGATTATAGGGTCGTCCCCACGACCCCGGGACAAGATTGGCCCGCCGCCGAATTGTTCGACGACTATAGGGTCGTCCCCACGACCCCGGGACTAGATTGGCCCGCCACCGTCATGTCCGACGACTATAGGGTCGTCCCCACGACCCCGGGACTAGATTGGTCCGCCACCGTCATGTCCGACGACTATAGGGTCGTCCCCACGACCCCGGGCCAAAGTTGGCCAGCCGCCGACATGTCCGACGACTATAGGGTCGTCCCCACGACCCCGAGACTAGATTGGCCCGCCACCGTCATGTCCGATGACAATAGGGTCGTCCCCACGACCCCGGGACTAGGTTGGCCAGCCGCCGACATGTCCGACGACTATAGGGTCGTCCCGACGACCTCGGGCCAATGTTGGCCAATTGCCAACATGTCCGACGACTATAGGGTCGTCCCTACGACCCCGGGACTAGATTGGCCCGCCACCGTCATGTCCAACGATTATAGGGTCGTCCCCACGACCTCGGGTCTAGATTGGCCCGCTACCGTCATGTCCGAAGACTATAGGGTCGTCCCCACGACCTCGGGACTAGATTGGCCCGCTACCGTCAAGTCCGACGACTATAGGGTCGTCCCACGACCCCGGGCCAAAGTTGGCAAGCCGCCGAAATGTCCGACGACTGTAGGGTCGTCCCCACGACCCCGGGACTAGATTGGCCCGCCACCGTCAAGTCCGACGACTATAGGGTCGTCTCCACGACCCCGGGTCCAGGTTGGCCAGCCGCCGACATTTCCGACGACTATAGAGTCGTCCCCACGACACCGGGCCAAAGTTGGCCAGCCGCCGACATGTCCGACGACTATAGGGTCGTCCCCACGACCCCGGGACTAGATTGGCCCGCCACCGTCATGTCCGACGAGTATAGGGTCGTCCCCACGACCGCGAGACTAGATTGGCCCGCCACCGTCATGTCCGACGACAATAGGGTCGTCCCCACGACCCCGGGTCCAGGTTGGCCAGCCGCCGACATTTCCGACGACTATAGAGTCGTCCCCACGACACCGGGCCAAAGTTGGGCAGCCGCCGACATGTCCGACGACTATAGGGTCGTCCCCACGACCCCGGGACAAGGTTGGCCCGCCGCCGACATGTCCGACGAATATAGGGCCGTACCCACGACCCCGGGACTAGGCTGACAAGCCGCCAACATGTCCGACGACTATAGGGTCGTCCCCACGACCCCGGGCCAAAGTTGGTCAGCCGCCGAAATGTCCGACGACTATAGGGTCGTCCCCACGACCCCGGGCCAAAGTTGGCAAGCCGCTGAAATGTCCGACGACTCTAGGGTTGTCCCCACGACCCCGGGACTACATTGGCCCGCCACCGTCAAGTCCGACGACTATAGGGTCGTCCCCAGGACCTCGGGACTAGATTGGCCCGCCACCGTCAAGTCCGACGACTATAGGGTCGTCCCCACGACCCCGGGTCTAGGTTGGCCACCCGCCGACTTGTCCGACGACTATTGGATCGTCCCCACGACCACGGGCCAATGTTGGCCAGCCGCCGACATGTCCGACGACTATAGGGTCGTCCCCACGACCCCGGGACTAGATTGGTCCGCCACCATCATGTCCGACGACTATAGGGTCGTCCCCACGACCCCGAGACTAGATTGGCCCGCCACCGTCATGTCCGACGACAATAGGGTCGGCTCCACGACTCCGGGTCCAGGTTGGCCAGCCGCCGACATTTCCGACGACTATAGAGTCGTCCCCACGACACCGGTCCAAAGTTGGCCAGCCGCCGACATGTCCGACGACTATAGGGTCGTCCCTACGACCCCGGGACTAGATTGGCCCGCCACCGTCATGTCCAACGATTATAGGGTCGTCCCCACGACCCCGGGCCAAAGTTGGCAAGCCGGCGAAATGTCCGACGACTGTAGGGTCGTCTCCACGACCCCGAGACTAGATTGGCCCGCCACCGTCATGTCCAACGACTATAGGGTCGTCCCCACAACCACGGGCCAAAGTTGGCCAGCCGTCGACATGTCCGACGAATATAGGGCCGTACCCACGACCCCGGGACTAGGCTGACAAGCCGCCAACATGTCCGACGACTATAGGGTCGTCCCCAGGACCTCGGGACTAGATTGGCCCGCCACCGTCAAGTCCGACGACTATAGGGTCGTCCCCACGACCCCGGGACTAGATTGGCCCGCCACCGTCATGTCCGACGAATATAGGGTCGTCCCCACGACCCCGGGAAAAGCTTGGCCCGCCGCCGACTTGTCCGACGACTATAGGGTCGTCCCCACGACCCCGGGACTAGATTAGCCCGCCACCGTCATGTCCGACGACAATAGGGTCGTCCCCACGACCCCGGGTCTAGGTTGGCCAGCTGCCGACATGTCCGACGACTATAGGGTCGTCCCCACGACCCCGGGCCAAAGATGTCCAGCCGCCGTCTTGTCCGACGACTATAGGGTCGTCCCCACGACCCCGGGACTAGATTGGCCCGCCACCGTCATGTCCAACGACTATAGGGTCGTCCCCACAACCACGGGCCAAAGTTGGCCAGCCGTCGACATGTCCGACGAATATAGGGCCGTACCCACGACCCCGGGACTAGGCTGACAAGCCGCCAACATGTCCGACGACTATAGGGTCGTCCCCACGACCCCGGGTCTAGGTTGGCCAGCCGCCGACATTTCCGACGACTATAGAGTCGTCCCCACGACACCGGGCCAAAGTTGGGCAGCCGCCAACATGTCCGACGACTATAGGGTCGTCCCCACGACCCCGGGACAAGGTTGGCCAGCTGCCGACATGTCCGACGACTATAGAGTCGTCCCCACGACACCGCGCCAAAGTTGAACAGCCGCCGACATGTCCGACTACTATAGGGTCGTCCCCACGACCTCGGGTCTAGATTGGCCCGCTACCGTCAAGTCCGAAGACTATAGGGTCGTCCCCACGACCTCGGGACTAGATTGGCCCGCTACCGTCAAGTCCGACGACTATAGGGTCGTCCCACGACCCCGGGCCAAAGTTGGCAAGCCGGCGAAATGTCCGACGACTGTAGGGTCGTCTCCACGACCCCGGGACTAGATTGGCCCGCCACCGTCAAGTCCGACGACTATAGGGTCGTCCCCACGACCTCGGGACTAGGTTGGCCAGCCGCCGACATGTCCGACCACTATTGGGTCGTCCCCACGACCACGGGCCAAAGTTGGCCAGCCGCCGACATGTCCAACGACTATAGGGTCGTCCCTACGACCCCGGGCCAAAGATGTCCAGCCGCCGTCTTGTCCGACGCCTATAGGGTCGTCCCCACGACCCCGGGACTAGATTGGCCCGCCACCGTCATGTCCAACGACTATAGGGTCGTCCCCACCACCACGGGCCAAAGTTGGCCAGCCGCCGACATGTCCGACGATTATTGGATCGTCCCCACGACCCCGGGCCAAAGTTGGCCAGCCGCCGACATGTCCGACGACTATAGGGTCGTCCCCACGACCCCGAGACTAGATTGGCCCGCTACCGTCATGTACGACGACAATAGGGTCGTCCCCACGACCCCGGGTCCAGGTTGACCAGCCGCCGACATTTCCGACGACTATAGAGTCGTCCCCACGACACCGGGCCAAAGTTGGCCAGCCGCCGACATGTCCGACGACTATAGGGTCGTCCCCACGACCCCGGGACAAGGTTGGCCCGCCGCCGACATGTCCGACGAATATAGGGCCGTACCCACGACCCCGGGACTAGGCTGACAAGCCGCCAACATGTCCGACGACTATAGGGTCGTCCCCACGACCCCGGGCCAAAGTTGGTCAGCCGCCGAAATGTCCGACGACTATAGGGTCGTCCCCACGACCCCGGGCCAAAGTTGGCAAGCCGCTGAAATGTCCGACGACTTTAGGGTTGTCCCCACGACCCCGGGACTACATTGGCCCGCCACCGTCAAGTCCGACGACTATAGGGTCGTCCCCACGACCGCGGGACTAGATTGGCCCGCCACCGTCATGTCCAACGACTATAGGGTCGTCCCCACCACCACGGGCCAAAGTTGGCCAGCCGCCGACATGTCCGACGATTATTGGATCGTCCCCACGACCCCGGGCCAAAGTTGGCCAGCCGCCGACATGTCCGACGACTATAGGGTCGTCCCCACGACCCCGAGACTAGATTGGCCCGCTACCGTCATGTCCGACGACAATAGGGTCGTCCCCACGACCCCGGGTCCAGGTTGGCCAGCCGCCGACATTTCCGACGACTATAGAGTCGTCCCCACGACACCGGGCCAAAGTTGGCCAGCCGCCGACATGTCCGACGACTATAGGGTCGTCCCCACGACCCCGGGACAAGGTTGGCCCGCCGCCGACATGTCCGACGAATATAGGGCCGTACCCACGACCCCGGGACTAGGCTGACAAGCCGCCAACATGTCCGACGACTATAGGGTCGTCCCCACGACCCCGGCCCAAAGTTGGCAAGCCGCCGAAATGTCCGACGACTGTAGGGTCGCTAACACGACCCCGGGGCTAGGTTGGCCAGCCGCCGACATGTCCGACGACTATACGGTCGTCCCCACGACCTCGGGACTAGGTTGGCCAGCCGCCGACATGTCCGACGAGTATAGGGTCGTCCCCACGACCCCGGGCCAAAGTTGGCAAGCCGCCGACATGTCCGACGATTATAGGGTCGTTCCTACGACCCCGAGACTAGATTGGCCCGCCACCGTCATGTCCAACGACTATAGGGTCGTCCCCACAACCCCGGGACTAGGTTGACAAGCCGCCAACATGTCCGACGACGGCCAAAGTTGGCAAGCCGCCGAAACGTCCGACGACTATAGGGTCGGCCCCACGACCCCGGGACTAGATTGGCCCGCCACCGTCATGTCCGCCGATTATAGGGTCGTCCCCACGACCCCGGGACAAGCTTGGCCCGCCGCCGACGTGTCCGACGACTATAGGGTCGTCCCCACGATCCCGAGACTAGATTGGCCCGCCACCGTCATGTCCAACGATTATAGGGTCGTCTCCACGACCCCGGGACTAGATTGGCCCGCCACCGTCATGTCCGACGATTATAGGATCGTCCCCACGACCCCGGGACAAGCTTGGCCCGCCACCGTCAAGTCCGACGACTGTAGGGTCGTCCCCACGACCCCGGGCCAAAGTTGGCAAGCCGCCGAAATGTCCGACGACTGTAGGGTCGTCCCCACGACCCCGGGACTAGATTGGCCCGCCACCGTCAAGTCCGACGACTATAGGGTCGTCCCCACGACCTCGGGACTAGGTTGGCCAGCCGCCGACATGTCCGACCACTATTGGGTCGTCCCCACGACCACGGGCCAAAGTTGGCCAGCCGCCGACATGTCCGACGACTATAGGGTCGTCCCCACGACCCCGGGCCAAAGATGTCCAGCCGCCGTCTTGTCCGACGACTATAGGGTCGTCCCCACGACCCCGAGTCCAGGTTGGCCAGCCGCCGACATTTCCGACGACTGTAGAGTCGTCCCGACGACACCGCGGCAAAGTTGGACAGCCGCCGACATGTCCGACTACTATAGGGTCGTCCCCACGACCTCGGGTCTAGATTGGCCCGCTACCGTCATGTCCGAAGACTATAGGGTCGTCCCCACGACCTCGGGACTAGATTGGCCCGCTACCGTCAAGTCCGACGACTATAGGGTCGTCCCACGACCCCGGGCCAAAGTTGGCCAGCCGCCGACATGTCCGACGACTATTGGATCATCCCCACGACCACGGGCCAGAGTTGGCCAGCCGCCGACATGTCCGACGACTATAGGGTCGTCCCCACGACCCCGGGACTAGATTGGTCCGCCACCGTCATGTCCGACGACTATAGGGTCGTCCCCACGACCCCGGGCCAAAGATGTCCAGCCGCCGTCTTCTCCGACGACTATAGGGTCGTCGTCACGACCCCGGGTCCAGGTTGGCCAGCCGCCGACATTTCTGACGACTATAGGGTCGTCCCCACGACCCCGGGCCAAAGTTGGCAAGCCGCCGAAATGTCCGACGACTGTAGGGTCGTCCCCACGACCCCGGGACTAGATTGGCCCGCCACCGTCAAGTCCGACGACTATAGGGTCGTCCCCACGACCTCGGGACTAGGTTGGCCAGCCGCCGACATGTCCGACCACTATTGGGTCGTCCCCACGACCACGGGCCAAAGTTGGCCAGCCGCCGACATGTCCGACGACTATAGGGTCGTCCCTACGACCCCGGGCCAAAGATGTCCAGCCGCCGTCTTGTCCGACGCCTATAGGGTCGTCCCCACGACCCCGGGACTAGATTGGCCCGCCACCGTCATGTCCAACGACTATAGGGTCGTCCCAACCACCACGGGCCAAAGTTGGCCAGCCGCCGACATGTCCGACGATTATTGGATCGTCCCCACGACCCCGGGCCAAAGTTGGCCAGCCGCCGACATGTCCGACGACTATAGGGTCGTCCCCACGACCCCGAGACTAGATTGGCCCGCTACCGTCATGTACGACGACAATAGGGTCGTCCCCACGACCCCGGGTCCAGGTTGACCAGCCGCCGACATTTCCGACGACTATAGAGTCGTCCCCACGACACCGGGCCAAAGTTGGCCAGCCGCCGACATGTCCGACGACTATAGGGTCGTCCCCACGACCCCGGGACAAGGTTGGCCCGCCGCCGACATGTCCGACGAATATAGGGCCGTACCCACGACCCCGGGACTAGGCTGACAAGCCGCCAACATGTCCGACGACTATAGGGTCGTCCCCACGACCCCGGGCCAAAGTTGGTCAGCCGCCGAAATGTCCGACGACTATAGGGTCGTCCCCACGACCCCGGGACTAGATTGGCCCGCCACCGTCATGTCCAACGACTATAGGGTCGTCCCCACCACCACGGGCCAAAGTTGGCCAGCCGCCGACATGTCCGACGATTATTGGATCGTCCCCACGACCCCGGGCCAAAGTTGGCCAGCCGCCGACATGTCCGACGACTATAGGGTCGTCCCCACGACCCCAAGACTAGATTGGCCCGCTACCGTCATGTACGACGACAATAGGGTCGTCCCCACGACCCCGGGTCCAGGTTGACCAGCCGCCGACATTTCCGACGACTATAGAGTCGTCCCCACGACACCGGGCCAAAGTTGGCCAGCCGCCGACATGTCCGACGACTATAGGGTCGTCCCCACGACCCCGGGACAAGGTTGGCCCGCCGCCGACATGTCCGACGAATATAGGGCCGTACCCACGACCCCGGGACTAGGCTGACAAGCCGCCAACATGTCCGACGACTATAGGGTCGTCCCCACGACCCCGGGCCAAAGTTGGTCAGCCGCCGAAATGTCCGACGACTATAGGGTCGTCCCCACGACCCCGGGCCAAAGTTGGCAAGCCGCTGAAATGTCCGACGACTTTAGGGTTGTCCCCACGACCCCGGGACTACATTGGCCCGCCACCGTCAAGTCCGACGACTATAGGGTCGTCCCCACGACCGCGGGACTAGATTGGCCCGCCACCGTCATGTCCAACGACTATAGGGTCGTCCCCACCACCACGGGCCAAAGTTGGCCAGCCGCCGACATGTCCGACGATTATTGGATCGTCCCCACGACCCCGGGCCAAAGTTGGCCAGCCGCCGACATGTCCGACGACTATAGGGTCGTCCCCACGACCCCGAGACTAGATTGGCCCGCTACCGTCATGTCCGACGACAATAGGGTCGTCCCCACGACCCCGGGTCCAGGTTGGCCAGCCGCCGACATTTCCGACGACTATAGAGTCGTCCCCACGACACCGGGCCAAAGTTGGCCAGCCGCCGACATGTCCGACGACTATAGGGTCGTCCCCACGACCCCGGGACAAGGTTGGCCCGCCGCCGACATGTCCGACGAATATAGGGCCGTACCCACGACCCCGGGACTAGGCTGACAAGCCGCCAACATGTCCGACGACTATAGGGTCGTCCCCACGACCCCGGCCCAAAGTTGGCAAGCCGCCGAAATGTCCGACGACTGTAGGGTCGCTAACACGACCCCGGGGCTAGGTTGGCCAGCCGCCGACATGTCCGACGACTATACGGTCGTCCCCACGACCTCGGGACTAGGTTGGCCAGCCGCCGACATGTCCGACGAGTATAGGGTCGTCCCCACGACCCCGGGCCAAAGTTGGCAAGCCGCCGACATGTCCGACGATTATAGGGTCGTTCCTACGACCCCGAGACTAGATTGGCCCGCCACCGTCATGTCCAACGACTATAGGGTCGTCCCCACAACCCCGGGACTAGGTTGACAAGCCGCCAACATGTCCGACGACGGCCAAAGTTGGCAAGCCGCCGAAACGTCCGACGACTATAGGGTCGGCCCCACGACCCCGGGACTAGATTGGCCCGCCACCGTCATGTCCGCCGATTATAGGGTCGTCCCCACGACCCCGGGACAAGCTTGGCCCGCCGCCGACTTGTCCGACGACTATAGGGTCGTCCCCACGATCCCGGGACTAGATTGGCCCGCCACCGTCATGTCCAACGATTATAGGGTCGTCTCCACGACCCCGGGACTAGATTGGCCCGCCACCGTCATGTCCGACGATTATAGGATCGTCCCCACGACCCCGGGACAAGCTTGGCCCGCCACCGTCAAGTCCGACGACTGTAGGGTCGTCCCCACGACCCCGGGCCAAAGTTGGCAAGCCGCCGAAATGTCCGACGACTGTAGGGTCGTCCCCACGACCCCGGGACTAGATTGGCCCGCCACCGTCAAGTCCGACGACTATAGGGTCGTCCCCACGACCTCGGGACTAGGTTGGCCAGCCGCCGACATGTCCGACCACTATTGGGTCGTCCCCACGACCACGGGCCAAAGTTGGCCAGCCGCCGACATGTCCGACGACTATAGGGTCGTCCCTACGACCCCGGGCCAAAGATGTCCAGCCGCCGTCTTGTCCGACGACTATAGGGTCGTCCCCACGACCCCGGGACTAGATTGGCCCGCCACCGTCATGTCCAACGACTATAGGGTCGTCCCCACCACCACGGGCCAAAGTTGGCCAGCCGCCGACATGTCCGACGATTATTGGATCGTCCCCACGACCCCGGGCCAAAGTTGGCCAGCCGCCGACATGTCCGACGACTATAGGGTCGTCCCCACGACCCCGAGACTAGATTGGCCCGCTACCGTCATGTACGACGACAATAGGGTCGTCCCCACGACCCCGGGTCCAGGTTGACCAGCCGCCGACATTTCCGACGACTATAGAGTCGTCCCCACGACACCGGGCCAAAGTTGGCCAGCCGCCGACATGTCCGACGACTATAGGGTCGTCCCCACGACCCCGGGACAAGGTTGGCCCGCCGCCGACATGTCCGACGAATATAGGGCCGTACCCACGACCCCGGGACTAGGCTGACAAGCCGCCAACATGTCCGACGACTATAGGGTCGTCCCCACGACCCCGGGCCAAAGTTGGTCAGCCGCCGAAATGTCCGACGACTATAGGGTCGTCCCCACGACCCCGGGACTAGATTGGCCCGCCACCGTCATGTCCAACGACTATAGGGTCGTCCCCACCACCACGGGCCAAAGTTGGCCAGCCGCCGACATGTCCGACGATTATTGGATCGTCCCCACGACCCCGGGCCAAAGTTGGCCAGCCGCCGACATGTCCGACGACTATAGGGTCGTCCCCACGACCCCAAGACTAGATTGGCCCGCTACCGTCATGTACGACGACAATAGGGTCGTCCCCACGACCCCGGGTCCAGGTTGACCAGCCGCCGACATTTCCGACGACTATAGAGTCGTCCCCACGACACCGGGCCAAAGTTGGCCAGCCGCCGACATGTCCGACGACTATAGGGTCGTCCCCACGACCCCGGGACAAGGTTGGCCCGCCGCCGACATGTCCGACGAATATAGGGCCGTACCCACGACCCCGGGACTAGGCTGACAAGCCGCCAACATGTCCGACGACTATAGGGTCGTCCCCACGACCCCGGGCCAAAGTTGGTCAGCCGCCGAAATGTCCGACGACTATAGGGTCGTCCCCACGACACCGGGCCAAAGTTGGCAAGCCGCTGAAATGTCCGACGACTTTAGGGTTGTCCCCACGACCCCGGGACTACATTGGCCCGCCACCGTCAAGTCCGACGACTATAGGGTCGTCCCCACGACCGCGGGACTAGATTGGCCCGCCACCGTCATGTCCAACGACTATAGGGTCGTCCCCACCACCACGGGCCAAAGTTGACCAGCCGCCGACATGTCCGACGATTATTGGATCGTCCCCACGACCCCGGGCCAAAGTTGGCCAGCCGCCGACATGTCCGACGACTATAGGGTCGTCCCCACGACCCCGAGACTAGATTGGCCCGCTACCGTCATGTCCGACGACAATAGGGTCGTCCCCACGACCCCGGGTCCAGGTTGGCCAGCCGCCGACATTTCCGACGACTATAGAGTCGTCCCCACGACACCGGGCCAAAGTTGGCCAGCCGCCGACATGTCCGACGACTATAGGGTCGTCCCCACGACCCCGGGACAAGGTTGGCCCGCCGCCGACATGTCCGACGAATATAGGGCCGTACCCACGACCCCGGGACTAGGCTGACAAGCCGCCAACATGTCCGACGACTATAGGGTCGTCCCCACGACCCCGGCCCAAAGTTGGCAAGCCGCCGAAATGTCCGACGACTGTAGGGTCGCTAACACGACCCCGGGGCTAGGTTGGCCAGCCGCCGACATGTCCGACGACTATACGGTCGTCCCCACGACCTCGGGACTAGGTTGGCCAGCCGCCGACATGTCCGACGAGTATAGGGTCGTCCCCACGACCCCGGGCCAAAGTTGGCAAGCCGCCGACATGTCCGACGATTATAGGGTCGTTCCTACGACCCCGGGACTAGATTGGCCCGCCACCGTCATGTCCAACGACTATAGGGTCGTCCCCACAACCCCGGGACTAGGTTGACAAGCCGCCAACATGTCCGACGACGGCCAAAGTTGGCAAGCCGCCGAAACGTCCGACGACTATAGGGTCGGCCCCACGACCCCGGGACTAGATTGGCCCGCCACCGTCATGTCCGCCGATTATAGGGTCGTCCCCACGACCCCGGGACAAGCTTGGCCCGCCGCCGACTTGTCCGACGAATATAGGGTCGTCCCCACGTCCCCGGTACTAGATTGGTCCGCCACCGTCTTGTCCGACGACTATAGGGTCGTCCCCACGACCCCGGGCCAAAGCTGGCCAGCCGCCGACATGTCCGACGACTATAGGGTCGTCCCCACGTGCACGGGACTAGATTGGCCCGCCACCGCCATGTCCGACGACAATAGGGTCGTCCCCACGACCCCGGGTCTAGGTTGGCCAGCCGCCGACATGTCCGACGACTATCGGATCGTCCCCACGACCACGGGCCAAAGTTGGCCCGCCGCCGACTTGTCCGACGACTATAGGGTCGTCCCCACGACCACGGGACTAGATTGGCCCGCCACCGCCATGTCCGACGACAATAGGGTCGTCCCCACGACCCCGGGCCAAAGATGTCCAGCCGCCGTCTTCTCCGACGACTATAGGGTCGTCCCCACGACCCCGGGCCAATGTTGGCCAATCGCCGACATGTCCGACGATTATAGGGTCGTCCCTACGACCCCGGGACTAAATTGGCCCGCCACCGTCTTGTCCAACGACTATAGGGTCGTCCCCACGTCCACGGGCCAATGTTAGCCAGCCGCCGACATGTCCGACGACTATAGGGTCGTCCCCACGACCCCGGCCCAAAGTTGGCAAGCCGCCGAAATGTCCGACGACTGTAGGGTCGCTACCACGACCCCGGGGCTAGGTTGGCCAGCCGCCGACATGTCCGACGACTATACGGTCGTCCCCACGACCTCGGGACTAGGTTGGCCAGCCGCCGACATGTCCGACGAGTATAGGGTCGTCCCCACGACCCCGGGCCAAAGATGTCCAGCCGCCGTCTTGTCCGACGACTATAGGGTCGTCCCCACGACCCCGGGTCTAGGTTGACAACACGCCAAAATGTTCGACGAATATAGGGTCGTCCCCACGACCCCGGGCTAAAGATGGCATGCCGCCGAAATGTCCGACGACTATAGGGTCGTCCCCACGACCCCGGGACTAGATTGGTCCGCCACTGTCATGTCCGACGACTATGGGGTCGTCCCCACGACCCCGGGCCAAAGTTGGCTCGCCGCCGACTTGTCCGACGACAATAGGGTCGTCCACACGAGCTCGGGACTAGGTTGGCCAGCCGCCGACATGTCCGACGACTATAGGGTCGTCCCCACGACCCCCGGATTAGGTTGGCTAGCCGCCGACTTGTCCGACGACTATAGGGTCGTCCCCACGACCACGGGCCATGGTTGGCCAGCCGCCGACATATCCGACGACAATACGGTCGTCCCCACGACCCCGGGCCAAAGTTGGCAAGCTGCCGACTTGTCCGACGACTATAGGTTCGTCCCCACGACCACGGGCCAAAGTTGGCCAGCCGCCGTCTTGTCCGACGAATATAGGGTCGTCCCCACGACCCCGGGACTAGATTGGCCCGCCACCGTCATGTCCAACGACTATAGGGTCGTCCCCACAACCACGGGCCAAAGTTGGCCAGCCGCCGACATGTCCGACGACTATAGGGTCGTCCCCACGACCCCGGGTCCAGGTTGGCCAGCCGCCGACATTTCCGACGAATATAGAATCGTCCCTACGACACCGGGCCAAAGTTGGCCAGCCGCCGACATGTCCGACGACTATAGGGTCGTCCCCACGACCCCGGGACAAGGTTGGCCCGCCGCCGACTTGTCCGACGACTATAGGGTCGTACCCACGACCCCGGGACTAGGCTGACAAGCCGCCAACATGTCCGAAGACTATTGGGTCGTCCCCACGACCCCGGGCCAAAGTTGGCCAGCCGCCGACATGTCCGACGACTATTGGATCGTCCCCACGACCACGGGCCAAAGTTGGCCAGCCGCCGAAATGTCCGACGACTGTAGGGTCGTCCCCACGACCCCGGGATTAGATTGGACCGCCACCGTCAAGTCCGACGACTATAGGGTCGTCCCCACCACCCCGGGCCAAAGTTGGCAAGCCGCCGAAATGTCCGACGACTGTAGGGTCGTCCCCAAGACCCCGGGACTAGATTGGCCCGCCACCGTCAAGTCCGACGACTATAGGTTCGTCCCCACGACCCCGGGCCAAAGTTGACTCGCCGCCGACTTGTCCGACGACAATAGGGTCGTCCACACGACCTCGGGACTAGGTTGGCCAGCCGCCGACATGTCCGACGACTATAGGGTCGTCCCCACGACCCCGGGACTAGATTGGCCAGCCGCCGACATGTCCGACGACTATAGGGTCGCCCCCACGACCTCGGGACTAGGTTGGCCAGCCGCCGACATGTCCGACGACTATAGGGTCGTCCCCACCACCCCGGGCCAAAGTTGGCAAGCCGCCGAAATGTCCGACGACTGTAGGGTCGTCCCCAAGACCCCGGGACTAGATTGGCCCGCCACCGTCAAGTCCGACGACTATAGGTTCGTCCCCACGACCCCGGGCCAAAGTTGGCTCGCCGCCGACTTGTCCGACGACAATAGGGTCGTCCACACGACCTCGGGACTAGGTTGGCCAGCCGCCGACATGTCCGACGACTATAGGGTCGTCCCCACGACCCCGGGACTAGATTGGCCAGCCGCCGACATGTCCGACGATTATAGGGTCGTCCCCACGACCCCGGGCCAAAGATGTCCAGCCACCGTCTTGTCCGACGACTATAGGGTCGTCCCCACGACCCCGGGACTAGATTGGCCCGCCACCGTCAAGTCCGACGACCTCGGGACTAGGTTGACCAGCCGCCGACATGTCCGACGACTATTGGGCCGTCCCCACGACCACGGGCCAAAGTTGCCCAGCCGCCGACATGTTCAACGACTATTGGGCCGTCCCCACGACCCCGGGCCAATGTTGGCCAGCCGCCGAAATGTCCGACGACTATAGAGTCGTCCCCACAACCCCGGGCCAAAGTTGGCAAGCTGCCGACTTGTCCGACGACTATAGAGTCGTCCCCACGACCCCGGGACTAGGTAGACCCGCCGCCGACGTGTCCGACAACTATAGGGTCGTCCCCACGACCACGGGCCAAAGTTGGCAAGCCGCCGACTTTTCCGACGAATATTGGGTCGTTCCTACAATTCTGGGCCAAACGTGGCCAGCCGCCGTTATGTCCGACGACTATAGAATCGTCCCCACGGCCTCGGGCCAAAGTTGACCAGCCACCGACATTTCCGACGACTATAGGGTCGTCCCCACGACCATGGGCCAAAGTTGGTCAGCCGCCGACTTGTCCGACGACTATAGGGTCGTCCCCACGACCCCGGGCCAAAGTTGGTCAGCCGCCGAAATGTCCGACGACTATAGGGTCGTCCCCACGACCCCGGGCCAAAGTTGGCAAGCCGCTGAAATGTCCGACGACTTTAGGGTTGTCCCCACGACCCCGGGACTACATTGGCCCGCCACCGTCAAGTCCGACGACTATAGGGTCGTCCCCACGACCGCGGGACTAGATTGGCCCGCCACCGTCATGTCCAACGACTATAGGGTCGTCCCCACCACCACGGGCCAAAGTTGGCCAGCCGCCGACATGTCCGACGATTATTGGATCGTCCCCACGACCCCGGGCCAAAGTTGGCCAGCCGCCGACATGTCCGACGACTATAGGGTCGTCCCCACGACCCCGAGACTAGATTGGCCCGCTACCGTCATGTCCGACGACAATAGGGTCGTCCCCACGACCCCGGGTCCAGGTTGGCCAGCCGCCGACATTTCCGACGACTATAGAGTCGTCCCCACGACACCGGGCCAAAGTTGGCCAGCCGCCGACATGTCCGACGACTATAGGGTCGTCCCCACGACCCCGGGACAAGGTTGGCCCGCCGCCGACATGTCCGACGAATATAGGGCCGTACCCACGACCCCGGGACTAGGCTGACAAGCCGCCAACATGTCCGACGACTATAGGGTCGTCCCCACGACCCCGGCCCAAAGTTGGCAAGCCGCCGAAATGTCCGACGACTGTAGGGTCGCTAACACGACCCCGGGGCTAGGTTGGCCAGCCGCCGACATGTCCGACGACTATACGGTCGTCCCCACGACCTCGGGACTAGGTTGGCCAGCCGCCGACATGTCCGACGAGTATAGGGTCGTCCCCACGACCCCGGGCCAAAGTTGGCAAGCCGCCGACATGTCCGACGATTATAGGGTCGTTCCTACGACCCCGAGACTAGATTGGCCCGCCACCGTCATGTCCAACGACTATAGGGTCGTCCCCACAACCCCGGGACTAGGTTGACAAGCCGCCAACATGTCCGACGACGGCCAAAGTTGGCAAGCCGCCGAAACGTCCGACGACTATAGGGTCGGCCCCACGACCCCGGGACTAGATTGGCCCGCCACCGTCATGTCCGCCGATTATAGGGTCGTCCCCACGACCCCGGGACAAGCTTGGCCCGCCGCCGACGTGTCCGACGACTATAGGGTCGTCCCCACGATCCCGAGACTAGATTGGCCCGCCACCGTCATGTCCAACGATTATAGGGTCGTCTCCACGACCCCGGGACTAGATTGGCCCGCCACCGTCATGTCCGACGATTATAGGATCGTCCCCACGACCCCGGGACAAGCTTGGCCCGCCACCGTCAAGTCCGACGACTGTAGGGTCGTCCCCACGACCCCGGGCCAAAGTTGGCAAGCCGCCGAAATGTCCGACGACTGTAGGGTCGTCCCCACGACCCCGGGACTAGATTGGCCCGCCACCGTCAAGTCCGACGACTATAGGGTCGTCCCCACGACCTCGGGACTAGGTTGGCCAGCCGCCGACATGTCCGACCACTATTGGGTCGTCCCCACGACCACGGGCCAAAGTTGGCCAGCCGCCGACATGTCCGACGACTATAGGGTCGTCCCCACGACCCCGGGCCAAAGATGTCCAGCCGCCGTCTTGTCCGACGACTATAGGGTCGTCCCCACGACCCCGAGTCCAGGTTGGCCAGCCGCCGACATTTCCGACGACTGTAGAGTCGTCCCGACGACACCGCGGCAAAGTTGGACAGCCGCCGACATGTCCGACTACTATAGGGTCGTCCCCACGACCTCGGGTCTAGATTGGCCCGCTACCGTCATGTCCGAAGACTATAGGGTCGTCCCCACGACCTCGGGACTAGATTGGCCCGCTACCGTCAAGTCCGACGACTATAGGGTCGTCCCACGACCCCGGGCCAAAGTTGGCCAGCCGCCGACATGTCCGACGACTATTGGATCATCCCCACGACCACGGGCCAGAGTTGGCCAGCCGCCGACATGTCCGACGACTATAGGGTCGTCCCCACGACCCCGGGACTAGATTGGTCCGCCACCGTCATGTCCGACGACTATAGGGTCGTCCCCACGACCCCGGGCCAAAGATGTCCAGCCGCCGTCTTCTCCGACGACTATAGGGTCGTCGTCACGACCCCGGGTCCAGGTTGGCCAGCCGCCGACATTTCTGACGACTATAGGGTCGTCCCCACGACCCCGGGCCAAAGTTGGCAAGCCGCCGAAATGTCCGACGACTGTAGGGTCGTCCCCACGACCCCGGGACTAGATTGGCCCGCCACCGTCAAGTCCGACGACTATAGGGTCGTCCCCACGACCTCGGGACTAGGTTGGCCAGCCGCCGACATGTCCGACCACTATTGGGTCGTCCCCACGACCACGGGCCAAAGTTGGCCAGCCGCCGACATGTCCGACGACTATAGGGTCGTCCCTACGACCCCGGGCCAAAGATGTCCAGCCGCCGTCTTGTCCGACGCCTATAGGGTCGTCCCCACGACCCCGGGACTAGATTGGCCCGCCACCGTCATGTCCAACGACTATAGGGTCGTCCCAACCACCACGGGCCAAAGTTGGCCAGCCGCCGACATGTCCGACGATTATTGGATCGTCCCCACGACCCCGGGCCAAAGTTGGCCAGCCGCCGACATGTCCGACGACTATAGGGTCGTCCCCACGACCCCGAGACTAGATTGGCCCGCTACCGTCATGTACGACGACAATAGGGTCGTCCCCACGACCCCGGGTCCAGGTTGACCAGCCGCCGACATTTCCGACGACTATAGAGTCGTCCCCACGACACCGGGCCAAAGTTGGCCAGCCGCCGACATGTCCGACGACTATAGGGTCGTCCCCACGACCCCGGGACAAGGTTGGCCCGCCGCCGACATGTCCGACGAATATAGGGCCGTACCCACGACCCCGGGACTAGGCTGACAAGCCGCCAACATGTCCGACGACTATAGGGTCGTCCCCACGACCCCGGGCCAAAGTTGGTCAGCCGCCGAAATGTCCGACGACTATAGGGTCGTCCCCACGACCCCGGGACTAGATTGGCCCGCCACCGTCATGTCCAACGACTATAGGGTCGTCCCCACCACCACGGGCCAAAGTTGGCCAGCCGCCGACATGTCCGACGATTATTGGATCGTCCCCACGACCCCGGGCCAAAGTTGGCCAGCCGCCGACATGTCCGACGACTATAGGGTCGTCCCCACGACCCCAAGACTAGATTGGCCCGCTACCGTCATGTACGACGACAATAGGGTCGTCCCCACGACCCCGGGTCCAGGTTGACCAGCCGCCGACATTTCCGACGACTATAGAGTCGTCCCCACGACACCGGGCCAAAGTTGGCCAGCCGCCGACATGTCCGACGACTATAGGGTCGTCCCCACGACCCCGGGACAAGGTTGGCCCGCCGCCGACATGTCCGACGAATATAGGGCCGTACCCACGACCCCGGGACTAGGCTGACAAGCCGCCAACATGTCCGACGACTATAGGGTCGTCCCCACGACCCCGGGCCAAAGTTGGTCAGCCGCCGAAATGTCCGACGACTATAGGGTCGTCCCCACGACCCCGGGCCAAAGTTGGCAAGCCGCTGAAATGTCCGACGACTTTAGGGTTGTCCCCACGACCCCGGGACTACATTGGCCCGCCACCGTCAAGTCCGACGACTATAGGGTCGTCCCCACGACCGCGGGACTAGATTGGCCCGCCACCGTCATGTCCAACGACTATAGGGTCGTCCCCACCACCACGGGCCAAAGTTGGCCAGCCGCCGACATGTCCGACGATTATTGGATCGTCCCCACGACCCCGGGCCAAAGTTGGCCAGCCGCCGACATGTCCGACGACTATAGGGTCGTCCCCACGACCCCGAGACTAGATTGGCCCGCTACCGTCATGTCCGACGACAATAGGGTCGTCCCCACGACCCCGGGTCCAGGTTGGCCAGCCGCCGACATTTCCGACGACTATAGAGTCGTCCCCACGACACCGGGCCAAAGTTGGCCAGCCGCCGACATGTCCGACGACTATAGGGTCGTCCCCACGACCCCGGGACAAGGTTGGCCCGCCGCCGACATGTCCGACGAATATAGGGCCGTACCCACGACCCCGGGACTAGGCTGACAAGCCGCCAACATGTCCGACGACTATAGGGTCGTCCCCACGACCCCGGCCCAAAGTTGGCAAGCCGCCGAAATGTCCGACGACTGTAGGGTCGCTAACACGACCCCGGGGCTAGGTTGGCCAGCCGCCGACATGTCCGACGACTATACGGTCGTCCCCACGACCTCGGGACTAGGTTGGCCAGCCGCCGACATGTCCGACGAGTATAGGGTCGTCCCCACGACCCCGGGCCAAAGTTGGCAAGCCGCCGACATGTCCGACGATTATAGGGTCGTTCCTACGACCCCGAGACTAGATTGGCCCGCCACCGTCATGTCCAACGACTATAGGGTCGTCCCCACAACCCCGGGACTAGGTTGACAAGCCGCCAACATGTCCGACGACGGCCAAAGTTGGCAAGCCGCCGAAACGTCCGACGACTATAGGGTCGGCCCCACGACCCCGGGACTAGATTGGCCCGCCACCGTCATGTCCGCCGATTATAGGGTCGTCCCCACGACCCCGGGACAAGCTTGGCCCGCCGCCGACTTGTCCGACGACTATAGGGTCGTCCCCACGATCCCGGGACTAGATTGGCCCGCCACCGTCATGTCCAACGATTATAGGGTCGTCTCCACGACCCCGGGACTAGATTGGCCCGCCACCGTCATGTCCGACGATTATAGGATCGTCCCCACGACCCCGGGACAAGCTTGGCCCGCCACCGTCAAGTCCGACGACTGTAGGGTCGTCCCCACGACCCCGGGCCAAAGTTGGCAAGCCGCCGAAATGTCCGACGACTGTAGGGTCGTCCCCACGACCCCGGGACTAGATTGGCCCGCCACCGTCAAGTCCGACGACTATAGGGTCGTCCCCACGACCTCGGGACTAGGTTGGCCAGCCGCCGACATGTCCGACCACTATTGGGTCGTCCCCACGACCACGGGCCAAAGTTGGCCAGCCGCCGACATGTCCGACGACTATAGGGTCGTCCCTACGACCCCGGGCCAAAGATGTCCAGCCGCCGTCTTGTCCGACGACTATAGGGTCGTCCCCACGACCCCGGGACTAGATTGGCCCGCCACCGTCATGTCCAACGACTATAGGGTCGTCCCCACCACCACGGGCCAAAGTTGGCCAGCCGCCGACATGTCCGACGATTATTGGATCGTCCCCACGACCCCGGGCCAAAGTTGGCCAGCCGCCGACATGTCCGACGGCTATAGGGTCGTCCCCACGACCCCGAGACTAGATTGGCCCGCTACCGTCATGTACGACGACAATAGGGTCGTCCCCACGACCCCGGGTCCAGGTTGACCAGCCGCCGACATTTCCGACGACTATAGAGTCGTCCCCACGACACCGGGCCAAAGTTGGCCAGCCGCCGACATGTCCGACGACTATAGGGTCGTCCCCACGACCCCGGGACAAGGTTGGCCCGCCGCCGACATGTCCGACGAATATAGGGCCGTACCCACGACCCCGGGACTAGGCTGACAAGCCGCCAACATGTCCGACGACTATAGGGTCGTCCCCACGACCCCGGGCCAAAGTTGGTCAGCCGCCGAAATGTCCGACGACTATAGGGTCGTCCCCACGACCCCGGGACTAGATTGGCCCGCCACCGTCATGTCCAACGACTATAGGGTCGTCCCCACCACCACGGGCCAAAGTTGGCCAGCCGCCGACATGTCCGACGATTATTGGATCGTCCCCACGACCCCGGGCCAAAGTTGGCCAGCCGCCGACATGTCCGACGACTATAGGGTCGTCCCCACGACCCCAAGACTAGATTGGCCCGCTACCGTCATGTACGACGACAATAGGGTCGTCCCCACGACCCCGGGTCCAGGTTGACCAGCCGCCGACATTTCCGACGACTATAGAGTCGTCCCCACGACACCGGGCCAAAGTTGGCCAGCCGCCGACATGTCCGACGACTATAGGGTCGTCCCCACGACCCCGGGACAAGGTTGGCCCGCCGCCGACATGTCCGACGAATATAGGGCCGTACCCACGACCCCGGGACTAGGCTGACAAGCCGCCAACATGTCCGACGACTATAGGGTCGTCCCCACGACCCCGGGCCAAAGTTGGTCAGCCGCCGAAATGTCCGACGACTATAGGGTCGTCCCCACGACACCGGGCCAAAGTTGGCAAGCCGCTGAAATGTCCGACGACTTTAGGGTTGTCCCCACGACCCCGGGACTACATTGGCCCGCCACCGTCAAGTCCGACGACTATAGGGTCGTCCCCACGACCGCGGGACTAGATTGGCCCGCCACCGTCATGTCCAACGACTATAGGGTCGTCCCCACCACCACGGGCCAAAGTTGGCCAGCCGCCGACATGTCCGACGATTATTGGATCGTCCCCACGACCCCGGGCCAAAGTTGGCCAGCCGCCGACATGTCCGACGACTATAGGGTCGTCCCCACGACCCCGAGACTAGATTGGCCCGCTACCGTCATGTCCGACGACAATAGGGTCGTCCCCACGACCCCGGGTCCAGGTTGGCCAGCCGCCGACATTTCCGACGACTATAGAGTCGTCCCCACGACACCGGGCCAAAGTTGGCCAGCCGCCGACATGTCCGACGACTATAGGGTCGTCCCCACGACCCCGGGACAAGGTTGGCCCGCCGCCGACATGTCCGACGAATATAGGGCCGTACCCACGACCCCGGGACTAGGCTGACAAGCCGCCAACATGTCCGACGACTATAGGGTCGTCCCCACGACCCCGGCCCAAAGTTGGCAAGCCGCCGAAATGTCCGACGACTGTAGGGTCGCTAACACGACCCCGGGGCTAGGTTGGCCAGCCGCCGACATGTCCGACGACTATACGGTCGTCCCCACGACCTCGGGACTAGGTTGGCCAGCCGCCGACATGTCCGACGAGTATAGGGTCGTCCCCACGACCCCGGGCCAAAGTTGGCAAGCCGCCGACATGTCCGACGATTATAGGGTCGTTCCTACGACCCCGGGACTAGATTGGCCCGCCACCGTCATGTCCAACGACTATAGGGTCGTCCCCACAACCCCGGGACTAGGTTGACAAGCCGCCAACATGTCCGACGACGGCCAAAGTTGGCAAGCCGCCGAAACGTCCGACGACTATAGGGTCGGCCCCACGACCCCGGGACTAGATTGGCCCGCCACCGTCATGTCCGCCGATTATAGGGTCGTCCCCACGACCCCGGGACAAGCTTGGCCCGCCGCCGACTTGTCCGACGAATATAGGGTCGTCCCCACGTCCCCGGTACTAGATTGGTCCGCCACCGTCTTGTCCGACGACTATAGGGTCGTCCCCACGACCCCGGGCCAAAGCTGGCCAGCCGCCGACATGTCCGACGACTATAGGGTCGTCCCCACGTGCACGGGACTAGATTGGCCCGCCACCGCCATGTCCGACGACAATAGGGTCGTCCCCACGACCCCGGGTCTAGGTTGGCCAGCCGCCGACATGTCCGACGACTATCGGATCGTCCCCACGACCACGGGCCAAAGTTGGCCCGCCGCCGACTTGTCCGACGACTATAGGGTCGTCCCCACGACCACGGGACTAGATTGGCCCGCCACCGCCATGTCCGACGACAATAGGGTCGTCCCCACGACCCCGGGCCAAAGATGTCCAGCCGCCGTCTTCTCCGACGACTATAGGGTCGTCCCCACGACCCCGGGCCAATGTTGGCCAATCGCCGACATGTCCGACGATTATAGGGTCGTCCCTACGACCCCGGGACTAAATTGGCCCGCCACCGTCTTGTCCAACGACTATAGGGTCGTCCCCACGTCCACGGGCCAATGTTAGCCAGCCGCCGACATGTCCGACGACTATAGGGTCGTCCCCACGACCCCGGCCCAAAGTTGGCAAGCCGCCGAAATGTCCGACGACTGTAGGGTCGCTACCACGACCCCGGGGCTAGGTTGGCCAGCCGCCGACATGTCCGACGACTATACGGTCGTCCCCACGACCTCGGGACTAGGTTGGCCAGCCGCCGACATGTCCGACGAGTATAGGGTCGTCCCCACGACCCCGGGCCAAAGATGTCCAGCCGCCGTCTTGTCCGACGACTATAGGGTCGTCCCCACGACCCCGGGTCTAGGTTGACAACACGCCAAAATGTTCGACGAATATAGGGTCGTCCCCACGACCCCGGGCTAAAGATGGCATGCCGCCGAAATGTCCGACGACTATAGGGTCGTCCCCACGACCCCGGGACTAGATTGGTCCGCCACTGTCATGTCCGACGACTATGGGGTCGTCCCCACGACCCCGGGCCAAAGTTGGCTCGCCGCCGACTTGTCCGACGACAATAGGGTCGTCCACACGAGCTCGGGACTAGGTTGGCCAGCCGCCGACATGTCCGACGACTATAGGGTCGTCCCCACGACCCCCGGATTAGGTTGGCTAGCCGCCGACTTGTCCGACGACTATAGGGTCGTCCCCACGACCACGGGCCATGGTTGGCCAGCCGCCGACATATCCGACGACAATACGGTCGTCCCCACGACCCCGGGCCAAAGTTGGCAAGCTGCCGACTTGTCCGACGACTATAGGTTCGTCCCCACGACCACGGGCCAAAGTTGGCCAGCCGCCGTCTTGTCCGACGAATATAGGGTCGTCCCCACGACCCCGGGACTAGATTGGCCCGCCACCGTCATGTCCAACGACTATAGGGTCGTCCCCACAACCACGGGCCAAAGTTGGCCAGCCGCCGACATGTCCGACGACTATAGGGTCGTCCCCACGACCCCGGGTCCAGGTTGGCCAGCCGCCGACATTTCCGACGAATATAGAATCGTCCCTACGACACCGGGCCAAAGTTGGCCAGCCGCCGACATGTCCGACGACTATAGGGTCGTCCCCACGACCCCGGGACAAGGTTGGCCCGCCGCCGACTTGTCCGACGACTATAGGGTCGTACCCACGACCCCGGGACTAGGCTGACAAGCCGCCAACATGTCCGAAGACTATTGGGTCGTCCCCACGACCCCGGGCCAAAGTTGGCCAGCCGCCGACATGTCCGACGACTATTGGATCGTCCCCACGACCACGGGCCAAAGTTGGCCAGCCGCCGAAATGTCCGACGACTGTAGGGTCGTCCCCACGACCCCGGGATTAGATTGGACCGCCACCGTCAAGTCCGACGACTATAGGGTCGTCCCCACCACCCCGGGCCAAAGTTGGCAAGCCGCCGAAATGTCCGACGACTGTAGGGTCGTCCCCAAGACCCCGGGACTAGATTGGCCCGCCACCGTCAAGTCCGACGACTATAGGTTCGTCCCCACGACCCCGGGCCAAAGTTGACTCGCCGCCGACTTGTCCGACGACAATAGGGTCGTCCACACGACCTCGGGACTAGGTTGGCCAGCCGCCGACATGTCCGACGACTATAGGGTCGTCCCCACGACCCCGGGACTAGATTGGCCAGCCGCCGACATGTCCGACGACTATAGGGTCGTCCCCACGACCCCGGGTCTAGGTTGACAAGACGCCAAAATGTTCGACGAATATAGGGTCGTCCCCACGACACCGGGCCAAAGTTGGCCAGCCGCCGACATGTCCGACGACTATAGGGTCGTCCCCACGACCCCGGGTCCAGGTTGGCCAGCCGCCGACATTTCCGACGACTATAGAGTCGTCCCCACGACACCGGGCCAAAGTTGGCCAGCCGCCGACATGTCCGACGACTATAGGGTCGTCCCCACGACCCCGGGACAAGGTTGGCCCGCCGCCGACTTGTCCGACGACTATAGGGTCGTACCCACGACCCCGGGACTAGGCTGACAAGCCGCTAACATGTCCGAAGACTATTGGGTCGTCCCCACGACCCCGGGCCAAAGTTGGCCAGCCGCCGACATGTCCGACGACTATTGGATCGTCCCCACGACCACGGGCCAAAGTTGGCCAGCCGCCGAAATGTCCGACGACTGTAGGGTCGTCCCCACGACCCCGGGATTAGATTGGACCGCCACCGTCAAGTCCGACGACTATAGGGTCGTCCCCACGACCTCGGGACTAGGTTGGCCAGCCGCCGACATGTCCGAAGACTATAGGGTCATCCCCACCACCCCGGGCCAAAGTTGGCAAGCCGCCGAAATGTCCGACGACTGTAGGGTCGTCCCCAAGACCCCGGGACTAGATTGGCCCGCCACCGTCAAGTCCGACGACGATAGGGTCGTCCCCACGACCCCGGGCCAAAGTTGGCTCGCCGCCGACTTGTCCGACGACAATAGGGTCGTCCACACGACCTCGGGACTAGGTTGGCCAGCCGCCGACATGTCCGACGACTATAGGGTCGTCCCCACGACCCCCGGATTAGGTTGGCTAGCCGCCGACTTGTCCGACGACTATAGGGTCGTCCCCACGACCCCGGGACTAGATTGGCCCGCCACCGTCAAGTCCGACGACCTCGGGACTAGGTTGGCCAGCCGCCGACATGTCCGACGACTATAGGGTCGCCCCCACGACCTCGGGACTAGGTTGGCCAGCCGCCGACATGTCCGACGACTATAGGGTCGTCCCCACCACCCCGGGCCAAAGTTGGCAAGCCGCCGAAATGTCCGACGACTGTAGGGTCGTCCCCAAGACCCCGGGACTAGATTGGCCCGCCACCGTCAAGTCCGACGACTATAGGTTCGTCCCCACGACCCCGGGCCAAAGTTGGCTCGCCGCCGACTTGTCCGACGACAATAGGGTCGTCCACACGACCTCGGGACTAGGTTGGCCAGCCGCCGACATGTCCGACGACTATAGGGTCGTCCCCACGACCCCGGGACTAGATTGGCCAGCCGCCGACATGTCCGACGATTATAGGGTCGTCCCCACGACCCCGGGCCAAAGATGTCCAGCCACCGTCTTGTCCGACGACTATAGGGTCGTCCCCACGACCCCGGGACTAGATTGGCCCGCCACCGTCAAGTCCGACGACCTCGGGACTAGGTTGACCAGCCGCCGACATGTCCGACGACTATTGGGCCGTCCCCACGACCACGGGCCAAAGTTGCCCAGCCGCCGACATGTTCAACGACTATTGGGCCGTCCCCACGACCCCGGGCCAATGTTGGCCAGCCGCCGAAATGTCCGACGACTATAGAGTCGTCCCCACAACCCCGGGCCAAAGTTGGCAAGCTGCCGACTTGTCCGACGACTATAGAGTCGTCCCCACGACCCCGGGACTAGGTAGACCCGCCGCCGACGTGTCCGACAACTATAGGGTCGTCCCCACGACCACGGGCCAAAGTTGGCAAGCCGCCGACTTTTCCGACGAATATTGGGTCGTTCCTACAATTCTGGGCCAAACGTGGCCAGCCGCCGTTATGTCCGACGACTATAGAATCGTCCCCACGGCCTCGGGCCAAAGTTGACCAGCCACCGACATTTCCGACGACTATAGGGTCGTCCCCACGACCATGGGCCAAAGTTGGTCAGCCGCCGACTTGTCCGACGACTATTGGGTCGCCCCACGGCCCCGGACTAGGATGGCTCGCCGCCGACATGTCCGACGACTATAGGATCGTCCCCACGACGCCGGGACTAGGTTGGCTCGCCGCCGTTTGGTCAGAAGACTATAGGGTCGTCCCCACGTCCCCGGGCCAAAGTTGTCAAGCTGCCGACTTGTCCGACGACTATAGGGTCGACCCCACGACCCCGGGAATAGGTAGGCCCGCCGCCGACTTGTCCGCCCACTATAGGGTCGTCCCCACGACCTCGGGACTAGGTTGGCCTGCCGCCGACATATCCGACCACTATAGGGTCGTCCCCACGACCACGGGCCATGGTTGGCCAGCCGCCGACATATCCGACGACAATACGGTCGTCCCCACGACCCCGGGCCAAAGTTGGCAAGCTGCCGACTTGTCCGACGACTATAGGTTCGTCCCCACGACCACGGGCCAAAGTTGGCCAGCCGCCGTCTTGTCCGACGAATATAGGGTCGTCCCCACGACCCCGGGACTAGATTGGCCCGCCACCGTCATGTCCAACGACTATAGGGTCGTCCCCACAACCACGGGCCAAAGTTGGCCAGCCGCCGACATGTCCGACGACTATAGGGTCGTCCCCACGACCCCGGGTCCAGGTTGGCCAGCCGCCGACATTTCCGACGAATATAGAATCGTCCCTACGACACCGGGCCAAAGTTGGCCAGCCGCCGACATGTCCGACGACTATAGGGTCGTCCCCAAGACCCCGGGACTAGATTGGCCCGCCACCGTCAAGTCCGACGACGATAGGGTCGTCCCCACGACCCCGGGCCAAAGTTGGCTCGCCGCCGACTTGTCCGACGACAATAGGGTCGTCCACACGACCTCGGGACTAGGTTGGCCAGCCGCCGACATGTCCGACGACTATAGGGTCGTCCCCACGACCCCCGGATTAGGTTGGCTAGCCGCCGACTTGTCCGACGACTATAGGGTCGTCCCCACGACCCCGGGACTAGATTGGCCCGCCACCGTCAAGTCCGACGACCTCGGGACTAGGTTGGCCAGCCGCCGACATGTCCGACGACTATAGGGTCGCCCCCACGACCTCGGGACTAGGTTGGCCAGCCGCCGACATGTCCGACGACTATAGGGTCGTCCCCACCACCCCGGGCCAAAGTTGGCAAGCCGCCGAAATGTCCGACGACTGTAGGGTCGTCCCCAAGACCCCGGGACTAGATTGGCCCGCCACCGTCAAGTCCGACGACTATAGGTTCGTCCCCACGACCCCGGGCCAAAGTTGGCTCGCCGCCGACTTGTCCGACGACAATAGGGTCGTCCACACGACCTCGGGACTAGGTTGGCCAGCCGCCGACATGTCCGACGACTATAGGGTCGTCCCCACGACCCCGGGACTAGATTGGCCAGCCGCCGACATGTCCGACGATTATAGGGTCGTCCCCACGACCCCGGGCCAAAGATGTCCAGCCACCGTCTTGTCCGACGACTATAGGGTCGTCCCCACGACCCCGGGACTAGATTGGCCCGCCACCGTCAAGTCCGACGACCTCGGGACTAGGTTGACCAGCCGCCGACATGTCCGACGACTATTGGGCCGTCCCCACGACCACGGGCCAAAGTTGCCCAGCCGCCGACATGTTCAACGACTATTGGGCCGTCCCCACGACCCCGGGCCAATGTTGGCCAGCCGCCGAAATGTCCGACGACTATAGAGTCGTCCCCACAACCCCGGGCCAAAGTTGGCAAGCTGCCGACTTGTCCGACGACTATAGAGTCGTCCCCACGACCCCGGGACTAGGTAGACCCGCCGCCGACGTGTCCGACAACTATAGGGTCGTCCCCACGACCACGGGCCAAAGTTGGCAAGCCGCCGACTTTTCCGACGAATATTGGGTCGTTCCTACAATTCTGGGCCAAACGTGGCCAGCCGCCGTTATGTCCGACGACTATAGAATCGTCCCCACGGCCTCGGGCCAAAGTTGACCAGCCACCGACATTTCCGACGACTATAGGGTCGTCCCCACGACCATGGGCCAAAGTTGGTCAGCCGCCGACTTGTCCGACGACTATTGGGTCGCCCCACGGCCCCGGACTAGGATGGCTCGCCGCCGACATGTCCGACGACTATAGGATCGTCCCCACGACGCCGGGACTAGGTTGGCTCGCCGCCGTTTGGTCAGAAGACTATAGGGTCGTCCCCACGTCCCCGGGCCAAAGTTGTCAAGCTGCCGACTTGTCCGACGACTATAGGGTCGACCCCACGACCCCGGGAATAGGTAGGCCCGCCGCCGACTTGTCCGCCCACTATAGGGTCGTCCCCACGACCTCGGGACTAGGTTGGCCTGCCGCCGACATATCCGACGACTATAGGGTCGTCCCCACGACCACGGGCCATGGTTGGCCAGCCGCCGACATATCCGACGACAATACGGTCGTCCCCACGACCCCGGGCCAAAGTTGGCAAGCTGCCGACTTGTCCGACGACTATAGGTTCGTCCCCACGACCACGGGCCAAAGTTGGCCAGCCGCCGTCTTGTCCGACGAATATAGGGTCGTCCCCACGACCCCGGGACTAGATTGGCCCGCCACCGTCATGTCCAACGACTATAGGGTCGTCCCCACAACCACGGGCCAAAGTTGGCCAGCCGCCGACATGTCCGACGACTATAGGGTCGTCCCCACGACCCCGGGTCCAGGTTGGCCAGCCGCCGACATTTCCGACGAATATAGAATCGTCCCTACGACACCGGGCCAAAGTTGGCCAGCCGCCGACATGTCCGACGACTATAGGGTCGTCCCCACGACCCCGGGACAAGGTTGGCCCGCCGCCGACTTGTCCGACGACTATAGGGTCGTAACCACGACCCCGGGACTAGGCTGACAAGCCGCCAACATGTCCGAAGACTATTGGGTCGTCCCCACGACCCCGGGCCAAAGTTGGCCAGCCGCCGACATGTCCGACGACTATTGGATCGTCCCCACGACCACGGGCCAAAGTTGGCCAGCCGCCGAAATGTCCGACGACTGTAGGGTCGTCCCCACGACCCCGGGATTAGATTGGACCGCCACCCTCAAGTCCGACGACTATAGGGTCGTCCCCACGACCTCGGGACTAGGTTGGCCAGCCGCCGACATGTCCGAAGACTATAGGGTCATCCCCACCACCCCGGGCCAAAGTTCGCAAGCCGCCGAAATGTCCGACGACTGTAGGGTCGTCCCCAAGACCCCGGGACTAGATTGGCCCGCCACCGTCAAGTCCGACGACTATAGGGTCGTCCCCACGACCCCGGGCCAAAGTTGGCTCGCCGCCGACTTGTCCGACGACAATAGGGTCGTCCACACGACCTCGGGACTAGGTTGGCCAGCCGCCGACATGTCCGACGACTATAGGGTCGTCCCCACGACCCCCGGATTAGGTTGGCTAGCCGCCGACTTGTCCGACGACTATAGGGTCGTCCCCACGACCCCGGGACTAGAATGGCCCGCCACCGTCAAGTCCGACGACCTCGGGACTAGGTTGGCCAACCGCCGACATGTCCGACGACTATAGGGTCGTCCCCACCACCCCGGGCCAAAGTTGGCAAGCCGCCGAAATGTCCGACGACTGTAGGGTCGTCCCCAAGACCCCGGGACTAGATTGGCCCGCCACCGTCAAGTCCGACGACTATAGGTTCGTCCCCACGACCCCGGGCCAAAGTTGGCTCGCCGCCGACTTGTCCGACGACAATAGGGTCGTCCACACGACCTCAGGACTAGGTTGGCCAGCCGCCGACATGTCCGACGACTATAGGGTCGTCCCCACGACCCCGGGACTAGATTGGCCAGCCGCCGACATGTCCGACGACTATAGGGTCGTCCCCACGACCCCGGGCCAAAGATGTCCAGCCACCGTCTTGTCCGACGACTATAGGGTCGTCCCCACGACCCCGGGACTAGATTGGCCCGCCACCGTCAAGTCCGACGACCTCGGGACTAGGTTGACCAGCCGCCGACATGTCCGGCGACTATTGGGCCGTCCCCACGACCACGGGCCAAAGTTGCCCAGCCGCCGACATGTTCAACGACTATTGGGCCGTCCCCACGACCCCGGGCCAATGTTGGCCAGCCGCCGAAATGTCCGACGATTATAGAGTCGTCCCCACAACCCCGGGCCAAAGATGGCAAGCTGCCGACTTGTCCGACGACTATAGAGTCGTCCCCACGACCCCGGGACTAGGTAGACCCGCCGCCGACGTGTCCGACAACTATAGGGTCGTCCCCACGACCACGGGCCAAAGTTGGCAAGCCGCCGACTTTTCCGACGAATATAGGGTCGTTCCTACAATTCTGGGCCAAACGTGGCCAGCCGCCGTTATGTCCGACGACTATAGAATCGTCCCCACGGCCTCGGGCCAAAGTTGACCAGCCACCGACATTTCCGACGACTATAGGGTCGTCCCCACGACCATGGGCCAAAGTTGGTCAGCCGCCGACTTGTCCGACGACTATTGGGTCGCCCCACGGCCCCGGACTAGGATGGCTCGCCGCCGACATGTCCGACGACTATAGGATCGTCCCCACGACGCCGGGACTAGGTTGGCTCGCCGCCGTTTGGTCAGAAGACTATAGGGTCGTCCCCACGTCCCCGGGCCAAAGTTGGCAAGCTGCCGACTTGTCCGACGACTATAGGGTCGACCCCACGACCCCGGGAATAGGTAGGCCCGCCGCCGACTTGTCCGCCCACTATAGGGTCGTCCCCACGACCTCGGGACTAGGTTGGCCTGCCGCCGACATATCCGACGACTATAGGGTCGTCCCCACGACCACGGGCCATGGTTGGCCAGACGCCGACATATCCGACGACAATACGGTCGTCCCCACGACCCCGGGCCAAAGTTGGCAAGCTGCCGACTTGTCCGACGACTATAGGTTCGTCCCCACGACCACGGGCCAAAGTTGGCCAGCCGCCGTCTTGTCCGACGAATATAGGGTCGTCCCCACGACCCCGGGACTAGATTGGCCCGCCACCGTCATGTCCGACGACTATTGGATCGTCCCCACGACCACGGGCCAAAGTTGGCCAGCCGCCGACATGTCCGACGACTATAGGGTCGTCCCCACGACCTCGGGACTAGGTTGGCCAGCCGCCGACATGTCCGACGAGTATAGGGTCGTCCCCACGACCCCGGGCCAAAGTTGGCAAGCCGCCGACATGTCCGACGACTATAGGGTCGTTCCTACGACCCCGGGACTAGATTGGCCCGGCACCGTCATGTCCGACGACTATATGGTCGTCCCCACGACCAAGGGCCGTTGTTGGCCAGCCGCTGACTTGTCCGACGACTATAGGGTCGTCCCCACGACCCCCCGACTAGGTGGGCTCGCCGCCGACTTGTCCGACGAGTATAGGGTCATCCCCACGACCCCGGGACTAGGTTGGCCCGCCGCCGACTTGTCCGACGACTATAGGGTCGTCCCCACGACCTCGGGACTAGGTTGGCCAGCCGCCGACATGTCCGACGACTATAGGGTCGTCCCCAGGACCCCGGGCCAAAGTTGGCCAGCCGCCGACATGTCCGACGACTATAGGGTCGTCCCCACGACCCCGGGACTAGATTGGTCCGCCACCGTCATGTCCGACGACTATAGGGTCGTCCCCACGACCCCGGGACTAGATTGGCCCGCCACCGTGAAGTCCGACGACTATAGGGTCGTCCCCACGACCTCGGGACTAGGTTGGCCAGCCGCCGACATGTCCGACGACTATAGGGTCGTCCCCACGACCCCGGGACTAGATTGGCCCGCCACCGTCATGTCCGACGACTATAGGGTCGTCCCCACGACCACAGGCCAAAGTTGGCAAGCCGCCGAAATGTCCGACGACTATAGGGTCGTCCCCACGACCGCGGGCCAAAGATGTCCAGCCGCCGTCTTGTCCGACGACTATAGGGTCGTCCCCACGACCCCGGGCCAAAGTTGGCAAGCCGCCGAAATGTCCGACGACTATAGGGTCGTCCCCACGACCCCGGGACTAGGTTGACAAGCCGCCAACATGTCCGACGACTATAGGGTCGTCCCCACGACCCCGGGCCAAAGATGGCATGCCGCCGAAATGGCCGACGACTATAGGGTCGTCCCCAGGACCGCGGGCCAAAGATGTCAAGCCGTCGTCTTCTCCGACGACTATAGGGTCGTCCCCACGACCCCGGGACCAGATTGGCCCGCCACCGTCATGTCCGACGACTATAGGGTCGTCCCCACGACCACAGGCCAAAGTTGGCAAGCCGCCGAAATGTCCGACGACTATAGGGTCGTCCCCACGACCCCGGGACTAGATTGGCCCGCCACCGTGAAGTCCGACGACTATAGGGTCGTCCCCACGCCCTCGGGACTAGGTTGGCCAGCCGCCGACATATCCGACGACTATAGGGTCGTTCCCACGACCCCGGGCCAAAGTTGGCAAGCCGCCGAAATGTCCGACGACTATAGGGTCGTCCCCACGACCGCGAGCCAAGGATATCCAGCCGCCGTCTTGTCCGACGACTATAGGGTCGTCCCCACGACCCCGGGACTAGATTGGCCCGCCACCGTCATGTCCGACGACTATAGGGTCGTCCCCACGACCACAGGCCAAAGTTGGCAAGCCGCCGAAATGTCCGACGACTATAGGGTCGTCCCCACGACCGCGGGCCAAAGATGTCCAGCCGCCGTCTTGTCCGACGACTATAGGGTCGTCCCCACGACCCCGGGCCAAAGTTGGCAAGCCGCCGAAATGTCCGACGACTATAGGGTCGTCCCCACGACCCCGGGACTAGGTTGACAAGCCGCCAACATGTCCGACGACTATAGGGTCGTCCCCACGACCCCGGGCCAAAGATGGCATGCCGCCGAAATGGCCGACGACTATAGGGTCGTCCCCAGGACCGCGGGCCAAAGATGTCAAGCCGTCGTCTTCTCCGACGACTATAGGGTCGTCCCCACGACCCCGGGCCAATGTTGGCCAATTGCCGACATGTCCGACGACTATAGGGTCGTACCTACGACCCCGGGACTAGATTGGCCCGCCACCGTCATGTCCAATGACTATAGGGTCGTCCACACAACCCCGGGACTAGGTTGACAAGCCGCCGAAATGTCCGACGACATTAGGGTCGTCCCCACGACCGCGAGCCAAGGATGTCCAGCCGCCGTCTTGTCCGACGACTATAGGGTCGTCCCCATGACACCGGGACTAGATTGGCCCGCCACCGTCATTTCCGACGACTATAGGGTCGTCCCCAAAACCCCGGGACTAGATTGGCCCGCCACCGTCAAGTCCGACGACTATAGGATCGTCTCCACGACCACGGCCCAAAGTTGGCCAGCCGCCGACATGTCCAACGACTATTGGGTCGTCCGCACGACCACGGGCCAAAGTTAGCCAGCCGCCGACATGTCCGACGACTATAGGGTCGTCCCCACGACCCCGGGCCAAAGTTGGCAAGCCGCCGAAATGTCCGACGACCGAAGGGTCGTCCCCACGACCCCGGGACTAGATTGGCCCACCAGCGACAAGTCCGACGACTATAGGGTCGTCCCCACGACCTCGGGACTAGGTTGGCCAACCGCCGACATGTCCGACGACTATAGGGTCGTCCCCACGACCCCGGGCCACAGATGGCAAGCCGCCGAAATGTCCGACGACTGTAGGGTCGTCCCCACGACCCCGGGACTAGATTGGCCCGCCAGCGACAAGTCCGACGACTATAGGGTCGTCCCCACGACCTCGGGACTAGGTTGGCCAGCCGCCGACATGTCCGACGACTATAGGGTCGTCCCCACGACCCCGGGCCAATGTTGGCCAATCGCCGACATGTCCGACGACTATAGGGTCGTACCTACGACCCCGGGACTAGATTGGCCCGCCACCGTCATGTCCGACGATTATAGGGTCGTCCCCACGACCTCGGGCCAAAGTTGGCAAGCCGCCGAAATGTCCGACGACTGTAGGGTCGTCCCCACGACCCCGGGACTAGATTGGCCCGCCACCGTCATGTCCAACGACTATAGGGTTGTCCCCACGACCCCGGGCCAAAGTTGGCATGCCGCCGAATTGTCCGACGACTATAGGGTCGTCCCCACGACCCCGGGCCAAAGTTGGCAAGCCGCCGAAATGTCCGACGACTATAGGGTCGTCCCCACGACCCCGGGACTAGGTTGGCCCGCCGCCGACTTGTCCGACGACTATAGGGTCGTCCCCACGACCACGGGCCAAAGTTGGCCTGCCGCCGACATATCCGACGACTATAGGGTCGTCCCCACGACCCCTGGCCAAAGTTGGCCAGCCGCCGACACGTCCGACGACTATAGGGTCGTCCCCACGACCCGGGACTAGAGTGGCCCGCCACCGTCATGTCCGACGACTATATGGTCGTCCCCACGACCACGGGCCAATGTTGGCCAGCCGCTGACTTGTCCGACGACTATAGGGTCGTTCCCACGACCCCGGGACTAGATTGGTCCGCCACCGTCATGTCCGACGACTATAGGGTCGTCCCCACGACCCCGGGCCAAAGTTGGCAAGCCGCCGAAATGTCCGACGACTGTAGGGTCGTCCCCACGACCCCGGGACTAGATTGGCCCGCCACCGTGAAGTCCGACGACTATAGGGTCGTCCCCACGACCTCGGGACTAGGTTGACCAGCCGCCGACATGTCCGACGACTATAGGGTCGTCCCCACGACCCCGGGCCAAAGTCGGCAAGCCGCCGAAATGTCCGACGACTATAGGGTCGTCCCCACGACCGCGAGCCAAGGATATCCAGCCGCCGTCTTGTCCGACGACTATAGGGTCGTCCCCACGACCCCGGGACTAGATTGGCCCGCCACCGTCATGTCCAACGACTATAGGGTCGTCCCGACGACCATGGGCCAAAGTTGGCCAGCCGCCGACATATCCGACGACTATAGGGTCGTCCCCAAAACCCCGGGACTAGATTGGCCCGCCACCGTCAAGTCCGACGACTATAGGATCGTCTCCACGACCACGGCCCAAAGTTGGCCTGCCGCCGACATGTCCGACGACTATTGGATCGTCCCTACGACCCCGGGCCAATGTTGGCCAATTGCCGACATGTCCGACGACTATAGGGTCGTCCCTACGACCCCGGGACAAGATTGGCCCGCCACCGTCATGTCCAACGACTATAGGGTCGTCCCCACGACCATGAGCCAAAGTTGGCCAGCCGCCGATATGTCCAACGACTATTGGGTCGTCCCCACGACCCCGGGCCAAAGTTGGCAATCCGCCGAAATGTCCGACGACTGTAGGGTCGTCCCCACGACCCCGGGACTAGATTGGCCCGCCACCGTCATGTCCAACGACTATAGGGTCGTCCCCACGACCCCGGGCCAAAGTTGGCATGCTGCCGAAATGTCCGACGACTATAGGGTCGTGCCCACGACCCCGGGCCAAAGTTGGCAAGCCGCCGAAATGTCCGACGACTATAGGGTCGTCCCCACGACCGCGAGCCAAGGATATCCAGCCGCCGTCTTTTCCGACGACTATAGGGTCGTCCCCACGACCTCGGGACTAGGTTGGACAGCCGACGACATGTCCGACGACTATAGGGTCGTCCCCACGACCCCGGGCCAATGTTGGCCAATCGCCGACAGGTCCGACGACTATAGGGTCGTCCCTACGACCCCGGGACTAGATTGGCCCGCCACCGTCATGTCCAACGACTATAGGGTCGTCCCCACGACCACGAGCCAAGGATATCCAGCCGCCGTCTTGTCCGACGACTATAGGGTCGTCCCCACGACCTCGGGACTAGGTTGGACAGCCGACGACATGTCCGACGACTATAGGGTCGTCCCCACGACCCCGGGCCAATGTTGGCCAATCGCCGACAGGTCCGACGACTATAGGGTCGTCCCTACGACCCCGGGACTAGATTGGCCCGCCACCGTCATGTCCGACGACTATAGGGTCGTCCCCACGACCCCGGGACAAGGTTGGCCCGCCGCCGACTTGTCCGACGACTATAGGGTCGTACCCACGACCCCGGGACTAGATTGGCCCGCCACCGTCATGTCCAACGACTATAGGGTCGTCCCCACGACCCCGGGACAAGGTTGGCCCGCCGCCGACTTGTCCGACGACTATAGGGTCGTACCCACGACCCCGGGACTAGATTGGCCCGCCACCGTCATATCCAACGACTGTAGAGTCGTCCCCACGACCCCGGGCCAAAGTTGGCATGCCGCCGAAATGTCCGACGACTATAGGGTCGTCCCCACGACCCCGGGCCAAAGTTGGCAAGCCGCCGAAATGTCCGACGATTATAGGGTCGTCCCCACGACCGCGGGCCAAAGATGTCCAGCCGCCGTCTTGTCCGACGACTATAGGGTCGTCCCCACGACCCCGGGACTAGATTGGCCCGCCACCGTCATGTCCAACGACTATAGGGTCGTCCCCACGACCCCTGGCCAAAGTTGGCCAGCCGCCGAAATGTCCGACGAGTGTAGGGTCGTCCCCACGACCCCGGGACTAGATTGGCTCGCCAGCGACAAGTCCGACGACTATAGGGTCGTCCCCACGACCTCGGGACTAGGTTGGCCAGCCGCCGTCATGTCCGACGACTATAGGGTCGTCCCCACGACCTCGGGACTAGGTTGGCTCGCTGCCGACTTGTCCGACGACTATAGGGTCGTCCCCACGACCCCGGGCCAAAGTTGGCAAGCCGCCGAAATGTCCGACGACTGTAGGGTCATCCCCACGACCCCGGGACTAGATTGGCCCGCCAGCGACAAGTCCGACGACTATAGGGTCGTCCCCACAACCTCGGGACTAGGTTGGCCAGCCGCCGACATGTCCGACGACTATAGGGTCGTCCCCACGACCCCGGGCCAATGTTGGCCAATCGCCGACATGTCCGACAACTATAGGGTCGTCCCTACGACCCCGGGACTAGATTGGCCCGCCACCGTCATGTCCAACGACTATAGGGTCGTCCCCACGACCCCGGGCCAAAGTTGGCATGCCGCCTGTTATGTATATGGATAATAACGATACAGGCAACTTCCTGTGACAATACGTTTAATAATATGTATTCGTCTTGCCGGTCAACACGACACTGAACTGTTGTTCGGCGCTCTCGCTCTGTGTGCCTCGGCTCGCTCACGCACTCGTCACGTACAACACACCTACTAATATATTACAATCTCCTCTCGCTTTAAGAAGTTTATAATATTAATTCTTAGCTCGCTTTTCCGCTAAACGCTTTGATGCTCTTGGTGTTGCCACCATTTCGAGTTGACGTTTTCCGGACCAGTTATTAGAGTTATTTGCTTCTCTATACTTTAACATTTGATCAATATGTCTTTTCCAATATTTTCCCGGTGAAACTTCAACTTCGAAATTTACCGGTGACAACTGAGCCGTAATAACCGCGAGAATTTTCTTATTCGAATTTTTTGTATAGTCATCTACCCACACTCTTTCCCCCTCTACAAATTTTACGTCCCGCGATCCTCCTCGACTCATCGTTTGCTGTAACTGTGCGTTTTCTATTTTATCTGCTAAGTTCGGTTTTACACAATCGAGCTTTGTTCGCATTTCGCGTTTGAACATCATAAATGCAGGTGATCTTCCTGTTGAACAGTGTTCCGTACTTCGCTGATCAAATAGGAATTTATCGATAGCTTCATCAAGTTTCTTTCCTGACTTAATCATCTTATTTACTTTATCCTTAAAAACACCGACAAAATTTTCTGCTGCACCGTTCGTGGCCGGATGATACGGCGCTGAGAACGTGTGTTTGACTCCGTTTCCTTTCAAAAATAACATAAAATCATTGCTCGTATACTGTCGCCCGTTATCCGTTACTAAATGGGTTGGTAAGCCGAAACGCGAAAAAATTTTTCTAAACTGCTTTATGATACTTTCGGTTTGTGTATTAGTTTTCATATCGATCACTTCTGGCCATTTGCTATACGCGTCAATTACAATCATAAACATGTGACCGTGGAAAGGCCCTAGGAAATCACTATGAATTCTACTCCAGCATTTATTTGGTGAAGGCCAAGGGTTTAGCGGTACTTTTGGTGGGGCTTTACGTTCTTGCACGCAGATTCTACACGTAGCCGCTAATTCCTCTAGTTGCGCATCAATATTAGGCCACCAAACGCAGGACCTTGCTCGCATTTTCATTTTAACGCTACCGAAATGTGAATCGTGTAGTTCGTTCAGTATTTGAGTTTTAAGACTGTCCGGTACAATTACACGGTAACCCCATAACAAGCAGTCTTTTTCTATATACAGTTCGTGTTGTTTCGCATAATACTTTTGTTCATTCTCCGTAAGACTTTCTCGTGATGGCCAATCATTTTGTACATATTTGATTATTTTACTTAATGTTTTATCTTTTCTCGTTTCTTTTGCTATCATTTTAGCCGTCACAATTTTTAACTCTTCTTCAATATAATTAATACTTTGAAAGTCTTCACTGAAAATTGACGTTTTATCTGTTATCGGTAGTCTCGACAACGCATCACAATTACCATTCTTTTTCGTGTTTACATATTCAATTTTGTATGTAAAATGAGAAAGGAAATAGGCCCATCTTTGCAGTCGACTGGCTACCGTTAAAGGTATTTCTTGATTCGGTCCAAAAATGTACACTAATGGTTTATGATCCGTTTTTAAAATTATCTCTCGACCATATACATAATTATAAAATTTTTTGAAACCAAATACTATTGCTCCCGCCTCCTTATCAATGATGGCTCTATTTTGCTCTTTTTCCGGTATTACTTTTGACGCAAACGCGATGGGTCTTTCTTCGCCGTTAGCGTAACGGTGTGACAATATTGCAGAAAGCCCATATTTCGACGCGTCGCACGCAAGTATTAGCTCTTGTGTCGAGTCGTAATTTGCCAATACTTTAGCCGATATGATTTCCTTCCTTAACCATTCATACGCTTTGTCGGCTTTATCGTTCCATATAAACTCCGTGTTTTTTGTTAATTCATATAACGGTTTTAATTGGGAGGCACGGTCAGGTAAAAAACGTTCATAATATGTTACCAGCCCTAAAAATGATAATAATTGCTTTTTATTCTTCGGTACCGGTGCATTTGCTATAGCTTCTACTTTTTTCTTTGACGTACCCAGTTCTCCTTTACGAATTACAAAACCTAAAATTTCTAACTGCTCCTTAGCAAATTCGCATTTTTTGACGTTTGCTCTCAATCCGTAATTTTCTAACCTTTGCAAAACCTTATATATTGTGTCGATATGCTCCTTATCGTCTTTACCGGTGATATATATATTATCTAAATAAACCGCTACTTGTCCCTCGATATCTCGTAAGCAATTCTCCATTATTCTTTGAAATTCTCCCGGACCTGATGCAACTCCTTCCGTTAACTTTGTATATCGAAATAAGCCCACATGTGTGATTATCGTTAACATATCACGCGACTCTGGATGTACCGGTATTTGCATATACGCATGTGATAAATCAATTTGAGTAAATTTTTGGCCGCCTTGCAGTTTTTCGAAAATTTCGTTAATTGTCGGTAATGGATGTCTATTTATTACTAACCATTGGTTCACTGTTAATTTAAAGTTACCGCATATACGTATACTGTTATCGTTTTTTATTATTGGTACGATAGGTGTAACCCATTCACTCGTTAGTACTTTTTCAATATGCCCTAATTGCTCTAATCGCTTTAATTCCTCCTCCACTTTGCGTTTTAACGCAAACGGTATGTGTCGTAGCTTACATGCTTTCGGTACTGCATTTTCTTTTAATATTAATTTAATTGTACCTTTATTAAAACAACCTACTCCTTCTCCAAATAATTTCGGAAAATCATTCGCTACTTTTTCGGCTAGAATTTTATCCATACCTGACTCTATATTATTTATCTTGAACAAAGGCCAAAGTCCGAAAGCATGTAACCATGACCGTCCTAGCAAAGTCGTGCCTTTCCCCGGTAAGACCACAATATCTAACGTATACTTCTGTTTATCAAAACAAACTTCCAACTCCCGTAATAATCCTACTGGCTTTACTTGTAAGTTATACGCGTTCATAGCAAACGAAATTTTGAAAATCTTTACTTTTGGAAAGTATTTGTTTCTTGTCTCGTCTGAAATAATACTCCAATATGATCCGGAGTCGACTTCCATTTCAAAGTGGGTCGCATTTATATTAACATTTAAATACATAGGCGATCGCGCTACATCCACTTTTGTTATACTGTTCGTATTGCAAACTTTACCCCTAACCTTTATGTTTTTGAGTTCGTATACTTCTTCTTCTGTGCCGCTCGTATCGCTTGTTTCTTCTTCTGCTGCCTTTTGTAGGTGCTGTACTTTCTGGCTTTGGCTTCGGCATGCTGCTTCTATATGACCTTGACGCTTACATCTTCGACATCGCTGGTATCGGTGTTTGCATTCTTTCCCTATGTGGCCTTTCTTTCCACAACAATAGCAAGTTATGTCTTCTCGCTTGCTTTTCTCGCCTCCAGTATTCATGCGAGTGCTTTCCCTTCCATAATTAATGTTGCGACCGCTACGGTAACCTCTTGTTTTAATAAAGTGCACATCACTCTCCTGTCCGCTTGCCTCATTCATTTTATCGGTTGACGTTGCGTCTTTTTCGGATTTTTCACATACTAGAGCTATCTTGTAAGCCTTTTCATATGTTAATTTTTCTTCTTTAAACAATTCGCTTTTTGTTGCATGGTCTTTTAATCCGCACACGAGCTGGTCTCGTAGTGCTGTTTCTACTGATGTAAAGTTACAATTTAATGATAACTCCTTCAGGCGTGCTACAAAATCTGCCAATGACTCTGTTGCCGCTTGTTTTGCCGCATAAAATTTGTACCTTTCCATAGACTCCGATGGCTTTGGACACAAATGCCCTGATATGATTTCTACTACTTCGTCGAACTCTTTGTCCTTGAGTTTTGCCGGGTGACACAGATTTCTTGCTAGCTTGTAGGTATCCGCACTTACTCTTGTTAGCAGAATAGCTGCTTGTTTTTTCTTGTCTGTTATATTATTAACTGTAAAGTATAGTTCCAAGCGTTCGACAAACGTCTCCCAGTCGTCTTTGCCCAGTTCAAACTCCAACTTGATTTTCGATTCGATCATTGCCATTTCCCTTGACTTATTATCTTCGTTATGTGCACCACGTTTCGCCTCTACTTCTATTTTTTTAAGTGACCTTAAATACTTCGTCAACTTATTCTTCAATCTTTCAGTAGAGTCTTTTACTTCGTACGTTACACCGGCACTTGTTAAACGAATACAAATTTCTTCTCTTGTCAATGTCGACAGTTCACTTTCGTCTTTACAGCTTCCTAGCGATTTACTAGATTCGCCGTCCGACATTGGTTTTGCATGCGTGGTTCGAAATTACTCGTCGCCAATTGTTATGTATATGGATAATAACGATACAGGCAACTTCCTGTGACAATACGTTTAATAATATGTATTCGTCTTGCCGGTCAACACGACACTGAACTGTTGTTCGGCGCTCTCGCTCTGTGTGCCTCGGCTCGCTCACGCACTCGTCACGTACAACACACCTACTAATATATTACACCGCCGAAATGTCCGACGACTATAGGGTCGTCCCCACGACCCCGGGCCAAAGTTGGCAAGCCGCCGAAATGTCCGACGACGATAGGGTCGTCCCCACGACCGCGAGCCAAGGATATCCAGCCGCCGTCTTGTCCGACGACTATAGGGTCGTCCCCACGACCTCGGGACTAGGTTGGCCAGCCTCCGACATGTCCGACGACTATAGGGTCGTCCCCACGACACCGGGCCAATGTTGGCCAATCGCCGACATGTCCGACGACTATAGGGTCGTCCCTACGACCCCGGGACTAGATTGGCCCGCCACCGTCATGTCCAACGACTATAGGGTCGTCCCCACGACCCCGGGCCAAAGTTGGCATGCCGCCGAAATGTCCGACGACTATAGGGTCGTCCCCACGACCCAGGGCCAAAGTTGGCAAGCCTCCGAAATGTCCGACGACTATAGGGTCGTCCCCACGACCGCGAGCCAAGGATATCCAGCCGCCGTCTTGTCCGATGACAATAGGGTCGTCCCCACGACCTCGGGACTAGGTTGGCCAGCCTCCGACATGTCCGACGACTATAGGGTCGTCCCCACGACACCGGGCCAATGTTGGCCAATCGCCGACATGTCCGACGACTATAGGGTCGTCCCTACGACCCCGGGACTAGATTGGCCCGCCACCGTCATGTCCAACGACTATAGGGTCGTCCCCACGACCCCGGGCCAAAGTTGGCATGCCGCCGAAATGTCCGACGACTATAGGGTCGTCCCCACGACCCAGGGCCAAAGTTGGCAAGCCGCCGAAATGTCCGACGACGATAGGGTCGTCCCCACGACCGCGAGCCAAGGATATCCAGCCGCCGTCTTGTCCGATGACAATAGGGTCGTCCCCACGACCCCGGGACTAGATTGGCCCGTCACTGTCATGTCCGACGACTATAGGTTCGTCCCCACGACCCCGGGACAAGGTTGGCCCGCCGCCGACTTGTCCGACGATTATAGGGTCGTCTCCACGACCCCGGGCCAAAGTTGGCAAGCCGCCGAAATGTCCGACGACCGAAGGGTCGTCCCCACGACCCCGGGACTAGATTGGCCCGCCAGCGACAAGTCCGACGACTATAGGGTCGTCCCCACGACCCCGGGCCAAAGTTGGCAAGCCTCCGAAATGTCCGACGACTGTAGGGTCATCCCCACGACCCCGGGACTAGATTGGCCCGCCACCGTCATGTCCAACGACTATAGGGTCGTCCCCACGACCCCGGTCCAAAGTTGGCAAGCCGCCGAAATGTCCAACGACTATAGGGTCGTCCCCACGACCGCGGGCCAAAGATGTCCAGCCGCCGTCTTGTCCGACGACTATAGGGTCGTCCCCACGACCTCGGGACTAGGTTGGCCAGCCGTCGACATGTCCGACGACTATAGGGTCGTCCCCACGACCCCGGGCCAAAGTTGGCAAGCCGCCGAAATGTCCGACGACTGTAGGGTCATCCCCACGACCCCGGGACTAGATTGGCCCGCCAGCGACAAGTCCGACGACTATAGGGTCGTCCCCACAACCTCGGGACTAGGTTGGCCAGCCGCCGACATGTCCGACGACTATAGGGTCGTCCCCACGACCCCGGTCCAAAGTTGGCAAGCCGCCGAAATGTCCAACGACTATAGGGTCGTCCCCACGACCGCGGGCCAAAGATGTCCAGCCGCCGTCTTGTCCGACGACTATAGGGTCGTCCCCACGACCTCGGGACTAGGTTGGCCAGCCGTCGACATGTCCGACGACTATAGGGTCGTCCCCACGACCCCGGGCCAAAGTTGGCAAGCCGCCGAAATGTCCGACGACTGTAGGGTCATCCCCACGACCCCGGGACTAGATTGGCCCGCCAGCGACAAGTCCGACGACTATAGGGTCGTCCCCACGACCCCGGGCCAAAGTTGGCATGCCGCCGACATGTCCGACGACTATAGGGTCGTCCCCACGACCCCGGGCCAAAGTTGGCAAGCCGCCGAAATGTCCGACGACTGTAGGGTCGCCCCCACGACCCCGGGGCTAGGTTGGCCAGCCGCCGACATGTCCGACGACTATACGGTCGTCCCCACGACCTCGGGACTAGGTTGGCCAGCCGCCGACATGTCCGACGACTATAGGGTCGTCCCCACGACCCCGGGCCAAAGTTGGCAAGCCGCCGAAATGTCCGACGACCGAAGGGTCGTCCCCACGTCCCCGGGACTAGATTGGCCCGCCAGCGACAAGTCCGACGACTATAGGGTCGTCCCCACGACCCCGGGCCAAAGTTGGCATGCCGCCGAAATGTCCGACGACTATAGGGTCGTCCCCACGACCCCGGGCCAAAGTTGGCAAGCCGCCGAAATGTCCGACGAGTGTAGGGTCGTCCCCACGACCCCGGGACTAGATTGGCCCGCCAGCGACAAGTCCGACGACTATAGGGTCGTCCCCACGACCCCGGGGCTAGGTTGGCCAGCCGCCGACATGTCCGACGACTATACGGTCGTCCCCACGACCTCGGGACTAGGTTGGCCAGCCGCCGACATGTCCGACGACTATAGGGTCGTCCCCACGACCCCGGGCCAAAGTTGGCAAGCCGCCGAAATGTCCGACGACCGAAGGGTCGTCCCCACGTACCCGGGACTAGATTGGCCCGCCAGCGACAAGTCCGACGACTATATGGTCGTCCCCACGACCCCGGGCCAAAGTTGGCATGCCGCCGAAATGTCCGACGACTATAGGGTCGTCCCCACGACCCCGGGCCAAAGTTGGTCAGCCGTCGATTTGTCCGACGACTATAGGGTCGTCCCCACGACCACGGGCCAAAGTTGGACAGCCGCCGACTTGTCCGAAGACTATTGGGTCGCCCCACGACCCCGGGGCTAGGTTGGCCTGCCGCCGACTTGTCCGACCATTATAGGGTCGTCCCCACGACCCCGGGACTAGGTTGGCTCGCCGCCGACATGTCCGAGGACTATAGGGTCGTCCCGACGACCCCGGCCCAAAGTTGGCTCGCCGCCGACTTGTCCGACGACTGTAGGGTCGTCCCTACGACCACGGGCCAAAGTTGGCCCGTCGCCGACATGTCCAAAGACTATAGGGTCGTCCCCACGACCCCGGTACTAGATTGGCCCGCCACCGACATGTCCGACGACTATAGGGTCGTCCCCACGACCACGGGCCAAAATTGGCCAGCCGCCGACATTTCCGACGACTATAGGGTCGTCCTCACGACCACGGGCCAAATTTGGCCAGCTGCCGACTTGTCCGAACATTATAGGGTCGTCCCCACGACGCCGGGACTAGGTTGGCTCGCCGCCGACATTTCCGACGACTATAGGGTCGTCCCCACGACCACGGGCCATATTTGGCCAGCCGCCGACTTGTCCGACGACTATAGGGTCGTTCCCACGACCACGGCCCAAAGTTGGCCAGCCGCCGACTTGTTCGAGGACTATAGGGTCGTCCCCACGACCCCGGGTCTAGGTTGGCCAGCCGCCGACATGTCCGACGACTATAGAGTCGTCCCCAAGACACCGGGAAAAAGTAGGACAGCCGCCGACATCTCCGACGACTATAGGGTCGTCCCCACGATCCCGGGACTAGATTGGCTAGCCACCGTCACGTCCGACGACTATCCGATCGTCCCCAAGACCACGGGCCAAAGTTGGCCAGCCGCCGACATGTCCGACGACTGTTGGGTCGTCCCCACGACCACGGGCCAATGTTGGCCAGCCGCCGACATGTCCGACGACTATAGGGTCGTCCCCACGACCTCGGGACTAGGTTGGCTCGCTGCCGACTTGTCCGACGACTATAGGGTCGTCCCGACGACCCCGGGCCAAAGTTGTCCAGCCGCCGTCTTGTCCGACGACTATAGGGTCGTCCCCACGACCTCGGGACTAGGTTGGCCAGCCGTCGACATGTCCGACGACTATAGGGTCGTCCCCACGACCCCGGGCCAAAGTTGGCAAGCCGCCGAAATGTCCGACGACTGTAGGGTCATCCCCACGACCCCGGGACTAGATTGGCCCGCCAGCGACAAGTCCGACGACTATAGGGTCGTCCCCACAACCTCGGGACTAGGTTGGCCAGCCGCCGACATGTCCGACGACTATAGGGTCGTCCCCACGACCTCGGGACTAGGTTGGCTCGCTGCCGACTTGTCCGACGACTATAGGGTCGTCCCGACGACCCCGGGCCAAAGTTGTCCAGCCGCCGTCTTGTCCGACGACTATAGGGTCGTCCCCACGACCTCGGGACTAGGTTGGCCAGCCGTCGACATGTCCGACGACTATAGGGTCGTCCCCACGACCCCGGGCCAAAGTTGGCAAGCCGCCGAAATGTCCGACGACTGTAGGGTCATCCCCACGACCCCGGGACTAGATTGGCCCGCCAGCGACAAGTCCGACGACTATAGGGTCGTCCCCACAACCTCGGGACTAGGTTGGCCAGCCGCCGACATGTCCGACGACTATAGGGTCGTCCCCACGACCCCGGGCCAATGTTGGCCAATCGCCGACATGTCCGACAACTATAGGGTCGTCCCTACGACCCCGGGACTAGATTGGCCCGCCACCGTCATGTCCAACGACTATAGGGTCGTCCCCACGACCATGGGCCAAAGTTGGCCAGCCGCCGATATGTCCAACGACTATTGGGTCGTCCCCACGACCACGGGCCAAAGTTAGCCAGCCGCCGACATGTCCGACGACTATAGGGTCGTCCCTACGACCCCGGGCCAAAGTTGGCAAGCCGCCGAAATGTCCGACGACTGTAGGGTCGCCCCCACGACCCCGGGGCTAGGTTGGCCAGCCGCCGACATGTCCGACGACTATACGGTCGTCCCCACGACCTCGGGACTAGGTTGGCCAGCCGCCGACATGTCCGACGACTATAGGGTCGTCCCCACGACCCCGGGCCAAAGTTGGCAAGCCGCCGAAATGTCCGACGACCGAAGGGTCGTCCCCACGTCCCCGGGACTAGATTGGCCCGCCAGCGACAAGTCCGACGACTATAGGGTCGTCCCGACGACCCCGGGCCAAAGTTGGCATGCCGCCGAAATGTCCGACGACTATAGGGTCGTCCCCACGACCCCGGGACTAGGTTGGCCAGCCGCCGTCATGTCCGACGACTATAGGGTCGTCCCCACGACCTCGGGACTAGGTTGGCTCGCTGCCGACTTGTCCGACGACTATAGGGTCGTCCCGACGACCCCGGGCCAAAGTTGTCCAGCCGCCGTCTTGTCCGACGACTATAGGGTCGTCCCCACGACCTCGGGACTAGGTTGGCCAGCCGTCGACATGTCCGACGACTATAGGGTCGTCCCCACGACCCCGGGCCAAAGTTGGCAAGCCGCCGAAATGTCCGACGACTGTAGGGTCATCCCCACGACCCCGGGACTAGATTGGCCCGCCAGCGACAAGTCCGACGACTATAGGGTCGTCCCCACAACCTCGGGACTAGGTTGGCCAGCCGCCGACATGTCCGACGACTATAGGGTCGTCCCCACGACCCCGGGCCAATGTTGGCCAATCGCCGACATGTCCGACAACTATAGGGTCGTCCCTACGACCCCGGGACTAGATTGGCCCGCCACCGTCATGTCCAACGACTATAGGGTCGTCCCCACGACCATGGGCCAAAGTTGGCCAGCCGCCGATATGTCCAACGACTATTGGGTCGTCCCCACGACCACGGGCCAAAGTTAGCCAGCCGCCGACATGTCCGACGACTATAGGGTCGTCCCCACGACCCCGGGCCAAAGTTGGCAAGCCGCCGAAATGTCCGACGACTGTAGGGTCGCCCCCACGACCCCAGGGCTAGGTTGGCCAGCCGCCGACATGTCCGACGACTATACGGTCGTCCCCACGACCTCGGGACTAGGTTGGCCAGCCGCCGACATGTCCGACGACTATAGGGTCGTCCCCACGACCCCTGGGCCAAAGTTGGCAAGCCGCCGAAATGTCCGACGAGTGTAGGGTCGTCCCCACGACCCCGGGACTAGATTGGCCCGCCAGCGACAAGTCCGACGTCTATAGGGTCGTCCCCACGACCACGGGCCAAAGTTGGCCAGCCGCCGACTTGTCCGAAGACTATTGGGTCGCCCCACGACCCCGGGGCTAGGTTGGCCTGCCGCCGACTTGTCCGACCATTATAGGGTCGTCCCCACGACCCCGGGCCAATGTTGGCCAATCGCCGACATGTCCGACAACTATAGGGTCGTCCCTACGACCCCGGGACTAGATTGGCCCGCCACCGTCATGTCCAACGACTATAGGGTCGTCCCCACGACCATGGGCCAAAGTTGGCCAGCCGCCGATATGTCCAACGACTATTGGGTCGTCCCCACGACCACGGGCCAAAGTTAGCCAGCCGCCGACATGTCCGACGACTATAGGGTCGTCCCCACGACCCCGGGCCAAAGTTGGCAAGCCGCCGAAATGTCCGACGACTGTAGGGTCGCCCCCACGACCCCGGGGCTAGGTTGGCCAGCCGCCGACATGTCCGACGACTATACGGTCGTCCCCACGACCTCGGGACTAGGTTGGCCAGCCGCCGACATGTCCGACGACTATAGGGTCGTCCCCACGACCCCGGGCCAAAGTTGGCAAGCCGCCGAAATGTCCGACGACCGAAGGGTCGTCCCCACGTCCCCGGGACTAGATTGGCCCGCCAGCGACAAGTCCGACGACTATAGGGTCGTCCCGACGACCCCGGGCCAAAGTTGGCATGCCGCCGAAATGTCCGACGACTATAGGGTCGTCCCCACGACCCCGGGACTAGGTTGGCCAGCCGCCGTCATGTCCGACGACTATAGGGTCGTCCCCACGACCTCGGGACTAGGTTGGCTCGCTGCCGACTTGTCCGACGACTATAGGGTCGTCCCGACGACCCCGGGCCAAAGTTGTCCAGCCGCCGTCTTGTCCGACGACTATAGGGTCGTCCCCACGACCTCGGGACTAGGTTGGCCAGCCGTCGACATGTCCGACGACTATAGGGTCGTCCCCACGACCCCGGGCCAAAGTTGGCAAGCCGCCGAAATGTCCGACGACTGTAGGGTCATCCCCACGACCCCGGGACTAGATTGGCCCGCCAGCGACAAGTCCGACGACTATAGGGTCGTCCCCACAACCTCGGGACTAGGTTGGCCAGCCGCCGACATGTCCGACGACTATAGGGTCGTCCCCACGACCCCGGGCCAATGTTGGCCAATCGCCGACATGTCCGACAACTATAGGGTCGTCCCTACGACCCCGGGACTAGATTGGCCCGCCACCGTCATGTCCAACGACTATAGGGTCGTCCCCACGACCATGGGCCAAAGTTGGCCAGCCGCCGATATGTCCAACGACTATTGGGTCGTCCCCACGACCACGGGCCAAAGTTAGCCAGCCGCCGACATGTCCGACGACTATAGGGTCGTCCCCACGACCCCGGGCCAAAGTTGGCAAGCCGCCGAAATGTCCGACGACTGTAGGGTCGCCCCCACGACCCCAAGGCTAGGTTGGCCAGCCGCCGACATGTCCGACGACTATACGGTCGTCCCCACGACCTCGGGACTAGGTTGGCCAGCCGCCGACATGTCCGACGACTATAGGGTCGTCCCCACGACCCCTGGGCCAAAGTTGGCAAGCCGCCGAAATGTCCGACGAGTGTAGGGTCGTCCCCACGACCCCGGGACTAGATTGGCCCGCCAGCGACAAGTCCGACGTCTATAGGGTCGTCCCCACGACCACGGGCCAAAGTTGGCCAGCCGCCGACTTGTCCGAAGACTATTGGGTCGCCCCACGACCCCGGGGCTAGGTTGGCCTGCCGCCGACTTGTCCGACCATTATAGGGTCGTCCCCACGACCCCGGGCCAATGTTGGCCAATCGCCGACATGTCCGACAACTATAGGGTCGTCCCTACGACCCCGGGACTAGATTGGCCCGCCACCGTCATGTCCAACGACTATAGGGTCGTCCCCACGACCATGGGCCAAAGTTGGCCAGCCGCCGATATGTCCAACGACTATTGGGTCGTCCCCACGACCACGGGCCAAAGTTAGCCAGCCGCCGACATGTCCGACGACTATAGGGTCGTCCCCACGACCCCGGGCCAAAGTTGGCAAGCCGCCGAAATGTCCGACGACTGTAGGGTCGCCCCCACGACCCCGGGGCTAGGTTGGCCAGCCGCCGACATGTCCGACGACTATACGGTCGTCCCCACGACCTCGGGACTAGGCTGGCCAGCCGCCGACATGTCCGACGACTATAGGGTCGTCCCCACGACCCCGGGCCAAAGTTGGCAAGCCGCCGAAATGTCCGACGACCGAAGGGTCGTCCCCACGTCCCCGGGACTAGATTGGCCCGCCAGCGACAAGTCCGACGACTATAGGGTCGTCCCCACGACCCCGGGCCAAAGTTGGCATGCCGCCGAAATGTCCGACGACTATAGGGTCGTCCCCACGACCCCTGGGCCAAAGTTGGCAAGCCGCCGAAATGTCCGACGAGTGTAGGGTCGTCCCCACGACCCCGGGACTAGATTGGCCCGCCAGCGACAAGTCCGACGACTATAGGGTCGTCCCCACGACCTCGGGACTAGGTTGGCCAGCCGCCGTCATGTCCGACGACTATAGGGTCGTCCCCACGACCTCGGGACTAGGTTGGCTCGCTGCCGACTTGTCCGACGACTATAGGGTCGTCCCGACGACCCCGGGCCAAAGTTGTCCAGCCGCCGTCATGTCCGACGACTATAGGGTCGTCCCCACGACCTCGGGACTAGGTTGGCTCGCTGCCGACTTGTCCGACGACTATAGGGTCGTCCCGACGACCCCGGCCAAAAGTTGGCTCGCCGCCGACTTGTCCGACGACTGTAGGGTCATCCCTGCGACCCCGGGACTAGATTGGCCCGCCACCGTCATGTCCAACGACTATAGGGTCGTCCCCACGACCCCGGGCCAAAGTTGGTCAGCCGTCGATTTGTCCGACGACTATAGGGTCGTCCCCACGACCCCTGGGCCAAAGTTGGCAAGCCGCCGAAATGTCCGACGAGTGTAGGGTCGTCCCCACGACCCCGGGACTAGATTGGCCCGCCAGCGACAAGTCCGACGTCTATAGGGTCGTCCCCACGACCACGGGCCAAAGTTGGCCAGCCGCCGACTTGTCCGAAGACTATTGGGTCGCCCCACGACCCCGGGGCTAGGTTGGCCTGCCGCCGACTTGTCCGACCATTATAGGGTCGTCCCCACGACCCCGGGCCAATGTTGGCCAATCGCCGACATGTCCGACAACTATAGGGTCGTCCCTACGACCCCGGGACTAGATTGGCCCGCCACCGTCATGTCCAACGACTATAGGGTCGTCCCCACGACCCCGGGCCAAAGTTGGTCAGCCGTCGATTTGTCCGACGACTATAGGGTCGTCCCCACGACCACGGGCCAAAGTTGGCCAGCCGCCGACTTGTCCGAAGACTATTGGGTCGCCCCACGACCCCGGGGCTAGGTTGGCCTGCCGCCGACTTGTCCGACCATTATAGGGTCGTCCCCACGACCCCGGGACTAGGTTGGCTCGCCGCCGACATGTCCGACGACTATAGGGTCGTCCCGACGACCCCGGCCAAAAGTTGGCTCGCCGCCGACTTGTCCGACGACTGTAGGGTCATCCCTGCGACCACGGGCCAAAGTTGGCCCGTCGCCGACATGTCCAAAGACTATAGGGTCGTCCCCACGACCCCGGTACTAGATTGGCCCGCCACCGACATGTCCGACGACTATAGGGTCGTCCCCACGAGCCCGGGACTAGATTGGCCCGCCACCGTCATGTCCGACGACAATAGGGTCGTCCCCACGACCACGGGCCAAAATTGGCCAGCCGCCGACATTTCCGACGACTATAGAGTCGTCCTCACGACCACGGGCCAAATTTGGCCAGCTGCCGACTTGTCCGAACATTATAGGGTCGTCCCCACGACGCCGGGACTAGGTTGGCTCGCCGCCGACATTTCCGACGACTATAGGGTCGTCCCCACGACCACGGGCCATATTTGGCCAGCCGCCGACTTGTCCGACGACTATAGGGTCGTTCCCACGACCACGGCCCAAAGTTGGCCAGCCGCCGACTTGTTCGAGGACTATAGGGTCGTCCCCACGACCCCGGGTCTAGGTTGGCCAGCCGCCGACATGTCCGACGACTATAGAGTCGTCCCCAAGACACCGGGCCAAAGTAGGACAGCCGCCGACATCTCCGACGACTATAGGGTCGTCCCCACGATCCCGGGACTAGATTGGCCAGCCACCGTCACGTCCGACGACTATCCGATCGTCCCCAAGACCACGGGCCAAAGTTGGCCAGCCGCCGACATGTCCGACGACTGTTGGGTCGTCCCCACGACCACGGGCCAATGTTGGCCAGCCGCCGACATGTCCGACGACTATAGGGTCGTCCCCACGACCCCGGGCCAATAATGGTCAATCGCCGACATGTCCGACGACTATAGGGTCGTACCCACGACCCCGGGACTTGATTGGCCCGGCACCGCCATGTCCAACGACTATCGGATCGTCCCTACGACCACGGGCCTAAGTTGACCAGCCGCCGACATGTCCGACGACTATAGGGTCGTCCCTATGACCCCGGGACTAGATTGGCCCGCCACCGTCATGTCCGACGACTATCGGATCGTCCCCACGACCACGGGCCAAAGTTGGCCAGCCGCCGACATGTCCGACGACTATGGGGTCGTCCCCACGTCCACGGGCCAAAGTTGTCCAGCCGCCGACATGTCCGACGACTATAGGGTCGTCCCCACGACCCCGGAACTAGATTGGCCCGCCACCGTCATGTCCGACGACTATAGGGTCGTCCCCACGACCCCGAGACTAGATTGGCCCGCCACCGTCATGTCCGACGACTATAGGGTCGTCCCCACGACCCCGGGACAAGGTTGGTCCGCCGCCGACTTGTCCGACGACTATAGGGTCGTCCCCACCACCCCGGGACTAGGTTGACCAGCCGCCAACATGTCCGACGACTATAGGGTCGTCCCCACGACCACGGGCCAAAGTTGGCCAGCCGCCGACTTGTCCGAAGACTATTGGGTCGCCCCACGACCCCGGGGCTAGGTTGGCCTGCCGCCGACTTGTCCGACCATTATAGGGTCGTCCCCACGACCCCGGGCCAATGTTGGCCAATCGCCGACATGTCCGACAACTATAGGGTCGGCCCTACGACCCCGGGACTAGATTGGCCCGCCACCGTCATGTCCAACGACTATAGGGTCGTCCCCACGACCATGGGCCAAAGTTGGCCAGCCGCCGATATGTCCAACGACTATTGGGTCGTCCCCACGACCACGGGCCAAAGTTAGCCAGCCGCCGACATGTCCGACGACTATAGGGTCGTCCCCACGACCCCGGGCCAAAGTTGGCAAGCCGCCGAAATGTCCGACGACTGTAGGGTCGCCCCCACGACCCCGGGGCTAGGTTGGCCAGCCGCCGACATGTCCGACGACTATACGGTCGTCCCCACGACCTCGGGACTAGGTTGGCCAGCCGCCGACATGTCCGACGACTATAGGGTCGTCCCCACGACCCCGGGCCAAAGTTGGCAAGCCGCCGAAATGTCCGACGACCGAAGGGTCGTCCCCACGTCCCCGGGACTAGATTGGCCCGCCAGCGACAAGTCCGACGACTATAGGGTCGTCCCCACGACCCCGGGCCAAAGTTGGCATGCCGCCGAAATGTCCGACGACTATAGGGTCGTCCCCACGACCCCTGGGCCAAAGTTGGCAAGCCGCCGAAATGTCCGACGAGTGTAGGGTCGTCCCGACGACCCCGGGACTAGATTGGCCCGCCAGCGACAAGTCCGACGACTATAGGGTCGTCCCCACGACCTCGGGACTAGGTTGGCCAGCCGCCGTCATGTCCGACGACTATAGGGTCGTCCCCACGACCTCGGGACTAGGTTGGCACGCTGCCGACTTGTCCGACGACTATAGGGTCGTCCCGACGACCCCGGGCCAAAGTTGTCCAGCCGCCGTCATGTCCGACGACTATAGGGTCGTCCCCACGACCTCGGGACTAGGTTGGCTCGCTGCCGACTTGTCCGACGACTATAGGGTCGTCCCGACGACCCCGGGCCAAAGTTGGTCAGCCGTCGATTTGTCCGACGACCGAAGGGTCGTCCCCACGTCCCCGGGACTAGATTGGCCCGCCAGCGACAAGTCCGACGACTATAGGGTCGTCCCCACGACCCCGGGCCAAAGTTGGCATGCCGCCGAAATGTCCGACGACTATAGGGTCGTCCCCACGACCCCTGGGCCAAAGTTGGCAAGCCGCCGAAATGTCCGACGAGTGTAGGGTCGTCCCGACGACCCCGGGACTAGATTGGCCCGCCAGCGACAAGTCCGACGACTATAGGGTCGTCCCCACGACCTCGGGACTAGGTTGGCCAGCCGCCGTCATGTCCGACGACTATAGGGTCGTCCCCACGACCTCGGGACTAGGTTGGCACGCTGCCGACTTGTCCGACGACTATAGGGTCGTCCCGACGACCCCGGGCCAAAGTTGTCCAGCCGCCGTCATGTCCGACGACTATAGGGTCGTCCCCACGACCTCGGGACTAGGTTGGCTCGCTGCCGACTTGTCCGACGACTATAGGGTCGTCCCGACGACCCCGGGCCAAAGTTGGTCAGCCGTCGATTTGTCCGACGACTATAGGGTCGTCCCGACGACCCCGGCCCAAAGTTGGCTCGCCGCCGACTTGTCCGACGACAATCGGATCGTCCCCACGACCACGGGCCAAAGTTGACCAGCCGCCAACATGTCCGACGACTATTGGATCGTCCCCACGACCCCGGGCCAAAGTTGGCAAGCCGCCGAAATGTCCGACGACTGTAGGGTCGTCCCCACGACCCCCGGACTAGATTGGCCCGCTACCGACAAGTGCGACGACTATAGGGTCGTCCCCACGACCCCGGGCCAAAGTTGGCAAGCCGCCGAAATGTCCGACGACTGTAGGGTCGTCCCCACGACCCCGCGCCAAAGTTGGCAAGCCGCCGAAATGTCCGACGACTGTAGGGTCGTCCCCACAACCCCGGGACTAGATTGGCCCGCCACCGTCAAGTCCGACGACTATAGGGTCGTCCCCACGACCCCGGGCCAAAGTTGGCAAGCCGCCGAAATGTCCGACGACTATAGGGCCGTACCCACGACCCCGGGACTAGGCTGACAAGCCGCCAACATGTCCGACGACTATAGGGTCGTCCCCACGACCCCGGGCCAAAGTTGGCCAGCCGCCGAAATGTCCGACGACTATAGGGTCGTCCCTACGACCCCGGGACTAGATTGGCCAGCCGCCGACATGTCCGACGACTATAGGGTCGTCCCCACGACCCCGGGACAAGGTTGGCCCGCCGCCGACTTGTCCGTCGACTATAGGGCCGTACCCACGACCCCGGGACTAAGCTGACAAGCCGCCAACATGTCCGACGACTATAGGGTCGTCCCCACGACCCCGGGCCAAAGTTGGCCAGCCGCCGAAATGTCCGACGACTATAGGGTCGTCCCCACGACCCCGGGACTAGATTGGCCCGCCACCGTCATATCCGACGACTATAGGGTCGTCCCCACGACCCCGGGCCAAAGTTGGCAAGCCGCCGAAATGTCCGACGACTGTAGGGTCGTACCCACGACCCCGGGACTAAGCTGACAAGCCGCCAACATGTCCGACGACTATAGGGTCGTCCCCACGACCCCGGGACTAGATTAGCCCGCCACCGTCATGTCCAACGACTATAGGGTCGTCCCCACAACCACGGGCCAAAGTTGGCCAGCCGCCGAGATGTCCGACGACTATAGGGTCGTCCCCACGACCCCGGGACTAGATTAGCCCGCCGCCGTCATGTCACACGACTATAGGGTCGTCCCCACGACCCCGGGCCAAAGATGTCCAGCCGCCGTCTTGTCCGACGACTATAGGGACTTACCCACGACCCCGGGACTAGATTGGCCCGCCACCGTCATGTCCAACGACTATAGGGTCGTCCCCACGACCCTGGGCCAAAGTTGGCAAGCCGCCGAAATGTCCGACGACTGTAGGGTCGTCCCCACGACCCCGGGCCAAAGATGTCCAGCCGCCGACATGTCCGACGATTATTGGATCGTCCCCACGACCACGGGCCAAAGTTGGCCAGCCGCCGACATGTGCGACGACTATACGGTCGTCCCCACGACCCTGGGACTAGATTGGTCCGCCACCGTCATGTCCGACGACTATAGGGTCGTCCCCACGACCCCGGGCCAAAGATGGCCAGCCGCCGACATGTCCGACGACTATAGGGTCGTCCCCACGACCCCGAGACTAGATTGGCCCGCCACCGTCATGTCACACGACTATAGGGTCGTCCCCACGACCCCGGGCCAAAGATGTCCAGCCGCCGTCTTGTCCGACGACTATAGGGACTTACCCACGACCCCGGGACTAGATTGGCCCGCCACCGTCATGTCCAACGACTATAGGGTCGTCCCCACAACCACGGGCCAAAATTGGCCAGCCGCCGAGATGTCCGACGACTATAGGGTCGTCCCCACGACCCCGGGCCAAAGATGTCCAGCCGCCGTCTTGTCCGACGACTATAGGGTCGTCCCCACGACCCCGGGACTAGATTGGCCCGCCACCGTCATGTCCAACGACTATAGGGTCGTCCCCACAACCACGGGCCAAAGTTGGCCAGCCGCCGACATGTCCGACGACTATAGGGTCGTCCCCACGACCCCGGGCCAAAGTTGGCCAGCCGCCGAAATGTCCGACGACTATAGGGTCGTCCCCACGACCCCGGGAGTAGATTGTCCCGCCACCGTCATGTCCGACGACTATAGGGTCGTCCCCACGACCCCGGGCCAAAGTTGGCCAGCCGCCGACATTTCCGACGACTATAGAGTCGTCTCCACGACACCGGGCCAAAGTTGGCCAGCCGCAGACATGTCCGACGACTATAGCGTCGTCCCCACGACCCCGGGACAAGGTTGGCCCGCCGCCGACTTGTCCGACGACTATAGGGCCGTACCCACGACCCCGGGACTAGGCTGACAAGCCGCCAACATGTCCGACGACTATAGGGTCGTCCCCACGACCCCGGGCCAAAGTTGGCCAGCCGCCGAAATGTCCGACGACTATAGGGTCGTCCCCACGACCCCGGGAGTAGATTGGCCCGCCACCGTCATGTCCGACGACTATAGGGTCGTCCCCACGACCCCGGGCCAAATTTGGCAAGCCGCCGAAATGTCCGACGACTGTAGGGTCGTACCCACGACCCCGGGACTAGGCTGACAAGCCGCCAACATGTCCGACGACTATAGGGTCGTCCCCACGACCCCGGGACTAGATTGGCCCGCCACCGTCATGTCCGACGACTATAGGGTCGTCCCCACGACCCCGGGCCAAAGTTGGCAAGCCGCCGAAATGTCCGACGACTGTAGGGTCGTACCCACGACCCCGGGACTAGGCTGACAAGCCGCCAACATGTCCGACGACTATAGGGTCGTCCCCACGACCCCGGGCCAAAGTTAGCAAGCCGCCGAAATGTCCGACGACTGTAGGGTCGTCCCCACGACCCCGGGACTAGATTGGCCCGCCACCGTCAAGTCCGACGACTATAGGGTCGTCCCCAGGACCTCGGGACTAGATTGGCCCGCCACCGTCAAGTCCGACGACCATAGGGTCGTCCCCACGACCCCGGGCCAAAGTTGGCAAGCCGCCGAAATGTCCGACGACTGTAGGGTCGTACCCACGACCCCGGGACTAGGCTGACAAGCCGCCAACATGTCCGACGACTATAGGGTCGTCCCCACGACCCCGGGCCAAAGTTAGCAAGCCGCCGAAATGTCCGACGACTGTAGGGTCGTCCCCACGACCCCGGGACTAGATTGGCCCGCCACCGTCAAGTCCGACGACTATAGGGTCGTCCCCAGGACCTCGGGACTAGATTGGCCCGCCACCGTCAAGTCCGACGACCATAGGGTCGTCCCCACGACCCCGGGCCAAAGTTGGCAAGCCGCCGAAATGTCCGACGACTGTAGGGTCGTACCCACGACCCCGGGAGTAGGCTGACAAGCCGCCAACATGTCCGACGAGTATAGGGTCGCCCCCACGACCCCGGGCCAAAGTTGGCCAGCCGCCGAAATGTCCGACGACTATAGGGTCGTCCCCACGACCCCGCGACTAGGTTGGCCAGCCGCCGACATGTCCGACGACTATAGGGTCGTCCCGACGACCCCGGGCCAATGTTGGCCAATCGCCAACATGTCCGACGACTATAGGGTCGTCCCTACGACCCCGGGACTAGATTGGCCCGCCACCGTCAAGTCCGACGACTATAGGGTCGTCCCCAGGACCTCGGGACTAGATTGGCCCGCCACCGTCAAGTCCGACGACCATAGGGTCGTCCCCACGACCCCGGGCCAAAGTTGGCAAGCCGCCGAAATGTCCGACGACTGTAGGGTCGTACCCACGACCCCGGGAGTAGGCTGACAAGCCGCCAACATGTCCGACGAGTATAGGGTCGCCCCCACGACCCCGGGCCAAAGTTGGCCACCCGCCGACATGTCCGACGACTATAGGGTCGTCCCCACGACCCCGGGTCTAGGTTGGCCAGCCGCCGACATGTCCGACGACTATAGGGTCGTCCCCACGACCCCGGGCCAAAGTTAGCAAGCCGCCGAAATGTCCGACGACTATAGGGTCGTCCCCACGACCACGGGCCAAAGCTGGCCAGCCGCCGACATGTCCGACGACTACTGGATCGTCCCCACGACCACGGGCCAAAGTTGGCCAGCCGCCGACATGTCCGACGACTATAGGGTCGTCCCCACGACCCCGGGTCTAGATTGGCCCGCCACCGTCATATCCGACGACTATAGGGTCGTCCCCACGACCCCGGGCCAAAGTTGGCAAGCCGCCGAAATGTCCGACGACTGTAGGGTCGTACCCACAACCCCGGGACTAGGCTGACAAGCCGCCAACATGTCCGACGACTATAGGGTCGTCCCCACAACCACGGGCCAAAGTTGGCCAGCCGCCGACATGTCCGACGATTATTGGATCGTCCCCACGACCACGGGCCAAAGTTGGCCAGCCGCCGACATTTGCGACGACTATACGGTCGTCCCCACGACCCCGGGACTAGATTGGTCCGCCACCGTCATGTCCGACGACTATAGGGTCGTCCCCACGACCCCGGGCCAAAGATGGCCAGCCGCCGACATGTCCGACGACTATAGGGTCGTCCCCACGACCCCGGGACTAGATTAGCCCGCCACCGTCATGTCACACGACTATAGGGTCGTCCCCACGACCCCGGGCCAAAGATGTCCAGCCGCCGTCTTGTCCGACGACTATAGGGACTTACCCACGACCCCGGGACTAGATTGGCCCGCCACCGTCATGTCCAACGACTATAGGGTCGTCCCCACAACCACGGGCCAAAGTTGGCCAGCCGCCGAGATGTCCGACGACTATAGGGTCGTCCCCACGACCCCGGGCCAAAGTTGGCAAGCCGCCGAAATGTCCGAAGACTATAGGGTCGTCCCCACGACCCCGGGACTAGATTGGCCAGCCGCCGACATGTCCGACGACTATAGAGTCGTCCCCACGACACCGGGTCAAAGTTGGCCAGCCGCTGACATTTCCAACGACTATTGGGTCGTCCCCACGACCCCGGGAGTAGATTGGCCCGCCACCGTCATGTCCGACGACTATAGGGTCGTCCCCACGACCCCGGGCCAAATTTGGCAAGCCGCCGAAATGTCCGACGACTGTAGGGTCGTACCCACGACCCCGGGACTAGGCTGACAAGCCGCCAACATGTCCGACGACTATAGGGTCGTCCCCACGACCCCGGGCCAAAGTTGGTCAGCCGCCGAAATGTCCGACGACTATAGGGTCGTCCCCACGACCCCGGGACTAGATTGGCCCGCCACCGTCATGTCCGACGACTATAGGGTCGTCCCCACGACCCCGGGCCAAAGTTGGCAAGCCGCCGAAATGTCCGACGACTGTAGGGTCGTACCCACGACCCCGGGACTAGGCTGACAAGCCGCCAACATGTCCGACGACTATAGGGTCGTCCCCACGACCCCGGGCCAAAGTTAGCAAGCCGCCGAAATGTCCGACGACTGTAGGGTCGTCCCCACGACCCCGGGACTAGATTGGCCCGCCACCGTCAAGTCCGACGACTATAGGGTCGTCCCCAGGACCTCGGGACTAGATTGGTCCGCCACCGTCATGTCCGACGACTATAGGGTCGTCCCCACGACCCCGGGCCAAAGATGGCCAGCCGCCGACATGTCCGACGACTATAGGGTCGTCCCCACGACCCCGGGACTAGATTAGCCCGCCACCGTCATGTCACACGACTATAGGGTCGTCCCCACGACCCCGGGCCAAAGATGTCCAGCCGCCGTCTTGTCCGACGACTATAGGGACTTACCCACGACCCCGGGACTAGATTGGCCCGCCACCGTCATGTCCAACGACTATAGGGTCGTCCCCACAACCACGGGCCAAAGTTGGCCAGCCGCCGAGATGTCCGACGACTATAGGGTCGTCCCCACGACCCCGGGCCAAAGTTGGCAAGCCGCCGAAATGTCCGACGACTGTAGGGTCGTCCCCACGACCCCGGGCCAAAGATGTCCAGCCGCCGTCTTGTCCGACGACTATAGGGTCGTCCCCACGACCCCGGGACTAGATTGGCCCGCCACCGTCATGTCCAACGACTATAGGGTCGTCCCCACAACCACGGGCCAAAGTTGGCCAGCCGCCGACATGTCCGACGATTATTGGATCGTCCCCACGACCACGGGCCAAAGTTGGCCAGCTGCCGACATGTGCGACGACTATACGGTCGTCCCCACGACCCCGGGACTAGATTGGTCCGCCACCGTCATGTCCGACGACTATAGGGTCGTCCCCACGACCCCGGGACTAGGCTGACAACCCGCCAACATGTCCGACGACTATAGGGTCGTCCCCACGACCCCGGGCCAAAGATGTCCAGCCGCCGTCTTGTCCGACGACTATAGGGTCTTACCCACGACCCAGGGACTAGATTGGCCCGCCACCGTCATGTCCAACGACTATAGGGTCGTCCCCACAACCACGGGTCAAAGTTGGCCAGCCGCCGACATTTCCGACGACTATAGAGTCGTCCCCACGACACCGGGCCAAAGTTGGCCAGCCGCCGACATGTCCGACGACTATAGGGTCGTCCCCACGACCCCGGGCCAAAGATGTCCAGCCGCCATCTTGTCCGACGAGTATAGGGTCTTACCCACGACCCCGGGACTAGATTGGCCCGCCACCGTCATGTCCAACGACTATAGGGTCGTCCCCACAATCACGGGCCAAAGTTGGCCAGCCGCCGACATTTCCGACGACTATAGAGTCGTCCCCACGACACCGGGACTAGATTGGCCCGCCACCGTCAAGTCCGACGACTATAGGGTCGTCCCCAGGACCTCGGGACAAGGTTGGCCCGCCGCCGACTTGTCCGACGACTATAGGGCCGTACCCACGACCCCGGGACTAGGCTGACAAGCCGCCAACATGTCCGACGACTATAGGGTCGTCCCCACGACCCCGGGCCAAAGTTGGCCAGCCGCCGAAATGGCCGACGACTATAGGGTCGTCCCCACGACCCCGGGAGTAGATTGGCCCGCCACCGTCATGTCCGACGACTATAGGGTCGTCCCCACGACCCCGGGCCAAATTTGGCAAGCCGCCGAAATGTCCGACGACTGTAGGGTCGTACCCACGACCCCGGGACTAGGCTGACAAGCCGCCAACATGTCCGACGACTATAGGGTCGTCCCCACGACCCCGGGCCAAATTTGGTCAGCCGCCGAAATGTCCGACGACTATAGGGTCGTCCCCACGACCCCGGGACTAGATTGGCCCGCCACCGTCATGTCCGACGACTATAGGGTCGTCCCCACGACCCCGGGCCAAAGTTGGCAAGCCGCCGAAATGTCCGACGACTGTAGGGTCGTACCCACGACCCCGGGACTAGGCTGACAAGCCGCCAACATGTCCGACGACTATAGGGTCGTCCCCACGACCCCGGGCCAAAGTTAGCAAGCCGCCGAAATGTCCGACGACTGTAGGGTCGTCCCCACGACCCCGGGACTAGATTGGCCCGCCACCGTCAAGTCCGACGACTATAGGGTCGTCCCCAGGACCTCGGGACTAGATTGGCCCGCCACCGTCAAGTCCGACGACCATAGGGTCGTCCCCACGACCCCGGGCCAAAGTTGGCAAGCCGCCGAAATGTCCGACGACTGTAGGGTCGTACCCACGACCCCGGGAGTAGGCTGACAAGCCGCCAACATGTCCGACGAGTATAGGGTCGCCCCCACGACCCCGGGCCAAAGTTGGCCAGCCGCCGAAATGTCCGACGACTATAGGGTCGTCCCCACGACCCCGCGACTAGGTTGGCCAGCCGCCGACATGTCCGACGACTATAGGGTCGTCCCGACGACCCCGGGCCAATGTTGGCCAATCGCCAACATGTCCGACGACTATAGGGTCGTCCCTACGACCCCGGGACTAGATTGGCCCGCCACCGTCAAGTCCGACGACTATAGGGTCGTCCCCAGGACCTCGGGACTAGATTGGCCCGCCACCGTCAAGTCCGACGACCATAGGGTCGTCCCAACGACCCCGGGCCAAAGTTGGCAAGCCGCCGAAATGTCCGACGACTGTAGGGTCGTACCCACGACCCCGGGAGTAGGCTGACAAGCCGCCAACATGTCCGACGAGTATAGGGTCGCCCCCACGACCCCGGGCCAAAGTTGGCCACCCGCCGACATGTCCGACGACTATAGGGTCGTCCCCACGACCCCGGGTCTAGGTTGGCCAGCCGCCGACATGTCCGACGACTATAGGGTCGTCCCCACGACCCCGGGCCAAAGTTAGCAAGCCGCCGAAATGTCCGACGACTGTAGGGTCGTCCCCACGACCCCGGGACTAGATTGGCCCGCCACCGTCAAGTCCGACGACTATAGGGTCGTCCCCAGGACCTCGGGACTAGATTGGCCCGCCACCGTCAAGGCCGACGACCATAGCGTCGTCCCCAAGACCCCGGGCCAAAGTTGGCAAGCCGCCAAAATGTCCGACGACTGTAGGGTCGTACCCACGACCCCGGGAGTAGGCTGACAAGCCGCCAACATGTCCGACGAGTATAGGGTCGCCCCCACGACCCCGGGCCAAAGTTGGCCACCCGCCGACATGTCCGACGACTATAGGGTCGTCCCCACGACCCCGGGTCTAGGTTGGCCAGCCGCCGACATGTCCGACGAATATAGAGTCGTCCCCACGACACCGGGCCAAAGTTGGCCAGCCGCCGACATGTCCGACGACTATTGGGTCGTCCCCACGACACCGGGCCAAAGTTGGCCAGCCGCCGACATGTCCGACGACTATTGGGTCGTCCCCACGACACCGGGCCAAAGTTGGCCAGCCGCCGACATGTCCGACGACAATCGGATCGTCCCCACGACCACGCGCCAAAGTTGGCCAGCCGCCGACATGTCCGACGACTGTAGGGTCGTACCCACGACCCCGGGAGTAGGCTGACAAGCCGCCAACATGTCCGACGAGTATAGGGTCGCCCCCACGACCCCGGGCCAAAGCTGGCCAGCCGCCGACATGTCCGACGACTACTGGATCGTCCCCACGACCACGGGCCAAAGTTGGCCAGCCGCCGACATGTCCGACGACTATAGGGTCGTCCCCACGACCCCGGGACTAGATTGGTCCGCCACCGTCATGTCCGACGACTATAGGGTCGTTCCCAAGACCCCGGGCCAAAGTTGGCAAGCCGCCGAAATGTCCGACGACTGTAGGGTCGTCCCCACGACCCCGGGACTAGATTGGCCCGCCACCGTCAAGTCCGACGACCTCGGGACTAGGTTGGCCAGCCGCCGAAATGTCCGACGACTATAGGGTCGCCCCCACGACCTCGGGCCAATTTTGGCCAGCCGCCGACATGTCCAACGGCTATAGGGTCGTCCCGACGACCCCGGGCCAATGTTGGCCAATCGCCAACATGTCCGACGACTATAGGGTCGTCCCTACGACCCCGGGACTAGATTGGCCCGCCACCGTCATGTCCAACGATTATAGGGTCGTCCCCACGACCCCGGGCCAAAGTTGGCCACCCGCCGACATGTCCGACGACTATAGGGTCGTCCCCACGACCCCGGGTCTAGGTTGGCCAGCCGCCGACATGTCCGACGACTATTGGGTCGTCCCCACGACACCGGGCCAAAGTTGGCCAGCCGCCGACATGTCCGACGACTATTGGGTCGTCCCCACGACACCGGGCCAAAGTTGGCCAGCCGCCGACATGTCCGACGCCAATCGGATCGTCCCCACGACCACGCGCCAAAGTTGGCCAGCCGCCGACATGTCCGACGACTGTAGGGTCGTACCCACGACCCCGGGAGTAGGCTGACAAGCCGCCAACATGTCCGACGAGTATAGGGTCGCCCCCACGACCCCGGGCCAAAGCTGGCCAGCCGCCGACATGTCCGACGACTACTGGATCGTCCCCACGACCCCGGGCCAAAGTTGGCAAGCCGCCGAAATGTCCGACGACTGTAGGGTCGTCCCCACGACCCCGGGAATAGATTGGCCCGCCACCGTCAAGTCCGACGACTATAGGGTCGTCCCCACGACCCCGGGCCAAAGTTGGCAAGCCGCCGAAATGTCCGACGACTATAGGGTCGTCCCCACGACCCCGGGCCAAAGTTGGCAAGCCGCCGAAATGTCCGACGACTGTAGGATCGTCCCCACGACCCCCGGACTAGATTGGCCCGCCACCGTCATGTCCAACGACTATCGGATCGTCCCCACGACCACGGGCCAAAGTTGGCCAGCCGCCGACATGTCCGACGACTATAGGGTCGTCCCCACGACCCCGGGCCAAAGATGTCCAGCCGCCATCTTGTCCGACGAGTATAGGGTCGTACCCACGACCCCGGGACTAGGCTGACAACCCGCCAACATGTCCGACGACTATAGGGTCGTCCCCACGACCCCGGGCCAAAGATGTCCATCCGCCATCTTGTCCGACGACTATAGGGTCTTACCCACGACCCCTGGACTAGATTGGCCCGCCACCGTCATGTCCAACGACTATAGGGTCGTCCCCACAACCACGGGCCAAAGTTGGCCAGCCGCCGACATTTCCGACGACTATAGAGTCGTCCCCACGACACCGGGCCAAAGTTGGCCAGCCGCCGACATGTCCGACGACTATAGGGTCGTCCCCACGACCCCGGGCCAAAGATGTCCAGCCGCCATCTTGTCCGACGAGTATAGGGTCTTACCCACGACCCCGGGACTAGATTGGCCCGCCACCGTCATGTCCAACGACTATAGGGTCGTCCCCACAATCACGGGCCAAAGTTGGCCAGCCGCCGACATGTCCGACGACTGTAGGGTCGTCCCCACGACCCCGGGCCAAAGTTGGCTAGCCGCCGAAATGTCCGACGACTGTAGGGTCGCCCCCACAACCCCGGGACTAGATTGGCCCGCCACCGTCAAGTCCGACGACTATAGGCTCGTCCCCACGACCCCGGGTCAAAGTTGGCCAGCCGCTGACATTTCCAACGACTATTGGGTCGTCCCCACGACCACGGGCCAAAGTTGACCAGCCGCCGACATGTCCGACGACTATTGGATCGTCCCCACGGCCCCGGGCCAAAGTTGGCCAGCCGCCGACATGTCCGACGACTATAGGGTCGTCCCCACGACCCCGGGAATAGATTGGCCGGCCACCGTCAAGTCCGACGACTATAGGGTCGTCCCCACGACTTCGGGACTAGATTGGCCCGCCAACGTCAAGTCCGACGACTATAGGGTCGTCCCCACGACCCCGGGCCAAAGTTGGCAAGCCGCCGAAATGTCCGACGACTGTAGGGTCGTCCCCACAACCGCGGACTAGATTGGCCCGCCACCGTCATGTCCAACGACTATCGGATCGTCCCCACGACCACGGGCCAAAGTTGGCCAGCCGCCGACATGTCCGACGACTGTAGGGTCGTCCCCACGACCCCGGGCCAAAGTTGGCAAGCCGCCGAAATGTCCGACGACTGTAGGGTCGCCCCCACAACCCCGGGACTAGATTGGCCCGCCACCGTCAAGTCCGACGACTATAGGCTCGTCCCCACGACCCCGGGTCAAAGTTGGCCAGCCGCTGACATTTCCAACGACTATTGGGTCGTCCCCACGACCACGGGCCAAAGTTGACCAGCCGCCGACATGTCCGACGACTATTGGATCGTCCCCACGGCCCCGGGCCAAAGTTGGCCAGCCGCCGACATGTCCGACGACTATAGGGTCGTCCCCACGACCCCGGGAATAGATTGGCCGGCCACCGTCAAGTCCGACGACTATAGGGTCGTCCCCACGACTTCGGGACTAGATTGGCCCGCCAACGTCAAGTCCGACGACTATAGGGTCGTCCCCACGACCCCGGGCCAAAGTTGGCAAGCCGCCGAAATGTCCGACGACTGTAGGGTCGTCCCCACAACCCCGGACTAGATTGGCCCGCCACCGTCATGTCCAACGACTATCGGATCGTCCCCACGACCACGGGCCAAAGTTGGCCAGCCGCCGACATGTCCGACGACTGTAGGGTCGTCCCCACGACCCCGGGCCAAAGTTGGCAAGCCGCCGAAATGTCCGACGACTGTAGGGTCGCCCCCACAACCCCGGGACTAGATTGGCCCGCCACCGTCAAGTCCGACGACTATAGGCTCGTCCCCACGACCCCGGGTCAAAGTTGGCCAGCCGCTGACATTTCCAACGACTATTGGGTCGTCCCCACGACCACGGGCCAAAGTTGACCAGCCGCCGACATGTCCGACGACTATTGGATCGTCCCCACGGCCCCGGGCCAAAGTTGGCCAGCCGCCGACATGTCCGACGACTATAGGGTCGTCCCCACGACCCCGGGAATAGATTGGCCGGCCACCGTCAAGTCCGACGACTATAGGGTCGTCCCCACGACTTCGGGACTAGATTGGCCCGCCAACGTCAAGTCCGACGACTATAGGGTCGACCCCACGACCCCGGGCCAAAGTTGGCCAGCCGCCGACATGTCCGACGACTATAGGGTCGTCCCCACGACCCGGGACTAGAGTGGCCCGCCACCGTCATGTCCGACGACTATATGGTCGTCCCCACGACCACGGGCCAATGTTGGCCAGCCGCTGACTTGACCGACGACTATAGGGTCGTCCCCAAGACCGCGGGACTAGATTGGCTCGCCGCCGACTTGTCCGACGACTGTAGGGTCGTCCCCACGACTCCGTGCCAAAGTTGGCAAGCTGCCGACTTGTCCGACGACTATAGGGTCGTCCCCACGACCCCGGGAATAGATTGGCCGGCCACCGTCAAGTCCGACGACTATAGGGTCGTCCCCACGACTTCGGGACTAGATTGGCCCGCCAACGTCAAGTCCGACGACTATAGGGTCGTCCCCACGACCCCGGGCCAAAGTTGGCAAGCCGCCGAAATGTCCGACGACTGTAGGGTCGTCCCCACAACCCCGGGACTAGATTGGCCCGCCACCGTCAAGTCCGACGACTATAGGGTCGTCCCCACAACCCCCGGCCAAAGTTGGCAAGCCGCCGAAATGTCCGACGACTATAGGGTCGTACCCACGACCCCGGGCCAAAGTTGGCAAGCTGCCGAAATGTCCGACGACTGTAGGGTCGTCCCCACGACCCCCGGACTAGACTGGCCCGCCACCGACAAGTCCGACGACTATCGGATCGTCCCCACGACCACGGGCCAAAGTTGGCCAGCCGCCGACATGTCCGACGACTATTGGGTCGTCCCCACGACACCGGGCCAAAGTTGGCCAGCCGCTGACATGTCCAACGACTATAGGGTCGTCCCCACGACCACGGGCCAAAGTTGACCAGCCGCCGACATGTCCGACGACTATTGGATCGTCCCCACGACCCCGGGCCAAAGTTGGCCAGCCGCCGACATGTCCGACGACTATAGGGTCGTCCCCACGACCCCGGGAATAGATTGGCCGGCCACCGTCAAGTCCGACGACTATAGGGTCGTCCCCACGACTTCGGGACTAGATTGGCCCGCCAACGTCAAGTCCGACGACTATAGGGTCGTCCCCACGACCCCGGGCCAAAGTTGGCAAGCCGCCGAAATGTCCGACGACTGTAGGGTCGTCCCCACAACCCCGGGACTAGATTGGCCCGCCACCGTCAAGTCCGACGACTATAGGGTCGTCCCCACGACCCCGGGCCAAAGTTGGCAAGCCGCCGAAATGTCCGACGACTGCAGGGTCGTCCCCACGACCCCCGGACTAGATTGGCCCGCCACCGTCATGTCCAACGACTATCGGATCGTCCCCACGACCACGGGCCAAAGTTGGCCAGCCGCCGACATGTCCGACGACTGTAGGGTCGTCCCCACGACCCCGGGCCAATGTTGGCAAGCCGCCGAAATGTCCGACGACTGTAGGGTCGCCCCCACAACCCCGGGACTAGATTGGCCCGCCACCGTCAAGTCCGACGACTATAGGCTCGTCCCCACGACCCCGGGTCAAAGTTGGCCAGCCGCTGACATTTCCAACGACTATTGGGTCGTCCCCACGACCACGGTCCAATGTTGGCTAGCCGCCGACATGTCCGTCGACTATAGGCTCGTCCCCACGACCCCGGGTCAAAGTTGGCCAGCCGCTGACATTTCCAACGACTATTGGGTCGTCCCCACGACCACGGGCCAATGTTGGCTAACCGCCGACATGTCCGTCGACTATTGGATCGTCCCCACGACCCCGGGCCAAAGCTGGCCAGCCGCCGACATTTCCGACGACTATTGGATCGTCCCCACGACCACGGGCCAAAGTTGGCCAGCCGCCGACATGTCCGACGACTATAGGGTCGTCCCCACGACCCCGGGACTAGATTGGTCCGCCACCGTCATGTCCGACGACTATAGGGTCGTCCACAAGACACCGGGCCAAAGTTGGCAAGCCGCCGAAATGTCCGACGACTGTAGGGTCGTCCCCACGACCCCGGGACTAGATTGGCCCGCCACCGTCAAGTCCGACGACCTCGGGACTAGGTTGGCCAGCCGCCGACATGTCCGACGACTATAGGGTCGTCCCCACGACCTCGGGCCAATTTTGGCCAGCCGCTGACATGTCCAACGACTATAGGGTCGTCCCCACGACCACGGGCCAAAGCTGGCCAGCCGCCGACATGTCCGACGACTACTGGATCGTCCCCACGACCCCGGGCCAAAGTTGGCAAGCCGCCGAAATGTCCGACGACTGTAGGGTCGTCCCCACGACCCCGGGAATAGATTGGCCGGCCACCGTCAAGTCCGACGACTATAGGGTCGTCCCCACGACCTCGGGACTAGATTGGCCCGCCACCGTCAAGTCCGACGACTATAGGGTCGTCCCCACGACCCCGGGCCAAAGTTGGAAAGCCGCCGAAATGTCCGACGACTGTAGGGTCGTCCCCACAACCCCGGGACTAGATTGGCCCGCCACCGTCAAGTCCGACGACTATAGGGTCGTCCCCACGACCCCGGGCCAAAGTTGGCAAGCCGCCGAAATGTCCGACGACTGTAGGATCGTCCCCACGACCCCCGGACTAGATTGGCCCGCCACCGTCATGTCCAACGACTATCGGATCGTCCCCACGACCACGGGCCAAAGTTGGCCAGCCGCCGACATGTCCGACGACTATTGGGTCGTCCCCACGACACCGGGCCAAAGTTGGCCAGCCGCTGACATGTCCAACGACTATAGGGTCGTCCCCACAACCACGGGCCAAAGTTGGCCAGCCGCCGACATTTCCGACGACTATAGAGTCGTCCCCACGACACCGGGCCAAAGTTGGCCAGCCGCCGACATGTCCGACGACTATAGGGTCGTCCCCACGACCCCGGGACAAGGTTGGCCCGCCGCCGACTTGTCCGACGACTATAGGGTCGTACCCACGACCCCGGGACTACGCTGACAACCCGCCAACATGTCCGACGACTATAGGGTCGTCCCCACGACCCCGGGCCAAAGATGTCCATCCGCCATCTTGTCCGACGACTATAGGGTCTTACCCACGACCCCTGGACTAGATTGGCCCGCCACCGTCATGTCCAACGACTATAGGGTCGTCCCCACAACCACGGGCCAAAGTTGGCCAGCCGCCGACATTTCCGACGACTATAGAGTCGTCCCCACTACACCGGGCCAAAGTTGGCCAGCCGCCGACATGTCCGACGACTATAGGGTCGTACCCACGACCCCGGGACTAGGCTGACAAGCCGCCAACATGTCCGACGACTATAGGGTCGTCCCCACGACCCCGGGCCAAAGTTGGCCAGCCGCCGACATGTCCGACGACTATAGGGTCGTCCCCACGACCCCGGGCCAAAGATGTCCAGCCGCCATCTTGTCCGACGAGTATAGGCTCTTACCCACGACCCCGGGACTAGATTGGCCCGCCACCGTCATGTCCAACGACTATAGGGTCGTCCCCACAATCACGGGCCAAAGTTGGCCAGCCGCCGACATTTCCGACGACTATAGAGTCGTCCCCACTACACCGGGCCAAAGTTGGCCAGCCGCCGACATGTCCGACGACTATAGGGTCGTACCCACGACCCCGGGACTAGGCTGACAAGCCGCCAACATGTCCGACGACTATAGGGTCGTCCCCACGACCCCGGGCCAAAGTTGGCCAGCCGCCGACATGTCCGACGACTATAGGGTCGTCCCCACGACCCCGGGCCAAAGATGTCCAGCCGCCATCTTGTCCGACGAGTATAGGCTCTTACCCACGACCCCGGGACTAGATTGGCCCGCCACCGTCATGTCCAACGACTATAGGGTCGTCCCCACAATCACGGGCCAAAGTTGGCCAGCCGCCGACATTTCCGACGACTATAGAGTCGTCCCCACGACACCGGGCCAAAGTTGGCCAGCCGCCGACATGTCCGACGACTATAGGGTCGTACCCACGACCCCGGGACTAGGCTGACAAGCCGCCAACATGTCCGACGACTATAGGGTCGTCCCCACAACCACGGGCCAAAGTTGGCCAGCCGCCGACATTTCCGACGACTATAGAGTCGTCCCCACGACACCGGGCCAAAGTTGGCCAGCCGCCGACATGTCCGACGACTATAGGGTCGTCCCCACGACCCCGGGCCAAAGTTGGCAAGCCGTCGAAATGTCCGACGACTGTAGGGTCGTACCCACGACCCCGGGACTAGGCTGACAAGCCGCCAACATGTCCGACGAGTATAGGGTCGCCCCCACGACCCCGGGCCAAAGTTGGCCAGCCGCCGACATGTCCGACGACTATAGGGTCGTCCCCACGACCTCGGGTCTAGATTGGCCCGCTACCGTCATGTCCGAAGACTATAGGGTCGTCCCCACGACACCGGTCCAAAGTTGGCCAGCCGCCGACATGTCCGACGACTATAGGGTCGTCCCCACGAACCCGGGCCAAAGTTGGCAAGCCGCCGAAATGTCCGACGACTATAGGGTCGTCCCCACGACCCCAGGACTAGGTTGGCCAGCCGCCGACATGTCCGACGACTATAGGGTCGTCCCGACGACCCCGGGCCAATGTTGGCCAATCGCCAACATGTCCGACGACTATAGGGTCGTCCCTACGACCCCGGGACTAGATTGGTCCGCCACCGTCATGTCCGACGACTATAGGGTCGTCCACACGACACCGGGCCAAAGTTGGCAAGCCGCCGAAATGTCCGACGACTGTAGGGTCGTCCCCACGACCCCGGGACTAGATTGGCCCGCCACCGTCAAGTCCGACGACCTCGGGACTAGGTTGGCCAGCCGCCGACATGTCCGACGACTATAGGGTCGTCCCCACGACCTCGGGCCAATTTTGGCCAGCCGCTGACATGTCCAACGACTATAGGGTCGTCCCCACGACCACGGGCCAAAGTTGACCAGCCGCCGACATGTCCGACGACTATAGTGTCGTCCCCACGACCTCGGGCCAATTTTGGCCAGCCGCTGACATGTCCAACGACTATAGGGTCGTCCCCACGACCACGGGCCAAAGTTGACCAGCCGCCGACATGTCCGACGCCTATTGGATCGTCCCCACGACCCCGGGCCAAAGTTGGCAAGCCGCCGACATGTCCGACGACTATAGGGTCGTCCCCACGAGCTCGGGACTAGATTGGTCCGCCAACGTCAAGTCCGACGACTATAGGGTCGTCCCCACGACCCCGGGCCAAAGTTGGCAAGCCGCCGAAATGTCCGACGACTGTAGGGTCGTCCCCACAACCCCGGGACTAGATTGGCCCGCCACCGTCAAGTCCGACGACTATAGGGTCGTCCCCACGACCCCGGGCCAAAGTTGGCAAGCCGCCGAAATGTCCGACGACTGTAGGGTCGTCCCCACGACCCCCGGACTAGATTGGCCCGCCACCGACAAGTCCGACGACTATAGGGTCGTCCCCACGACCCCCGGACTAGATTGGCCCGCCACCGACAAGTCCGACGACTATAGGGTCGTCCCCACGACCCCGGGACTAGATTGGCCCGCCACCGTCATGTCCAACGACTATCGGATCGTCCCCACGACCACGGGCCAAAGTTGGCCAGCCGCCGACATGTCCGACGACTATTGGGTCGTCCCCACGACACCGGGCCAAAGTTGGCCAGCCGCTGACATGTCCAACGACTATAGGGTCGTCCCCACGACCACGGGCCAAAATTGACCAGCCGCCGACATGTCCGACGACTATTGGATCGTCCCCACGACCCCGGGCCAAAGTTGGCAAGCTGCCGAAATGTCCGACGACTGTAGCGTCGTCCCCACGACCCCGGACTAGACTGGCCCGCCACCGACAAGTCCGACGACTATAGGGTCGTCCCCACGACCCCGGGACTAGATTGGCCCGCCACCGCCTTGTCCGACGACAATAGGGTCGTCCCCACGACCCCGGGTCTAGGTTGGCCAGCCGCCGACATGTCCGACGACAATCGGATCGTCCCCACGCCCACGCGCCAAAGTTGGCCAGCCGCCGACATGTCCGACGACTATAGGGTCGTCCCCACGACCCCGGGAATAGATTGGCCGGCCACCGTCAAGTCCGACGACTATAGGGTCGTCCCCACGACTTCGGGACTAGATTGGCCCGCCAACGTCAAGTCCGCCGACTATAGGGTCGTCCCCACGACCCCGGGCCAAAGTTGGCAAGCCGCCGAAATGTCCGACGACTGTAGGGTCGTCCCCACAACCCCGGGACTAGATTGGCCCGCCACCGTCAAGTCCGACGACTATAGGGTCGTCCCCACGACACCGGGCCAAAGTTGGCAAGCCGCCGAAATGTCCGACGACTGTAGGGTCGTCCCCACGACCCCCGGACTAGATTGGCCCGCCACCGTCATGTCCAACGACTATCGGATCGTCCCCACGACCACGGGCCAAAGTTGGCCAGCCGCCGACATGTCCGACGACTGTAGGGTCGTCCCCACGACCCCCGGACTAGATTGGCCCGCCACCGACAATTCCGACGACTATAGGGTCGTCCCCACGACCCCGGGACTAGATTGGCCCGCCACCGTCATGTCCAACGACTATCGGATCGTCCCCACGACCACGGGCCAAAGTTGGCCAGCCGCCGACATGTCCGACGACTATTGGGTCGTCCCCACGACACCGGGCCAAAGTTGGCCAGCCGCTGACATGTCCAACGACTATAGGGTCGTCCCCACGACCACGAGCCAAAGTTGACCAGCCGCCAACAAGTCCGACGACTATTGGATCGTCCCCACGACCCCGGGCCAAAGTTGGCAAGCCGCCGAAATGTCCGACGACTGTAGGGTCGTCCCCACGACCCCCGGACTAGATTGGCCCGCCACCGACAAGTCCGACGACTATAGGGTCGTCCCCACGACCCCGGGACTAGATTGGCCCGCCACCGTCATGTCCAACGACTATCGGATCGTCCCCACGACCACGGGCCAAAGTTGGCCAGCCGCCGACATGTCCGACGACTATTGGGTCGTCCCCACGACACCGGGCCAAAGTTGGCAAGCCGCCGAAATGTCCGACGACTGTAGGGTCGTCCCCACGACCCCCGGACTAGATTGGCCCGCCACCGTCATGTCCAACGACTATCGGATCGTCCCCACGACCACGGGCCAAAGTTGGCCAGCCGCCGACATGTCCGACGACTGTAGGGTCGTCCCCACAACCCCGGGACTAGATTGGCCCACACCGTCAAGTCCGACGACTATAGGGTCGTCCCCACGACCCCGGGACTAGATTGGCCCGCCACCGTCATATCCAAAGACTATCGGATCGTCCCCACGACCCCGGGACTAGATTGGCCCGCCACCGCCTTGTCCGACGACAATAGGGTCGTCCCCACGACCCCGGGTCTAGGTTGGCCAGCCGCCGACATGTCCGACGACAATCGGATCGTCCCCACGACCACGGGCCAAAGTTGACCAGCCGCCAACATGTCCGACGACTATTGGATCGTCCCCACGACCCCGGGCCAAAGTTGGCAAGCCGCCGAAATGTCCGACGACTGTAGGGTCGTCCCCACGACCCCCGGACTAGATTGGCCCGCCACCGACAAGTCCGACGACTATAGGGTCGTCCCCACGACCCCGGGACTAGATTGGCCCGCCACCGTCATATCCAAAGACTATCGGATCGTCCCCACGACCCCGAGACTAGATTGGCCCGCCACCGTCATGTCCGACGAAAATAGGGTCGTCCCCACGACCCCGGGTCCAGGTTGGCCAGCCGCCGACATTTCCGACGACTATAGAGTCGTCCCCACGACACCGGGCCAAAGTTGGCCAGCCGCCGACATGTCCGACGACTATAGGGTCGTCCCCACGACCCCGGGACTAGATTAGCCCGCCACCGTCATGTCACACGACTATAGGGTCGTCCCCACGACCACGGGCCAAACTTGGCCAGCCGCCGACATGTCCGACGACTATAGGGTCGTCCCCACGACCCCGAGACTAGATTGGCCCGCCACCGTCATGTCCGACGACAATAGGGTCGTCCCCACGACCCCGGGTCCAGGTTGGCCAGCCGCCGACATTTCCGACGACTATAGAGTCGTCCCCACGACACCGGGCCAAAGTTGGCCAGCCGCCGACATTTCCGACGACTATAGAGTCGTCCCCACCACACCGGGCCAAAGTTGGCCAGCCGCCGACATGTCCGACGACTATAGAGTCGTCCGCAAGACCCCGGGACTAGATTGGCCCGCCACCGTCATGTCCGACGATTATAGGGTCGTCCCCACGACCGCGAGACTAGATTGGCCCGCCACCGTCATGTCCGACGGCTATAGGGTCGTACCCACGACCCCGGGACTAGGCTGACAACCCGCCAACATGTCCGACGACTATAGGGTCGTCCCCACGACCCCGAGACTAGATTGGCCCGCCACCGTCATGTCCGACGACAATAGGGTCGTCCCCACGACCCCGGGCCAAAGTTGGCAAGCCGCCGAAATGTCCGACGACTGTAGGGTCGTCCCCACAACCCCGGGACTAGATTGGCCCGCCACCGTCAAGTCCGACGACTATAGGGTCGTCCCCACGACCCCGGGCCAAAGTTGGCAAGCCGCCGAAATGTCCGACGACTGTAGGGTCGTCCCCACGACCCCCGGACTAGATTGGCCCGCCACCGTCATGTCCAACGACTATCGGATCGTCCCCACGACCACGGGCCAAAGTTGGCCAGCCGCCGACATGTCCGACGACTGTAGGGTCGTCCCCACGACCCCGGGCCAAAGTTGGCTAGCCGCCGAAATGTCCGACGACTGTAGGGTCGCCCCCACAACCCCGGGACTAGATTGGCCCGCCACCGTCAAGTCCGACGACTATAGGCTCGTCCCCACGACCCCGGGTCAAAGTTGGCCAGCCGCTGACATTTCCAACGACTATTGGGTCGTCCCCACGACCACGGGCCAATGTTGGCTAGCCGCCGACATGTCCGTCGACTATAGGCTCGTCCCCACGACCCCGGGTCAAAGTTGGCCAGCCGCTGACATTTCCAACGACTATTGGGTCGTCCCCACGACCACGGGCCAATGTTGGCTAGCCGCCGACATGTCCGTCGACTATTGGATCGTCCCCACGACCCCGGGCCAAAGCTGGCCAGCCGCCGACATGTCCGACGACTATTGGATCGTCCCCACGACCACGGGCCAAAGTTGGCCAGCCGCCGACATGTCCGACGACTATAGGGTCGTCCCCACGACCCCGGGACTAGATTGGTCCGCCACCGTCATGTCCGACGACTATAGGGTCGTCCACACGACACCGGGCCAAAGTTGGCAAGCCGCCGAAATGTCCGACGACTGTAGGGTCGTCCCCACGACCCCGGGAATAGATTGGCCCGCCACCGTCAAGTCCGACGACCTCGGGACTAGGTTGGCCAGCCGCCGACATGTCCGACGACTGTAGGGTCGTCCCCACGACCCCGGGCCAAAGTTGGCAAGCCGCCGAAATGTCCGACGACTGTAGGGTCGCCCCCACAACCCCGGGACTAGATTGGCCCGCCACCGTCAAGTCCGACGACTATAGGCTCGTCCCCACGACCCCGGGTCAAAGTTGGCCAGCCGCTGACATTTCCAACGACTATTGTGTCGTCCCCACGACCACGGGCCAAAGTTGACCAGCCGCCGACATGTCCGACGACTATTGGATCGTCCCCACGGCCCCGGGCCAAAGTTGGCCAGCCGCCGACATGTCCGACGACTATAGGGTCGTCCCCACGACCCCGGGAATAGATTGGCCGGCCACCGTCAAGTCCGACGACTATAGGGTCGTCCCCACGACTTCGGGACTAGATTGGCCCGCCAACGTCAAGTCCGACGACTATAGGGTCGTCCCCACGACCCCGGGCCAAAGTTGGCCAGCCGCCGACATGTCCGACGACTATAGGGTCGTCCCCACGACCCCGGGACTAGATTGGTCCGCCACCGTCATGTCCGACGACTATAGGGTCGTCCACAAGACACCGGGCCAAAGTTGGCAAGCCGCCGAAATGTCCGACGACTGTAGGGTCGTCCCCACGACCCCGGGACTAGATTGGCCCGCCACCGTCAAGTCCGACGACCTCGGGACTAGGTTGGCCAGCCGCCGACATGTCCGACGACTATAGGGTCGTCCCCACGACCTCGGGCCAATTTTGGCCAGCCGCTGACATGTCCAACGACTATAGGGTCGTCCCCACGACCACGGGCCAAAGTTGACCAGCCGCCGACATGTCCGACGACTATAGGGTCGTCCCCACGACTTCGGGCCAATTTTGGCCAGCCGCTGACATGTCCAACGACTATAGGGTCGTCCCCACGACCACGAGCCAAAGTTGACCAGCCGCCGGCATGTCCGACGCCTATTGGATCGTCCCCACGACCCCGGGCCAAAGTTGGCAAGCCGCCGACATGTCCGACGACTATAGGGTCGTCCCCACGAGCTCGGGACTAGATTGGCCCGCCAACGTCAAGTCCGACGACTATAGGGTCGTCCCCACGACCCCGGGCCAAAGTTGGCAAGCCGCCGAAATGTCCGACGACTGTAGGGTCGTCCCCACAACCCCGGGACTAGATTGGCCCGCCACCGTCAAGTCCGACGACTATAGGGTCGTCCCCACGACCCCGGGCCAAAGTTGGCAAGCCGCCGAAATGTCCGACGACTGTAGGGTCGTCCCCACGACCCCCGGACTAGATTGGCCCGCCACCGACAAGTCCGACGACTATAGGGTCGTCCCCACGACCCCCGGACTAGATTGGCCCGCCACCGACAAGTCCGACGACTATAGGGTCGTCCCCACGACCCCGGGACTAGATTGGCCCGCCACCGTCATGTCCAACGACTATCGGATCGTCCCCACGACCACGGGCCAAAGTTGGCCAGCCGCCGACATGTCCGACGACTATTGGGTCGTCCCCACGACACCGGGCCAAAGTTGGCCAGCCGCTGACATGTCCAACGACTATAGGGTCGTCCCCACGACCACGGGCCAAAGTTGACCAGCCGCCGACATGTCCGACGACTATTGGATCGTCCCCACGACCCCGGGCCAAAGTTGGCAAGCTGCCGAAATGTCCGACGACTGTAGCGTCGTCCCCACGACCCCGGACTAGACTGGCCCGCCACCGACAAGTCCGACGACTATAGGGTCGTCCCCACGACCCCGGGACTAGATTGGCCCGCCACCGCCTTGTCCGACGACAATAGGGTCGTCCCCACGACCCCGGGTCTAGGTTGGCCAGCCGCCGACATGTCCGACGACAATCGGATCGTCCCCACGCCCACGCGCCAAAGTTGGCCAGCCGCCGACATGTCCGACGACTATAGGGTCGTCCCCACGACCCCGGGAATAGATTGGCCGGCCACCGTCAAGTCCGACGACTATAGGGTCGTCCCCACGACTTCGGGACTAGATTGGCCCGCCAACGTCAAGTCCGACGACTATAGGGTCGTCCCCACGACCCCGGGCCAAAGTTGGCAAGCCGCCGAAATGTCCGACGACTGTAGGATCGTCCCCACAACCCCGGGACTAGATTGGCCCGCCAGCGTCAAGTCCGACGACTATAGGGTCGTCCCCACGACCCCGGGCCAAAGTTGGCAAGCCGCCGAAATGTCCGACGACTGTAGGGTCGTCCCCACGACCCCCGGACTAGATTGGCCCGCCACCGTCATGTCCAACGACTATCGGATCGTCCCCACGACCACGGGCCAAAGTTGGCCAGCCGCCGACATGTCCGACGACTGTAGGGTCGTCCCCACAACCCCGGGACTAGATTGGCCCACACCGTCAAGTCCGACGACTATAGGGTCGTCCCCACGACCCCGGGCCAAAGTTGGCAAGCCGCCGAAATGTCCGACGACTGTAGGGTCGTCCCCACAACCCCGGGACTAGATTGGCCCGCCACCGTCAAGTCCGACGACTATAGGGTCGTCCCCACGACCCCGGGCCAAAGTTGGCAAGCCGCCGAAATGTCCGACGACTGTAGGGTCGTCCCCACGACCCCCGGACTAGATTGGCCCGCCACCGACAATTCCGACGACTATAGGGTCGTCCCCACGACCCCGGGACTAGATTGGCCCGCCACCGTCATGTCCAACGACTATCGGATCGTCCCCACGACCACGGGCCAAAGTTGGCCAGCCGCCGACATGTCCGACGACTATTGGGTCGTCCCCACGACACCGGGCCAAAGTTGGCCAGCCGCTGACATGTCCAACGACTATAGGGTCGTCCGCACGACCACGGGCCAAAGTTGACCAGCCGCCAACATGTCCGACGACTATTGGACCGTCCCCACGACCCCGGGCCAAAGTTGGCAAGCCGCCGAAATGTCCGACGACTGTAGGGTCGTCCCCACGACCCCCGGACTAGATTGGCCCGCCACCGACAAGTCCGACGACTATAGGGTCGTCCCCACGACCCCGTGACTAGATTGGCCCGCCACCGTCATATCCAAAGACTATCGGATCGTCCCCACGACCCCGGGACTAGATTGGCCCGCCACCGCCTTGTCCGACGACAATAGGGTCGTCCCCACGACCCCGGGTCTAGGTTGGCCAGCCGCCGACATGTCCGACGACAATCGGATCGTCCCCATGACCACGGGCCAAAGTTGACCAGCCGCCAACATGTCCGACGACTATTGGATCGTCCCCACGACCCCGGGCCAAAGTTGGCAAGCCGCCGAAATGTCCGACGACTGTAGGGTCGTCCCCACGACCCCCGGACTAGATTGGCCCGCCACCGACAAGTCCGACGACTATAGGGTCGTCCCCACGACCCCGGGACTAGATTGGCCCGCCACCGTCATATCCAAAGACTATCGGATCGTCCCCACGACCCCGAGACTAGATTGGCACGCCACCGTCATGTCCGACGAAAATAGGGTCGTCCCCACGACCCCGGGTCCAGGTTGGCCAGCCGCCGACATTTCCGACGACTATAGAGTCGTCCCCACGACACCGTGCCAAAGTTGGCCAGCCGCCGACATGTCCGACGACTATAGGGCCGTACCCACGACCCCGGGACTAGGCTGACAAGCCGCCAACATGTCCGACGACTATAGGGTCGTCCCCACGACCCCGGGACTAGATTGGCCCGCCACCGTCATGTCCAACGACTATAGGGTCGTCCCCACAACCACGGGCCAAAGTTGGCCAGCCGCCGACATTTCCGACGACTATAGAGTCGTCCCCACGACACCGGGCCAAAGTTGGCCAGCCGCCGACATGTCCGACGACTATAGGGTCGTCCCCACGACCCCGGGACAAGGCTGGCCCGCCGCCGACTTGTCCGACGACTATAGGGCCGTACCCACGACCCCGGGACTAGGCTGACAAGCCGCCAACATGTCCGACGACTATAGGGTCGTCCCCACGACCCCGGGCCAAAGTTGGCCAGCCGCCGAAATGTCCGACGACTATAGGGTCGTCCCCACGACCGCGGGACTAGATTGGCCCGCCACCGTCATGTCCGACGACTATAGGGTCGTCCCCACGACCCCGGGCCAAAGTTGGCCAGCCGCCGAAATGTCCGACGACTATAGGGTCGTCCCCACGACCCCGGGACTAGATTGGCCCGCCACCGTCATGTCCGACGACTATAGGGTCGTCCCCACGACCCCGGGCCAAAGTTGACCAGCCGCCGACATGTCCGACGACTATAGGGTCGTCCCCACGACCCCGAGACTAGATTGGCCCGCCACCGTCATGTCCGACGACAATAGGGTCGTCTCCACGATCCCGGGTCCAGGTTGGCCAGCCGCCGACATTTCCGACGATTATAGAGTCGTCCCCACGACACCGGGCCAAAGTTGGCCAGCCGCCGACATGTCCGACGACAATCGGATCGTCCCCACGACCACGCGCCAAAGTTGGCCAGCCCCCGACATGTCCGACGACTGTAGGGTCGTCCCCACGACCCCCGGACTAGATTGGCCCGCCACCGACAAGTCCGGCGACTATAGGGTCGTCCCCACGACCCCGGGACTAGATTGGCCCGCCACCGTCATATCCAAAGACTATCGGATCGTCCCCACGACCCCGGGACTAGATTGGCCCGCCACCGCCTTGTCCGACGACAATAGGGTCGTCCCCACGACCCCGGGTCTAGGTTGGCCAGCCGCCGACATGTCCGACGACAATCGGATCGTCCCCACGACCACGGGCCAAAGTTGACCAGCCGCCAACATGTCCGACGACTATTGGATCGTCCCCACGACCCCGGGCCAAAGTTGGCAAGCCGCCGAAATGTCCGACGACTGTAGGATCGTCCCCACGACCCCCGGACTAGATTGGCCCGCCACCGACAAGTCCGACGACTATAGGGTCGTCGCCACGACCCCGGGACTAGATTGGCCCGCCACCGTCATATCCAAAGACTATCGGATCGTCCCCACGACCCCGAGACTAGATTGGCCCGCCACCGTCATGTCCGACGAAAATAGGGTCGTCCCCACGACCCCGGGTCCAGGTTGGCCAGCCGCCGACATTTCCGACGACTATAGAGTCGTCCCCACGACACCGGGCCAAAGTTGGCCAGCCGCCGACATGTCCGACGACTATAGGGTCGTCCCCACGACCCCGGGACTAGATTAGCCCGCCACCGTCATGTCACACGACTATAGGGTCGTCCCCACGACCACGGGCCAAACTTGGCCAGCCGCCGACATGTCCGACGACTATAGGGTCGTCCCCACGACCCCGAGACTAGATTGGCCCGCCACCGTCATGTCCGACGACAATAGGGTCGTCCCCACGACCCCGGGTCCACGTTGGCCAGCCGCCGACATTTCCGACGACTATAGAGTCGTCCCCACGACACCGGGCCAAAGTTGGCCAGCCGCCGACATTTCCGACGACTATAGAGTCGTCCCCACCACACCGGGCCAAAGTTGGCCAGCCGCCGACATGTCCGACGACTATAGGGTCGTCCGCAAGACCCCGGGACTAGATTGGCCCGCCACCGTCATGTCCGACGATTATAGGGTCGTCCCCACGACCGCGAGACTAGATTGGCCCGCCACCGTCATGTCCGACGGCTATAGGGTCGTACCCACGACCCCGGGACTAGGCTGACAACCCGCCAACATGTCCGACGACTATAGGGTCGTCCCCACGACCCCGAGACTAGATTGGCCCGCCACCGTCATGTCCGACGATAATAGGGTCGTCCCCACGACCCCGGGACTAGGTTGGCCAGCCGCAGACATGTCCGACGACTATAGGGTCGTCCCGACGACCCCGGGCCAATGTTGGCCAATCGCCAACATGTCCGACGACTATAGGGTCGTCCCTACGACCCCGGGACTAGATTGGCCCGCCACCGTCATATCCGACGACAATAGGGTCGTCTCCACGACCCCGGGTCCAGGTTGGCCAGCCGCCGACATTTCCGACGACTATAGAGTCGTCCCCACGACACCGTGCCAAAGTTGGCCAGCCGCCGACATGTCCGACGACTATAGGGCCGTACCCACGACCCCGGGACTAGGCTGACAAGCCGCCAACATGTCCGACGACTATAGGGTCGTCCCCACGACCCCGGGACTAGATTGGCCCGCCACCGTCATGTCCAACGACTATAGGGTCGTCCCCACAACCACGGGCCAAAGTTGGCCAGCCGCCGACATTTCCGACGACTATAGAGTCGTCCCCACGACACCGGGCCAAAGTTGGCCAGCCGCCGACATGTCCGACGACTATAGGGTCGTCCCCACGACCCCGGGACAAGGTTGGCCCGCCGCCGACTTGTCCGACGACTATAGGGCCGTACCCACGACCCCGGGACTAGGCTGACAAGCCGCCAACATGTCCGACGACTATAGGGTCGTCCCCACGACCCCGGGACTAGATTGGCCCGCCACCGTCATGTCCAAAGACTATCGGATCGTCCCCACGACCCCGGGACTAGATTGGCCCGCCACCGCCTTGTCCGACGACTATTGGATCGTCCCCACGACCCCGGGCCAAAGTTGGCAAGCCGCCGAAATGTCCGACGACTATAGGGTCGTCCCCACGACCCCGGGACTAGATTGGCCCGCCACCGTCATGTCCAAAGACTATCGGATCGTCCCCACGACCCCGGGACTAGATTGGCCCGCCACCGCCTTGTCCGACGACAATAGGGTCGTCCCCACGACCCCGGGTCTAGGTTGGCCAGCCGCCAACAGGTCCGACGACTATAGGGTCGTCCCCACGACCCCGGGCCAAAGTTGGCCAGCCGCCGAAATGTCCGACGACTGTAGGGTCGTCCCCACGACCCCCGGACTAGACTGGCCCGCCACCGACAAGTCCGACGACTATCGGATCGTCCCCACGACCACGGGCCAAAGTTGGCCAGCCGCCGACATGTCCGACGACTATTGGGTCGTCCCCACGACACCGGGCCAAAGTTGGCCAGCCGCTGACATGTCCAACGACTATAGGGTCGTCCCCACGACCACGGGCCAAAGTTGGCATGCCGGCGAAATGTCCGACGACTATAGGGTCGTCCCCACGACCCCGGGCCAAAGTTGGCAAGCCGCCGAAATGTCCGACGACTATAGGGTCGTCCCCACGACCCCAGGACTAGATTGGCCCGCCACCGTCATGTCCGACGACTATAGGGTCGTCCCCACGACCCCGGGCCAAAGTTGGCAAGCCGCCGAAATGTCCGACGACTGTAGGGTCGTCCCCACGACCCCGAGACTAGATTGGCCCGCCACCGTCAAGTCCGACGACTATAGGGTCGTCCCCAGGACCTTGGGACTAGATTGGCCCGCCACCGTCATGTCCGACGACTATAGGGTCGTGCCCACGACCCAGGGCCAAAGTTGGCAAGCCGCCGAAATGTCCGACGACTGTAGGGTCGTCCCCACGACCCCGGGACTAGATTGGTCCGCCACCGTCAAGTCCGACGACTATAGGGTCGTCCCCACGACCCCGGGCCAAAGTTGGCAAGCCGCCGAAATGTCCGACGACTGTAGGGTCGTCCCCACAACCCCGGGACTAGATTGGCCCGCCACCGTCAAGTCCGACGACTATAGGGTCGTCCCCACGACCCCGGGCCAAAGTTGGCAAGCCGCCGAAATGTCCGACGACTGTAGGGTCGTCCCCACAACCCCGGGACTAGATTGGCCCGCCACCGTCAAGTCCGACGACTATAGGGTCGTCCCCACGACCCCGGGCCAAAGTTGGCAAGCCGCCGAAATGTCCGACGACTGTAGGGTCGTCCCCACGACCCCCGGACTAGATTGGCCCGCCACCGACAATTCCGACGACTATAGGGTCGTCCCCACGACCCCGGGACTAGATTGGCCCGCCACCGTCATGTCCAACGACTATCGGATCGTCCCCACGACCACGGGCCAAAGTTGGCCAGCCGCCGACATGTCCGACGACTATTGGGTCGTCCCCACGACACCGGGCCAAAGTTGGCCAGCCGCTGACATGTCCAACGACTATAGGGTCGTCCCCACGACCACGGGCCAAAGTTGACCAGCCGCCAACATGTCCGACGACTATTGGATCGTCCCCACGACCCCGGGCCAAAGTTGGCAAGCCGCCGAAATGTCCGACGACTGTAGGGTCGTCCCCACAACCCCGGGACTAGATTGGCCCGCCACCGTCAAGTCCGACGACTATAGGGTCGTCCCCACGACCCCGGGCCAAAGTTGGCAAGCCGCCGAAATGTCCGACGACTATAGGGTCGTCCCCACGACCCCGGGACTAGATTGGCCCGCCACCGTCATGTCCGACGACTATAGGGTCGTCCCCACGACCCCGGGCCAAAGTTGACCAGCCGCCGACATGTCCGACGACTATAGGGTCGTCCCCACGACCCCGAGACTAGATTGGCCCGCCACCGTCATGTCCGACGACAATAGGGTCGTCTCCACGATCCCGGGACCAGGTTGGCCAGCCGCCGACATTTCCGACGATTATAGAGTCGTCCCCACGACACCGGGCCAAAGTTGGCCAGCCGCCGACATGTCCGACGACAATCGGATCGTCCCCACGACCACGCGCCAAAGTTGGCCAGCCCCCGACATGTCCGACGACTGTAGGGTCGTCCCCACGACCCCCGGACTAGATTGGCCCGCCACCGACAAGTCCGGCGACTATAGGGTCGTCCCCACGACCCCGGGACTAGATTGGCCCGCCACCGTCATATCCAAAGACTATCGGATCGTCCCCACGACCCCGGGACTAGATTGGCCCGCCACCGCCTTGTCCGACGACAATAGGGTCGTCCCCACGACCCCGGGTCTAGGTTGGCCAGCCGCCGACATGTCCGACGACAATCGGATCGTCCCCACGACCACGGGCCAAAGTTGACCAGCCGCCAACATGTCCGACGACTATTGGATCGTCCCCACGACCCCGGGCCAAAGTTGGCAAGCCGCCGAAATGTCCGACGACTGTAGGATCGTCCCCACGACCCCCGGACTAGATTGGCCCGCCACCGACAAGTCCGACGACTATAGGGTCGTCGCCACGACCCCGGGACTAGATTGGCCCGCCACCGTCATATCCAAAGACTATCGGATCGTCCCCACGACCCCGAGACTAGATTGGCCCGCCACCGTCATGTCCGACGAAAATAGGGTCGTCCCCACGACCCCGGGTCCAGGTTGGCCAGCCGCCGACATTTCCGACGACTATAGAGTCGTCCCCACGACACCGGGCCAAAGTTGGCCAGCCGCCGACATGTCCGACGACTATAGGGTCGTCCCCACGCCCCCGGGACTAGATTAGCCCGCCACCGTCATGTCACACGACTATAGGGTCGTCCCCACGACCACGGGCCAAACTTGGCCAGCCGCCGACATGTCCGACGACTATAGGGTCGTCCCCACGACCCCGAGACTAGATTGGCCCGCCACCGTCATGTCCGACGACAATAGGGTCGTCCCCACGACCCCGGGTCCACGTTGGCCAGCCGCCGACATTTCCGACGACTATAGAGTCGTCCCCACGACACCGGGCCAAAGTTGGCCAGCCGCCGACATTTCCGACGACTATAGAGTCGTCCCCACCACACCGGGCCAATGTTGGCCAGCCGCCGACATGTCCGACGACTATAGGGTCGTCCGCAAGACCCCGGGACTAGATTGGCCCGCCACCGTCATGTCCGACGATTATAGGGTCGTCCCCACGACCGCGAGACTAGATTGGCCCGCCACCGTCATGTCCGACGGCTATAGGGTCGTACCCACGACCCCGGGACTAGGCTGACAACCCGCCAACATGTCCGACGACTATAGGGTCGTCCCCACGACCCCGAGACTAGATTGGCCCGCCACCGTCATGTCCGACGACAATAGGGTCGTCCCCACGACCCCGGGACTAGGTTGGCCAGCCGCAGACATGTCCGACGACTATAGGGTCGTCCCGACGACCCCGGGCCAATGTTGGCCAATCGCCAACATGTCCGACGACTATAGGGTCGTCCCTACGACCCCGGGACTAGATTGGCCCGCCACCGTCATATCCGACGACAATAGGGTCGTCTCCACGACCCCGGGTCCAGGTTGGCCAGCCGCCGACATTTCCGACGACTATAGAGTCGTCCCCACGACACCGTGCCAAAGTTGGCCAGCCGCCGACATGTCCGACGACTATAGGGCCGTACCCACGACCCCGGGACTAGGCTGACAAGCCGCCAACATGTCCGACGACTATAGGGTCGTCCCCACGACCCCGGGACTAGATTGGCCCGCCACCGTCATGTCCAACGACTATAGGGTCGTCCCCACAACCACGGGCCAAAGTTGGCCAGCCGCCGACATTTCCGACGACTATAGAGTCGTCCCCACGACACCGGGCCAAAGTTGGCCAGCCGCCGACATGTCCGACGACTATAGGGTCGTCCCCACGACCCCGGGACAAGGTTGGCCCGCCGCCGACTTGTCCGACGACTATAGGGCCGTACCCACGACCCCGGGACTAGGCTGACAAGCCGCCAACATGTCCGACGACTATAGGGTCGTCCCCACGACCCCGGGACTAGATTGGCCCGCCACCGTCATGTCCAAAGACTATCGGATCGTCCCCACGACCCCGGGACTAGATTGGCCCGCCACCGCCTTGTCCGACGACTATTGGATCGTCCCCACGACCCCGGGCCAAAGTTGGCAAGCCGCCGAAATGTCCGACGACTATAGGGTCGTCCCCACGACCCCGGGACTAGATTGGCCCGCCACCGTCATGTCCAAAGACTATCGGATCGTCCCCACGACCCCGGGACTAGATTGGCCCGCCACCGCCTTGTCCGACGACAATAGGGTCGTCCCCACGACCCCGGGTCTAGGTTGGCCAGCCGCCAACAGGTCCGACGACTATAGGGTCGTCCCCACGACCCCGGGCCAAAGTTGGCCAGCCGCCGAAATGTCCGACGACTGTAGGGTCGTCCCCACGACCCCCGGACTAGACTGGCCCGCCACCGACAAGTCCGACGACTATCGGATCGTCCCCACGACCACGGGCCAAAGTTGGCCAGCCGCCGACATGTCCGACGACTATTGGGTCGTCCCCACGACACCGGGCCAAAGTTGGCCAGCCGCTGACATGTCCAACGACTATAGGGTCGTCCCCACGACCACGGGCCAAAGTTGACCAGCCGCCGACATGTCCGACGACTATTGGATCGTCCCCACGACCCCGGGCCAAAGTTGGCAAGCCGCCGACATGTCCGACGACTATAGGGTCCTCCCCACGACCCCGGGACTAGATTGGCCCGCCACCGTCATGTCCGACGACTATAGGGTCGTCCCCACGACCCCGGGCCAAAGTTGGCCAGCCGCCGACATGTCCGACGACTATAGGGTCGTCCCCACGACCCCGAGACTAGATTGGCCCGCCACCGTCATGTCCGACGACAATAGGGTCGTCTCCACGATCCCGGGTCCAGGTTGGCCAGCCGCCGACATTTCCGACGATTATAGAGTCGTCCCCACGACCCCGGGCCAAAGTTGGCAAGCCGCCGAAATGTCCGACGACAATCGGATCGTCCCCACGACCACGCGCCAAAGTTGGCCAGCCCCCGACATGTCCAACGACTATCGGATCGTCCCCACGACCACGGGCCAAAGTTGGCCAGCCGCCGACATGTCCGATGACTGTAGGGTCGTCCCCACAACCCCGGGACTAGATTGGCCCGCCACCGTCAAGTCCGACGACTATAGGGTCGTCCCCACGACCCCGGGCCAAAGTTGGCCAGCCGCCGAAATGTCCGACGACTGTAGGGTCGTCCCCACAACCCCGGGACTAGATTGGCCCGCCACCGTCAAGTCCGACGACTATAGGGTCGTCCCCACGACCCCGGGACAAAGTTGGCCAGCCGCCGAAATGTCCGACGACTGTAGGGTCGTCCCCACAACCCCGGGACTAGATTGGCCCGCCACCGTCAAGTCCGACGACTATAGGGTCGTCCCCACGACCCCGGGCCAAAGTTGGCAAGCCGCCGAAATGTCCGACGACTGTAGGGTCGTCCCCACGACCCCCGGACTAGATTGGCCCGCCACCGACAATTCCGACGACTATAGGGTCGTCCCCACGACCCCGGGACTAGATTGGCCCGCCACCGTCATGTCCAACGACTATCGGATCGTCCCCACGACCACGGGCCAAAGTTGGCCAGCCGCCGACATGTCCGACGACTATAGGGTCGTCCCCACGACCCCGGGCCAAAGTTGGCAAGCCGCCGAAATGTCCGACGACTGTAGGGTCGTCCCCACGACCCCCGGACTAGATTGGCCCGCCACCGTCATGTCCAACGACTATCGGATCGTCCCCACGACCACGGGCCAAAGTTGGCCAGCCGCCGACATGTCCGACGACTGTAGGGTCGTCCCCACGACCCCGGGCCAAAGTTGGCAAGCCGCCGAAATGTCCGACGACTGTAGGGTCGCCCCCACAACCCCGGGACTAGATTGGCCCGCCACCGTCAAGTCCGACGACTATAGGCTCGTCCCCACGACCCCGGGTCAAAGTTGGCCAGCCGCTGACATTTCCAACGACTATTGGGTCGTCCCCACGACCACGGGCCAATGTTGGCTATCCGCCGACATGTCCGTCGACTATAGGCTCGTCCCCACGACCCCGGGTCAAAGTTGGCCAGCCGCTGACATGTCCAACGACTATAGGGTCGTCCCCACGACCACGGGCCAAAGTTGACCAGCCGCCGACATGTCCGACGACTATTGGACCGTCCCCACGACCCCGGGCCAAAGTTGGCAAGCTGCCGAAATGTCCGACGACTGTAGCGTCGTCCCCACGACCCCGGACTAGACTGGCCCGCCACCGACAAGTCCGACGACTATAGGGTCGTCCCCACGACCCCGGGACTAGATTGGCCCGCCACCGCCTTGTCCGACGACAATAGGGTCGTCCCCACGACCCCGGGTCTAGGTTGGCCAGCCGCCGACATGTCCGACGACAATCGGATCGTCCCCACGCCCACGCGCCAAAGTTGGCCAGCCGCCGACATGTCCGACGACTATTGGATCGTCCCCACGACCACGGGCCAAAGTTGGCCAGCCGCCGACATGTCCGACGACTATAGGGTCGTCCCCACGACCCCGGGAATAGATTGGCCGGCCACCGTCAAGTCCGACGACTATAGGGTCGTCCCCACGACTTCGGGACTAGATTGGCCCGCCACCGTCATGTCCAACGACTATCGGATCGTCCCCACGACCACGGGCCAAAGTTGGCCAGCCGCCGACATGTCCGACGACTGTAGGGTCGTCCCCACAACCCCGGGACTAGATTGGCCCACACCGTCAAGTCCGACGACTATAGGGTCGTCCCCACGACCCCGGGCCAAAGTTGGCAAGCCGCCGAAATGTCCGACGACTGTAGGGTCGTCCCCACGACCACGGGCCAAAGTTGGCCAGCCGCCGACATGTCCGACGACTATAGGGTCGTCCCCACGACCCCGGGAATAGATTGGCCGGCCACCGTCAAGTCCGACGACTATAGGGTCGTCCCCACGACTTCGGGACTAGATTGGCCCGTCAACGTCAAGTCCGACGACTATAGGGTCGTCCCCACGACCCCGGGCCAAAGTTGGCAAGCCGCCGACATGTCCGACGACTGTAGGGTCGTCCCCACGACCCCGGGCCAAAGTTGGCATGCCGCCGAAATGTCCGACGACTGTAGGGTCGCCCCCACAACCCCGGGACTAGATTGGCCCGCCACCGTCAAGTCCGACGACTATAGGGTCGTCCCCAGGACCTCGGGACTAGATTGGCCCGCCACTGACAAGTCCGACGACTATAGGGTCGTCCCCACGACACCGGGCCAAAGTTGGCCAGCCGCCGACATGTCCGACGACTATAGAGTCGTCCTCACGACACCGGGCCAAAGTTGGCCAGCCGCCGACATGTCCGACGACTATTGGGTCGTCCCCACGACACCGGGCCAAAGTTGGCCGGCCGCTGACATGTCCAACGACTATAGGGTCGTCCCCACGACCACGGACCAAAGTTGACCAGCCACCGACATGTCCGACGATTATTGGATCGTCCCCACGACCCCGGGCCAAAGTTGGCAAGCCGCCGCAATGTCCGACGACTGTAGGGTCGTCCCCACAACCCCGGGACTAGATTGGCCCGCCACCGTCAAGTCCGACGACTATAGGGTCGTCCCCACGACCCCGGGTCAAAGTTGGCCAGCCGCTGACATTTCCAACGACTATTGGGTCGTCCCCACGACCACGGGCCAATGTTGTCTAGCCGCCGACATGTCCGTCGACTATTGGATCGTCCCCACGACCCCGGGCCAAAGTTGGCAAGCCGCCGACATGTCCGACGACTATAGGGTCGTCCCCACGACCTCGGGACTAGGTTGGCCACCCGCCGACATGTCCGACGACTATAGGGTCGTCCTCACGACCCCGGGCCAAAGTTGGCAAGACGCCGAAATGTCCGACGACTGTAGGGTCGTCCCCACGACCCCGGGACTAGATTGGCCCGCCACCGTCAAGTCCGACGACTATAGGGTCGTCCCCACGACCTCGGGACTAGGTTGGCCAGCCGCCGACATGTCCGACGACTATAATGTCGTCCCCACGACCCCGGGCCAATGTTGGCCAATCGCCGACATGTCCGACGACTATAGGGTCGTCCCTACGACCCCGGGCCAAAGCTGGCCAGCCGCCGACATGTCCGACGACTATTGGATCGTCCCCACGACCACGGGCCAAAGTTGGACAGCCGCCGACATGTCCGAAGACTATAGGGTCGTCCCCACGACCCCGGGACTAGATTGGCCAGCCGCCGACATGTCCGACGACTATAGAGTCGTCCCCACGACACCGGGTCAAAGTTGGCCAGCCGCTGACATTTCCAACGACTATTGGGTCGTCCCCACGACCACGGGCCAATGTTGGCTACCCGCCGACATGTCCGACGACTATAGGGTCGTCCCCACGACCACGGGCCAAAGCTGGCCAGCCGCCGACATGTCCGACGACTATTGGATCGTCCCCACGACCACGGGCCAAAGTTGGCCAGCCGCCGACATGTCCGACGACTATAGGGTCGTCCCCACGACCCCGGGACTAGATTGGTCCGCCACCGTCATGTCCGACGACTATAGGGTCGTCCACACGACCCCGGGCCAAAGTTGGCAAGCCGCCGAAATGTCCGACGACTGTAGGGTCGTCCCCACGACCCCGGGACTAGATTGGCCCGCCACCGTCAAGTCCGACGACCTCGGGACTAGGTTGGCCAGCCGCCGACATGTCCGACGACTATAGGGTCGTCCCCACGACCTCGGGCCAATTTTGGCCAGCCGCTGACATGTCCAACGACTATAGGGTCGTCCCCACGACCACGGGCCAAAGTTGACCAGCCGCCGACATGTCCGACGACTATTGGATCGTCCCCACGACCCCGGGCCAAAGTTGGCAAGCCGCCGACATGTCCGACGACTATAGGGTCGTCCCCACGAGCTCGGGACTAGATTGGCCCGCCAACGTCAAGTCCGACGACTATAGGGTCGTCCCCACGACCCCGAGACTAGACTGGCCCGCCACCGTCATGTCCGACGACTATAGGGTCATCCCCACGACCCCGGGACTAGGTTGGCCCGCCGCCGACATGTCCGACGACTATAGGGTCGTCCCCACGACCCCGGGACTAGGTTGGCTCGCCACCGTCATGTCTGACGACTATAGGGTCGTCCCAACGACCACGGGCCAAAGTTGGCCAGCCGCCGACTTGTCCGACGACTATTGGGTCGTCCCCACGACCACGGGCCAAAGTTGGCCAGCCGGCGACATGTCCAACGACTATAGGGTCGTCCCTACCACCCCGGGACTAGGTTGGCCCGCCGCAGACTTCTCCGACGACTATAGGGTCGTCCCCACGACCCCCGGACTAGGTTGGCTCGCCGCCGACTTTTCCGACGAGTATAGGGTCCTCCCCACGACCACGGGCCAAAGTTGGCCAGCCGCCGACATGTCCGACGACTATAGGGTCGTCCCCACGACCCCGAGACTAGACTGGCCCGCCACCGTCATGTCCGACGACTATAGGGTCATCCCCACGACCCCGGGACTAGGTTGGCCCGCCGCCGACATGTCCGACGACTATAGGGTCGTCCCCACGACCCCGGGACTAGGTTGGCTCGCCACCGTCATGTCTGACGACTATAGGGTCGTCCCCACGACCACGGGCCAAAGTTGGCCAGCCGCCGACTTGTCCGACGACTATAGGGTCGTCCCTACGACCCCGGGCCAAAGCTGGCCAGCCGCCGACATGTCCGACGACTATTGGATCGTCCCCACGACCACGGGCCAAAGTTGGACAGCCGCCGACATGTCCGAAGACTATAGGGTCGTCCCCACGACCCCGGGACTAGATTGGCCAGCCGCCGACATGTCCGACGACTATTGGATCGTCACCACGACCACGGGCCAAAGTTGGCCAGCCGCCGACATGTCCGACGACTGTAGGGTCGTCCCCACGACACCGGGACTAGATTGGCCCGCCACCGTCAAGTCCGACGACATCGGGACTAGGTTGGCCAGCCGCCGACATGTCCGACGACTATAGGGTCGTCCCCACGACCACGGGCCAAAGCTGGCCAGCCGCCGACATGTCCGACGACTATTGGATCGTCACCACGACCACGGGCCAAAGTTGGCCAGCCGCCGACATGTCCGACGACTATAGGGTCGTCCCCACGACCCCGGGACTAGATTGGTCCGCCACCGTCATGTCCGACGACTATAGGGTCGTCCACACGACCCCGGGCCAAAGTTGGCAAGCGGCCGAAATGTCCGACGACTGTAGGGTCGTCCCCACTACACCGGGACTAGATTGGCCCGCCACCGTCAAGTCCGACGACCTCGGGACTAGGTTGGCCAGCCGCCGACATGTCCGACGACTATAGGGTCGTCCCCACGACCACGGGCCAAAGTTGGCCAGCCGCCGACATGTCCGACGACTATAGGGTCGTCCCCACGACCACGGGTCAAAGTTGGCCAGCCGGCGACATGTCCGACGACTATAGGGTCGTCCCTACGACCCCGGGACTAGGTTGGCCCGCCGCAGACTTCTCCGACGACTATAGGGTCGTCCCCACGACCCCCGGACTAGGTTGGCTCGCCGCCGACTTTTCCGACGACTGTAGGGTCGTCCCCACAACCCCGGGACTAGATTGGCCCGCCACCGTCAAGTCCGACGACTATAGGGTCGTCCCCACGACCCCGGGCCAAAGTTGGCAAGCCGCCGAAATGTCCGACGACTGTAGGGTCGTCCCCACGACCCCCGGACTAGATTGGCCCGCCACCGACAATTCCGACGACTATAGGGTCGTCCCCACGACCCCGGGACTAGATTGGCCCGCCACCGTCATGTCCAACGACTATCGGATCGTCCCCACGACCACGGGCCAAAGTTGGCCAGCCGCCGACATGTCCGACGACTATAGGGTCGTCCCCACGACCCCGGGCCAAAGTTGGCAAGCCGCCGAAATGTCCGACGACTGTAGGGTCGTCCCCACGACCCCCGGACTAGATTGGCCCGCCACCGTCATGTCCAACGACTATCGGATCGTCCCCACGACCACGGGCCAAAGTTGGCCAGCCGCCGACATGTCCGACGACTGTAGGGTCGTCCCCACGACCCCGGGCCAAAGTTGGCAAGCCGCCGAAATGTCCGACGACTGTAGGGTCGCCCCCACAACCCCGGGACTAGATTGGCCCGCCACCGTCAAGTCCGACGACTATAGGCTCGTCCCCACGACCCCGGGTCAAAGTTGGCCAGCCGCTGACATTTCCAACGACTATTGGGTCGTCCCCACGACCACGGGCCAATGTTGGCTATCCGCCGACATGTCCGTCGACTATAGGCTCGTCCCCACGACCCCGGGTCAAAGTTGGCCAGCCGCTGACATGTCCAACGACTATAGGGTCGTCCCCACGACCACGGGCCAAAGTTGACCAGCCGCCGACATGTCCGACGACTATTGGACCGTCCCCACGACCCCGGGCCAAAGTTGGCAAGCTGCCGAAATGTCCGACGACTGTAGCGTCGTCCCCACGACCCCGGACTAGACTGGCCCGCCACCGACAAGTCCGACGACTATAGGGTCGTCCCCACGACCCCGGGACTAGATTGGCCCGCCACCGCCTTGTCCGACGACAATAGGGTCGTCCCCACGACCCCGGGTCTAGGTTGGCCAGCCGCCGACATGTCCGACGACAATCGGATCGTCCCCACGCCCACGCGCCAAAGTTGGCCAGCCGCCGACATGTCCGACGACTATTGGATCGTCCCCACGACCACGGGCCAAAGTTGGCCAGCCGCCGACATGTCCGACGACTATAGGGTCGTCCCCACGACCCCGGGAATAGATTGGCCGGCCACCGTCAAGTCCGACGACTATAGGGTCGTCCCCACGACTTCGGGACTAGATTGGCCCGCCACCGTCATGTCCAACGACTATCGGATCGTCCCCACGACCACGGGCCAAAGTTGGCCAGCCGCCGACATGTCCGACGACTGTAGGGTCGTCCCCACAACCCCGGGACTAGATTGGCCCACACCGTCAAGTCCGACGACTATAGGGTCGTCCCCACGACCCCGGGCCAAAGTTGGCAAGCCGCCGAAATGTCCGACGACTGTAGGGTCGTCCCCACGACCACGGGCCAAAGTTGGCCAGCCGCCGACATGTCCGACGACTATAGGGTCGTCCCCACGACCCCGGGAATAGATTGGCCGGCCACCGTCAAGTCCGACGACTATAGGGTCGTCCCCACGACTTCGGGACTAGATTGGCCCGTCAACGTCAAGTCCGACGACTATAGGGTCGTCCCCACGACCCCGGGCCAAAGTTGGCAAGCCGCCGACATGTCCGACGACTGTAGGGTCGTCCCCACGACCCCGGGCCAAAGTTGGCATGCCGCCGAAATGTCCGACGACTGTAGGGTCGCCCCCACAACCCCGGGACTAGATTGGCCCGCCACCGTCAAGTCCGACGACTATAGGGTCGTCCCCAGGACCTCGGGACTAGATTGGCCCGCCACTGACAAGTCCGACGACTATAGGGTCGTCCCCACGACACCGGGCCAAAGTTGGCCAGCCGCCGACATGTCCGACGACTATAGAGTCGTCCTCACGACACCGGGCCAAAGTTGGCCAGCCGCCGACATGTCCGACGACTATTGGGTCGTCCCCACGACACCGGGCCAAAGTTGGCCGGCCGCTGACATGTCCAACGACTATAGGGTCGTCCCCACGACCACGGACCAAAGTTGACCAGCCACCGACATGTCCGACGATTATTGGATCGTCCCCACGACCCCGGGCCAAAGTTGGCAAGCCGCCGCAATGTCCGACGACTGTAGGGTCGTCCCCACAACCCCGGGACTAGATTGGCCCGCCACCGTCAAGTCCGACGACTATAGGGTCGTCCCCACGACCCCGGGTCAAAGTTGGCCAGCCGCTGACATTTCCAACGACTATTGGGTCGTCCCCACGACCACGGGCCAATGTTGTCTAGCCGCCGACATGTCCGTCGACTATTGGATCGTCCCCACGACCCCGGGCCAAAGTTGGCAAGCCGCCGACATGTCCGACGACTATAGGGTCGTCCCCACGACCTCGGGACTAGGTTGGCCACCCGCCGACATGTCCGACGACTATAGGGTCGTCCTCACGACCCCGGGCCAAAGTTGGCAAGACGCCGAAATGTCCGACGACTGTAGGGTCGTCCCCACGACCCCGGGACTAGATTGGCCCGCCACCGTCAAGTCCGACGACTATAGGGTCGTCCCCACGACCTCGGGACTAGGTTGGCCAGCCGCCGACATGTCCGACGACTATAATGTCGTCCCCACGACCCCGGGCCAATGTTGGCCAATCGCCGACATGTCCGACGACTATAGGGTCGTCCCTACGACCCCGGGCCAAAGCTGGCCAGCCGCCGACATGTCCGACGACTATTGGATCGTCCCCACGACCACGGGCCAAAGTTGGACAGCCGCCGACATGTCCGAAGACTATAGGGTCGTCCCCACGACCCCGGGACTAGATTGGCCAGCCGCCGACATGTCCGACGACTATAGAGTCGTCCCCACGACACCGGGTCAAAGTTGGCCAGCCGCTGACATTTCCAACGACTATTGGGTCGTCCCCACGACCACGGGCCAATGTTGGCTACCCGCCGACATGTCCGACGACTATAGGGTCGTCCCCACGACCACGGGCCAAAGCTGGCCAGCCGCCGACATGTCCGACGACTATTGGATCGTCCCCACGACCACGGGCCAAAGTTGGCCAGCCGCCGACATGTCCGACGACTATAGGGTCGTCCCCACGACCCCGGGACTAGATTGGTCCGCCACCGTCATGTCCGACGACTATAGGGTCGTCCACACGACCCCGGGCCAAAGTTGGCAAGCCGCCGAAATGTCCGACGACTGTAGGGTCGTCCCCACGACCCCGGGACTAGATTGGCCCGCCACCGTCAAGTCCGACGACCTCGGGACTAGGTTGGCCAGCCGCCGACATGTCCGACGACTATAGGGTCGTCCCCACGACCTCGGGCCAATTTTGGCCAGCCGCTGACATGTCCAACGACTATAGGGTCGTCCCCACGACCACGGGCCAAAGTTGACCAGCCGCCGACATGTCCGACGACTATTGGATCGTCCCCACGACCCCGGGCCAAAGTTGGCAAGCCGCCGACATGTCCGACGACTATAGGGTCGTCCCCACGAGCTCGGGACTAGATTGGCCCGCCAACGTCAAGTCCGACGACTATAGGGTCGTCCCCACGACCCCGAGACTAGACTGGCCCGCCACCGTCATGTCCGACGACTATAGGGTCATCCCCACGACCCCGGGACTAGGTTGGCCCGCCGCCGACATGTCCGACGACTATAGGGTCGTCCCCACGACCCCGGGACTAGGTTGGCTCGCCACCGTCATGTCTGACGACTATAGGGTCGTCCCAACGACCACGGGCCAAAGTTGGCCAGCCGCCGACTTGTCCGACGACTATTGGGTCGTCCCCACGACCACGGGCCAAAGTTGGCCAGCCGGCGACATGTCCAACGACTATAGGGTCGTCCCTACCACCCCGGGACTAGGTTGGCCCGCCGCAGACTTCTCCGACGACTATAGGGTCGTCCCCACGACCCCCGGACTAGGTTGGCTCGCCGCCGACTTTTCCGACGAGTATAGGGTCCTCCCCACGACCACGGGCCAAAGTTGGCCAGCCGCCGACATGTCCGACGACTATAGGGTCGTCCCCACGACCCCGAGACTAGACTGGCCCGCCACCGTCATGTCCGACGACTATAGGGTCATCCCCACGACCCCGGGACTAGGTTGGCCCGCCGCCGACATGTCCGACGACTATAGGGTCGTCCCCACGACCCCGGGACTAGGTTGGCTCGCCACCGTCATGTCTGACGACTATAGGGTCGTCCCCACGACCACGGGCCAAAGTTGGCCAGCCGCCGACTTGTCCGACGACTATAGGGTCGTCCCTACGACCCCGGGCCAAAGCTGGCCAGCCGCCGACATGTCCGACGACTATTGGATCGTCCCCACGACCACGGGCCAAAGTTGGACAGCCGCCGACATGTCCGAAGACTATAGGGTCGTCCCCACGACCCCGGGACTAGATTGGCCAGCCGCCGACATGTCCGACGACTATTGGATCGTCACCACGACCACGGGCCAAAGTTGGCCAGCCGCCGACATGTCCGACGACTGTAGGGTCGTCCCCACGACACCGGGACTAGATTGGCCCGCCACCGTCAAGTCCGACGACATCGGGACTAGGTTGGCCAGCCGCCGACATGTCCGACGACTATAGGGTCGTCCCCACGACCACGGGCCAAAGCTGGCCAGCCGCCGACATGTCCGACGACTATTGGATCGTCACCACGACCACGGGCCAAAGTTGGCCAGCCGCCGACATGTCCGACGACTATAGGGTCGTCCCCACGACCCCGGGACTAGATTGGTCCGCCACCGTCATGTCCGACGACTATAGGGTCGTCCACACGACCCCGGGCCAAAGTTGGCAAGCGGCCGAAATGTCCGACGACTGTAGGGTCGTCCCCACTACACCGGGACTAGATTGGCCCGCCACCGTCAAGTCCGACGACCTCGGGACTAGGTTGGCCAGCCGCCGACATGTCCGACGACTATAGGGTCGTCCCCACGACCACGGGCCAAAGTTGGCCAGCCGCCGACATGTCCGACGACTATAGGGTCGTCCCCACGACCACGGGTCAAAGTTGGCCAGCCGGCGACATGTCCGACGACTATAGGGTCGTCCCTACGACCCCGGGACTAGGTTGGCCCGCCGCAGACTTCTCCGACGACTATAGGGTCGTCCCCACGACCCCCGGACTAGGTTGGCTCGCCGCCGACTTTTCCGACGAGTATAGGTTCCTCCCCACGACCCCGGGAGTAGGTTGGCTCGCCACCGTCATGTCTGACGACTATAGGGTCGTCCCCACGACCACGGGCCAAAGTTGGCCAGCCGCCGACTTGTCCGACGACTATAGGGTCGTCCCCATGACCCGGGACTAGACTGGCCCGCCACCGTCATGTCCGACGACTATAGGGTCGTCCCCACGACCACGGGCCAAAGTTGGCCAGCCGCCGACATATTCGACGACTATAGGATCGTCCCCACGACCCCGGGCCAAAGTTGGCCAGCCGCCGACATGTCCGACGACTATTGGATCGTCCCCACGACCACGGGCCAAAGTTGGACAGCCGCCGACATGTCCGAAGACTATAGGGTCGTCCCCACGACCCCGGGACTAGATTGGCCAGCCGCCGACATGTCCGACGACTATAGAGTCGTCCCCACGACACCGGGTCAAAGTTGGCCAGCCGCCGACATGTCCGACGACTATAGGGTCGTCCCCACGACCTCGGGCCAATTTTGGCCGGCCGCTGACATGTCCAACGACTATAGGGTCGTCCCCACGACCACGGGCCAAAGTTGACCAGCCGCCGACATGTCCGACGACTATATTGTCGTCCCCACGACCTCGGGCCAATTTTGGCCAGCCGCTGACATGTCCAACGACTATAGGGTCGTCCCCACGACCACGGGCCAAAGTTGACCAGCCGCCGACATGTCCGACGCCTATTGGATCGTCCCCACGACCCCGGGCCAAAGTTGGCAAGCCGCCGACATGTCCGACGACTATAGGGTCGTCCCCACGAGCTCGGGACTAGATTGGCCCGCCAACGTCAAGTCCGACGACTATAGGGTCGTCCCCACGACCCCGGGCCAAAGTTGGCAAGCCGCCGAAATGTCCGACGACTGTAGGGTCGTCCCCACAACCCCGGGACTAGATTGGCCCGCCACCGTCAAGTCCGACGACTATAGGGTCGTCCCCACGACCCCGGGCCAAAGTTGGCAAGCCGCCGAAATGTCCGACGACTGTAGGGTCGTCCCCACGACCCCCGGACTAGATTGGCCCGCCACCGACAAGTCCGACGACTATAGCGTCGTCCCCACGACCCCCGGACTAGATTGGCCCGCCACCGACAAGTCCGACGACTATAGGGTCGTCCCCACGACCCCGGGACTAGATTGGCCCGCCACCGTCATGTCCAACGACTATCGGATCGTCCCCACGACCACGGGCCAAAGTTGGCCAGCCGCCGACATGTCCGACGACTATTGGGTCGTCCCCACGACACCGGGCCAAAGTTGGCCAGCCGCTGACATGTCCAACGACTATAGGGTCGTCCCCACGACCACGGGCCAAAGTTGACCAGCCGCCGACATGTCCGACGACTATTGGATCGTCCCCACGACCCCGGGCCAAAGTTGGCAAGCTGCCGAAATGTCCGACGACTGTAGCGTCGTCCCCACGACCCCGGACTACACTGGCCCGCCACCGACAAGTCCGACGACTATAGGGTCGTCCCCACGACCCCGGGACTAGGTTGGCCCGCCACCGCCTTGTCCGACGACAATAGGGTCGTCCCCACGACCCCGGGTCTAGGTTGGCCAGCCGCCGACATGTCCGACGACAATCGGATCGTCCCCACGCCCACGCGCCAAAGTTGGCCAGCCGCCGACATGTCCGACGACTATAGGGTCGTCCCCACGACCCCGGGAATAGATTGGCCGGCCACCGTCAAGTCCGACGACTATAGGGTCGTCCCCACGACTTCGGGACTAGATTGGCCCGCCAACGTCAAGTCCGACGACTATAGGGTCGTCCCCACGACCCCGGGCCAAAGTTGGCAAGCCGCCGAAATGTCCGACGACTGTAGGGTCGTCCCCACAACCCCGGGACTAGATTGGCCCGCCAGCGTCAAGTCCGACGACTATAGGGTCGTCCCCACGACCCCGGGCCAAAGTTGGCAAGCCGCCGAAATGTCCGACGACTGTAGGGTCGTCCCCACGACCCCCGGACTAGATTGGCCCGCCACCGTCATGTCCAACGACTATCGGATCGTCCCCACGACCACGGGCCAAAGTTGGCCAGCCGCCGACATGTCCGACGACTGTAGGGTCGTCCCCACAACCCCGGGACTAGATTGGCCCACACCGTCAAGTCCGACGACTATAGGGTCGTCCCCACGACCCCGGGCCAAAGTTGGCAAGCCGCCGAAATGTCCGACGACTGTAGGGTCGTCCCCACAACCCCGGGACTAGATTGGCCCGCCACCGTCAAGTCCGACGACTATAGGGTCGTCCCCACGACCCCGGGCCAAAGTTGGCAAGCCGCCGAAATGTCCGACGACTGTAGGGTCGTCCCCACGACCCCCGGACTAGATTAGCCCGCAACCGACAATTCCGACGACTATAGGGTCGTCCCCACGACCCCGGGACTAGATTGGCCCGCCACCGTCATGTCCAACGACTATCGGATCGTCCCCACGACCACGGGCCAAAGTTGGCCAGCCGCCGACATGTCCGACGACTATTGGGTCGTCCCCACGACACCGGGCCAAAGTTGGCCAGCCGCTGACATGTCCAACGACTATAGGGTCGTCCCCACGACCACGGGCCAAAGTTGACCAGCCGCCAACATGTCCGACGACTATTGGATCGTCCCCACGACCCCGGGCCAAAGTTGGCAAGCCGCCGAAATGTCCGACGACTGTAGGGTCGTCCCCACGACCCCCGGACTAGATTGGCCCGCCACCGACAAGTCCGACGACTATAGGGTCGTCCCCACGACCCCGCGACTAGATTGGCCCGCCACCGTCATATCCAAAGACTATCGGATCGTCCCCACGACCCCGGGTCTAGGTTGGCCAGCCGCCGACATGTCCGACGACAATCGGATCGTCCCCACGACCACGGGCCAAAGTTGACCAGCCGCCAACATGTCCGACGACTATTGGATCGTCCCCACGACCCCGGGCCAAAGTTGGCAAGCCGCCGAAATGTCCGACGACTGTAGGGTCGTCCCCACGACCCCCGGACTAGATTGGCCCGCCACCGACAAGTCCGACGACTATAGGGTCGTCCCCACGACCCCGGGACTAGATTGGCCCGCCACCGTCATATCCAAAGACTATCGGATCGTCCCCACGACCCCGAGACTAGATTGGCCCGCCACCGTCATGTCCGACGAAAATAGGGTCGTCCCCACGACCCCGGGTCCAGGTTGGCCAGCCGCCGACATTTCCGACGACTATAGAGTCGTCCCCACGACACCGTGCCAAAGTTGGCCAGCCGCCGACATGTCCGACGACTATAGGGCCGTACCCACGACCCCGGGACTAGGCTGACAAGCCGCCAACATGTCCGACGACTATAGGGTCGTCCCCACGACCCCGGGACTAGATTGGCCCGCCACCGTCATGTCCAACGACTATAGGGTCGTCCCCACAACCACGGGCCAAAGTTGGCCAGCCGCCGACATTTCCGACGACTATAGGGCCGTACCCACGACCCCGGGCCAAAGTTGGCCAGCCGCCGACATGTCCGACGACTATAGGGTCGTCCCCACGACCCCGAGACTAGATTGGCCCGTCACCGTCATGTCCGACGACAATAGGGTCGTCTCCACGATCCCGGGTCCAGGTTGGCCAGCCGCCGACATTTCCGACGATTATAGAGTCGTCCCCACGACACCGGGCCAAAGTTGGCCAGCCGCCGACATGTCCGACGACTATAGGGTCGTCCCCACGCCCCCGGGACAAGGTTGGCCCGCCGCCGACTTGTCCGACGACTATAGGGCCGTACCCACGACCCCGGGACTAGGCTGACAAGCCGCCAACATGTCCGACGACTATAGGGTCGTCCCCACGACCCCGGGCCAAAGTTGGCCAGCCGCCGAAATGTCCGACGACTATAGGGTCGTCCCCACGACCCCGGGACTAGATTGGCCCGCCACCGTCATGTCCGACGACTATAGGGTCGTCCCCACGACCCCGGGCCAAAGTTGGCAAGCCGCCGAAATGTCCGACGACTGTAGGGTCGTACCCACGACCCCGGGACTAGGCTGACAAGCCGCCAACATGTCCGACGACTGTAGGTTCGTCCCCACGACCCCCGGACTAGATTGGCCCGCCACCGACAAGTCCGACGACTATAGGGTCGTCCCCACGACCCCGAGACTAGATTGGCCCGCCACCGTCAAGTCCGACGACTATAGGGTCGTCCCCAGGACCTTGGGACTAGATTGGCCCGCCACCGTCAAGTCCGACGACTATAGGGTCGTGCCCACGACCCAGGGCCAAAGTTGGCAAGCCGCCGAAATGTCCGACGACTGTAGGGTCGTCCCCACGACCCCGGGACTAGATTGGTCCGCCACCGTCAAGTCCGACGACTATAGGGTCGTCCCCACGACCCCGGGCCAAAGTTGGCAAGCCGCCGAAATGTCCGACGACTGTAGGGTCGTCCCCACAACCCCGGGACTAGATTGGCCCGCCACCGTCAAGTCCGACGACTATAGGGTCGTCCCCACGACCCCGGGCCAAAGTTGGCAAGCCGCCGAAATGTCCGACGACTGTAGGGTCGTCCCCACAACCCCGGGACTAGATTGGCCCGCCACCGTCAAGTCCGACGACTATAGGGTCGTCCCCACGACCCCGGGCCAAAGTTGGCAAGCCGCCGAAATGTCCGACGACTGTAGGGTCGTCCCCACGACCCCCGGACTAGATTGGCCCGCCACCGTCATGTCCAACGACTATCGGATCGTCCCCACGACCACGGGCCAAAGTTGGCCAGCCGCCGACATGTCCGATGACTGTAGGGTCGTCCCCACAACCCCGGGACTAGATTGGCCCGCCACCGTCAAGTCCGACGACTATAGGGTCGTCCCCACGACCCCGGGCCAAAGTTGGCCAGCCGCCGAAATGTCCGACGACTGTAGGGTCGTCCCCACAACCCCGGGACTAGATTGGCCCGCCACCGTCAAGTCCGACGACTATAGGGTCGTCCCCACGACCCCGGGCCAAAGTTGGCAAGCCGCCGAAATGTCCGACGACTGTAGGGTCGTCCCCACGACCCCCGGACTAGATTGGCCCGCCACCGACAATTCCGACGACTATAGGGTCGTCCCCACGACCCCGGGACTAGATTGGCCCGCCACCGTCATGTCCAACGACTATCGGATCGTCCCCACGACCACGGGCCAAAGTTGGCCAGCCGCCGACATGTCCGACGACTATTGGGTCGTCCCCACGACACCGGGCCAAAGTTGGCCAGCCGCTGACATGTCCAACGACTATAGGGTCGTCCCCACGACCACGGGCCAAAGTTGACCAGCCGCCAACATGTCCGACGACTATTGGATCGTCCCCACGACCCCGGGCCAAAGTTGGCAAGCCGCCGAAATGTCCGACGACTGTAGGGTCGTCCCCACAACCCCGGGACTAGATTGGCCCGCCACCGTCAAGTCCGACGACTATAGGGTCGTCCCCACGACCCCGGGCCAAAGTTGGCAAGCCGCCGAAATGTCCGACGACTGTAGGGTCGTCCCCACGACCCCCGGACTAGATTGGCCCGCCACCGACAAGTCCGACGACTATAGGGTCGTCCCCACGACCCCGAGACTAGATTGGCCCGCCACCGTCAAGTCCGACGACTATAGGGTCGTCCCCAGGACCTTGGGACTAGATTGGCCCGCCACCGTCAAGTCCGACGACTATAGGGTCGTGCCCACGACCCAGGGCCAAAGTTGGCAAGCCGCCGAAATGTCCGACGACTGTAGGGTCGTCCCCACGACCCCGGGACTAGATTGGTCCGCCACCGTCAAGTCCGACGACTATAGGGTCGTCCCCACGACCCCGGGCCAAAGTTGGCAAGCCGCCGGAATGTCCGACGACTGTAGGGTCGTCCCCACAACCCCGGGACTAGATTGGCCCGCCACCGTCAAGTCCGACGACTATAGGGTCGTCCCCACGACCCCGGGCCAAAGTTGGCAAGCCGCCGAAATGTCCGACGACTGTAGGGTCGTCCCCACAACCCCGGGACTAGATTGGCCCGCCACCGTCAAGTCCGACGACTATAGGGTCGTCCCCACGACCCCGGGCCAAAGTTGGCAAGCCGCCGAAATGTCCGACGACTGTAGGGTCGTCCCCACGACCCCCGGACTAGATTGGCCCGCCACCGTCATGTCCAACGACTATCGGATCGTCCCCACGACCACGGGCCAAAGTTGGCCAGCCGCCGACATGTCCGATGACTGTAGGGTCGTCCCCACAACCCCGGGACTAGATTGGCCCGCCACCGTCAAGTCCGACGACTATAGGGTCGTCCCCACGACCCCGGGCCAAAGTTGGCCAGCCGCCGAAATGTCCGACGACTGTAGGGTCGTCCCCACAACCCCGGGACTAGATTGGCCCGCCACCGTCAAGTCCGACGACTATAGGGTCGTCCCCACGACCCCGGGCCAAAGTTGGCAAGCCGCCGAAATGTCCGACGACTGTAGGGTCGTCCCCACGACCCCCGGACTAGATTGGCCCGCCACCGACAATTCCGACGACTATAGGGTCGTCCCCACGACCCCGGGACTAGATTGGCCCGCCACCGTCATGTCCAACGACTATCGGATCGTCCCCACGACCACGGGCCAAAGTTGGCCAGCCGCCGACATGTCCGACGACTATTGGGTCGTCCCCACGACACCGGGCCAAAGTTGGCCAGCCGCTGACATGTCCAACGACTATAGGGTCGTCCCCACGACCACGGGCCAAAGTTGACCAGCCGCCAACATGTCCGACGACTATTGGATCGTCCCCACGACCCCGGGCCAAAGTTGGCAAGCCGCCGAAATGTCCGACGACTGTAGGGTCGTCCCCACAACCCCGGGACTAGATTGGCCCGCCACCGTCAAGTCCGACGACTATAGGGTCGTCCCCACGACCCCGGGCCAAAGTTGGCAAGCCGCCGAAATGTCCGACGACTGTAGGGTCGTCCCCACGACCCCCGGACTAGATTGGCCCGCCACCGTCATGTCCAACGACTATCGGATCGTCCCCACGACCACGGGCCAAAGTTGGCCAGCCGCCGACATGTCCGACGACTGTAGGGTCGTCCCCACGACCCCGGGCCAAAGTTGGCAAGCCGCCGAAATGTCCGACGACTGTAGGGTCGCCCCCACAACCCCGGGACTAGATTGGCCCGCCACCGTCAAGTCCGACGACTATAGGCTCGTCCCCACGACCCCGGGTCAAAGTTGGCCAGCCGCTGACATTTCCAACGACTATTGGGTCGTCCCCACGACCACGGGCCAATGTTGGCTATCCGCCGACATGTCCGTCGACTATAGGCTCGTCCCCACGACCCCGGGTCAAAGTTGGCCAGCCGCTGACATGTCCAACGACTATAGGGTCGTCCCCACGACCACGGGCCAAAGTTGACCAGCCGCCGACATGTCCGACGACTATTGGATCGTCCCCACGACCCCGGGCCAAAGTTGGCAAGCTGCCGAAATGTCCGACGACTGTAGCGTCGTCCCCACGACCCCGGACTAGACTGGCCCGCCACCGACAAGTCCGACGACTATAGGGTCGTCCCCACGACCCCGGGACTAGATTGGCCCGCCACCGCCTTGTCCGACGACAATAGGGTCGTCCCCACGACCCCGGGTCTAGGTTGGCCAGCCGCCGACATGTCCGACGACAATCGGATCGTCCCCACGCCCACGCGCCAAAGTTGGCCAGCCGCCGACATGTCCGACGACTATTGGATCGTCCCCACGACCACGGGCCAAAGTTGGCCAGCCGCCGACATGTCCGACGACTATAGGGTCGTCCCCACGACCCCGGGAATAGATTGGCCGGCCACCGTCAAGTCCGACGACTATAGGGTCGTCCCCACGACTTCGGGACTAGATTGGCCCGCCACCGTCATGTCCAACGACTATCGGATCGTCCCCACGACCGCGGGCCAAAGTTGGCCAGCCGCCGACATGTCCGACGACTGTAGGGTCGTCCCCACAACCCCGGGACTAGATTGGCCCGCCACCGTCAAGTCCGACGACTATAGGGTCGTCCCCACGACACCGGGCCAAAGTTGGCAAGCCGCCGAAATGTCCGACGACTGTAGGGTCGTCCCCACGACCCCCGGACTAGATTGGCCCGCCACCGTCATGTCCAACGACTATCGGATCGTCCCCACGACCACGGGCCAAAGTTGGCCAGCCGCCGACATGTCCGACGACTGTAGGGTCGTCCCCACAACCCCGGGACTAGATTGGCCCACACCGTCAAGTCCGACGACTATAGGGTCGTCCCCACGACCCCGGGCCAAAGTTGGCAAGCCGCCGAAATGTCCGACGACTGTAGGGTCGTCCCCACAACCCCGGGACTAGATTGGCCCGCCACCGTCAAGTCCGACGACTATAGGGTCGTCCCCACGACCCCGGGCCAAAGCTGGCAAGCCGCCGAAATGTCCGACGACTGTAGGGTCGTCCCCACGACCCCCGGACTAGATTGGCCCGCCACCGACAATTCCGACGACTATAGGGTCGTCCCCACGACCCCGGGACTAGATTGGCCCGCCACCGTCATGTCCAACGACTATCGGATCGTCCCCACGACCACGGGCCAAAGTTGGCCAGCCGCCGACATGTCCGACGACTATTGGGTCGTCCCCACGACACCGGGCCAAAGTTGGCCAGCCGCTGACATGTCCAACGACTATAGGGTCGTCCCCACGACCACGAGCCAAAGTTGACCAGCCGCCAACAAGTCCGACGACTATTGGATCGTCCCCACGACCCCGGGCCAAAGTTGGCAAGCCGCCGAAATGTCCGACGACTGTAGGGTCGTCCCCACGACCCCCGGACTAGATTGGCCCGCCACCGACAAGTCCGACGACTATAGGGTCGTCCCCACGACCCCGGGACTAGATTGGCCCGCCACCGTCATGTCCAACGACTATCGGATCGTCCCCACGACCACGGGCCAAAGTTGGCCAGCCGCCGACATGTCCGACGACTATTGGGTCGTCCCCACGACACCGGGCCAAAGTTGGCAAGCCGCCGAAATGTCCGACGACTGTAGGGTCGTCCCCACGACCCCCGGACTAGATTGGCCCGCCACCGTCATGTCCAACGACTATCGGATCGTCCCCACGACCACGGGCCAAAGTTGGCCAGCCGCCGACATGTCCGACGACTGTAGGGTCGTCCCCACAACCCCGGGACTAGATTGGCCCACACCGTCAAGTCCGACGACTATAGGGTCGTCCCCACGACCCCGGGACTAGATTGGCCCGCCACCGTCATATCCAAAGACTATCGGATCGTCCCCACGACCCCGGGACTAGATTGGCCCGCCACCGCCTTGTCCGACGACAATAGGGTCGTCCCCACGACCCCGGGTCTAGGTTGGCCAGCCGCCGACATGTCCGACGACAATCGGATCGTCCCCACGACCACGGGCCAAAGTTGACCAGCCGCCAACATGTCCGACGACTATTGGATCGTCCCCACGACCCCGGGCCAAAGTTGGCAAGCCGCCGAAATGTCCGACGACTGTAGGGTCGTCCCCACGACCCCCGGACTAGATTGGCCCGCCACCGACAAGTCCGACGACTATAGGGTCGTCCCCACGACCCCGGGACTAGATTGGCCCGCCACCGTCATATCCAAAGACTATCGGATCGTCCCCACGACCCCGAGACTAGATTGGCCCGCCACCGTCATGTCCGACGAAAATAGGGTCGTCCCCACGACCCCGGGTCCAGGTTGGCCAGCCGCCGACATTTCCGACGACTATAGAGTCGTCCCCACGACACCGGGCCAAAGTTGGCCAGCCGCCGACATGTCCGACGACTATAGGGTCGTCCCCACGACCCCGGGACTAGATTAGCCCGCCACCGTCATGTCACACGACTATAGGGTCGTCCCCACGACCACGGGCCAAACTTGGCCAGCCGCCGACATGTCCGACGACTATAGGGTCGTCCCCACGACCCCGAGACTAGATTGGCCCGCCACCGTCATGTCCGACGACAATAGGGTCGTCCCCACGACCCCGGGTCCAGGTTGGCCAGCCGCCGACATTTCCGACGACTATAGAGTCGTCCCCACGACACCGGGCCAAAGTTGGCCAGCCGCCGACATTTCCGACGACTATAGAGTCGTCCCCACCACACCGGGCCAAAGTTGGCCAGCCGCCGACATGTCCGACGACTATAGAGTCGTCCGCAAGACCCCGGGACTAGATTGGCCCGCCACCGTCATGTCCGACGATTATAGGGTCGTCCCCACGACCGCGAGACTAGATTGGCCCGCCACCGTCATGTCCGACGGCTATAGGGTCGTACCCACGACCCCGGGACTAGGTTGACAACCCGCCAACATGTCCGACGACTATAGGGTCGTCCCCACGACCCCGAGACTAGATTGGCCCGCCACCGTCATGTCCGACGACAATAGGGTCGTCCCCACGACCCCGGGCCAAAGTTGGCAAGCCGCCGAAATGTCCGACGACTGTAGGGTCGTCCCCACAACCCCGGGACTAGATTGGCCCGCCACCGTCAAGTCCGACGACTATAGGGTCGTCCCCACGACCCCGGGCCAAAGTTGGCAAGCCGCCGAAATGTCCGACGACTGTAGGGTCGTCCCCACGACCCCCGGACTAGATTGGCCCGCCACCGTCATGTCCAACGACTATCGGATCGTCCCCACGACCACGGGCCAAAGTTGGCCAGCCGCCGACATGTCCGACGACTGTAGGGTCGTCCCCACGACCCCGGGCCAAAGTTGGCTAGCCGCCGAAATGTCCGACGACTGTAGGGTCGCCCCCACAACCCCGGGACTAGATTGGCCCGCCACCGTCAAGTCCGACGACTATAGGCTCGTCCCCACGACCCCGGGTCAAAGTTGGCCAGCCGCTGACATTTCCAACGACTATTGGGTCGTCCCCACGACCACGGGCCAATGTTGGCTAGCCGCCGACATGTCCGTCGACTATAGGCTCGTCCCCACGACCCCGGGTCAAAGTTGGCCAGCCGCTGACATTTCCAACGACTATTGGGTCGTCCCCACGACCACGGGCCAATGTTGGCTAGCCGCCGACATGTCCGTCGACTATTGGATCGTCCCCACGACCCCGGGCCAAAGCTGGCCAGCCGCCGACATGTCCGACGACTATTGGATCGTCCCCACGACCACGGGCCAAAGTTGGCCAGCCGCCGACATGTCCGACGACTATAGGGTCGTCCCCACGACCCCGGGACTAGATTGGTCCGCCACCGTCATGTCCGACGACTATAGGGTCGTCCACACGACACCGGGCCAAAGTTGGCAAGCCGCCGAAATGTCCGACGACTGTAGGGTCGTCCCCACGACCCCGGGAATAGATTGGCCCGCCACCGTCAAGTCCGACGACCTCGGGACTAGGTTGGCCAGCCGCCGACATGTCCGACGACTGTAGGGTCGTCCCCACGACCCCGGGCCAAAGTTGGCAAGCCGCCGAAATGTCCGACGACTGTAGGGTCGCCCCCACAACCCCGGGACTAGATTGGCCCGCCACCGTCAAGTCCGACGACTATAGGCTCGTCCCCACGACCCCGGGTCAAAGTTGGCCAGCCGCTGACATTTCCAACGACTATTGGGTCGTCCCCACGACCACGGGCCAAAGTTGACCAGCCGCCGACATGTCCGACGACTATTGGATCGTCCCCACGGCCCCGGGCCAAAGTTGGCCAGCCGCCGACATGTCCGACGACTATAGGGTCGTCCCCACGACCCCGGGAATAGATTGGCCGGCCACCGTCAAGTCCGACGACTATAGGGTCGTCCCCACGACTTCGGGACTAGATTGGCCCGCCAACGTCAAGTCCGACGACTATAGGGTCGTCCCCACGACCCCGGGCCAAAGTTGGCAAGCCGCCGAAATGTCCGACGACTGTAGGGTCGTCCCCACAACCCCGGACTAGATTGGCCCGCCACCGTCATGTCCAACGACTATCGGATCGTCCCCACGACCACGGGCCAAAGTTGGCCAGCCGCCGACATGTCCGACGACTGTAGGGTCGTCCCCACGACCCCGGGCCAAAGTTGGCAAGCCGCCGAAATGTCCGACGACTGTAGGGTCGCCCCCACAACCCCGGGACTAGATTGGCCCGCCACCGTCAAGTCCGACGACTATAGGCTCGTCCCCACGACCCCGGGTCAAAGTTGGCCAGCCGCTGACATTTCCAACGACTATTGGGTCGTCCCCACGACCACGGGCCAAAGTTGACCAGCCGCCGACATGTCCGACGACTATTGGATCGTCCCCACGGCCCCGGGCCAAAGTTGGCCAGCCGCCGACATGTCCGACGACTATAGGGTCGTCCCCACGACCCCGGGAATAGATTGGCCGGCCACCGTCAAGTCCGACGACTATAGGGTCGTCCCCACGACTTCGGGACTAGATTGGCCCGCCAACGTCAAGTCCGACGACTATAGGGTCGTCCCCACGACCCCGGGCCAAAGTTGGCAAGCCGCCGAAATGTCCGACGACTGTAGGGTCGTCCCCACAACCCCGGACTAGATTGGCCCGCCACCGTCATGTCCAACGACTATCGGATCGTCCCCACGACCACGGGCCAAAGTTGGCCAGCCGCCGACATGTCCGACGACTGTAGGGTCGTCCCCACGACCCCGGGCCAAAGTTGGCAAGCCGCCGAAATGTCCGACGACTGTAGGGTCGTCCCCACAACCCCGGACTAGATTGGCCCGCCACCGTCATGTCCAACGACTATCGGATCGTCCCCACGACCACGGGCCAAAGTTGGCCAGCCGCCGACATGTCCGACGACTGTAGGGTCGTCCCCACGACCACGGGCCAAAGTTGACCAGCCGCCGACATGTCCGACGACTATTGGATCGTCCCCACGGCCCCGGGCCAAAGTTGGCCAGCCGCCGACATGTCCGACGACTATAGGGTCGTCCCCACGACCCCGGGAATAGATTGGCCGGCCACCGTCAAGTCCGACGACTATAGGGTCGTCCCCACGACTTCGGGACTAGATTGGCCCGCCAACGTCAAGTCCGACGACTATAGGGTCGTCCCCACGACCCCGGGCCAAAGTTGGCAAGCCGCCGAAATGTCCGACGACTGTAGGGTCGTCCCCACAACCCCGGGACTAGATTGGCCCGCCACCGTCAAGTCCGACGACTATAGGGTCGTCCCCACGACCCCGGGCCAAAGTTGGCAAGCCGCCGAAATGTCCGACGACTATAGGGTCGTACCCACGACCCCGGGCCAAAGTTGGCAAGCTGCCGAAATGTCCGACGACTGTAGGGTCGTCCCCACGACCCCCGGACTAGACTGGCCCGCCACCGACAAGTCCGACGACTATCGGATCGTCCCCACGACCACGGGCCAAAGTTGGCCAGCCGCCGACATGTCCGACGACTATTGGGTCGTCCCCACGACACCGGGCCAAAGTTGGCCAGCCGCTGACATGTCCAACGACTATAGGGTCGTCCCCACGACCACGGGCCAAAGTTGACCAGCCGCCGACATGTCCGACGACTATTGGATCGTCCCCACGACCCCGGGCCAAAGTTGGCCAGCCGCCGACATGTCCGACGACTATAGGGTCGTCCCCACGACCCCGGGAATAGATTGGCCGGCCACCGTCAAGTCCGACGACTATAGGGTCGTCCCCACGACTTCGGGACTAGATTGGCCCGCCAACGTCAAGTCCGACGACTATAGGCTCGTCCCCACGACCCCGGGTCAAAGTTGGCCAGCCGCTGACATTTCCAACGACTATTGGGTCGTCCCCACGACCACGGGCCAAAGTTGACCAGCCGCCGACATGTCCGACGACTGTAGGGTCGTCCCCACAACCCCGGGACTAGATTGGCCCGCCACCGTCAAGTCCGACGACTATAGGGTCGTCCCCACGACCCCGGGCCAAAGTTGGCAAGCCGCCGAAATGTCCGACGACTGTAGGGTCGTCCCCACGACCCCCGGACTAGATTGGCCCGCCACCGTCATGTCCAACGACTATCGGATCGTCCCCACGACCACGGGCCAAAGTTGGCCAGCCGCCGACATGTCCGACGACTGTAGGGTCGTCCCCACGACCCCGGGCCAAAGTTGGCTAGCCGCCGAAATGTCCGACGACTGTAGGGTCGCCCCCACAACCCCGGGACTAGATTGGCCCGCCACCGTCAAGTCCGACGACTATAGGCTCGTCCCCACGACCCCGGGTCAAAGTTGGCCAGCCGCTGACATTTCCAACGACTATTGGGTCGTCCCCACGACCACGGGCCAATGTTGGCTAGCCGCCGACATGTCCGTCGACTATAGGCTCGTCCCCACGACCCCGGGTCAAAGTTGGCCAGCCGCTGACATTTCCAACGACTATTGGGTCGTCCCCACGACCACGGGCCAATGTTGGCTAGCCGCCGACATGTCCGTCGACTATTGGATCGTCCCCACGACCCCGGGCCAAAGCTGGCCAGCCGCCGACATGTCCGACGACTATTGGATCGTCCCCACGACCACGGGCCAAAGTTGGCCAGCCGCCGACATGTCCGACGACTATAGGGTCGTCCCCACGACCCCGGGACTAGATTGGTCCGCCACCGTCATGTCCGACGACTATAGGGTCGTCCACACGACACCGGGCCAAAGTTGGCAAGCCGCCGAAATGTCCGACGACTGTAGGGTCGTCCCCACGACCCCGGGAATAGATTGGCCCGCCACCGTCAAGTCCGACGACCTCGGGACTAGGTTGGCCAGCCGCCGACATGTCCGACGACTGTAGGGTCGTCCCCACGACCCCGGGCCAAAGTTGGCAAGCCGCCGAAATGTCCGACGACTGTAGGGTCGCCCCCACAACCCCGGGACTAGATTGGCCCGCCACCGTCAAGTCCGACGACTATAGGCTCGTCCCCACGACCCCGGGTCAAAGTTGGCCAGCCGCTGACATTTCCAACGACTATTGGGTCGTCCCCACGACCACGGGCCAAAGTTGACCAGCCGCCGACATGTCCGACGACTATTGGATCGTCCCCACGGCCCCGGGCCAAAGTTGGCCAGCCGCCGACATGTCCGACGACTATAGGGTCGTCCCCACGACCCCGGGAATAGATTGGCCGGCCACCGTCAAGTCCGACGACTATAGGGTCGTCCCCACGACTTCGGGACTAGATTGGCCCGCCAACGTCAAGTCCGACGACTATAGGGTCGTCCCCACGACCCCGGGCCAAAGTTGGCAAGCCGCCGAAATGTCCGACGACTGTAGGGTCGTCCCCACAACCCCGGACTAGATTGGCCCGCCACCGTCATGTCCAACGACTATCGGATCGTCCCCACGACCACGGGCCAAAGTTGGCCAGCCGCCGACATGTCCGACGACTGTAGGGTCGTCCCCACGACCCCGGGCCAAAGTTGGCAAGCCGCCGAAATGTCCGACGACTGTAGGGTCGCCCCCACAACCCCGGGACTAGATTGGCCCGCCACCGTCAAGTCCGACGACTATAGGCTCGTCCCCACGACCCCGGGTCAAAGTTGGCCAGCCGCTGACATTTCCAACGACTATTGGGTCGTCCCCACGACCACGGGCCAAAGTTGACCAGCCGCCGACATGTCCGACGACTATTGGATCGTCCCCACGGCCCCGGGCCAAAGTTGGCCAGCCGCCGACATGTCCGACGACTATAGGGTCGTCCCCACGACCCCGGGAATAGATTGGCCGGCCACCGTCAAGTCCGACGACTATAGGGTCGTCCCCACGACTTCGGGACTAGATTGGCCCGCCAACGTCAAGTCCGACGACTATAGGGTCGTCCCCACGACCCCGGGCCAAAGTTGGCAAGCCGCCGAAATGTCCGACGACTGTAGGGTCGTCCCCACAACCCCGGACTAGATTGGCCCGCCACCGTCATGTCCAACGACTATCGGATCGTCCCCACGACCACGGGCCAAAGTTGGCCAGCCGCCGACATGTCCGACGACTGTAGGGTCGTCCCCACGACCCCGGGCCAAAGTTGGCAAGCCGCCGAAATGTCCGACGACTGTAGGGTCGTCCCCACAACCCCGGACTAGATTGGCCCGCCACCGTCATGTCCAACGACTATCGGATCGTCCCCACGACCACGGGCCAAAGTTGGCCAGCCGCCGACATGTCCGACGACTGTAGGGTCGTCCCCACGACCACGGGCCAAAGTTGACCAGCCGCCGACATGTCCGACGACTATTGGATCGTCCCCACGGCCCCGGGCCAAAGTTGGCCAGCCGCCGACATGTCCGACGACTATAGGGTCGTCCCCACGACCCCGGGAATAGATTGGCCGGCCACCGTCAAGTCCGACGACTATAGGGTCGTCCCCACGACTTCGGGACTAGATTGGCCCGCCAACGTCAAGTCCGACGACTATAGGGTCGTCCCCACGACCCCGGGCCAAAGTTGGCAAGCCGCCGAAATGTCCGACGACTGTAGGGTCGTCCCCACAACCCCGGGACTAGATTGGCCCGCCACCGTCAAGTCCGACGACTATAGGGTCGTCCCCACGACCCCGGGCCAAAGTTGGCAAGCCGCCGAAATGTCCGACGACTATAGGGTCGTACCCACGACCCCGGGCCAAAGTTGGCAAGCTGCCGAAATGTCCGACGACTGTAGGGTCGTCCCCACGACCCCCGGACTAGACTGGCCCGCCACCGACAAGTCCGACGACTATCGGATCGTCCCCACGACCACGGGCCAAAGTTGGCCAGCCGCCGACATGTCCGACGACTATTGGGTCGTCCCCACGACACCGGGCCAAAGTTGGCCAGCCGCTGACATGTCCAACGACTATAGGGTCGTCCCCACGACCACGGGCCAAAGTTGACCAGCCGCCGACATGTCCGACGACTATTGGATCGTCCCCACGACCCCGGGCCAAAGTTGGCCAGCCGCCGACATGTCCGACGACTATAGGGTCGTCCCCACGACCCCGGGAATAGATTGGCCGGCCACCGTCAAGTCCGACGACTATAGGGTCGTCCCCACGACTTCGGGACTAGATTGGCCCGCCAACGTCAAGTCCGACGACTATAGGGTCGTCCCCACGACCCCGGGCCAAAGTTGGCAAGCCGCCGAAATGTCCGACGACTGTAGGGTCGTCCCCACAACCCCGGGACTAGATTGGCCCGCCACCGTCAAGTCCGACGACTATAGGGTCGGCTCCACGACCCCGGGCCAAAGTTGGCAAGCCGCCGAAATGTCCGACGACTGCAGGGTCGTCCCCACGACCCCCGGACTAGATTGGCCCGCCACCGTCATGTCCAACGACTATCGGATCGTCCCCACGACCACGGGCCAAAGTTGGCCAGCCGCCGACATGTCCGACGACTGTAGGGTCGTCCCCACGACCCCGGGCCAATGTTGGCAAGCCGCCGAAATGTCCGACGACTGTAGGGTCGCCCCCACAACCCCGGGACTAGATTGGCCCGCCACCGTCAAGTCCGACGACTATAGGCTCGTCCCCACGACCCCGGGTCAAAGTTGGCCAGCCGCTGACATTTCCAACGACTATTGGGTCGTCCCCACGACCACGGGCCAATGTTGGCTAGCCGCCGACATGTCCGTCGACTATAGGCTCGTCCCCACGACCCCGGGTCAAAGTTGGCCAGCCGCTGACATTTCCAACGACTATTGGGTCGTCCCCACGACCACGGGCCAATGTTGGCTAACCGCCGACATGTCCGTCGACTATTGGATCGTCCCCACGACCCCGGGCCAAAGCTGGCCAGCCGCCGACTTGTCCGACGACTATAGGGCCGTACCCACGACCCCGGGACTAGGCTGACAAGCCGCCAACATGTCCGACGACTATAGGGTCGTCCCCACGACCCCGGGCCAAAGTTGGCCAGCCGCCGAAATGTCCGACGACTATAGGGTCGTCCCCACGACCGCGGGACTAGATTGGCCCGCCACCGTCATGTCCGACGACTATAGGGTCGTCCCCACGACCCCGGGCCAAAGTTGGCCAGCCGCCGAAATGTCCGACGACTATAGGGTCGTCCCCACGACCCCGGGACTAGATTGGCCCGCCACCGTCATGTCCGACGACTATAGGGTCGTCCCCACGACCCCGGGCCAAAGTTGACCAGCCGTCGACATGTCCGACGACTATAGGGTCGTCCCCACGACCCCGAGACTAGATTGGCCCGCCACCGTCATGTCCGACGACAATAGGGTCGTCTCCACGATCCCGGGTCCAGGTTGGCCAGCCGCCGACATTTCCGACGATTATAGAGTCGTCCCCACGACACCGGGCCAAAGTTGGCCAGCCGCCGACATGTCCGACGACAATCGGATCGTCCCCACGACCACGCGCCAAAGTTGGCCAGCCCCCGACATGTCCGACGACTGTAGGGTCGTCCCCACGACCCCCGGACTAGATTGGCCCGCCACCGACAAGTCCGGCGACTATAGGGTCGTCCCCACGACACCGGGACTAGATTGGCCCGCCACCGTCATATCCAAAGACTATCGGATCGTCCCCACGACCCCGGGACTAGATTGGCCCGCCACCGCCTTGTCCGACGACAATAGGGTCGTCCCCACGACCCCGGGTCTAGGTTGGCCAGCCGCCGACATGTCCGACGACAATCGGATCGTCCCCACGACCACGGGCCAAAGTTGACCAGCCGCCAACATGTCCGACGACTATTGGATCGTCCCCACGACCACGGGCCAAAGTTGGCCAGCCGGCGACATGTCCAACGACTATAGGGTCGTCCCTACCACCCCGGGACTAGGTTGGCCCGCCGCAGACTTCTCCGACGACTATAGGGTCGTCCCCACGACCCCCGGACTAGGTTGGCTCGCCGCCGACTTTTCCGACGAGTATAGGGTCCTCCCCACGACCACGGGCCAAAGTTGGCCAGCCGCCGACATGTCCGACGACTATAGGGTCGTCCCCACGACCCCGAGACTAGACTGGCCCGCCACCGTCATGTCCGACGACTATAGGGTCATCCCCACGACCCCGGGACTAGGTTGGCCCGCCGCCGACATGTCCGACGACTATAGGGTCGTCCCCACGACCCCGGGACTAGGTTGGCTCGCCACCGTCATGTCTGACGACTATAGGGTCGTCCCCACGACCACGGGCCAAAGTTGGCCAGCCGCCGACTTCTCCGACGACTATAGGGTCGTCCCTACGACCCCGGGCCAAAGCTGGCCAGCCGCCGACATGTCCGACGACTATTGGATCGTCCCCACGACCACGGGCCAAAGTTGGACAGCCGCCGACATGTCCGAAGACTATAGGGTCGTCCCCACGACCCCGGGACTAGATTGGCCAGCCGCCGACATGTCCGACGACTATTGGATCGTCACCACGACCACGGGCCAAAGTTGGCCAGCCGCCGACATGTCCGACGACTGTAGGGTCGTCCCCACGACACCGGGACTAGATTGGCCCGCCACCGTCAAGTCCGACGACCTCGGGACTAGGTTGGCCAGCCGCCGACATGTCCGACGACTATAGGGTCGTCCCCACGACCACGGGCCAAAGCTGGCCAGCCGCCGACATGTCCGACGACTATTGGATCGTCACCACGACCACGGGCCAAAGTTGGCCAGCCGCCGACATGTCCGACGACTATAGGGTCGTCCCCACGACCCCGGGACTAGATTGGTCCGCCACCGTCATGTCCGACGACTATAGGGTCGTCCACACGACCCCGGGCCAAAGTTGGCAAGCGGCCGAAATGTCCGACGACTGTAGGGTCGTCCCCACTACACCGGGACTAGATTGGCCCGCCACCGTCAAGTCCGACGACCTCGGGACTAGGTTGGCCAGCCGCCGACATGTCCGACGACTATAGGGTCGTCCCCACGACCACGGGCCAAAGTTGGCCAGCCGCCGACATGTCCGACGACTATAGGGTCGTCCCCACGACCACGGGTCAAAGTTGGCCAGCCGGCGACATGTCCGACGACTATAGGGTCGTCCCCACGACCCCCGGACTAGGTTGGCTCGCCGCCGACTTTTCCGACGAGTATAGGTTCCTCCCCACGACCCCGGGAGTAGGTTGGCTCGCCACCGTCATGTCTGACGACTATAGGGTCGTCCCCACGACCACGGGCCAAAGTTGGCCAGCCGCCGACTTGTCCGACGACTATAGGGTCGTCCCCATGACCCGGGACTAGACTGGCCCGCCACCGTCATGTCCGACGACTATAGGGTCGTCCCCACGACCACGGGCCAAAGTTGGCCAGCCGCCGACATATTCGACGACTATAGGATCGTCCCCACGACCCCGGGCCAAAGTTGGCCAGCCGCTGACATGTCCGACGACTATTGGATCGTCCCCACGACCACGGGCCAAAGTTGGACAGCCGCCGACATGTCCGAAGACTATAGGGTCGTCCCCACGACCCCGGGACTAGATTGGCCAGCCGCCGACATGTCCGACGACTATAGAGTCGTCCCCACGACACCGGGTCAAAGTTGGCCAGCCGCCGACATGTCCGACGACTATAGGGTCGTCCCCACGACCTCGGGCCAATTTTGGCCAGCCGCTGACATGTCCAACGACTATAGGGTCGTCCCCACGACCACGGGCCAAAGTTGACCAGCCGCCGACATGTCCGACGACTATATTGTCGTCCCCACGACCTCGGGCCAATTTTGGCCAGCCGCTGACATGTCCAACGACTATAGGGTCGTCCCCACGACCACGGGCCAAAGTTGACCAGCCGCCGACATGTCCGACGCCTATTGGATCGTCCCCACGACCCCGGGCCAAAGTTGGCAAGCCGCCGACATGTCCGACGACTATAGGGTCGTCCCCACGAGCTCGGGACTAGATTGGCCCGCCAACGTCAAGTCCGACGACTATAGGGTCGTCCCCACGACCCCGGGCCAAAGTTGGCAAGCCGCCGAAATGTCCGACGACTGTAGGGTCGTCCCCACAACCCCGGGACTAGATTGGCCCGCCACCGTCAAGTCCGACGACTATAGGGTCGTCCCCACGACCCCGGGCCAAAGTTGGCAAGCCGCCGAAATGTCCGACGACTGTAGGGTCGTCCCCACGACCCCCGGACTAGATTGGCCCGCCACCGACAAGTCCGACGACTATAGGGTCGTTCCCACGACCCCCGGACTAGATTGGCCCGCCACCGACAAGTCCGACGACTATAGGGTCGTCCCCACGACCCCGGGACTAGATTGGCCCGCCACCGTCATGTCCAACGACTATCGGATCGTCCCCACGACCACGGGCCAAAGTTGGCCAGCCGCCGACATGTCCGACGACTATTGGGTCGTCCCCACGACACCGGGCCAAAGTTGGCCAGCCGCTGACATGTCCAACGACTATAGGGTCGTCCCCACGACCACGGGCCAAAGTTGACCAGCCGCCGACATGTCCGACGACTATTGGATCGTCCCCACGACCCCGGGCCAAAGTTGGCAAGCTGCCGAAATGTCCGACGACTGTAGCGTCGTCCCCACGACCCCGGACTACACTGGCCCGCCACCGACAAGTCCGACGACTATAGGGTCGTCCCCACGACCCCGGGACTAGATTGGCCCGCCACCGCCTTGTCCGACGACAATAGGGTCGTCCCCACGACCCCGGGTCTAGGTTGGCCAGCCTCCGACATGTCCGACGACAATCGGATCGTCCCCACGCCCACGCGCCAAAGTTGGCCAGCCGCCGACATGTCCGACGACTATAGGGTCGTCCCCACGACCCCGGGAATAGATTGGCCGGCCACCGTCAAGTCCGACGACTATAGGGTCGTCCCCACGACTTCGGGACTTGATTGGCCCGCCAACGTCAAGTCCGACGACTATAGGGTCGTCCCCACGACCCCGGGCCAAAGTTGGCAAGCCGCCGAAATGTCCGACGACTGTAGGGTCGTCCCCACAACCCCGGGACTAGATTGGCCCGCCAGCGTCAAGTCCGACGACTATAGGGTCGTCCCCACGACCCCGGGCCAAAGTTGGCAAGCCGCCGAAATGTCCGACGACTGTAGGGTCGTCCCCACGACCCCCGGACTAGATTGGCCCGCCACCGTCATGTCCAACGACTATCGGATCGTCCCCACGACCACGGGCCAAAGTTGGCCAGCCGCCGACATGTCCGACGACTGTAGGGTCGTCCCCACAACCCCGGGACTAGATTGGCCCACACCGTCAAGTCCGACGACTATAGGGTCGTCCCCACGACCCCGGGCCAAAGTTGGCAAGCCGCCGAAATGTCCGACGACTGTAGGGTCGTCCCCACAACCCCGGGACTAGATTGGCCCGCCACCGTCAAGTCCGACGACTATAGGGTCGTCCCCACGACCCCGGGCCAAAGTTGGCAAGCCGCCGAAATGTCCGACGACTGTAGGGTCGTCCCCACGACCCCCGGACTAGATTAGCCCGCAACCGACAATTCCGACGACTATAGGGTCGTCCCCACGACCCCGGGACTAGATTGGCCCGCCACCGTCATGTCCAACGACTATCGGATCGTCCCCACGACCACGGGCCAAAGTTGGCCAGCCGCCGACATGTCCGACGACTATTGGGTCGTCCCCACGACACCGGGCCAAAGTTGGCCAGCCGCTGACATGTCCAACGACTATAGGGTCGTCCCCACGACCACGGGCCAAAGTTGACCAGCCGCCAACATGTCCGACGACTATTGGATCGTCCCCACGACCCCGGGCCAAAGTTGGCAAGCCGCCGAAATGTCCGACGACTGTAGGGTCGTCCCCACGACCCCCGGACTAGATTGGCCCGCCACCGACAAGTCCGACGACTATAGGGTCGTCCCCACGACCCCGCGACTAGATTGGCCCGCCACCGTCATATCCAAAGACTATCGGATCGTCCCCACGACCCCGGGACTAGATTGGCCCGCCACCGCCTTGTCCGACGACAATAGGGTCGTCCCCACGACCCCGGGTCTAGGTTGGCCAGCCGCCGACATGTCCGACGACAATCGGATCGTCCCCACGACCACGGGCCAAAGTTGACCAGCCGCCAACATGTCCGACGACTATTGGATCGTCCCCACGACCCCGGGCCAAAGTGGGCAAGCCGCCGAAATGTCCGACGACTGTAGGGTCGTCCCCACGACCCCCGGACTAGATTGGCCCGCCACCGACAAGTCCGACGACTATAGGGTCGTCCCCACGACCCCGGGACTAGATTGGCCCGCCACCGTCATATCCAAAGACTATCGGATCGTCCCCACGACCCCGAGACTAGATTGGCCCGCCACCGTCATGTCCGACGAAAATAGGGTCGTCCCCACGACCCCGGGTCCAGGTTGGCCAGCCGCCGACATTTCCGACGACTATAGAGTCGTCCCCACGACACCGTGCCAAAGTTGGCCAGCCGCCGACATGTCCGACGACTATAGGGCCGTACCCACGACCCCGGGACTAGGCTGACAAGCCGCCAACATGTCCGACGACTATAGGGTCGTCCCCACGACCCCGGGACTAGATTGGCCCGCCATCGTCATGTCCAACGACTATAGGGTCGTCCCCACAACCACGGGCCAAAGTTGGCCAGCCGCCGACATTTCCGACGACTATAGGGCCGTACCCACGACCCCGGGCCAAAGTTGGCCAGCCGCCGACATGTCCGACGACTATAGGGTCGTCCCCACGACCCCGAGACTAGATTGGCCCGTCACCGTCATGTCCGACGACAATAGGGTCGTCTCCACGATCCCGGGTCCAGGTTGGCCAGCCGCCGACATTTCCGACGATTATAGAGTCGTCCCCACGACACCGGGCCAAAGTTGGCCAGCCGCCGACATGTCCGACGACTATAGGGTCGTCCCCACGACCCCGGGACAAGGTTGGCCCGCCGCCGACTTGTCCGACGACTATAGGGCCGTACCCACGACCCCGGGACTAGGCTGACAAGCCGCCAACATGTCCGACGACTATAGGGTCGTCCCCACGACCCCGGGCCAAAGTTGGCCAGCCGCCGAAATGTCCGACGACTATAGGGTCGTCCCCACGACCCCGGGACTAGATTGGCCCGCCACCGTCATGTCCGACGACTATAGGGTCGTCCCCACGACCCCGGGCCAAAGTTGGCAAGCCGCCGAAATGTCCGACGACTGTAGGGTCGTACCCACGACCCCGGGACTAGGCTGACAAGCCGCCAACATGTCCGACGACTGTAGGGTCATCCCCACGACCCCCGGACTAGATTGGCCCGCCACCGACAAGTCCGACGACTATAGGGTCGTCCCCACGACCCCGAGACTAGATTGGCCCGCCACCGTCAAGTCCGACGACTATAGGGTCGTCCCCAGGACCTTGGGACTAGATTGGCCCGCCACCGTCAAGTCCGACGACTATAGGGTCGTGCCCACGACCCAGGGCCAAAGTTGGCAAGCCGCCGAAATGTCCGACGACTGTAGGGTCGTCCCCACGACCCCGGGACTAGATTGGTCCGCCACCGTCAAGTCCGACGACTATAGGGTCGTCCCCACGACCCCGGGCCAAAGTTGGCAAGCCGCCGAAATGTCCGACGACTGTAGGGTCGTCCCCACAACCCCGGGACTAGATTGGCCCGCCACCGTCAAGTCCGACGACTATAGGGTCGTCCCCACGACCCCGGGCCAAAGTTGGCAAGCCGCCGAAATGTCCGACGACTGTAGGGTCGTCCCCACAACCCCGGGACTAGATTGGCCCGCCACCGTCAAGTCCGACGACTATAGGGTCGTCCCCACGACCCCGGGCCAAAGTTGGCAAGCCGCCGAAATGTCCGACGACTGTAGGGTCGTCCCCACGACCCCCGGACTAGATTGGCCCGCCACCGTCATGTCCAACGACTATCGGATCGTCCCCACGACCACGGGCCAAAGTTGGCCAGCCGCCGACATGTCCGATGACTGTAGGGTCGTCCCCACAACCCCGGGACTAGATTGGCCCGCCACCGTCAAGTCCGACGACTATAGGGTCGTCCCCACGACCCCGGGCCAAAGTTGGCCAGCCGCCGAAATGTCCGACGACTGTAGGGTCGTCCCCACAACCCCGGGACTAGATTGGCCCGCCACCGTCAAGTCCGACGACTATAGGGTCGTCCCCACGACCCCGGGCCAAAGTTGGCAAGCCGCCGAAATGTCCGACGACTGTAGGGTCGTCCCCACGACCCCCGGACTAGATTGGCCCGCCACCGACAATTCCGACGACTATAGGGTCGTCCCCACGACCCCGGGACTAGATTGGCCCGCCACCGTCATGTCCAACGACTATCGGATCGTCCCCACGACCACGGGCCAAAGTTGGCCAGCCGCCGACATGTCCGACGACTATTGGGTCGTCCCCACGACACCGGGCCAAAGTTGGCCAGCCGCTGACATGTCCAACGACTATAGGGTCGTCCCCACGACCACGGGCCAAAGTTGACCAGCCGCCAACATGTCCGACGACTATTGGATCGTCCCCACGACCCCGGGCCAAAGTTGGCAAGCCGCCGAAATGTCCGACGACTGTAGGGTCGTCCCCACAACCCCGGGACTAGATTGGCCCGCCACCGTCAAGTCCGACGACTATAGGGTCGTCCCCACGACCCCGGGCCAAAGTTGGCAAGCCGCCGAAATGTCCGACGACTGTAGGGTCGTCCCCACGACCCCCGGACTAGATTGGCCCGCCACCGTCATGTCCAACGACTATCGCATCGTCCCCACGACCACGGGCCAAAGTTGGCCAGCCGCCGACATGTCCGACGACTGTAGGGTCGTCCCCACGACCCCGGGCCAAAGTTGGCAAGCCGCCGAAATGTCCGACGACTGTAGGGTCGCCCCCACAACCCCGGGACTAGATTGGCCCGCCACCGTCAAGTCCGACGACTATAGGCTCGTCCCCACGACCCCGGGTCAAAGTTGGCCAGCCGCTGACATTTCCAACGACTATTGGGTCGTCCCCACGACCACGGGCCAATGTTGGCTATCCGCCGACATGTCCGTCGACTATAGGCTCGTCCCCACGACCCCGGGTCAAAGTTGGCCAGCCGCTGACATGTCCAACGACTATAGGGTCGTCCCCACGACCACGGGCCAAAGTTGACCAGCCGCCGACATGTCCGACGACTATTGGATCGTCCCCACGACCCCGGGCCAAAGTTGGCAAGCTGCCGAAATGTCCGACGACTGTAGCGTCGTCCCCACGACCCCGGACTAGACTGGCCCGCCACCGACAAGTCCGACGGCTATAGGGTCGTCCCCACGACCCCGGGACTAGATTGGCCCGCCACCGCCTTGTCCGACGACAATAGGGTCGTCCCCACGACCCCGGGTCTAGGTTGGCCAGCCGCCGACATGTCCGACGACAATCGGATCGTCCCCACGCCCACGCGCCAAAGTTGGCCAGCCGCCGACATGTCCGACGACTATTGGATCGTCCCCACGACCACGGGCCAAAGTTGGCCAGCCGCCGACATGTCCGACGACTATAGGGTCGTCCCCACGACCCCGGGAATAGATTGGCCGGCCACCGTCAAGTCCGACGACTATAGGGTCGTCCCCACGACTTCGGGACTAGATTGGCCCGCCACCGTCATGTCCAACGACTATCGGATCGTCCCCACGACCACGGGCCAAAGTTGGCCAGCCGCCGACATGTCCGACGACTGTAGGGTCGTCCCCACAACCCCGGGACTAGATTGGCCCACACCGTCAAGTCCGACGACTATAGGGTCGTCCCCACGACCCCGGGCCAAAGTTGGCAAGCCGCCGAAATGTCCGACGACTGTAGGGTCGTCCCCACGACCACGGGCCAAAGTTGGCCAGCCGCCGACATGTCCGACGACTATAGGGTCGTCCCCACGACCCCGGGAATAGATTGGCCGGCCACCGTCAAGTCCGACGACTATAGGGTCGTCCCCACGACTTCGGGACTAGATTGGCCCGTCAACGTCAAGTCCGACGACTATAGGGTCGTCCCCACGACCCCGGGCCAAAGTTGGCAAGCCGCCGACATGTCCGACGACTGTAGGGTCGTCCCCACGACCCCGGGCCAAAGTTGGCAAGCCGCCGAAATGTCCGACGACTGTAGGGTCGCCCCCACAACCCCGGGACTAGATTGGCCCGCCACCGTCAAGTCCGACGACTATAGGGTCGTCCCCAGGACCTCGGGACTAGATTGGCCCGCCACTGACAAGTCCGACGACTATAGGGTCGTCCCCACGACACCGGGCCAAAGTTGGCCAGCCGCCGACATGTCCGACGACTATAGAGTCGTCCTCACGACACCGGGCCAAAGTTGGCCAGCCGCCGACATGTCCGACGACTATTGGGTCGTCCCCACGACACCGGGCCAAAGTTGGCCGGCCGCTGACATGTCCAACGACTATAGGGTCGTCCCCACGACCACGGACCAAAGTTGACCAGCCACCGACATGTCCGACGATTATTGGATCGTCCCCACGACCCCGGGCCAAAGTTGGCAAGCCGCCGCAATGTCCGACGACTGTAGGGTCGTCCCCACAACCCCGGGACTAGATTGGCCCGCCACCGTCAAGTCCGACGACTATAGGGTCGTCCCCACGACCCCGGGTCAAAGTTGGCCAGCCGCTGACATTTCCAACGACTATTGGGTCGTCCCCACGACCACGGGCCAATGTTGTCTAGCCGCCGACATGTCCGTCGACTATTGGATCGTCCCCACGACCCCGGGCCAAAGTTGGCAAGCCGCCGACATGTCCGACGACTATAGGGTCGTCCCCACGACCTCGGGACTAGGTGGGCCACCCGCCGACATGTCCGACGACTATAGGGTCGTCCTCACGACCCCGGGCCAAAGGTGGCAAGCCGCCGAAATGTCCGACGACTATAGGGTCGTCCCCACGACCCCGGGACTAGATTGGCCCGCCACCGGCATGTCCGACGACTATAGGGTCGTCCCCACGACCCCGGGCCAAAGTTGGCAAGCCGCCGAAATGTCCGACGACTGTAGGGTCGTCCCCACGACCCCGAGACTAGATTGGCCCGCCACCGTCAAGTCCGACGACTATAGGGTCGTCCCCAGGACCTTGGGACTAGATTGGCCCGCCACCGTCAAGTCCGACGACTATAGGGTCGTCCCCACGACCCAGGGCCAAAGTTGGCAAGCCGCCGAAATGTCCGACGACTGTAGGGTCGTCCCCACGACCCCGGGACTAGATTGGTCCGCCACCGTCAAGTCCGACGACTATAGGGTCGTCCCCACGACCCCGGGCCAAAGTTGGCAAGCCGCCGAAATGTCCGACGACTGTAGGGTCGTCCCCACAACCCCGGGACTAGATTGGCCCGCCACCGTCAAGTCCGACGACTATAGGGTCGTCCCCACGACCCCGGGCCAAAGTTGGCAAGCCGCCGAAATGTCCGACGACTGTAAGGTCGTCCCCACAACCCCGGGACTAGATTGGCCCGCCACCGTCAAGTCCGACGACTATAGGGTCGTCCCCACGACCCCGGGCCAAAGTTGGCAAGCCGCCGAAATGTCCGACGACTGTAGGGTCGTCCCCACGACCCCCGGACTAGATTGGCCCGCCACCGTCATGTCCAACGACTATCGGATCGTCCCCACGACCACGGGCCAAAGTTGGCCAGCCGCCGACATGTCCGATGACTGTAGGGTCGTCCCCACAACCCCGGGACTAGATTGGCCCGCCACCGTCAAGTCCGACGACTATAGGGTCGTCGCCACGACCCCGGGCCAAAGTTGGCCAGCCGCCGAAATGTCCAACGACTGTAGGGTCGTCCCCACAACCCCGGGACTAGATTGGCCCGCCACTGTCAAGTCCGACGACTATAGGGTCGTCCCCACGACCCCGGGCCAAAGTTGGCAAGCCGCCGAAATGACCGACGACTGTAGAGTAGTAGGGTAATGCCGATTCCAACTCAGGTCCTCTGAGGGGGGGTGCGGGGCGGGGGGGAAGTGGAGGCGCGCGGGGGAGCGCGGTGGAGGGAAACATGGGCGCGGGGGGAAGCGGGGGAAGCGGGGAATGGATGACCGGTTGCGCGCGCATGAGCCGCGGAGTGGGGGAAGCCGCAATCGTGGAGGGGATCAGTCCGGACCGAACCGCCGCGGAGACCTCTCCACGTCGGACCCACCCCCGAAAATTTCCACCGAGGGTCATCCCCTCCCTCTAAAAAAATTTCTGGGGCCGGGTCTTGTATGAAAAATCTTTTTTCAGACTCGATCCAGCCCCTGAAATTTTTTTCCCCAAATATTTTTTTTTTCAAACCATTATAAAGCTGAAATTGCTTAATACTTTATCGGATGACGTTGGACAATGTCGGGGAAGATCGGCTTTTTCCAAACCACGCATTTGGAGGAGCGAAAGAGAGAGCAATACTTTAAAAGCTAAATTCGGAGGAAGGAAAGAGAGAGCAATACTTAACGTCGCAGCGTCTCGCGCGATCGCGTGTAACTCGAATCCTCTGGAGCAGCCGTGAGGGATGACGTCATTTAGCAGCGCGAATCATAGAAATAATTATGCAGCGTCAGCAGAAATGCTGAATCTTAAAATTAGATGGTGAGAGAAGGAGGCGGAAGGCGGGTAAATAAAATTGAAAAGTAATGTATGTTCATGAAATTATATATTGTTACATAATAATAATAAATAAATAAAAGGTCTCCAACGCAGAGAAATAATACTTTTTAGAAACGTTGAATCTTAAAATTAGGTGGCGAGAGAAGGAGGAAGGTGGGTAAATAAAATGTAGAGGAAAGAAAGAGGATGATGGGTAAAGAAGAAGGTGTGAACGAAAGAATGGAGAAATAATATGTTTTTTAAGTAATTTATTTTAAAATAATATAAATAAAATATAATTTAACATTTTTTACAGCGAGCAACATCTACAATTTCATTTATGGTACATGCTAACAGTTCACAATCTATGAGACATTCACTATCGAAATATTCACTGTCAAGGATGATTTTAGTAGCATGATGCATATTTAATGTTTCACATGCAACATCGCTCTGTTGTAGCACGCTAACAAAATTTAAAAATTTCGTCTGCACAAGATGTGCAGTTTCATACAACCGCGAATACACATAGTTCATACACAGCTCAAGATTAAATAAAAATGTTATCGTGTCCGGTCTGAAATACAGCGACTTATTGTATAGTGTCATCTTTACCATCGGAGAATTATACATCAAGCAAAATTCTACAATCAACTCATCAAAGCATAGTGGTATTGAACCAATGGACCGCATGCGCTGCTCGATAGCTGTACGTTTCTCGACTAGCGCATTCCATGTTGAAATCGGCAATATGAGATGGTTCCCACGATTGTCACCGAGAACAAGTTCAACATGAGCTGTGGGTCGTACACCGATCCCAATTTCCAAATATTTGTAGGCCGTGGATGTTAATGCGTATCTTCTAACCATGATACGCGACGTCTGGCGGAGTCTAAGAGAACAATCAAAGCTATGAAATTGCTCGCTCGTATCAGGAATAAACATAAAATTTCGAGAAGTTATGAAAATTAAGCCTTACCTGTTATTCTCCTTGCTTGCAACGATATTATTTTCGCCAATCATTGAAGCAGTATAATTCACATGTCCAGCGTTTCCTTCAGCGTTTCCTTCAGCACTGATATTAAACATTTTGGAGCACAGTCTGTCCCGTCAAAAGTTGTTGCGACTGTTGAGCGATTGATGGAATATAGCATGCAGGGCTGGCTTTAATAGAGGTGCATAGCACCATCCCCTCCATAGAATGTTGGGATGGATCATCAGTTTTTTTTTGCATACAATGCATCCGAGGGAGAACATCATATGGAAGCGTCGAATCTTAGAATTATGCGATGTCGGTAGAAACTGTGTCGGATGATTTTTTTTTTGCGCGGTAATTCGTCATACATGTGTCACATAGAATCTTCGTTTTTGCATGCAATGCATTCGAGGGAGGAACACAGAAAGAGTTTAAGACTTGACACGTGTTGAATGTAATATAATACTTTTGGAAGCGTTGAATCTTAGAATTATGCGATGTTGGCAGAAACTGTGTCGCATGATTTTTTGCGCAGTAATTCGTCATATGTGTGTATCACATAGAATCTTCGTTTTTTTTTTTGCATGCAATGCATTGGAGGGAGGAACACAGAAAGAGTTCAATAATATAGGGTTAAGAAATTTTATTTAAAATTAAAAGAATATAAATTAACATTTTTCCTACGAGTTCACTATCACGTATTATTTTAGCAGCATGACGCGCGTCTAACGTTTTGCAGACAACATCGCTCTGCTGTAGCACATTAACAAAAGTTTTAAATTTCATCTGCACATCTCTTACATTTTGGTACAGCCGCGAATATACATAGCTTACACATGGCTCAAGATTTAATAAAAATGTTACTGTATCCGGTTTGAAATACAACAGCTTATCATGTAGCGTCATCATTACAATTGGAGAATTATAGATCTTACAAAAATCTATCGTTAATTTATCCATATGCATCGAAGGTGATCCAGGTAATCGGGAAAGAATATAAATAGAACATAAATAGAATATAAATAGAATATAAAAATATAATATAAAAAAATAAACATAAAAATTCAATATAAAAATACATCATAAAAAGAAAAAAGAAAATAATAATAATAATTTAATTGATTGCCCACTTTTGTGTTACAATTTAACGATCGTATACTTTTTCCATTTCATTCCCGTGATTGTATCAGTGTAAGTCCTATCGTTCTAATGTATCCTACTGTGTCTTAACAAATTTTTCTATTTTACAAGTGTTTCCTAATTTATTTTATGTTGCATAATCTTCTTTTATCACTTTCCTCTCCCTCACATCTTTTTCTTCTCCCTATTATCTCCCGTAGAATAGCCAAGTTTATCCATTCTCATCCAATTACCTCTTTCCAATTCCTACCACTCTCTCCACTTACTTCACATGCTTCAATCACATGTTTCACTATTTCTTCATCTTTCTTACAAAGTCTACACATCCTTTCTTCTTTCGATAGCCAATATTTGCATGCCCTTGTTTCACCACCCTGTATGAATTTTCCTATCCTTTCTAATTCTCCTCTCCTTTTTTCTTTTTTTCCACATAAGTATTTCGCCTTATCTCATGGTTTCCTTGCAACCTCTCTTAATTCTCTTAGGAACTTAGACTCTTTTATTTTCATCTCTCTTTCTTGTTCTTAAATGTCTTTACTTATCTGCTCTATTTTGATCCACACTTCTTCCCCATTTAATCTTCTTCTTCTTCTTTTCCATTCTTCATTTGACCATCCTCTCCTTTCCAAGAATTTGATTCTCATTCTTTCCCTATTCGTTACTTCATTTCCTCTCATTAGTCTTCTCCCACTTTCTTCCGATCCTTCTTTCGAGTTTATTAACCTCTCTTCAACGTTCATTGCCCTTACTCCCATTTTAATTGCTATGTCATCTTTTCATATTTCTTTTAACAGCTTGTCGAACACACTTCCCTGTTAAAAACTTTCCCATGAGTTCCTTCATCACTCTTAAAGTGCTTATAGTTCTATCATACATTTCCTATATCCTTATTCATAGTTCGCCTACTCCTTCTTTTTAAAGTCTTTTCCAAATTTCTTCCCTTTTCTATCTATCAAATTCTCCTTTCATATCCGTGAAAAACAGGTATAGCTTCCCTCATTTTTGAGGTTTCTATATTTATAGCCGTTTTAACTACCACTATTGCGTCTACTGTTCCTCTCCTTCTCCCTGAATCCCATCTGCGTATCGTTTAATATTCCATTTTCTATTTGTTCTTCTAATCTTCTCCTTAGAATTTCCACGTATATCTTATAACTCGTATCCATCAAAGTTATGCCCCTATAGTTTTTAATCATATCCATTTCTCCGTTTTTTGAACATCGGACTTACTATTCCTTCTTTCCATTCTTCCAGAAAGTTCCCCTTTCTTCCATGTTCTGTTTATCACCTTTGTTAGATTACCTATATTTATGAAGATGATTGCGACCTCGATGTTGAATTAAGATATAATTTAAATGCAGGAGTTTAAATTTTAAGTCTGTTCGACTTTTAATATCTTACATGATTTGAGATCAGATCGACGTGAACCAGATCGGTATTCTATATATATTTATCTAGTAAATTTTTTGTACGAAAGAACTTAATTTATAAATTATTTTTTTTGCTATATTCAATAAAAATTGGAATTTCATATTTATTAAGAATTGATGTTTACCCTATGATAATTGTTGGTTGGGCTTCAAATTTGAATTATTCAATATTAGGAGCGATTGGGTCAATTTCACAGTCAGATTCTTATGAAGTAAGTTTATTTTTTTAACAATATTTTCTGTAGTATACGTTTAAGATATATATACACAAAAATAATATAGAATAATACAAATATAAATATAAAAATATAAAAATACAATTAAAATAGAAAATAGAAAATAGAAAATAGAAAATAAAATAAAATAAAAGAAAATCAAATAAAATAATAAATATAATATAAAAAGAAAAAATATATAAATAGAATATAACTAGAATATAAAATAAATATGAAATAAAAAAATAAAAATATAAAAATTCAATATAAAAAATACATTATAAAAAGAAAAAAAGTAATAATAATAATAATAATTTAATTTATTACCCACTTTTGTGTTACAATTTAACGATCATATTCTCTTTCCATTTCATTCCTGTGATTGTGTCAGTGTAAGTCCTACCCTTCTAATGTATCCTGCTGTGTCTTAACAAATTTTTTTTTCTATTTTACAAGTGTTTCCTAATATATTTTATGTTGCATAATCTTCTTTTATCACTTTCCTGTTCTTCCCATCTTTTCCTTCTCCCTATTATCTCCTGTAGAATAGCCAAGTTTCTCCCTTCTCCTCTAATTACCTCTTTATGTGATGGAATTATCCCCCCCAACACAGAGAAATAATAATTTATTTTTATCGGATTATGTTTCGGACAATGTCGGGAAAGATCGGCATTTTACAAACCACGTATTCGGAGGAGGGAAAGAGAGAGCATTACATTAAACACTAAATTCGTGGAGGGAAAGAGAGAGCAATACTTAGCGTCTCGCGCGATCGTGTGTAATTTGACTCCTCTGGAGCAGCCGCGCGGGATGATATCATTTGGTAGCGCGAAGAACGCCGAATCTTAAAATTAGGTGGCGAGGCGAAAGACGGGTAAATAAAATTGAGAAATAATATACGTTTAAGAAATATATATTGTTACAAATATTATATAAAAATAGAATACGAAAAATATAATTAAGATTTATTTGGCTTAATTATCCCACTCAATAACATCATCAGCAAATAGCTTAGTTAGTGATAAATCCACAGGAACTTGCACAGGGTCAGTTTGAACTGCAACAACGCTAACCCGAAGCTCCGATATTTTATTCGCGCAAACGGTATTATAATCAATCTTTGTTTTAACGTTTCGCCAAACCACACTCTTTGGAGCACACACACGATTCCGCAGAGATATATTCCTATGTACATAATCATCATCATCATCATCATCATCATAACCATAGCTGTTATTGTCTAAAAAGGTTTGGTCCGCATATCGATTCAACCAATATTGCTCATCATCGTAGCGGTCATCCACGTAGTCATCTATTAGGTTACCATGTATTTTGTCAGCATTACGAAATACTTTTAAATAAATGTCGCCATCCTGATTAGCTTCCGCCTCATAAAGTTCTGCACATCGAATTTCTACGGTTTGAACCGCAACATTTCGACACACCACATACACTTTCGGGCTGGATGAATGGATAACTGTCGCAGTAGCGGTGATCGTAGCGGTAGCTGGACGTTTCAAATTCATGGGCAACGACATAATCTGAAACCGATTTTTCTTATAATTCTCAAAGTTACTAACACAACGATTCACTAAAATATGATAATGGAAACTTACGGTATTAATCCATTGTATTTCTATGCGTTGAATGACTGACGATATCCTTCAAAAGCAATCTTCTTCAAAGCAATTTCACTTAGCACAAAAAAAATGAAAAAGGTGTTTAAAAAAAAAACGGTCAAAGTGACTGCACATCAACCACGATTAACAGACAACTGGTCTCACTGCATCTCCAAGCTCGCGCATGTAAAGTCATATCTTGAAACCGAAAAGTGCATTGCTTTGCAAAAGTAAGATGCCTTTGTTCTCCACATTCATTTTCGCTGACCATCCTCTCCTTATTCACACGCACTTTGAATGTATATCAAACGTTTATCGAACGGGTATTGAACGGCTTGGAACGTGTATTGAACCACTTTGATCGTGCATCGAACGGCTTGGAACGTGTATCGAACGGGTATTGAACGGCTTTGATTGTGTATCGAACGGGTATCGAACGTGTATTAAACCACTTTCAACGCCTAACGTACCCCTCTGGACGTGTATTGAACCACTTTCAACGCCTAACGTACCCCTCTGAACGTGTATCGGACATCTATCAAACGTCTATCCTACCACTTTCAACGCCTAACGTACCACTCTGAACATGTATTGGACATCTATCAAACGTCTATCGTACCACTTTCAACGTCTATCGTACCACTCTGAACGTGTATAAAACGTCTAACGTACCACTTTGAACGTGTATCGAACGTCTAACGTACCACTTTGAACGTGTATCGAACGTGTATCGAACCACTCTGAACGTGTATTGAACGTGTATCGAACCACTCTGAACGTGTATTGAACATCTATCGAACCACTCTGAACGTGTATTGAACGTGAATCGCACCACTCTGAACGTAAATCGAACGTGAATCGTATCACTCTGAACGTGTATTGAACGTGTATCGAACCACTCTGAACGTGTATTGAACATGTATCGAACCACTTTCAACATGTATCGAACGTGAATCGAACGACTTTGAACGGGTATTGAACGGCTTTGAACGTGAATCGAACGGGTATTGAACGGTTTTGATCGGGTATTGAACGGCTTTGAACGGGTATTGAACGGCTTTGAACGGGTATTGAACGGGTATTGAACGGCTTTGAACGTGAATCGAACGGGTATTGAACGGCTTTGAACGTGAATCGAACGGGTATTGAACGGCTTTGATAGGGTATTGAACGTAAATCGTACCACTCTGAACGTGAATCGTACTAGTTCTACATAATTATAACTATCGTCTTAATCTAGCGTACATCATATATAGGAGGTTGGGGAGGGTGAGAAATCAGTTCGTAAAGATGCATTAAAAAATTTATCATATTTTATTTAATAAATGTTATTTTTCACCCTCCCCAACCTCCTATATATGATGTACGCTAGATTAAGACGATAGTTATAATTATGTAGAACTAGTACGATTCACGTTCAGAGTGGTACGATTTACGTTCAATACCCTATCAAAGCCGTTCAATACCCGTTCGATTCACGTTCAAAGCCGTTCAATACCCGTTCGATTCACGTTCAAAGCCGTTCAATACCCGTTCAATACCCGTTCAAAGCCGTTCAATACCCGTTCAAAGCCGTTCAATACCCGATCAAAACCGTTCAATACCCGTTCGATTCACGTTCAAAGCCGTTCAATACCCGTTCAAAGTCGTTCGATTCACGTTCGATACATGTTGAAAGTGGTTCGATACATGTTCAATACACGTTCAGAGTGGTTCGATACACGTTCAATACACGTTCAGAGTGATACGATTCACGTTCGATTTACGTTCAGAGTGGTGCGATTCACGTTCAATACACGTTCAGAGTGGTTCGATAGATGTTCAATACACGTTCAGAGTGGTTCGATACACGTTCAATACACGTTCAGAGTGGTTCGATACACGTTCGATACACGTTCAAAGTGGTACGTTAGACGTTCGATACACGTTCAAAGTGGTACGTTAGACGTTTTATACACGTTCAGAGTGGTACGATAGACGTTGAAAGTGGTACGATAGACGTTTGATAGATGTCCAATACATGTTCAGAGTGGTACGTTAGGCGTTGAAAGTGGTAGGATAGACGTTTGATAGATGTCCGATACACGTTCAGAGGGGTACGTTAGGCGTTGAAAGTGGTTCAATACACGTCCAGAGGGGTACGTTAGGCGTTGAAAGTGGTTTAATACACGTTCGATACCCGTTCGATACACAATCAAAGCCGTTCAATACCCGTTCGATACACGTTCCAAGCCGTTCGATGCACGATCAAAGTGGTTCAATACACGTTCCAAGCCGTTCAATACCCGTTCGATAAACGTTTGATATACATTCAAAGTGCGTGTGAATAAGGAGAGGATGGTCAGCGAAAATGAATGTGGAGAACAAAGGCATCTTACTTTTGCAAAGCAATGCACTTTTCGGTTTCAAGATATGACTTTACATGCGCGAGCTTGGAGATGCAGTGAGACCAGTTGTCTGTTAATCGTGGTTGATGTGCAGTCACTTTGACCGTTTTTTTTTTAAACACCTTTTTCATTTTTTTTGTGCTAAGTGAAATTGCTTTGAAGAAGATTGCTTTTGAAGGATATCGTCAGTCATTCAACGCATAGAAATACAATGGATTAATACCGTAAGTTTCCATTATCATATTTTAGTGAATCGTTGTGTTAGTAACTTTGAGAATTATAAGAAAAATCGGTTTCAGATTATGTCGTTGCCCATGAATTTGAAACGTCCAGCTACCGCTACGATCACCGCTACTGCGACAGTTATCCATTCATCCAGCCCGAAAGTGTATGTGGTGTGTCGAAATGTTGCGGTTCAAACCGTAGAAATTCGATGTGCAGAACTTTATGAGGCGGAAGCTAATCAGGATGGCGACATTTATTTAAAAGTATTTCGTAATGCTGACAAAATACATGGTAACCTAATAGATGACTACGTGGATGACCGCTACGATGATGAGCAATATTGGTTGAATCGATATGCGGACCAAACCTTTTTAGACAATAACAGCTATGGTTATGATGATGATGATGATGATGATGATTATGTACATAGGAATATATCTCTGCGGAATCGTGTGTGTGCTCCAAAGAGTGTGGTTTGGCGAAACGTTAAAACAAAGATTGATTATAATACCGTTTGCGCGAATAAAATATCGGAGCTTCGGGTTAGCGTTGTTGCAGTTCAAACTGACCCTGTGCAAGTTCCTGTGGATTTATCACTAACTAAGCTATTTGCTGATGATGTTATTGAGTGGGATAATTAAGCCAAATAAATCTTAATTATATTTTTCGTATTCTATTTTTATATAATATTTGTAACAATATATATTTCTTAAACGTATATTATTTCTCAATTTTATTTACCCGTCTTTCGCCTCGCCACCTAATTTTAAGATTCGGCGTTCTTCGCGCTACCAAATGATATCATCCCGCGCGGCTGCTCCAGAGGAGTCAAATTACACACGATCGCGCGAGACGCTAAGTATTGCTCTCTCTTTCCCTCCACGAATTTAGTGTTTAATGTAATGCTCTCTCTTTCCCTCCTCCGAATACGTGGTTTGTAAAATGCCGATCTTTCCCGACATTGTCCGAAACATAATCCGATAAAAATAAATTATTATTTCTCTGTGTTGGGGGGGATAATTCCATCACATAAAGAGGTAATTAGAGGAGAAGGGAGAAACTTGGCTATTCTACAGGAGATAATAGGGAGAAGGAAAAGATGGGAAGAACAGGAAAGTGATAAAAGAAGATTATGCAACATAAAATATATTAGGAAACACTTGTAAAATAGAAAAAAAAATTTGTTAAGACACAGCAGGATACATTAGAAGGGTAGGACTTACACTGACACAATCACAGGAATGAAATGGAAAGAGAATATGATCGTTAAATTGTAACACAAAAGTGGGTAATAAATTAAATTATTATTATTATTATTACATTTTTTCTTTTTATAATGTATTTTTTATATTGAATTTTTATATTTTTATTTTTTTATTTCATATTTATTTTATATTCTAGTTATATTCTATTTATATATTTTTTCTTTTTATATTATATTTATTATTTTATTTGATTTTCTTTTATTTTATTTTATTTTCTATTTTCTATTTTCTATTTTCTATTTTAATTGTATTTTTATATTTTTATATTTATATTTGTATTATTCTATATTATTTTTGTGTATATATATCTTAAACGTATACTACAGAAAATATTGTTAAAAAAATAAACTTACTTCATAAGAATCTGACTGTGAAATTGACCCAATCGCTCCTAATATTGAATAATTCAAATTTGAAGCCCAACCAACAATTATCATAGGGTAAACATCAATTCTTAATAAATATGAAATTCCAATTTTTATTGAATATAGCAAAAAAAATAATTTATAAATTAAGTTCTTTCGTACAAAAAATTTACTAGATAAATATATATAGAAAACCGATCTGGTTCACGTCGATCTGATCTCAAATCATGTAAGATATTAAAAGTCGAACAGACTTAAAATTTAAACTCCTGCATTTAAATTATATCTTAATTCAACATCGAGGTCGCAATCATCTTCATAAATATAGGTAATCTAACAAAGGTGATAAACAGAACATGGAAGAAAGGGGAACTTTCTGGAAGAATGGAAAGAAGGAATAGTAAGTCCGATGTTCAAAAAACGGAGAAATGGATATGATTAAAAACTATAGGGGCATAACTTTGATGGATACGAGTTATAAGATATACGTGGAAATTCTAAGGAGAAGATTAGAAGAACAAATAGAAAATGGAATATTAAACGATACGCAGATGGGATTCAGGGAGAAGGAGAGGAACAGTAGACGCAATAGTGGTAGTTAAAACGGCTATAAATATAGAAACCTCAAAAATGAGGGAAGCTATACCTGTTTTTCACGGATATGAAAGGAGAATTTGATAGATAGAAAAGGGAAGAAATTTGGAAAAGACTTTAAAAAGAAGGAGTAGGCGAACTATGAATAAGGATATAGGAAATGTATGATAGAACTATAAGCACTTTAAGAGTGATGAAGGAACTCATGGGAAAGTTTTTAACAGGGAAGTGTGTTCGACAAGCTGTTAAAAGAAATATGAAAAGATGACATAGCAATTAAAATGGGAGTAAGGGCAATGAACGTTGAAGAGAGGTTAATAAACTCGAAAGAAGGATCGGAAGAAAGTGGGAGAAGACTAATGAGAGGAAATGAAGTAACGAATAGGGAAAGAATGAGAATCAAATTCTTGGAAAGGAGAGGATGGTCAAATGAAGAATGGAAAAGAAGAAGAAGAAGATTAAATGGGGAAGAAGTGTGGATCAAAATAGAGCAGATAAGTAAAGACATTTAAGAACAAGAAAGAGAGATGAAAATAAAAGAGTCTAAGTTCCTAAGAGAATTAAGAGAGGTTGCAAGGAAACCATGAGATAAGGCGAAATACTTATGTGGAAAAAAAGAAAAAAGGAGAGGAGAATTAGAAAGGATAGGAAAATTCATACAGGGTGGTGAAACAAGGGCATGCAAATATTGGCTATCGAAAGAAGAAAGGATGTGTAGACTTTGTAAGAAAGATGAAGAAATAGTGAAACATGTGATTGAAGCATGTGAAGTAAGTGGAGAGAGTGGTAGGAATTGGAAAGAGGTAATTGGATGAGAATGGATAAACTTGGCTATTCTACGGGAGATAATAGGGAGAAGAAAAAGATGTGAGGGAGAGGAAAGTGATAAAAGAAGATTATGCAACATAAAATAAATTAGGAAACACTTGTAAAATAGAAAAATTTGTTAAGACACAGTAGGATACATTAGAACGATAGGACTTACACTGATACAATCACGGGAATGAAATGGAAAAAGTATACGATCGTTAAATTGTAACACAAAAGTGGGCAATCAATTAAATTATTATTATTATTTTCTTTTTTCTTTTTATGATGTATTTTTATATTGAATTTTTATGTTTATTTTTTTATATTATATTTTTATATTCTATTTATATTCTATTTATGTTCTATTTATATTCTTTCCCGATTACCTGGATCACCTTCGATGCATATGGATAAATTAACGATAGATTTTTGTAAGATCTATAATTCTCCAATTGTAATGATGACGCTACATGATAAGCTGTTGTATTTCAAACCGGATACAGTAACATTTTTATTAAATCTTGAGCCATGTGTAAGCTATGTATATTCGCGGCTGTACCAAAATGTAAGAGATGTGCAGATGAAATTTAAAACTTTTGTTAATGTGCTACAGCAGAGCGATGTTGTCTGCAAAACGTTAGACGCGCGTCATGCTGCTAAAATAATACGTGATAGTGAACTCGTAGGAAAAATGTTAATTTATATTCTTTTAATTTTAAATAAAATTTCTTAACCCTATATTATTGAACTCTTTCTGTGTTCCTCCCTCCAATGCATTGCATGCAAAAAAAAAAACGAAGATTCTATGTGATACACACATATGACGAATTACTGCGCAAAAAATCATGCGACACAGTTTCTGCCAACATCGCATAATTCTAAGATTCAACGCTTCCAAAAGTATTATATTACATTCAACACGTGTCAAGTCTTAAACTCTTTCTGTGTTCCTCCCTCGAATGCATTGCATGCAAAAACGAAGATTCTATGTGACACATGTATGACGAATTACCGCGCAAAAAAAAAATCATCCGACACAGTTTCTACCGACATCGCATAATTCTAAGATTCGACGCTTCCATATGATGTTCTCCCTCGGATGCATTGTATGCAAAAAAAAACTGATGATCCATCCCAACATTCTATGGAGGGGATGGTGCTATGCACCTCTATTAAAGCCAGCCCTGCATGCTATATTCCATCAATCGCTCAACAGTCGCAACAACTTTTGACGGGACAGACTGTGCTCCAAAATGTTTAATATCAGTGCTGAAGGAAACGCTGAAGGAAACGCTGGACATGTGAATTATACTGCTTCAATGATTGGCGAAAATAATATCGTTGCAAGCAAGGAGAATAACAGGTAAGGCTTAATTTTCATAACTTCTCGAAATTTTATGTTTATTCCTGATACGAGCGAGCAATTTCATAGCTTTGATTGTTCTCTTAGACTCCGCCAGACGTCGCGTATCATGGTTAGAAGATACGCATTAACATCCACGGCCTACAAATATTTGGAAATTGGGATCGGTGTACGACCCACAGCTCATGTTGAACTTGTTCTCGGTGACAATCGTGGGAACCATCTCATATTGCCGATTTCAACATGGAATGCGCTAGTCGAGAAACGTACAGCTATCGAGCAGCGCATGCGGTCCATTGGTTCAATACCACTATGCTTTGATGAGTTGATTGTAGAATTTTGCTTGATGTATAATTCTCCGATGGTAAAGATGACACTATACAATAAGTCGCTGTATTTCAGACCGGACACGATAACATTTTTATTTAATCTTGAGCTGTGTATGAACTATGTGTATTCGCGGTTGTATGAAACTGCACATCTTGTGCAGACGAAATTTTTAAATTTTGTTAGCGTGCTACAACAGAGCGATGTTGCATGTGAAACATTAAATATGCATCATGCTACTAAAATCATCCTTGACAGTGAATATTTCGATAGTGAATGTCTCATAGATTGTGAACTGTTAGCATGTACCATAAATGAAATTGTAGATGTTGCTCGCTGTAAAAAATGTTAAATTATATTTTATTTATATTATTTTAAAATAAATTACTTAAAAAACATATTATTTCTCCATTCTTTCGTTCACACCTTCTTCTTTACCCATCATCCTCTTTCTTTCCTCTACATTTTATTTACCCACCTTCCTCCTTCTCTCGCCACCTAATTTTAAGATTCAACGTTTCTAAAAAGTATTATTTCTCTGCGTTGGAGACCTTTTATTTATTTATTATTATTATGTAACAATATATAATTTCATGAACATACATTACTTTTCAATTTTATTTACCCGCCTTCCGCCTCCTTCTCTCACCATCTAATTTTAAGATTCAGCATTTCTGCTGACGCTGCATAATTATTTCTATGATTCGCGCTGCTAAATGACGTCATCCCTCACGGCTGCTCCAGAGGATTCGAGTTACACGCGATCGCGCGAGACGCTGCGACGTTAAGTATTGCTCTCTCTTTCCTTCCTCCGAATTTAGCTTTTAAAGTATTGCTCTCTCTTTCGCTCCTCCAAATGCGTGGTTTGGAAAAAGCCGATCTTCCCCGACATTGTCCAACGTCATCCGATAAAGTATTAAGCAATTTCAGCTTTATAATGGTTTGAAAAAAAAAATATTTGGGGAAAAAAATTTCAGGGGCTGGATCGAGTCTGAAAAAAGATTTTTCATACAAGACCCGGCCCCAGAAATTTTTTTAGAGGGAGGGGATGACCCTCAGTGGAAATTTTCGGGGGTGGGTCCGACGTGGAGAGGTCTCCGCGGCGGTTCGGTCCGGACTGATCCCCTCCACGATTGCGGCTTCCCCCACTCCGCGGCTCATGCGCGCGCAACCGGTCATCCATTCCCCGCTTCCCCCGCTTCCCCCCGCGCCCATGTTTCCCTCCACCGCGCTCCCCCGCGCGCCACCACTTCCCCCCGCCCCGCACCCCCCCTCAGAGGACCTGAGTTGGAATCGGCATTACCCTACTACTCTGTAGGGTCGTCCCCACGACCCCCGGACTAGATTGGCCCGCCACCGACAATTCCGACGACTATAGGGTCGTCCCCACGACCCCGGGACTAGATTGGCCCGCCACCGTCATGTCCAACGACTATCGGATCGTCCCCACGACCACGGGCCAAAGTTGGCCAGCCGCCGACATGTCCGACGACTATTGGGTCGTCCCCACGACACCGGGCCAAAGTTGGCCAGCCGCTGACATGTCCAACGACTATAGGGTCGTCCCCACGACCACGGGCCAAAGTTGACCAGCCGCCAACATGTCCGACGACTATTGGATCGTCCCCACGACCCCGGGCCAAAGTTGGCAAGCCGCCGAAATGTCCGACGACTGTAGGGTCGTCCCCACAACCCCGGGACTAGATTGGCCCGCCACCGTCAAGTCCGACGACTATAGGGTCGTCCCCACGACCCCGGGCCAAAGTTGGCAAGCCGCCGAAATGTCCGACGACTGTAGGGTCGTCCCCACGACCCCCGGACTAGATTGGCCCGCCACCGTCATGTCCAACGACTATCGGATCGTCCCCACGACCACGGGCCAAAGTTGGCCAGCCGCCGACATGTCCGATGACTGTAGGGTCGTCCCCACAACCCCGGGACTAGATTGGCCCGCCACCGTCAAGTCCGACGACTATAGGGTCGTCCCCACGACCCCGGGCCAAAGTTGGCCAGCCGCCGAAATGTCCAACGACTGTAGGGTCGTCCCCACAACCCCGGGACTAGATTGGCCCGCCACCGTCAAGTCCGACGACTATTGGGTCGTCCCCACGACACCGGGCCAAAGTTGGCCAGCCGCTGACATGTCCAACGACTATAGGGTCGTCCCCACGACCACGGGCCAAAGTTGACCAGCCGCCAACATGTCCGACGACTATTGGATCGTCCCCACGACCCCGGGCCAAAGTTGGCAAGCCGCCGAAATGTCCGACGACTGTAGGGTCGTCCCCACAACCCCGGGACTAGATTGGCCCGCCACCGTCAAGTCCGACGACTATAGGGTCGTCCCCACGACCCCGGGCCAAAGTTGGCAAGCCGCCGAAATGTCCGACGACTGTAGGGTCGTCCCCACGACCCCCGGACTAGATTGGCCCGCCACCGACAATTCCGACGACTATAGGATCGTCCCCACGACCCCGGGACAAGATTGGCCCGCCACCGTCATGTCCAACGACTATCGGATCGTCCCCACGACCACGGGCCAAAGTTGGCCAGCCGCCGACATGTCCGACGACTATTGGGTCGTCCCCACGACACCGGGCCAAAGTTGGCCAGCCGCTGACATGTCCAACGACTATAGGGTCGTCCCCACGACCACGGGCCAAAGTTGACCAGCCGCCAACATGTCCGACGACTATTGGATCGTCCCCACGACCCTGGGCCAAAGTTGGCAAGCCGCCGAAATGTCCGACGACTGTAGGGTCGTCCCCACGACCCCCGGACTAGATTGGCCCGCCACCGACAAGTCCGACGACTATAGGGTCGTCCCCACGACCCCGGGACTAGATTGGCCCGCCACCGTCATATCCAAAGACTATCGGATCGTCCCCACGACCCCGGGACTAGATTGGCCCGCCACTGCCTTGTCCGACGACAATAGGGTCGTCCCCACGACCCCGGGTCTAGGTTGGCCAGCCGCCGACATGTCCGACGACAATCGGATCGTCCCCACGACCACGGGCCAAAGTTGACCAGCCGCCAACATGTCCGACGACTATTGGATCGTCCCCACGACCCCGGGCCAAAGTTGGCAAGCCGCCGAAATGTCCGACGACTGTAGGGTCGTCCCCACGACCCCCGGACTAGATTGGCCCGCCACCGACAAGTCCGACGACTATAGGGTCGTCCCCACGACCCCGGGACTAGATTGGCCCGCCACCGTCATATCCAAAGACTATCGGATCGTCCCCACGACCCCGAGACTAGATTGGCCCGCCACCGTCATGTCCGACGAAAATAGGGTCGTCCCCACGACCCCGGGTCCAGGTTGGCCAGCCGCCGACATTTCCGACGACTATAGAGTCGTCCCCACGACACCGGGCCAAAGTTGGCCAGCCGCCGACATGTCCGACGACTATAGGGTCGTCCCCACGACCCCGGGACTAGATTAGCCCGCCACCGTCATGTCACACGACTATAGGGTCGTCCCCACGACCCCGGGCCAATGTTGGCCAATCGCCAACATGTCCGACGACTATAGGGTCGTCCCTACGACCCCGGGACTAGATTGGCCCGCCACCGTCATATCCGACGACAATAGGGTCGTCTCCACGACCCCGGGTCCAGGTTGGCCAGCCGCCGACATTTCCGACGACTATAGAGTCGTCCCCACGACACCGTGCCAAAGTTGGCCCGCCGCCGACATGTCCGACGACTATAGGGCCGTACCCACGACCCCGGGACTAGGCTGACAAGCCGCCAACATGTCCGACGACTATAGGGTCGTCCCCACGACCCCGGGACTAGATTGGCCCGCCACCGTCATGTCCAACGACTATAGGGTCGTCCCCACAACCACGGGCCAAAGTTGGCCAGCCGCCGACATTTCCGACGACTATAGAGTCGTCCCCACGACACCGGGCCAAAGTTGGCCAGCCGCCGACATGTCCGACGACTATAGGGTCGTCCCCACGACCCCGGGACAAGGTTGGCCCGCCGCCGACTTGTCCGACGACTATAGGGCCGTACCCACGACCCCGGGACTAGGCTGACAAGCCGCCAACATGTCCGACGACTATAGGGTCGTCCCCACGACCCCGGGCCAAAGTTGGCCAGCCGCCGAAATGTCCGACGACTATAGGGTCGTCCCCACGACCCCGGGACTAGATTGGCCCGCCACCGTCATGTCCGACGACTATGGGGCGTCCCCACGACCCCGGGCCAAAGTTGGCAAGCCGCCGAAATGTCCGACGACTGTAGGGTCGTACCCACGACCCCGGGACTAGGCTGACAAGCCGCCAACATGTCCGACGACTATAGGGTCGTCCCCACGACCCCGGGCCAAAGTTGGCCAGCCGCCGAAATGTCCGACGACTATAGGGTCGTCCCCACGACTCCGGGACTAGATTGGCCCGCCACCGTCATGTCCGACGACTATAGGGTCGTCCCCACGACCCCGGGCCAAAGTTGGCCAGCCGCCGACATGTCCGACGACTATAGGGTCGTCCCCACGACCCCGAGACTAGATTGGCCCGCCACCGTCATGTCCGACGACAATAGGGTCGTCTCCACGATCCCGGGTCCAGGTTGGCCAGCCGCCGACATTTCCGACGACTATAGAGTCGTCCCCACGACACCGGGCCAAAGTTGGCCAGCCGCCGACATGTCCGACGACAATCGGATCGTCCCCACGACCACGCGCCAAAGTTGGCCAGCCGCCGACATGTCCAACGACTATAGGGTCGTCCCCACGACCCCGGGCCAATGTTGGCCAATCGCCGACATGTCCAACGACTATAGGGTCGTCCCTACGACCCCGCGACTAGATTAGCCCGCCACCGTCATGTCCAACGACAATAGGGTCGTCCCCACGACCACGGGCCAAAGTTGGCATGCCGCCGAAATGTCCGACGACTATAGGGTCGTCCCCACGACCCCGGGCCAAAGTTGGCAAGCCGCCGAAATGTCCGACGACTATAGGGTCGTCCCCACGACCCCGGGACTAGATTGGCCCGCCACCGTCATGTCCGACGACTATAGGGTCGTCCCCACGACCCCGGGCCAAAGTTGGCAAGCCGCCGAAATGTCCGACGACTGTAGGGTCGTCCCCACGACCCCGAGACTAGATTGGCCCGCCACCGTCAAGTCCGACGACTATAGGGTCGTCCCCAGGAGCTTGGGACTAGATTGGCCCGCCACCGTCAAGTCCGACGACTATAGGGTCGTCCCCACGACCCAGGGCCAAAGTTGGCCAGCCGCCGACATGTCCGACGACTATAGGGTCGTCCCCACGACCCCGGGACTAGACTGGCCCGCCACCGTCATGTCCGACGACTATAGGGTCATCCCCACGACCCCGGGACTAGGTTGGCCCGCCGCCGACATGTCCGACGACTATAGGGTCGTCCCCACGACCCCGGGACTAGGTTGGCTCGCCACCGTCATGTCTGACGACTATAGGGTCGTCCCCACGACCACGGGCCAAAGTTGGCCAGCCGCCGACATGTCCGACGACTATAGGGTCGTCCCCACGACCCCGGGAATAGATTGGCCGGCCACCGTCAAGTCCGACGACTATAGGGTCGTCCCCACGACCCCGGGCCAAAGTTGGCAAGCCGCCGAAATGTCCGACGACTGTAGGGTCGTCCCCACGACCCCGGGTCTAGGTTGGCCAGCCGCCGACATGTCTGACGACAATCGGATCGTCCCCACGCCCACGCGCCAAAGTTGGCCAGCCGCCGACATGTCCGACGACTATTGGATCGTCACCACGACCACGGGCCAAAGTTGGCCAGCCGCCGACATGTCCGACGACTATAGGGTCGTCCCCACGACCCCGGGACTAGATTGGTCCGCCACCGTCATGTCCGACGACTATAGGGTCGTCCACACGACCCCGGGCCAAAGTTGGCAAGCGGCCGAAATGTCCGACGACTGTAGGGTCGTCCCCACGACACCGGGACTAGATTGGCCCGCCACCGTCAAGTCCGACGACCTCGGGACTAGGTTGGCCAGCCGCCGACATGTCCGACGACTATAGGGTCGTCCCCACGACCCCGGGACTAGATTGGTCCGCCACCGTCATGTCCGACGACTATAGGGTCGTCCACACGACCCCGGGCCAAAGTTGGCAAGCGGCCGAAATGTCCGACGACTGTAGGGTCGTCCCCACGACACCGGGACTAGATTGGCCCGCCACCGTCAAGTCCGACGACCTCGGGACTAGGCTGACAAGCCGCCAACATGTCCGGCGACTATAGGGTCGTCCCCACGACCCCGGGCCAAAGATGGCAAGCCGCCGAAATGTCCGACGACTGTAGGGTCGTCCCCACGACCCCGGGTCTAGGTTGGCCAGCCGCCGACATGTCCGACGACAATCGGATCGTCCCCACGCCCACGCGCCAAAGTTGGCCAGCCGCCGACATGTCCGACGACTATAGGGTCGTCCCGACGACCCCGGGCCAATGTTGGCCAATCGCCAACATGTCCGACGACTGTAGGGTCGTCCCCACGACCCCGGGGCTAGGTTGGCCAGCCGCAGACATGTCCGACGACTATAGGGTCGTCCCGACGACCCCGGGCCAATGTTGGCCAATCGCCAACATGTCCGACGACTATAGGGTCGTCCCTTCGACCCCGGGACTAGATTGGCCCGCCACCGTCATGTCCGACGACAATAGGGTCGTCCCCACGACCCCGGGTCCAGGTTGGCCAGCCGCCGACATTTCCGACGACTATAGAGTCGTCCCCACGACACAGGTCCAAAGTTGGCCAGCCGCCGACATGTCCGACGACTATAGGGTCGTCCCCACGACCCCGGGACTAGATTGGCCCGCCACCGTCATGTCCGACGACTATTGGATCGTCCCCACGACCCCGGGCCAAAGTTGGCAAGCCGCCGAAATGTCCGACGACTGTAGGGTCGTCCCCACGACTCCAGGACTAGATTGGCCAGCCGCAGACATGTCCGACGACTATAGGGTCGTCCCGACGACCCCGGGCCAAAGTTGGCAAGCCGCCGAAATGTCCGACGACTGTAGGGTCGTCCCCACGACTCCAGGACTAGATTGGTCCGCCACCGTCATGTCCGACGACTATAGGGTCGTCCCCACGACCCCGGGCCAAAGTTGGCAAGCCGCCGAAATGTCCGACGACTGTAGGGTCGTCCCCACGACCCCGGGCCAAAGATGTCCAGCCGCCGTCTTGTCCGACGACTATAGGGTCGCCCCACGACCCCGGACTAGATTGGCCCGCCACCGTCATGTCCAACGACTATAGGGTCGTCCCCACAACCACGGGCCAAAGTTGGCCAGCCGCCGACATGTCCGACGATTATTGGATCGTCCCCACGACCACGGGCCAAAGTTGGCCAGCCGCCGACATGTGCGACGACTATACGGTCGTCCCCACGACCCCGGGACTAGATTGGTCCGCCACCGTCATGTCCGACGACTATAGGGTCGTCCCCACGACCCCGGGACTAGGCTGACAACCCGCCAACATGTCCGACGACTATAGGGTCGTCCCCACGACCCCGGGCCAAAGATGTCCAGCCGCCGTCTTGTCCGACGACTATAGGGTCTTACCCACGACCCCGGGACTAGATTGGCCCGCCACCGTCATGTCCAACGACTATAGGGTCGTCCCCACAACCACGGGCCAAAGTTGGCCAGCCGCCGACATTTCCGACGACTATAGAGTCGTCCCCACGACACCGGGCCAAAGTTGGCCAGCCGCCGACATGTCCGACGACTATAGGGTCGTCCCCACGACCCCGGGACAAGGTTGGCCCGCCGCCGACTTGTCCGACGACTATAGGGTCGTACCCACGACCCCGGGACTAGGCTGACAACCCGCCAACATGTCCGACGACTATAGGGTCGTCCCCACGACCCCGGGCCAAAGTTGGCAAGCCGCCGAAATGTCCGACGACTGTAGGGTCGTCCCCACGACCCCGGGACTAGATTGGCCCGCCACCGTCAAGTCCGACGACTATAGGGTCGTCCCCAGGACCTCGGGACAAGGTTGGCCCGCCGCCGACTTGTCCGACGACTATAGGGCCGTACCCACGACCCCGGGACTAGGCTGACAAGCCGCCAACATGTCCGACGACTATAGGGTCGTCCCCACGACCCCGGGACTAGATTGGCCCGCCATCGTCATGTCCAACGACTATCGGATCGTCCCCACGACCACGGGCCAAAGTTGGCCAGCCGCCGACATGTCCGACGACTGTTGGGTCGTCCCCACGACACCGGGCCAAAGTTGGCCAGCCGCTGACATGTCCAACGACTATAGGGTCGTCCCCACGACCACGGGCCAAAGTTGACCAGCCGCCAACATGTCCGACGACTATTGGATCGTCCCCACGACCCCGGGCCAAAGTTGGCAAGCCGCCGAAATGTCCGACGACTATAGGGTCGTCCCCACGACCCCGGGACAAGATTGGCCCGCCACCGTCATGTCCAAAGACTATCGGATCGTCCCCACGACCCCGGGACTAGATTGGCCCGCCACCGCCTTGTCCGACGACAATAGGGTCGTCCCCACGACCCCGGGTCTAGGTTGGCCAGCCGCCAACAGGTCCGACGACTATAGGGTCGTCCCCACGACCCCGGGCCAAAGTTGGCCAGCCGCCGAAATGTCCGACGACTGTAGGGTCGTCCCCACGACCCCCGGACTAGACTGGCCCGCCACCGACAAGTCCGACGACTATCGGATCGTCCCCACGACCACGGGCCAAAGTTGGCCAGCCGCCGACATGTCCGACGACTATTGGGTCGTCCCCACGACACCGGGCCAAAGTTGGCCAGCCGCTGACATGCCCAACGACTATAGGGTCGTCCCCACGACCACGGGCCAAAGTTGACCAGCCGCCGACATGTCCGACGACTATTGGATCGTCCCCACGACCCCGGGCCAAAGTTGGCAAGCCGCCGACATGTCCGACGACTATAGGGTCGTCCCCACGACCCCGGGACTAGATTGGCCCGCCACCGTCATGTCCGACGACTATAGGGTCGTCCCCACGACCCCGGGCCAAAGTTGGCCAGCCGCCGACATGTCCGACGACAATCGGATCGTCCCCACGACCACGCGCCAAAGTTGGCCAGCCCCCGACATGTCCGACGACTATAGGGTCGTCCCCACGACCCCGGGCCAATGTTGGCCAATCGCCGACATGTCCAACGACTATAGGGTCGTCCCTACGACCCCGGGACTAGATTAGCCCGCCACCGTCATGTCCAACGACTATAGGGTCGTCCCCACGACCACGGGCCAAAGTTGGCATGCCGCCGAAATGTCCGACGACTATAGGGTCGTCCCCACGACCCCGGGCCAAAGGTGGCAAGCCGCCGAAATGTCCGACGACTATAGGGTCGTCCCCACGACCCCGGGACTAGATTGGCCCGCCACCGTCATGTCCGACGACTATAGGGTCGTCCCCACGACCCCGGGCCAAAGTTGGCAAGCCGCCGAAATGTCCGACGACTGTAGGGTCGTCCCCACGACCCCGAGACTAGATTGGCCCGCCACCGTCAAGTCCGACGACTATAGGGTCGTCCCCAGGACCTTGGGACTAGATTGGCCCGCCACCGTCAAGTCCGACGACTATAGGGTCGTCCCCACGACCCCGGGCCAAAGTTGGCCAGCCGCCGAAATGTCCGACGACTCTAGGGTCGGCCCCACGACCCCGGGACTAGATTGGCCCGCCACCGTCATGTCCGACGACTATAGGGTCGTCCCCACGACCCCGGGCCAAAGTTGGCCAGCCGCCGACATGTCCGACGACTATAGGGTCGTCCCCACGACCCCGAGACTAGATTGGCCCGCCACCGTCATGTCCGACGACAATAGGGTCGTCTCCACGATCCCGGGTCCAGGTTGGCCAGCCGCCGACATTTCCGACGATTATAGAGTCGTCCCCACGACACCGGGCCAAAGTTGGCCAGCCGCCGACATGTCCGACGACAATCGGATCGTCCCCACGACCACGCGCCAAAGTTGGCCAGCCCCCGACATGTCCGACGACTATAGGGTCGTCCCCACGACCCCGGGCCAATGTTGGCCAATCGCCGACATGTCCAACGACTGTAGGGTCGTCCCCACGACCCCCGGACTAGATTGGCCCGCCACCGACAAGTCCGACGACTATAGGGTCGTCCCCACGACCCCGGGACTAGATTGGCCCGCCACCGTCATATCCAAAGACTATCGGATCGTCCCCACGACCCCGGGACTAGATTGGCCCGCCACCGCCTTGTCCGACGACAATAGGGTCGTCCCCACGACCCCGGGTCTAGGTTGGCCAGCCGCCGACATGTCCGACGACAATCGGATCGTCCCCACGACCACGGGCCAAAGTTGACCAGCCGCCAACATGTCCGACGACTATTGGATCGTCCCCACGACCCCGGGCCAAAGTTGGCAAGCCGCCGAAATGTCCGACGACTGTAGGATCGTCCCCACGACCCCCGGACTAGATTGGCCCGCCACCGACAAGTCCGACGACTATAGGGTCGTCGCCACGACCCCGGGACTAGATTGGCCCGCCACCGTCATATCCAAAGACTATCGGATCGTCCCCACGACCCCGAGACTAGATTGGCCCGCCACCGTCATGTCCGACGAAAATAGGGTCGTCCCCACGACCACGGGCCAAAGTTGGCCAGCCGCCGACATTTCCGACGTCTATAGGGTCGTCCCCACGACCCCGGGAATAGATTTGCCCGCCACCGTCATGTCCGACGACAATAGGGTCGTTCCCACGACCCCGGGTCTGGGTTGGCCAGCCGCCGACATGTCCGACGACTATAGAGTCGTCCCCACGACACCGGGCCAAAGTTGGCCAGCCGCTGACATGTCCAACGACTATAGGGTCGTCCCCACGACCAAGGGCCAAAGTTGGCCAGTCGCCGACAGGTCCGACGACTATTGGATCGTCCCCACGACCACGGGCCAAAGTTGGCCAGCCGCTGACTTGTCCGACGATTATAGGGTGATCCCCACGACCGCGGGTCAAAGTTTGCCAGCCGCCGATATGTCCGACGACTATAGGGTCGTCCCCACGACCACGGGCCAAAGCTGGCCGGCCGCAGACATGTCCGACGACTATAGGGTCGTACCCATGACCCCGAGACTAGATTGGCCCGCCACCGTCATGTCCGACGACGATAGGGTCGTCCCCACGACGCCGGGTCTGGGTTGGCCAGCCGCCAATATATCCGACGACTATAGGGTCGTCCCCACGACCACGGGCCAAAGTTGGCCAGCCGCCGACTTGTCCGAGGACTATAGGGTCGTTCCCACGACCACCGGCCAAAGTTGGCCAGCCGCCGACTTGTCCGAGGATTATAGGGTCGTCCCCACGACCCCGGGTCTAGGTTGGCCAGCCGCCGACATGTCCGACGACTATAGAGTCGTCCCCAAGACACAGGGCCAAAGTAGGCCATCCCCCGACATGTCCGACCACTGTCGGATCGTCCCCACGACCACGGGCCAAAGTTGGCCAGCCGCCTACATGTCCAACGACTATTGGGTCGCCCCACGACCACGGGCCAAAGTTGGCCAGCCGCCGACATGTCCGACGACTCTAGGGTCGTCCCCATGACCCCGGGACTAGATTGGTCCGCCACCGTCATGTCCGACGACTATAGGGTCGTCCCCACGACCTCGGGACTAGGTTGGCCAGCCGCCGACATGTTCGACGACTATAGGGTCGTCCCCACGACCCCGGGCCAATGTTGGCAAGCCGCCGAAATGTCCGACGACTGTAGGGTCGTCCCCACGACCCCGGGACTAGGTTGGCCAGCCGCCGACATCTCCGACCACTATTGGGTCGTCCCCACGACCCCGGGCCAAAGTTGGCAAGCCGCTGAAATGTCCGACGACTGTAGGGTCGTCCCCACGACCCCGGGACTAGATTCGCCCGCCACCGTCAAGTCCGACGATTATAGGGTCGTCCCCACGACCTCGGGACTAGGTTGGCCAGCCGCCGACATGTCCGACCACTATTGGGTCGTCCCCACAACCACGGGCCAAAGTTGGCCTGCCGCCGACATGTCCGACGACTATAGTGTCGTCCCCACGACCCCGGTACTAAATGGGCCCGCCGCCGACATGTCCGACGACTATAGAGTCGTCCCCACGACACCGGGCCAAAGTTGGCCAGCCGCCGACATGTCCGACGACTATAGGGTCGTCCCCACGACCCCGGGAATAGATTGGCCCGCCACCGTCATGTCCGGCGACTATCGGATCGTCCCCACGCCTACGGGCCAAAGTTGGCCAGCCGCCGACATGTCCGACGACTATTGGGTCGCCCCACGACCACGAGACTAGATTGGTCCGCCACCGTCATGTCCGACGACTATAGTGTCGTCCCCACGACCCCGGTACTAAATGGGCCCGCTGCCGACATGTCCGACGACTATAGAGTCGTCCCCACGACCCCGGGCCAAAGTTGGCAAGCCGCTGAAATGTCCGACGACTGTAGGGTCGTCCCCACGACCCCGGGACTAGATTCGCCCGCCACCGTCAAGTCCGACGACTATAGGGTCGTCCCCACGACCTCGGGACTAGGTTGGCCAGCCGCCGCCGTATCCGACCACTATAGGGTCGTCCCCACGACCCCGGGACTAGGTTGGCCCGCCGCCGACATGTCCGACGACTATAGGGTCGACCCCACGACCCCGGGACTAGATTGGCCCGCCACCGTCAAGTCCGACGACTATAGGGTCGTCCCCACGACCACGGGCCAAAGTTGGCTCGCCGCCGACTAGTCCGACGACAATAGGTTCGTCCCTACGACCACGGTCTAAATCTGGCCAGCCGCCGACACGTCCGACGACTATAGGGTTGTCCCCACAACCACGGGCCAAAGTTGGCCAGCCGCCGACATTACCGACGACTATAGGGTCGTCCCCACGACCCCGGGACTAGGCTGGCTCGACGCCGACTTGTCGACGACTATAGGGTCGTCCCCACAACCACGGGCCAAAGTTGGCCAGGCGCCGACTTGTCCGACGACTATAGGGTCGTCCCCACGACCCTGGACCAAAGTTGGCCAGCCGCCGACTTGTCCGACGACTATAGGGCCGTTCCCACGACCCCGGGACTAGATTGGCCCGCCACCGTCAAGTCCGACGACTATAGGGTCGTCCCCACGGCCACGGGCCAAAGTTGGCCAGCCGCCGACATGTCCGACGACTATAGGGTCGTCCCCATGACCCCGGGACTAGATTCGCCCGCCACCGTCAAGTCCGACGACTATAGGGTCGTCCCCATGACCCCGGGACTAGGCTGACCTGCCGCCAACATATCCGACGACTATAGGGTCGTCCCCACGACCACGGGCCAAAGTTGGCCAGCCGCCGACTTGTCCGAGGACTATAGGGTCGTCCCCACGACCCCGGGACTAGGTTGGCCAGCCGCCGACTTGTCCGACCACTATAGGGTCGTCCCCACGACCCCGGGACTAGGTTGGCTCGCCGCCGACATGTCCGACGACTATAGAGTCGTCCCCAAGACACAGGGCCAAAGTAGGCCATCCGCCGACATGTCCGACCACTATCGGATCGTCCCCACGACCACGGGCCAAAGTTGGCCAGCCGCCGACATGTCCGATGACTATATGGTCGTCCCCACGACCCCGGGACTAGATTGGCCCGCCACCGTCATGTCCAACGACTATAGGGTCGTCCCCACAACCACGGGCCAACGTTGGCCAGCCGCCGACATGTCCAACGACTGTTGGGTCGTCCCCACGATCCCGGGACTAGATTTGCTCGACACCGTCATGTCCGACGACTAGAGGGTCGTCCCCACGACCACGGCCCAAAGTTGGATCGGCGCCGACTTGTCGACGACTATAGTGTCGTCCCCACGACCCCGGGACTAGGTTGGCTCGACGCCGACTTGTCGACGACTATAGGGTCGTCCCCACGACCACGGGCCAAAGTTGGCCAGCCGCCGACATGTCCGACGACTATAGGGTCATCCCCACGACCCCGGGACTAGGTTGGCCCGCCGCCAACTTGTCCGACGACTATAGGGTCGTCCCCACAACCCCGGGACTAGGTTGGCTCGCCACCGACATGTCTGACGACTATAGGGTCGTCCCCACGACCCCGGGACTAGATTGGCCCGCCACCGTCAAGTCCGACGACTATAGGGTCGTCCCCACAAACACGGGCCAAAGTTGGCCAGCCGCCGACATGTCCAACGACTGTTGGGTCGTCCCCACGACCACGGGCCAAAGTTGGCCAGCCGCCGACATGTCCGACGACTCTAGGGTCGTCCCCATGACCCCGGGACTAGATTGGTCCGCCACCGTCATGTCCGACGACTATAGGGTCGTCCCCACGACCTCGGGCCAATGTTGGCAAGCCGCCGAAATGTCCGACGACTGTAGGGTCGTTCCCACGACCCCGGGACTAGGTTGGCCAGCCGCCGACATCTCCGACCACTATTGGGTCGTCCCCACGACCACGGGCCAAAGTTGGCCAGCCGCTGAAATGTCCGACGACTGTAGGGTCGTCCCCACGACCCCGGGACTAGATTCGCCCGCCACCGTCAAGTCCGACGACTATAGGGTCGTCCCCACGACCACGGCCCAAAGTTGGATCGGCGCCGACTTGTCGACGACTATAGTGTCGTCCCCACGACCCCGGGACTAGGTTGGCTCGACGCCGACTTGTCCGACGACTATAGGGTCGTCCCTACGACCACGGTCTAAAGCTGGCCAGCCGCCGACATGTCCGACGACTATAGGGTCGTCCCCACGACCACGGGCCAAAGTTGGCCAGCCGCCGACATGTCCGACGACTATTGGATCGTCCCCACGACCACGGGCCAAAGTTGGCCAGCCGCCGACATGTCCGACGACTAGTGAGTCGTCCCCACGACCACGGGCCAAAGTTGGCCAGCCGCCGACATGTCCGACGACTATAGGGTCGTCCCCACGACCCCGGGACTAGATTGGCCAGCCGCCGACATGTCCGACGACTATAGAGTCGTCACCACGACACCGGGGCAAAGTTGGCCAGCCGCTGACATGTCCGAAGACTATAGGGTCGTCCCCACGACCCCGGGACTAGATTGGCCAGCCGCCGACATGTCCGACGACTATAGAGTCGTCCCCACGACACCGGGCCAATGTTGGCCAGCCGCCGACATGTCCGACGACTATAGGGTCGTCCACCACGACCTCGGGACTAGATTGGCCCGCTACCGTCATGTCCGACGATTATAGGGTCGTCCCCACGACCCCGAGCCAACGTTGGCCAGCCGTCGACATGTCCGACGACTATAGGGTCGTCCCCACGTCCACGGGACTAGATTGGCCCGCCACCGTCTAGTCCGACGACTATAGAGTCGTCCCCATGACCCCCGGACTAGGTTGGCCAGCCGCCGACTTGTCCGACCACTATAGGGTCGTCCCCACGACCCCGGGCACATTTGGCAAGTCGCCGACATGTCCCCACAATCCCGGGACTAGATTGGCCCGACACCGTCATGTCCGACGACTATAGTTTCGTCCCCACGATCCCGGGCACATTTGTCAGGCCGCCGACATGTCCCCACAACCCCGGGACTAGATTGGCCCACCACCGTCAAGTCCGACGACTATAGGGTCGTCCCCACGACCCCGGGACTAGATTGGCCCGCCACCGTCATGTCCAACGACTATAGGGTCGTCCCCACAAACACGGGCCAAAGTTGGCCAGCCGCCGACATGTCCAACGACTGTTGGGTCGTCCCCACGACCACGGGCCAAAGTTGGCCAGCCGCCGACATGTCCGACGACTCTAGGGTCGTCCCCATGACCCCGGGACTAGATTGGTCCGCCACCGTCATGTCCGACGACTATAGGGTCGTCCCCACGACCACGGGCCAAAGTTGGCCAGCCGCCGACATGTCCAACGACTGTTGGGTCGTCCCCACGACCACGGGACTAGATTGGCCCGCCACCGTCAAGTCCGACGACTATAGGGTCGTCCCCACGGCCACGGGCCAAAGCTGGCCAGCCGCCGACTTGTCCGACGACTATAGGGTCGTCCCCACGATCCCGGGACTAGATTTGCTCGGCACCGTCATGTCCGACGACTAGAGGGTCGTCCCCACGACCACGGCCCAAAGTTGGATCGGCGCCGACTTGTCGACGACTATAGTGTCGTCCCCACGACCCCGGGACTAGGTTGGCTCGACGCCGACTTGTCGACGACTATAGGGTCGTCCCCACGACCACGGGCCAAAGTTGGCCAGCCGCCGACATGTCCGACGACTATAGGGTCATCCCCACGACCCCGGGACTAGGTTGGCCCGCCGCCGACTTGTCCGACGACTATAGGGTCGTCCCCACGACCCCGGGACTAGGTTGGCTCGCCACCGACATGTCTGACGACTATAGGGTCGTCCCCACGACCCCGGGACTAGATTGGCCCGCCACCGTCAAGTCCGACGACTATAGGGTCGTCCCCACAAACACGGGCCAAAGTTGGCCAGCCGCCGACATGTCCAACGACTGTTGGGTCGTCCCCACGACCACGGGCCAAAGTTGGCCCGCCGCCGACATGTCCGACGACTCTAGGGTCGTCCCCATGACCCCGGGACTAGATTGGTCCGCCACCGTCATGTCCGACGACTATAGGGTCGTCCCCACGACCCGGGACTAGACTGGCCCGCCACCGTCATGTCCGACGACTATAGGGTCGTCCCCACGACTACGGGCCAAAGTTGGCCAGCCGCCGACATGTCCGACGACTATAGGGTCGTCCCCACGACCCCCGGACTAGGTTGGCCGGCCGCCGGCTTGTCCGACGACTATAGGGTCGTCCCCACGACCCCCCGACTAGGTGGGCTCGCCGCCGACTTGTCCGACGACTATAGGGTCGTCCCCACGACCACGGGCCAAAGTTGGCCAGCCGCCGGCTTGTCCGACGATTATTGGGTCGTCCCCACGACCCCGGGACTAGGTTGGCCCGCCGCCGACTTGTCCGACGACTATAGGGTCGTCCCCACGAACCCGGGCCAAAGTTGGCCAGCCGCTGATATGTCCGACGACTATACGGTCGTCCCCACGACCCCGGAAATAGATTGGCCCGCCACCGTCATTTCCGACGACTATAGGGTCGTCCCCACGACGCCGGGCCAAAGTTGGCCAGCCGCCGACATGTCCGACGACTATAGGGTCGTCCCCACGACCCGGGACTAGAGTGGCCCGCCACCGTCATGTCCGACGACTATATGGTCGTCCCCACGACCACGGGCCAATGTTGGCTAGCCGCTGACTTGTCCGACGACTATAGGGTCGTCCCCACGACCGCGGGACTAGATTGGCTCGCCGCCGACTTGTCCGACGACTGTAGGGTCGTCCCCACGACCCCGGGAATAGATTGGCCCGCCACCGTCATTTCCGACGACTATAGGGTCGTCCCCACGACCCCGGGCCAAAGTTGGCCAGCCGCCGACATGTCCGACGACTATAGGGTCGTCCCCACGACCCGGGACTAGAGTGGCCCGCCACCGTCATGTCCGACGACTATATGGTCGTCCCCACGACCACGGGCCAATGTTGGCTAGCCGCTGACTTGTCCGACGACTATAGGGTCGTCCCCACGACTGCGGGACTAGATTGGCTCGCCGCCGACTTGTCCGACGACTGTAGGGTCGTCCCCACGACCCCGGGACTAGATTGGCCCGCCACCGTCATTTCCGACGACTATAGGGTCGTCTCCACGACCACGGGCCAAAGTTGGCCAGCCGCCGTCTTGTCCGACGACTATAGGGTCGTCCCCATGACCCGGGACTAGACTGGCCTGCCACCGTATAGTCCGACGACTATAGGGTCGTCCTCACGACCCCCGGACTAGGTTGGTACGCCGCCGACTTGTCCGACGAGTATAGGGTCCTCCCCACGACCACGGGCCAAAGTTGGCCAGCCGCCGACATGTCCGACGACTATAGGGTCGTCCCCACGACCCCGGACTAGACTGGCCCGCCACCGACATGTCCGACGACTATAGAGTGGTCCCCACGACCACGGGTCAATGTTGGCTCGCCGCCGACATGTCCGATGACTATAGGGTCGTCCCCACGACCCCTCGGCCAAAGTTGGCCAGCCGCCGGCTTGTCCGACGACTATAGGGTCGTCCCCACGACCCCCCGACTAGGTGGGCTCGCCGCCGACTTGTCCGACGACTATAGGGTCGTTCCCACGACCCCGGGCCAAAGTTGGCAAGCTGCCGACTTATCCGACGACTATAGGGTCGTCCCCACGACCCCGGGACTAGGCTGACAAGCCGCCAACATGTCCGACGACTATAGGGTCGTCCCGACGACCCCGGGCCAATGTTGGCCAATCACCAACATGTCCGACGACTATAGGGTCGTCCCTACGACCCCGGCACTAGATTGGCCGGCCACCGTCATGTCCAACGACTATAGGGTCGTCCCCACGACCCCGGGACTAGGTTGACAAGCCGCCAACATATCCGACGACTATACGGTCGTCCCCACGACCCCGCGACTAGATTGGCCCGCCACCGTCATGCCCGACGACTATAGTGTCGTCCCCACGACCCCGGGACAAGGTTGGCCCGCCGCCGACTTGTCCGACGACTATAGGGTCGTCTCCACGACCACGGGCCAAAGTTGGCCAGCCGCCGACATGTCCGACGACTATAGGGTCGTCCCCACGACCCCGGGCCAAAGTTGGCAAGCCGCCGAAATGTCCGACGACTATAGGGTCGTCCCCACAACCCCGGGACTAGATTGGCCCGCCACCGTCAAGTCCGACGACTATAGGATCGTCTCCACGACCACGGGCCAAAGTTGGCCAGCCGCCGACATGTCCGTCGACTATAGGGTCGTCCCCACGACCCCGGGCCAATGTTGGCCAATCGCCGACATGTCCGACGACTATAGGGTCGTCCCTACGACCCGGGGACTAGATTGGCCAGCCACCGTCATGTCCAACGACTATAGGGTCGTCCCCACGACCATGGGCCAAAGTTGGCCAATCGCCAACATGTCCGACGACTATAGGGTCGTCCGTACGAACCCGGGAATAGATTGGCCCGCCACCGTCATGTCCGACGACAATAGGGTCGTCCCCACGACCCCGGGTCTAGGTTGGCCAGCCGCCGACATGTCCGACGACTATAGAGTCGTCCCCACGACACCGGGCCAAAGTTGGCCAGCCGCTGACATGTCCAACGACTATAGGGTCGTCCCCACGACCACGGGCCAAAGTTGGCCAGCCGCCGACATGTCCGACGACTATTGGATCGTCCCCACGACCACGGGCCAAAGTTGGCCAGCCGCCGACATGTCCGACGACTATAGGGTCGGCCCCACGACCCCGGGACTAGATTGGTCCGCCACCGTCATGTCCGACGACTATAGGGTCGTCCCCATGACCCCGGGCCAAAGTTGGCAAGCCGCCGAAATGTCCGACGACTGTAGGGTCGTCCCCACGACCCCGGGACTAGATTGGTCCGCCACCGTCATTTCCGACGACTATAGGGTCGTCCCCACGACCACGGGCCAAAGTTGGCCAGCCGCCGACTTGTCCGACGACTATAGGGTCGTCCCCATGAGCCGGGACTAGACTGGCCCGCCACCGTCATGTCCGACGACTATAGGGTCGTCCCCACGACTACGGGCCAAAGTTGGCCAGCCGCCGACATGTCCGACGACTATAGGGTCGTCCCCACGACCCGGGACTTGACTGGCCCGCCACCGACATGTCCAACGACTATAGGGTCGTCCCCACGACCATGGGCCAAAGTTGGCCAGCCGCCGATTTGTCCAACGACTATTGGGTCGTCCCCACGACCCCGGGACTAGATTGGCCCGCCACCGTCAAGTCCGACGACTATAGGGTCGTCCCCACGACCCCGGGCAAATTTGGCAAGCCGCCGACATATCCGACGACTATAGGGTCGTCCCCACAACCCCGGGACTAGATTGGCCCGCCACCGTCAAGTCCGACGACTATAGGATCGTCTCCACGACCACGGCCCAAAGTTGGCCAGCCGCCGACATGTCCATCGACTATTGGGTCGTCCCCACGACCACGGGCCAAAGTTAGCCAGCCGCCGACATGTCCGACGACTATAGGGTCGTCCCCACGACCCCGGGACTAGATTGGCCCGCCAGCGACCAGTCCGACGACTATAGGGTCGTCCCCACGACCTCGGGACTAGGTTGGCCAGCCGCAGACATGTCCGACGACTATAGGGTCGTCCCCACGACCCCGGGCCAATGTTGGCCAATCGCCGACATGTCCGACGACTGTAGGGTCGTCCCCACGACCCCGGGACTAGGTTGCCCCGCCGCCGACTTGTCCGACGACTATAGGGTCGTCCCCACGACCCCGGGACTAGGTTGGCTCGCCACCGTCATGTCTGACGACTATAGGGTCGTCCCCACGACCACGGGCTAAAGTTGGCCAGCCGCCGACTTGTCCGACGACTATAGGGTCGTCCCCATGACCCGGGACTAGACTGGCCCGCCACCGTCATGTCCGACGACTATCGGATCGACCCCACGACCACGGACCAAAGTTGGCCAGCCGCCGACATGTGCGACGACTATAGGGTCGTCCCCACAACCCCGGGACTAGATTGGCCCGCCACCGTCATGTCCGACGACAATAGGGTCGTCCCCACGACCGCGGGTCTAGGTTGGCCAGCCGCCGACATGTCCGACGACTAAACAGTCGTCCCCACGACCACGGGCCAAAGTTGGCCAGCCGCCGTCATGTCCGACGACTATCGGATCGACCCCACGACCACGGACCAAAGTTGGCCAGCCGCCGACATGTGCGACGGCTATAGGGTCGTCCCCACGACCCCGGGACTAGATTGGCCCGCCAACGTCATGTCCGACGTCTATAGGGTCGTCCCCACGACAACGGGCCTACGTTGGCCAGCCGCCGACATGTCCGACGACTATAGGGTCGTCCCCACGACCGCGGGCCAAAGATGTCCAGCCGCCGTGTTGTCCGACGTCTATAGGTTCGTCCCCACGACCCCGGGACTAGGCAGACCTGCCGCCAACATGTCCGACGACTGTAGCGTCGTCCCACCGACCTCGGGACTAGATTGGTCCGCCACCGTCATGTCCGACGACTATAGGGTCGTCCCCACGACCGCGGGTCTAGGTTGGCCAGCCGCCGACATGTGCGACGACTATAGGGTCGTCCCCACGACCCCGGGACTAGATTGGCCCGCCACCGTCATGTCCGACGACAATAGGGTCGTCCCCACGACCCCGGGTCTAGGTTGGCCAGCCGCCGACATGTCCGACGACTAAACAGTCGTCCCCACGACCACGGGCCAAAGTTGGCCAGCCGCCGTCATGTCCGACGACTATCGGATCGACCCCACGACCACGGACCAAAGTTGGCCAGCCGCCGACATGTGCGACGACTATAGGGTCGTCCCACGACCCCGGGACTAGATTGGCCCGCCAACGTCATGTCCGACGTCTATAGGGTCGTCCCCACGACAACGGGCCTACGTTGGCCAGCCGCCGACATGTCCGACGACTATAGGGTCGTCCCCACGATCACGGGCCAAATTTGGCCAGGCGCCGTCTTGTCCGACGACTATAGGGTCGTTCCCACGACCACGGGCCAATATTGGACAATCGCCGACATGTCCGACGATCTATAGGGTCGTACCTACGACCCCGGGACTAGATTGGCCCGCCACCGTCATGTCCGACGACAATAGGATCGTCCCCACGACCCTGGGTCTAGATTGGCCAGCCGCCGACATGTCCGACGAATATAGAGTCGCCCCACGACACCGGGCCAAAGTTGGCCAGCCGGCGACATGTACGACGACTATAGGGTCGTCCCCACGACCCCGGGACTAGATTGGCCCGCCAACGTCATGTCCGACGTCTATAGGGTCGTCCCCACGACAACGGGCCTACGTTGGCCATCCGCCGACATGTCCGACGACTATAGGGTCGTCCCCACGACCGCGGGCCAAAGATGTCCAGCCGCCGTGTTGTCCGACGACTATAGGTTCGTCCCCACGACCCCGGGACTAGGCAGACCTGCCGCCAACATGTCCGACGACTGTAGGGTCGTCCCACCGACCTCGGGACTAGATTGGTCCGCCACCGTCATGTCCGACGACTATAGGGTCGTCCCCACGACCGCGGGTCTAGGTTGGCCAGCCGCCGACATGTCCGACGACTATAGAGTCGTCCCCACGACCACGGGCCAAAGTTGGCCAGCCGCCGACATGTCCGACGACTATAGGGTCGTCCCCACGACCCTGGGACCAGATTGGCCCGCCACCGTCATGTCCGACGACTATAGGGTCGTCCCCACGACCCTGGGACTAGATTGGCCCGCCACCGTCATGTCCGACGACAATAGGGTCGTCCCCACGACCCCGGGCCAATGTTGGCCAATCGCCGACATGTCCGACGACTATAGGGTCGTCCCCACGACCCCGGGACAAGCTTGGCCCGCCGCCGACTTGTCCGACGACTATAGGGTCGTCCCCACGACCCCGGTACTAGATTGGCCCGCCACCGTCATGTCCGACGACAATAGGGTCGTCCCCACGACCCCGGGTCTAGGTTGACCAGCCGCCGACATGTCCGACGACTAAACAGTCGTCCCCACGACCACGGGCCAAAGTTGGCCAGCCACCGTCATGTCCGACGACTATCGGATCGTCCCCACGACCCCGGGCCAATATTAGCCCACCACCGTCATGTCGGACGTCTATAGGATCGTCCCCACGACCACGGGCCTACGTTGACCTTCCGCCAACATGTCCGACGACTATAGGGTCGTCCCCACGACCACGGGCCAAAGTTGTCCAGCCGCCGACATGTCCGACGACTAAACAGTCGTCCCCACGACCACGGGCCAAAGTTGGCCAGCCGCCGTCATGTCCGACGACTATCGGATCGACCCAACGACCACGGACCAAAGTTGGCCAATCGCCGACATGTCCGACGACTATAGGGTCGTCCCTATGACCCCGGGAGTAGATTGGCCCGCCACCGTCATGTCCGACGACAATAGGGTCGTCCCCACGACCCCGGGTCTAGGTTGGCCAGCCGCCGACATGTCCGACGACTAAACAGTCGTCCCCACGACCACGGGCCAAAGTTGGCCAGCCGCCGTCATGTCCGACGACTATCGGATCGACCCCACGACCACGGACCAAAGTTGGCCAGCCGCCGACATGTGCGACGACTATAGGGTCGTCCCTATGACCCCGGGTCTAGGTTGGCCAGCCGCCGACATGTCCGACGACTAAACAGTCGTCCCCACGACCACGGGCCAAAGTTGGCCAGCCGCCGTCATGTCCGACGACTATCGGATCGACCCCACGACCACGGACCAAAGTTGGCCAGCCGCCGACATGTGCGACGACTATAGGGTCGTCCCTATGACCCCGGGTCTAGGTTGGCCAGCCGCCGACATGTCCGACGACTAAACAGTCGTCCCCACGACCACGGGCCAAAGTTGGCCAGCCGCCGTCATGTCCGACGACTATCGGATCGACCCCACGACCACGGACCAAAGTTGGCCAGCCGCCGACATGTGCGACGACTATAGGGTCGTCCCCACGACCCCGGGACTAGATTGGCCCGCCACCGTCATGTCCGACGACAATAGGATCGTCCCCACGACCCTGGGTCTAGATTGGCCAGCCGCCGACATGTCCGACGAATAGAGAGTCGCCCCACGACCACGGGCCAAAGTTGGCCTGCCGCCGACATGTCCGATGACTGTAGGGTCGCCCCCACAACCCCGGGACTAGATTGGCCCGCCACCGTCAAGTCCGACGACTATAGGCTCGTCCCCACGACCCCGGGTCAAAGTTGGCCAGCCGCTGACATTTCCAACGACTATTGGGTCGTCCCCACGACCACGGGCCAATGTTGGCTATCCGCCGACATGTCCGTCGACTATAGGCTCGTCCCCACGACCCCGGGTCAAAGTTGGCCAGCCGCTGACATGTCCAACGACTATAGGGTCGTCCCCACGACCCCGGGTCAAAGTTGGCCAGCCGCTGACATTTCCAACGACTATTGGATCGTCCCCACGACCCCGGGCCAAAGTTGGCAAGCTGCCGAAATGTCCGACGACTGTAGCGTCGTCCCCACGACCCCGGACTAGACTGGCCCGCCACCGACAAGTCCGACGACTATAGGGTCGTCCCCACGACCCCGGGACTAGATTGGCCCGCCACCGCCTTGTCCGACGACAATAGGGTCGTCCCCACGACCCCGGGTCTAGGTTGGCCAGCCGCCGACATGTCCGACGACAATCGGATCGTCCCCACGCCCACGCGCCAAAGTTGGCCAGCCGCCGACATGTCCGACGACTATTGGATCGTCCCCACGACCACGGGCCAAAGTTGGCCAGCCGCCGACATGTCCGACGACTATAGGGTCGTCCCCACGACCCCGGGACAAGGTTGGCCCGCCGCCGACTTGTCCGACGACTATAGGGCCGTACCCACGACCCCGGGACTAGGCTGACAAGCCGCCAACATGTCCGACGACTATAGGGTCGTCCCCACGACTCCGGGCCAAAGTTGGCCAGCCGCCGAAATGTCCGACGACTATAGGGTCGTCCCCACGACCCCGGGACTAGATTGGCCCGCCACCGTCATGTCCGACGACTATGGGGCGTCCCCACGACCCCGGGCCAAAGTTGGCAAGCCGCCGAAATGTCTGACGACTGTAGGGTCGTACCCACGACCCCGGGACTAGGCTGACAAGCCGCCAACATGTCCGACGACTATAGGGTCGTCCCCACGACCCCGGGCCAAAGTTGGCCAGCCGCCGAAATGTCCGACGACTATAGGGTCGTCCCCACGACTCCGGGACTAGATTGGCCCGCCACCGTCATGTCCGACGACTATTGGGTCGTCCCCACGACCCCGGGCCAAAGTTGGCCAGCCGCCGACATGTCCGACGACTATAGGGTCGTCCCCACGACCCCGAGACTAGATTGGCCCGCCACCGTCATGTCCGACGACAATAGGGTCGTCTCCACGATCCCGGGTCCAGGTTGGCCAGCCGCCGACATTTCCGACGACTATAGAGTCGTCCCCACGACACCGGGCCAAAGTTGGCCAGCCGCCGACATGTCCGACGACAATCGGATCGTCCCCACGACCACGCGCCAAAGTTGGCCAGCCGCCGACATGTCCAACGACTATAGGGTCGTCCCCACGACCCCGGGCCAATGTTGGCCAATCGCCGACATGTCCAACGACTATAGGGTCGTCCCTACGACCCCGCGACTAGATTAGCCCGCCACCGTCATGTCCAACGACAATAGGGTCGTCCCCACGACCACGGGCCAAAGTTGGCATGCCGCCGAAATGTCCGACGACTATAGGGTCGTCCCCACGACCCCGGGCCAAAGTTGGCAAGCCGCCGAAATGTCCGACGACTATAGGGTCGTCCCCACGACCCCGGGACTAGATTGGCCCTCCACCGTCATGTCCGACGACTATAGGGTCGTCCCCACGACCCCGGGCCAAAGTTGGCAAGCCGCCGAAATGTCCGACGACTGTAGGGTCGTCCCCACGACCCCGAGACTAGATTGGCCCGCCACCGTCAAGTCCGACGACTATAGGGTCGTCCCCAGGAGCTTGGGACTAGATTGGCCCGCCACCGTCAAGTCCGACGACTATAGGGTCGTCCCCACGACCCAGGGCCAAAGTTGGCCAGCCGCCGACATGTCCGACGACTATAGGGTCGTCCCCACGACCCCGGGACTAGACTGGCCCGCCACCGTCATGTCCGACGACTATAGGGTCATCCCCACGACCCCGGGACTAGGTTGGCCCGCCGCCGACATGTCCGACGACTATAGGGTCGTCCCCACGACCCCGGGACTAGGTTGGCTCGCCACCGTCATGTCTGACGACTATAGGGTCGTCCCCACGACCACGGGCCAAAGTTGGCCAGCCGCCGACATGTCCGACGACTATAGGGTCGTCCCCACGACCCCGGGAATAGATTGGCCGGCCACCGTCAAGTCCGACGACTATAGGGTCGTCCCCACGACCCCGGGCCAAAGTTGGCAAGCCGCCGAAATGTCCGACGACTGTAGGGTCGTCCCCACGACCCCGGGTCTAGGTTGGCCAGCCGCCGACATGTCTGACGACAATCGGATCGTCCCCACGCCCACGCGCCAAAGTTGGCCAGCCGCCGACATGTCCGACGACTATTGGATCGTCACCACGACCCCGGGCCAAAGATGGCAAGCCGCCGAAATGTCCGACGACTGTAGGGTCGTCCCCACGACCCCGGGTCTAGGTTGGCCAGCCGCCGACATGTCCGACGACAATCGGATCGTCCCCACGCCCACGCGCCAAAGTTGGCCAGCCGCCGACATGTCCGACGACTATAGGGTCGTCCCGATGACCCCGGGCCAATGTTGGCCAATCGCCAACATGTCCGACGACTGTAGGGTCGTCCCCACGACCCCGGGGCTAGGTTGGCCAGCCGCAGACATGTCCGACGACTATAGGGTCGTCCCGACGACCCCGGGCCAATGTTGGCCAATCGCCAACATGTCCGACGACTATAGGGTCGTCCCTTCGACCCCGGGACTAGATTGGCCCGCCACCGTCATGTCCGACGACAATAGGGTCGTCCCCACGACCCCGGGTCCAGGTTGGCCAGCCGCCGACATTTCCGACGACTATAGAGTCGTCCCCACGACACAGGTCCAAAGTTGGCCAGCCGCCGACATGTCCGACGACTATAGGGTCGTCCCCACGACCCCGGGACTAGATTGGCCCGCCACCGTCATGTCCGACGACTATTGGATCGTCCCCACGACCCCGGGCCAAAGTTGGCAAGCCGCCGAAATGTCCGACGACTGTAGGGTCGTCCCCACGACTCCAGGACTAGATTGGCCAGCCGCAGACATGTCCGACGACTATAGGGTCGTCCCGACGACCCCGGGCCAAAGTTGGCAAGCCGCCGAAATGTCCGACGACTGTAGGGTCGTCCCCACGACTCCAGGACTAGATTGGTCCGCCACCGTCATGTCCGACGACTATAGGGTCGTCCCCACGACCCCGGGCCAAAGTTGGCAAGCCGCCGAAATGTCCGACGACTGTAGGGTCGTCCCCACGACCCCGGGCCAAAGATGTCCAGCCGCCGTCTTGTCCGACGACTATAGGGTCGTCCCCACGACCCCGGGACTAGATTGGCCCGCCACCGTCATGTCCAACGACTATAGGGTCGTCCCCACAACCACGGGCCAAAGTTGGCCAGCCGCCGACATGTCCGACGATTATTGGATCGTCCCCACGACCACGGGCCAAAGTTGGCCAGCCGCCGACATGTGCGACGACTATACGGTCGTCCCCACGACCCCTGGACTAGATTGGTCCGCCACCGTCATGTCCGACGACTATAGGGTCGTCCCCACGACCCCGGGACTAGGCTGACAACCCGCCAACATGTCCGACGACTATAGGGTCGTCCCCACGACCCCGGGCCAAAGATGTCCAGCCGCCGTCTTGTCCGACGACTATAGGGTCTTACCCACGACCCCGGGACTAGATTGGCCCGCCACCGTCATGTCCAACGACTATAGGGTCGTCCCCACAACCACGGGCCAAAGTTGGCCAGCCGCCGACATTTCCGACGACTATAGAGTCGTCCCCACGACACCGGGCCAAAGTTGGCCAGCCGCCGACATGTCCGACGACTATAGGGTCGTCCCCACGACCCCGGGACAAGGTTGGCCCGCCGCCGACTTGTCCGACGACTATAGGGTCGTACCCACGACACCGGGACTAGGCTGACAACCCGCCAACATGTCCGACGACTATAGGGTCGTCCCCACGACCCCGGGCCAAAGTTGGCAAGCCGCCGAAATGTCCGACGACTGTAGGGTCGTCCCCACGACCCCGGGACTAGATTGGCCCGCCACCGTCAAGTCCGACGACTATAGGGTCGTCCCCAGGACCTCGGGACAAGGTTGGCCCGCCGCCGACTTGTCCGACGACTATAGGGCCGTACCCACGACCCCGGGACTAGGCTGACAAGCCGCCAACATGTCCGACGACTATAGGGTCGTCCCCACGACCCCGGGCCAAAGTTGGCCAGCCGCCGAAATGTCCGACGACTATAGGGTCGTCCCCACGACCCCGGGACTAGATTGTCCCGCCACCGTCATGTCCGACGACTATAGGGTCGTCCCCACGACCCCGGGCCAAAGTTGGCCAGCCGCCGACATTTCCGACGACTATAGAGTCGTCTCCACGACACCGGGCCAAAGTTGGCCAGCCGCAGAAATGTCCGACGACTATAGGGTCGTCCCCACGACCCCGAGACTAGATTGGCCCGCCACCGTCATGTCCGACGACAATAGGGTCGTCGCCTCGACCCCGGGTCTAGGTTGGCCAGCCGCCGACTTGTCCGACGACTATAGGGTCGTACCCACGACCCCGGGACTAGGCTGACAAGCCGCCAACATGTCCGACGACTATAGGGTCGTCCCCACGACCCCGGGCCAAAGATGTCCAGCCGCCGTCTTGTCCGACGACTATAGGGTCGTCCCCACGACCCCGGGACTAGATTGGCCCGCCACCGTCATGTCCAACGACTATAGGGTCGTCCCCACAACCACGGGCCAAAGTTGGGCAGCCGCCGACATGTCCAACGACTATAGGGTCGTCCCCACGACCACGGGCCAAAGTTGACCAGCCGCCGACATGTCCGACGACTATTGGATCGTCCCCACGACCCCGGGCCAAAGTTGGCAAGCCGCCGACATGTCCGACGACTATAGGGTCGTCCCCACGACCTCGGGACTAGGTTGGCCACCCGCCGACATGTCCGACGACTATAGGGTCGTCCCCACGACCCCGGGTCTAGGTTGGCCAGCCGCCGACATGTCCGACGACTATTGGGTCGTCCCCACGACACCGGGCCAAAGTTGGCCAGCCGCCGACATGTCCGACGACAATCGGATCGTCCCCACGACCACGCGCCAAAGTTGGCCAGCCGCCGACATGTCCGACGACTTTTGGATCGTCCCCACGACCACGGGCCAAAGTTGGCCAGCCGCCGACATGTCCGACGACTATAGGGTCGTCCCCACGACCCCGGGCCAAAGTTGGCAAGCCGCCGAAATGTCCGACGACTGTAGGGTCGTCCCCACGACCCCCGGACTAGATTTGCCCGCCACCGACAAGTCCGACGACTATAGGGTCGTCCCCACGACCCCCGGACTAGATTGGCCCGCCACCGACAAGTCCGACGACTATAGGGTCGTCCCCACGACCCCGGGACTAGATTGGCCCGCCACCGTCATGTCCAACGACTATCGGATCGTCCCCACGACCACGGGCCAAAGTTGGCCAGCCGCCGACATGTCCGACGACTATTGGGTCGTCCCCACGACACCGGGCCAAAGTTGGCCAGCCGCTGACATGTCCAACGACTATAGGGTCGTCCCCACGACCACGGGCCAAAGTTGACCAGCCGCCGACATGTCCGACGACTATTGGATCGTCCCCACGACCCCGGGCCAAAGTTGGCAAGCTGCCGAAATGTCCGACGACTGTAACGTCGTCCCCACGACCCCGGACTAGACTGGCCCGCCACCGACAAGTCCGACGACTATAGGGTCGTCCCCACGACCCCGGGACTAGATTGGCCCGCCACCGCCTTGTCCGACGACAATAGGGTCGTCCCCACGACCCCGGGTCTAGGTTGGCCAGCCGCCGACATGTCCGACGACAATCGGATCGTCCCCACGCCCACGCGCCAAAGTTGGCCAGCCGCCGACATGTCCGACGACTATAGGGTCGGCCCCACGACCCCCGGACTAGATTGGCCCGCCACCGACAATTCCGACGACTATAGGGTCGTCCCCACGACCCCGGGACTAGATTGGCCCGCCACCGTCATGTCCAACGACTATCGGATCGTCCCCACGACCACGGGCCAAAGTTGGCCAGCCGCCGACATGTCCGACGACTGTAGGGTCGTCCCCACGACCCCCGGACTAGATTGGCCCGCCACCGACAATTCCGACGACTATAGGGTCGTCCCCACAACCCCGGGACTAGATTGGCCCGCCACCGTCAAGTCCGACGACTATAGGGTCGTCACCCACGACCCCGGGCCAAAGTTGGCAAGCCGCCGAAATGTCCGACGACTGTAGGGTCGTCCCCACGACCCCCGGACTAGATTGGCCCGCCACCGACAATTCCGACGACTATAGGGTCGCCCCCACGACCCCGGGACTAGATTGGCCCGCCACCGTCATGTCCAACGACTATCGGATCGTCCCCACGACCACGGGCCAAAGTTGGCCAGCCGCCGACATGTCCGACGACTATTGGGTCGTCCCCACGACACCGGGCCAAAGTTGGCCAGCCGCTGACATGTCCAACGACTATAGGGTCGTCCCCACGACCACGGGCCAAAGTTGACCAGCCGCCAACATGTCCGACGACTATTGGATCGTCCCCACGACCCCGGGCCAATGTTGGCCAATCGCCGACATGTCCAACGACTGTAGGGTCGTCCCCACGACCCCCGGACTAGATTGGCCCGCCACCGACAAGTCCGACGACTATAGGGTCGTCCCCACGACCCCGGGACTAGATTGGCCCGCCACCGTCATATCCAAAGACTATCGGATCGTCCCCACGACCCCGGGACTAGATTGGCCCGCCACCGCCTTGTCCGACGACAATAGGGTCGTCCCCACGACCCCGGGTCTAGGTTGGCCAGCCGCCGACATGTCCGACGACAATCGGATCGTCCCCACGACCACGGGCCAAAGTTGACCAGCCGCCAACATGTCCGACGACTATTGGATCGTCCCCACGACCCCGGGCCAAAGTTGGCAAGCCGCCGAAATGTCCGACGACTGTAGGATCGTCCCCACGACCCCCGGACTAGATTGGCCCGCCACCGACAAGTCCGACGACTATAGGGTCGTCGCCACGACCCCGGGACTAGATTGGCCCGCCACCGTCATATCCAAAGACTATCGGATCGTCCCCACGACCCCGAGACTAGATTGGCCCGCCACCGTCATGTCCGACGAAAATAGGGTCGTCCCCACGACCACGGGCCAAAGTTGGCCAGCCGCCGACATTTCCGACGTCTATAGGGTCGTCCCCACGACCCCGGGAATAGATTTGCCCGCCACCGTCATGTCCGACGACAATAGGGTCGTCCCCACGACCCCGGGTCTGGGTTGGCCAGCCGCCGACATGTCCGACGACTATAGAGTCGTCCCCACGACACCGGGCCAAAGTTGGCCAGCCGCTGACATGTCCAACGACTATAGGGTCGTCCCCACGACCAAGGGCCAAAGTTGGCCAGTCGCCGACAGGTCCGACGACTATTGGATCGTCCCCACGACCACGGGCCAAAGTTGGCCAGCCGCTGACTTGTCCGACGATTATAGGGTGATCCCCACGACCGCGGGTCAAAGTTTGCCAGCCGCCGATATGTCCGACGACTATAGGGTCGTCCCCACGACCACGGGCCAAAGCTGGCCGGCCGCAGACATGTCCGACGACTATAGGGTCGTACCCATGACCCCGAGACTAGATTGGCCCGCCACCGTCATGTCCGACGACGATAGGGTCGTCCCCACGACGCCGGGTCTGGGTTGGCCAGCCGCCAATATATCCGACGACTATAGGGTCGTCCCCACGACCACGGGCCAAAGTTGGCCAGCCGCCGACTTGTCCGAGGACTATAGGGTCGTTCCCACGACCACCGGCCAAAGTTGGCCAGCCGCCGACTTGTCCGAGGATTATAGGGTCGTCCCCACGACCCCGGGTCTAGGTTGGCCAGCCGCCGACATGTCCGACGACTATAGAGTCGTCCCCAAGACACAGGGCCAAAGTAGGCCATCCCCCGACATGTCCGACCACTGTCGGATCGTCCCCACGACCACGGGCCAAAGTTGGCCAGCCGCCTACATGTCCAACGACTATTGGGTCGCCCCACGACCACGGGCCAAAGTTGGCCAGCCGCCGACATGTCCGACGACTCTAGGGTCGTCCCCATGACCCCGGGACTAGATTGGTCCGCCACCGTCATGTCCGACGACTATAGGGTCGTCCCCACGACCTCGGGACTAGGTTGGCCAGCCGCCGACATGTTCGACGACTATAGGGTCGTCCCCACGACCCCGGGCCAATGTTGGCAAGCCGCCGAAATGTCCGACGACTGTAGGGTCGTCCCCACGACCCCGGGACTAGGTTGGCCAGCCGCCGACATCTCCGACCACTATTGGGTCGTCCCCACGACCCCGGGCCAAAGTTGGCAAGCCGCTGAAATGTCCGACGACTGTAGGGTCGTCCCCACGACCCCGGGACTAGATTCGCCCGCCACCGTCAAGTCCGACGACTATAGGGTCGTCCCCACGACCTCGGGACTAGGTTGGCCAGCCGCCGACATGTCCGACCACTATTGGGTCGTCCCCACAACCACGGGCCAAAGTTGGCCAGCCGCCGACATGTCCGACGACTATAGTGTCGTCCCCACGACCCCGGTACTAAATGGGCCCGCCGCCGACATGTCCGACGACTATAGAGTCGTCCCCACGACACCGGGCCAAAGTTGGCCAGCCGCCGACATGTCCGACGACTATAGGGTCGTCCCCACGACCCCGGGAATAGATTGGCCCGCCACCGTCATGTCCGGCGACTATCGGATCGTCCCCACGCCTACGGGCCAAAGTTGGCCAGCCGCCGACATGTCCGACGACTATTGGGTCGCCCCACGACCACGAGACTAGATTGGTCCGCCACCGTCATGTCCGACGACTATAGTGTCGTCCCCACGACCCCGGTACTAAATGGGCCCGCTGCCGACATGTCCGACGACTATAGAGTCGTCCCCACGACCCCGGGCCAAAGTTGGCAAGCCGCTGAAATGTCCGACGACTGTAGGGTCGTCCCCACGACCCCGGGACTAGATTCGCCCGCCACCGTCAAGTCCGACGACTATAGGGTCGTCCCCACGACCTCGGGACTAGGTTGGCCAGCCGCCGCCGTATCCGACCACTATAGGGTCGTCCCCACGACCCCGGGCCAATGTTGGCCAGCCGCCGACATGTCCGACGACTATAGGGTCGTCCACCACGACCTCGGGACTAGATTGGCCCGCTACCGTCATGTCCGACGATTATAGGGTCGTCCCCACGACCCCGAGCCAACGTTGGCCAGCCGTCGACATGTCCGACGACTATAGGGTCGTCCCCACGACCACGGGACTAGATTGGCCCGCCACCGTCTAGTCCGACGACTATAGAGTCGTCCCCATGACCCCCGGACTAGGTTGGCCAGCCGCCGACTTGTCCGACCACTATAGGGTCGTCCCCACGACCCCGGGCACATTTGGCAAGTCGCCGACATGTCCCCACAATCCCGGGACTAGATTGGCCCGACACCGTCATGTCCGACGACTATAGTTTCGTCCCCACGATCCCGGGCACATTTGTCAGGCCGCCGACATGTCCCCACAACCCCGGGACTAGATTGGCCCACCACCGTCAAGTCCGACGACTATAGGGTCGTCCCCACGACCCCGGGACTAGATTGGCCCGCCACCGTCATGTCCAACGACTATAGGGTCGTCCCCACAAACACGGGCCAAAGTTGGCCAGCCGCCGACATGTCCAACGACTGTTGGGTCGTCCCCACGACCACGGGCCAAAGTTGGCCAGCCGCCGACATGTCCGACGACTCTAGGGTCGTCCCCATGACCCCGGGACTAGATTGGTCCGCCACCGTCATGTCCGACGACTATAGGGTCGTTCCCACGACCACGGGCCAAAGTTGGCCAGCCGCCGACATGTCCAACGACTGTTGGGTCGTCCCCACGACCACGGGACTAGATTGGCCCGCCACCGTCAAGTCCGACGACTATAGGGTCGTCCCCACGGCCACGGGCCAAAGCTGGCCAGCCGCCGACTTGTCCGACGACTATAGGGTCGTCCCCACGATCCCGGGACTAGATTTGCTCGGCACCGTCATGTCCGACGACTAGAGGGTCGTCCCCACGACCACGGCCCAAAGTTGGATCGGCGCCGACTTGTCGACGACTATAGTGTCGTCCCCACGACCCCGGGACTAGGTTGGCTCGACGCCGACTTGTCGACGACTATAGGGTCGTCCCCACGACCACGGGCCAAAGTTGGCCAGCCGCCGACATGTCCGACGACTATAGGGTCATCCCCACGACCCCGGGACTAGGTTGGCCCGCCGCCGACTTGTCCGACGACTATAGGGTCGTCCCCACGACCCCGGGACTAGGTTGGCTCGCCACCGACATGTCTGACGACTATAGGGTCGTCCCCACGACCCCGGGACTAGATTGGCCCGCCACCGTCAAGTCCGACGACTATAGGGTCGTCCCCACAAACACGGGCCAAAGTTGGCCAGCCGCCGACATGTCCAACGACTGTTGGGTCGTCCCCACGACCACGGGCCAAAGTTGGCCCGCCGCCGACATGTCCGACGACTCTAGGGTCGTCCCCATGACCCCGGGACTAGATTGGTCCGCCACCGTCATGTCCGACGACTATAGGGTCGTCCCCACGACCCGGGACTAGACTGGCCCGCCACCGTCATGTCCGACGACTATAGGGTCGTCCCCACGACTACGGGCCAAAGTTGGCCAGCCGCCGACATGTCCGACGACTATAGGGTCGTCCCCACGACCCCCGGACTAGGTTGGCCGGCCGCCGGCTTGTCCGACGACTATAGGGTCGTCCCCACGACCCCCCGACTAGGTGGGCTCGCCGCCGACTTGTCCGACGACTATAGGGTCGTCCCCACGACCACGGGCCAAAGTTGGCCAGCCGCCGGCTTGTCCGACGATTATTGGGTCGTCCCCACGACCCCGGGACTAGGTTGGCCCGCCGCCGACTTGTCCGACGACTATAGGGTCGTCCCCACGAACCCGGGCCAAAGTTGGCCAGCCGCTGATATGTCCGACGACTATACGGTCGTCCCCACGACCCCGGAAATAGATTGGCCCGCCACCGTCATTTCCGACGACTATAGGGTCGTCCCCACGACGCCGGGCCAAAGTTGGCCAGCCGCCGACATGTCCGACGACTATAGGGTCGTCCCCACGACCCGGGACTAGAGTGGCCCGCCACCGTCATGTCCGACGACTATATGGTCGTCCCCACGACCACGGGCCAATGTTGGCTAGCCGCTGACTTGTCCGACGACTATAGGGTCGTCCCCACGACCGCGGGACTAGATTGGCTCGCCGCCGACTTGTCCGACGACTGTAGGGTCGTCCCCACGACCCCGGGAATAGATTGGCCCGCCACCGTCATTTCCGACGACTATAGGGTCGTCCCCACGACCCCGGGCCAAAGTTGGCCAGCCGCCGACATGTCCGACGACTATAGGGTCGTCCCCACGACCCGGGACTAGAGTGGCCCGCCACCGTCATGTCCGACGACTATATGGTCGTCCCCACGACCACGGGCCAATGTTGGCTAGCCGCTGACTTGTCCGACGACTATAGGGTCGTCCCCACGACTGCGGGACTAGATTGGCTCGCCGCCGACTTGTCCGACGACTGTAGGGTCGTCCCCACGACCCCGGGACTAGATTGGCCCGCCACCGTCATTTCCGACGACTATAGGGTCGTCTCCACGACCACGGGCCAAAGTTGGCCAGCCGCCGTCTTGTCCGACGACTATAGGGTCGTCCCCATGACCCGGGACTAGACTGGCCTGCCACCGTATAGTCCGACGACTATAGGGTCGTCCTCACGACCCCCGGACTAGGTTGGTACGCCGCCGACTTGTCCGACGAGTATAGGGTCCTCCCCACGACCACGGGCCAAAGTTGGCCAGCCGCCGACATGTCCGACGACTATAGGGTCGTCCCCACGACCCCGGACTAGACTGGCCCGCCACCGACATGTCCGACGACTATAGAGTGGTCCCCACGACCACGGGTCAATGTTGGCTCGCCGCCGACATGTCCGATGACTATAGGGTCGTCCCCACGACCCCTCGGCCAAAGTTGGCCAGCCGCCGGCTTGTCCGACGACTATAGGGTCGTCCCCACGACCCCCCGACTAGGTGGGCTCGCCGCCGACTTGTCCGACGACTATAGGGTCGTTCCCACGACCCCGGGCCAAAGTTGGCAAGCTGCCGACTTATCCGACGACTATAGGGTCGTCCCCACGACCCCGGGACTAGGCTGACAAGCCGCCAACATGTCCGACGACTATAGGGTCGTCCCGACGACCCCGGGCCAATGTTGGCCAATCACCAACATGTCCGACGACTATAGGGTCGTCCCTACGACCCCGGCACTAGATTGGCCGGCCACCGTCATGTCCAACGACTATAGGGTCGTCCCCACGACCCCGGGACTAGGTTGACAAGCCGCCAACATATCCGACGACTATACGGTCGTCCCCACGACCCCGCGACTAGATTGGCCCGCCACCGTCATGCCCGACGACTATAGTGTCGTCCCCACGACCCCGGGACAAGGTTGGCCCGCCGCCGACTTGTCCGACGACTATAGGGTCGTCCCCATGACCCGGGACTAGACTGGCCCGCCACCGTCATGTCCGACGACTATCGGATCGACCCCACGACCACGGACCAAAGTTGGCCAGCCGCCGACATGTGCGACGACTATAGGGTCGTCCCCACGACCCCGGGACTAGATTGGCCCGCCACCGTCATGTCCGACGACAATAGGGTCGTCCCCACGACCCCGGGTCTAGGTTGGCCAGCCGCCGACATGTCCGACGACTAAACAGTCGTCCCCACGACCACGGGCCAAAGTTGGCCAGCCGCCGTCATGTCCGACGACTATCGGATCGACCCCACGACCACGGACCAAAGTTGGCCAGCCGCCGACATGTGCGACGACTATAGGGTCGTCCCCACGACCCCGGGACTAGATTGGCCCGCCAACGTCATGTCCGACGTCTATAGGGTCGTCCCCACGACAACGGGCCTACGTTGGCCAGCCGCCGACATGTCCGACGACTATAGGGTCGTCCCCACGACCGCGGGCCAAAGATGTCCAGCCGCCGTGTTGTCCCACGTCTATAGGTTCGTCCCCACGACCCCGGGACTAGGCAGACCTGCCGCCAACATGTCCGACGACTGTAGCGTCGTCCCACCGACCTCGGGACTAGATTGGTCCGCCACCGTCATGTCCGACGACTATAGGGTCGTCCCCACGACCGCGGGTCTAGGTTGGCCAGCCGCCGACATGTGCGACGACTATAGGGTCGTCCCCACGACCCCGGGACTAGATTGGCCCGCCACCGTCATGTCCGACGACAATAGGGTCGTCCCCACGACCCCGGGTCTAGGTTGGCCAGCCGCCGACATGTCCGACGACTAAACAGTCGTCCCCACGACCACGGGCCAAAGTTGGCCAGCCGCCGTCATGTCCGACGACTATCGGATCGACCCCACGACCACGGACCAAAGTTGGCCAGCCGCCGACATGTGCGACGACTATAGGGTCGTCCCACGACCCCGGGACTAGATTGGCCCGCCAACGTCATGTCCGACGTCTATAGGGTCGTCCCCACGACAACGGGCCTACGTTGGCCAGCCGCCGACATGTCCGACGACTATAGGGTCGTCCCCACGATCACGGGCCAAATTTGGCCAGGCGCCGTCTTGTCCGACGACTATAGGGTCGTTCCCACGAACACGGGCCAATATTGGACAATCGCCGACATGTCCGACGATCTATAGGGTCGTACCTACGACCCCGGGACTAGATTGGCCCGCCACCGTCATGTCCGACGACAATAGGATCGTCCCCACGACCCTGGGTCTAGATTGGCCAGCCGCCGACATGTCCGACGAATATAGAGTCGCCCCACGACACCGGGCCAAAGTTGGCCAGCCGGCGACATGTACGACGACTATAGGGTCGTCCCCACGACCCCGGGACTAGATTGGCCCGCCAACGTCATGTCCGACGTCTATAGGGTCGTCCCCACGACAACGGGCCTACGTTGGCCATCCGCCGACATGTCCGACGACTATAGGGTCGTCCCCACGACCGCGTGCCAAAGATGTCCAGCCGCCGTGTTGTCCGACGACTATAGGTTCGTCCCCACGACCCCGGGACTAGGCAGACCTGCCGCCAACATGTCCGACGACTGTAGGGTCGTCCCACCGACCTCGGGACTAGATTGGTCCGCCACCGTCATGTCCGACGACTATAGGGTCGTCCCCACGACCGCGGGTCTAGGTTGGCCAGCCGCCGACATGTCCGACGACTATAGAGTCGTCCCCACGACCACGGGCCAAAGTTGGCCAGCCGCCGACATGTCCGACGACTATAGGGTCGTCCCCACGACCCTGGGACCAGATTGGCCCGCCACCGTCATGTCCGACGACTATAGGGTCGTCCCCACGACCCTGGGACTAGATTGGCCCGCCACCGTCATGTCCGACGACAATAGGGTCGTCCCCACGACCCCGGGCCAATGTTGGCCAATCGCCGACATGTCCGACGACTATAGGGTCGTCCCCACGACCCCGGGACAAGCTTGGCCCGCCGCCGACTTGTCCGACGACTATAGGGTCGTCCCCACGACCCCGGTACTAGATTGGCCCGCCACCGTCATGTCCGACGACAATAGGGTCGTCCCCACGACCCCGGGTCTAGGTTGACCAGCCGCCGACATGTCCGACGACTAAACAGTCGTCCCCACGACCACGGGCCAAAGTTGGCCAGCCACCGTCATGTCCGACGACTATCGGATCGTCCCCACGACCCCGGGCCAATATTAGCCCACCACCGTCATGTCGGACGTCTATAGGATCGTCCCCACGACCACGGGCCTACGTTGACCTTCCGCCAACATGTCCGACGACTATAGGGTCGTCCCCACGACCACGGGCCAAAGTTGTCCAGCCGCCGACATGTCCGACGACTAAACAGTCGTCCCCACGACCACGGGCCAAAGTTGGCCAGCCGCCGTCATGTCCGACGACTATCGGATCGACCCAACGACCACGGACCAAAGTTGGCCAATCGCCGACATGTCCGACGACTATAGGGTCGTCCCTATGACCCCGGGAGTAGATTGGCCCGCCACCGTCATGTCCGACGACAATAGGGTCGTCCCCACGACCCCGGGTCTAGGTTGGCCAGCCGCCGACATGTCCGACGACTAAACAGTCGTCCCCACGACCACGGGCCAAAGTTGGCCAGCCGCCGTCATGTCCGACGACTATCGGATCGACCCCACGACCACGGACCAAAGTTGGCCAGCCGCCGACATGTGCGACGACTATAGGGTCGTCCCTATGACCCCGGGTCTAGGTTGGCCAGCCGCCGACATGTCCGACGACTAAACAGTCGTCCCCACGACCACGGGCCAAAGTTGGCCAGCCGCCGTCATGTCCGACGACTATCGGATCGACCCCACGACCACGGACCAAAGTTGGCCAGCCGCCGACATGTGCGACGACTATAGGGTCGTCCCCACGACCCCGGGACTAGATTGGCCCGCCACCGTCATGTCCGACGACAATAGGATCGTCCCCACGACCCTGGGTCTAGATTGGCCAGCCGCCGACATGTCCGACGAATAGAGAGTCGCCCCACGACACCGGGCCAAAGTTGGCCAGCCGGCGACATGTACGACGACTATAGGGTCGTCCCCACGACCCCGGGACTAGATTGGCCCGCCAACGTCATGTCCGACGTCTATAGGGTCGTCCCCACGACAACGCGCCTACGTTGGCCAGCCGCCGACATGTCCGACGACTATAGGGTCGTCCCCACGACCGCGGGCCAAAGATGTCCAGCCGCCGTGTTGTCCGACGACTATAGGTTCGTCCCCACGACCCCGGGACTAGGCAGACCTGCCGCCAACATGTCCGACGACTGTAGGGTCGTCCCACCGACCTCGGGACTAGATTGGTCCGCCACCGTCATGTCCGACGACTATAGGGTCGTCCCCACGACCGCGGGTCTAGGTTGGCCAGCCGCCGACATGTCCGACGACTATAGAGTCGTCCCCACGACCACGGGCCAAAGTTGGCCAGCCGCCGACATGTCCGACGACTATAGGGTCGTCCCCACGACCCTGGGACCAGATTGGCCCGCCACCGTCATGTCCGACGACTATAGGGTCGTCCCCACGACCCTGGGGCTAGATTGGCCCGCCACCGTCATGTCCGACGACAATAGGGTCGTCCCCACGACCCCGGGCCAATGTTGGCCAATCGCCGACATGTCCGACGACTATAGGGTCGTCCCCACGACCCCGGGACAAGCTTGGCCCGCCGCCGACTTGTCCGACGACTATAGGGTCGTCCCCACGACCCCGGGACTAGATTGGCCCGCCACCGTCATGTCCAACGACTATAGGGTCGTCCCCACGACCCCGGGCCAAAGTTGGCATGCCGCCGAAATGTCCGACGACTATAGGGTCGTCCCCACGACCCCGGGCCAAAGTTGGCATGCCGCCGAAATGTCCGACGACTATAGGGTCGTCCCCACGACCCCGGGACTAGATTGGCCCGCCAGCGACCAGTCCGACGACTATAGGGTCGTCCCCACGACCTCGGGACTAGGTTGGCCAGCCGCAGACATGTCCGACGACTATAGGGTCGTCCCCACGACCCCGGGCCAATGTTGGCCAATCGCCGACATGTCCGACGACTGTAGGGTCGTCCCCACGACCCCGGGACTAGGTTGCCCCGCCGCCGACTTGTCCGACGACTATAGGGTCGTCCCCACGACCCCGGGACTAGGTTGGCTCGCCACCGTCATGTCTGACGACTATAGGGTCGTCCCCACGACCACGGGCTAAAGTTGGCCAGCCGACGACTTGTCCGACGACTATAGGGTCGTCCCCATGACCCGGGACTAGACTGGCCCGCCACCGTCATGTCCGACGACTATAGGGTCGTCCCCACGACCCCGGGCCAAAGTTAGCCAGCCGCTGATATGTCCGACGACTATAGGGTCGTCCCCACGACCCGGGACTAGACTGGCCCGCCACCGACATGTCCGACGACTATAGAGTCGTCCCCACGACCCCGGGTCAGTGTTGGCTCGCCGCCGACATGTCCGACGACTATAGGGTCGTCCCCACGACCCCTGGGCCAAAGTTGGACAGCCACCGACCTTTCCGACGACTATAGGGTCGTCCCCACGACCACGGGCCAAAGTTGGCCAGCCGCCGACATGTCCGACGACTATAGGGTCGTCCCCACGACCCGGGACTAGACTGGCCCGCCACCGTCATGTCCGACGACTATAGGGTCGTCCCCACGACCCCCGGACTAGGTTGGCCGGCCGCCGACTTGTCCGACGACTATAGGGTCGTCCCCACGACCCCGGGCTAAAGTTGGCAAGCTGCCGACTTATCCGACGACTATAGGGTCGTCCCCACGACCCCGGGACTAGGTAGGCCCGCCGCCGACTTGTCCGACCACTATAGGGTCGTCACCACGACCCCGGGACTAGATTGGCCCGCCACCGTTATGTCCGACGACTATAGGGTCGTCCCCACGACCACGGGCCAAAGTTGGCCAGCCGGCGACATGTCCGACGACTATAGGGTCATCCCCACGACCTCGGGACTAGGTTGGCCCGCCGGCGACATGTCCGACGACTATAGGGTCGTCCCCACGACCCGGGACTAGACTGGCCCGCCACCGTCATTTCCGACGACTATAGTGTCGTCCCCACGACCCCCGGACTAGGTTGGCCGGCCGCCGACTTGTCCGACGACTATACGGTCGTCCCCACGACCCCCCGAATAGGTGGGCTCGCCGCCGACATGTCCGACGACTATAGGGTCGTCCCCACGACCACGGGCCAAAGTTGGCCAGCCGCCGACATATCCGACGACTATAGGGTCGTCCCCACGACCACGGGCCAATGTTGGCCAGCCGCTGACTTGTCCGACGACTTAGGGTCGTCCCCACGACCGCGGGGCTAGATTGGCTCGCCGCCGACTTGTCCGACGACTGTAGGGTCGTCCCCACGACTCCGTGCCAAAGTTGGCAAGCTGCCGACTTGTCCGACGACTATAGGGTCGTCCCCACGACCCCGGGAATAGATTGGCCCGCCACCGTCAATTCCGACGACAATAGGATCGTCCCCACGACCACGGGTCAAAGTTGGCCAGCCGCCGACATATCCGACGACTATAGGGTCGCCCACACGACCACGGGCCAAAGTTGTCCAGCCGCCGACTTGTCCGAAGACTATAGGCTCGTCCCCACGTCCCCGGGTCATATTTGGCCAGCCGCCGACATGTCCGACGACTATAGGGTCGTCCCCACGACCCCGGGACTAGGTTGGCTCGCCACCGTCATGTCTGACGACTATAGGGTCGTCCCCACGACCACGGGCCAAAGTTGGCCAGCCGCCAACTTGTCCGACGACTATAGGATCGTCTCCACGACCACGGCCCAAAGTTGGCCAGCCGCCGACATGTCCATCGACTATAGGGTCGTCCCTATGACCCCGGGTCTAGGTTGGCCAGCCGCCGACATGTCCGACGACTAAACAGTCGTCCCCACGACCACGGGCCAAAGTTGGCCAGCCGCCGTCATGTCCGACGACTATCGGATCGACCCCACGACCACGGACCAAAGTTGGCCAGCCGCCGACATGTGCGACGACTATAGTGTCGTCCCTATGACCCCGGGTCTAGGTTGGCCAGCCGCCGACATGTCCGACGACTAAACAGTCGTCCCCACGACCACGGGCCAAAGTTGGCCAGCCGCCGTCATGTCCGACGACTATCGGATCGACCCCACGACCACGGACCAAAGTTGGCCAGCCGCCGACATGTGCGACGACTATAGGGTCGTCCCCACGACCCCGGGACTAGATTGGCCCGCCACCGTCATGTCCGACGACAATAGGGTCGTCCCCACGACCCCGGGTCTAGGTTGGCCAGCCGCCGACATGTCCGACGACTAAACAGTCGTCCCCACGACCACGGGCCAAAGTTGGCCAGCCGCCGTCATGTCCGACGACTATCGGATCGACCCCACGACCACGGACCAAAGTTGGCCAGCCGCCGACATGTGCGACGACTATAGGGTCGTCCCCACGACCCCGGGACTAGATTGGCCCGCCAACGTCATGTCCGACGTCTATAGGGTCGTCCCCACGACAACGGGCCTACGTTGGCCAGCCGCCGACATGTCCGACGACTATAGGGTCGTCCCCACGACCGCGGGCCAAAGATGTCCAGCCGCCGTGTTGTCCGACGTCTATAGGTTCGTCCCCACGACCCCGGGACTAGGCAGACCTGCCGCCAACATGTCCGACGACTGTAGCGTCGTCCCACCGACCTCGGGACTAGATTGGTCCGCCACCGTCATGTCCGACGACTATAGGGTCGTCCCCACGACCGCGGGTCTAGGTTGGCCAGCCGCCGACATGTGCGACGACTATAGGGTCGTCCCCACGACCCCGGGACTAGATTGGCCCGCCACCGTCATGTCCGACGACAATAGGGTCGTCCCCACGACCCCGGGTCTAGGTTGGCCAGCCGCCGACATGTCCGACGACTAAACAGTCGTCCCCACGACCACGGGCCAAAGTTGGCCAGCCGCCGTCATGTCCGACGACTATCGGATCGACCCCACGACCACGGACCAAAGTTGGCCAGCCGCCGACATGTGCGACGACTATAGGGTCGTCCCACGACCCCGGGACTAGATTGGCCCGCCAACGTCATGTCCGACGTCTATAGGGTCGTCCCCACGAAAACGGGCCTACGTTGGCCAGCCGCCGACATGTCCGACGACTATAGGGTCGTCCCCACGATCACGGGCCAAATTTGGCCAGGCGCCGTCTTGTCCGACGACTATAGGGTCGTTCCCACGACCACGGGCCAATATTGGACAATCGCCGACATGTCCGACGACTATAGGGTCGTACCTACGACCCCGGGACTAGATTGGCCCGCCACCGTCATGTCCGACGACAATAGGATCGTCCCCACGACCCTGGGTCTAGATTGGCCAGCCGCCGACATGTCCGACGAATATAGAGTCGCCCCACGACACCGGGCCAAAGTTGGCCAGCCGGCGACATGTACGACGACTATAGGGTCGTCCCCACGACCCCGGGACTAGATTGGCTCGCCAACGTCATGTCCGACGTCTATAGGGTCGTCCCCACGACAACGCGCCTACGTTGGCCAGCCGCCGACATGTCCGACGACTATAGGGTCGTCCCCACGACCGCGGGCAAAAGATGTCCAGCCGCCGTGTTGTCCGACGACTATAGGTTCGTCCCCACGACCCCGGGACTAGGCAGACCTGCCGCCAACATGTCCGACGACTGTAGGGTCGTCCCACCGACCTCGGGACTAGATTGGTCCGCCACCGTCATGTCCGACGACTATAGGGTCGTCCCCACGACCGCGGGTCTAGGTTGGCCAGCCGCCGACATGTCCGACGACTATAGAGTCGTCCCCACGACCACGGGCCAAAGTTGGCCCGCCACCGTCATGTCCGACGACTATAGGGTCGTCCCTACGACCCCGGGACTAGATTGGCCCGCCACCGTCATGTCCAACGATTATAGGGTCGTCCCCACGACCCCGGGACTAGATTGGCCCGCTACCGTCATGTCCGAAGACTATAGGGTCGTCCCCACGACCACGGGCCAAAGTTGGCCAGCCGCCGACATTTCCGACGACTATAGGGTCGTCCCCACGACCACGGGCCAAATTTGGCCAGGCGCCGTCTTGTCCGACGACTATAGGGTCGTTCCCACGACCACGGGCCAATATTGGACAATCGCCGACATGTCCGACGACTATAGGGTCGTACCTACGACCCCGGGACTAGATTGGCCCGCCACCGTCATGTCCGACGACAATAGGATCGTCCCCACGACCCTGGGTCTAGATTGGCCAGCCGCCGACATGTCCGACGAATATAGAGTCGCCCCACGACACCGGGCCTACGTTGGCCATCCGCCGACATGTCCGACGACTATAGGGTCGTCCCCACGACCGCGGGCCAAAGATGTCCAGCCGCCGTGTTGTCCGACGACTATAGGTTCGTCCCCACGACCCCGGGACTAGGCAGACCTGCCGCCAACATGTCCGACGACTGTAGGGTCGTCCCACCGACCTCGGGACTAGATTGGTCCGCCACCGTCATGTCCGACGACTATAGGGTCGTCCCCACGACCGCGGGTCTAGGTTGGCCAGCCGCCGACATGTCCGACGACTATAGAGTCGTCCCCACGACCACGGGCCAAAGTTGGCCAGCCGCCGACATGTCCGACGACTATAGGGTCGTCCCCACGACCCTGGGACCAGATTGGCCCGCCACCGTCATGTCCGACGACTATAGGGTCGTCCCCACGACCCTGGGACTAGATTGGCCCGCCACCGTCATGTCCGACGACAATAGGGTCGTCCCCACGACCCCGGGCCAATGTTGGCCAATCGCCGACATGTCCGACGACTATAGGGTCGTCCCCACGACCCCGGGACAAGCTTGGCCCGCCGCCGACTTGTCCGACGACTATAGGGTCGTCCCCACGACCCCGGTACTAGATTGGCCCGCCACCGTCATGTCCGACGACAATAGGGTCGCCCCACCGACCTCGGGACTAGATTGGTCCGCCACCGTCATGTCCGACGACTATAGGGTCGTCCCCACGACCGCGGGTCTAGGTTGGCCAGCCGCCGACATGTCCGACGACTATAGAGTCGTCCCCACGACCACGGGCCAAAGTTGGCCCGCCACCGTCATGTCCGACGACTATAGGGTCGTCCCTACGACCCCGGGACTAGATTGGCCCGCCACCGTCATGTCCAACGATTATAGGGTCGTCCCCACGACCCCGGGACTAGATTGGCCCGCTACCGCCATGTCCGAAGACTATAGGGTCGTCCCCACGACCACGGGCCAAAGTTGGCCAGCCGCCGACATTTCCGACGACTATAGGGTCGTCCCCACGACCACGGGCCAAATTTGGCCAGGCGCCGTCTTGTCCGACGACTATAGGGTCGTTCCCACGACCACGGGCCAATATTGGACAATCGCCGACATGTCCGACGACTATAGGGTCGTACCTACGACCCCGGGACTAGATTGGCCCGCCACCGTCATGTCCGACGACAATAGGATCGTCCCCACGACCCTGGGTCTAGATTGGCCAGCCGCCGACATGTCCGACGAATATAGAGTCGCCCCACGACACCGGGCCTACGTTGGCCATCCGCCGACATGTCCGACGACTATAGGGTCGTCCCCACGACCGCGGGCCAAAGATGTCCAGCCGCCGTGTTGTCCGACGACTATAGGTTCGTCCCCACGACCCCGGGACTAGGCAGACCTGCCGCCAACATGTCCGACGACTGTAGGGTCGTCCCACCGACCTCGGGACTAGATTGGTCCGCCACCGTCATGTCCGACGACTATAGGGTCGTCCCCACGACCGCGGGTCTAGGTTGGCCAGCCGCCGACATGTCCGACGACTATAGAGTCGTCCCCACGACCACGGGCCAAAGTTGGCCAGCCGCCGACATGTCCGACGACTATAGGGTCGTCCCCACGACCCTGGGACCAGATTGGCCCGCCACCGTCATGTCCGACGACTATAGGGTCGTCCCCACGACCCTGGGACTAGATTGGCCCGCCACCGTCATGTCCGACGACAATAGGGTCGTCCCCACGACCCCGGGCCAATGTTGGCCAATCGCCGACATGTCCGACGACTATAGGGTCGTCCCCACGACCCCGGGACAAGCTTGGCCCGCCGCCGACTTGTCCGACGACTATAGGGTCGTCCCCACGACCCCGGTACTAGATTGGCCCGCCACCGTCATGTCCGACGACAATAGGGTCGTCCCCACGACCCCGGGTCTAGGTTGACCAGCCGCCGACATGTCCGACGACTAAACAGTCGTCCCCACGACCACGGGCCAAAGTTGGCCAGCCACCGTCATGTCCGACGACTATCGGATCGTCCCCACGACCCCGGGCCAATATTAGCCCACCACCGTCATGTCGGACGTCTATAGGATCGTCCCCACGACCACGGGCCTACGTTGACCTTCCGCCAACATGTCCGACGACTATAGGGTCGTCCCCACGACCACGGGCCAAAGTTGTCCAGCCGCCGACATGTCCGACGACTAAACAGTCGTCCCCACGACCACGGGCCAAAGTTGGCCAGCCGCCGTCATGTCCGACGACTATCGGATCGACCCAACGACCACGGACCAAAGTTGGCCAATCGCCGACATGTCCGACGACTATAGGGTCGTCCCTATGACCCCGGGACTAGATTGGCCCGCCACCGTCATGTCCGACGACAATAGGGTCGTCCCCACGACCCCGGGTCTAGGTTGGCCAGCCGCCGACATGTCCGACGACTAAACAGTCGTCCCCACGACCACGGGCCAAAGTTGGCCAGCCGCCGTCATGTCCGACGACTATCGGATCGACCCCACGACCACGGACCAAAGTTGGCCAGCCGCCGACATGTGCGACGACTATAGGGTCGTCCCTATGACCCCGGGTCTAGGTTGGCCAGCCGCCGACATGTCCGACGACTAAACAGTCGTCCCCACGACCACGGGCCAAAGTTGGCCAGCCGCCGTCATGTCCGACGACTATCGGATCGACCCCACGACCACGGACCAAAGTTGGCCAGCCGCCGACATGTGCGACGACTATAGGGTCGTCCCCACGACCCCGGGACTAGATTGGCCCGCCACCGTCATGTCCGACGACAATAGGATCGTCCCCACGACCCTGGGTCTAGATTGGCCAGCCGCCGACATGTCCGACGAATATAGAGTCGCCCCACGACACCGGGCCAAAGTTGGCCAGCCGGCGACATGTACGACGACTATAGGGTCGTCCCCACGACCCCGGGACTAGATTGGCCCGCCAACGTCATGTCCGACGTCTATAGGGTCGTCCCCACGACAACGCGCCTACGTTGGCCAGCCGCCGACATGTCCGACGACTATAGGGTCGTCCCCACGACCGCGGGCCAAAGATGTCCAGCCGCCGTGTTGTCCGACGACTATAGGTTCGTCCCCACGACCCCGGGACTAGGCAGACCTGCCGCCAACATGTCCGACGACTGTAGGGTCGTCCCACCGACCTCGGGACTAGATTGGTCCGCCACCGTCATGTCCGACGACTATAGGGTCGTCCCCACGACCGCGGGTCTAGGTTGGCCAGCCGCCGACATGTCCGACGACTATAGAGTCGTCCCCACGACCACGGGCCAAAGTTGGCCAGCCGCCGACATGTCCGACGACTATAGGGTCGTCCCCACGACCCTGGGACCAGATTGGCCCGCCACCGTCATGTCCGACGACTATAGGGTCGTCCCCACGACCCTGGGGCTAGATTGGCCCGCCACCGTCATGTCCGACGACAATAGGGTCGTCCCCACGACCCCGGGCCAATGTTGGCCAATCGCCGACATGTCCGACGACTATAGGGTCGTCCCCACGACGCCGGGACAAGCTGGGCCCGCCGCCGACTTGTCCGACGACTATAGGGTCGTCCCCACGACCCCGGGACTAGATTGGCCCGCCACCGTCATGTCCGACGACAATAGGGTCGTCCCCACGACCCCGGGTCTAGGTTGGCCAGCCGCCGACATGTCCGACGACTATAGAGTCGTCCCCACGACACCGGGCCAAAGTTGGACAGCCGCCGACATGTCCGAAGACTATGAGGTCGTCCCCACGACCTCGGGTCTAGATTGTCCCGCTACCGTCATGTCCGACGACTATAGGGTCGTCCCCACGACCTCGGGTCTAGATTGGCCCGCTACCGTCATGTCCGAAGACTATAGGGTCGTCCTCACGACCACGGGACTAGATTGGCCCGCCACCGCCATGTCCGACGACAATAGGGTCGTCCCCACGACCCCGGGTCTAGGTTGGCCAGCCGCCGACATGTCCGACGACTATCGGATCGTCCCCACGACCACGGGCCAAAGTTGGCCAGCCGCCGACATGTCCGACGACTATTGGATCGTCTCCACGACCACGGGCCAAAGTTGGCCAGCCGCCGACATGTCCGACGACTATAGGGTCGTCCCCACGACCTCGGGACTAGGTTGGCCAGCCGCCGACATGTCCGACGACTACAAGGTCGTCCCCACGACCTCGGGACTAGGTTGGCCAGCCGCCGACATGTCCGACGACTATAGGGTCGTCCCGACGACCCCGGGCCAATGTTGGCCAATCGCCAACATGTCCGACGACTATAGGGTCGTCCCTACGACCCCGGGAATAGATTGGCCCGCCACCTTCATGTCCAACGATTATAGGGTCGTCCCCACGACCCCGGGACTAGATTGGCCCGCTACCGTCATGCCCGAAGACTATAGGGTCGTCCCCACGACCACGGGCCAAAGTTGGCCAGCCGCTGACATGTCCAACGACTATAGGGTCGTCCCCACGACCACGGGCCTAAGTTCGTCAGCCGCCGACATGTCCGACGACTATTGGATCGTCCCCACGACCACGGGCCAAAGTTGGCCAGCCGCCGACATGTCCGACGACTATAGGGTCGTCCCCACGACCGCGGGCCAAAGATGTCCAGCCGCCGTGTTGTCCGACGTCTATAGGTTCGTCCCCACGACCCCGGGACTAGGCAGACCTGCCGCCAACATGTCCGACGACTGTAGCGTCGTCCCACCGACCTCGGGACTAGATTGGTCCGCCACCGTCATGTCCGACGACTATAGGGTCGTCCCCACGACCGCGGGTCTAGGTTGGCCAGCCGCCGACATGTGCGACGACTATAGGGTCGTCCCCACGACCCCGGGACTAGATTGGCCCGCCACCGTCATGTCCGACGACAATAGGGTCGTCCCCACGACCCCGGGTCTAGGTTGGCCAGCCGCCGACATGTCCGACGACTAAACAGTCGTCCCCACGACCACGGGCCAAAGTTGGCCAGCCGCCGTCATGTCCGACGACTATCGGATCGACCCCACGACCACGGACCAAAGTTGGCCAGCCGCCGACATGTGCGACGACTATAGGGTCGTCCCACGACCCCGGGACTAGATTGGCCCGCCAACGTCATGTCCGACGTCTATAGGGTCGTCCCCACGACAACGGGCCTACGTTGGCCAGCCGCCGACATGTCCGACGACTATAGGGTCGTCCCCACGATCACGGGCCAAATTTGGCCAGGCGCCGTCTTGTCCGACGACTATAGGGTCGTTCCCACGACCACGGGCCAATATTGGACAATCGCCGACATGTCCGACGACTATAGGGTCGTACCTACGACCCCGGGACTAGATTGGCCCGCCACCGTCAGTCCGACGACAATAGGATCGTCCCCACGACCCTGGGTCTAGATTGGCCAGCCGCCGACATGTCCGACGAATATAGAGTCGCCCCACGACACCGGGCCAAAGTTGGCCAGCCGGCGACATGTACGACGACTATAGGGTCGTCCCCACGACCCCGGGACTAGATTGGCCCGCCAACGTCATGTCCGACGTCTATAGGGTCGTCCCCACGACAACGGGCCTACGTTGGCCAGCCGCCGACATGTCCGACGACTATAGGGTCGTCCCCACGACCGCGGGCCAAAGATGTCCAGCCGCCGTGTTGTCCGACGACTATAGGTTCGTCCCCACGACCCCGGGACTAGGCAGACCTGCCGCCAACATGTCCGACGACTGTAGGGTCGTCCCACCGACCTCGGGACTAGATTGGTCCGCCACCGTCATGTCCGACGACTATAGGGTCGTCCCCACGACCGCGGGTCTAGGTTGGCCAGCCGCCGACATGTCCGACGACTATAGAGTCGTCCCCACGACCACGGGCCAAAGTTGGCCCGCCACCGTCATGTCCGACGACTATAGGGTCGTCCCTACGACCCCGGGACTAGATTGGCCCGCCACCGTCATGTCCAACGATTATAGGGTCGTCCCCACGACCCCGGGACTAGATTGGCCCGCTACCGTCATGTCCGAAGACTATAGGGTCGTCCCCACGACCACGGGCCAAAGTTGGCCAGCCGCCGACAGTTCCGACGACTATAGGGTCGTCCCCACGACCACGGGCCAAATTTGGCCAGGCGCCGTCTTGTCCGACGACTATAGGGTCGTTCCCACGACCACGGGCCAATATTGGACAATCGCCGACATGTCCGACGACTATAGGGTCGTACCTACGACCCCGGGACTAGATTGGCCCGCCACCGTCATGTCCGACGACAATAGGATCGTCCCCACGACCCTGGGTCTAGATTGGCCAGCCGCCGACATGTCCGACGAATATAGAGTCGCCCCACGACACCGGGCCTACGTTGGCCATCCGCCGACATGTCCGACGACTATAGGGTCGTCCCCACGACCGCGGGCCAAAGATGTCCAGCCGCCGTGTTGTCCGACGACTATAGGTTCGTCCCCACGACCCCGGGACTAGGCAGACCTGCCGCCAACATGTCCGACGACTGTAGGGTCGTCCCACCGACCTCGGGACTAGATTGGTCCGCCACCGTCATGTCCGACGACTATAGGGTCGTCCCCACGACCGCGGGTCTAGGTTGGCCAGCCGCCGACATGTCCGACGACTATAGAGTCGTCCCCACGACCACGGGCCAAAGTTGGCCAGCCGCCGACATGTCCGACGACTATAGGGTCGTCCCCACGACCCTGGGACCAGATTGGCCCGCCACCGTCATGTCCGACGACTATAGGGTCGTCCCCACGACCCTGGGACTAGATTGGCCCGCCACCGTCATGTCCGACGACAATAGGGTCGTCCCCACGACCCCGGGCCAATGTTGGCCAATCGCCGACATGTCCGACGACTATAGGGTCGTCCCCACGACCCCGGGACAAGCTTGGCCCGCCGCCGACTTATCCGACGACTATAGGGTCGTCCCCACGACCCCGGTACTAGATTGGCCCGCCACCGTCATGTCCGACGACAATAGGGTCGTCCCCACGACCCCGGGTCTAGGTTGACCAGCCGCCGACATGTCCGACGACTAAACAGTCGTCCCCACGACCACGGGCCAAAGTTGGCCAGCCACCGTCATGTCCGACGACTATCGGATCGTCCCCACGACCCCGGGCCAATATTAGCCCACCACCGTCATGTCGGACGTCTATAGGATCGTCCCCACGACCACGGGCCTACGTTGACCTTCCGCCAACATGTCCGACGACTATAGGGTCGTCCCCACGACCACGGGCCAAAGTTGTCCAGCCGCCGACATGTCCGACGACTAAACAGTCGTCCCCACGACCACGGGCCAAAGTTGGCCAGCCGCCGTCATGTCCGACGACTATCGGATCGACCCAACGACCACGGACCAAAGTTGGCCAATCGCCGACATGTCCGACGACTATAGGGTCGTCCCTATGACCCCGGGACTAGATTGGCCCGCCACCGTCATGTCCGACGACAATAGGGTCGTCCCCACGACCCCGGGTCTAGGTTGGCCAGCCGCCGACATGTCCGACGACTAAACAGTCGTCCCCACGACCACGGGCCAAAGTTGGCCAGCCGCCGTCATGTCCGACGACTATCGGATCGACCCCACGACCACGGACCAAAGTTGGCCAGCCGCCGACATGTGCGACGACTATAGGGTCGTCCCTATGACCCCGGGTCTAGGTTGGCCAGCCGCCGACATGTCCGACGACTAAACAGTCGTCCCCACGACCACGGGCCAAAGTTGGCCAGCCGCCGTCATGTCCGACGACTATCGGATCGACCCCACGACCACGGACCAAAGTTGGCCAGCCGCCGACATGTGCGACGACTATAGGTTCGTCCCCACGACCCCGGGACTAGATTGGCCCGCCACCGTCATGTCCGACGACAATAGGATCGTCCCCACGACCCTGGGTCTAGATTGGCCAGCCGCCGACATGTCCGACGAATATAGAGTCGCCCCACGACACCGGGCCAAAGTTGGCCAGCCGGCGACATGTACGACGATTATAGGGTCGTCCCCACGACCCCGGGACTAGATTGGCCCGCCAACGTCATGTCCGACGTCTATAGGGTCGTCCCCACGACAACGCGCCTACGTTGGCCAGCCGCCGACATGTCCGACGACTATAGGGTCGTCCCCACGACCGCGGGCCAAAGATGTCCAGCCGCCGTGTTGTCCGACGACTATAGGTTCGTCCCCACGACCCCGGGACTAGGCAGACCTGCCGCCAACATGTCCGACGACTGTAGGGTCGTCCCCACGACCCTGGGACCAGATTGGCCCGCCACCGTCATGTCCGACGACTATAGGGTCGTCCCCACGACCCTGGGACTAGATTGGCCCGCCACCGTCATGTCCGACGACAATAGGGTCGTCCCCACGACCCCGGGCCAATGTTGGCCAATCGCCGACATGTCCGACGACTATAGGGTCGTCCCCACGACCCCGGGACAAGCTTGGCCCGCCGCCGACTTGTCCGACGACTATAGGGTCGTCCCCACGACCCCGGTACTAGATTGGCCCGCCACCGTCATGTCCGACGACAATAGGGTCGTCCCCACGACCCCGGGTCTAGGTTGACCAGCCGCCGACATGTCCGACGACTAAACAGTCGTCCCCACGACCACGGGCCAAAGTTGGCCAGCCACCGTCATGTCCGACGACTATCGGATCGTCCCCACGACCCCGGGCCAATATTAGCCCACCACCGTCATGTCGGACGTCTATAGGATCGTCCCCACGACCACGGGCCTACGTTGACCTTCCGCCAACATGTCCGACGACTATAGGGTCGTCCCCACGACCACGGGCCAAAGTTGTCCAGCCGCCGACATGTCCGACGACTAAACAGTCGTCCCCACGACCACGGGCCAAAGTTGGCCAGCCGCCGTCATGTCCGACGACTATCGGATCGACCCAACGACCACGGACCAAAGTTGGCCAATCGCCGACATGTCCGACGACTATAGGGTCGTCCCTATGACCCCGGGACTAGATTGGCCCGCCACCGTCATGTCCGACGACAATAGGGTCGTCCCCACGACCCCGGGTCTAGGTTGGCCAGCCGCCGACATGTCCGACGACTAAACAGTCGTCCCCACGACCACGGGCCAAAGTTGGCCAGCCGCCGTCATGTCCGACGACTATCGGATCGACCCCACGACCACGGACCAAAGTTGGCCAGCCGCCGACATGTGCGACGACTATAGGGTCGTCCCTATGACCCCGGGTCTAGGTTGGCCAGCCGCCGACATGTCCGACGACTAAACAGTCGTCCCCACGACCACGGGCCAAAGTTGGCCAGCCGCCGTCATGTCCGACGACTATCGGATCGACCCCACGACCACGGACCAAAGTTGGCCAGCCGCCGACATGTGCGACGACTATAGGGTCGTCCCCACGACCCCGGGACTAGATTGGCCCGCCACCGTCATGTCCGACGACAATAGGATCGTCCCCACGACCCTGGGTCTAGATTGGCCAGCCGCCGACATGTCCGACGAATATAGAGTCGCCCCACGACACCGGGCCAAAGTTGGCCAGCCGGCGACATGTACGACGACTATAGGGTCGTCCCCACGACCCCGGGACTAGATTGGCCCGCCAACGTCATGTCCGACGTCTATAGGGTCGTCCCCACGACAACGCGCCTACGTTGGCCAGCCGCCGACATGTCCGACGACTATAGGGTCGTCCCCACGACCGCGGGCCAAAGATGTCCAGCCGCCGTGTTGTCCGACGACTATAGGTTCGTCCCCACGACCCCGGGACTAGGCAGACCTGCCGCCAACATGTCCGACGACTGTAGGGTCGTCCCACCGACCTCGGGACTAGATTGGTCCGCCACCGTCATGTCCGACGACTATAGGGTCGTCCCCACGACCGCGGGTCTAGGTTGGCCAGCCGCCGACATGTCCGACGACTATAGAGTCGTCCCCACGACCACGGGCCAAAGTTGGCCAGCCGCCGACATGTCCGACGACTATAGGGTCGTCCCCACGACCCTGGGACCAGATTGGCCCGCCACCGTCATGTCCGACGACTATAGGGTCGTCCCCACGACCCTGGGGCTAGATTGGCCCGCCACCGTCATGTCCGACGACAATAGGGTCGTCCCCACGACCCCGGGCCAATGTTGGCCAATCGCCGACATGTCCGACGACTATAGGGTCGTCCCCACGACGCCGGGACAAGCTGGGCCCGCCGCCGACTTGTCCGACGACTATAGGGTCGTCCCCACGACCCCGGGACTAGATTGGCCCGCCACCGTCATGTCCGACGACAATAGGGTCGTCCCCACGACCCCGGGTCTAGGTTGGCCAGCCGCCGACATGTCCGACGACTATAGAGTCGTCCCCACGACACCGGGCCAAAGTTGGACAGCCGCCGACATGTCCGAAGACTATGAGGTCGTCCCCACGACCTCGGGTCTAGATTGTCCCGCTACCGTCATGTCCGACGACTATAGGGTCGTCCCCACGACCTCGGGTCTAGATTGGCCCGCTACCGTCATGTCCGAAGACTATAGGGTCGTCCTCACGACCACGGGACTAGATTGGCCCGCCACCGCCATGTCCGACGACAATAGGGTCGTCCCCACGACCCCGGGTCTAGGTTGGCCAGCCGCCGACATGTCCGACGACTATCGGATCGTCCCCACGACCACGGGCCAAAGTTGGCCAGCCGCCGACATGTCCGACGACTATTGGATCGTCTCCACGACCACGGGCCAAAGTTGGCCAGCCGCCGACATGTCCGACGACTATAGGGTCGTCCCCACGACCTCGGGACTAGGTTGGCCAGCCGCCGACATGTCCGACGACTACAAGGTCGTCCCCACGACCTCGGGACTAGGTTGGCCAGCCGCCGACATGTCCGACGACTATAGGGTCGTCCCGACGACCCCGGGCCAATGTTGGCCAATCGCCAACATGTCCGACGACTATAGGGTCGTCCCTACGACCCCGGGAATAGATTGGCCCGCCACCTTCATGTCCAACGATTATAGGGTCGTCCCCACGACCCCGGGACTAGATTGGCCCGCTACCGTCATGCCCGAAGACTATAGGGTCGTCCCCACGACCACGGGCCAAAGTTGGCCAGCCGCTGACATGTCCAACGACTATAGGGTCGTCCCCACGACCACGGGCCTAAGTTCGTCAGCCGCCGACATGTCCGACGACTATTGGATCGTCCCCACGACCACGGGCCAAAGTTGGCCAGCCGCCGACATGTCCGACGACTATAGGGTCGTCCCCACGACCGCGGGCCAAAGATGTCCAGCCGCCGTGTTGTCCGACGTCTATAGGTTCGTCCCCACGACCCCGGGACTAGGCAGACCTGCCGCCAACATGTCCGACGACTGTAGCGTCGTCCCACCGACCTCGGGACTAGATTGGTCCGCCACCGTCATGTCCGACGACTATAGGGTCGTCCCCACGACCGCGGGTCTAGGTTGGCCAGCCGCCGACATGTGCGACGACTATAGGGTCGTCCCCACGACCCCGGGACTAGATTGGCCCGCCACCGTCATGTCCGACGACAATAGGGTCGTCCCCACGACCCCGGGTCTAGGTTGGCCAGCCGCCGACATGTCCGACGACTAAACAGTCGTCCCCACGACCACGGGCCAAAGTTGGCCAGCCGCCGTCATGTCCGACGACTATCGGATCGACCCCACGACCACGGACCAAAGTTGGCCAGCCGCCGACATGTGCGACGACTATAGGGTCGTCCCACGACCCCGGGACTAGATTGGCCCGCCAACGTCATGTCCGACGTCTATAGGGTCGTCCCCACGACAACGGGCCTACGTTGGCCAGCCGCCGACATGTCCGACGACTATAGGGTCGTCCCCACGATCACGGGCCAAATTTGGCCAGGCGCCGTCTTGTCCGACGACTATAGGGTCGTTCCCACGACCACGGGCCAATATTGGACAATCGCCGACATGTCCGACGACTATAGGGTCGTACCTACGACCCCGGGACTAGATTGGCCCGCCACCGTCAGTCCGACGACAATAGGATCGTCCCCACGACCCTGGGTCTAGATTGGCCAGCCGCCGACATGTCCGACGAATATAGAGTCGCCCCACGACACCGGGCCAAAGTTGGCCAGCCGGCGACATGTACGACGACTATAGGGTCGTCCCCACGACCCCGGGACTAGATTGGCCCGCCAACGTCATGTCCGACGTCTATAGGGTCGTCCCCACGACAACGGGCCTACGTTGGCCAGCCGCCGACATGTCCGACGACTATAGGGTCGTCCCCACGACCGCGGGCCAAAGATGTCCAGCCGCCGTGTTGTCCGACGACTATAGGTTCGTCCCCACGACCCCGGGACTAGGCAGACCTGCCGCCAACATGTCCGACGACTGTAGGGTCGTCCCACCGACCTCGGGACTAGATTGGTCCGCCACCGTCATGTCCGACGACTATAGGGTCGTCCCCACGACCGCGGGTCTAGGTTGGCCAGCCGCCGACATGTCCGACGACTATAGAGTCGTCCCCACGACCACGGGCCAAAGTTGGCCCGCCACCGTCATGTCCGACGACTATAGGGTCGTCCCTACGACCCCGGGACTAGATTGGCCCGCCACCGTCATGTCCAACGATTATAGGGTCGTCCCCACGACCCCGGGACTAGATTGGCCCGCTACCGTCATGTCCGAAGACTATAGGGTCGTCCCCACGACCACGGGCCAAAGTTGGCCAGCCGCCGACAGTTCCGACGACTATAGGGTCGTCCCCACGACCACGGGCCAAATTTGGCCAGGCGCCGTCTTGTCCGACGACTATAGGGTCGTTCCCACGACCACGGGCCAATATTGGACAATCGCCGACATGTCCGACGACTATAGGGTCGTACCTACGACCCCGGGACTAGATTGGCCCGCCACCGTCATGTCCGACGACAATAGGATCGTCCCCACGACCCTGGGTCTAGATTGGCCAGCCGCCGACATGTCCGACGAATATAGAGTCGCCCCACGACACCGGGCCTACGTTGGCCATCCGCCGACATGTCCGACGACTATAGGGTCGTCCCCACGACCGCGGGCCAAAGATGTCCAGCCGCCGTGTTGTCCGACGACTATAGGTTCGTCCCCACGACCCCGGGACTAGGCAGACCTGCCGCCAACATGTCCGACGACTGTAGGGTCGTCCCACCGACCTCGGGACTAGATTGGTCCGCCACCGTCATGTCCGACGACTATAGGGTCGTCCCCACGACCGCGGGTCTAGGTTGGCCAGCCGCCGACATGTCCGACGACTATAGAGTCGTCCCCACGACCACGGGCCAAAGTTGGCCAGCCGCCGACATGTCCGACGACTATAGGGTCGTCCCCACGACCCTGGGACCAGATTGGCCCGCCACCGTCATGTCCGACGACTATAGGGTCGTCCCCACGACCCTGGGACTAGATTGGCCCGCCACCGTCATGTCCGACGACAATAGGGTCGTCCCCACGACCCCGGGCCAATGTTGGCCAATCGCCGACATGTCCGACGACTATAGGGTCGTCCCCACGACCCCGGGACAAGCTTGGCCCGCCGCCGACTTATCCGACGACTATAGGGTCGTCCCCACGACCCCGGTACTAGATTGGCCCGCCACCGTCATGTCCGACGACAATAGGGTCGTCCCCACGACCCCGGGTCTAGGTTGACCAGCCGCCGACATGTCCGACGACTAAACAGTCGTCCCCACGACCACGGGCCAAAGTTGGCCAGCCACCGTCATGTCCGACGACTATCGGATCGTCCCCACGACCCCGGGCCAATATTAGCCCACCACCGTCATGTCGGACGTCTATAGGATCGTCCCCACGACCACGGGCCTACGTTGACCTTCCGCCAACATGTCCGACGACTATAGGGTCGTCCCCACGACCACGGGCCAAAGTTGTCCAGCCGCCGACATGTCCGACGACTAAACAGTCGTCCCCACGACCACGGGCCAAAGTTGGCCAGCCGCCGTCATGTCCGACGACTATCGGATCGACCCAACGACCACGGACCAAAGTTGGCCAATCGCCGACATGTCCGACGACTATAGGGTCGTCCCTATGACCCCGGGACTAGATTGGCCCGCCACCGTCATGTCCGACGACAATAGGGTCGTCCCCACGACCCCGGGTCTAGGTTGGCCAGCCGCCGACATGTCCGACGACTAAACAGTCGTCCCCACGACCACGGGCCAAAGTTGGCCAGCCGCCGTCATGTCCGACGACTATCGGATCGACCCCACGACCACGGACCAAAGTTGGCCAGCCGCCGACATGTGCGACGACTATAGGGTCGTCCCTATGACCCCGGGTCTAGGTTGGCCAGCCGCCGACATGTCCGACGACTAAACAGTCGTCCCCACGACCACGGGCCAAAGTTGGCCAGCCGCCGTCATGTCCGACGACTATCGGATCGACCCCACGACCACGGACCAAAGTTGGCCAGCCGCCGACATGTGCGACGACTATAGGTTCGTCCCCACGACCCCGGGACTAGATTGGCCCGCCACCGTCATGTCCGACGACAATAGGATCGTCCCCACGACCCTGGGTCTAGATTGGCCAGCCGCCGACATGTCCGACGAATATAGAGTCGCCCCACGACACCGGGCCAAAGTTGGCCAGCCGGCGACATGTACGACGATTATAGGGTCGTCCCCACGACCCCGGGACTAGATTGGCCCGCCAACGTCATGTCCGACGTCTATAGGGTCGTCCCCACGACAACGCGCCTACGTTGGCCAGCCGCCGACATGTCCGACGACTATAGGGTCGTCCCCACGACCGCGGGCCAAAGATGTCCAGCCGCCGTGTTGTCCGACGACTATAGGTTCGTCCCCACGACCCCGGGACTAGGCAGACCTGCCGCCAACATGTCCGACGACTGTAGGGTCGTCCCACCGACCTCGGGACTAGATTGGTCCGCCACCGTCATGTCCGACGACTATAGGGTCGTCCCCACGACCGCGGGTCTAGGTTGGCCAGCCGCCGACATGTCCGACGACTATAGAGTCGTCCCCACGACCACGGGCCAAAGTTGGCCAGCCGCCGACATGTCCGACGACTATAGGGTCGTCCCCACGACCCTGGGACCAGATTGGCCCGCCACCGTCATGTCCGACGACTATAGGGTCGTCCCCACGACCCTGGGGCTAGATTGGCCCGCCACCGTCATGTCCGACGACAATAGGGTCGTCCCCACGACCCCGGGCCAATGTTGGCCAATCGCCGACATGTCCGACGACTATAGGGTCGTCCCCACGACGCCGGGACAAGCTTGGCCCGCCGCCGACTTGTCCGACGACTATAGGGTCGTCCCCACGACCCCGGGACTAGATTGGCCCGCCACCGTCATGTCCGACGACAATAGGGTCGTCCCCACGACCCCGGGTCTAGGTTGGCCAGCCGCCGACATGTCCGACGACTATAGAGTCGTCCCCACGACACCGGGCCAAAGTTGGACAGCCGCCGACATGTCCGAAGACTATGAGGTCGTCCCCACGACCTCGGGTCTAGATTGTCCCGCTACCGTCATGTCCGACGACTCTAGGGTCGTCCCCACGACCTCGGGTCTAGATTGGCCCGCTACCGTCATGTCCGAAGACTATAGGGTCGTCCTCACGACCACGGGACTAGATTGGCCCGCCACCGCCATGTCCGACGACAATAGGGTCGTCCCCACGACCCCGGGTCTAGGTTGGCCAGCCGCCGACATGTCCGACGACTATCGGATCGTCCCCACGACCACGGGCCAAAGTTGGCCAGCCGCCGACTTGTCCGACGACTATTGGATCGTCTCCACGACCACGGGCCAAAGTTGGCCAGCCGCCGACATGTCCGACGACTATAGGGTCGTCCCCACGACCCTGGGACCAGATTGGCCCGCCACCGTCATGTCCGACGACTATAGGGTCGTCCCCACGACCTCGGGACTAGGTTGGCCAGCCGCCGACATGTCCGACGACTATAGAGTCGTCCCCACGACCACGGGCCAAAGTTGGCCAGCCGCCGACATGTCCGACGACTATAGGGTCGTCCCCACGACCCTGGGACCAGATTGGCCCGCCACCGTCATGTCCGACGACTATAGGGTCGTCCCCACGACCTCGGGACTAGGTTGGCCAGCCGCCGACATGTCCGACGACTACAAGGTCGTCCCCACGACCTCGGGACTAGGTTGGCCAGCCGCCGACATGTCCGACGACTATAGGGTCGTCCCGACGACCCCGGGCCAATGTTGGCCAATCGCCAACATGTCCGACGACTATAGGGTCGTCCCTACGACCCCGGGAATAGATTGGCCCGCCACCTTCATGTCCAACGATTATAGGGTCGTCCCCACGACCCCGGGACTAGATTGGCCCGCTACCGTCATGCCCGAAGACTATAGGGTCGTCCCCACGACCACGGGCCAAAGTTGGCCAGCCGCTGACATGTCCAACGACTATAGGGTCGTCCCCACGACCCCGGGACTAGATTGGCCCGCCACCGTCATGTCCGACGACAATAGGGTCGTCCCCACGACCCCGGGTCTAGGTTGGCCAGCCGCCGACATGTCCGACGACTATAGAGTTGTCCCCACGACACCGGGCCAAAGTTGGCCAGCCGCTGACATGTCCAACGACTATAGGGTCGTCCCCACGACAACGGGCCTGCGTTGGCCAGCCGCCGACATGTCCGACGACTATACGGTCGTCCCCACGACCGCGGGCCAAAGATGTCCAGCCGCCGTGTTGTCCGACGACTATAGGTTCGTCCCCACGACCCCGGGACTAGGCAGACCTGCCGCCAACATGTCCGACGACTGTAGGGTCGTCCCACCGACCTCGGGACTAGATTGGTCCGCCACCGTCATGTCCGACGACTATAGGGTCGTCCCCACGACCGCGGGTCTAGGTTGGCCAGCCGCCGACATGTCCGACGACTATAGAGTCGTCCCCACGACCACGGGCCAAAGTTGGCCAGCCGCCGACATGTCCGACGACTATAGGGTCGTACCCACGACCCTGGGACCAGATTGGCCCGCCACCGTCATGTGCGACGACTATAGGGTCGTCCCCACGACCCTGGGGCTAGATTGGCCCGCCACCGTCATGTCCGACGACAATAGGGTCGTCCCCACGACCCCGGGCCAATGTTGGCCAATCGCCGCCATGTCCGACGACTATAGGGTCGTCCCCACGACCCCGGGACAAGCTTGGCCCGCCGCCGACTTGTCCGACGACTATAGGGTCGTCCCCACGACCCCGGGACTAGATTGGCCCGCCACCGTCATGTCCGACGACAATAGGGTCGTCCCCACGACCCCGGGTCTAGGTTGGCCAGCCGCCGACATGTCCGACGACTATAGAGTCGTCCCCACGACACCGGGCCAAAGTTGGACAGCCGCCGACATGTCCGAAGACTATGAGGTCGTCCCCACGACCTCGGGTCTAGATTGTCCCGCTACCGTCATGTCCGACGACTATAGGGTCGTCCCCACGACCTCGGGACTAGGTTGGCCAGCCGCCGACATGTCCGACGACTACAAGGTCGTCCCCACGACCTCGGGACTAGGTTGGCCAGCCGCCGACATGTCCGACGACTATAGGGTCGTCCCGACGACCCCGGGCCAATGTTGGCCAATCGCCAACATGTGCGACGACTATAGGGTCGTCCCCACGACCCCGGGACTAGATTGGCCCGCCAACGTCATGTCCGACGTCTATAGGGTCGTCCCCACGACAACGGGCCTACGTTGGCCAGCCGCCGACATGTCCGACGACTATAGGGTCGTCCCCACGACCACGGGCCAAATTTGGCCAGGCGCCGTCTTGTCCGACGACTATAGGGTCGTTCCCACGACCACGGGCCAATATTGGACAATCGCCGACATGTCCGACGACTATAGGGTCGTCCCCACGACCACGGGCCAAAGTTGTCCAGCCGCCGACATGTCCGACGACTATAGGGTCGTCCCCACAACCCCGGGACTAGATGGGCCGCCACCGTCATGTCCAACGACTATCGGAACGTGCCAACGACCCCGGGCCAATATTGGCCAATCGCCGACATGTCCGACGACTATAGGGTCGTACCTACGAGCCCGGGACTAGATTGCCCCGCCACCGTCATGTCCGACGACAATAGGGTCGTCCCCACGACCCTGGGTCTAGATTGGCCAGCCGCCGACATGTCCGACAACTAAACAGTCGTCCCCACGACCACGGGCCAAAGTTGGCCAGCCGCCGTCATGTCCGACGACTATCGGATCGACCCAACGACCACGGACCAAAGTTGGCCAATCGCCGACATGTCCGACGACTATAGGGTCGTCCCTACGACCCCGGGAATAGATTGGCCCGCCACCGTCATGTCCGACGACAATAGGGTCGTCCCCACGACCACGGGCCAAAGTTGGCCAGCCGCCGACATGTCCGACGACTATAGGGTCGTCCCCACGACCACGGGACTAGATTGGCCCGCCACCGCCATGTCCGACGACAATAGGGTCATCCCCACGACCCCGGGACTAGATTGGCCCGCCACCGTCAAGTCCGACGACCTCGGGACTAGGTTGGCCAGCCGCCGACATGTCCGACGACTGTAGGGTCGCCCCCACGACCTCGGGACTAGGTTGGCCAGCCACCGTCATGTCCGACGACTATAGGGTCGTCCCCACGACCCCGTCCCAAAGTTGGCAAGCCGCCGAAATGTCCGACGACTGTAGGGTCGTCCCCACGACCCCGGGACTAGATTGGCCCGCCACTCTCAAGTGCGACGACCTCGGGACTAGGTTGGCCAGACGCCGACATGTCCGACGACTATAGGGTCGTCCCCACGACCCCGGGACTAGATTGGCCCACCACCGTCATGTCCAACGACTATCGGATCGTCCCAGCGACCCCGGGCCAATATTGGCCAATCGCCGACATGTCCGACGACTATAGGGTCGTCCCCACGACACCGGGCCAAAGTTGGCCAATCGCCAACATGTCCGACGACTATAGGGTCGTCCCCACGACCCCGGTACAAGGTTGGCCCGCCGCCGACTTGCCCGGCGACTATAGGGCCGTCCCCACGACCCCGGGACTAGATTGGCCCGCCACCGTCATGTCCGACGACTATCGGATCGTCCCCACGACCCCGGGCCAATATTGGCCCACCACCGTCATGTCGGACGTCTATAGGGTCGTCCCCACGACCACGGGCCTACGTTGACCTTCCGCCAACATGTCCGACGACTATAGGGTCGTCCCCACGACCACGGGCCAAAGTTGTCCAGCCGCCGACATGTCCGACGACTATAGGGTCGTCCCCACGACCCCGGGACTAGATTGGCCCGCCACCGTCATGTCCGACGACAATAGGGTCGTCCCCACGACCCCGGGTCTAGGTTGACCAGCCGCCGACATGTCCGACGACTAAACAGTCGTCCCCACGACCACGGGCCAAAGTTGGCCAGCCACCGTCATGTCCGACGACTATCGGATCGTCCCCACGACCCCGGGCCAATATTAGCCCACCACCGTCATGTCGGACGTCTATAGGATCGTCCCCACGACCACGGGCCTACGTTGACCTTCCGCCAACATGTCCGACGACTATAGGGTCGTCCCCACGACCACGGGCCAAAGTTGTCCAGCCGCCGACATGTCCGACGACTAAACAGTCGTCCCCACGACCACGGGCCAAAGTTGGCCAGCCGCCGTCATGTCCGACGACTATCGGATCGACCCAACGACCACGGACCAAAGTTGGCCAATCGCCGACATGTCCGACGACTATAGGGTCGTCCCTATGACCCCGGGACTAGATTGGCCCGCCACCGTCATGTCCGACGACAATAGGGTCGTCCCCACGACCCCGGGTCTAGGTTGGCCAGCCGCCGACATGTCCGACGACTAAACAGTCGTCCCCACGACCACGGGCCAAAGTTGGCCAGCCGCCGTCATGTCCGACGACTATCGGATCGACCCCACGACCACGGACCAAAGTTGGCCAGCCGCCGACATGTGCGACGACTATAGGGTCGTCCCTATGACCCCGGGTCTAGGTTGGCCAGCCGCCGACATGTCCGACGACTAAACAGTCGTCCCCACGACCACGGGCCAAAGTTGGCCAGCCGCCGTCATGTCCGACGACTATCGGATCGACCCCACGACCACGGACCAAAGTTGGCCAGCCGCCGACATGTGCGACGACTATAGGTTCGTCCCCACGACCCCGGGACTAGATTGGCCCGCCACCGTCATGTCCGACGACAATAGGATCGTCCCCACGACCCTGGGTCTAGATTGGCCAGCCGCCGACATGTCCGACGAATATAGAGTCGCCCCACGACACCGGGCCAAAGTTGGCCAGCCGGCGACATGTACGACGATTATAGGGTCGTCCCCACGACCCCGGGACTAGATTGGCCCGCCAACGTCATGTCCGACGTCTATAGGGTCGTCCCCACGACAACGCGCCTACGTTGGCCAGCCGCCGACATGTCCGACGACTATAGGGTCGTCCCCACGACCACGGGCCAAAGTTGTCCAGCCGCCGACATGTCCGACGACTATAGGGTCGTCCCCACAACCCCGGGACTAGATGGGCCGCCACCGTCATGTCCAACGACTATCGGAACGTGCCAACGACCCCGGGCCAATATTGGCCAATCGCCGACATGTCCGACGACTATAGGGTCGTACCTACGAGCCCGGGACTAGATTGCCCCGCCACCGTCATGTCCGACGACAATAGGGTCGTCCCCACGACCCTGGGTCTAGATTGGCCAGCCGCCGACATGTCCGACAACTAAACAGTCGTCCCCACGACCACGGGCCAAAGTTGGCCAGCCGCCGTCATGTCCGACGACTATCGGATCGACCCAACGACCACGGACCAAAGTTGGCCAATCGCCGACATGTCCGACGACTATAGGGTCGTCCCTACGACCCCGGGAATAGATTGGCCCGCCACCGTCATGTCCGACGACAATAGGGTCGTCCCCACGACCACGGGCCAAAGTTGGCCAGCCGCCGACATGTCCGACGACTATAGGGTCGTCCCCACGACCACGGGACTAGATTGGCCCGCCACCGCCATGTCCGACGACAATAGGGTCATCCCCACGACCCCGGGACTAGATTGGCCCGCCACCGTCAAGTCCGACGACCTCGGGACTAGGTTGGCCAGCCGCCGACATGTCCGACGACTGTAGGGTCGCCCCCACGACCTCGGGACTAGGTTGGCCAGCCACCGTCATGTCCGACGACTATAGGGTCGTCCCCACGACCCCGTCCCAAAGTTGGCAAGCCGCCGAAATGTCCGACGACTGTAGGGTCGTCCCCACGACCCCGGGACTAGATTGGCCCGCCACTCTCAAGTGCGACGACCTCGGGACTAGGTTGGCCAGACGCCGACATGTCCGACGACTATAGGGTCGTCCCCACGACCCCGGGACTAGATTGGCCCACCACCGTCATGTCCAACGACTATCGGATCGTCCCAGCGACCCCGGGCCAATATTGGCCAATCGCCGACATGTCCGACGACTATAGGGTCGTCCCCACGACACCGGGCCAAAGTTGGCCAATCGCCAACATGTCCGACGACTATAGGGTCGTCCCCACGACCCCGGTACAAGGTTGGCCCGCCGCCGACTTGCCCGGCGACTATAGGGCCGTCCCCACGACCCCGGGACTAGATTGGCCCGCCACCGTCATGTCCGACGACTATCGGATCGTCCCCACGACCCCGGGCCAATATTGGCCCACCACCGTCATGTCGGACGTCTATAGGGTCGTCCCCACGACCACGGGCCTACGTTGACCTTCCGCCAACATGTCCGACGACTATAGGGTCGTCCCCATGACCCGGGACTAGACTGGCCCGCCACCGTCATGTCCGACGACTACAGGGTCGTCCCCACGACCCCCGGACTAGGTTGGTACGCCGCCGACTTGTCCGACGAGTATAGGGTCCTCCCCACGACCACGGGCCAAAGTTGGCCAGCCGCCGACATGTCCGACGACTATAGGGTCGTCCCCACGACCCGGGACTAGACTGGCCCGCCACCGACATGTCCGACGACTATAGAGTCGTCCCCACGACCCCGGGTCAATGTTGGCTCGCCGCCGACATGTCCGACGACTATAGGGTCGTCCCCACGACCCCTGGGCCAAAGTTGGACAGCCACCGACATTTCCGACGACTATACGGTCGTCCCCAGGACCACGGGCCAAAGTTGGCCAGCCGCGGACATGTCCGACGACTATAGGGTCGTCCCCACGACCCCCGGACTAGGTTGGCCGGCCGCCGACTTGTCCGACGACTATAGGGTCGTCCCCACGACCCCCCGACTAGGTGGGCTCGCCGCCGACTTGTCCGTCGACTATAGGGTCGTTCCCACGACCCCGGGCCAAAGTTGGCAAGCTGCCGACTTATCCGACGACTATAGGGTCGTCCCCATGACCCCGGGACTAGGTAGGCCCGCCGCCGACTTGTCCGACGACTATAGGGTCGTCCCCACGACCCCGGGACTAGATTGGCCCGCCACCGTTATGTCCGACGACTATAGGGTCGTCCCCACGACCACGGGCCAAAGTTGGCCAGCCGCCGACATGTCCGACGACTATAGGGTCGTCCCCACGACCCGGGACTAGACTGGCCCGCCACCGTCATGTCCGACAACTATAGGGTCATCCCCACGACCCCGGGTCTAGGTTGGCCCGCCGCCGACTTGTCCGACGACTATAGGGTCGTCCCCACGACCCCGGGACTAGGTTGGCTCGCCACCGACATGTCTGACGACTATAGGGTCGTCCCCACGACCCCGGGACTAGATTGGCCCGCCACCGTCAAGTCCGACGACTATAGGGTCGTCCCCACGACCCCGGGCCAAAGTTGGACAGCCGCCGACTTGTCCGACGACTATAGGGTCGTCCCCACGACCACGGGCCAGTGTTGGCCAGCCGCTGACTTGTCCGACGACTATAGGGTCGTCCCCACGACCACGGGCCAAAGTTGGCCAGCCGCCGACATATCCGACGACTATAGTGTCGTCCCCACGACCACGGGCCAATGTTGGCCAGCCGCTGACTTGTCCGACGACTATTGGGTCGTCCCCACGACCCCTGGGCCAAAGTTGGCCAGCCGCCGACATGTCCGACGACTATAGGGTCGTCCCCACGACCCGGGACTAGACTCGCCCGCCACCGTCAAGTCCGACGACTATAGGGTCGTCCCCACGACCCCCGGACTAGGTTGGCCGGCCGCCGACTTGTCCGACGACTATAGGGTCGTCCCCACGACCACGGGCCAAAGTTGGCCAGCCGCCGACTTGTCCGACGACTATTGGGTCGTCCCCACGACCCCTGGGCCAAAGTTGGCCAGCCGCCGACATGTCCGACGACTATAGGGTCGTCCCCACGACCACGGGCCAAAGTTGGCCAGCCGTGGACATGTCCGACGACTATAGGGTCGTCCCCACGACCCGGGACTAGACTGGCCCGCCACCGTCATGTCCGACGACTATAGGGTCGTCCCCACGACCCCCGGACTAGGTTGGCCGGCCGCCGACTTGTCCGACGACTATAGGGTCGTCCCCACGACCGCCCCACTAGGTGGGCTCGCCGCCGACTTGTCCGACGAATATAGGGTCGTTCCCACGACCCCGGGCCAAAGTTGGCAAGCTGCCGACTTATCCGACGACTATAGGGTCGTCCCCACGACCCCGGGACTAGGTAGGCCCGCCGCCGACTTGTCCGACCACTATAGGGTCGTCCCCACGACCCCGGGACTAGATTGGCCCGCCACCGTTATGTCCGACGACTATAGGGTCGTCCCCACGACCCGGGACTAGACTGGCCCGCCACCGACATGTCCGACGACTATAGAGTCGTCACCACGACCCCGGGTCAATTTTGGCTCGCCGCCGACATGTCCGACGACTATAGGGTCGTCCCCACGACCCCTGGGCCAAAGTTGGACAGCCACCGACATTTCCGACGACTATAGGGTCGTCCCCACGACCACGGGCCAAAGTTGGCCAGCCGCCGACATGTCCGACGACTATAGGGTCGTCCCCACGACCCGGGACTAGACTGGCCCGCCACCGTCATGTCCGACGACTATAGTGTCGTCCCCACGACCCCCGGCCTAGGTTGGCCGGCCGGCGACTTGTCCGACGACTATAGGGTCGTCCCCACGACCCCCCGAATAGGTGGGCTCGCCGCCGACATGTCCGACGACTATAGGGTCGTCCCCACGACCACGGGCCAAAGTTGGCCAGCCGCCGACATATCCGACGACTATAGGGTCGTCCCCACGACCACGGGCCAAAGTTGGCCAGCCGCCGACATGTCCGACGACTATAGGGTCGTCCCCACGACCCGGGACTAGACTGGCCCGCCACCGTCATGTCCGACGACTATAGTGTCGTCCCCACGACCCCCGGCCTAGGTTGGCCGGCCGGCGACTTGTCCGACGACTATAGGGTCGTCCCCACGACCCCCCGAATAGGTGGGCTCGCCGCCGACATGTCCGACGACTATAGGGTTGTCCCCACGACCACGGGCCAAAGTTGTTCAGCCGCCGACATGTCCGACGACTATAGGGTCGTCCCCACAACCCCGGGACTAGATGGGCCGCCACCGTCATGTCCAACGACTATCGGAACGTGCCAACGACCCCGGGCCAATATTGGCCAATCGCCGACATGTCCGACGACTATAGGGTCGTACCTACGAGCCCGGGACTAGATTGCCCCGCCACCGTCATGTCCGACGACAATAGGGTCGTCCCCACGACCCTGGGTCTAGATTGGCCAGCCGCCGACATGTCCGACAACTAAACAGTCGTCCCCACGACCACGGGCCAAAGTTGGCCAGCCGCCGTCATGTCCGACGACTATCGGATCGACCCAACGACCACGGACCAAAGTTGGCCAATCGCCGACATGTCCGACGACTATAGGGTCGTCCCCACGACACCGGGCCAAAGTTGGCCAATCGCCAACATGTCCGACGACTATAGGGTCGTCCCCACGACCCCGGTACAAGGTTGGCCCGCCGCCGACATGTCCGACAACTAAACAGTCGTCCCCACGACCACGGGCCAAAGTTGGCCAGCCGCCGTCATGTCCGACGACTATCGGATCGACCCAACGACCACGGGCCAAAGTTGGCCAGCCGCCGACATGTCCGACGACTATAGGGTCGTCCCCACGACCCGGGACTAGACTGGCCCGCCACCGACATGTCTGACGACTATAGAGTCGTCACCACGACCCCGGGTCAATTTTGGCTCGCCGCCGACATGTCCGACGACTATAGGGTCGTCCCCACGACCCCTGGGCCAAAGTTGGACAGCCACCGACATTTCCGACGACTATAGGGTCGTCCCCACGACCACGGGCCAAAGTTGGCCAGCCGCCGACATGTCCGACGACTATAGGGTCGTCCCCACGACCCGGGACTAGACTGGCCCGCCACCGTCATGTCCGACGACTATAGTGTCGTCCCCACGACCCCCGGACTAGGTTGGCCGGCCGCCGACTTGTCCGACGACTATAGGGTCGTCCCCACGACCCCCCGAATAGGTGGGCTCGCCGCCGACATGTCCGACGACTATAGGGTCGTCCCCACGACCACGGGCCAAAGTTGGCCAGCCGCCGACATATCCGACGACTATAGGGTCGTCCCCACGACCACGGGCCAATGTTGGCCAGCCGCTGACTTGTCCGACGACTTAGGGTCGTCCCCACGACCGCGGGGCTAGATTGGCTCGCCGCCGACTTGTCCGACGACTGTAGGGTCGTTCCCACGACTCCGTGCCAAAGTTGGCAAGCTGCCGACTTGTCCGACGACTATAGGGTCGTCCCCACGACCCCGGGAATAGATTGGCCCGCCACCGTCATTTCCGACGACAATAGGGTCGTCCCCACGACCACGGGCCAAAGTTGGCTAGCCGGCGACATGTCCGACGACTATAGGGTCATCCCCACGACCCCGGGACTAGGTTGGCCCGCCGGCGACTTGTCCGACGACTATAGGGTCGTCCCCACGACCCCGGGACTAGATTGGCCCGCCACCGTCATTTCCGACGACTATAGGGTCGTCCCCACGACCACGGGCCAAAGTTGGCCAGCCGCCGACATGTCCGACGACTATAGGGTCGTCCCCACGACCCGGGACTAGACTGGCCCGCCACCGACATGTCTGACGACTATAGAGTCGTCACCACGACCCCGGGTCAATTTTGGCTCGCCGCCGACATGTCCGACGACTATAGGGTCGTCCCCACGACCCCTGGGCCAAAGTTGGACAGCCACCGACATTTCCGACGACTATAGGGTCGTCCCCACGACCACGGGCCAAAGTTGGCCAGCCGCCGACATGTCCGACGACTATAGGGTCGTCCCCACGACCCGGGACTAGACTGGCCCGCCACCGTCATGTCCGACGACTATAGTGTCGTCCCCACGACCCCCGGACTAGGTTGGCCGGCCGCCGACTTGTCCGACGACTATAGGGTCGTCCCCACGACCCCCCGAATAGGTGGGCTCGCCGCCGACATGTCCGACGACTATAGGGTCGTCCCCACGACCACGGGCCAAAGTTGGCCAGCCGCCGACATATCCGACGACTATAGGGTCGTCCCCACGACCACGGGCCAATGTTGGCCAGCCGCTGACTTGTCCGACGACTTTGGGTCGTCCCCACGACCGCGGGGCTAGATTGGCTCGCCGCCGACTTGTCCGACGACTGTAGGGTCGTTCCCACGACTCCGTGCCAAAGTTGGCAAGCTGCCGACTTGTCCGACGACTATAGGGTCGTCCCCACGACCCCGGGAATAGATTGGCCCGCCACCGTCATTTCCGACGACAATAGGGTCGTCCCCACGACCACGGGCCAAAGCTGGCCAGCCGCCGACATGTCCGACGACTATAGGGTCGTCCCCACGACCCGGGACTAGACTGGCCCGCCACCGTCATGTCCGACGACTATAGGGTCGTCCCCACGACCCCCGGACTAGGTTGGCCGGCCGCCGACTTGTCCGACGACTATAGGGTCGTCCCCACGACCGCCCCACTAGGTGGGCTCGCCGCCGACTTGTCCGACGACTATAGGGTCGTTCCCACGACCCCGGGCCAAAGTTGGCAAGCTGCCGACTTATCCGACGACTATAGGGTCGTCCCCACGACCCCGGGACTAGGTAGGCCCGCCGCCGACTTGTCCGACCACTATAGGGTCGTCCCCACGACCCCGGGACTAGATTGGCCCGCCACCGTTATGTCCGACGACTATAGGGTCGTCCCCACGACCACGGGCCAAAGTTGGCCAGCCGGCGACATGTCCGACGACTATAGGGTCATCCCCACGACCCCGGGACTAGGTTGGCCCGCCGGCGACTTGTCCGACGACTATAGGGTCGTCCCCACGACCCCGGGACTAGATTGGCCCGCCACCGTCATTTCCGACGACTATAGGGTCGTCCCCACGACCACGGGCCAAAGTTGGCCAGCCGCCGACATGTCCGACGACTATAGGGTCGTCCCCACGACCCGGGACTAGACTGGCCCGCCACCGTCATGTCCGGCGACTATAGGGTCGTCCCCACGACCCCCGGACTAGGTTGGCCGGCCGCCGACTTGTCCGACGACTATAGGGTCGTCCCCACGACCGCCCCACTAGGTGGGCTCGCCGCCGACTTGTCCGACGACTATAGGGTCGTTCCCACGACCCCGGGCCAAAGTTGGCAAGCTGCCGACTTATCCGACGACTATAGGGTCGTCCCCACGACCCCGGGACTAGGTAGGCCCGCCGCCGACTTGTCCGACCACTATAGGGTCGTCCCCACGACCCCGGGACTAGATTGGCCCGCCACCGTTATGTCCGACGACTATAGGGTCGTCCCCACGACCACGGGCCAAAGTTGGCCAGCCGGCGACATGTCCGACGACTATAGGGTCATCCCCACGACCCCGGGACTAGGTTGGCCCGCCGGCGACTTGTCCGACGACTATAGGGTCGTCCCCACGACCCCGGGACTAGATTGGCCCGCCACCGTCATTTCCGACGACTATAGGGTCGTCCCCACGACCACGGGCCAAAGTTGGCCAGCCGCCGACATGTCCGACGACTATAGGGTCGTCCCCACGACCCGGGACTAGACTGGCCCGCCACCGTCATGTCCGGCGACTATAGGGTCGTCCCCACGACCCCCGGACTAGGTTGGCCGGCCGCCGACTTGTCCGACGACTATAGGGTCGTCCCCACGACCGCCCCACTAGGTGGGCTCGCCGCCGACTTGTCCGACGACTATAGGGTCGTTCCCACGACCCCGGGCCAAAGTTGGCAAGCTGCCGACTTATCCGACGACTATAGGGTCGTCCCCACGACCCCGGGACTAGGTAGGCCCGCCGCCGACTTGTCCGACCACTATAGGGTCGTCCCCACGACCCCGGGACTAGATTGGCCCGCCACCGTTATGTCCGACGACTATAGGGTCGTCCCCACGACCACGGGCCAAAGTTGGCCAGCCGCCGACATGTCCGACGACTATAGGGTCGTCCCCACGACCCGGGACTAGACTGGCCCGCCACCGTCATGTCCGACGACTATAGTGTCGTCCCCACGACCCCCGGACTAGGTTGGCCGGCCGCCGACTTGTCCGACGACTATAGGGTCGTCCCCACGACCGCCCCACTAGGTGGGCTCGCCGCCGACTTGTCCGACGACTATAGGGTCGTCCCCACGACCACGGGCCAAAGTTGGCCAGCCGGCGACATGTCCGACGACTATAGGGTCATCCCCACGACCCCGGGACTAGGTTGGCCCGCCGGCGACTTGTCCGACGACTATAGGGTCGTCCCCACGACCCCGGGACTAGATTGGCCCGCCACCGTCATTTCCGACGACTATAGGGTCGTCCCCACGACCACGGGCCAAAGTTGGCCAGCCGCCGACATGTCCGACGACTATAGGGTCGTCCCCACGACCCGGGACTAGACTGGCCCGCCACCGACATGTCCGACGACTATAGAGTCGTCACCACGACCCCGGGTCAATTTTGGCTCGCCGCCGACATGTCCGACGACTATAGGGTCGTCCCCACGACCCCTGGGCCAAAGTTGGACAGCCACCGACATTTCCGACGACTATAGGGTCGTCCCCACGACCACGGGCCAAAGTTGGCCAGCCGCCGACATGTCCGACGACTATAGGGTCGTCCCCACGACCCGGGACTAGACTGGCCCGCCACCGTCATGTCCGACGACTATAGTGTCGTCCCCACGACCCCCGGACTAGGTTGGCCGGCCGCCGACTTGTCCGACGACTATAGGGTCGTCCCCACGACCCCCCGAATAGGTGGGCTCGCCGCCGACATGTCCGACGACTATAGGGTCGTCCCCACGACCACGGGCCAAAGTTGGCCAGCCGCCGACATATCCGACGACTATAGGGTCGTCCCCACGACCACGGGCCAATGTTGGCCAGCCGCTGACTTGTCCGACGACTTAGGGTCGTCCCCACGACCGCGGGGCTAGATTGGCTCGCCGCCGACTTGTCCGACGACTGTAGGGTCGTCCCCACGACTCTGTGCCAAAGTTGGCAAGCTGCCGACTTGTCCGACGACTATAGGGTCGTCCCCACGACCCCGGGAATAGATTGGCCCGCCACCGTCATTTCCGACGACAATAGGGTCGTCCCCACGACCACGGGTCAAAGTTGGCCAGCCGCCGACATATCCGACGACTATAGGGTCGTCCACACGACCACGGGCCAAAGTTGTCCAGCCGCCGACTTGTCCGAAGACTATAGGCTCGTCCCCACGTCCCCGGGTCATATTTGGCCAGCCGCCGACATGTCCGACGACTATAGGGTCGTCCCCACGACCCGGGACTAGACTGGCCCGCCACCGTCATGTCCGACGACTATAGGGTCGTCCCCACGACCACGGGCCAAAGTTGGCCAGCCGCCGACATGTCCGACGACTATAGGGTCGTCCCCACGACCCGGGACTAGACTGGCCCGCCACCGTCATGTCCGACGACTATAGGGTCGTCCCCACGACCCCCGGACTAGGTTGGCCGGCCGCCGACTTGTCCGACGACTATAGGGTCGTCCCCACGACCCGGGACTAGACTGGCCCGCCACCGTCATGTCCGACGACTATAGGGTCGTCCCCACGACCCCCGGACTAGGTTGGCCGGCCGCCGACTTGTCCGACGACTATAGGGTCGTCCCCACGACCGCCCCACTAGGTGGGCTCGCCGCCGACTTGTCCGACGAATATAGGGTCGTTCCCACGACCCCGGGCCAAAGTTGGCAAGCTGCCGACTTATCCGACGACTATAGGGTCGTCCCCACGACCCCGGGACTAGGTAGGCCCGCCGCCGACTTGTCCGACCACTATAGGGTCGTCCCCACGACCCCGGGACTAGATTGGCCCGCCACCGTTATGTCCCACGACTATAGGGTCGTCCCCACGACCACGGGCCAAAGTTCGCTAGCCGGCGACATGTCCGACGACTATAGGGTCATCCCCACGACCCCGGGACTAGGTTGGCCCGCCGGCGACTTGTCCGACGACTATAGGGTCGTCCCCACGACCCCGGGACTAGATTGGCCCGCCACCGTCATTTCCGACGACTATAGGGTCGTACCCACGACCACGGGCCAAAGTTGGCCAGCCGCCGACATGTCCGACGACTATAGGGTCGTCCCCACGACCCGGGACTAGACTGGCCCGCCACCGACATGTCTGACGACTATAGAGTCGTCACCACGACCCCGGGTCAATTTTGGCTCGCCGCCGACATGTCCGACGACTATAGGGTCGTCCCCACGACCCCTGGGCCAAAGTTGGACAGCCACCGACATTTCCGACGACTATAGGGTCGTCCCCACGACCACGGGCCAAAGTTGGCCAGCCGCCGACATGTCCGACGACTATAGGGTCGTCCCCACGACCCGGGACTAGACTGGCCCGCCACCGTCATGTCCGACGACTATAGTGTCGTCCCCACGACCCCCGGACTAGGTTGGCCGGCCGCCGACTTGTCCGACGACTATAGGGTCGTCCCCACGACCCCCCGAATAGGTGGGCTCGCCGCCGACATGTCCGACGACTATAGGGTCGTCCCCACGACCACGGGCCAAAGTTGGCCAGCCGCCGACATATCCGACGACTATAGGGTCGTCCCCACGACCACGGGCCAATGTTGGCCAGCCGCTGACTTGTCCGACGACTTAGGGTCGTCCCCACGACCGCGGGGCTAGATTGGCTCGCCGCCGACTTGTCCGACGACTGTAGGGTCGTTCCCACGACTCCGTGCCAAAGTTGGCAAGCTGCCGACTTGTCCGACGACTATAGGGTCGTCCCCACGACCCCGGGAATAGATTGGCCCGCCACCGTCATTTCCGACGACAATAGGGTCGTCCCCACGACCACGGGCCAAAGTTGGCTAGCCGGCGACATGTCCGACGACTATAGAGTCATCCCCACGACCCCGGGACTAGGTTGGCCCGCCGGCGACTTGTCCGACGACTATAGGGTCGTCCCCACGACCCCGGGACTAGATTGGCCCGCCACCGTCATTTCCGACGACTATAGGGTCGTCCCCACGACCACGGGCCAAAGTTGGCCAGCCGCCGACATGTCCGACGACTATAGGGTCGTCCCCACGACCCGGGACTAGACTGGCCCGCCACCGTCATGTCCGACGACTATAGTGTCGTCCCCACGACCCCCGGACTAGGTTGGCCGGCCGCCGACTTGTCCGACGACTATAGGGTCGTCCCCACGACCCCCCGAATAGGTGGGCTCGCCGCCGACATGTCCGACGACTATAGGGTCGTCCCCACGACCACGGGCCAAAGTTGGCCAGCCGCCGACATATCCGACGACTATAGGGTCGTCCCCACGACCACGGGCCAATGTTGGCCAGCCGCTGACTTGTCCGACGACTTAGGGTCGTCCCCACGACCGCGGGGCTAGATTGGCTCGCCGCCGACTTGTCCGACGACTGTAGGGTCGTCCCCACGACTCTGTGCCAAAGTTGGCAAGCTGCCGACTTGTCCGACGACTATAGGGTCGTCCCCACGACCCCGGGAATAGATTGGCCCGCCACCGTCATTTCCGACGACAATAGGGTCGTCCCCACGACCACGGGTCAAAGTTGGCCAGCCGCCGACATATCCGACGACTATAGGGTCGTCCACACGACCACGGGCCAAAGTTGTCCAGCCGCCGACTTGTCCGAAGACTATAGGCTCGTCCCCACGTCCCCGGGTCATATTTGGCCAGCCGCCGACATGTCCGACGACTATAGGGTCGTCCCCACGACCCGGGACTAGACTGGCCCGCCACCGTCATGTCCGACGACTATAGGGTCGTCCCCACGACCACGGGCCAAAGTTGGCCAGCCGCCGACATGTCCGACGACTATAGGGTCGTCCCCACGACCCGGGACTAGACTGGCCCGCCACCGTCATGTCCGACGACTATAGGGTCGTCCCCACGACCCCCGGACTAGGTTGGCCGGCCGCCGACTTGTCCGACGACTATAGGGTCGTCCCCACGACCCGGGACTAGACTGGCCCGCCACCGTCATGTCCGACGACTATAGGGTCGTCCCCACGACCCCCGGACTAGGTTGGCCGGCCGCCGACTTGTCCGACGACTATAGGGTCGTCCCCACGACCGCCCCACTAGGTGGGCTCGCCGCCGACTTGTCCGACGACTATAGGGTCGTCCCCACGACCGCCCCACTAGGTGGGCTCGCCGCCGACTTGTCCGACGACTATAGGGTCGTCCCCACGACCCGGGACTAGACTGGCCCGCCACCGACATGTCCGACGACTATAGAGTCGTCCCCACGACCCCGGGTCAATATTGGCTCGCCGCCGACATGTCCGACGACTATAGGGTCGTCCCCACGACCCCTGGGCCAAAGTTGGACAGCCACCGACCTTTCCGACGACTATAGGGTCGTCCCCACGACCACGGGCCAAAGTTGGCCAGCCGCCGACATGTCCGACGACGATAGGGTCGTCCCCACGACCCGGGACTAGACTGGCCCGCCACCGTCATGTCCGACGACTATAGGGTCGTCCCCACGACCCCCGGACTAGGTTGGCCGGCCGCCGACTTGTCCGACGACTATAGGGTCGTCCCCACGACCGCCCCACTAGGTGGGCTCGCCGCCGACTTGTCCGACGAATATAGGGTCGTTCCCACGACCCCGGGCCAAAGTTGGCAAGCTGCCGACTTATCCGACGACTATAGGGTCGTCCCCACGACCCCGGGACTAGGTAGGCCCGCCGCCGACTTGTCCGACCACTATAGGGTCGTCCCCACGACCCCGGGACTAGATTGGCCCGCCACCGTTATGTCCCACGACTATAGGGTCGTCCCCACGACCACGGGCCAAAGTTGGCTAGCCGGCGACATGTCCGACGACTATAGGGTCATCCCCACGACCCCGGGACTAGGTTGGCCCGCCGGCGAATTGTCCGACGACTATAGGGTCGTCCCCACGACCCCGGGACTAGATTGGCCCGCCACCGTCATTTCCGACGACTATAGGGTCGTCCCCACGACCACGGGCCAAAGTTGGCCAGCCGCCGACATGTCCGACGACTATAGGGTCGTCCCCACGACCCGGGACTAGACTGGCCCGCCACCGACATGTCTGACGACTATAGAGTCGTCACCACGACCCCGGGTCAATTTTGGCTCGCCGCCGACATGTCCGACGACTATAGGGTCGTCCCCACGACCCCTGGGCCAAAGTTGGACAGCCACCGACATTTCCGACGACTATAGGGTCGTCCCCACGACCACGGGCCAAAGTTGGCCAGCCGCCGACATGTCCGACGACTATAGGGTCGTCCCCACGACCCGGGACTAGACTGGCCCGCCACCGTCATGTCCGACGACTATAGTGTCGTCCCCACGACCCCCGGACTAGGTTGGCCGGCCGCCGACTTGTCCGACGACTATAGGGTCGTCCCCACGACCCCCCGAATAGGTGGGCTCGCCGCCGACATGTCCGACGACTATAGGGTCGTCCCCACGACCACGGGCCAAAGTTGGCCAGCCGCCGACATATCCGACGACTATAGGGTCGTCCCCACGACCACGGGCCAATGTTGGCCAGCCGCTGACTTGTCCGACGACTTAGGGTCGTCCCCACGACCGCGGGGCTAGATTGGCTCGCCGCCGACTTGTCCGACGACTGTAGGGTCGTTCCCACGACTCCGTGCCAAAGTTGGCAAGCTGCCGACTTGTCCGACGACTATAGGGTCGTCCCCACGACCCCGGGAATAGATTGGCCCGCCACCGTCATTTCCGACGACAATAGGGTCGTCCCCACGACCACGGGCCAAAGTTGGCTAGCCGGCGACATGTCCGACGACTATAGAGTCATCCCCACGACCCCGGGACTAGGTTGGCCCGCCGGCGACTTGTCCGACGACTATAGGGTCGTCCCCACGACCCCGGGACTAGATTGGCCCGCCACCGTCATTTCCGACGACTATAGGGTCGTCCCCACGACCACGGGCCAAAGTTGGCCAGCCGCCGACATGTCCGACGACTATAGGGTCGTCCCCACGACCCGGGACTAGACTGGCCCGCCACCGTCATGTCCGACGACTATAGTGTCGTCCCCACGACCCCCGGACTAGGTTGGCCGGCCGCCGACTTGTCCGACGACTATAGGGTCGTCCCCACGACCCCCCGAATAGGTGGGCTCGCCGCCGACATGTCCGACGACTATAGGGTCGTCCCCACGACCACGGGCCAAAGTTGGCCAGCCGCCGACATATCCGACGACTATAGGGTCGTCCCCACGACCACGGGCCAATGTTGGCCAGCCGCTGACTTGTCCGATGACTTAGGGTCGTCCCCACGACCGCGGGGCTAGATTGGCTCGCCGCCGACTTGTCCGACGACTGTAGGGTCGTTCCCACGACTCCGTGCCAAAGTTGGCAAGCTGCCGACTTGTCCGACGACTATAGGGTCGTCCCCACGACCCCGGGAATAGATTGGCCCGCCACCGTCATTTCCGACGACAATAGGGTCGTCCCCACGACCACGGGCCAAAGCTGGCCAGCCGCCGACATGTCCGACGACTATAGGGTCGTCCCCACGACCCGGGACTAGACTGGCCCGCCACCGTCATGTCCGACGACTATAGGGTCGTCCCCACGACCCCCGGACTAGGTTGGCCGGCCGCCGACTTGTCCGACGACTATAGGGTCGTCCCCACGACCGCCCCACTAGGTGGGCTCGCCGCCGACTTGTCCGACGACTATAGGGTCGTTCCCACGACCCCGGGCCAAAGTTGGCAAGCTGCCGACTTATCCGACGACTATAGGGTCGTCCCCACGACCCCGGGACTAGGTAGGCCCGCCGCCGACTTGTCCGACCACTATAGGGTCGTCCCCACGACCCCGGGACTAGATTGGCCCGCCACCGTTATGTCCGACGACTATAGGGTCGTCCCCACGACCACGGGCCAAAGTTGGCCAGCCGGCGACATGTCCGACGACTATAGGGTCATCCCCACGACCCCGGGACTAGGTTGGCCCGCCGGCGACTTGTCCGACGACTATAGGGTCGTCCCCACGACCCCGGGACTAGATTGGCCCGCCACCGTCATTTCCGACGACTATAGGGTCGTCCCCACGACCACGGGCCAAAGTTGGCCAGCCGCCGACATGTCCGACGACTATAGGGTCGTCCCCACGACCCGGGACTAGACTGGCCCGCCACCGTCATGTCCGGCGACTATAGGGTCGTCCCCACGACCCCCGGACTAGGTTGGCCGGCCGCCGACTTGTCCGACGACTATAGGGTCGTCCCCACGACCGCCCCACTAGGTGGGCTCGCCGCCGACTTGTCCGACGACTATAGGGTCGTTCCCACGACCCCGGGCCAAAGTTGGCAAGCTGCCGACTTATCCGACGACTATAGGGTCGTCCCCACGACCCCGGGACTAGGTAGGCCCGCCGCCGACTTGTCCGACCACTATAGGGTCGTCCCCACGACCCCGGGACTAGATTGGCCCGCCACCGTTATGTCCGACGACTATAGGGTCGTCCCCACGACCACGGGCCAAAGTTGGCCAGCCGCCGACATGTCCGACGACTATAGGGTCGTCCCCACGACCCGGGACTAGACTGGCCCGCCACCGTCATGTCCGACGACTATAGTGTCGTCCCCACGACCCCCGGACTAGGTTGGCCGGCCGCCGACTTGTCCGACGAGTATAGGGTCGTCCCCACGACCGCCCCACTAGGTGGGCTCGCCGCCGACTTGTCCGACGACTATAGGGTCGTCCCCACGACCACGGGCCAAAGTTGGCCAGCCGGCGACATGTCCGACGACTATAGGGTCATCCCCACGACCCCGGGACTAGGTTGGCCCGCCGGCGACTTGTCCGACGACTATAGGGTCGTCCCCACGACCCCGGGACTAGATTGGCCCGCCACCGTCATTTCCGACGACTATAGGGTCGTCCCCACGACCACGGGCCAAAGTTGGCCAGCCGCCGACATGTCCGACGACTATAGGGTCGTCCCCACGACCCGGGACTAGACTGGCCCGCCACCGTCATGTCCGACGACTATAGAGTCGTCACCACGACCCCGGGTCAATTTTGGCTCGCCGCCGACATGTCCGACGACTATAGGGTCGTCCCCACGACCCCTGGGCCAAAGTTGGACAGCCACCGACATTTCCGACGACTATAGGGTCGTCCCCACGACCACGGGCCAAAGTTGGCCAGCCGCCGACATGTCCGACGACTATAGGGTCGTCCCCACGACCCGGGACTAGACTGGCCCGCCACCGTCATGTCCGACGACTATAGTGTCGTCCCCACGACCCCCGGACTAGGTTGGCCGGCCGCCGACTTGTCCGACGACTATAGGGTCGTCCCCACGACCCCCCGAATAGGTGGGCTCGCCGCCGACATGTCCGACGACTATAGGGTCGTCCCCACGACCACGGGCCAAAGTTGGCCAGCCGCCGACATATCCGACGACTATAGGGTCGTCCCCACGACCACGGGCCAATGTTGGCCAGCCGCTGACTTGTCCGACGACTTAGGGTCGTCCCCACGACCGCGGGGCTAGATTGGCTCGCCGCCGACTTGTCCGACGACTGTAGGGTCGTCCCCACGACTCTGTGCCAAAGTTGGCAAGCTGCCGACTTGTCCGACGACTATAGGGTCGTCCCCACGACCCCGGGAATAGATTGGCCCGCCACCGTCATTTCCGACGACAATAGGGTCGTCCCCACGACCACGGGTCAAAGTTGGCCAGCCGCCGACATATCCGACGACTATAGGGTCGTCCACACGACCACGGGCCAAAGTTGTCCAGCCGCCGACTTGTCCGAAGACTATAGGCTCGTCCCCACGTCCCCGGGTCATATTTGGCCAGCCGCCGACATGTCCGACGACTATAGGGTCGTCCCCACGACCCCGGGACTAGGTTGGCTCGCCACCGTCATGTCTGACGACTATTGGATCGTCCCCACGACCACGGGCCAAAGTTGGCCAGCCGCCGACATGTCAGACGACTATTGGATCGTCCCCACGGCCACGGGCCAAAGTTGGCCCGCCGCCGCCTTGTCCGCCGACTATAGGGTCGTCCCCACGACCACGGGACTAGATTGGCCCGCCACCGCCATGTCCGACGACAATAGGGTCGTCCCCACGACCCCGGGTCTAGGTTGGCCAGCCGCCGACATGTCCGACGACTATTGGATCGCCCCCACGACCACGGGCCAAAGTTGGCCAGCCGCCGACATGTCCGACGACTATCGGATCGTCCCCACGCCCACGGGCCAAAGTTGGCCAGCCGCCGACATGTCCGACGACAATCGGCTCGTCCCCACGACCACGCGCCAAAGTTGGCCACCCGCCGACATGTCCGACGACTATAGGGTCGTCCCCACGACACCGGGCCAAAGTTGGCCAGCCGCCGACATGTCCGACGACTATAGGGTCGTCCCCACGACCACGCGCCAAAGTTGGCCAGCCGCCGACATGTCCGACGACTATAGGGTCGTCCCCACGACCCCGGGACTAGATTGGCCCGCCACCGTCAAGTCCGACGACAATAGGGTCGTCCCCACGACCCCGGGTCTAGGTTGGCCAGCCGCCGATTTGTCCGACGACTATAGGGTCGTCCCCAGGACCTCGGGACTAGATTGGCCCGACACCGTCATGTCCAACGACTATAGGGTCGTCCCCACGACCACGGGCCAAAGTTGGCATGCCGCCGAAATGTCCGACGATTATAGGGTCGTCCCCACGACCCCGGGCCAAAGTTGGCAAGCCGCCGAAATGTCCGAAGACTGTAGGGTCGTCCCCACGACCCCGGGACTAGATTGGCCCGCCACCGTCCTGTCCAACGACTATAGGGTCGTTCCCACAACCACGGGCCAAAGTTGGCCAGCCGCCGACATGTCCGACGACTATTGGATCGTCCCCACGACCACGGGCCAAAGTTGGCCAGCCGCCGACATGTCCGACGACTATAGGGTTGTGGCGGCCTCGAGCAGACGACGCGTGGTAGACTAACTCCACCAGAGGGCCACTTCTCTCGCTGCTACTCTCAGTCGTCCTCCGTTCATATATATACAAGTTTCCGTCCCAAGTCCTTCACCCAGCGTCTAAGGCAGGGTCCGCCAGGCAGCCTTACTGACGAGTCCTCTGGCGGACCCGGGACGAAACGCTCCTTCCTTTTCTCCTTTATCGATTGGTGGATAACCTCCACCAAAGTGGTGACCCCGACGTGATCGACGGTTTGAGAGCAGTGTGCTCGCCGTCGCATCACCCTTCTACGGCTTGAGCAGTGTGCTCGCCACCCTTCTCTTTCCAAGGCCCACGTAGCGACACAGCTCGCTCGCCTTCTCTCTCCCTACTGGACGGCCGAAGCCTCTCGACGCCCGCTTGCCTCTCGACGCTTCCCGTCCGAGGTTATGCGGTACGCTGACCTCACCAGCGGGCTCGAAGCAACAATCGCTCGCCCCATCTCCCTACCGGGCTCGAAGCAACAATCGCTCGCCCCATCTCCCTACCGGGCTCGAAGCAACAATCGCTCGCCCCATCTTCTCAATCAGGCTCGAAGCAAAAATCGCTCGCCTCATCTCCAAACGGGCTTGAAGCGCAACACCGCTCGCCCCATCTCTCAACAGGCTCGAGTACAACAAGCTCGCCTGCCTCGAGGCTATGCGGTACGCTGGCCCTCGACCTTCTCAACAAGGCTCGAGCACAACAAGCTCGCCTTCTCTCCGGGCACAAGTTCGCCCTACGGACTCCGAGTAACCGCCACCAAAACCATCGGTATATTCTCGATTCCTCCTCGCCCCCTCGTCGGCCTCTGGGGGGGAGTAGATGTGGCGGCCTCGAGCAGACGACGCGTGGTAGACTATCTCCACCAGAGGGCCACTTCTCTCGCTGCTACTCTCAGTCGTCCTCCGTTCATATATATACAAGTTTCCGTCCCAAGTCCTTCACCCAGCGTCTAAGGCAGGGTCCGCCAGGCAGCCTTACTGACGAGTCCTCTGGCGGACCCGGGACGAAACGCTCCTTCCTTTTCTCCTTTATCGATTGGTGGATAACCTCCACCAAAGGGTCGTCCCCACGACCCCGGGACTAGATTGGTCCGCCACCGTCTTGTCCGACGACTATAGGGTCGTCCCCACGACCACGGGCCAAAGTTGACCTGCCGCCGACATGTCCGACGACAATAGGGTCGTCCCCACGACCCCGGGTCTAGGTTGGCCAGCCGCCGACATGTCCGACGACAATCGGATCGTCCCCACGACCACGCGCCAAAGTTGGCCAGCCGCCGACATGTCCGACGACTATAGGGTCGTCCCCACGACCCCGGGACTAGATTGGCCCGCCACCGTCATGTCCGACGTTTATAGGGTCGTCCCCACGACCGCGAGACTAGATTGGCCCGCCACCGACATTTCCGACGACTATAGAGTCGTCCCCACGACACCGGGCCAAAGTTGGCCAGCCGCCGACATGTCCGACGACTATAGGGTCGTCCCCACGACCCCGGGACTAGATTGGCCCGCCACCGTCAAGTCCGACGACAATAGGGTCGTCCCCACGACCCCGGGTCTAGGTTGGCCAGCCGCCGACATGTCCGACGACTAAACAGTCGTCCCCACGACCACTGGCCAAAGTTGGCCAGCCACCGTCATGTCCGACGACTATCGGATCGACCCCACGACCCCGGGCCAATATTGGCCCACCACCGTCATGTCGGACGTCTATAGGGTCGTCCCCACGACCACGGGCCTACGATGTCCTTCCGCCAACATGTCCGACGACTATAGGGTCGTCCCCACGACCACGGGCCTACGATGTCCTTCCGCCAACATGTCCGACGACTATAGGGTCGTCCCCACGACCTCGGGACTAGGTTGGCCAGCCGCCGACATGTCCGACGACTATAATGTCGTCCCCACGACCCCGGGCCAATGTTGGCCAATCGCCGACATGTCCGAAGACTATAGGGTCGTCCCCACGACCCCGGGACTAGATTGGCCAGCCGCCGACATGTCCGACGACTATAGAGTCGTCCCCACGACACCGGGTCAAAGTTGGCCAGCCGCTGACATTTCCAACGACTATTGGGTCGTCCCCACGACCACGGGCCAATGTTGGCTAGCCGCCGACATGTCCGACGACTATAGGGTCGTCCCCACGACCACGGGCCAAAGCTGGCCAGCCGCCGACATGTCCGACGACTATTGGATCGTCCCCACGACCACGGGCCAAAGTTGGCCAGCCGCCGACATGTCCGACGACTATAGGGTCGTCCCCACGACCCCGGGACTAGATTGGCCCGCCACCGTCAAGTCCGACGACTATAGGGTCGTCCCCACGACCTCGGGACTAGGTTGGCCAGCCGCCGACATGTCCGACGACTATAATGTCGTCCCCACGACCCCGGGCCAATGTTGGCCAATCGCCGACATGTCCGACGACTATAGGGTCGTCCCAAACGACCCCGGGCCAAAGCTGGCCAGCCGCCGACATGTCCGACGACTATTGGGTCGTCCCCACGACACCGGGCCAAAGTTGGCAAGCCGCCGACATGTGCGAAGACTATAGGGTCGTCCCCACGACCCCGGGACTAGATTGGCCAGCCGCCGACATGTCCGACGACTATAGAGTCGTCCCCACGACACCGGGTCAAAGTTGGCCAGCCGCTGACATTTCCAACGACTATTGGGTCGTCCCCACGACCACGGGCCAATGTTGGCTAGCCGCCGACATGTCCGACGACTATAGGGTCGTCCCCACGACCACGGGCCAAAGTTGGCCAGCCGCCGACATGTCCGACGACAATCGGATCGTCCCCACGACCACGCACCAAAGTTGGCCAGCCGCCGACATGTCCGACGACTTTTGGATCGTCCCCACGACCACGGGCCAAAGTTGGCCAGCCGCCGACATGTCCGACGACTATAGGGTCGTCCCCACGACCCCGGGACTAGATTGGCCCGCCACCGTCAAGTCCGACGACTATAGGGTCGTCCCCACGACCTCGGGACTAGGTTGGCCAGCCGCCGACATGTCCGACGACTATAATGTCGTCCCCACGACCCCGGGCCAATGTTGGCCAATCGCCGACATGTCCGACGACTATAGGGTCGTCCCAAACGACCCCGGGCCAAAGCTGGCCAGCCGCCGACATGTCCGACGACTATTGGGTCGTCCCCACGACACCGGGCCAAAGTTGGCAAGCCGCCGACATGTGCGAAGACTATAGGGTCGTCCCCACGACCCCGGGACTAGATTGGCCAGCCGCCGACATGTCCGACGACTATAGAGTCGTCCCCACGACACCGGGTCAAAGTTGGCCAGCCGCTGACATTTCCAACGACTATTGGGTCGTCCCCACGACCACGGGCCAATGTTGGCTAGCCGCCGACATGTCCGACGACTATAGGGTCGTCCCCACGACCACGGGCCAAAGTTGGCCAGCCGCCGACATGTCCGACGACAATCGGATCGTCCCCACGACCACGCACCAAAGTTGGCCAGCCGCCGACATGTCCGACGACTTTTGGATCGTCCCCACGACCACGGGCCAAAGTTGGCCAGCCGCCGACATGTCCGACGACTATAGGGTCGTCCCCACGACCCCGGGACTAGATTGGCCCGCCACCGTCAAGTCCGACGACAATAGGGTCGTCCCCACGACCCCGGGCCAATGTTGGCCAATCGCCGACATGTCCGAAGACTATAGGGTCGTATCTACGACCCCGGGACTAGATTGCCCCGCCACCGTCATGTCCGACGACAATAGGGTCGTCCCCACGACCCTGGGTCTAGATTGGCCAGCCGCCGACATGTCCGACGACTAAACAGTCGTCCCCACGACCACGGGCCAAAGTTGGCCAATCGCCGACATGTCCGACGACTATAGGGTCGTCCGTATGACCCCGGGTCTAGGTTGGCTAGCCGTCGACATGTCCGACGACTAAACAGTCGTCCCCACGACCCCGGGCCAAAGTTGGCCAGCCGCCGTCATGTCCGACGAATATCGGATCGACCCAACGACCACGGACCAAAGTTGGGCAATCGCCGACATGTCCGACGACTATAGGGTCGTCCCTATGACCCCGGTGCTAGTTTGGCCCGCCACCGTCATGGCCGACGACTATAGGGTCGTCCCCACGACCCCGGGTCTAGGTTAGCCAGCCGCCGACATGTCCGACGACTAAACAGTCGTCCCCACGACCACGGGCCAAAGTTGGCCAGCCGCCGTGTTTGCGATTCGAGCAATAGTTCCCATCACCACCGCTCTCATCTCACCGCAGCACCTCACGGGCAGCGGAACACGACGGCAGATCGACGATCGATGGCCGAATCAGATCTGGCCGTCGGCGCGCTCATCCAATCGGACCAGCCGGCCGCGCGCTCACCCAATCAAAGCTCACTTCCGCTTGGCGCGTCTTCCAGAAGCTTCTGGAAGACACCAAGGCGGAAGCTAGCTTCGGGCCATTGTTCACTCTCGTTCGTAGCGTTCACCGAATCACACGTATCAAGCACGCGATTATTGTTCTGTTCAAACGCGCAATCTCTCATTCTCTCAAAGCTCACCGCTCATGTAAAGCGTTCTTGGCTCACCACGCGTGTTAATCCGCTCAACAACCTAGTTTTGAATAAACGACGTGGCTAACGCTGAACTGCTGGGCTTTGAATTCACTTCGCCACCCTAACCTAAAATTCCGGCACGCGAAAAACATCTACTCGCGAACATTTGGTCCTTCGAGCCGGATACGAAGTGCATCAAAGTGCAGTGAAAGTGCGCAAGCTCACCCGCTCACCCGCTCACCACTCATCGCTCAGAGATGGAGAATAAAGCTGCCACCTCATCGGCGACGTCGAGGCCAACGACGCCCACGATGTCGGTGCTCACGCTCGCCATCCCCGACGAGGCAACGGGGACTTCAGAAAAGGCCGCTGCGGGTCGAACGAGGGCCACATCACCTTCACTCATTCCGGCAGAGCTCCTCATGAAGGCGAGAACTCAGGTGGGTCGTTTCAATTCTCTCAACGACTTTCAAACTGAAATCCCCACACTCGCTCACACTACATCTCTCGACGAGGTACGCGTGCTCAGTTCTCACGTGGAAGATCTGCATCAGGCCTTGTTCGAGAAAAGAGGCATTCTTGCGCCATCTTACAGAACCGTCAATAATTAGGCGATTAGCGGCTCAGCCCGCTGACTCATGTGGAGCCGCGATCACGATCCCTTCCCTCGATTCGCGATCGATGGAAGGGGGAGACTTCTTCCTTCCAGGAAACCGACGGCGTTTTCCTGGAACACTCTGTTCGCGATTTCGCTACGCTATACACGCTTCTTTATCACGCTACGCTTTGCTCTTGTGCACTTGCTGCTTTGCTACGCTACTAAATCGCGCTGTAACTTGCTATAGTGCTTTCGGGTTTGTCGCGCCTGCTTGCGTCAAACGCTTCCGTTAAAATAGTTTAGTTATTGTAAATAGTGTGTAATTTATTGTGACATTGTACATAGACTCAATATAATCGTGAACGTTTCGTTAAAGTCCTCGTGCCTCAGAGAGATAAAGCCTCCTCGTCGTGCTTTAAGAAGCTCCTGCAATTCCTTGCCCGATCCGCTGATAAGCTTTCTAACATTTTTGGTCCTTCGAGCCGGATCGGCGCTTGTGAAAACAGTTCGCGACCGTCAACCAGTGCCGGGTAACCGTCGCGCGTGACCTCCACCTGAAAACAGTGAATCATAGCATAACGAGTCAGTGCGACCTTAACGGCCTAATCTTGCGCGTTTGAATATCTGAGGACAATGGATACGTTACTGGAAAGCCAAAACGAGCTGGTGCACCGAATCTCTCGTGCCTTCGAAAATCTAAAGAAGCTAGGTGCTGCTAACATCACTCCGGGAGCCGTCGAGACGCGGTTGGACCGATTACGAAAAAATTGGGCTAAATTCGACCAGCAGCATGATCAAATGCTTGCGCTGGTCGCTCCAGGAGATCGAGAGATACCTTATTTTAAAGAGATACTCTACGAGGTGACGGAGGAGCTGTTCCTTGTCCAGGAAGCGATGTTCGTCGATAAGTTGCAGTCTCTTAATACTGATCGCTGCGAACCAGGAATAACGAACACTCCCACGACAACAGTCGTGCATTCCAAGGCCTCCTTACCTCGACTACCATTGCCAGATTTTGACGGGAACTACGACTCGTGGCCAGAATTTCGAGATCTCTTCCGATCCCTCGTCATCCGCGACGGGAGTCTTACGGACGTTGAACGCCTCCATTATCTGCGGGGATGCCTAAAGGGCGACGCTCTCCTTGCCCTCAGGAATCTCCCTGTGAGAGCTGCGACGTTCGCCCGCGCTTGGGATATACTACAGGACCATTATGAAAATGAGAGGCTGCTAGTACAAGCGCAAATGGCCACTATATTTGGCTTACCGACGCTCACTCGTGAGTCGGCTACGGAACTGAAAACCTTCTATTTTACTATTTGTGACTGCGTCGAAGCCCTTGCTGCCATGGATCGCCCGTTTGATGCCTCAGGAGACTGGCTGGTTTATTGGCTGGTCGAAAGGCTGGACCAGCAATCACGAAGAGAGTGGGAGACTCAGCTCGGCCCCAAGACCACCCCTCCGACTTTTCAGGAACTCAAGGCGTTCATTAAGAATCGCATTATTACCGTTGGAGCGTTGGAAGGTGGCAAAACTAAAGGCCAAGGTACGTCTAAAGCTGCCGGGAACCAGAAGTTTGCGAAGGTGTTGCAGGTCTCTAAGACCAACCGCTATCAAGCACCGTGCGGGTTGTGTGGAGCCAACCATTTCGTTCTCTTCTGTGACGTTTACAAATCAAAAACCGTGCACGAACGTCGTGAAGCACTAACGACAGCTCATTTGTGCTATAATTGCCTCGGACGCCATCAAGTGAATGAGTGCGGTTCGGAGAAACGGTGTCAACTGTGCAACGGGAAACACCACACCACCATCCATGAGGACAGCGCGGACACTGGCACCGGTGAAGAGGTTACTGCTAACACCTCTAGCTGTACCTCGAGCGCTCTACCTGCTGTGCTCCTGGCCACTGCGCGCGTAAAAGTGTTGCAACCCGACGGCGATTCCAGAATTGTGCGAGCCCTCGTCGACCAAGGTAGCGAGGTGTCCCTGATCACCGCCGCATTGGCTCAGCAGCTACGCCTACCGCGGAGATCAGCCAACATACGCCTCATCGGCGTCGGGAAACAGCTCCCCGAGCGGGTCCGAGGAAAGGTGCAGCTGAAATTCACCGCACACACTAACGCTACGAAGAGGCATCTAATAGAAGCCTTGGTGCTGCCACAAATTACGGCGTACCAGCCACGCCTCGGCAACCAAGTTTCGACATGGACTCACCTCCAAGGACTCCCACTAGCGGATCCCAGCTATGACGGAGACGGGCCAATTGATCTGTTACTGGGAGCCGATGCCTATGCCCTCATACTGCGGGACGGTCTCATTAAAGGTGGCATCGGTGAACCCATGGCCCAGAACACGACGCTGGGTTGGATCGTGTCAGGGCCAGCCACAAAGGGATTGAGAAGTGATGACGCCGGCAACCATGCTCTCGCGACACTCCAATGCACGGCGACTGAGGAGCTCGTGCCGCTAGTACGCCGCTTCTGGGAACAGGAGGAAGTCGTGGTGACACCAGCCTACACGGCCGAAGAACAGAGCTGCGAGGACCATTATCGGACCACTCACCAGCGTTTACCGTCCGGTCGCTACATGGTCCGACTCCCATTCCACATCGATCGAGAGCTCGGAGAGTCCCATCATGGAGCCCAACGCATGCTGCTACGGATGGAGGCCAAATTCCGCAGGGATCCCATCTTCGCTCAGGCCTACGGAGAATTCATGCGTGAGTACATGCAACTCACGCACATGACCAAAGTTCATGGGGACATTACAGGGCCAGCTTTCTATCTGCCACATCACGGAGTGCTAAAGGAAAGCAGTACAACCACTAGACTGCGAGTGGTATTCAACGGCTCGTACGTCACCTCATCTGGTCACTCACTGAACGAGCGACTGATGATAGGACCTAATCTTCTCCCCAGTCTGCACCAACTCGTGCTGCGTTGGCGTATACATCGTGTCTGCCTCACCGCAGACATTGAGAAAATGTATAGGCAGATACTCCTCCATCCAGATGATCGCCAATTTCAACTAGTTCTGTGGAGAGAAAACGAGGACACGGACATGGACACTTACACCCTCAACACGGTGACGTACGGCCTAGCCTGTGCACCATTCCTTGCTATTCGGACGCTGAAGCAATTGGCTGACGATGAACGAGCCCGACATCCAAGAGCGGCGGCCATCCTGGAACGTGACGTGTACGTGGATGACGTCGTGACTGGTGCCGACTCCGTGCAGGAGGCACTCGAACTACAAGACGACTTGCGTCAACTATGCACGGCGGGCGGCTTCAATCTACGGAAATGGGCGTCCAACCAACCAGCACTGATGGAGCAGGTCCCCACCGGCGACGCTATCCCGGAATGCAAGTGGCAAGCTGACGAAACCCATCAAGCCCTGGGCGTCCACTGGAGCCCAGCCGATGACAGCTTCAGGGTCCGAGTGCAGCCAATCCAACCGGACTACGAAGTGACGCGGCGAACGGTCCTATCTACAATTGCGAAAATATTTGATCCACTAGGACTGGTATCCCCGGTAACGGTCAATGCCAAAATATTTATGCAATCACTGTGGCTTACCAATTTAGATTGGGACACCCCTCTTCCGTCGACTGAGACCAACTACTGGCGTCACTTCATTAGCGAACTACCAGAGCTAAACCACATCGTCGTTCCCCGCTGGCTCGGCCTACACCGGTCACCTCAACGCCTAGAACTTCATGGCTTCGCCGACGCTTCAGAGCGAGCCTATGCAGCGGTGATATATCTCCGAGTGGTGGACTGCGATGGCGCCGTCCGGACCCAGCTGGTCACTGCTAAGACCAAGGTGGCTCCGTTAAGAAAAATCTCACTACCACGACTCGAACTCTGTGCTGCTACCCTGCTGACCCGCCTAGCGACGCTCACATCCAAGAGCCTGGAATTGGAGAACATTGCTGTTCATTTGTGGAGTGACTCTACGATTACTCTCTCATGGATCCAAGGTCACCCGGCACGCTGGAAGACATACGTGGCCAATCGCGTGTCGGAAATCCAGCTCGCACTGCCTGATGCTCACTGGCACCATGTCTGCAGCCAGGACAATCCAGCAGACTGCGCTTCGAGAGGGCTCGCTCCCAGCCAGCTACCAGACTTCGATCTTTGGTGGACCGGACCCTCCTGGCTGACTTCACCATCAGGATGGGACGATGGGGAGCAACTTGCGGTGCTGTCGACGGATCTCGAGAGCAGAACTACTGCTGTCGTGTCGTCTCCTGGTGATCCTGCACATGGCGAGGAAATTTTAAACAGGCACTCATGTATATCTTCTCTCTTTAGAACCACCGCCTGGTGCTTGCGGTGGCTCCCACGACATTCAACAGCCACACGAGGAGAGTACCTGACACCTGCAGAGATAGAGGCAGCCCGAACGCGATGGCTCCGTCTCGTCCAGCATCAGATGTTTGCAGCGGACATCCAGCAGCTGGAACAAGGACGTCCGCTACCAAGCCGCAGCAAGCTGCTAGCACTTCATCCGTACCTGGACGATCAAGGTCTCCTGCGAGTCGGGGGTCGCCTGCGCCACTCAGCGCTGCCTTCGGATGCCCAACATCAAGTCATTCTCCCAAATGATCACAGACTGACGGAACTAGTGGTTGACGAGGCCCATCAGCGCACGCTGCATGGAGGAACGCAGCTAACTCTGTCCACCTTGAGGCAACACTATTGGATTCTGCAGGGCAGACAGCGAGTCAAGGCCCTGATTCACCGCTGCGTCACCTGTACACGATGGCGAGCAACCACAGGGAGACAGCTTATGGGAGACTTACCAGAGCGCAGGGTGACTCCAGCCCGCCCTTTCTTACACGTGGGGCTAGACTACGCTGGACCCCTCACGCTTTTGGCCATACGGGGAAGAGGATGCCGTACACACAAAGGCTACGTCGCTCTCTTTGTATGCCTGTGTACTCGTGCGGTTCACTTAGAGTTGGTTTCAGATTGCAGCACTGAAGCCTTCCTCGCGGCTCTACGACGTTTTACATCCCGTCGAGGACTCTGCACTGTGATTCAGAGCGACCGGGGAACCAACTTCATGGGAGCTGCCCGTGAACTGCGGGAAATGCTGGCGCACCTTGAAAACAATCATGAGGTAATCCGATCTACTCTACTGAGGGACGGCATCGAGTGGCGCTTCAACCCTCCTGCTGCTCCTCACTTCGGAGGACTCTGGGAAGCAGCCGTGAAGTCCACTAAACATCATCTTCGGCGCGTGGTGGGCGATCAGCATCTTACTTTCGAGGAGATGACAACGCTGCTCTCCCAAATCGAAGCCTGCCTGAACTCGCGGCCTCTACAGGCAATCAGCGACGATCCTGGGGACCTGAACGCCTTGACACCAGGGCACTTTATCATCGGAGAGCCACTCCTCAGTCTGCCAGATCCTCCCATCGACGACGTTCCCCCGACCAGGCTCTCACGATGGCACCTTCTGCAACACATGCGGTTGCAGTTTTGGAAGCGGTGGGCCGCCGAATACTTACAGTCTCTTCAAGCACGCAACAAATGGACCCGCCAGCACCCGCAGCCCCGAGTCGGAGACTTGTGTCTCATCAAGTCAGAGTTGACTTCACCGGCGCGGTGGCCGCTTGCCCGAGTCACAACACTGCACCCTGGTCCTGATGGGTTAACTCGCGTCGCAACGGTTAAAACTTCCTGCTCAGAATTTGTGCGACCGATTTGTAAATTAGTTTTTCTTCCAATTCCACAGGGCACTGATGCAACCACGCCAGTCGCTGACCGGATTTCGCCCTAGATCACTCGACACTTTCACCTCCGTTGCCGGACGCCTCCACATGGGTCCAGCGGCGCTGCTGCTACGCGCTCGGACCACGCCCTATCGACCAACGCATCGATCGCCAGCAATCTTCACACTATTCATCGGGCGATGAATGCCGGGGAATAAATGTTCGAGAAAAGAGGCATTCTTGCGCCATCTTACAGAACCGTCAATAATTAGGCGATTAGCGGCTCAGCCCGCTGACTCATGTGGAGCCGCGATCACGATCCCTTCCCTCGATTCGCGATCGATGGAAGGGGGAGACTTCTTCCTTCCAGGAAACCGACGGCGTTTTCCTGGAACACTCTGTTCGCGATTTCGCTACGCTATACACGCTTCTTTATCACGCTACGCTTTGCTCTTGTGCACTTGCTGCTTTGCTACGCTACTAAATCGCGCTGTAACTTGCTATAGTGCTTTCGGGTTTGTCGCGCCTGCTTGCGTCAAACGCTTCCGTTAAAATAGTTTAGTTATTGTAAATAGTGTGTAATTTATTGTGACATTGTACATAGACTTACAATTTGACACTTCCAACTAAAATTTTTTTTCACAATCCAAAAAATTGTCGTTATTTTGATCTAAATTTACTCAAATATACATCCTACAACAAAAATACTCGACAAAATCCAAAAAAATCGAAGTTGGTTTCAAACAAATTTATTACAATTTGACACTTCCAACTAAAATTTGTTTCACAATCCAAAAAATTGTCGTTATTTTGATTAAAATTTACTCAAATATACAACCTACAACAAAAGTACTCGACATAATCCAAAAAAATCGAAGTTGATTTCAAATAAATTTATTACAATTTGGCACTTCCAACTAAAATTTTTGTTTTACAATCCAAAAAATTGAAGTTATTTTGATCTAAATTTACTCAAATATAGACCCTACAACAAAAATACTCAACAAAATCCAAAAAAATCGAAGTTGGCCTCTAATAAATTTATTAAAATTGGACACTTCCAACTAACATTTTTTTCACAATCCTAAAAATTGAAGTTATTTTCATCTAAATTTACTCAAATATACATCCTACAACAAAAATACTCGACAAAATCCAAAAAAATCGAAGTTGGTTTCAAATAAATTTATTACAATTTGACACTTCCAACTAAAATTTTTGTTTCACAATCCAAAAAATTGAAGTTATTTTCATCTAAATTTACTCAAATATACATCCTACAACAAAAATACTCGACAAAATCAAAAAAAAATCGAAGTTGGTTTCAAATAAATTTATTAAAATTTGACACTTCCAACTAAAATTTTTTTTCACAATCCAAAAAATTGTCGTTATTTTGATCTAAATTTACTTAAATATACATCCTACAACAAAAATACTCGACAAAATCCAAAAAAATCGAAGTTGGTTTCAAATAAATTTATTACAATTTGACACTTCCAACTAAAATTTTTTTTCACAATCCAAAAAATTGTCGTTATTTTGATCTAAATTTACTCAAATATACATCCTACAACAAAAGTACTCGACAAAATCCAAAAAAATCGAAGTAGATTTCAAATAAATTTATTAAAATTAGACACTTCCAACTAAAATTTTTGTTTCACAATCCAAAAAATTGAAGTTATTTTCATCTAAATTTACTCAAATATACATCCTACAACAAAAATACTCGACAAAATCCAAAAAAAATCGAAGTTGGTTTCTAATAAATTTATTAAAATTTGACACTTCCAACTAAAATTTGTTTCACAACCCAAAAAATTGTCGTTATTTTCATCTAAATTTACTCAAATATACATCCTACAACAAAAGTACTCGACAAAATCCAAAAAAATCGAAGTAGATTTCAAATAAATTTATTAAAATTAGACACTTCCAACTAAAATTTTTGATTCACAATCCAAAAAATTGAAGTTATTTTCATCTAAATTTAGTCAAATATACATCCTACAACAAAAATACTCGAAAAAATAAAAAAAAATCGTAGTTGGTTTCAAATAAATTTATTAAAATTTGACACTTCCAACAAAAATTTGTTTCACAATCCCAAAAATTGTCGTTATTTTGATTAAAATTTACTCGAATATACAACCTACAACAAAAGTACTTGACAAAATCCAAAAAAATCGAAGTTGGTTTCAAATAAATTTATTACAATTTGACACTTCCAACTAAAATTTTTTTTCACAATCCAAAAAATTGTCGTTATTTTGATCTAAATTACTCAAATATACATCCTACAACAAAAATACTCCACAAAATCCAAAAAAATCGAAGTTGGTTTCAAATAAATTTATTATAATTTGACACTTCCAACTAAAATTTTTTTTCACAATCCAAAAAATTGTCGTTATTTTGATCTAAATTTACTCAAATATACATCCCACAACAAAAGTACACGACAAAATCCAAAAAAATCGAAGTAGATTTCAAATAAATTTATTAAAATTTGACACTTCCAACTAAAATTTTTTTTCACAATCCAAAAAATTGTCGTTATTTTGATCTAAATTTACTTAAATATACATCCTACAACAAAAATACTCGACAAAATCCAAAAAAATCGAAGTTGGTTTCAAATAAATTTATTACAATTTGACACTTCCAACTAAAATTTTTTTTCACAATCCAAAAAATTGTCGTTATTTTGATCTAAATTTACTCAAATATACATCCTACAACAAAAATACTCGACAAAATCCAAAAAAATCGAAGTTGGTTTCAAACAAATTTATTACAATTTGACACTTCCAACTAAAATTTGTTTCACAATCCAAAAAATTGTCGTTATTTTGATTAAAATTTACTCAAATATACAACCTACAACAAAAGTACTCGACATAATCCAAAAAAATCGAAGTTGATTTCAAATAAATTTATTACAATTTGGCACTTCCAACTAAAATTTTTGTTTTACAATCCAAAAAATTGAAGTTATTTTGATCTAAATTTACTCAAATATAGATCCTACAACAAAAATACTCAACAAAATCCAAAAAAATCGAAGTTGGCCTCTAATAAATTTATTAAAATTGGACACTTCCAACTAACATTTTTTTCACAATCCTAAAAATTGAAGTTATTTTCATCTAAATTTACTCAAATATACATCCTACAACAAAAATACTCGACAAAATCCAAAAAAATCGAAGTTGGTTTCAAATAAATTTATTACAATTTGACACTTCCAACTAAAATTTTTTTTCACAATCCAAAAAATTGTCGTTATTTTGATCTAAATTTACTCAAATATACATCCTACAACAAAAGTACTCGACAAAATCCAAAAAAATCGAAGTAGATTTCAAATAAATTTATTAAAATTAGACACTTCCAACTAAAATTTTTGTTTCACAATCCAAAAAATTGAAGTTATTTTCATCTAAATTTACTCAAATATACATCCTACAACAAAAATACTCGACAAAATCCAAAAAAAATCGAAGTTGGTTTCAAATAAATTTATTAAAATTTGACACTTCCAACTAAAATTTTTTTTCACAATCCAAAAAATTGTCGTTATTTTGATCTAAATTTACTCAAATATACATCCTACAACAAAAATACTCGACAAAATCCAAAAAAATCGAAGTTGGTTTCAAATAAATTTATTACAATTTGACACTTCCAACTAAAATTTTTTTTCACAATCCAAAAACTTGTCGTTATTTTGATCTAAATTTACTCAAATATACATCCTACAACAAAAGTACTCGACAAAATCCAAAAAAATCGAAGTAGATTTCAAATAACTTTATTAAAATTAGACACTTCCAACTAAAATTTTTGTTTCACAATCCAAAAAATTGAAGTTATTTTCATCTAAATTTACTCAAATATACATCCTACAACAAAAATACTCGACAAAATCCAAAAAAAATCGAAGTTGGTTTCAAATAAATTTATTAAAATTTGACACTTCCAACTAAAATTTTTTTTCACAATCCAAAAAATTGTCGTTATTTTGATCTAAATTTACTTAAATATACATCCTACAACAAAAATACTCGACAAAATCCAAAAAAATCGAAGTTGGTTTCAAATAAATTTATTACAATTTGACACTTCCAACTAAAATTTTTTTTCACAATCCAAAAAATTGTCGTTATTTTGATCTAAATTTACTCAAATATACATCCTACAACAAAAGTACTCGACAAAATCCAAAAAAATCGAAGTAGATTTCAAATAAATTTATTAAAATTAGACACTTCCAACTAAAATTTTTGTTTCACAATCCAAAAAATTGAAGTTATTTTCATCTAAATTTACTCAAATATACATCCTACAACAAAAATACTCGACAAAATCCAAAAAAAATCGAAGTTGGTTTCTAATAAATTTATTAAAATTTGACACTTCCAACTAAAATTTGTTTCACAATCCAAAAAATTGTCGTTATTTTCATCTAAATTTACTCAAATATACATCCTACAACAAAAGTACTCGACAAAATCCAAAAAAATCGAAGTAGATTTCAAATAAATTTATTAAAATTAGACACTTCCAACTAAAATTTTTGATTCACAATCCAAAAAATTGAAGTTATTTTCATCTAAATTTAGTCAAATATACATCCTACAACAAAAATACTCGAAAAAATAAAAAAAAATCGTAGTTGGTTTCAAATAAATTTATTAAAATTTGACACTTCCAACAAAAATTTGTTTCACAATCCCAAAAATTGTCGTTATTTTGATTAAAATTTACTCGAATATACAACCTACAACAAAAGTACTTGACAAAATCCAAAAAAATCGAAGTTGGTTTCAAATAAATTTATTACAATTTGACACTTCCAACTAAAATTTTTTTTCACAATCCAAAAAATTGTCGTTATTTTGATCTAAATTTACTCAAATATACATCCTACAACAAAAATACTCGACAAAATCCAAAAAAAATCGAAGTTGGTTTCAAATAAATTTTTTTAAAATTTGACACTTCCAACTAAAATTTTTTTTCACAATCCAAAAAATTGTCGTTATTTTGATCTAAATTTACTTAAATATACATCCTACAACAAAAATACTCGACAAAATCCAAAAAAATCGAAGTTGGTTTCAAATAAATTTATTACAATTTGACACTTCCAACTAAAATTTTTTTTCACAATTCAAAAAATTGTCGTTATTTTGATCTAAATTTACTCAAATATACATCCTACAACAAAAGTACTCGACAAAATCCAAAAAAATCGAAGTAGATTTCAAATAAATTTATTAAAATTAGACACTTCCAACTAAAATTTTTGTTTCACAATCCAAAAAATTGAAGTTATTTTCATCTAAATTTACTCAAATATACATCCTACAACAAAAATACTCGACAAAATCCAAAAAAAATCGAAGTTGGTTTCTAATAAATTTATTAAAATTTGACACTTCCAACTAAAATTTGTTTCACAATCCAAAAAATTGTCGTTATTTTCATCTAAATTTACTCAAATCTACATCCTACAACAAAAGTACTCGACAAAATCCAAAAAAATCGAAGTAGATTTCAAATAAATTTATTAAAATTAGACACTTCCAACTAAAATTTTTGATTCACAATCCAAAAAATTGAAGTTATTTTCATCTAAATTTAGTCAAATATACATCCTACAACAAAAATACTCGAAAAAAAAAAAAAAAATCGTAGTTGGTTTCAAATAAATTTATTACAATTTGACACTTCCAACTAAAATTTTTTTTCACAATCCAAAAAATTGTCGTTATTTTGATCTAAATTACTCAAATATACATCCTACAACAAAAATACTCCACAAAATCCAAAAAAATCGAAGTTGGTTTCAAATAAATTTATTACAATTTGACACTTCCAACTAAAATTTTTTTTCACAATCCAAAAAATTGTCGTTATTTTGATCTAAATTTACTCAAATATACATCCCACAACAAAAGTACACGACAAAATCCAAAAAAATCGAAGTAGATTTCAAATAAATTTATTAAAATTTGACACTTCCAACTAAAATTTTTTTTCACAATCCAAAAAATTGTCGTTATTTTGATCTAAATTTACTTAAATATACATCCTACAACAAAAATACTCGACAAAATCCAAAAAAATCGAAGTTGGTTTCAAATAAATTTATTACAATTTGACACTTCCAACTAAAATTTTTTTTCACAATCCAAAAAATTGTCGTTATTTTGATCTAAATTTACTCAAATATACATCCTACAACAAAAATACTCGACAAAATCCAAAAAAATCGAAGTTGGTTTCAAACAAATTTATTACAATTTGACACTTCCAACTAAAATTTGTTTCACAATCCAAAAAATTGTCGTTATTTTGATTAAAATTTACTCAAATATACAACCTACAACAAAAGTACTCGACATAATCCAAAAAAATCGAAGTTGATTTCAAATAAATTTATTACAATTTGGCACTTCCAACTAAAATTTTTGTTTTACAATCCAAAAAATTGAAGTTATTTTGATCTAAATTTACTCAAATATAGATCCTACAACAAAAATACTCAACAAAATCCAAAAAAATCGAAGTTGGCCTCTAATAAATTTATTAAAATTGGACACATCCAACTAACATTTTTTTCACAATCCTAAAAATTGAAGTTATTTTCATCTAAATTTACTCAAATATACATCCTACAACAAAAATACTCGACAAAATCCAAAAAAATCGAAGTTGGTTTCAAATAAATTTATTACAATTTGACACTTCCAACTAAAATTTTTTTTCACAATCCAAAAAATTGTCGTTATTTTGATCTAAATTTACTCAAATATACATCCTACAACAAAAGTACTCGACAAAATCCAAAAAAATCGAAGTAGATTTCAAATAAATTTATTAAAATTAGACACTTCCAACTAAAATTTTTGTTTCACAATCCAAAAAATTGAAGTTATTTTCATCTAAATTTACTCAAATATACATCCTACAACAAAAATACTCGACAAAATCCAAAAAAAATCGAAGTTGGTTTCAAATAAATTTATTAAAATTTGACACTTCCAACTAAAATTTTTTTTCACAATCCAAAAAATTGTCGTTATTTTGATCTAAATTTACTCAAATATACATCCTACAACAAAAATACTCGACAAAATCCAAAAAAATCGAAGTTGGTTTCAAATAAATTTATTACAATTTGACACTTCCAACTAAAATTTTTTTTCACAATCCAAAAACTTGTCGTTATTTTGATCTAAATTTACTCAAATATTCATCCTACAACAAAAGTACTCGACAAAATCCAAAAAAATCGAAGTAGATTTCAAATAAATTTATTAAAATTAGACACTTCCAACTAAAATTTTTGTTTCACAATCCAAAAAATTGAAGTTATTTTCATCTAAATTTACTCAAATATACATCCTACAACAAAAATACTCGACAAAATCCAAAAAAAATCGAAGTTGGTTTCAAATAAATTTATTAAAATTTGACACTTCCAACTAAAATTTTTTTCACAATCCAAAAAATTGTCGTTATTTTGATCTAAATTTACTTAAATATACATCCTACAACAAAAATACTCGACAAAATCCAAAAAAATCGAAGTTGGTTTCAAATAAATTTATTACAATTTGACACTTCCAACTAAAATTTTTTTTCACAATCCAAAAAATTGTCGTTATTTTCATCTAAATTTAGTCAAATATACATCCTACAACAAAAATACTCGAAAAAATAAAAAAAAATCGTAGTTGGTTTCAAATAAATTTATTACAATTTGACACTTCCAACTAAAATTTTTTTTCACAATCCAAAAAATTGTCGTTATTTTGATCTAAATTACTCAAATATACATCCTACAACAAAAATACTCCACAAAATCCAAAAAAATCGAAGTTGGTTTCAAATAAATTTATTACAATTTGACACTTCCAACTAAAATTTTTTTTCACAATCCAAAAAATTGTCGTTATTTTGATCTAAATTTACTCAAATATACATCCCACAACAAAAGTACACGACAAAATCCAAAAAAATCGAAGTAGATTTCAAATAAATTTATTAAAATTTGACACTTCCAACTAAAATTTTTTTTCACAATCCAAAAAATTGTCGTTATTTTGATCTAAATTTACTTAAATATACATCCTACAACAAAAATACTCGACAAAATCCAAAAAAATCGAAGTTGGTTTCAAATAAATTTATTACAATTTGACACTTCCAACTAAAATTTTTTTTCACAATCCAAAAAATTGTCGTTATTTTGATCTAAATTTACTCAAATATACATCCTACAACAAAAATACTCGACAAAATCCAAAAAAATCGAAGTTGGTTTCAAACAAATTTATTACAATTTGACACTTCCAACTAAAATTTGTTTCACAATCCAAAAAATTGTCGTTATTTTGATTAAAATTTACTCAAATATACAACCTACAACAAAAGTACTCGACATAATCCAAAAAAATCGAAGTTGATTTCAAATAAATTTATTACAATTTGGCACTTCCAACTAAAATTTTTGTTTTACAATCCAAAAAATTGAAGTTATTTTGATCTAAATTTACTCAAATATAGATCCTACAACAAAAATACTCAACAAAATCCAAAAAAATCGAAGTTGGCCTCTAAGAAATTTATTAAAATTGGACACTTCCAACTAACATTTTTTCACAATCCTAAAAATTGAAGTTATTTTCATCTAAATTTACTCAAATATACATCCTACAACAAAAATACTCGACAAAATCCAAAAAAATCGAAGTTGGTTTCAAATAAATTTATTACAATTTGACACTTCCAACTAAAATTTTTTTTCACAATCCAAAAAATTGTCGTTATTTTGATCTAAATTTACTCAAATATACATCCTACAACAAAAGTACTCGACAAAATCCAAAAAAATCGAAGTAGATTTCAAATAAATTTATTAAAATTAGACACTTCCAACTAAAATTTTTGTTTCACAATCCAAAAAATTGAAGTTATTTTCATCTAAATTTACTCAAATATACATCCTACAACAAAAATACTCGACAAAATCCAAAAAAAATCGAAGTTGGTTTCAAATAAATTTATTAAAATTTGACACTTCCAACTAAAATTTTTTTTCACAATCCAAAAAATTGTCGTTATTTTGATCTAAATTTACTCAAATATACATCCTACAACAAAAATACTCGACAAAATCCAAAAAAATCGAAGTTGGTTTCAAATAAATTTATTACAATTTGACACTTCCAACTAAAATTTTTTTTCACAATCCAAAAACTTGTCGTTATTTTGATCTAAATTTACTCAAATATTCATCCTACAACAAAAGTACTCGACAAAATCCAAAAAAATCGAAGTAGATTTCAAATAAATTTATTAAAATTAGACACTTCCAACTAAAATTTTTGTTTCACAATCCAAAAAATTGAAGTTATTTTCATCTAAATTTACTCAAATATACATCCTACAACAAAAATACTCGACAAAATCCAAAAAAAATCGAAGTTGGTTTCAAATAAATTTATTAAAATTTGACACTTCCAACTAAAATTTTTTTCACAATCCAAAAAATTGTCGTTATTTTGATCTAAATTTACTTAAATATACATCCTACAACAAAAATACTCGACAAAATCCAAAAAAATCGAAGTTGGTTTCAAATAAATTTATTACAATTTGACACTTCCAACTAAAATTTTTTTTCACAATCCAAAAAATTGTCGTTATTTTGATCTAAATTTACTCAAATATACATCCTACAACAAAAGTACTCGACAAAATCCAAAAAAATCGAAGTAGATTTCAAATAAATTTATTAAAATTAGACACTTCCAACTAAAATTTTTGTTTCACAATCCAAAAAATTGAAGTTATTTTCATCTAAATTTACTCAAATATACATCCTACAACAAAAATACTCGACAAAATCCAAAAAAAATCGAAGTTGGTTTCAAATAAATTTATTAAAATTTGACACTTCCAACTAAAATTTTTTTTCACAATCCAAAAAATTGTCGTTATTTTGATCTAAATTTACTCAAATATACATCCTACAACAAAAATACTCGACAAAATCCAAAAAAATCGAAGTTGGTTTCAAATAAATTTATTACAATTTGACACTTCCAACTAAAATTTTTTTTCACAATCCAAAAACTTGTCGTTATTTTGATCTAAATTTACTCAAATATACATCCTACAACAAAAGTACTCGACAAAATCCAAAAAAATCGAAGTAGATTTCAAATAACTTTATTAAAATTAGACACTTCCAACTAAAATTTTTGTTTCACAATCCAAAAAATTGAAGTTATTTTCATCTAAATTTAGTCAAATATACATCCTACAACAAAAATACTCGAAAAAATAAAAAAAAATCGTAGTTGGTTTCAAATAAATTTATTAAAATTTGACACTTCCAACAAAAATTTGTTTCACAATCCAAAAAATTGTCGTTATTTTGATTAAAATTTACTCAAATATACAACCTACAACAAAAGTACTTGACAAAATCCAAAAAAATCGAAGTTGGTTTCAAATAAATTTATTACAATTTGACACTTCCAACTAAAATTTTTTTTCACAATCCAAAAAATTGTCGTTATTTTGATCTAAATTACTCAAATATACATCCTACAACAAAAATACTCCACAAAATCCAAAAAAATCGAAGTTGGTTTCAAATAAATTTATTACAATTTGACACTTCCAACTAAAATTTTTTTTCACAATCCAAAAAATTTTCGTTATTTTGATCTAAATTTACTCAAATATACATCCCACAACAAAAGTACACGACAAAATCCAAAAAAATCGAAGTAGATTTCAAATAAATTTATTAAAATTTGACACTTCCAACTAAAATTTTTTTTCACAATCCAAAAAATTGTCGTTATTTTGATCTAAATTTACTTAAATATACATCCTACAACAAAAATACTCGACAAAATCCAAAAAAATCGAAGTTGGTTTCAAATAAATTTATTACAATTTGACACTTCCAACTAAAATTTTTTTTCACAATCCAAAAAATTGTCGTTATTTTGATCTAAATTTACTCAAATATACATCCTACAACAAAAATACTCGACAAAATCCAAAAAAATCGAAGTTGGTTTCAAACAAATTTATTACAATTTGACACTTCCAACTAAAATTTGTTTCACAATCCAAAAAATTGTCGTTATTTTGATTAAAATTTACTCAAATATACAACCTACAACAAAAGTACTCGACATAATCCAAAAAAATCGAAGTTGATTTCAAATAAATTTATTACAATTTGGCACTTCCAACTAAAATTTTTGTTTTACAATCCAAAAAATTGAAGTTATTTTGATCTAAATTTACTCAAATATAGATCCTACAACAAAAATACTCAACAAAATCCAAAAAAATCGAAGTTGGCCTCTAATAAATTTATTAAAATTGGACACTTCCAACTAACATTTTTTTCACAATCCTAAAAATTGAAGTTATTTTCATCTAAATTTACTCAAATATACATCCTACAACAAAAATACTCGACAAAATCCAAAAAAATCGAAGTTGGTTTCAAATAAATTTATTACAATTTGACACTTCCAACTAAAATTTTTTTTCACAATCCAAAAAATTGTCGTTATTTTGATCTAAATTTACTCAAATATACATCCTACAACAAAAGTACTCGACAAAATCCAAAAAAATCGAAGTAGATTTCAAATAAATTTATTAAAATTAGACACTTCCAACTAAAATTTTTGTTTCACAATCCAAAAAATTGAAGTTATTTTCATCTAAATTTACTCAAATATACATCCTACAACAAAAATACTCGACAAAATCCAAAAAAAATCGAAGTTGGTTTCAAATAAATTTATTAAAATTTGACACTTCCAACTAAAATTTTTTTTCACAATCCAAAAAATTGTCGTTATTTTGATCTAAATTTACTCAAATATACATCCTACAACAAAAATACTCGACAAAATCCAAAAAAATCGAAGTTGGTTTCAAATAAATTTATTACAATTTGACACTTCCAACTAAAATTTTTTTTCACAATCCAAAAACTTGTCGTTATTTTGATCTAAATTTACTCAAATATTCATCCTACAACAAAAGTACTCGACAAAATCCAAAAAAATCGAAGTAGATTTCAAATAAATTTATTAAAATTAGACACTTCCAACTAAAATTTTTGTTTCACAATCCAAAAAATTGAAGTTATTTTCATCTAAATTTACTCAAATATACATCCTACAACAAAAATACTCGACAAAATCCAAAAAAAATCGAAGTTGGTTTCAAATAAATTTATTAAAATTTGACACTTCCAACTAAAATTTTTTTCACAATCCAAAAAATTGTCGTTATTTTGATCTAAATTTACTTAAATATACATCCTACAACAAAAATACTCGACAAAATCCAAAAAAATCGAAGTTGGTTTCAAATAAATTTATTACAATTTGACACTTCCAACTAAAATTTTTTTTCACAATCCAAAAAATTGTCGTTATTTTGATCTAAATTTACTCAAATATACATCCTACAACAAAAGTACTCGACAAAATCCAAAAAAATCGAAGTAGATTTCAAATAAATTTATTAAAATTAGACACTTCCAACTAAAATTTTTGTTTCACAATCCAAAAAATTGAAGTTATTTTCATCTAAATTTACTCAAATATACATCCTACAACAAAAATACTCGACAAAATCCAAAAAAAATCGAAATTGGTTTCTAATAAATTTATTAAAATTTGACACTTCCAACTAAAATTTGTTTCACAATCCAAAAAATTGTCGTTATTTTCATCTAAATTTACTCAAATATACATCCTACAACAAAAGTACTCGACAAAATCCAAAAAAATCGAAGTAGATTTCAAATAAATTTATTAAAATTAGACACTTCCAACTAAAATTTTTGATTCACAATCCAAAAAATTGAAGTTATTTTCATCTAAATTTAGTCAAATATACATCCTACAACAAAAATACTCGAAAAAATAAAAAAAAATCGTAGTTGGTTTCAAATAAATTTATTAAAATTTGACACTTCCAACAAAAATTTGTTTCACAATCCCAAAAATTGTCGTTATTTTGATTAAAATTTACTCGAATATACAACCTACAACAAAAATACTCGACAAAATCCAAAAAATCGAAGTTGGTTTCAAATAAATTTATTACAATTTGACACTTCCAACTAAAATTTTTTTTCACAATCCAAAAAATTGTCGTTATTTTGATCTAAATTACTCAAATATACATCCTACAACAAAAATACTCCACAAAATCCAAAAAAATCGAAGTTGGTTTCAAACAAATTTATTACAATTTGACACTTCCAACTAAAATTTGTTTCACAATCCAAAAAATTGTCGTTATTTTGATTAAAATTTACTCAAATATACAACCTACAACAAAAGTACTCGACATAATCCAAAAAAATCGAAGTTGATTTCAAATAAATTTATTACAATTTGGCACTTCCAACTAAAATTTTTGTTTTACAATCCAAAAAATTGAAGTTATTTTGATCTAAATTTACTCAAATATAGATCCTACAACAAAAATACCCAACAAAATCCAAAAAAATCGAAGTTGGCCTCTAATAAATTTATTAAAATTGGACACTTCCAACTAACATTTTTTTCACAATCCTAAAAATTGTCGTTATTTTGATCTAAATTTACTCAAATATACATCCTACAACAAAAGTACTCGACAAAATCCAAAAAAATCGAAGTAGATTTCAAATAAATTTATTAAAATTAGACACTTCCAACTAAAATTTTTGTTTCACAATCCAAAAAATTGAAGTTATTTTCATCTAAATTTACTCAAATATACATCCTACAACAAAAATACTCGACAAAATCCAAAAAAAATCGAAGTTGGTTTCAAATAAATTTATTAAAATTTGACACTTCCAACTAAAATTTTTTTTCACAATCCAAAAAATTGTCGTTATTTTGATCTAAATTTACTCAAATATTCATCCTACAACAAAAGTACTCGACAAAATCCAAAAAAATCGAAGTAGATTTCAAATAAATTTATTAAAATTAGACACTTCCAACTAAAATTTTTGTTTCACAATCCAAAAAATTGAAGTTATTTTCATCTAAATTTACTCAAATATACATCCTACAACAAAAATACTCGACAAAATCCAAAAAAAATCGAAGTTGGTTTCAAATAAATTTATTAAAATTTGACACTTCCAACTAAAATTTTTTTTCACAATCCAAAAAATTGTCGTTATTTTGATCTAAATTTACTTAAATATACATCCTACAACAAAAATACTCGACAAAATCCAAAAAAATCGAAGTTGGTTTCAAATAAATTTATTACAATTTGACACTTCCAACTAAAATTTTTTTTCACAATCCAAAAAATTGTCGTTATTTTGATCTAAATTTACTCAAATATACATCCTACAACAAAAGTACTCGACAAAATCCAAAAAAATCGAAGTAGATTTCAAATAAATTTATTAAAATTAGACACTTCCAACTAAAATTTTTGTTTCACAATCCAAAAAATTGAAGTTATTTTCATCTAAATTTACTCAAATATACATCCTACAACAAAAATACTCGACAAAATCCAAAAAAAATCGAAGTTGGTTTCTAATAAATTTATTAAAATTTGACACTTCCAACTAAAATTTGTTTCACAATCCAAAAAATTGTCGTTATTTTCATCTAAATTTACTCAAATATACATCCTACAACAAAAGTACTCGACAAAATCCAAAAAAATCGAAGTAGATTTCAAATAAATTTATTAAAATTAGACACTTCCAACTAAAATTTTTGATTCACAATCCAAAAAATTGAAGTTATTTTCATCTAAATTTAGTCAAATATACATCCTACAACAAAAATACTCGAAAAAATAAAAAAAAATCGTAGTTGGTTTCAAATAAATTTATTAAAATTTGACACTTCCAACAAAAATTTGTTTCACAATCCCAAAAATTGTCGTTATTTTGATTAAAATTTACTCGAATATACAACCTACAACAAAAGTACTTGACAAAATCCAAAAAAATCGAAGTTGGTTTCAAATAAATTTATTACAATTTGACACTTCCAACTAAAATTTTTTTTCACAATCCAAAAAATTGTCGTTATTTTGATCTAAATTACTCAAATATACATCCTACAACAAAAATACTCCACAAAATCCAAAAAAATCGAAGTTGGTTTCAAATAAATTTATTACAATTTGACACTTCCAACTAAAATTTTTTTTCACAATCCAAAAAATTGTCGTTATTTTGATCTAAATTTACTCAAATATACATCCTACAACAAAAATACTCGACAAAATCCAAAAAAATCGAAGTTGGTTTCAAATAAATTTATTACAATTTGACACTTCCAACTAAAATTTTTTTTCACAATCCAAAAAATTGTCGTTATTTTGATCTAAATTTACTCAAATATACATCCTACAACAAAAATACTCGACAAAATCCAAAAAAATCGAAGTTGGTTTCAAATAAAGTTATTACAATTTGACACTTCCAACTAAAATTTTTTTTCACAATCCAAAAACTTGTCGTTATTTTGATCTAAATTTACTCAAATATACATCCTACAACAAAAGTACTCGACAAAATCCAAAAAAATCGAAGTAGATTTCAAATAACTTTATTAAAATTAGACACTTCCAACTAAAATTTTTGTTTCACAATCCAAAAAATTGAAGTTATTTTCATCTAAATTTACTCAAATATACATCCTACAACAAAAATACTCGACAAAATCCAAAAAAAATCGAAGTTGGTTTCAAATAAATTTATTAAAATTTGACACTTCCAACTAAAATTTTTTTTCACAATCCAAAAAATTGTCGTTATTTTGATCTAAATTTACTTAAATATACATCCTACAACAAAAATACTCGACAAAATCCAAAAAAAATCGAAATTGGTTTCTAATAAATTTATTAAAATTTGACACTTCCAACTAAAATTTGTTTCACAATCCAAAAAATTGTCGTTATTTTCATCTAAATTTACTCAAATATACATCCTACAACAAAAGTACTCGACAAAATCCAAAAAAATCGAAGTAGATTTCAAATAAATTTATTAAAATTAGACACTTCCAACTAAAATTTTTGATTCACAATCCAAAAAATTGAAGTTATTTTCATCTAAATTTAGTCAAATATACATCCTACAACAAAAATACTCGAAAAAATAAAAAAAAATCGTAGTTGGTTTCAAATAAATTTATTAAAATTTGACACTTCCAACAAAAATTTGTTTCACAATCCCAAAAATTGTCGTTATTTTGATTAAAATTTACTCGAATATACAACCTACAACAAAAATACTCGACAAAATCCAAAAAAATCGAAGTTGGTTTCAAATAAATTTATTACAATTTGACACTTCCAACTAAAATTTTTTTTCACAATCCAAAAAATTGTCGTTATTTTGATCTAAATTACTCAAATATACATCCTACAACAAAAATACTCCACAAAATCCAAAAAAATCGAAGTTGGTTTCAAACAAATTTATTACAATTTGACACTTCCAACTAAAATTTGTTTCACAATCCAAAAAATTGTCGTTATTTTGATTAAAATTTACTCAAATATACAACCTACAACAAAAGTACTCGACATAATCCAAAAAAATCGAAGTTGATTTCAAATAAATTTATTACAATTTGGCACTTCCAACTAAAATTTTTGTTTTACAATCCAAAAAATTGAAGTTATTTTGATCTAAATTTACTCAAATATAGATCCTACAACAAAAATACCCAACAAAATCCAAAAAAATCGAAGTTGGCCTCTAATAAATTTATTAAAATTGGACACTTCCAACTAACATTTTTTTCACAATCCTAAAAATTGAAGTTATTTTCATCTAAATTTACTCAAATATACAACCTACAACAAAAGTACTTGACAAAATCCAAAAAAATCGAAGTTGGTTTCAAATAAATTTATTACAATTTGACACTTCCAACTAAAATTTTTTTTCACAATCCAAAAAATTGTCGTTATTTTGATCTAAATTACTCAAATATACATCCTACAACAAAAATACTCCACAAAATCCAAAAAAATCGAAGTTGGTTTCAAATAAATTTATTACAATTTGACACTTCCAACTAAAATTTTTTTTCACAATCCAAAAAATTGTCGTTATTTTGATCTAAATTTACTCAAATATACATCCTACAACAAAAATACTCGACAAAATCCAAAAAAATCGAAGTTGGTTTCAAATAAATTTATTACAATTTGACACTTCCAACTAAAATTTTTTTTCACAATCCAAAAAATTGTCGTTATTTTGATCTAAATTTACTCAAATATACATCCTACAACAAAAATACTCGACAAAATCCAAAAAAATCGAAGTTGGTTTCAAATAAAGTTATTACAATTTGACACTTCCAACTAAAATTTTTTTTCACAATCCAAAAAATTGAAGTTATTTTCATCTAAATTTACTCAAATATACATCCTACAACAAAAATACTCGACAAAATAAAAAAAAATCGAAGTTGGTTTCAAATAAATTTATTACAATTTGACACTTCCAACTAAAACTTTTTTTCACAATCCAAAAAATTGATGTTATCTTCATCTAAATTTACTCAAATATAGATCCTACAACAAAAATACTCAACAAAATCCAAAAAAATCGAAGTTGGCCTCAAATAAATTTATTACAATTTGACACTTCCAACTAAAATTTTTTTTCACAATCCAAAAAATTGTCGTTATTTTGATCTAAATTTACTCAAATATACATCCCACAACAAAAGTACACGACAAAATCCAAAAAAATCGAAGTAGATTTCAAATAAATTTATTAAAATTAGACACTTCCAACTAAAATTTTTGTTTCACAATCCAAAAAATTGAAGTTATTTTCATCTAAATTTACTCAAATATACATCCTACAACAAAAATACTCGACAAAATCCAAAAAAAATCGAAGTTGGTTTCAAATAAATTTATTAAAATTTGACACTTCCAACTAAAATTTTTTTTCACAATCCAAAAAATTGTCGTTATTTTGATCTAAATTTACTCAAATATACATCCTACAACAAAAATACTCGACAAAATCCAAAAAAAATCGAAGTTGGTTTCAAATAAATTTATCACAATTTGACACTTCCAACTAAAATTTTTTTTCACAATCCAAAAAATTGTCGTTATTTTGATCTAAATTTACTCAAATATACATCCTACAACAAAAATACTCGACAAAATCCAAAAAAATCGAAGTTGGTTTCAAATAAATTTATTACAATTTGACACTTCCAACTAAAATTTGTTTCACAATCCAAAAAATTGTCGTTATTTTGATTAAAATTTACTCAAATATACAACCTACAACAAAAGTACTCGACATAATCCAAAAAAATCGAAGTTGATTTCAAATAAATTTATTACAATTTGGCACTTCCAACTAAAATTTTTGTTTTACAATCCAAAAAATTGAAGTTATTTTGATCTAAATTTACTCAAATATAGATCCTACAACAAAAATACTCAACAAAATCAAAAAAAATCGAAGTTGGCCTCTAATAAATTTATTAAAATTGGACACTTCCAACTAACATTTTTTTCACAATCCTAAAAATTGAAGTTATTTTCATCTAAATTTACTCAAATATACATCCTACAACAAAAATACTCGACAAAATCCAAAAAAATCGAAGTTGGTTTCAAATAAATTTATTACAATTTGACACTTCCAACTAAAATTTTTTTTCACAATCCAAAAAATTGTCGTTATTTTGATCTAAATTTACTCAAATATACATCCTACAACAAAAGTACTCGACAAAATCCAAAAAAATCGAAGTAGATTTCAAATAAATTTATTAAAATTAGACACTTCCAACTAAAATTTTTGTTTCACAATCCAAAAAATTGAAGTTATTTTCATCTAAATTTACTCAAATATACATCCTACAACAAAAATACTCGACAAAATCCAAAAAAAATCGAAGTTGGTTTCAAATAAATTTATTAAAATTTGACACTTCCAACTAAAATTTTTTTTCACAATCCAAAAAATTGTCGTTATTTTGATCTAAATTTACTCAAATATACATCCTACAACAAAAATACTCGACAAAATCCAAAAAAATCGAAGTTGGTTTCAAATAAATTTATTACAATTTGACACTTCCAACTAAAATTTTTTTTCACAATCCAAAAACTTGGCGTTATTTTGATCTAAATTTACTCAAATATTCATCCTACAACAAAAGTACTCGACAAAATCCAAAAAAATCGAAGTAGATTTCAAATAAATTTATTAAAATTAGACACTTCCAACTAAAATTTTTGTTTCACAATCCAAAAAATTGAAGTTATTTTCATCTAAATTTACTCAAATATACATCCTACAACAAAAATACTCGACAAAATCCAAAAAAAATCGAAGTTGGTTTCAAATAAATTTATTAAAATTTGACACTTCCAACTAAAATTTTTTTCACAATCCAAAAAATTGTCGTTATTTTGATCTAAATTTACTTAAATATACATCCTACAACAAAAATACTCGACAAAATCCAAAAAAATCGAAGTTGGTTTCAAATAAATTTATTACAATTTGACACTTCCAACTAAAATTTTTTTTCACAATCCAAAAAATTGTCGTTATTTTGATCTAAATTTACTCAAATATACATCCTACAACAAAAGTACTCGACAAAATCCAAAAAAATCGAAGTAGATTTCAAATAAATTTATTAAAATTAGACACTTCCAACTAAAATTTTTGTTTCACAATCCAAAAAATTGAAGTTATTTTCATCTAAATTTACTCAAATATACATCCTACAACAAAAATACTCGACAAAATCCAAAAAAAATCGAAGTTGGTTTCAAATAAATTTATTAAAATTTGACACTTCCAACTAAAATTTTTTTTCACAATCCAAAAAATTGTCGTTATTTTGATCTAAATTTACTTAAATATACATCCTACAACAAAAATACTCGACAAAATCCAAAAAAATCGAAGTTGGTTTCAAATAAATTTATTACAATTTGACACTTCCAACTAAAATTTTTTTTCACAATCCAAAAAATTGTCGTTATTTTGATCTAAATTTACTCAAATATACATCCTACAACAAAAGTACTCGACAAAATCCAAAAAAATCGAAGTAGATTTCAAATAAATTTATTAAAATTAGACACTTCCAACTAAAATTTTTGTTTCACAATCCAAAAAATTGAAGTTATTTTCATCTAAATTTACTCAAATATACATCCTACAACAAAAATACTCGACAAAATCAAAAAAAAATCGAAATTGGTTTCTAATAAATTTATTAAAATTTGACACTTCCAACTAAAATTTGTTTCACAATCCAAAAAATTGTCGTTATTTTCATCTAAATTTACTCAAATATACATCCTACAACAAAAGTACTCGACAAAATCCAAAAAAATCGAAGTAGATTTCAAAGAAATTTATTAAAATTAGACACTTCCAACTAAAATTTTTGATTCACAATCCAAAAAATTGAAGTTATTTTCATCTAAATTTAGTCAAATATACATCCTACAACAAAAATACTCGAAAAAATAAAAAAAAATCGTAGTTGGTTTCAAATAAATTTATTAAAATTTGACACTTCCAACAAAAATTTGTTTCACAATCCCAAAAATTGTCGTTATTTTGATTAAAATTTACTCGAATATACAACCTACAACAAAAATACTCGACAAAATCCAAAAAAATCGAAGTTGGTTTCAAATAAATTTATTACAATTTGACACTTCCAACTAAAATTTTTTTTCACAATCCAAAAAATTGTCGTTATTTTGATCTAAATTACTCAAATATACATCCTACAACAAAAATACTCCACAAAATCCAAAAAAATCGAAGTTGGTTTCAAACAAATTTATTACAATTTGACACTTCCAACTAAAATTTGTTTCACAATCCAAAAAATTGTCGTTATTTTGATTAAAATTTACTCAAATATACAACCTACAACAAAAGTACTCGACATAATCCAAAAAAATCGAAGTTGATTTCAAATAAATTTATTACAATTTGGCACTTCCAACTAAAATTTTTGTTTTACAATCCAAAAAATTGAAGTTATTTTGATCTAAATTTACTCAAATATAGATCCTACAACAAAAATACCCAACAAAATCCAAAAAAATCGAAGTTGGCCTCTAATAAATTTATTAAAATTGGACACTTCCAACTAACATTTTTTTCACAATCCTAAAAATTGAAGTTATTTTCATCTAAATTTACTCAAATATACATCCTACAACAAAAATACTCGACAAAATCCAAAAAAATCGAAGTTGGTTTCAAATAAATTTATTACAATTTGACACTTCCAACTAAAATTTTTTTTCACAATCCAAAAAATTGTCGTTATTTTGATCTAAATTTACTCAAATATACATCCTACAACAAAAATACTCGACAAAATCCAAAAAAATCGAAGTTGGTTTCAAATAAATTTATTACAATTTGACACTTCCAACTAAAATTTTTTTTCACAATCCAAAAAATTGTCGTTATTTTGATCTAAATTTACTCAAATATTCATCCTACAACAAAAGTACTCGACAAAATCCAAAAAAATCGAAGTAGATTTCAAATAAATTTATTAAAATTAGACACTTCCAACTAAAATTTTTGTTTCACAATCCAAAAAATTGAAGTTATTTTCATCTAAATTTACTCAAATATACATCCTACAACAAAAATACTCGACAAAATCCAAAAAAATCGAAGTTGGTTTCAAATAAATTTATTACAATTTGACACTTCCAACTAAAATTTTTTTTCACAATCCAAAAAATTGTCGTTATTTTGATCTAAATTTACTCAAATATACATCCTACAACAAAAATACTCGACAAAATCCAAAAAAATCGAAGTTGGTTTCAAATAAATTTATTACAATTTGACACTTCCAACTAAAATTTTTTTTCACAATCCAAAAAATTGTCGTTATTTTGATCTAAATTTACTCAAATATTCATCCTACAACAAAAGTACTCGACAAAATCCAAAAAAATCGAAGTAGATTTCAAATAAATTTATTAAAATTAGACACTTCCAACTAAAATTTTTGTTTCACAATCCAAAAAATTGAAGTTATTTTCATCTAAATTTACTCAAATATACATCCTACAACAAAAATACTCGACAAAATCCAAAAAAAATCGAAGTTGGTTTCAAATAAATTTATTAAAATTTGACACTTCCAACTAAAATTTTTTTTCACAATCCAAAAAATTGTCGTTATTTTGATCTAAATTTACTTAAATATACATCCTACAACAAAAATACTCGACAAAATCCAAAAAAATCGAAGTAGGTTTCAAATAAATTTATTACAATTTGACACTTCCAACTAAAATTTTTTTTCACAATCCAAAAAATTGTCGTTATTTTGATCTAAATTTACTCAAATATACATCCTACAACAAAAGTACTCGACAAAATCCAAAAAAATCGAAGTAGATTTCAAATAAATTTATTAAAATTAGACACTTCCAACTAAAATTTTTTTTCACAATCCAAAAAATTGTCGTTATTTTCATCTAAATTTACTCAAATATACATCCTACAACAAAAATACTCGACAAAATCCAAAAAAAATCGAAGTTGGTTTCAAATAAATTTATTAAAATTTGACACTTACAACTAAAATTTGTTTCACAATCCAAAAAATTGTCGTTATTTTGATCTAAATTTACTTAAATATACATCCTACAACAAAAATACTCGACAAAATCCAAAAAAATCGAAGTTGGTTTCAAATAAATTTATTACAATTTGACACTTCCAACTAAAATTTTTTTTCACAATCCAAAAAATTGTCGTTATTTTGATCTAAATTTACTCAAATATACATCCTACAACAAAAGTACTCGACAAAATCCAAAAAAATCGAAGTAGATTTCAAATAAATTTATTAAAATTAGACACTTCCAACTAAAATTTTTGTTTCACAATCCAAAAAATTGAAGTTATTTTCATCTAAATTTACTCAAATATACATCCTACAACAAAAATACTCGACAAAATCCAAAAAAAAATCGAAGTTGGTTTCTAATAAATTTATTAAAATTTGACACTTCCAACTAAAATTTGTTTCACAATCCAAAAAATTGTCGTTATTTTCATCTAAATTTACTCAAATATACATCCTACAACAAAAGTACTCGACAAAATCCAAAAAAATCGAAGTAGATTTCAAATAAATTTATTAAAATTAGACACTTCCAACTAAAATTTTTGATTCACAATCCAAAAAATTGAAGTTATTTTCATCTAAATTCAGTCAAATATACATCCTACAACAAAAATACTCGAAAAAAAAAAAAAAAATCGTAGCTGGTTTCAAATAAATTTATTAAAATTTGACACTTCCAACAAAAATTTGTTTCACAATCCAAAAAATTGTCGTTATTTTGATTAAAATTTACTCAAATATACAACCTACAACAAAAGTACTTGACAAAATCCAAAAAAATCGAAGTTGGTTTCAAATAAATTTATTACAATTTGACACTTCCAACTAAAATTTTTTTTCACAATCCAAAAGATTGTCGTTATTTTGATCTAAATTACTCAAATATACATCCTACAACAAAAATACTCCACAAAATCCAAAAAAATCGAAGTTGGTTTCAAATAAATTTATTACAATTTGACACTTCCAACTAAAATTTTTTTTCACAATCCAAAAAATTGTCGTTATTTTGATCTAAATTTACTCAAATATACATCCCACAACAAAAGTACACGACAAAATCCAAAAAAATCGAAGTAGATTTCAAATAAATTTATTAAAATTAGACACTTCCAACTAAAATTTTTGTTTCACAATCCAAAAAATTGAAGTTATTTTCATCTAAATTTACTCAAATATACATCCTACAACAAAAATACTCGACAAAATCCAAAAAAAATCGAAGTTGGTTTCAAATAAATTTATTAAAATTTGACACTTCCAACTAAAATTTTTTTTCACAATCCAAAAAATTGTCGTTATTTTGATCTAAATTTACTTAAATATACATCCTACAACAAAAATACTCGACAAAATCCAAAAAAATCGAAGTTGGTTTCAAATAAATTTATTACAATTTGACACTTCCAACTAAAATTTTTTTTCACAATCCAAAAAATTGTCGTTATTTTGATCTAAATTTACTCAAATATACATCCTACAACAAAAGTACTCGACAAAATCCAAAAAAATCGAAGTAGATTTCAAATAAATTTATTAAAATTAGACACTTCCAACTAAAATTTTTGTTTCACAATCCAAAAAATTGAAGTTATTTTCATCTAAATTTACTCAAATATACATCCTACAACAAAAATACTCGACAAAATCCAAAAAAAATCGAAGTTGGTTTCAAATAAATTTATTAAAATTTGACACTTCCAACTAAAATTTTTTTTCACAATCCAAAAAATTGTCGTTATTTTGATCTAAATTTACTTAAATATACATCCTACAACAAAAATACTCGACAAAATCCAAAAAAATCGAAGTTGGTTTCAAATAAATTTATTACAATTTGACACTTCCAACTAAAATTTTTTTTCACAATCCAAAAAATTGTCGTTATTTTGATCTAAATTTACTCAAATATACATCCTACAACAAAAGTACTCGACAAAATCCAAAAAAATCGAAGTAGATTTCAAATAAATTTATTAAAATTAGACACTTCCAACTAAAATTTTTGATTCACAATCCAAAAAATTGAAGTTATTTTCATCTAAATTTAGTCAAATATACATCCTACAACAAAAATACTCGAAAAAATAAAAAAAAATCGTAGTTGGTTTCAAATAAATTTATTAAAATTTGACACTTCCAACAAAAATTTGTTTCACAATCCCAAAAATTGTCGTTATTTTGATTAAAATTTACTCGAATATACAACCTACAACAAAAATACTCGACAAAATCCAAAAAAATCGAAGTTGGTTTCAAATAAATTTATTACAATTTGACACTTCCAACTAAAATTTTTTTTCACAATCCAAAAAATTGTCGTTATTTTGATCTAAATTACTCAAATATACATCCTACAACAAAAATACTCCACAAAATCCAAAAAAATCGAAGTTGGTTTCAAACAAATTTATTACAATTTGACACTTCCAACTAAAATTTGTTTCACAATCCAAAAAATTGTCGTTATTTTGATTAAAATTTACTCAAATATACAACCTACAACAAAAGTACTCGACATAATCCAAAAAAATCGAAGTTGATTTCAAATAAATTTATTACAATTTGGCACTTCCAACTAAAATTTTTGTTTTACAATCCAAAAAATTGAAGTTATTTTGATCTAAATTTACTCAAATATAGATCCTACAACAAAAATACCCAACAAAATCCAAAAAAATCGAAGTTGGCCTCTAATAAATTTATTAAAATTGGACACTTCCAACTAACATTTTTTTCACAATCCTAAAAATTGAAGTTATTTTCATCTAAATTTACTCAAATATACATCCTACAACAAAAATACTCGACAAAATCCAAAAAAATCGAAGTTGGTTTCAAATAAATTTATTACAATTTGACACTTCCAACTAAAATTTTTTTTCACAATCCAAAAAATTGTCGTTATTTTGATCTAAATTTACTCAAATATACATCCTACAACAAAAATACTCGACAAAATCCAAAAAAATCGAAGTTGGTTTCAAATAAATTTATTACAATTTGACACTTCCAACTAAAATTTTTTTTCACAATCCAAAAAATTGTCGTTATTTTGATCTAAATTTACACAAATATTCATCCTACAACAAAAGTACTCGACAAAATCCAAAAAAATCGAAGTAGATTTCAAATAAATTTATTAAAATTAGACACTTCCAACTAAAATTTTTGTATCACAATCCAAAAAATTGAAGTTATTTTCATCTAAATTTACTCAAATATACATCCTACAACAAAAATACTCGACAAAATCCAAAAAAATCGAAGTTGGTTTCAAATAAATTTATTACAATTTGACACTTCCAACTAACATTTTTTTCACAATCCTAAAAATTGAAGTTATTTTCATCTAAATTTACTCAAATATACATCCTACAACAAAAATACTCGACAAAATCCAAAAAAATCGAAGTTGGTTTCAAATAAATTTATTACAATTTGACACTTCCAACTAAAATTTTTTTTCACAATCCAAAAAATTGTCGTTATTTTGATCTAAATTTACTCAAATATACATCCTACAACAAAAATACTCGACAAAATCCAAAAAAATCGAAGTAGATTTCAAATAAATTTATTAAAATTAGACACTTCCAACTAAAATTTTTGTTTCACAATCCAAAAAATTGAAGTTATTTTCATCTAAATTTACTCAAATATACATCCTACAACAAAAATACTCGACAAAATCCAAAAAAAATCGAAGTTGGTTTCTAATAAATTTATTAAAATTTGACACTTCCAACTAAAATTTGTTTCACAATCCAAAAAATTGTCGTTATTTTCATCTAAATTTACTCAAATATACATCCTACAACAAAAGTACTCGACAAAATCCAAAAAAATCGAAGTAGATTTCAAATACATTTATTAAAATTAGACACTTCCAACTAAAATTTTTGATTCACAATCCAAAAAATTGAAGTTATTTTCATCTAAATTTAGTCAAATATACATCCTACAACAAAAATACTCGAAAAAATAAAAAAAAATCGTAGTTGGTTTCAAATAATTTTATTAAAATTTGACACTTCCAACAAAAATTTGTTTCACAATCCCAAAAATTGGCGTTATTTTGATTAAAATTTACTCGAATATACAACCTACAACAAAAGTACTTGACAAAATCCAAAAAAATCGAAGTTGGTTTCAAATAAATTTATTACAATTTGACACTTCCAACTAAAATTTTTTTTCACAATCCAAAAAATTGTCGTTATTTTGATCTAAATTACTCAAATATACATCCTACAACAAAAATACTCCACAAAATCCAAAAAAATCGAAGTTGGTTTCAATTAAATTTATTACAATTTGACACTTCCAACTAAAATTTTTTTTCACAATCCAAAAAATTGTCGTTATTTTGATCTAAATTTACTCAAATATACATCCTACAACAAAAATACTCGACAAAATCCAAAAAAATCGAAGTTGGTTTCAAACAAATTTATTACAATTTGACACTTCCAACTAAAATTTGTTGCACAATCCAAAAAATTGTCGTTATTTTGATTAAAATTTACTCAAATATACAACCTACAACAAAAGTACTCGACATAATCCAAAAAAATCGAAGTTGATTTCAAATAAATTTATTACAATTTGGCACTTCCAACTAAAATTTTTGTTTTACAATCCAAAAAATTGAAGTTATTTTGATCTAAATTTACTCAAATATAGATCCTACAACAAAAATACCCAACAAAATCCAAAAAAATCGAAGTTGGCCTCTAATAAATTTATTAAAATTGGACACTTCCAACTAACATTTTTTTCACAATCCTAAAAATTGAAGTTATTTTCATCTAAATTTACTCAAATATACATCCTACAACAAAAATACTCGACAAAATCCAAAAAAATCGAAGTTGGTTTCAAATAAATTTATTACAATTTGACACTTCCAACTAAAATTTTTTTTCACAATCCAAAAAATTGTCGTTATTTTGATCTAAATTTACTCAAATATACATCCTACAACAAAAGTACTCGACAAAATCCAAAAAAATCGAAGTAGATTTCAAATAAATTTATTAAAATTAGACACTTCCAACTAAAATTTTTGTTTCACAATCCAAAAAATTGAAGTTATTTTCATCTAAATTTACTCAAATATACATCCTACAACAAAAATACTCGACAAAATCCAAAAAAAATCGAAGTTGGTTTCAAATAAATTTATTAAAATTTGACACTTCCAACTAAAATTTTTTTTCACAATCCAAAAAATTGTCGTTATTTTGATCTAAATTTACTTAAATATACATCCTACAACAAAAATACTCGACAAAATCCAAAAAAATCGAAGTTGGTTTCAAATAAATTTATTACAATTTGACACTTCCAACTAAAATTTTTTTTCACAATCCAAAAAATTGTCGTTATTTTGATCTAAATTTACTCAAATATACATCCTACAACAAAAGTACTCGACAAAATCCAAAAAAATCGAAGTAGATTTCAAATAAATTTATTAAAATTAGACACTTCCAACTAAAATTTTTGTTTCACAATCCAAAAAATTGAAGTTATTTTCATCTAAATTTACTCAAATATACATCCTACAACAAAAATACTCGACAAAATCCAAAAAAAATCGAAGTTGGTTTCTAATAAATTTATTAAAATTTGACACTTCCAACTAAAATTTGTTTCACAATCCAAAAAATTGTCGTTATTTTCATCTAAATTTACTCAAATATACATCCCACAACAAAAGTACACGACAAAATCCAAAAAAATCGAAGTAGATTTCAAATAAATTTATTAAAATTAGACACTTCCAACTAAAATTTTTGTTTCACAATCCAAAAAATTGAAGTTATTTTCATCTAAATTTAGTCAAATATACATCCTACAACAAAAATACTCGAAAAAATAAAAAAAAATCGTAGTTGGTTTCAAATAAATTTATTAAAATTTGACACTTCCAACAAAAATTTGTTTCACAATCCCAAAAATTGTCGTTATTTTGATTAAAATTTACTCGAATATACAACCTACAACAAAAGTACTTGACAAAATCCAAAAAAATCGAAGTTGGTTTCAAATAAATTTATTACAATTTGACACTTCCAACTAAAATTTTTTTTCACAATCCAAAAAATTGTCGTTATTTTGATCTAAATTACTCAAATATACATCCTACAACAAAAATACTCCACAAAATCCAAAAAAATCGAAGTTGGTTTCAAATAAATTTATTACAATTTGACACTTCCAACTAAAATTTTTTTTCACAATCCAAAAAATTGTCGTTATTTTGATCTAAATTTACTCAAATATACATCCTACAACAAAAATACTCGACAAAATCCAAAAAAATCGAAGTTGGTTTCAAATAAATTTATTACAATTTGACACTTCCAACTAAAACTTTTTTTCACAATCCAAAAAATTGATGTTATCTTCATCTAAATTTACTCAAATATAGATCCTACAACAAAAATACTCAACAAAATCCAAAAAAATCGAAGTTGGCCTCAAATAAATTTATTACAATTTGACACTTCCAACTAAAATTTTTTTTCACAATCCAAAAAATTGTCGTTATTTTGATCTAAATTTACTCAAATATACATCCCACAACAAAAGTACACGACAAAATCCAAAAAAATCGAAGTAGATTTCAAATAAATTTATTAAAATTAGACACTTCCAAATAAAATTTTTGTTTCACAATCCAAAAAATTGAAGTTATTTTCATCTAAATTTACTCAAATATACATCCTACAACAAAAATACTCGACAAAATCCAAAAAAAATCGAAGTTGGTTTCAAATAAATTTATTAAAATTTGACACTTCCAACTAAAATTTTTTTTCACAATCCAAAAAATTGTCGTTATTTTGATCTAAATTTACTCAAATATACATCCTACAACAAAAATACTCGACAAAATCCAAAAAAATCGAAGTTGGTTTCAAATAAATTTATTACAATTTGACACTTCCAACTAAAATTTTTTTTCACAATCCAAAAAATTGTCGTTATTTTGATCTAAATTTACTCAAATATACATCCTACAACAAAAATACTCGACAAAATCCAAAAAAATCGAAGTTGGTTTCAAATAAATTTATTACAATTTGACACTTCCAACTAAAATTTGTTTCACAATCCAAAAAATTGTCGTTATTTTGATTAAAATTTACTCAAATATACAACCTACAACAAAAGTACTCGACATAATCCAAAAAAATCGAAGTTGATTTCAAATAAATTTATTACAATTTGGCACTTCCAACTAAAATTTTTGTTTTACAATCCAAAAAATTGAAGTTATTTTGATCTAAATTTACTCAAATATAGATCCTACAACAAAAATACTCAACAAAATCCAAAAAAATCGAAGTTGGCCTCTAATAAATTTATTAAAATTGGACACTTCCAACTAAAATTTGTTTCACAATCCAAAAAATTGTCGTTATTTTCATCTAAATTTACTCAAATATACATCCTACAACAAAAATACTCGACAAAATCCAAAAAAAATCGTAGTTGGTTTCAAATAAATTTATTAAAATTTGACACTTCCAACTAAAATTTGTTTCACAATCCAAAAAATTGTCGTTATTTTGATTAAAATTTACTCAAATATACAACCTACAACAAAAGTACTTGACAAAATCCAAAAAAAATCGAAGTTGGTTTCAAATAAATTTATTACAATTTGACACATCCAACTAAAATTTTTTTTCACAATCCAAAAAATTGTCGTTATTTTGATCTAAATTTACTCAAATATACATCCTACAACAAAAATACTCGACAAAATCCAAAAAAATCGAAGTTGGTTTCAAATAAATTTATTACAATTTGACACTTCCAACTAAAATTTTTTTTCACAATCCAAAAAATTGTCGTTATTTTGATCTAAATTTACTCAAATATTCATCCTACAACAAAAGTACTCGACAAAATCCAAAAAAATCGAAGTAGATTTCAAATAAATTTATTAAAATTAGACACTTCCAACTAAAACTTTTGTTTCACAATCCAAAAAATTGAAGTTATTTTCATCTAAATTTACTCAAATATACATCCTACAACAAAAATACTCGACAAAATCCCAAAAAAATCGAAGTTGGTTTCAAATAAATTTATTAAAATTTGACACTTCCAACTAAAATTTTTTTTCACAATCCAAAAAATTGTCGTTATTTTGATCTAAATTTACTTAAATATACATCCTACAACAAAAATACTCGACAAAATCCAAAAAAATCGAAGTTGGTTTCAAATAAATTTATTACAATTTGACACTTCCAACTAAAATTTTTTTTCACAATCCAAAAAATTGTCGTTATTTTGATCTAAATTTACTCAAATATACATCCTACAACAAAAGTACTCGACAAAATCCAAAAAAATCGAAGTAGATTTCAAATAAATTTATTAAAATTAGACACTTCCAACTAAAATTTTTTTTCACAATCCAAAAAATTGTCGTTATTTTCATCTAAATTTACTCAAATATACATCCTACAACAAAAATACTCGACAAAATCCAAAAAAAATCGAAGTTGGTTTCAAATAAATTTATTAAAATTTGACACTTACAACTAAAATTTGTTTCACAATCCAAAAAATTGTCGTTATTTTGATCTAAATTTACTTAAATATACATCCTACAACAAAAATACTCGACAAAATCCAAAAAAATCGAAGTTGGTTTCAAATAAATTTATTACAATTTGACACTTCCAACTAAAATTTTTTTTCACAATCCAAAAAATTGTCGTTATTTTGATCTACATTTACTCAAATATACATCCTACAACAAAAGTACTCGACAAAATCCAAAAAAATCGAAGTAGATTTCAAATAAATTTATTAAAATTAGACACTTCCAACTAAAATTTTTGTTTCACAATCCAAAAAATTGAAGTTATTTTCATCTAAATTTACTCAAATATACATCCTACAACAAAAATACTCGACAAAATCCAAAAAAAATCGAAGTTGGTTTCTAATAAATTTATTAAAATTTGACACTTCCAACTAAAATTTGTTTCACAATCCAAAAAATTGTCGTTATTTTCATCTAAATTTACTCAAATATACATCCTACAACAAAAGTACTCGACAAAATCCAAAAAAATCGAAGTAGATTTCAAATAAATTTATTAAAATTAGACACTTCCAACTAAAATTTTTGATTCACAATCCAAAAAATTGAAGTTATTTTCATCTAAATTCAGTCAAATATACATCCTACAACAAAAATACTCGAAAAAATAAAAAAAAATCGTAGCTGGTTTCAAATAAATTTATTAAAATTTGACACTTCCAACAAAAATTTGTTTCACAATCCAAAAAATTGTCGTTATTTTGATTAAAATTTACTCAAATATACAACCTACAACAAAAGTACTTGACAAAATCCAAAAAAATCGAAGTTGGTTTCAAATAAATTTATTACAATTTGACACTTCCAACTAAAATTTTTTTTCACAATCCAAAAAATTGTCGTTATTTTGATCTAAATTACTCAAATATACATCCTACAACAAAAATACTCCACAAAATCCAAAAAAATCGAAGTTGGTTTCAAATAAATTTATTACAATTTGACACTTCCAACTAAAATTTTTTTTCACAATCCAAAAAATTGTCGTTATTTTGATCTAAATTTACTCAAATATACATCCCACAACAAAAGTACACGACAAAATCCAAAAAAATCGTAGTAGATTTCAAATAAATTTATTAAAATTAGACACTTCCAACTAAAATTTTTGTTTCACAATCCAAAAAATTGAAGTTATTTTCATCTAAATTTACTCAAATATACATCCTACAACAAAAATACTCGACAAAATCCAAAAAAAATCGAAGTTGGTTTCAAATAAATTTATTAAAATTTGACACTTCCAACTAAAATTTTTTTTCACAATCCAAAAAATTGTCGTTATTTTGATCTAAATTTACTCAAATATACATCCTACAACAAAAGTACTCAACAAAATCCAAAAAAATCGAAGTTGGCCTCAAATAAATTTATTAAAATTTGACACTTCCAACTAACATTTTTTTCACAATCCTAAAAATTGAAGTTATTTTGATCTAAATTTACTCAAATATACATCCTACAACAAAAATACTCGACAAAATAAAAAAAAATCCAAGTTGGTTTCAAATAAATTTATTAAAATTTGACACTTACAACTAAAATTTGTTTCACAATCCAAAAAATTGTCGTTATTTTGATCTAAATTTACTCAAATATACATCCTACAACAAAAGTACTCAACAAAATAAAAAAAAATCGAAGTTGGCCTCAAATAAATTTATTAAAATTTGACACTTCCAACTAACATTTTTTTCACAATCCTAAAAATTGAAGTTATTTTCATCTAAATTTACTCAAATATACATCCTACAACAAAAATACTCGACAAAATAAAAAAAAATCGAAGTTGGTTTCAACTAAATTTATTAAAATTTGACACTTCCAACTAAAATTTTTTTCACAATCCAAAAAATTGTCGTTATTTTCATCTAAATTTACTCAAATATACATCCTACAACAAAAGTACTCGACAAAATCCAAAAAAATCGAAGTTGGTTTCAAATAAATTTATTAAAATTTGACACTTACAACTAAAATTTGTTTCACAATCCAAAAAATTGTCGTTATTTTGATCTAAATTTACTCAAATATACATCCTACAACAAAAGTACTCGACAAAATCCAAAAAAATCGAAGTAGATTTCAAATAAATTTATTAAAATTAGACACTTCCAACTAAAATTTTTGTTTCACAATCCAAAAAATTGAAGTTATTTTCATCTAAATTTACTCAAATATACATCCTACAACAAAAATACTCGACAAAATCCAAAAAAAATCGAAGTTGGTTTCTAATAAATTTATTAAAATTTGACACTTCCAACTAAAATTTGTTTCACAATCCAAAAAATTGTCGTTATTTTCATCTAAATTTACTCAAATATACATCCTACAACAAAAGTACTCGACAAAATCCAAAAAAATCGAAGTAGATTTCAAATAAATTTATTAAAATTAGACACTTCCAACTAAAATTTTTGATTCACAATCCAAAAAATTGAAGTTATTTTCATCTAAATTCAGTCAAATATACATCCTACAACAAAAATACTCGAAAAAATAAAAAAAAATCGTAGCTGGTTTCAAATAAATTTATTAAAATTTGACACTTCCAACAAAAATTTGTTTCACAATCCAAAAAATTGTCGTTATTTTGATTAAAATTTACTCAAATATACAACCTACAACAAAAGTACTTGACAAAATCCAAAAAAATCGAAGTTGGTTTCAAATAAATTTATTACAATTTGACACTTCCAACTAAAATTTTTTTTCACAATCCAAAAAATTGTCGTTATTTTGATCTAAATTACTCAAATATACATCCTACAACAAAAATACTCCACAAAATCCAAAAAAATCGAAGTTGGTTTCAAATAAATTTATTACAATTTGACACTTCCAACTAAAATTTTTTTTCACAATCCAAAAAATTGTCGTTATTTTGATCTAAATTTACTCAAATATACATCCCACAACAAAAGTACACGACAAAATCCAAAAAAATCGAAGTAGATTTCAAATAAATTTATTAAAATTAGACACTTCCAACTAAAATTTTTGTTTCACAATCCAAAAAATTGAAGTTATTTTCATCTAAATTTACTCAAATATACATCCTACAACAAAAATACTCGACAAAATCCAAAAAAAATCGAAGTTGGTTTCAAATAAATTTATTAAAATTTGACACTTCCAACTAAAATTTTTTTTCACAATCCAAAAAATTGTCGTTATTTTGATCTAAATTTACTCAAATATACATCCTACAACAAAAGTACTCAACAAAATCCAAAAAAATCGAAGTTGGCCTCAAATAAATTTATTAAAATTTGCCACTTCCAACTAACATTTTTTTCACAATCCTAAAAATTGAAGTTATTTTGATCTAAATTTACTCAAATATACATCCTACAACAAAAATACTCGACAAAATAAAAAAAAATCGAAGTTGGTTTCAAATAAATTTATTAAAATTTGACACTTACAACTAAAATTTGTTTCACAATCCAAAAAATTGTCGTTATTTTGATCTAAATTTACTCAAATATACATCCTACAACAAAAGTACTCAACAAAATAAAAAAAAATCGAAGTTGGCCTCAAATAAATTTATTAAAATTTGACACTTCCAACTAACATTTTTTTCACAATCCTAAAAATTGAAGTTATTTTCATCTAAATTTACTCAAATATACATCCTACAACAAAAGTACTCGACAAAATCCAAAAAAATCGAAGTTGGTTTCAAATAAATTTATTACAATTTGACACTTCCAACTAAAATTTTTTTTCACAATCCAAAAAATTGTCGTTATTTTGATCTAAATTTACTCAAATATACATCCTACAACAAAAATACTCGACAAAATCCAAAAAAATCGAAGTTGGTTTCAAATAAATTTATTACAATTTGACACTTCCAACTAAAATTGGTTTCACAATCCAAAAAATTGTCGTTATTTTGATTAAAATTTACTCAAATATACAACCTACAACAAAAGTACTCGACATAATCCAAAAAAATCGAAGTTGATTTCAAATAAATTTATTACAATTTGGCACTTCCAACTAAAATTTTTGTTTTACAATCCAAAAAATTGAAGTTATTTTGATCTAAATTTACTCAAATATAGATCCTACAACAAAAATTCTCAACAAAATCCAAAAAAATCGAAGTTGGCCTCTAATAAATTTATTAAAATTGGACACTTCCAACTAACATTTTTTTCACAATCCTAAAAATTGAAGTTATTTTCATCTAAATTTACTCAAATATACATCCTACAACAAAAATACTCGACAAAATCCAAAAAAAATCGTAGTTGGTTTCAAATAAATTTATTAAAATTTGACACTTCCAACTAAAATTTGTTTCACAATCCAAAAAATTGTCGTTATTTTGATTAAAATTTACTCAAATATACAACCTACAACAAAAGTACTTGACAAAATCCAAAAAAAATCGAAGTTGGTTTCAAATAAATTTATTACAATTTGACACATCCAACTAAAATTTTTTTTCACAATCCAAAAAATTGTCGTTATTTTGATCTAAATTTACTCAAATATACATCCTACAACAAAAATACTCGACAAAATCCAAAAAAATCGAAGTTGGTTTCAAATAAATTTATTACAATTTGACACTTCCAACTAAAATTTTTTTTCACAATCCAAAAAATTGTCGTTATTTTGATCTAAATTTACTCAAATATTCATCCTACAACAAAAGTACTCGACAAAATCCAAAAAAATCGAAGTAGATTTCAAATAAATTTATTAAAATTAGACACTTCCAACTAAAATTTTTGTTTCACAATCCAAAAAATTGAAGTTATTTTCATCTAAATTTACTCAAATATACATCCTACAACAAAAATACTCGACAAAATCCAAAAAAAATCGAAGTTGGTTTCAAATAAATTTATTAAAATTTGACACTTCCAACTAAAATTTTTTTTCACAATCCAAAAAATTGTCGTTATTTTGATCTAAATTTACTTAAATATACATCCTACAACAAAAATACTCGACAAAATCCAAAAAAATCGAAGTTGGTTTCAAATAAATTTATTACAATTTGACACTTCCAACTAAAATTTTTTTTCACAATCCAAAAAATTGTCGTTATTTTGATCTAAATTTACTCAAATATACATCCTACAACAAAAGTACTCGACAAAATCAAAAAAAATCGAAGTAGATTTCAAATAAATTTATTAAAATTAGACACTTCCAACTAAAATTTTTGTTTCACAATCCAAAAAATTGTCGTTATTTTGATCTAAATTTACTCAAATATACATCCTACAACAAAAGTACTCGACAAAATCCAAAAAAATCGAAGTAGATTTCAAATAAATTTATTAAAATTAGACACTTCCAACTAAAATTTTTGTTTCACAATCCAAAAAATTGAAGTTATTTTCATCTAAATTTACTCAAATATACATCCTACAACAAAAATACTCGACAAAATCCAAAAAAAATCGAAGTTGGTTTCTAATAAATTTATTAAAATTTGACACTTCCAACTAAAATTTGTTTCACAATCCAAAAAATTGTCGTTATTTTCATCTAAATTTACTCAAATATACATCCTACAACAAAAGTACTCGACAAAATCCAAAAAAATCGAAGTAGATTTCAAATAAATTTATTAAAATTAGACACTTCCAACTAAAATTTTTTTTCACAATCCAAAAAATTGTCGTTATTTTGATCTAAATTTACTCAAATATACATCCTACAACAAAAATACTCGACAAAATCCAAAAAAATCGAAGTTGGTTTCAAATAAATTTATTACAATTTGACACTTCCAACTAAAATTTGTTTCACAATCCAAAAAATTGTCGTTATTTTGATTAAAATTTACTCAAATATACAACCTACAACAAAAGTACTCGACAAAATCCAAAAAAATCGAAGTAGATTTCAAATAAATTTATTAAAATTAGACACTTCCAACTAAAATTTTTGTTTCACAATCCAAAAAATTGTCGTTATTTTGATCTAAATTTACTCAAATATACATCCTACAACAAAAGTACTCGACAAAATCCAAAAAAATCGAAGTAGATTTCAAATAAATTTATTAAAATTAGACACTTCCAACTAAAATTTTTGTTTCACAATCCAAAAAATTGAAGTTATTTTCATCTAAATTTACTCAAATATACATCCTACAACAAAAATACTCGACAAAATCCAAAAAAATCGAAGTTGGTTTCAAATAAATTTATTAAAATTTGACACTTACAACTAAAATTTGTTTCACAATCCAAAAAATTGTCGTTATTTTGATCTAAATTTACTCAAATATACATCCTACAACAAAAGTACTCAACAAAATCAAAAAAAATCGAAGTTGGCCTCAAATAAATTTATTAAAATTTGACACTTCCAACTAACATTTTTTTCACAATCCTAAAAATTGAAGTTATTTTCATCTAAATTTACTCAAATATACATCCTACAACAAAAATACTCGACAAAATAAAAAAAAATCGAAGTTGGTTTCAACTAAATTTATTAAAATTTGACACTTCCAACTAAAATTTTTTTCACAATACAAAAAATTGTCGTTATTTTCATCTAAATTTACTCAAATATACATCCTACAACAAAAGTACTCGACAAAATCCAAAAAAATCGAAGTAGATTTCAAATAAATTTATTAAAATTAGACACTTCCAACTAAAATTTTTGATTCACAATCCAAAAAATTGAAGTTATTTTCATCTAAATTTAGTCAAATATACATCCTACAACAAAAATACTCGAAAAAATAAAAAAAAATCGTAGTTGGTTTCAAATAAATTTATTAAAATTTGACACTTCCAACAAAAATTTGTTTCACAATCCAAAAAATTGTCGTTATTTTGATTAAAATTTACTCAAATATACAACCTACAACAAAAGTACTTGACAAAATCCAAAAAAATCGAAGTTGGTTTCAAATAAATTTATTACAATTTGACACTTCCAACTAAAATTTTTTTTCACAATCCAAAAAATTGTCGTTATTTTGATCTAAATTACTCAAATATACATCCTACAACAAAAATACTCCACAAAATCCAAAAAAATCGAAGTTGGTTTCAAATAAATTTATTACAATTTGACACTTCCAACTAAAATTTTTTTTCACAATCCAAAAAATTGTCGTTATTTTGATCTAAATTTACTCAAATATACATCCCACAACAAAAGTACACGACAAAATCCAAAAAAATCGAAGTAGATTTCAAATAAATTTATTAAAATTAGACACTTCCAACTAAAATTTTTGTTTCACAATCCAAAAAATTGAAGTTATTTTCATCTAAATTTACTCAAATATACATCCTACAACAAAAATACTCGACAAAATCCAAAAAAAATCGAAGTTGGTTTCAAATAAATTTATTAAAATTTGACACTTCCAACTAAAATTTTTTTTCACAATCCAAAAAATTGTCGTTATTTTGATCTAAATTTACTCAAATATACATCCTACAACAAAAATACTCGACAAAATCCAAAAAAATCGAAGTTGGTTTCAAATAAATTTATTACAATTTGACACTTCCAACTAAAATTTTTTTTCACAATCCAAAAAATTGTCGTTATTTTGATCTAAATTTACTCAAATATACATCCTACAACAAAAATACTCGACAAAATCCAAAAAAATCGAAGTTGGTTTCAAATAAAGTTATTACAATTTGACACTTCCAACTAAAATTTTTTTTCACAATCCAAAAAATTGAAGTTATTTTCATCTAAATTTACTCAAATATACATCCTACAACAAAAATACTCGACAAAATAAAAAAAAATCGAAGTTGGTTTCAAATAAATTTATTACAATTTGACACTTCCAACTAAAATTTTTTTTCACAATCCAAAAAATTGATGTTATCTTCATCTAAATTTACTCAAATATAGATCCTACAACAAAAATACTCAACAAAATCCAAAAAAATCGAAGTTGGCCTCAAATAAATTTATTAAAATTTGACACTTCCAACTAACATTTTTTTCACAATCCTAAAAATTGAAGTTATTTTCATCTAAATTTACTCAAATATACATCCTACAACAAAAATACTCGACAAAATAAAAAAAAATCGAAGTTGGTTTCAACTAAATTTATTAAAATTTGACACTTCCAACTAAAATTTTTTTCACAATCCAAAAAATTGTCGTTATTTTCATCTAAATTTACTCAAATATACATCCTACAACAAAAGTACTCGACAAAATCCAAAAAAATCGAAGTTGATTTCAAATAAATTTATTAAAATTTGACACTTCCAGCTAAATTTTTTTTTCACAATCCAACAAATTGTCGTTATTTTCATCTAAATTTACTCAAATATAGATCCTACAACAAAAATACTAAACAAAATCCAAAAAAATCGAAGTTGGCCTCAAATAAATTTATTAAAATTTGACACTTCCAACTAACATTTTTTTCACAATCCTAAAAATTGAAGTTATTTTCGTCTAAATTTACTCAAATATACATCCTACAACAAAAATACTCGACAAAATAAAAAAAAATCGAAGTTGGTTTCAACTAAATTTATTAAAATTTGACACTTCCAACTAAAATTTTTTTCACAATCCAAAAAATTGTCGTTATTTTCATCTAAATTTACTCAAATATACATCCTACAACAAAAGTACTCGACAAAATCCAAAAAAATCGAAGTTGGTTTCAAATAAATTTATTACAATTTGACACTTCCAACTAAAATTTTTTTTCACAATCCAAAAAATTGTCGTTATTTTGATCTAAATTTACTCAAATATACATCCTACAACAAAAATACTCGACAAAATCCAAAAAAATCGAAGTTGGTTTCAAATAAATTTATTACAATTTGACACTTCCAACTAAAATTTTTTTCACAATCCAAAAAATTGTCGTTATTTTCATCTAAATTTACTCAAATATACATCCTACAACAAAAGTACTCGACAAAATCCAAAAAAATCGAAGTTGGTTTCAAATAAATTTATTAAAATTTGACACTTACAACTAAAATTTGTTTCACAATCCAAAAAATTGTCGTTATTTTGATCTAAATTTACTCAAATATACATCCTACAACAAAAATACTCGACAAAATCCAAAAAAAATCGAAGTTGGCCTCAAATAAATTTATTAAAATTTGACACTTCCAACTAACATTTTTCCACAATCCTAAAAATTGAAGTTATTTTCATCTAAATTTACTCAAATATACATCCTACAACAAAAATACTCGACAAAATAAAAAAAAATCGAAGTTGGTTTCAACTAAATTTATTAAAATTTGACACTTCCAACTAAAATTTTTGTTTCACAATCCAAAAAATTGAAGTTATTTTCTTCTAAATTTACTCAAATATAGACCCTACAACAAAAATACTCGACAAAATCCAAAAAAATCGAAGTTGATTTCAAATAAATTTATTAAAATTTGACACTTCCAACTAAATTTTTTTTTCACAATCCAACAAATTGTCGTTATTTTCATCTAAATTTACTCAAATATAGATCCTACAACAAAAATACTCAACAAAATCCAAAAAAATCGAAGTTGGCCTCAAATAAATTTATTAAAATTTGACACTTCCAACTAACATTTTTTTCACAATCCTAAAAATTGAAGTTATTTTCGTCTAAATTTACTCAAATATACATCCTACAACAAAAATACTCGACAAAATAAAAAAAAATCGAAGTTGGTTTCAACTAAATTTATTAAAATTTGACACTTCCAACTAAAATTTTTTTCACAATCCAAAAAATTGTCGTTATTTTCATCTAAATTTACTCAAATATACATCCTACAACAAAAGTACTCGACAAAATCCAAAAAAATCGAAGTTGGTTTCAAATAAATTTATTACAATTTGACACTTCCAACTAAAATTTTTTTTCACAATCCAAAAAATTGTCGTTATTTTGATCTAAATTTACTCAAATATACATCCTACAACAAAAATACTCGACAAAATCCAAAAAAATCGAAGTTGGTTTCAAATAAATTTATTACAATTTGACACTTCCAACTAAAATTTGTTTCACAATCCAAAAAATTGTCGTTATTTTGATTAAAATTTACTCAAATATACAACCTACAACAAAAGTACTCGACATAATCCAAAAAAATCGAAGTTGATTTCAAATAAATTTATTACAATTTGGCACTTCCAACTAAAATTTTTGTTTTACAATCCAAAAAATTGAAGTTATTTTGATCTAAATTTACTCAAATATAGATCCTACAACAAAAATACTCAACAAAATCCAAAAAATCGAAGTTGGCCTCTAATAAATTTATTAAAATTGGACACTTCCAACTAACATTTTTTTCACAATCCTAAAAATTGAAGTTATTTTCATCTAAATTTACTCAAATATACATCCTACAACAAAAGTACTCGACAAAATCCAAAAAAATCGAAGTAGATTTCAAATAAATTTATTAAAATTAGACACATCCAACTAAAATTTTTGTTTCACAATCCAAAAAATTGAAGTTATTTTCATCTAAATTTAGTCAAATATACATCCTACAACAAAAATACTCGACAAAATCCAAAAAAAATCGTAGTTGGTTTCAAATAAATTTATTAAAATTTGACACTTCCAACTAAAATTTGTTTCACAATCCAAAAAATTGTCGTTATTTTGATCTAAATTTACTCAAATATACATCCTACAACAAAAGTACTCAACAAAATCCAAAAAAATCGAAGTTGGCCTCAAATAAATTTATTAAAATTTGACACTTCCAACTAACATTTTTTTCACAATCCTAAAAATTGAAGTTATTTTCATCTAAATTTACTCAAATATACATCCTACAACAAACATACTCGACAAAATAAAAAAAAATCGAAGTTGGTTTCAAATAAATTTATTAAAATTTGACACTTACAACTAAAATTTGTTTCACAATCCAAAAAATTGTCGTTATTTTGATCTAAATTTACTCAAATATACATCCTACAACAAAAGTACTCGACAAAATCCAAAAAAATCGAAGTAGATTTCAAATAAATTTATTAAAATTAGACACTTCCAACTAAAATTTTTGATTCACAATCCAAAAAATTGAAGTTATTTTCATCTAAATTTAGTCAAATATACATCCTACAACAAAAATACTCGAAAAAAAAAAAAAAAATCGTAGTTGGTTTCAAATAAATTTATTAAAATTTGACACTTCCAACAAAAATTTGTTTCACAATCCAAAAAATTGTCGTTATTTTGATTAAAATTTACTCAAATATACAACCTACAACAAAAGTACTTGACAAAATCCAAAAAAATCGAAGTTGGTTTCAAATAAATTTATTACAATTTGACACTTCCAACTAAAATTTTTTTTCACAATCCAAAAAATTGTCGTTATTTTGATCTAAATTACTCAAATATACATCCTACAACAAAAATACTCCACAAAATCCAAAAAAATCGAAGTTGGTTTCAAATAAATTTATTACAATTTGACACTTCCAACTAAAATTTTTTTTCACAATCCAAAAAATTGTCGTTATTTTGATCTAAATTTACTCAAATATACATCCCACAACAAAAGTACACGACAAAATCCAAAAAAATCGAAGTAGATTTCAAATAAATTTATTAAAATTAGACACTTCCAACTAAAATTTTTGTTTCACAATCCAAAAAATTGAAGTTATTTTCATCTAAATTTACTCAAATATACATCCTACAACAAAAATACTCGACAAAATCCAAAAAAAATCGAAGTTGGTTTCAAATAAATTTATTAAAATTTGACACTTCCAACTAAAATTTTTTTTCACAATCCAAAAAATTGTCGTTATTTTGATCTAAATTTACTCAAATATACATCCTACAACAAAAATACTCGACAAAATCCAAAAAAATCGAAGTTGGTTTCAAATAAATTTATTACAATTTGACACTTCCAACTAAAATTTTTTTTCACAATCCAAAAAATTGTCGTTATTTTGATCTAAATTTACTCAAATATACATCCTACAACAAAAATACTCGACAAAATCCAAAAAAATCGAAGTTGGTTTCAAATAAAGTTATTACAATTTGACACTTCCAACTAAAATTTTTTTTCACAATCCAAAAAATTGAAGTTATTTTCATCTAAATTTACTCAAATATACATCCTACAACAAAAATACTCGACAAAATAAAAAAAAATCGAAGTTGGTTTCAAATAAATTTATTACAATTTGACACTTCCAACTAAAATTTTTTTTCACAATCCAAAAAATTGATGTTATCTTCATCTAAATTTACTCAAATATAGATCCTACAACAAAAATACTCAACAAAATCCAAAAAAATCGAAGTTGGCCTCAAATAAATTTATTAAAATTTGACACTTCCAACTAACATTTTTTTCACAATCCTAAAAATTGAAGTTATTTTCATCTAAATTTACTCAAATATACATCCTACAACAAAAATACTCGACAAAATAAAAAAAAATCGAAGTTGGTTTCAAATAAATTTATTAAAATTTGACACTTACAACTAAAATTGGTTTCACAATCCAAAAAATTGTCGTTATTTTGATCTAAATTTACTCAAATATACATGCTACAACAAAAGTACTCAACAAAATCAAAAAAAATCGAAGTTGGCCTCAAATAAATTTATTAAAATTTGACACTTCCAACTAACATTTTTTTCACAATCCTAAAAATTGAAGTTATTTTCATCTAAATTTACTCAAATATACATCCTACAACAAAAATACTCGACAAAATAAAAAAAAATCGAAGTTGGTTTCAACTAAATTTATTAAAATTTGACACTTCCAACTAAAATTTTTTTCACAATCCAAAAAATTGTCGTTATTTTCATCTAAATTTACTCAAATATACATCCTACAACAAAAGTACTCGACAAAATCCAAAAAAATCGAAGTTGGTTTCAAATAAATTTATTAAAATTTGACACTTACAACTAAAATTTGTTTCACAATCCAAAAAATTGTCGTTATTTTGATCTAAATTTACTCAAATATACATCCTACAACAAAAATACTCGACAAAATCCAAAAAAAATCGAAGTTGGCCTCAAATAAATTTATTAAAATTTGACACTTCCAACTAACATTTTTCCACAATCCTAAAAATTGAAGTTATTTTCATCTAAATTTACTCAAATATACATCCTACAACAAAAATACTCGACAAAATAAAAAAAAATCGAAGTTGGTTTCAACTAAATTTATTAAAATTTGACACTTCCAACTAAAATTTTTGTTTCACAATCCAAAAAATTGAAGTTATTTTCTTCTAAATTTACTCAAATATAGACCCTACAACAAAAGTACTCAACAAAATCAAAAAAAATCGAAGTTGGCCTCAAATAAATTTATTAAAATTTGACACTTCCAACTAACATTTTTTTCACAATCCTAAAAATTGAAGTTATTTTCATCTAAATTTACTCAAATATACATCCTACAACAAAAATACTCGACAAAATAAAAAAAAATCGAAGTTGGTTTCAACTAAATTTATTAAAATTTGACACTTCCAACTAAATTTTTTTTTCACAATCCAACAAATTGTCGTTATTTTCATCTAAATTTACTCAAATATAGATCCTACAACAAAAATACTCAACAAAATCAAAAAAAATCGAAGTTGGCCTCAAATAAATTTATTAAAATTTGACACTTCCAACTAACATTTTTTTCACAATCCTAAAAATTGAAGTTATTTTCGTCTAAATTTACTCAAATATACATCCTACAACAAAAATACTCGACAAAATAAAAAAAAATCGAAGTTGGTTTCAACTAAATTTATTAAAATTTGACACTTCCAACTAAAATTTTTTTCACAATCCAAAAAATTGTCGTTATTTTCATCTAAATTTACTCAAATATACATCCTACAACAAAAGTACTCGACAAAATCCAAAAAAATCGAAGTTGGTTTCAAATAAATTTATTACAATTTGACACTTCCAACTAAAATTTTTTTTCACAATCCAAAAAATTGTCGTTATTTTGATCTAAATTTACTCAAATATACATCCTACAACAAAAATACTCGACAAAATCCAAAAAAATCGAAGTTGGTTTCAAATAAATTTATTACAATTTGACACTTCCAACTAAAATTTGTTTCACAATCCAAAAAATTGTCGTTATTTTGATTAAAATTTACTCAAATATACAACCTACAACAAAAGTACTCGACATAATCCAAAAAAATCGAAGTTGATTTCAAATAAATTTATTACAATTTGGCACTTCCAACTAAAATTTTTGTTTTACAATCCAAAAAATTGAAGTTATTTTGATCTAAATTTACTCAAATATAGATCCTACAACAAAAATACTCAACAAAATCCAAAAAAATCGAAGTTGGCCTCTAATAAATTTATTAAAATTGGACACTTCCAACTAACATTTTTTCACAATCCTAAAAATTGAAGTTATTTTCATCTAAATTTACTCAAATATACATCCTACAACAAAAATACTCGACAAAATCCAAAAAAAATCGTAGTTGGTTTCAAATAAATTTATTAAAATTTGACACTTCCAACTAAAATTTGTTTCACAATCCAAAAAATTGTCGTTATTTTGATTAAAATTTACTCAAATATATAACCTACAACAAAAGTACTTGACAAAATCCAAAAAAAATCGAAGTTGGTTTCAAATAAATTTATTACAATTTGACACATCCAACTAAAATTTTTTTTCACAATCCAAAAAATTGTCGTTATTTTGATCTAAATTTACTCAAATATACATCCTACAACAAAAATACTCGATAAAATCCAAAAAAATCGAAGTTGGTTTCAAATAAATTTATTACAATTTGACACTTCCAACTAAAATTTGTTTCACAATCCAAAAAATTGTCGTTATTTTGATTAAAATTTACTCAAATATACAACCTACAACAAAAGTACTCGACATAATCCAAAAAAATCGAAGTTGATTTCAAATAAATTTATTACAATTTGGCACTTCCAACTAAAATTTTTGTTTTACAATCCAAAAAATTGAAGTTATTTTGATCTAAATTTACTCAAATATAGATCCTACAACAAAAATACTCAACAAAATCCAAAAAAATCGAAGTTGGCCTCTAATAAATTTATTAAAATTGGACACTTCCAACTAACATTTTTTTCACAATCCTAAAAATTGAAGTTATTTTCATCTAAATTTACTCAAATATACATCCTACAACAAAAATACTCGACAAAATAAAAAAAAATCGAAGTTGGTTTCAACTAAATTTATTAAAATTTGACACTTCCAACTAAAATTTTTGTTTCACAATCCAAAAAATTGAAGTTATTTTCTTCTAAATTTACTCAAATATAGACCCTACAACAAAAATACTCGACAAAATCCAAAAAAATCGAAGTTGATTTCAAATAAATTTATTAAAATTTGACACTTCCAACTAAATTTTTTTTTCACAATCCAACAAATTGTCGTTATTTTCATCTAAATTTACTCAAATATAGATCCTACAACAAAGTACTCGACAAAATCCAAAAAAATCGAAGTTGGTTTCAAATAAATTTATTACAATTTGACACTTCCAACTAAAATTTTATTTCACAATCCAAAAAATTGTCGTTATTTTGATCTAAATTACTCAAATATACATCCTACAACAAAAATACTCCACAAAATCCAAAAAAATCGAAGTTGGTTTCAAATAAATTTATTACAATTTGACACTTCCAACTAAAATTTTTTTTCACAATCCAAAAAATTGTCGTTATTTTGATCTAAATTTACTCAAATATACATCCCACAACAAAAGTACACGACAAAATCCAAAAAAATCGAAGTAGATTTCAAATAAATTTATTAAAATTAGACACTTCCAACTAAAATTTTTGTTTCACAATCCAAAAAATTGAAGTTATTTTCATCTAAATTTACTCAAATATACATCCTACAACAAAAATACTCGACAAAATCCAAAAAAAATCGAAGTTGGTTTCAAATAAATTTATTAAAATTTGACACTTCCAACTAAAATTTTTTTTCACAATCCAAAAAATTGTCGTTATTTTGATCTAAATTTACTCAAATATACATCCTACAACAAAAATACTCGACAAAATCCAAAAAAATCGAAGTTGGTTTCAAATAAATTTATTACAATTTGACACTTCCAACTAAAATTTTTTTTCACAATCCAAAAAATTGTCGTTATTTTGATCTAAATTTACTCAAATATACATCCTACAACAAAAATACTCGACAAAATCCAAAAAAATCGAAGTTGGTTTCAAATAAAGTTATTACAATTTGACACTTCCAACTAAAATTTTTTTTCATAATCCAAAAAATTGAAGTTATTTTCATCTAAATTTACTCAAATATACATCCTACAACAAAAATACTCGACAAAATAAAAAAAAATCGAAGTTGGTTTCAAATAAATTTATTACAATTTGACACTTCCAACTAAAATTTTTTTTCACAATCCAAAAAATTGATGTTATCTTCATCTAAATTTACTCAAATATAGATCCTACAACAAAAATACTCAACAAAATCCAAAAAAATCGAAGTTGGCCTCAAATAAATTTATTAAAATTTGACACTTCCAACTAACATTTTTTTCACAATCCTAAAAATTGAAGTTATTTTCATCTAAATTTACTCAAATATACATCCTACAACAAAAATACTCGACAAAATAAAAAAAAATCGAAGTTGGTTTCAACTAAATTTATTAAAATTTGACACTTCCAACTAAAATTTTTTTCACAATCCAAAAAATTGTCGTTATTTTCATCTAAATTTACTCAAATATACATCCTACAACAAAAGTACTCGACAAAATCCAAAAAAATCGAAGTAGATTTCAAATAAATTTATTAAAATTAGACACATCCAACTAAAATTTTTGTTTCACAATCCAAAAAATTGAAGTTATTTTCATCTAAATTTAGTCAAATATACATCCTACAACAAAAATACTCGACAAAATCCAAAAAAAATCGTAGTTGGTTTCAAATAAATTTATTAAAATTTGACACTTCCAACTAAAATTTGTTTCACAATCCAAAAAATTGTCGTTATTTTGATCTAAATTTACTCAAATATACATCCTACAACAAAAGTACTCAACAAAATCCAAAAAAATCGAAGTTGGCCTCAAATAAATTTATTAAAATTTGACACTTCCAACTAACATTTTTTTCACAATCCTAAAAATTGAAGTTATTTTCATCTAAATTTACTCAAATATACATCCTACAACAAAAATACTCGACAAAATAAAAAAAAATCGAAGTTGGTTTCAAATAAATTTATTAAAATTTGACACTTACAACTAAAATTTGTTTCACAATCCAAAAAATTGTCGTTATTTTGATCTAAATTTACTCAAATATACATCCTACAACAAAAGTACTCAACAAAATCAAAAAAAATCGAAGTTGGCCTCAAATAAATTTATTAAAATTTGACACTTCCAACTAACATTTTTTTCACAATCCTAAAAATTGAAGTTATTTTCATCTAAATTTACTCAAATATACATCCTACAACAAAAATACTCGACAAAATAAAAAAAAATCGAAGTTGGTTTCAACTAAATTTATTAAAATTTGACACTTCCAACTAAAATTTTTTTCACAATCCAAAAAATTGTCGTTATTTTCATCTAAATTTACTCAAATATACATCCTACAACAAAAGTACTCGACAAAATCCAAAAAAATCGAAGTTGGTTTCAAATAAATTTATTAAAATTTGACACTTACAACTAAAATTTGTTTCACAATCCAAAAAATTGTCGTTATTTTGATCTAAATTTACTCAAATATACATCCTACAACAAAAGTACTCGACAAAATCCAAAAAAATCGAAGTAGATTTCAAATAAATTTATTAAAATTAGACACATCCAACTAAAATTTTTGTTTCACAATCCAAAAAATTGAAGTTATTTTCATCTAAATTTAGTCAAATATACATCCTACAACAAAAATACTCGACAAAATCCAAAAAAAATCGTAGTTGGTTTCAAATAAATTTATTAAAATTTGACACTTCCAACTAAAATTTGTTTCACAATCCAAAAAATTGTCGTTATTTTGATCTAAATTTACTCAAATATACATCCTACAACAAAAGTACTCAACAAAATCCAAAAAAATCGAAGTTGGCCTCAAATAAATTTATTAAAATTTGACACTTCCAACTAACATTTTTTTCACAATCCTAAAAATTGAAGTTATTTTCATCTAAATTTACTCAAATATACATCCTACAACAAAAATACTCGACAAAATCCAAAAAAAATCGTAGTTGGTTTCAAATAAATTTATTAAAATTTGACACTTCCAACTAAAATTTGTTTCACAATCCAAAAAATTGTCGTTATTTTGATCTAAATTTACTCAAATATACATCCTACAACAAAAGTACTCAACAAAATCCAAAAAAATCGAAGTTGGCCTCAAATAAATTTATTAAAATTTGACACTTCCAACTAACATTTTTTTCACAATCCTAAAAATTGAAGTTATTTTCATCTAAATTTACTCAAATATACATCCTACAACAAAAATACTCGACAAAATAAAAAAAAATCGAAGTTGGTTTCAAATAAATTTATTAAAATTTGACACTTACAACTAAAATTGGTTTCACAATCCAAAAAATTGTCGTTATTTTGATCTAAATTTACTCAAATATACATGCTACAACAAAAGTACTCAACAAAATCAAAAAAAATCGAAGTTGGCCTCAAATAAATTTATTAAAATTTGACACTTCCAACTAACATTTTTTTCACAATCCTAAAAATTGAAGTTATTTTCATCTAAATTTACTCAAATATACATCCTACAACAAAAATACTCGACAAAATAAAAAAAAATCGAAGTTGGTTTCAACTAAATTTATTAAAATTTGACACTTCCAACTAAAATTTTTTTCACAATCCAAAAAATTGTCGTTATTTTCATCTAAATTTACTCAAATATACATCCTACAACAAAAGTACTCGACAAAATCCAAAAAAATCGAAGTTGGTTTCAAATAAATTTATTAAAATTTGACACTTACAACTAAAATTTGTTTCACAATCCAAAAAATTGTCGTTATTTTGATCTAAATTTACTCAAATATACATCCTACAACAAAAATACTCGACAAAATCCAAAAAAAATCGAAGTTGGCCTCAAATAAATTTATTAAAATTTGACACTTCCAACTAACATTTTTCCACAATCCTAAAAATTGAAGTTATTTTCATCTAAATTTACTCAAATATACATCCTACAACAAAAATACTCGACAAAATAAAAAAAAATCGAAGTTGGTTTCAACTAAATTTATTAAAATTTGACACTTCCAACTAAAATTTTTGTTTCACAATCCAAAAAATTGAAGTTATTTTCTTCTAAATTTACTCAAATATAGACCCTACAACAAAAGTACTCAACAAAATCAAAAAAAATCGAAGTTGGCCTCAAATAAATTTATTAAAATTTGACACTTCCAACTAACATTTTTTTCACAATCCTAAAAATTGAAGTTATTTTCATCTAAATTTACTCAAATATACATCCTACAACAAAAATACTCGACAAAATAAAAAAAAATCGAAGTTGGTTTCAACTAAATTTATTAAAATTTGACACTTCCAACTAAAATTTTTTTCACAATCCAAAAAATTGTCGTTATTTTCATCTAAATTTACTCAAATATACATCCTACAACAAAAGTACTCGACAAAATCCAAAAAAATCGAAGTTGGTTTCAAATAAATTTATTAAAATTTGACACTTCCAACTAACATTTTTTTCACAATCCTAAAAATTGAAGTTATTTTCGTCTAAATTTACTCAAATATACATCCTACAACAAAAATACTCGACAAAATAAAAAAAAATCGAAGTTGGTTTCAACTAAATTTATTAAAATTTGACACTTCCAACTAAAATTTTTTTCACAATCCAAAAAATTGTCGTTATTTTCATCTAAATTTACTCAAATATACATCCTACAACAAAAGTACTCGACAAAATCCAAAAAAATCGAAGTTGGTTTCAAATAAATTTATTACAATTTGACACTTCCAACTAAAATTTTTTTTCACAATCCAAAAAATTGTCGTTATTTTGATCTAAATTTACTCAAATATACATCCTACAACAAAAATACTCGACAAAATCCAAAAAAATCGAAGTTGGTTTCAAATAAATTTATTACAATTTGACACTTCCAACTAAAATTTGTTTCACAATCCAAGAAATTGTCGTTATTTTGATTAAAATTTACTCAAATATACAACCTACAACAAAAGTACTCGACAAAATAAAAAAAAATCGAAGTTGGTTTCAAATAAATTTATTAAAATTTGACACTTACAACTAAAATTTGTTTCACAATCCAAAAAATTGTCGTTATTTTGATCTAAATTTACTCAAATATACATCCTACAACAAAAGTACTCAACAAAATCAAAAAAAATCGAAGTTGGCCTCAAATAAATTTATTAAAATTTGACACTTCCAACTAACATTTTTTTCACAATCCTAAAAATTGAAGTTATTTTCATCTAAATTTACTCAAATATACATCCTACAACAAAAATACTCGACAAAATAAAAAAAAATCGAAGTTGGTTTCAACTAAATTTATTAAAATTTGACACTTCCAACTAAAATTTTTTTCACAATCCAAAAAATTGTCGTTATTTTCATCTAAATTTACTCAAATATACATCCTACAACAAAAGTACTCGACAAAATCCAAAAAAATCGAAGTTGGTTTCAAATAAATTTATTAAAATTTGACACTTACAACTAAAATTTGTTTCACAATCCAAAAAATTGTCGTTATTTTGATCTAAATTTACTCAAATATACATCCTACAACAAAAGTACTCGACAAAATCCAAAAAAATCGAAGTAGATTTCAAATAAATTTATTAAAATTAGACACATCCAACTAAAATTTTTGTTTCACAATCCAAAAAATTGAAGTTATTTTCATCTAAATTTAGTCAAATATACATCCTACAACAAAAATACTCGACAAAATCCAAAAAAAATCGTAGTTGGTTTCAAATAAATTTATTAAAATTTGACACTTCCAACTAAAATTTGTTTCACAATCCAAAAAATTGTCGTTATTTTGATCTAAATTTACTCAAATATACATCCTACAACAAAAGTACTCAACAAAATCCAAAAAAATCGAAGTTGGCCTCAAATAAATTTATTAAAATTTGACACTTCCAACTAACATTTTTTTCACAATCCTAAAAATTGAAGTTATTTTCATCTAAATTTACTCAAATATACATCCTACAACAAAAATACTCGACAAAATCCAAAAAAAATCGTAGTTGGTTTCAAATAAATTTATTAAAATTTGACACTTCCAACTAAAATTTGTTTCACAATCCAAAAAATTGTCGTTATTTTTATCTAAATTTACTCAAATATACATCCTACAACAAAAGTACTCAACAAAATCCAAAAAAATCGAAGTTGGCCTCAAATAAATTTATTAAAATTTGACACTTCCAACTAACATTTTTTTCACAATCCTAAAAATTGAAGTTATTTTCATCTAAATTTACTCAAATATACATCCTACAACAAAAATACTCGACAAAATAAAAAAAAATCGAAGTTGGTTTCAAATAAATTTATTAAAATTTGACACTTACAACTAAAATTGGTTTCACAATCCAAAAAATTGTCGTTATTTTGATCTAAATTTACTCAAATATACATGCTACAACAAAAGTACTCAACAAAATCAAAAAAAATCGAAGTTGGCCTCAAATAAATTTATTAAAATTTGACACTTCCAACTAACATTTTTTTCACAATCCTAAAAATTGAAGTTATTTTCATCTAAATTTACTCAAATATACATCCTACAACAAAAATACTCGACAAAATAAAAAAAAATCGAAGTTGGTTTCAACTAAATTTATTAAAATTTGACACTTCCAACTAAAATTTTTTTCACAATCCAAAAAATTGTCGTTATTTTCATCTAAATTTACTCAAATATACATCCTACAACAAAAGTACTCGACAAAATCCAAAAAAATCGAAGTTGGTTTCAAATAAATTTATTAAAATTTGACACTTACAACTAAAATTTGTTTCACAATCCAAAAAATTGTCGTTATTTTGATCTAAATTTACTCAAATATACATCCTACAACAAAAATACTCGACAAAATCCAAAAAAAATCGAAGTTGGCCTCAAATAAATTTATTAAAATTTGACACTTCCAACTAACATTTTTCCACAATCCTAAAAATTGAAGTTATTTTCATCTAAATTTACTCAAATATACATCCTACAACAAAAATACTCGACAAAATAAAAAAAAATCGAAGTTGGTTTCAACTAAATTTATTAAAATTTGACACTTCCAACTAAAATTTTTGTTTCACAATCCAAAAAATTGAAGTTATTTTCTTCTAAATTTACTCAAATATAGACCCTACAACAAAAGTACTCAACAAAATCAAAAAAAATCGAAGTTGGCCTCAAATAAATTTATTAAAATTTGACACTTCCAACTAACATTTTTTTCACAATCCTAAAAATTGAAGTTATTTTCATCTAAATTTACTCAAATATACATCCTACAACAAAAATACTCGACAAAATAAAAAAAAATCGAAGTTGGTTTCAACTAAATTTATTAAAATTTGACACTTCCAACTAAAATTTTTTTCACAATCCAAAAAATTGTCGTTATTTTCATCTAAATTTACTCAAATATACATCCTACAACAAAAGTACTCGACAAAATCCAAAAAAATCGAAGTTGGTTTCAAATAAATTTATTAAAATTTGACACTTCCAACTAACATTTTTTTCACAATCCTAAAAATTGAAGTTATTTTCGTCTAAATTTACTCAAATATACATCCTACAACAAAAATACTCGACAAAATAAAAAAAAATCGAAGTTGGTTTCAACTAAATTTATTAAAATTTGACACTTCCAACTAAAATTTTTTTCACAATCCAAAAAATTGTCGTTATTTTCATCTAAATTTACTCAAATATACATCCTACAACAAAAGTACTCGACAAAATCCAAAAAAATCGAAGTTGGTTTCAAATAAATTTATTACAATTTGACACTTCCAACTAAAATTTTTTTTCACAATCCAAAAAATTGTCGTTATTTTGATCTAAATTTACTCAAATATACATCCTACAACAAAAATACTCGACAAAATCCAAAAAAATAGAAGTTGGTTTCAAATAAATTTATTACAATTTGACACTTCCAACTAAAATTTGTTTCACAATCCAAGAAATTGTCGTTATTTTGATTAAAATTTACTCAAATATACAACCTACAACAAAAGTACTCGACATAATCCAAAAAAATCGAAGTTGATTTCAAATAAATTTATTACAATTTGGCACTTCCAACTAAAATTTTTGTTTTACAATCCAAAAAATTGAAGTTATTTTGATCTAAATTTACTCAAATATAGATCCTACAACAAAAATACTCAACAAAATCCAAAAAAATCGAAGTTGGCCTCTAATAAATTTATTAAAATTGGACACTTCCAACTAACATTTTTTTCACAATCCTAAAAATTGAAGTTATTTTCATCTAAATTTACTCAAATATATATCCTACAACAAAAATACTCGACAAAATCCAAAAAAAATCGTAGTTGGTTTCAAATAAATTTATTAAAATTTGACACTTCCAACTAAAATTTGTTTCACAATCCAAAAAATTGTCGTTATTTTGATTAAAATTTACTCAAATATACAACCTACAACAAAAGTACTTGACAAAATCCAAAAAAAATCGAAGTTGGTTTCAAATAAATTTATTACAATTTGACACATCCAACTAAAATTTTTTTTCACAATCCAAATAATTGTCGTTATTTTGATCTAAATTTACTCAAATATACATCCTACAACAAAAATACTCGACAAAATCCAAAAAAATCGAAGTTGGTTTCAAATAAATTTATTACAATTTGACACTTCCAACTAAAATTTTTTTTCACAATCCAAAAAATTGTCGTTATTTTGATCTAAATTTACTCAAATATTCATCCTACAACAAAAGTACTCGACAAAATCCAAAAAAATCGAAGTAGATTTCAAATAAATTTATTAAAATTAGACACTTCCAACAAAAATTTTTGTTTCACAATCCAAAAAATTGAAGTTATTTTCATCTAAATTTACTCAAATATACATCCTACAACAAAAATACTCGACAAAATCCAAAAAAAATCGAAGTTGGTTTCAAATAAATTTATTAAAATTTGACACTTCCAACTAAAATTTTTTTTCACAATCCAAAAAATTGTCGTTATTTTGATCTAAATTTACTTAAATATACATCCTACAACAAAAATACTCGACAAAATCCAAAAAAATCGAAGTTGGTTTCAAATAAATTTATTACAATTTGACACTTCCAACTAAAATTTTTTTTCACAATCCAAAAAATTGTCGTTATTTTGATCTAAATTTACTCAAATATACATCCTACAACAAAAGTACTCGACAAAATCCAAAAAAATCGAAGTAGATTTCAAATAAATTTATTAAAATTAGACACTTCCAACTAAAATTTTTGTTTCACAATCCAAAAAATTGAAGTTATTTTCATCTAAATTTACTCAAATATACATCCTACAACAAAAATACTCGACAAAATCCAAAAAAAATCGAAGTTGGTTTCAAATAAATTTATTAAAATTTGACACTTCCAACTAAAATTTTTTTTCACAATCCAAAAAATTGTCGTTATTTTGATCTAAATTTACTTAAATATACATCCTACAACAAAAATACTCGACAAAATCCAAAAAAATCGAAGTTGGTTTCAAATAAATTTATTACAATTTGACACTTCCAACTAAAATTTTTTTTCACAATCCAAAAAATTGTCGTTATTTTGATCTAAATTTACTCAAATATACATCCTACAACAAAAGTACTCGACAAAATCCAAAAAAATCGAAGTAGATTTCAAATAAATTTATTAAAATTAGACACTTCCAACTAAAATTTTTGTTCCACAATCCAAAAAATTGAAGTTATTTTCATCTAAATTTACTCAAATATACATCCTACAACAAAAATACTCGACAAAATCCAAAAAAAATCGAAGTTGGTTTCAAATAAATTTATTAAAATTTGACACTTCCAACAAAAATTTGTTTCACAATCCAAAAAATTGTCGTTATTTTGATTAAAATTTACTCAAATATACAACCTACAACAAAAGTACTTGACAAAATCCAAAAAAATCGAAGTTGGTTTCAAATAAATTTATTACAATTTGACACTTCCAACTAAAATTTTTTTTCACAATCCAAAAAATTCTCGTTATTTTGATCTAAATTACTCAAATATACATCCTACAACAAAAATACTCCACAAAATCCAAAAAAATCGAAGTTGGTTTCAAATAAATTTATTACAATTTGACACTTCCAACTAAAATTTTTTTTCACAATCCAAAAAATTGTCGTTATTTTGATCTAAATTTACTCAAATATACATCCCACAACAAAAGTACACGACAAAATCCAAAAAAATCGAAGTAGATTTCAAATAAATTTATTAAAATTAGACACTTCCAACTAAAATTTTTGTTTCACAATCCAAAAAATTGAAGTTATTTTCATCTAAATTTACTCAAATATACATCCTACACCAAAAATACTCGACAAAATCCAAAAAAAATCGAAGTTGGTTTCAAATAAATTTATTAAAATTTGACACTTCCAACTAAAATTTTTTTTCACAATCCAAAAAATTGAAGTTATTTTCATCTAAATTTACTCAAATATACATCCTACAACAAAAATACTCGACAAAATAAAAAAAAATCGAAGTTGGTTTCAACTAAATTTATTAAAATTTGACACTTCCAACTAAAATTTTTGTTTCACAATCCAAAAAATTGAAGTTATTTTCTTCTAAATTTACTCAAATATAGACCCTACAACAAAAATACTCGACAAAATCCAAAAAAATCGAAGTTGATTTCAAATAAATTTATTAAAATTTGACACTTCCAACTAAATTTTTTTTTCACAATCCAACAAATTGTCGTTATTTTCATCTAAATTTACTCAAATATAGATCCTACAACAAAAATACTCAACAAAATCAAAAAAAATCGAAGTTGGCCTCAAATAAATTTATTAAAATTTGACACTTCCAACTAACATTTTTTTCACAATCCTAAAAATTGAAGTTATTTTCGTCTAAATTTACTCAAATATACATCCTACAACAAAAATACTCGACAAAATAAAAAAAAATCGAAGTTGGTTTCAACTAAATTTATTAAAATTTGACACTTCCAACTAAAATTTTTTTCACAATCCAAAAAATTGTCGTTATTTTCATCTAAATTTACTCAAATATACATCCTACAACAAAAGTACTCGACAAAATCCAAAAAAATCGAAGTTGGTTTCAAATAAATTTATTACAATTTGACACTTCCAACTAAAATTTTTTTTCACAATCCAAAAAATTGTCGTTATTTTGATCTAAATTTACTCAAATATACATCCTACAACAAAAATACTCGACAAAATCCAAAAAAATCGAAGTTGGTTTCAAATAAATTTATTACAATTTGACACTTCCAACTAAAATTTGTTTCACAATCCAAAAAATTGTCGTTATTTTGATTAAAATTTACTCAAATATACAACCTACAACAAAAGTACTCGACATAATCCAAAAAAATCGAAGTTGATTTCAAATAAATTTATTACAATTTGGCACTTCCAACTAAAATTTTTGTTTTACAATCCAAAAAATTGAAGTTATTTTGATCTAAATTTACTCAAATATAGATCCTACAACAAAAATACTCAACAAAATCCAAAAAAATCGAAGTTGGCCTCTAATAAATTTATTAAAATTGGACACTTCCAACTAACATTTTTTTCACAATCCTAAAAATTGAAGTTATTTTCATCTAAATTTACTCAAATATACATCCTACAACAAAAATACTCGACAAAATCCAAAAAAAATCGTAGTTGGTTTCAAATAAATTTATTAAAATTTGACACTTCCAACTAAAATTTGTTTCACAATCCAAAAAATTGTCGTTATTTTGATTAAAATTTACTCAAATATATAACCTACAACAAAAGTACTTGACAAAATCCAAAAAAAATCGAAGTTGGTTTCAAATAAATTTATTACAATTTGACACATCCAACTAAAATTTTTTTTCACAATCCAAAAAATTGTCGTTATTTTGATCTAAATTTACTCAAATATACATCCTACAACAAAAATACTCGATAAAATCCAAAAAAATCGAAGTTGGTTTCAAATAAATTTATTACAATTTGACACTTCCAACTAAAATTTGTTTCACAATCCAAAAAATTGTCGTTATTTTGATTAAAATTTACTCAAATATACAACCTACAACAAAAGTACTCGACATAATCCAAAAAAATCGAAGTTGATTTCAAATAAATTTATTACAATTTGGCACTTCCAACTAAAATTTTTGTTTTACAATCCAAAAAATTGAAGTTATATTGATCTAAATTTACTCAAATATAGATCCTACAACAAAAATACTCAACAAAATCCAAAAAAATCGAAGTTGGCCTCTAATAAATTTATTAAAATTGGACACTTCCAACTAACATTTTTTTCACAATCCTAAAAATTGAAGTTATTTTCATCTAAATTTACTCAAATATACATCCTACAACAAAAATACTCGACAAAATAAAAAAAAATCGAAGTTGGTTTCAACTAAATTTATTAAAATTTGACACTTCCAACTAAAATTTTTGTTTCACAATCCAAAAAATTGAAGTTATTTTCTTCGAAATTTACTCAAATATAGACCCTACAACAAAAATACTCGACAAAATCCAAAAAAATCGAAGTTGATTTCAAATAAATTTATTAAAATTTGACACTTCCAACTAAATTTTTTTTTCACAATCCAACAAATTGTCGTTATTTTCATCTAAATTTACTCAAATATAGATCCTACAACAAAAATACTCAACAAAATCCAAAAAAATCGAAGTTGGCCTCAAATAAATTTATTAAAATTTGACACTTCCAACTAACATTTTCTTCACAATCCTAAAAATTGAAGTTATTTTCGTCTAAATTTACTCAAATATACATCCTACAACAAAAATACTCGACAAAATAAAAAAAAATCGAAGTTGGTTTCAACTAAATTTATTAAAATTTGACACTTCCAACTAAAATTTTTTTCACAATCCAAAAAATTGTCGTTATTTTCATCTAAATTTACTCAAATATACATCCTACAACAAAAGTACTCGACAAAATCCAAAAAAATCGAAGTTGGTTTCAAATAAATTTATTACAATTTGACACTTCCAACTAAAATTTTTTTTCACAATCCAAAAAATTCTCGTTATTTTGATCTAAATTTACGCAAATATACATCCTACAACAAAAATACTCGACAAAATCCAAAAAAATCGAAGTTGGTTTCAAATAAATTTATTACAATTTGACACTTCCAACTAAAATTTGTTTCACAATCCAAAAAATTGTCGTTATTTTGATTAAAATTTACTCAAATATACAACCTACAACAAAAGTACTCGACAAAATCCAAAAAAATCGAAGTTGATTTCAAATAAATTTATTACAATTTGACACTTCCAACTAAAATTTTTTTTCACAATCCAAAAAATTGTCGTTATTTTGATCTAAATTACTCAAATATACATCCTACAACAAAAATACTCCACAAAATCCAAAAAAATCGAAGTTGGTTTCAAATAAATTTATTACAATTTGACACTTCCAACTAAAATTTTTTTTCACAATCCAAAAAATTGTCGTTATTTTGATCTAAATTTACTCAAATATACATCCCACAACAAAAGTACACGACAAAATCCAAAAAAATCGAAGTAGATTTCAAATAAATTTATTAAAATTAGACACTTCCAACTAAAATTTTTGTTTCACAATCCAAAAAATTGAAGTTATTTTCATCTAAATTTACTCAAATATACATCCTACAACAAAAATACTCGACAAAATCCAAAAAAAATCGAAGTTGGTTTCAAATAAATTTATTAAAATTTGACACTTCCAACTAAAATTTTTTTTCACAATCCAAAAAATTGTCGTTATTTTGATCTAAATTTACTCAAATATACATCCTACAACAAAAATACTCGACAAAATCCAAAAAAATCGAAGTTGGTTTCAAATAAATTTATTACAATTTGACACTTCCAACTAATATTTTTTTTCACAATCCAAAAAATTGTCGTTATTTTGATCTAAATTTACTCAAATATACATCCTACAACAAAAATACTCGACAAAATCCAAAAAAATCGAAGTTGGTTTCAAATAAAGTTATTACAATTTGACACTTCCAACTAAAATTTTTTTTCATAATCCAAAAAATTGAAGTTATTTTCATCTAAATTTACTGAAATATACATCCTACAACAAAAATACTCGACAAAATAAAAAAAAATCGAAGTTGGTTTCAAATAAATTTATTACAATTTGACACTTCCAACTAAAATTTTTTTTCACAATCCAAAAAATTGATGTTATCTTCATCTAAATTTACTCAAATATAGATCCTACAACAAAAATACTCAACAAAATCCAAAAAATCGAAGTTGGCCTCAAATAAATTTATTAAAATTTGACACTTCCAACTAACATTTTTTTCACAATCCTAAAAATTGAAGTTATTTTCATCTAAATTTACTCAAATATACATCCTACAACAAAAATACTCGACAAAATAAAAAAAAATCGAAGTTGGTTTCAACTAAATTTATTAAAATTTGACACTTCCAACTAAAATTTTTTTCACAATCCAAAAAATTGTCGTTATTTTCATCTAAATTTACTCAAATATACATCCTACAACAAAAGTACTCGACAAAATCCAAAAAAATCGAAGTAGATTTCAAATAAATTTATTAAAATTAGACACATCCAACTAAAATTTTTGTTTCACAATCCAAAAAATTGAAGTTATTTTCATCTAAATTTAGTCAAATATACATCCTACAACAAAAATACTCGACAAAATCCAAAAAAAATCGAAGTTGGCCTCAAATAAATTTATTAAAATTTGACACTTCCAACTAACATTTTTCCACAATCCTAAAAATTGAAGTTATTTTCATCTAAATTTACTCAAATATACATCCTACAACAAAAATACTCGACAAAATAAAAAAAAATCGAAGTTGGTTTCAACTAAATTTATTAAAATTTGACACTTCCAACTAAAATTTTTGTTTCACAATCCAAAAAATTGAAGTTATTTTCTTCTAAATTTACTCAAATATAGACCCTACAACAAAAATACTCGACAAAATCCAAAAAAATCGAAGTTGATTTCAAATAAATTTATTAAAATTTGACACTTCCAACTAAATTTTTTTTTCACAATCCAACAAATTGTCGTTATTTTCATCTAAATTTACTCAAATATAGATCCTACAACAAAAATACTCAACAAAATCCAAAAAAATCGAAGTTGGCCTCAAATAAATTTATTAAAATTGGACACTTCCAACTAACATTTTTTTCACAATCCTAAAAATTGAAGTTATTTTCATCTAAATTTACTCAAATATACATCCTACAACAAAAATACTCGACAAAATCAAAAAAAAATCGTAGTTGGTTTCAAATAAATTTATTAAAATTTGACACTTCCAACTAAAATTTGTTTCACAATCCAAAAAATTGTCGTTATTTTGATCTAAATTTACTCAAATATACATCCTACAACAAAAATACTCGACAAAATCCAAAAAAATCGAAGTTGGTTTCAAATAAATTTATTACAATTTGACACTTCCAACTAAAATTTTTTTTCACAATCCAAAAAATTGTCGTTATTTTTATCTAAATTTACTCAAATATTCATCCTACAACAAAAGTACTCGACAAAATCCAAAAAAATCGAAGTAGATTTCAAATAAATTTATTAAAATTAGACACTTCCAACTAAAATTTTTGTTTCACAATCCAAAAAATTGAAGTTATTTTCATCTAAATTTACTCAAATATACATCCTACAACAAAAATACTCGACAAAATCCAAAAAAAATCGAAGTTGGTTTCAAATAAATTTATTAAAATTTGACACTTCCAACTAAAATTTTTTTTCACAATCCAAAAAATTGTCGTTATTTTGATCTAAATTTACTTAAATATACATCCTACAACAAAAATACTCGACAAAATCCAAAAAAATCGAAGTTGGTTTCAAATAAATTTATTACAATTTGACACTTCCAACTAAAATTTTTTTTCACAATCCAAAAAATTGTCGTTATTTTGATCTAAATTTACTCAAATATACATCCTACAACAAAAGTACTCGACAAAATCCAAAAAAATCGAAGTAGATTTCAAATAAATTTATTAAAATTAGACACTTCCAACTAAAATTTTTGTTTCACAATCCAAAAAATTGAAATTATTTTCATCTAAATTTACTCAAATATACATCCTACAACAAAAATATTCGACAAAATCCAAAAAAAATCGAAGTTGGTTTCTAATAAATTTATTAAAATTTGACACTTCCAACTAAAATTTGTTTCACAATCCAAAAAATTGTCGTTATTTTCATCTAAATTTACTCAAATATACATCCTACAACAAAAGTACTCGACAAAATCCAAAAAAATCGAAGTAGATTTCAAATAAATTTATTAAAATTAGACACTTCCAACTAAAATTTTTGATTCACAATCCAAAAAATTGAAGTTATTTTCATCTAAATTTAGTCAAATATACATCCTACAACAAAAATACTCGAAAAAAAAAAAAAAAATCGTAGTTGGTTTCAAATAAATTTATTAAAATTTGACACTTCCAACAAAAATTTGTTTCACAATCCAAAAAATTGTCGTTATTTTGATTAAAATTTACTCAAATATACAACCTACAACAAAAGTACTTGACAAAATCCAAAAAAATCGAAGTTGGTTTCAAATAAATTTATTACAATTTGACACTTCCAACTAAAATTTTTTTTCACAATCCAAAAAATTGTCGTTATTTTGATCTAAATTACTCAAATATACATCCTACAACAAAAATACTCGACAAAATCCAAAAAAATCGAAGTTGGTTTCAAATAAATTTATTACAATTTGACACTTCCAACTAAAATTTTTTTTCACAATCCAAAAAATTGTCGTTATTTTGATCTAAATTTACTCAAATATACATCCCACAACAAAAGTACACTACAAAATCCAAAAAAATCGAAGTAGATTTCAAATAAATTTATTAAAATTAGACACTTCCAACTAAAATTTTTGTTTCACAATCCAAAAAATTGAAGTTATTTTCATCTAAATTTACTCAAATATACATCCTACAACAAAAATACTCGACAAAATCCAAAAAAAATCGAAGTTGGTTTCAAATAAATTTATTAAAATTTGACACTTCCAACTAAAATTTTTTTTCACAATCCAAAAATTGTCGTTATTTTGATCTAAATTTACTCAAATATACATCCTACAACAAAAATACTCGACAAAATCCAAAAAAATCGAAGTTGGTTTCAAATAAATTTATTACAATTTGACACTTCCAACTAAAATTTTTTTTCACAATCCAAAAAATTGTCGTTATTTTGATCTAAATTTACTCAAATATACATCCTACAACAAAAATACTCGACAAAATCCAAAAAAATCGAAGTTGGTTTCAAATAAAGTTATTACAATTTGACACTTCCAACTAAAATTTTTTTTCACAATCCAAAAAATTGAAGTTATTTTCATCTAAATTTACTCAAATATACATCCTACAACAAAAATACTCGACAAAATCCAAAAAAATCGAAGTTGGTTTCAAATAAATTTATTACAATTTGACACTTCCAACTAAAATTTTTTTTCACAATCCAAAAAATTGTCGTTATTTTGATCTAAATTTACTCAAATATACATCCTACAACAAAAGTACTCGACAAAATCCAAAAAAATCGAAGTAGATTTCAAATAAATTTATTAAAATTAGACACTTCCAACTAAAATTTTTGTTTCACAATCCAAAAAATTGAAGTTATTTTCATCTAAATTTACTCAAATATACATCCTACAACAAAAATACTCGACAAAATCCAAAAAAAATCGAAGTTGGTTTCAAATAAATTTATTAAAATTTGACACTTCCAACTAAAATTTGTTTCACAATCCAAAAAATTGTCGTTATTTTCATCTAAATTTACTCAAATATACATCCTACAACAAAAGTACTCGACAAAATCCAAAAAAATCGAAGTAGATTTCAAATAAATTTATTAAAATTAGACACTTCCAACTAAAATTTTTGATTCACAATCCAAAAAATTGAAGTTATTTTCATCTAAATTTAGTCAAATATACATCCTACAACAAAAATACTCGAAAAAATAAAAAAAAATCGTAGTTGGTTTCAAATAAATTTATTAAAATTTGACACTTCCAACAAAAATTTGTTTCACAATCCAAAAAATTGTCGTTATTTTGATTAAAATTTACTCAAATATACAACCTACAACAAAAGTACTTGACAAAATCCAACAAAATCGAAGTTGGTTTCAAATAAATTTATTAAAATTTGACACTTCAAACAAAAATTTGTTTCACAATCCAAAAAATTGTCGTTATTTTGATTAAAATTTACTCAAATATACAACCTACAACAAAAGTACTTGACAAAATCCAACAAAATCGAAGTTGGTTTCAACTAAATTTATTAAAATTTGACACTTCCAACTAAAATTTTTTTCACAATCCAAAAAATTGTCGTTATTTTCATCTAAATTTACTCAAATATACATCCTACAACAAAAGTACTCGACAAAATCCAAAAAAATCGAAGTAGATTTCAAATAAATTTATTAAAATTAGACACATCCAACTAAAATTTTTGTTTCACAATCCAAAAAATTGAAGTTATTTTCATCTAAATTTACTCAAATATACATCCTACAACAAAAATACTCGACAAAATCCAAAAAAAATCGAAGTTGGTTTCAAATAAATTTATTAAAATTTGACACTTCCATCTAACATTTTTCCACAATCCTAAAAATTGAAGTTATTTTCATCTAAATTTACTCAAATATACATCCTATAACAAAAATACTCGACAAAATAAAAAAAAATCGAAGTTGGTTTCAACTAAATTTATTAAAATTTGACACTTCCAACTAAAATTTTTGTTTCACAATCCAAAAAATTGAAGTTATTTTCATCTAAATTTACTCAAATATACATCCTACAACAAAAATACTCGACAAAATCCAAAAAAAATCGAAGTTGGTTTCAAATAAATTTATTAAAATTTGACACTTCCAACTAAAATTTGTTTCACAATCCAAAAAATTGTCGTTATTTTGATTAAAATTTACTCAAATATACAACCTACAACAAAAGTACTCGACAAAATCCAAAAAAATCGAAGTTGATTTCAAATAAATTTATTAAAATTTGGCACTTCCAACTAAATTTTTGTTTTACAATCCAAAAAATTGAAGTTATTTTCTTCTAAATTTACTCAAATATAGACCCTACAACAAAAATACTCGACAAAATCCAAAAAAATCGAAGTTGATTTCAAATAAATTTATTAAAATTTGACACTTCCAACTAAAATTTTTTTCACAATCCAAAAAATTGTCGTTATTTTCATCTAAATTTACTCAAATATACATCCTACAACAATAATACTGGTCAAAATCCAAAAAAATCGAAGTTGGTTTCAAATAAATTTATTACAATTTGACACTTCCAACTAAAATTTGTTTCACAATCCAAAAATTGAAGTTATTTTCATCTAAATTTACTCAAATATACATCCTACAACAAAAATACTCGACAAAATCCAAAAAAAATCGAAGTTGGTTTCAAATAAATTTATTAAAATTTGACACTTCCAACTAAAATTTGTTTCACAATCCAAAAAATTGTCGTTATTTTCATCTAAATTTACTCAAATATACATCCTACAACAAAAGTACTCGACAAAATCCAAAAAAATCGAAGTAGATTTCAAATAAATTTATTAAAATTAGACACTTCCAACTAAAATTTTTGATTCACAATCCAAAAAATTGAAGTTATTTTCATCTAAATTTAGTCAAATATACATCCTACAACAAAAATACTCGAAAAAATCAAAAAAAATCGTAGTTGGTTTCAAATAAATTTATTAAAATTTGACACTTCCAACAAAAATTTGTTTCACAATCCAAAAAATTGTCGTTATTTTGATTAAAATTTACTCAAATATACAACCTACAACAAAAGTACTTGACAAAATCCAAAAAAATCGAAGTTGGTTTCAAATAAATTTATTACAATTTGACACTTCCAACTAAAATTTTTTTTCACAATCCAAAAAATTGTCGTTATTTTGATCTAAATTACTCAAATATACATCCTACAACAAAAATACTCCACAAAATCCAAAAAAATCGAAGTTGGTTTCAAATAAATTTATTACAATTTGACACTTCCAACTAAAATTTTTTTTCACAATCCAAAAAATGGTCGTTATTTTGATCTAAATTTACTCAAATATACATCCTACAACAAAAATACTCGACAAAATCCAAAAAAATCGAAGTTGGTTTCAAATAAATTTATTACAATTTGACACTTCCAACTAAAATTTTTTTTCACAATCCAAAAAATTGTCGTTATTTTGATCTAAATTTACTCAAATATACATCCTACAACAAAAATACTCGACAAAATCCAAAAAAATCGAAGTTGGTTTCAAATAAAGTTATTACAATTTGACACTTCCAACTAAAATTTTTTTTCACAATCCAAAAAATTGAAGTTATTTTCATCTAAATTTACTCAAATATACATCCTACAACAAAAATACTCGACAAAATAAAAAAATATCGAAGTTGGTTTCAAATAAATTTATTACAATTTGACACTTCCAACTAAAATTTTTTTTCACAATCCAAAAAATTGATGTTATCTTCATCTAAATTTACTCAAATATAGATCCTACAACAAAAATACTCAACAAAATCCAAAAAAATCGAAGTTGGCCTCAAATAAATTTATTAAAATTTGACACTTCCAACTAACATTTTTTTCACAATCCTAAAAATTGAAGTTATTTTCATCTAAATTTACTCAAATATACATCCTACAACAAAAATACTCGACAAAATAAAAAAAAATCGAAGTTGGTTTCAACTAAATTTATTAAAATTTGACACTTCCAACTAAAATTTTTTTCACAATCCAAAAAATTGTCGTTATTTTCATCTAAATTTACTCAAATATACATCCTACAACAAAAGTACTCGACAAAATCCAAAAAAATCGAAGTAGATTTCAAATAAATTTATTAAAATTAGACACATCCAACTAAAATTTTTGTTTCACAATCCAAAAAATTGAAGTTATTTTCATCTAAATTTAGTCAAATATACATCCTACAACAAAAATACTCGACAAAATCCAAAAAAAATCGTAGTTGGTTTCAAATAAATTTATTAAAATTTGACACTTCCAACTAAAATTTGTTTCACAATCCAAAAAATTGTCGTTATTTTGATCTAAATTTACTCAAATATACATCCTACAACAAAAATATTCGACAAAATAAAAAAAAATCGAAGTTGGTTTCAACTAAATTTATTAAAATTTGACACTTCCAACTAAAATTTTTTTTCACAATCCAAAAAATTGTCGTTATTTTGATCTAAATTTACTCAAATATACATCCTACAACAAAAATACTCGACAAAATCCAAAAAAATCGAAGTTGGTTTCAAATAAATTTATTACAATTTGACACTTCCAACTAAAATTTTTTTCTCACAATCCAAAAAATTGTCGTTATTTTGATCTAAATTTACTCAAATATACATCCTACAACAAAAATACTCGACAAAATCCAAAAAAATCGAAGTTGGTTTCAAATAAAGTTATTACAATTTGACACTTCCAACTAAAATTTTTTTTCACAATCCAAAAAATTGAAGTTATTTTCATCTAAATTTACTCAAATATACATCCTACAACAAAAATACTCGACAAAATAAAAAAAAATCGAAGTTGGTTTCAAATAAATTTATTACAATTTGACACTTCCAACTAAAATTTTTTTTCACAATCCAAAAAATTGATGTTATCTTCATCTAAATTTACTCAAATATAGATCCTACAACAAAAATACTCAACAAAATCCAAAAAAATCGAAGTTGGCCTCAAATAAATTTATTAAAATTTGACACTTCCAACTAACATTTTTTTCACAATCCTAAAAATTGAAGTTATTTTCATCTAAATTTACTCAAATATACATCCTACAACAAAAATACTCGACAAAATAAAAAAAAATCGAAGTTGGTTTCAACTAAATTTATTAAAATTTGACACTTCCAACTAAAATTTTTTCACAATCCAAAAAATTGTCGTTATTTTCATCTAAATTTACTCAAATATACATCCTACAACAAAAGTACTCGACAAAATCCCAAAAAATCGAAGTAGATTTCAAATAAATTTATTAAAATTAGACACATCCAACTAAAATTTGTTTCACAATCCAAAAAATTGTCGTTATTTTGATCTAAATTTACTCATATATACATCCTACAACAAAAGTACTCAACAAAATCCAAAAAAATCGAAGTTGGCCTCAAATAAATTTATTAAAATTTGACACTTCCAACTAACATTTTTTTCACAATCCTAAAAATTGAAGTTATTTTCATCTAAATTTACTCAAATATACATCCTACAACAAAAATACTCGACAAAATAAAAAAAAATCGAAGTTGGTTTCAAAGAAATTTATTAAAATTTGACACTTACAACTAAAATTTGTTTCACAATCCAAAAAATTGTCGTTATTTTGATCTAAATTTACTCAAATATACATCCTACAACAAAAGTACTCAACAAAATAAAAAAAAATCGAAGTTGGCCTCAAATAAATTTATTAAAATTTGACACTTCCAACTAACATTTTTTTCACAATCCTAAAAATTGAAGTTATTTTCATCTAAATTTACTCAAATATACATCCTACAACAAAAATACTCGACAAAATCCAAAAAAATCGAAGTTGGTTTCAAATAAATTTATTACAATTTGACACTTCCAACTAAAATTTTTTTTCACAATCCAAAAAATTGTCGTTATTTTGATCTAAATTTACTCAAATATTCATCCTACAACAAAAGTACTCGACAAAATCCAAAAAAATCGAAGTAGATTTCAAATAAATTTATTAAAATTAGACACTTCCAACAAAAATTTTTGTTTCACAATCCAAAAAATTGAAGTTATTTTCATCTAAATTTACTCAAATATACATCCTACAACAAAAATACTCGACAAAATCCAAAAAAAATCGAAGTTGGTTTCAAATAAATTTATTAAAATTTGACACTTCCAACTAAAATTTTTTTTCACAATCCAAAAAATTGTCGTTATTTTGATCTAAATTTACTTAAATATACATCCTACAACAAAAATACTCGACAAAATCCAAAAAAATCGAAGTTGGTTTCAAATAAATTTATTACAATTTGACACTTCCAACTAAAATTTTTTTTCACAATCCAAAAAATTGTCGTTATTTTGATCTAAATTTACTCAAATATACATCCTACAAAAAAAGTACTCGACAAAATCCAAAAAAATCGAAGTAGATTTCAAATAAATTTATTAAAATTAGACACTTCCAACTAAAATTTTTGTTTCACAACCCAAAAATTGAAGTTATTTTCATCTAAATTTACTCAAATATACATCCTACAACAAAAATACTCGACAAAATCCAAAAAAAAATCGAAGTTGGTTTCAAATAAATTTATTAAAATTTGACACTTCCAACTAAAATTTTTTTTCACAATCCAAAAAATTGTCGTTATTTTGATCTAAATTTACTCAAATATACATCCTACAACAAAAGTACTCGACAAAATCCAAAAAAATCGAAGTAGATTTCAAATAAATTTATTAAAATTAGACACTTCCAACTAAAATTTTTGATTCACAATCCAAAAAATTGAAGTTATTTTCATCTAAATTTAGTCAAATATACATCCTACAACAAAAATACTCGAAAAAATAAAAAAAAATCGTAGTTGGTTTCAAATAAATTTATTAAAATTTGACACTTCCAACAAAAATTTGTTTCACAATCCAAAAAATTGTCGTTATTTTGATTAAAATTTACTCAAATATACAACCTACAACAAAAGTACTTGACAAAATCCAAAAAAATCGAAGTTGGTTTCAAATAAATTTATTACAATTTGACACTTCCAACTAAAATTTTTTTTCACAATCCAAAAAATTGTCGTTATTTTGATCTAAATTACTCAAATATACATCCTACAACAAAAATACTCCACAAAATCCAAAAAAATCGAAGTTGGTTTCAAATAAATTTATTACAATTTGACACTTCCAACTAAAATTTTTTTTCACAATCCAAAAAATTGTCGTTATTTTGATCTAAATTTACTTAAATATACATCCTACAACAAAAATACTCGACAAAATCCAAAAAAATCGAAGTTGGTTTCAAATAAATTTATTACAATTTGACACTTCCAACTAAAATTTTTTTTCACAATCCAAAAAATTGTCGTTATTTTGATCTAAATTTACTCAAATATACATCCTACAAAAAAAGTACTCGACAAAATCCAAAAAAATCGAAGTAGATTTCAAATAAATTTATTAAAATTAGACACTTCCAACTAAAATTTTTGTTTCACAACCCAAAAATTGAAGTTATTTTCATCTAAATTTACTCAAATATACATCCTACAACAAAAATACTCGACAAAATCCAAAAAAAAATCGAAGTTGGTTTCAAATAAATTTATTAAAATTTGACACTTCCAACTAAAATTTTTTTTCACAATCCAAAAAATTGTCGTTATTTTGATCTAAATTTACTCAAATATACATCCTACAACAAAAGTACTCGACAAAATCCAAAAAAATCGAAGTAGATTTCAAATAAATTTATTAAAATTAGACACTTCCAACTAAAATTTTTGATTCACAATCCAAAAAATTGAAGTTATTTTCATCTAAATTTAGTCAAATATACATCCTACAACAAAAATACTCGAAAAAATAAAAAAAAATCGTAGTTGGTTTCAAATAAATTTATTAAAATTTGACACTTCCAACAAAAATTTGTTTCACAATCCAAAAAATTGTCGTTATTTTGATTAAAATTTACTCAAATATACAACCTACAACAAAAGTACTTGACAAAATCCAAAAAAATCGAAGTTGGTTTCAAATAAATTTATTACAATTTGACACTTCCAACTAAAATTTTTTTTCACAATCCAAAAAATTGTCGTTATTTTGATCTAAATTACTCAAATATACATCCTACAACAAAAATACTCCACAAAATCCAAAAAAATCGAAGTTGGTTTCAAATAAATTTATTACAATTTGACACTTCCAACTAAAATTTTTTTTCACAATCCAAAAAATTGTCGTTATTTTGATCTAAATTTACTCAAATATACATCCCACAACAAAAGTACACGACAAAATCCAAAAAAATCGAAGTAGATTTCAAATAAATTTATTAAAATTAGACACTTCCAACTAAAATTTTTGTTTCACAATCCAAAAAATTGAAGTTATTTTCATCTAAATTTACTCAAATATACATCCTACAACAAAAATACTCGACAAAATCAAAAAAAAATCGAAGTTGGTTTCAAATAAATTTATTAAAATTTGACACTTCCAACTAAAATTTTTTTTCACAATCCAAAAAATTGTCGTTATTTTGATCTAAATTTACTCAAATATACATCCTACAACAAAAATACTCGACAAAATCCAAAAAAATCGAAGTTGGTTTCAAATAAATTTATTACAATTTGACACTTCCAACTAAAATTTTTTTCTCACAATTCAAAAAATTGTCGTTATTTTGATCTAAATTTACTCAAATATACATCCTACAACAAAAATACTCGACAAAATCCAAAAAAATCGAAGTTGGTTTCAAATAAAGTTATTACAATTTGACACTTCCAACTAAAATTTTTTTTCACAATCCAAAAAATTGAAGTTATTTTCATCTAAATTTACTCAAATATACATCCTACAACAAAAATAGTCGACAAAATCCAAAAAAAATCGAAGTTGGTTTCAAATAAATTTATTACAATTTGACACTTCCAACTAAAATTTGTTTCACAATCCAAAAAATTGTCGTTATTTTGATTAAAATTTACTCAAATATACAACCTACAACAAAAGTACTCGACAAAATAAAAAAAAATCGAAGTTGATTTCAAATAAATTTATTAAAATTTGGCACTTCCAACTAAAATTTTTTTTCACAATCCAAAAAATTGTCGTTATTTTGATCTAAATTTACTCAAATATACATCCTACAACAAAAATACTCGACAAAATCCAAAAAAATCGAAGTTGGTTTCAAATAAATTTATTACAATTTGACACTTCCAACTAAAATTTTTTTCTCACAATCCAAAAAATTGTCGTTATTTTGATCTAAATTTACTCAAATATACATCCTACAACAAAAATACTCGACAAAATCCAAAAAAATCGAAGTTGGTTTCAAATAAAGTTATTACAATTTGACACTTCCAACTAAAATTTTTTTTCACAATCCAAAAAATTGAAGTTATTTTCATCTAAATTTACTCAAATATACATCCTACAACAAAAATACTCGACAAAATAAAAAAAAATCGAAGTTGGTTTCAAATAAATTTATTACAATTTGACACTTCCAACTAAAATTTTTTTTCACAATCCAAAAAATTGATGTTATCTTCATCTAAATTTACTCAAATATAGATCCTACAACAAAAATACTCAACAAAATCCAAAAAAATCGAAGTTGGCCTCAAATAAATTTATTAAAATTTGACACTTCCAACTAACATTTTTTTCACAATCCTAAAAATTGAAGTTATTTTCATCTAAATTTACTCAAATATACATCCTACAACAAAAATACTCGACAAAATCCAAAAAAATCGAAGTTGGTTTCAAATAAATTTATTACAATTTGACACTTCCAACTAAAATTTTTTTTCACAATCCAAAAAATTGTCGTTATTTTGATCTAAATTTACTCAAATATTCATCCTACAACAAAAGTACTCGACAAAATCCAAAAAAATCGAAGTAGATTTCAAATAAATTTATTAAAATTAGACACTTCCAACTAAAATTTTTGTTTCACAATCCAAAAAATTGAAGTTATTTTCATCTAAATTTACTCAAATATACATCCTACAACAAAAATACTCGACAAAATCCAAAAAAAATCGAAGTTGGTTTCAAATAAATTTATTAAAATTTGACACTTCCAACTAAAATTTTTTTTCACAATCCAAAAAATTGTCGTTATTTTGATCTAAATTTACTTAAATATACATCCTACAACAAAAATACTCGACAAAATCCAAAAAAATCGAAGTTGGTTTCAAATAAATTTATTACAATTTGACACTTCCAACTAAAATTTTTTTTCACAATCCAAAAAATTGTCGTTATTTTGATCTAAATTACTCAAATATACATCCTACAACAAAAATACTCGACAAAATCCAAAAAAATCGAAGTAGATTTCAAATAAATTTATTAAAATTAGACACTTCCAACTAAAATTTTTGATTCACAATCCAAAAAATTGAAGTTATTTTCATCTAAATTTAGTCAAATATACATCCTACAACAAAAATACTCGACAAAATAAAAAAAAATCGAAGTTGGATTCAACTAAATTTATTAAAATTTGACACTTCCAACTAAAATTTTTGTTTCACAATCCAAAAAATTGAAGTTATTTTCATCTAAATTTACTCAAATATACATCCTACAACAAAAATAGTCGACAAAATCCAAAAAAAATCGAAGTTGGTTTCAAATAAATTTATTACAATTTGACACTTCCAACTAAAATTTGTTTCACAATCCAAAAAATTGTCGTTATTTTGATTAAAATTTACTCAAATATACAACCTACAACAAAAGTACTCGACAAAATCAAAAAAAATCGAAGTTGATTTCAAATAAATTTATTAAAATTTGGCACTTCCAACTAAATTTTTGTTTTACAATCCAAAAAATTGAAGTTATTTTCTTCTAAATTTACTCAAATATAGACCCTACAACAAAAATACTCGACAAAATCCAAAAAAATCGAAGTTGATTTCAAATAAATTTATTAAAATTTGACACTTCCAACTAAAATTTTTTTCACAATCCAAAAAATTGTCGTTATTTTCATCTAACTTTACTCAAATATACATCCTACAACAATAATACTGGTCAAAATCCAAAAAAATCGAAGTTGATTTCAAATAAATTTATTAAAATTTGACACTTCCAACTAAAATTTTTTTTCACAATCCAAAAAATTGAAGTTATTTTCATCTAAATTTACTCAAATATAGATTCTACAACAAAAATACTCAACAAAATCCAAAAAAATCGAAGTTGGATTCAAATAAATTTATTAGAATTTGATACTTCCAACTAAAATTTTTTTTCACAATCCAAAAAATTGTCGTTATTTTGATCTAAATTTACTCAAATATACATCCTACAACAAAAGTACTCGACAAAATCCAAAAAAATCGAAGTAGATTTCAAATAAATTTATTAAAATTAGACACTTCCAACTAAAATTTTTGTTTCACAATCCAAAAAATTGAAGTTATGTTCATCTAAATTTACTCAAATATACATCCTACAACAAAAATACTCGACAAAATCCAAAAAAAATCGAAGTTGGTTTCAAATAAATTTATTAAAATTTGACACTTCCAACTAAAATTTTTTTTCGCAATCCAAAAAATTGTCGTTATTTTGATCTAAATTTACTTAAATATACATCCTACAACAAAAATACTCGACAAAATCCAAAAAAATCGAAGTTGGTTTCAAATAAATTTATTACAATTTGACACTTCCAACTAAAATTTTTTTTCACAATCCAAAAAATTGTCGTTATTTTGATCTAAATTTACTCAAATATACATCCTACAACAAAAGTACTCGACAAAATCCAAAAAAATCGAAGTAGATTTCAAATAAATTTATTAAAATTAGACACTTCCAACTAAAATTTTTGTTTCACAATCCAAAAAATTGAAGTTATTTTCATCTAAATTTACTCAAATATACATCCTACAACAAAAATACTCGACAAAATCCAAAAAAAATCGAAGTTGGTTTCTAATAAATTTATTAAAATTTGACACTTCCAACTAAAATTTGTTTCACAATCCAAAAAATTGTCGTTATTTTCATCTAAATTTACTCAAATATACATCCTACAACAAAAGTACTCGACAAAATCCAAAAAAATCGAAGTAGATTTCAAATAAATTTATTAAAATTAGACACTTCCAACTAAAATTTTTTTTTCACAATCCAAAAAATTGTCGTTATTTTGATCTAAATTACTCAAATATACATCCTACAACAAAAATACTCCACAAAATCCAAAAAAATCGAAGTTGGTTTCAAATAAATTTATTACAATTTGACACTTCCAACTAAAATTTTTTTTCACAATCCAAAAAATTGTCGTTATTTTGTTCTAAATTTACTCAAATATACATCCTACAACAAAAGTACTCGACAAAATCCAAAAAAATCGAAGTAGATTTCAAATAAATTTATTAAAATTAGACACTTCCAACTAAAATTTTTGTTTCACAATCGAAAAAATTGAAGTTATTTTCATCTAAATTTACTCAAATATACATCCTACAACAAAAATACTCGACAAAATCAAAAAAAAATCGAAGTTGGTTTCAAATAAATTTATTAAAATTTGACACTTCCAACTAAAATTTTTTTTCACAATCCAAAAAATTGTCGTTATTTTGATCTAAATTTACTCAAATATACATCCTACAACAAAAATACTCGACAAAATCCAAAAAAATCGAAGTTGGTTTCAAATAAATTTATTACAATTTGACACTTCCAACTAAAATTTGTTTCACAATCCAAAAAATTGTCGTTATTTTGATTAAAATTTACTCAAATATACAACCTACAACAAAAGTACTTGACAAAATCCAAAAAAAATCGAAGTTGGTTTCAAATAAATTTATTACAATTTGACACTTCCAACTAAAATTTTTTTTCACAATCCAAAAAATTGTCGTTATTTTGATCTAAATTTACTCAAATATACATCCTACAACATAAATACTCGACAAAATCCAAAAAAATCGAAGTTGGTTTCAAATAAATTTATTACAATTTGACACTTCCAACTAAAATTTTTTTTCACAATCCAAAAAATTGTCGTTATTTTGATCTAAATTTACTCAAATATACATCCTACAACAAAAGTACTCGACAAAATCCAAAAAAATCGAAGTAGATTTCAAATAAATTTATTAAAATTAGACACTTCCAACTAAAATTTTTGTTTCACAATCCAAAAAATTGAAGTTATGTTCATCTAAATTTACTCAAATATACATCCTACAACAAAAATACTCGACAAAATCCAAAAAAAATCGAAGTTGGTTTCAAATAAATTTATTAAAATTTGACACTTCCAACTAAAATTTTTTTTCGCAATCCAAAAAATTGTCGTTATTTTGATCTAAATTTACTTAAATATACATCCTACAACAAAAATACTCGACAAAATCCAAAAAAATCGAAGTTGGTTTCAAATAAATTTATTACAATTTGACACTTCCAACTAAAATTTTTTTTCACAATCCAAAAAATTGTCGTTATTTTGATCTAAATTTACTCAAATATACATCCTACAACAAAAGTACTCGACAAAATCCAAAAAAATCGAAGTAGATTTCAAATAAATTTATTAAAATTAGACACTTCCAACTAAAATTTTTGTTTCACAATCCAAAAAATTGAAGTTATTTTCATCTAAATTTACTCAAATATACATCCTACAACAAAAATACTCGACAAAATCCAAAAAAATCGAAGTAGATTTCAAATAAATTTATTAAAATTAGACACTTCCAACTAAAATTTTTTTCTCACAATCCAAAAAATTGTCGTTATTTTGATCTAAATTTACTCAAATATACATCCTACAACAAAAATACTCGACAAAATCCAAAAAAATCGAAGTTGGTTTCAAATAAAGTTATTACAATTTGACACTTCCAACTAAATTTTTTTTCACAATCCAAAAAATTGAAGTTATTTTCATCTAAATTTACTCAAATATACATCCTACAACAAAAATACTCGACAAAATAAAAAAAAATCGAAGTTGGTTTCAAATAAATTTATTACAATTTGACACTTCCAACTAAAATTTTTTTTCACAATCCAAAAAATTGATGTTATCTTTATCTAAATTTACTCAAATATAGATCCTACAATAAAAATACTCAACAAAATCCAAAAAAATCGAAGTTGGCCTCAAATAAATTTATTAAAATTTGACACTTCCAACTAACATTTTTTTCACAATCCTAAAAATTGAAGTTATTTTCATCTAAATTTACTCAAATATACATCCTACAACAAAAATACTCGACAAAATAAAAAAAAATCGAAGTTGGTTTCAACTAAATTTATTAAAATTTGACACTTCCAACTAAAATTTTTTTCACAATCCAAAAAATTGTCGTTATTTTCATCTAAATTTACTCAAATATACATCCTACAACAAAAGTACTCGACAAAATCCAAAAAAATCGAAGTAGATTTCAAATAAATTTATTAAAATTAGACACATCCAACTAAAATTTTTGTTTCACAATCCAAAAAATTGAAGTTATTTTCATCTAAATTTAGTCAAATATACATCCTACAACAAAAATACTCGACAAAATCCAAAAAAAATCGTAGTTGGTTTCAAAGAAATTTATTAAAATTTGACACTTACAACTAAAATTTTTCCACAATCCTAAAAATTGAAGTTATTTTCATCTAAATTTACTCAAATATACATCCTACAACAAAAATACTCGACAAAATAAAAAAAAATCGAAGTTGGTTTCAAATAAATTTATTAAAATTTGACACTTCCAACTAAAATTTGTTTCACAATCCAAAAAATTGTCGTTATTTTGATCTAAATTTACTCAAATATACATCCTACAACAAAAGTACTCAACAAAATCCAAATAAATCGAAGTTGGCCTCAAATAAATTTATTAAAATTTGACACTTCCAACTAACATTTTTTTCACAATCCTAAAAATTGAAGTTATTTTCATCTAAATTTACTCAAATATACATCCTACAACAAAAATACTCGACAAAATAAAAAAAAATCGAAGTTGGTTTCAAAGAAATTTATTAAAATTTGACACTTACAACTAAAATTTGTTTCACAATCCAAAAAATTGTCGTTATTTTGATCTAAATTTACTCAAATATACATCCTACAACAAAAGTACTCAACAAAATAAAAAAAAATCGAAGTTGGCCTCAAATAAATTTATTAAAATTTGACACTTCCAACTAACATTTTTTTCACAATCCTAAAAATTGAAGTTATTTTCATCTAAATTTACTCAAATATACATCCTACAACAAAAATAGTCGACAAAATCCAAAAAAAATCGAAGTTGGTTTCAAATAAATTTATTACAATTTGACACTTCCATCTAACATTTTTCCACAATCCTAAAAATTGAAGTTATTTTCATCTAAATTTACTCAAATATACATCCTACAACAAAAATACTCGACAAAATAAAAAAAAATCGAAGTTGGTTTCAACTAAATTTATTAAAATTTGACACTTCCAACTAAAATTTTTGTTTCACAATCCAAAAAATTGAAGTTATTTTCATCTAAATTTACTCAAATATACATCCTACAACAAAAATAGTCGACAAAATCCAAAAAAAATCGAAGTTGGTTTCAAATAAATTTATTACAATTTGACACTTCCAACTAAAATTTGTTTCACAATCCAAAAAATTGTCGTTATTTTGATTAAAATTTACTCAAATATACAACCTACAACAAAAGTAATCGACAAAATCAAAAAAAATCGAAGTTGATTTCAAATAAATTTATTAAAATTTGGCACTTCCAACTAAATTTTTGTTTTACAATCCAAAAAATTGAAGTTATTTTCTTCTAAATTTACTCAAATATAGACCCTACAACAAAAATACTCGACAAAATCCAAAAAAATCGAAGTTGATTTCAAATAAATTTATTAAAATTTGACACTTCCAACTAAAATTTTTTTCACAATCCAAAAAATTGTCGTTATTTTCATCTAAATTTACTCAAATATACATCCTACAACAATAATACTGGTCAAAATCCAAAAAAATCGAAGTTGATTTCAAATAAATTTATTAAAATTTGACACTTCCAACTAAAATTTTTTTTCACAATCCAAAAAATTGAAGTTATTTTCATCTAAATTTACTCAAATATAGATTCTACAACAAAAATACTCAACAAAATCCAAAAAAATCGAAGTTGGATTCAAATAAATTTATTAGAATTTGATACTTCCAACTAAAATTTTTTTTCACAATCCAAAAAATTGTCGTTATTTTGATCTAAATTTACTCAAATATACATCCTACAACAAAAGTACTCGACAAAATCCAAAAAAATCGAAGTAGATTTCAAATAAATTTATTAAAATTAGACACTTCCAACTAAAATTTTTGTTTCAGAATCCAAAAAATTGAAGTTATTTTCATCTAAATTTACTCAAATATACATCCTACAACAAAAATACTCGACAAAATCCAAAAAAAATCGAAGTTGGTTTCAAATAAATTTATTAAAATTTGACACTTCCAACTAAAATTTTTTTTCACAATCCAAAAAATTGTCGTTATTTTGATCTAAATTTACTCAAATATACATCCTACAACAAAAATACTCGACAAAATCCAAAAAAATCGAAGTTGGTTTCAAATAAATTTATTACAATTTGACACTTCCAACTAAAATTTTTTTTCACAATCCAAAAAATTGTCGTTATTTTGATCTAAATTTACTCAAATATACATCCTACAACAAAAGTACTCGACAAAATCCAAAAAAATCGAAGTAGATTTCAAATAAATTTATTAAAATTAGACACTTCCAACTAAAATTTTTGTTTCACAATCCAAAAAATTGAAGTTATTTTCATCTAAATTTACTCAAATATACATCCTACAACAAAAATACTCGACAAAATCCAAAAAAAATCGAAGTTGGTTTCTAATAAATTTATTAAAATTTGACACTTCCAACTAAAATTTGTTTCACAATCCAAAAAATTGTCGTTATTTTCATCTAAATTTACTCAAATATACATCCTACAACAAAAGTACTCGACAAAATCCAAAAAAATCGAAGTAGATTTCAAATAAATTTATTAAAATTAGACACTTCCAACTAAAATTTTTTTTTCACAATCCAAAAAATTGTCGTTATTTTTATCTAAATTACTCAAATATACATCCTACAACAAAAATACTCCACAAAATCCAAAAAAATCGAAGTTGGTTTCAAATAAATTTATTACAATTTGACACTTCCAACTAAAATTTTTTTTCACAATCCAAAAAATTGTCGTTATTTTGATCTAAATTTACTCAAATATACATCCTACAACAAAAATACTCGACAAAATCCAAAAAAAAATCGAAGTTGGTTTCAAATAAATTTATTAAAATTTGACACTTCCAACTAAAATTTTTTTTCACAATCCAAAAAATTGTCGTTATTTTGATCTAAATTTACTCAAATATACATCCTACAACAAAAATACTCGACAAAATCCAAAAAAATCGAAGTTGGTTTCAAATAAATTTATTACAATTTGACACTTCCAACTAAAATTTTTGTTTCACAATCCAAAAAATTGAAGTTATTTTCATCTAAATTTACTCAAATATACATCCTACAACAAAAATACTCGACAAAATCCAAAAAAATCGAAGTAGATTTCAAATAAATTTATTAAAATTAGACACTTCCAACTAAAATTTTTTTTCACAATCCAAAAAATTGTCGTTATTTTGATCTAAATTTACTCAAATATACATCCTACAACAAAAATACTCGACAAAATCCAAAAAAATCGAAGTTGGTTTCAAATAAATTTATTACAATTTGACACTTCCAACTAAAATTTTTTTCTCACAATCCAAAAAATTGTCGTTATTTTGATCTAAATTTACTCAAATATACATCCTACAACAAAAATACTCGACAAAATCCAAAAAAATCGAAGTTGGTTTCAAATAAAGTTATTACAATTTGACACTTCCAACTAAATTTTTTTTCACAATCCAAAAAATTGAAGTTATTTTCATCTAAATTTACTCAAATATACATCCTACAACAAAAATACTCGACAAAATAAAAAAAAATCGAAGTTGGTTTCAAATAAATTTATTACAATTTGACACTTCCAACTAAAATTTTTTTTCACAATCCAAAAAATTGATGTTATCTTCATCTAAATTTACTCAAATATAGATCCTACAATAAAAATACTCAACAAAATCCAAAAAAATCGAAGTTGGCCTCAAATAAATTTATTAAAATTTGACACTTCCAACTAACATTTTTTTCACAATCCTAAAAATTGAAGTTATTTTCATCTAAATTTACTCAAATATACATCCTACAACAAAAATACTCGACAAAATAAAAAAAAATCGAAGTTGGTTTCAACTAAATTTATTAAAATTTGACACTTCCAACTAAAATTTTTTTCACAATCCAAAAAATTGTCGTTATTTTCATCTAAATTTACTCAAATATACATCCTACAACAAAAGTACTCGACAAAATCCAAAAAAATCGAAGTAGATTTCAAATAAATTTATTAAAATTAGACACATCCAACTAAAATTTTTGTTTCACAATCCAAAAAATTGAAGTTATTTTCATCTAAATTTAGTCAAATATACATCCTACAACAAAAATACTCGACAAAATCCAAAAAAAATCGTAGTTGGTTTCAAATAAATTTATTAAAATTTGACACTTCCAACTAAAATTTGTTTCACAATCCAAAAAATTGTCGTTATTTTGATCTAAATTTACTCAAATATACATCCTACAACAAAAGTACTCAACAAAATCCAAATAAATCGAAGTTGGCCTCAAATAAATTTATTAAAATTTGACACTTCCAACTAACATTTTTTTCACAATCCTAAAAATTGAAGTTATTTTCATCTAAATTTACTCAAATATACATCCTACAACAAAAATACTCGACAAAATAAAAAAAAATCGAAGTTGGTTTCAAAGAAATTTATTAAAATTTGACACTTACAACTAAAATTTGTTTCACAATCCAAAAAATTGTCGTTATTTTGATCTAAATTTACTCAAATATACATCCTACAACAAAAGTACTCAACAAAATAAAAAAAAATCGAAGTTGGCCTCAAATAAATTTATTAAAATTTGACACTTCCAACTAACATTTTTTTCACAATCCTAAAAATTGAAGTTATTTTCATCTAAATTTACTCAAATATACATCCTACAACAAAAATACTCGACAAAATAAAAAAAAATCGAAGTTGGTTTCAACTAAATTTATTAAAATTTGACACTTCCAACTAAAATTTTTGTTTCACAATCCAAAAAATTGAAGTTATTTTCATCTAAATTTACTCAAATATACATCCTACAACAAAAATAGTCGACAAAATCCAAAAAAAATCGAAGTTGGTTTCAAATAAATTTATTACAATTTGACACTTCCATCTAACATTTTTCCACAATCCTAAAAATTGAAGTTATTTTCATCTAAATTTACTCAAATATACATCCTACAACAAAAATACTCGACAAAATAAAAAAAAATCGAAGTTGGTTTCAACTATATTTATTAAAATTTGACACTTCCAACTAAAATTTTTGTTTCACAATCCAAAAAATTGAAGTTATTTTCATCTAAATTTACTCAAATATACATCCTACAACAAAAATAGTCGACAAAATCCAAAAAAAATCGAAGTTGGTTTCAAATAAATTTATTACAATTTGACACTTCCAACTAAAATTTGTTTCACAATCCAAAAAATTGTCGTTATTTTGATTAAAATTTACTCAAATATACAACCTACAACAAAAGTACTCGACAAAATCAAAAAAAATCGAAGTTGATTTCAAATAAATTTATTAAAATTAGGCACTTCCAACTAAATTTTTGTTTTACAATCCAAAAAATTGAAGTTATTTTCTTCTAAATTTACTCAAATATAGACCCTACAACAAAAATACTCGACAAAATCCAAAAAAATCGAAGTTGATTTCAAATAAATTTATTAAAATTTGACACTTCCAACTAAAATTTTTTTCACAATCCAAAAAATTGTCGTTATTTTCATCTAAATTTACTCAAATATACATCCTACAACAATAATACTGGTCAAAATCCAAAAAAATCGAAGTTGATTTCAAATAAATTTATTAAAATTTGACACTTCCAACTAAAATTTTTTTTCACAATCCAAAAAATTGAAGTTATTTTCATCTAAATTTACTCAAATATAGATTCTACAACAAAAATACTCAACAAAATCCAAAAAAATCGAAGTTGGATTCAAATAAATTTATTAGAATTTGATACTTCCAACTAAAATTTTTTTTCACAATCCAAAAAATTGTCGTTATTTTGATCTAAATTTACTCAAATATACATCCTACAACAAAAGTACTCGACAAAATCCAAAAAAATCGAAGTAGATTTCAAATAAATTTATTAAAATTAGACACTTCCAACTAAAATTTTTGTTTCAGAATCCAAAAAATTGAAGTTATTTTCATCTAAATTTACTCAAATATACATCCTACAACAAAAATACTCGACAAAATCCAAAAAAAATCGAAGTTGGTTTCAAATAAATTTATTAAAATTTGACACTTCCAACTAAAATTTTTTTTCACAATCCAAAAAATTGTCGTTATTTTGATCTAAATTTACTCAAATATACATCCTACAACAAAAATACTCGACAAAATCCAAAAAAATCGAAGTTGGTTTCAAATAAATTTATTACAATTTGACACTTCCAACTAAAATTTTTTTTCACAATCCAAAAAATTGTCGTTATTTTGATCTAAATTTACTCAAATATACATCCTACAACAAAAGTACTCGACAAAATCCAAAAAAATCGAAGTAGATTTCAAATAAATTTATTAAAATTAGACACTTCCAACTAAAATTTTTGTTTCACAATCCAAAAAATTGAAGTTATTTTCATCTAAATTTACTCAAATATACATCCTACAACAAAAATACTCGACAAAATCCAAAAAAAATCGAAGTTGGTTTCTAATAAATTTATTAAAATTTGACACTTCCAACTAAAATTTGTTTCACAATCCAAAAAATTGTCGTTATTTTCATCTAAATTTACTCAAATATACATCCTACAACAAAAGTACTCGACAAAATCCAAAAAAATCGAAGTAGATTTCAAATAAATTTATTAAAATTAGACACTTCCAACTAAAATTTTTTTTTCACAATCCAAAAAATTGTCGTTATTTTGATCTAAATTACTCAAATATACATCCTACAACAAAAATACTCCACAAAATCCAAAAAAATCGAAGTTGGTTTCAAATAAATTTATTACAATTTGACACTTCCAACTAAAATTTTTTTTCACAATCCAAAAAATTGTCGTTATTTTGTTCTAAATTTACTCAAATATACATCCTACAACAAAAGTACTCGACAAAATCCAAAAAAATCGAAGTAGATTTCAAATAAATTTATTAAAATTAGACACTTCCAACTAAAATTTTTGTTTCACAATCGAAAAAATTGAAGTTATTTTCATCTAAATTTACTCAAATATACATCCTACAACAAAAATACTCGACAAAATCAAAAAAAAATCGAAGTTGGTTTCAAATAAATTTATTAAAATTTGACACTTCCAACTAAAATTTTTTTTCACAATCCAAAAAATTGTCGTTATTTTGATCTAAATTTACTCAAATATACATCCTACAACAAAAATACTCGACAAAATCCAAAAAAATCGAAGTTGGTTTCAAATAAATTTATTACAATTTGACACTTCCAACTAAAATTTGTTTCACAATCCAAAAAATTGTCGTTATTTTGATTAAAATTTACTCAAATATACAACCTACAACAAAAGTACTCGACAAAATCCAAAAAAATCGAAGTTGATTTCAAATAAATTTATTACAATTTGGCACTTCCAACTAAAATTTTTGTTTTACAATCCAAAAAATTGAAGTTATTTTGATCTAAATTTACTCAAATATAGATCCTACAACAAAAATACTCAACAAAATCCAAAAAAATCGAAGTTGGCCTCAAATAAATTTATTAAAATTGGACACTTCCAACTAACATTTTTTTCACAATCCTAAAAATTGAAGTTATTTTCATCTAAATTTACTCAAATATACATCCTACAACAAAAATACTCGACAAAATCCAAAAAAAATCGTAGTTGGTTTCAAATAAATTTATTAAAATTTGACACTTCCAACTAAAATTTGTTTCACAATCCAAAAAATTGTCGTTATTTTGATTAAAATTTACTCAAATATACAACCTACAACAAAAGTACTTGACAAAATCCAAAAAAAATCGAAGTTGGTTTCAAATAAATTTATTACAATTTGACACTTCCAACTAAAATTTTTTTTCACAATCCAAAAAATTGTCGTTATTTTGATCTAAATTTACTCAAATATACATCCTACAACAAAAATACTCGACAAAATCCAAAAAAATCGAAGTTGGTTTCAAATAAATTTATTACAATTTGACACTTCCAACTAAAATTTTTTTTCACAATCCAAAAAATTGTCGTTATTTTGATCTAAATTTACTCAAATATACATCCTACAACAAAAGTACTCGACAAAATCCAAAAAAATCGAAGTAGATTTCAAATAAATTTATTAAAATTAGACACTTCCAACTAAAATTTTTGTTTCACAATCCAAAAAATTGAAGTTATGTTCATCTAAATTTACTCAAATATACATCCTACAACAAAAATACTCGACAAAATCCAAAAAAAATCGAAGTTGGTTTCAAATAAATTTATTAAAATTTGACACTTCCAACTAAAATTTTTTTTCGCAATCCAAAAAATTGTCGTTATTTTGATCTAAATTTACTTAAATATACATCCTACAACAAAAATACTCGACAAAATCCAAAAAAATCGAAGTTGGTTTCAAATAAATTTATTACAATTTGACACTTCCAACTAAAATTTTTTTTCACAATCCAAAAAATTGTCGTTATTTTGATCTAAATTTACTCAAATATACATCCTACAACAAAAGTACTCGACAAAATCCAAAAAAATCGAAGTAGATTTCAAATAAATTTATTAAAATTAGACACTTCCAACTAAAATTTTTGTTTCACAATCCAAAAAATTGAAGTTATTTTCATCTAAATTTACTCAAATATACATCCTACAACAAAAATACTCGACAAAATCCAAAAAAATCGAAGTAGATTTCAAATAAATTTATTAAAATTAGACACTTCCAACTAAAATTTTTTTTCACAATCCAAAAAATTGTCGTTATTTTGATCTAAATTTACTCAAATATACATCCTACAACAAAAATACTCGACAAAATCCAAAAAAATCGAAGTTGGTTTCAAATAAATTTATTACAATTTGACACTTCCAACTAAAATTTTTTTCTCACAATCCAAAAAATTGTCGTTATTTTGATCTAAATTTACTCAAATATACATCCTACAACAAAAATACTCGACAAAATCCAAAAAAATCGAAGTTGGTTTCAAATAAAGTTATTAAAATTTGACACTTCCAACTAAAATTTTTTTTCACAATCCAAAAAATTGTCGTTATTTTGATCTAAATTTACTCAAATATACATCCTACAACAAAAATACTCGACAAAATCCAAAAAAATCGAAGTTGGTTTCAAATAAATTTATTACAATTTGACACTTCCAACTAAAATTTGTTTCACAATCCAAAAAATTGTCGTTATTTTGATTAAAATTTACTCAAATATACAACCTACAACAAAAGTACTCGACAAAATCCAAAAAAATCGAAGTTGATTTCAAATAAATTTATTAAAATTAGACACTTCCAACTAAAATTTTTGTTTCACAATCCAAAAAATTGAAGTTATTTTCATCTAAATTTACTCAAATATACATCCTACAACAAAAATACTCGACAAAATCCAAAAAAATCGAAGTAGATTTCAAATAAATTTATTAAAATTAGACACTTCCAACTAAAATTTTTTTTCACAATCCAAAAAATTGTCGTTATTTTGATCTAAATTTACTCAAATATACATCCTACAACAAAAATACTCGACAAAATCCAAAAAAATCGAAGTTGGTTTCAAATAAATTTATTACAATTTGACACTTCCAACTAAAATTTTTTTCTCACAATCCAAAAAATTGTCGTTATTTTGATCTAAATTTACTCAAATATACATCCTACAACAAAAATACTCGACAAAATCCAAAAAAATCGAAGTTGGTTTCAAATAAAGTTATTACAATTTGACACTTCCAACTAAAATTTGTTTCACAATCCAAAAAATTGTCGTTATTTTGATTAAAATTTACTCAAATATACAACCTACAACAAAAGTACTTGACAAAATCCAAAAAAAATCGAAGTTGGTTTCAAATAAATTTATTACAATTTGACACTTCCAACTAAAATTTTTTTTCACAATCCAAAAAATTGTCGTTATTTTGATCTAAATTTACTCAAATATACATCCTACAACAAAAATACTCGACAAAATCCAAAAAAATCGAAGTTGGTTTCAAATAAATTTATTACAATTTGACACTTCCAACTAAAATTTTTTTTCACAATCCAAAAAATTGTCGTTATTTTGATCTAAATTTACTCAAATATACATCCTACAACAAAAGTACTCGACAAAATCCAAAAAAATCGAAGTAGATTTCAAATAAATTTATTAAAATTAGACACTTCCAACTAAAATTTTTGTTTCACAATCCAAAAAATTGAAGTTATGTTCATCTAAATTTACTCAAATATACATCCTACAACAAAAATACTCGACAAAATCCAAAAAAAATCGAAGTTGGTTTCAAATAAATTTATTAAAATTTGACACTTCCAACTAAAATTTTTTTTCGCAATCCAAAAAATTGTCGTTATTTTGATCTAAATTTACTTAAATATACATCCTACAACAAAAATACTCGACAAAATCCAAAAAAATCGAAGTTGGTTTCAAATAAATTTATTACAATTTGACACTTCCAACTAAAATTTTTTTTCACAATCCAAAAAATTGTCGTTATTTTGATCTAAATTTACTCAAATATACATCCTACAACAAAAGTACTCGACAAAATCCAAAAAAATCGAAGTAGATTTCAAATAAATTTATTAAAATTAGACACTTCCAACTAAAATTTTTGTTTCACAATCCAAAAAATTGAAGTTATTTTCATCTAAATTTACTCAAATATACACCCTACAACAAAAATACTCGACAAAATCCAAAAAAATCGAAGTAGATTTCAAATAAATTTATTAAAATTAGACACTTCCAACTAAAATTTTTTTTCACAATCCAAAAAATTGTCGTTATTTTGATCTAAATTTACTCAAATATACATCCTACAACAAAAATACTCGACAAAATCCAAAAAAATCGAAGTTGGTTTCAAATAAATTTATTACAATTTGACACTTCCAACTAAAATTTTTTTCTCACAATCCAAAAAATTGTCGTTATTTTGATCTAAATTTACTCAAATATACATCCTACAACAAAAATACTCGACAAAATCCAAAAAAATCAAAGTTGGTTTCAAATAAAGTTATTACAATTTGACACTTCCAACTAAAATTTTTTTTCACAATCCAAAAAATTAAAGTTATTTTCATCTAAATTTACTCAAATATACATCCTACAACAAAAATACTCGACAAAATAAAAAAAAATCGAAGTTGGTTTCAAATAAATTTATTACAATTTGACACTTCCAACTAAAATTTTTTTTCACAATCCAAAAAATTGATGTTATCTTCATCTAAATTTACTCAAATATAGATCCTACAACAAAAATACTCAACAAAATCCAAAAAAATCGAAGTTGGCCTCAAATAAATTTATTAAAATTTGACACTTCCAACTAACATTTTTTTCACAATCCTAAAAATTGAAGTTATTTTCATCTAAATTTACTCAAATATACATCCTACAACAAAAATACTCGACAAAATAAAAAAAAATCGAAGTTGGTTTCAACTAAATTTATTAAAATTTGACACTTCCAACTAAAATTTTTTTCACAATCCAAAAAATTGTCGTTATTTTCATCTAAATTTACTCAAATATACATCCTACAACAAAAGTACTCGACAAAATCCAAAAAAATCGAAGTAGATTTCAAATAAATTTATTAAAATTAGACACATCCAACTAAAATTTTTGTTTCACAATCCAAAAAATTGAAGTTATTTTCATCTAAATTTAGTCAAATATACATCCTACAACAAAAATACTCGACAAAATCCAAAAAAAATCGTAGTTGGTTTCAAATAAATTTATTAAAATTTGACACTTCCAACTAAAATTTGTTTCACAATCCAAAAAATTGTCGTTATTTTGATCTAAATTTACTCAAATATACATCCTACAACAAAAGTACTCAACAAAATCCAAAAAAATCGAAGTTGGCCTCAAATAAATTTATTAAAATTTGACACTTCCAACTAACATTTTTTTCACAATCCTAAAAATTGAAGTTATTTTCATCTAAATTTACTCAAATATACATCCTACAACAAAAATACTCGACAAAATAAAAAAAAATCGAAGTTGGTTTCAAAGAAATTTATTAAAATTTGACACTTACAACTAAAATTTGTTTCACAATCCAAAAAATTGTCGTTATTTTGATCTAAATTTACTCAAATATACATCCTACAACAAAAGTACTCAACAAAATAAAAAAAAATCGAAGTTGGCCTCAAATAAATTTATTAAAATTTGACACTTCCAACTAACATTTTTTTCACAATCCTAAAAATTGAAGTTATTTTCATCTAAATTTACTCAAATATACATCCTACAACAAAAATACTCGACAAAATAAAAAAAAATCGAAGTTGGTTTCAACTAAATTTATTAAAATTTGACACTTCCAACTAAAATTTTTGTTTCACAATCCAAAAAATTGAAGTTATTTTCATCTAAATTTACTCAAATATACATCCTACAACAAAAATACTCGACAAAATCCAAAAAAAATCGAAGTTGGTTTCAAATAAATTTATTAAAATTTGACACTTCCATCTAACATTTTTCCACAATCCTAAAAATTGAAGTTATTTTCATCTAAATTTACTCAAATATACATCCTACAACAAAAATACTCGACAAAATAAAAAAAAATCGAAGTTGGTTTCAAATAAAGTTATTACAATTTGACACTTCCAACTAAAATTTTTTTTCACAATCCAAAAAATTAAAGTTATTTTCATCTAAATTTACTCAAATATACATCCTACAACAAAAATACTCGACAAAATAAAAAAAAATCGAAGTTGGTTTCAAATAAATTTATTACAATTTGACACTTCCAACTAAAATTTTTTTTCACAATCCAAAAAATTGATGTTATCTTCATCTAAATTTACTCAAATATAGATCCTACAACAAAAATACTCAACAAAATCCAAAAAAATCGAAGTTGGCCTCAAATAAATTTATTAAAATTTGACACTTCCAACTAACATTTTTTTCACAATCCTAAAAATTGAAGTTATTTTCATCTAAATTTACTCAAATATACATCCTACAACAAAAATACTCGACAAAATAAAAAAAAATCGAAGTTGGTTTCAACTAAATTTATTAAAATTTGACACTTCCAACTAAAATTTTTTTCACAATCCAAAAAATTGTCGTTATTTTCATCTAAATTTACTCAAATATACATCCTACAACAAAAGTACTCGACAAAATCCAAAAAAATCGAAGTAGATTTCAAATAAATTTATTAAAATTAGACACATCCAACTAAAATTTTTGTTTCACAATCCAAAAAATTGAAGTTATTTTCATCTAAATTTAGTCAAATATACATCCTACAACAAAAATACTCGACAAAATCCAAAAAAAATCGTAGTTGGTTTCAAATAAATTTATTAAAATTTGACACTTCCAACTAAAATTTGTTTCACAATCCAAAAAATTGTCGTTATTTTGATCTAAATTTACTCAAATATACATCCTACAACAAAAGTACTCAACAAAATCCAAAAAAATCGAAGTTGGCCTCAAATAAATTTATTAAAATTTGACACTTCCAACTAACATTTTTTTCACAATCCTAAAAATTGAAGTTATTTTCATCTAAATTTACTCAAATATACATCCTACAACAAAAATACTCGACAAAATAAAAAAAAATCGAAGTTGGTTTCAAAGAAATTTATTAAAATTTGACACTTACAACTAAAATTTGTTTCACAATCCAAAAAATTGTCGTTATTTTGATCTAAATTTACTCAAATATACATCCTACAACAAAAGTACTCAACAAAATAAAAAAAAATCGAAGTTGGCCTCAAATAAATTTATTAAAATTTGACACTTCCAACTAACATTTTTTTCACAATCCTAAAAATTGAAGTTATTTTCATCTAAATTTACTCAAATATACATCCTACAACAAAAATACTCGACAAAATAAAAAAAAATCGAAGTTGGTTTCAACTAAATTTATTAAAATTTGACACTTCCAACTAAAATTTTTGTTTCACAATCCAAAAAATTGAAGTTATTTTCATCTAAATTTACTCAAATATACATCCTACAACAAAAATACTCGACAAAATCCAAAAAAAATCGAAGTTGGTTTCAAATAAATTTATTAAAATTTGACACTTCCATCTAACATTTTTCCACAATCCTAAAAATTGAAGTTATTTTCATCTAAATTTACTCAAATATACATCCTACAACAAAAATACTCGACAAAATAAAAAAAAATCGAAGTTGGTTTCAACTAAATTTATTAAAATTTGACACTTCCAACTAAAATTTTTGTTTCACAATCCAAAAAATTGAAGTTATTTTCATCTAAATTTACTCAAATATACATCCTACAACAAAAATAGTCGACAAAATCCAAAAAAAATCGAAGTTGGTTTCAAATAAATTTATTACAATTTGACACTTCCAACTAAAATTTGTTTCACAATCCAAAAAATTGTCGTTATTTTGATTAAAATTTACTCAAATATACAACCTACAACAAAAGTACTCGACAAAATCAAAAAAAATCGAAGTTGATTTCAAATAAATTTATTAAAATTTGGCACTTCCAACTAAATTTTTGTTTTACAATCCAAAAAATTGAAGTTATTTTCTTCTAAATTTACTCAAATATAGACCCTACAACAAAAATACTCGACAAAATCCAAAAAAATCGAAGTTGATTTCAAATAAATTTATTAAAATTTGACACTTCCAACTAAAATTTTTTTCACAATCCAAAAAATTGTCGTTATTTTCATCTAAATTTACTCAAATATACATCCTACAACAATAATACTGGTCAAAATCCAAAAAAATCGAAGTTGATTTCAAATGAATTTATTAAAATTTGACACTTCCAACTAAAATTTTTTTTCACAATCCAAAAAATTGAAGTTATTTTCATCTAAATTTACTCAAATATAGATTCTACAACAAAAATACTCAACAAAATCCAAAAAAATCGAAGTTGGATTCAAATAAATTTATTACAATTTGATACTTCCAACTAAAATTTTTTTTCACAATCCAAAAAATTGTCGTTATTTTGATCTAAATTTACTCAAATATACATCCTACAACAAAAGTACTCGACAAAATCCAAAAAAATCGAAGTAGATTTCAAATAAATTTATTAAAATTAGACACTTCCAACTAAAATTTTTGTTTCAGAATCCAAAAAATTGAAGTTATTTTCATCTAAATTTACTCAAATATACATCCTACAACAAAAATACTCGACAAAATCCAAAAAAAATCGAAGTTGGTTTCAAATAAATTTATTAAAATTTGACACTTCCAACTAAAATTTTTTTTCACAATCCGAAAAATTGTCGTTATTTTGATCTAAATTTACTCAAATATACATCCTACAACAAAAATACTCGACAAAATCCAAAAAAAATCGAAGTTGGTTTCTAATAAATTTATTAAAATTTGACACTTCCAACTAAAATTTGTTTCACAATCCAAAAAATTGTCGTTATTTTCATCTAAATTTACTCAAATATACATCCTACAACAAAAGTACTCGACAAAATCCAAAAAAATCGAAGTAGATTTCAAATAAATTTATTAAAATTAGACACTTCCAACTAAAATTTTTTTTTCACAATCCAAAAAATTGTCGTTATTTTGATCTAAATTACTCAAATATACATCCTACAACAAAAATACTCCACAAAATCCAAAAAAATCGAAGTTGGTTTCAAATAAATTTATTACAATTTGACACTTCCAACTAAAATTTTTTTTCACAATCCAAAAAATTGTCGTTATTTTGTTCTAAATTTACTCAAATATACATCCTACAACAAAAGTACTCAACAATATCCAAAAAAATCGAAGTAGATTTCAAATAAATTTATTAAAATTAGACACTTCCAACTAAAATTTTTGTTTCACAATCGAAAAAATTGAAGTTATTTTCATCTAAATTTACTCAAATATACATCCTACAACAAAAATACTCGACAAAATCAAAAAAAAATCGAAGTTGGTTTCAAATAAATTTATTAAAATTTGACACTTCCAACTAAAATTTTTTTTCACAATCCAAAAAATTGTCGTTATTTTGATCTAAATTTACTCAAATATACATCCTACAACAAAAATACTCGACAAAATCCAAAAAAATCGAAGTTGGTTTCAAATAAATTTATTACAATTTGACACTTCCAACTAAAATTTGTTTCACAATCCAAAAAATTGTCGTTATTTTGATTAAAATTTACTCAAATATACAACCTACAACAAAAGTACTCGACAAAATCCAAAAAAATCGAAGTTGATTTCAAATAAATTTATTACAATTTGGCACTTCCAACTAAAATTTTTGTTTTACAATCCAAAAAATTGAAGTTATTTTGATCTAAATTTACTCAAATATAGATCCTACAACAAAAATACTCAACAAAATCCAAAAAAATCGAAGTTGGCCTCAAATAAATTTATTAAAATTGGACACTTCCAACTAACATTTTTTTCACAATCCTAAAAATTGAAGTTATTTTCATCTAAATTTACTCAAATATACATCCTACAACAAAAATACTCGACAAAATCCAAAAAAAATCGTAGTTGGTTTCAAATAAATTTATTAAAATTTGACACTTCCAACTAAAATTTGTTTCACAATCCAAAAAATTGTCGTTATTTTGATTAAAATTTACTCAAATATACAACCTACAACAAAAGTACTTGACAAAATCCAAAAAAAATCGAAGTTGGTTTCAAATAAATTTATTACAATTTGACACTTCCAACTAAAATTTTTTTTCACAATCCAAAAAATTGTCGTTATTTTGTTCTAAATTTACTCAAATATACATCCTACAACAAAAGTACTCAACAATATCCAAAAAAATCGAAGTAGATTTCAAATAAATTTATTAAAATTAGACACTTCCAACTAAAATTTTTGTTTCACAATCGAAAAAATTGAAGTTATTTTCATCTAAATTTACTCAAATATACATCCTACAACAAAAATACTCGACAAAATCAAAAAAAAATCGAAGTTGGTTTCAAATAAATTTATTAAAATTTGACACTTCCAACTAAAATTTTTTTTCACAATCCAAAAAATTGTCGTTATTTTGATCTAAATTTACTCAAATATACATCCTACAACAAAAATACTCGACAAAATCCAAAAAAATCGAAGTTGGTTTCAAATAAATTTATTACAATTTGACACTTCCAACTAAAATTTGTTTCACAATCCAAAAAATTGTCGTTATTTTGATTAAAATTTACTCAAATATACAACCTACAACAAAAGTACTCGACAAAATCCAAAAAAATCGAAGTTGATTTCAAATAAATTTATTACAATTTGGCACTTCCAACTAAAATTTTTGTTTTACAATCCAAAAAATTGAAGTTATTTTGATCTAAATTTACTCAAATATAGATCCTACAACAAAAATACTCAACAAAATCCAAAAAAATCGAAGTTGGCCTCAAATAAATTTATTAAAATTGGACACTTCCAACTAACATTTTTTTCACAATCCTAAAAATTGAAGTTATTTTCATCTAAATTTACTCAAATATACATCCTACAACAAAAATACTCGACAAAATCCAAAAAAAATCGTAGTTGGTTTCAAATAAATTTATTAAAATTTGACACTTCCAACTAAAATTTGTTTCACAATCCAAAAAATTGTCGTTATTTTGATTAAAATTTACTCAAATATACAACCTACAACAAAAGTACTTGACAAAATCCAAAAAAAATCGAAGTTGGTTTCAAATAAATTTATTACAATTTGACACTTCCAACTAAAATTTTTTTTCACAATCCAAAAAATTGTCGTTATTTTGATCTAAATTTACTCAAATATACATCCTACAACAAAAATACTCGACAAAATCCAAAAAAATCGAAGTTGGTTTCAAATAAATTTATTACAATTTGACACTTCCAACTAAAATTTTTTTTCACAATCCAAAAAATTGTCGTTATTTTGATCTAAATTTACTCAAATATACATCCTACAACAAAAGTACTCGACAAAATCCAAAAAAATCGAAGTAGATTTCAAATAAATTTATTAAAATTAGACACTTCCAACTAAAATTTTTGTTTCACAATCCAAAAAATTGAAGTTATGTTCATCTAAATTTACTCAAATATACATCCTACAACAAAAATACTCGACAAAATCCAAAAAAAATCGAAGTTGGTTTCAAATAAATTTATTAAAATTTGACACTTCCAACTAAAATTTTTTTTCGCAATCCAAAAAATTGTCGTTATTTTGATCTAAATTTACTTAAATATACATCCTACAACAAAAATACTCGACAAAATCCAAAAAAATCGAAGTTGGTTTCAAATAAATTTATTACAATTTGACACTTCCAACTAAAATTTTTTTTCACAATCCAAAAAATTGTCGTTATTTTGATCTAAATTTACTCAAATATACATCCTACAACAAAAGTACTCGACAAAATCCAAAAAAATCGAAGTAGATTTCAAATAAATTTATTAAAATTAGACACTTCCAACTAAAATTTTTGTTTCACAATCCAAAAAATTGAAGTTATTTTCATCTAAATTTACTCAAATATACATCCTACAACAAAAATACTCGACAAAATCCAAAAAAAATCGAAGTTGGTTTCTAATAAATTTATTAAAATTTGACACTTCCAACTAAAATTTGTTTCACAATCCAAAAAATTGTCGTTATTTTCATCTAAATTTACTCAAATATACATCCTACAACAAAAGTACTCGACAAAATCCAAAAAAATCGAAGTAGATTTCAAATAAATTTATTAAAATTAGACACTTCCAACTAAAATTTTTGTTTCACAATCCAAAAAATTGAAGTTTATTTTCATCTAAATTTACTCAAATATACATCCTACAACAAAAATACTCGACAAAATCCAAAAAAAATCGAAGTTGGTTTCAAATAAATTTATTAAAATTTGACACTTCCAACTAAAATTTTTTTCGCAATCCAAAAAATTGTCGTTATTTTGATCTAAATTTACTTAAATATACATCCTACAACAAAAATACTCGACAAAATCCAAAAAAATCGAAGTTGGTTTCAAATAAATTTATTACAATTTGACACTTCCAACTAAAATTTTTTTTCACAATCCAAAAAAATGTCGTTATTTTGATCTAAATTTACTCAAATATACATCCTACAACAAAAGTACTCGACAAAATCCAAAAAAATCGAAGTAGATTTCAAATAAATTTATTAAAATTAGACACTTCCAACTAAAATTTTTGTTTCACAATCCAAAAAATTGAAGTTATTTTCATCTAAATTTACTCAAATATACATCCTACAACAAAAATACTCGACAAAATCCAAAAAAAATCGAAGTTGGTTTCTAATAAATTTATTAAAATTTGACACTTCCAACTAAAATTTGTTTCACAATCCAAAAAATTGTCGTTATTTTCATCTAAATTTACTCAAATATACATCCTACAACAAAAGTACTCGACAAAATCCAAAAAAATCGAAGTAGATTTCAAATAAATTTATTAAAATTAGACACTTCCAACTAAAATTTTTTTTCACAATCCAAAAAATTGTCGTTATTTTGATCTAAATTACTCAAATATACATCCTACAACAAAAATACTCCACAAAATCCAAAAAAATCGAAGTTGGTTTCAAATAAATTTATTACAATTTGACACTTCCAACTAAAATTTTTTTTCACAATCCAAAAAATTGTCGTTATTTTGTTCTAAATTTACTCAAATATACATCCTACAACAAAAGTACTCAACAATATCCAAAAAAATCGAAGTAGATTTCAAATAAATTTATTAAAATTAGACACTTCCAACTAAAATTTTTGTTTCACAATCGAAAAAATTGAAGTTATTTTCATCTAAATTTACTCAAATATACATCCTACAACAAAAATACTCGACAAAATCCAAAAAAATCGAAGTTGGTTTCAAATAAATTTATTAAAATTTGACACTTCCAACTAAAATTTTTTTTCACAATCCAAAAAATTGTCGTTATTTTGATCTAAATTTACTCAAATATACATCCTACAACAAAAATACTCGACAAAATCCAAAAAAATCGAAGTTGGTTTCAAATAAATTTATTACAATTTGACACTTCCAACTAAAATTTGTTTCACAATCCAAAAAATTGTCGTTATTTTGATTAAAATTTACTCAAATATACAACCTACAACAAAAGTACTCGACAAAATCCAAAAAAATCGAAGTTGATTTCAAATAAATTTATTACAATTTGGCACTTCCAACTAAAATTTTTGTTTTACAATCCAAAAAATTGAAGTTATTTTGATCTAAATTTACTCAAATATAGATCCTACAACAAAAATACTCAACAAAATCCAAAAAAATCGAAGTTGGCCTCAAATAAATTTATTAAAATTGGACACTTCCAACTAACATTTTTTTCACAATCCTAAAAATTGAAGTTATTTTCATCTAAATTTACTCAAATATACATCCTACAACAAAAATACTCGACAAAATCCAAAAAAAATCGTAGTTGGTTTCAAATAAATTTATTAAAATTTGACACTTCCAACTAAAATTTGTTTCACAATCCAAAAAATTGTCGTTATTTTGATTAAAATTTACTCAAATATACAACCTACAACAAAAGTACTTGACAAAATCCAAAAAAAATCGAAGTTGGTTTCAAATAAATTTATTACAATTTGACACTTCCAACTAAAATTTTTTTTCACAATCCAAAAATTTGTCGTTATTTTGATCTAAATTTACTCAAATATACATCCTACAACAAAAATACTCGACAAAATCCAAAAAAATCGAAGTTGGTTTCAAATAAATTTATTACAATTTGACACTTCCAACTAAAATTTTTTTTCACAATCCAAAAAATTGTCGTTATTTTGATCTAAATTTACTCAAATATACATCCTACAACAAAAGTACTCGACAAAATCCAAAAAAATCGAAGTAGATTTCAAATAAATTTATTAAAATTAGACACTTCCAACTAAAATTTTTGTTTCACAATCCAAAAAATTGAAGTTATGTTCATCTAAATTTACTCAAATATACATCCTACAACAAAAATACTCGACAAAATCCAAAAAAAATCGAAGTTGGTTTCAAATAAATTTATTAAAATTTGACACTTCCAACTAAAATTTTTTTTCGCAATCCAAAAAATTGTCGTTATTTTGATCTAAATTTACTTAAATATACATCCTACAACAAAAATACTCGACAAAATCCAAAAAAATCGAAGTTGGTTTCAAATAAATTTATTACAATTTGACACTTCCAACTAAAATTTTTTTTCACAATCCAAAAAATTGTCGTTATTTTGATCTAAATTTACTCAAATATACATCCTACAACAAAAGTACTCGACAAAATCCAAAAAAATCGAAGTAGATTTCAAATAAATTTATTAAAATTAGACACTTCCAACTAAAATTTTTGTTTCACAATCCAAAAAATTGAAGTTATTTTCATCTAAATTTACTCAAATATACATCCTACAACAAAAATACTCGACAAAATCCAAAAAAAATCGAAGTTGGTTTCTAATAAATTTATTAAAATTTGACACTTCCAACTAAAATTTGTTTCACAATCCAAAAAATTGTCGTTATTTTCATCTAAATTTACTCAAATATACATCCTACAACAAAAGTACTCGACAAAATCCAAAAAAATCGAAGTAGATTTCAAATAAATTTATTAAAATTAGACACTTCCAACTAAAATTTTTGTTTCACAATCCAAAAAATTGAAGTTATTTTCATCTAAATTTACTCAAATATACATCCTACAACAAAAATACTCGACAAAATCCAAAAAAAATCGAAGTTGGTTTCAAATAAATTTATTAAAATTTGACACTTCCAACTAAAATTTTTTTTCGCAATCCAAAAAATTGTCGTTATTTTGATCTAAATTTACTTAAATATACATCCTACAACAAAAATACTCGACAAAATCCAAAAAAATCGAAGTTGGTTTCAAATAAATTTATTACAATTTGACACTTCCAACTAAAATTTTTTTTCACAATCCAAAAAAATGTCGTTATTTTGATCTAAATTTACTCAAATATACATCCTACAACAAAAGTACTCGACAAAATCCAAAAAAATCGAAGTAGATTTCAAATAAATTTATTAAAATTAGACACTTCCAACTAAAATTTTTGTTTCACAATCCAAAAAATTGAAGTTATTTTCATCTAAATTTACTCAAATATACATCCTACAACAAAAATACTCGACAAAATCCAAAAAAAATCGAAGTTGGTTTCTAATAAATTTATTAAAATTTGACACTTCCAACTAAAATTTGTTTCACAATCCAAAAAATTGTCGTTATTTTCATCTAAATTTACTCAAATATACATCCTACAACAAAAGTACTCGACAAAATCCAAAAAAATCGAAGTAGATTTCAAATAAATTTATTAAAATTAGACACTTCCAACTAAAATTTTTGTTTCACAATCCAGAAAATTGAAGTTATTTTCATCTAAATTTACTCAAATATACATCCTACAACAAAAATACTCGACAAAATCCAAAAAAAATCGTAGTTGGTTTCAAATAAATTTATTAAAATTTGACACTTCCAACTAAAATTTGTTTCACAATCCAAAAAATTGTCGTTATTTTGATTAAAATTTACTCAAATATACAACCTACAACAAAAGTACTTGACAAAATCAAAAAAAAATCGAAGTTGGTTTCAAATAAATTTATTACAATTTGACACTTCCAACTAAAATTTTTTTTCACAATCCAAAAAATTGTCGTTATTTTGTTCTAAATTTACTCAAATATACATCCTACAACAAAAGTACTCGACAAAATCCAAAAAAATCGAAGTAGATTTCAAATAAATTTATTAAAATTAGACACTTCCAACTAAAATTTTTGTTTCACAATCGAAAAAATTGAAGTTATTTTCATCTAAATTTACTCAAATATACATCCTACAACAAAAATACTCGACAAAATCCAAAAAAAATCGAAGTTGGTTTCAAATAAATTTATTAAAATTTGACACTTCCAACTAAAATTTTTTTTCACAATCCAAAAAATTGTCGTTATTTTGATCTAAATTTACTCAAATATACATCCTACAACAAAAATACTCGACAAAATCCAAAAAAATCGAAGTTGGTTTCAAATAAATTTATTACAATTTGACACTTCCAACTAAAATTTGTTTCACAATCCAAAAAATTGTCGTTATTTTGATTAAAATTTACTCAAATATACAACCTACAACAAAAGTACTCGAGAAAATCCAAAAAAATCGAAGTTGATTTCAAATAAATTTATTACAATTTGGCACTTCCAACTAAAATTTTTGTTTTACAATCCAAAAAATTGAAGTTATTTTGATCTAAATTTACTCAAATATAGATCCTACAACAAAAATACTCAACAAAATCCAAAAAAATCGAAGTTGGCCTCAAATAAATTTATTAAAATTGGACACTTCCAACTAACATTTTTTTCACAATCCTAAAAATTGAAGTTATTTTCATCTAAATTTACTCAAATATACATCCTACAACAAAAATACTCGACAAAATCCAAAAAAAATCGTAGTTGGTTTCAAATAAATTTATTAATATTTGACACTTCCAACTAAAATTTGTTTCACAATCCAAAAAATTGTCGTTATTTTGATTAAAATTTACTCAAATATACAACCTACAACAAAAGTACTTGACAAAATCCAAAAAAAATCGAAGTTGGTTTCAAATAAATTTATTACAATTTGACACTTCCAACTAAAATTTTTTTTCACAATCCAAAAAATTGTCGTTATTTTGATCTAAATTTACTTAAATATACATCCTACAACAAAAATACTCGACAAAATCCAAAAAAATCGAAGTTGGTTTCAAATAAATTTATTACAATTTGACACTTCCAACTAAAATTTTTTTTCACAATCCAAAAAATTGTCGTTATTTTGATCTAAATTTACTCAAATATACATCCTACAACAAAAGTACTCGACAAAATCCAAAAAAATCGAAGTAGATTTCAAATAAATTTATTAAAATTAGACACTTCCAACTAAAATTTTTGTTTCACAATCCAAAAAATTGAAGTTATTTTCATCTAAATTTACTCAAATATACATCCTACAACAAAAATACTCGACAAAATCCAAAAAAAATCGAAGTTGGTTTCAAATAAATTTATTACAATTTGACACTTCCAACTAAAATTTTTTTTCACAATCCAAAAAATTGTCGTTATTTTGATCTAAATTTACTTAAATATACATCCTACAACAAAAATACTCGACAAAATCCAAAAAAATCGAAGTTGGTTTCAAATAAATTTATTACAATTTGACACTTCCAACTAAAATTTTTTTTCACAATCCAAAAAATTGTCGTTATTTTGATCTAAATTTACTCAAATATACATCCTACAACAAAAGTACTCGACAAAATCCAAAAAAATCGAAGTAGATTTCAAATAAATTTATTAAAATTAGACACTTCCAACTAAAATTTTT